>OU426880.1:32826623-34076623 GCA_911387805.1 Cantharis rustica
GTTTAATTGTAACTTAACTTCATCATTTTCAATTGTCTTTATAGTATATTCATTTTAACAGTTTCATCAATTAGGTTATATAATGGATTAATGTCACTCACATGACAGATGTAGATAGGGGGTGGTTTATGTACAGCCTCTTGTTCATTTACACTTTCAGTGGGTGAATTTACTGCATCTTCATCTTTACTGTCTTCATTCTTCGAGATGGAATCATCGTTTGGTAGATCTCCAAATCTGTTTCTAATTGGTATAGGCTGCTGTAGCCAGTAGTTCGTGAGTTTGGTTTGTTTACGTGCTTGACTCTTTTCTGGACTTCTCAGTCTTTTCTTATTTTAGACAGTTTTCCATTGATATTGGGATCGCTTTACAAAGATAGCTTGATCATTATTTGGTATTACTTGTTCGTAATTTTGCGGAACTATAGGTTGATAGATTGGGTTGAATTGTATTGATCCTGTTTGTAGATTTCCTTGAGGGGTTTCTGTTTGTTGTTGATTGTAATATATCACACTGTGGGGAAAACCAGATTGGAATAGTTGGAGATGCTGCACCGTTGGATGTTGTGGTTGTTGATGACCTGTCTGTGTACTTTGCATTGGTTGTTGAATTTAAATTGGTTGTTGAATTTGAATTTGTTGTATTTGCGGGATCTGGTCACTCATTATGGGACACGTGTAAGGAGCGCTAGTAGCTCTATGAAGTAATTGACTGTTGGTTGTATTTTGGTTGGATGGTTTGTCACTTGTGCTAATCGTTTGGTGAGTCTGAGACAAATACGTCCCTAGGGGCTGCTGTAGCGTTAAATGCGTGTTTAGGTCTACCCCTCGAGGTGTTTTATTAGGTGGCGTTCGTTCCATATTTACGCCGCTTGTATTTCATATTATAACCTCACTTTTATATCAGACAAAAGTAAATCTTCAGTTTCTTATTTTAGAATATAATTGTACGCTAAATAACGCTCACACCGCGAGCTCACCATTCACTTAAACTTGCAAACCTTTTTTTCAATCAATAAAACAGTTTATATCAAGAATTTTAACGAATTCAACACTGGAACATTAGCTATCATAAGCAGTGGCGGCGTATTATACACGCTCTTGAACTTTTCACTCGCATGCAATATGTTCCTTACAACTCTCGTTACGTAATAATCTATTTTGATGATACTGTGACATTGTCACCTTCATTCTGTGAGTGACCGCGTATAAGTGTGTGTGTGATCAATTTTACTCTCATGTTAACAACAGCGTAAGCATAGACAAACAACAGATATTTGTTCTTTTGTTATCCGGCGCAGAAAATCAATCTATTTCTTTTTCACGATTTTGGTCGAACTGATCTTTAATATAAGCATAAGGTATTTGTTTTGCTTAGATAGAACTTATGAAAGCATTAACTGTCAAACGAGCTCTCATACTAAGCCCACTTTTTGACATTTATAATCAGTATACTCTGGAAAATAATCATGAAATAATCATAAACTTACGTTTGAAGAACGCTACCAAATTATCCAAATTTAATTTGAAAATCAGTCGTCGGTTCGAGCATCTTATAGACGTCTTTATGATTTTTATGGCGCACATAATCGTCCACCTAAAGAAGCGATCCGTCGAATTGTGAGTGAGATCATTTTACAAGAAACCCTACAGACTCCATTACATCTAGAAAAATGCACCCCTTCGTGCAATTTACACGCCGGTGGCATCATCAAGCCGCATTTCTTTAAAAATAAAGCTGGAGCTTGCGTTTCGATCAGTGGAGATCATTACCGTACCATGATTAATAATTTTTTGTTTGAAAATATTGATGGCATTGATATAGACGAGATATGATTTCAACAGGATGGCGCTACGTGGCAAACGGCAACCACAACGATCGACATATTGAAATCAAAATTTGGAGATAAGTTGATTTCCACAAATGGACCTGTCAATTGGCTTCCAAAGTCGTGCGATTTGGCACCTCTCGATTACTTCCTGTGGGGCTACGTGAAGTTCCTGGTTTATGGTGATAAACCAGTAACAATGGGCCTTTTTCCTGAGAATAGTGTGGCAAATTTGTCACGAGAGGCAGCACTTGTGGTAGGGACAAACATCAAACTTTCTACATTTAGGTTACAAATTTTTGAAAAATTTTGAATGACGTTTGATAGATGTCATGGGTAACGTTATATGTCCATCAAAAGTAGGCGGCAAGTTTGCCGCTTCCATCAGCGTATCTTGCGTGACAAACTATTAAAAAGTAGTTTTGAGCGTCATTTTTATACTCGTATTTACATTTTTCTTGCACTTTTTTAGCATCAATTGATCTATTTGATTTCTCATTGCATTTAATGAACGATCTATTAACTATTTAATCATTTCCTTGCACTAATTTCAGTTTTATTTCAATTTTTTATTAAAAAGTAAAATA
This sequence comes from Cantharis rustica, assembly GCA_911387805.1. Taxonomy (NCBI): domain Eukaryota; kingdom Metazoa; phylum Arthropoda; class Insecta; order Coleoptera; family Cantharidae; genus Cantharis; species Cantharis rustica. The sequence goes on from OU426880.1 coordinate 32,829,039, forward strand.
AAAAGTTTACAATTAACACTTTCTTTTATCTGGCACAGGAATAATATTTATAGTACAGGAGCTTCTCAAAATTTTAGTGCACATTTTTATTAAATTAAAAATTATTGATTTACTCGCCATCTGGTGACAAATTTCTTGACCTCTCAGGAAGATCACAAACATTTGTTCTTCTTGCTTATAACTACACTAAATATTCAGATTTCAGCTTATATATGATTGCAATATTATGCTTTTAATAACATGTGACAAAATCAGCATATATTAATTCAATAATTGTCAATTAATTTATGTAATAGTAACGTCGTCGATTTGTAGTCACTTTATTTATTTTATTACTCAGATAATGATTGTTAATATTAGCTGTTATTTTCACAATGTTTTCGTAAAGCTTTGAATAATAACATGTAAAATTTTCATTGCTGCAGATTACTTAGTATTCGAATTGAACGCATGTTTGTTCTTATGGCCAAATACTTGTTTGTTCCTACCGGACTACTAGCGCCCCTAGTGAGCAATTTTTCGTATTTGAGGAAAATGGCTTATTGACGCATTGGAGACAAACATTGTTCGGGCTATTCGTGACAAAGGCCAGTAGTGCTCAAAAAAATGACTCGAAATTGGATGTCTAGAATGTGCTTCGTCAAGAACAGCCGCGGTGGCCATACGCCCGAAATCATTTTCAAATGTTAATTCCATGCCACGATCTTTCAAATAATAAAAATATTTTAAATAAAATTAAATTGTTTGTGTTATTTTTTACAATTTGAAGTTTTATCGGTCTTAAAAAAACACCCTATATAATTGAGTATACAGCTACCAATTTCTACTGCTCTCCTAGCGCCTTCTGTCTCATCCCAAAAGAAACAAACCACGTCCTTCGCACGTAAGTCACTAATTCGCGAGTAAAATTAAGGATGCGACGTCTGGTGGCAGAATTGAGAACAATTCGATGCGAGTAGTAAACGTGGTTTATGCTTTAGTTGCATGTTAACGTGTTGAAATTATTTAAGTAATTAAAGCTTTTAAATAAATTTTGAAATGTCAACCGTTGTTGAGAAACGTAGCAAAGAGTTTTGTTGTGTGTATGGATGCAATTCAACACGATGTTAACACTAAATTTCAAATAATCATGATATTTATTTAATAGAACAATTTTTAACAAGTTTCGACTATTGTCACTTACTCTACTTATAAATATTTTTGGTTCTTTCAACAAAATTAAATATTGACCAAGTCTGACCAATTGGCAACAATATTTCAACTCAAAATCAGCAGTTCTGATTTTTTAAATAAACTTATAAACTACAAATTTCATGCAAAAGATTACAAAAATATTTTTGTTTAATGTTCGCCAACATTTCACTAACAAAAGTTTCCTCTAATTCTATGGTATTTACGAACATTGTACAATCTTTACTGTAGTATATTATAAAATCACACACTGACATTTAGAATTGCCATGCCCAGGTTAATTTGTCCATAATATGGATGTTTTCACTTAATGCCGAAGTGCCAACTCACTTAATGCCAAAGTATTTTTACAAATAGACCCAATTATTAAATGAGGAGCCGATAATAATGCGGAAGTCTGTAGTACGAGGGCATAAATCGCATAAACAAACTTAACACAAGGTGTTACCCCACAAAGAATAACATGCTTGGCAGTTAGCTCTTCCTCGCCTTCACAAAAATTTCTCGACGTTGTGCTGCTATTAGTGTACTTAAATAAAGATTTTAGAAGAATTTGTTTCGTCATTTTACTTTTTTCGTTAATAATTCGAACACACAAAAAGATTTACAAGGTTCACTCGATCACTGTAAATACAACTATAAACTCGATCACTCGCATCTGACGGCCATTTTGAAAATTTAGCAGCGCCCCCATCGTTAATTTTATTCGCGAATAGTAAAATTTAGGCAGTTTATTCTAGACTTATAATAAAATTCTAGACCTTTCGGCACCTGCATAACCGCTTACAAGTCGTAAACTGCTACAATGGTATCATCTGTTTTATTCTTGTCGTTATCTTTTTCTGTCCTTGCCAAACTCTTTTCTTTTATTTATTTTATAATATTTTATAAAAAAAATATTATCACATGTTAATAACCTTAACCATTTTAAATAGAAAATAACTTAAAAAAGTTTTAGAATTTTTTAAGTATTTTTAGTATGTATTCTTTACTTAACAGTTAAAATTTAAGGGTATTCACACTCTCTAGTATATCCCGTGGTAAATTTACCCCGTGATAAATATACCACGTTTACCAGGATGTTATTTGACTGTGTAGTAATCTCCCATAAGAGCAAATACCATACCTCGTGGTATTCGGAAGTAGCCCTCGACCGTGTATTTCTAGTATGGTAAAGTTAAACCAGTGCGCCGCTTTTCTGCGTTGTTGTATATTTTCTTCTAATATGGCGAAGTGCACACAGCTGATTTAAAGTAATTACTACTTACAAAAATAATAACAGCTGATTGTGCCGAAAGTAGGGTTAAAGTTAAAATGCCAAGACTCAATACCACGAAGTGTGTGTTCACAGATATGGTATAAATGTGTAGTAAATTTACCACGTGTTAAATATAGCAGAGAGTGTGAATACCATAATTATTTTAACATTTGTTAGGTTTGATTATCTTAACCATTGTATTTATTATCATATTCGTTATATTAACAATATAACAAATTAATACGTAGATCTGTCCTGTATATTTCACCAAGTTTGTACCCATGAAATCTTGAAATTGTGGCAATCTACAACTATTGTAATTTTTAATTACAAATAACGTTTCTATAATAGTCTTTTTTGTGTTTGTTTAGTTCTCCGGTTTATAATTTTTCAAAATACGTTTATTTATTCATTCTGGCTTCAAGTAGGTATAATTTTGTTTTTACAAAAGTCAAAAAAATTTGACTATTAATCAAGTTTGAATTTAATAATATAACTTCTCAATCATTTTAATAATCTTTCCAGGTTTGCCTGATAAAATTCCAAAAATCGAAATATAAAGTTGTAACATATTATGTAGCAAGCTATATCATTCATTTAAATAGTTTTTGAACAATATTATGTAAATTATGAATTAAATTTCATTTCAATTTCATGTAACATGTAAAAATTAATTTATAAAAAAATATTATCACATGCTAATAACCTTAATCATTTTATAAATTAATTTAACTGTAATATTCTAATAATATTTGCAAGTAGTAGATAAATTCTCGTCTATTCCAATTAAATTATTATGATTGCTTTATGCATTATGTTTATTAACTACTAAAAAAAGGTTGGCTAATATATTAATAAAACATGTAATTATAATTACACAGGAAAAGTACACTGAAAAAAGTTAGGTATCTAAAATGTTTAATTTACGACTTAAATTGTATAACAACTTATCGTTTTTGCTCCGATAAACAAAATTCATTCTAATACGTTGATCTATTGATTTATAAATTTGTTAATCAATAAAATAAATTTGTTCATGTTTTCAATGTAATTTGCGTTTTATGCTTGTATGTGTTCTTCATGAATCGTTTTAAGAAAACAAACACAACTCAAATATGCAGATTCACATAAATCATCATTCATTGGTAATTTGCAGTTTTTCTCAATTTTATCAATAAAGGCTGGACTTGTGGCTTTCAACAGCGATTTTAAGATATCGATGTTCATAACGCCATTTTCATCAATTAAGTTTGAATCTTGAAATGTGCACTTTAAGTAGCATTTAAACTCTCTACTTTCGGGAACTTGTGCATTTTGTTCTGCTTCAATCAGGACTTCTACTGGTACACCACTTTCTTTTATACACCTTGTTCTTAACTCAGCTCCACTACTTGTAAGATAATTTTCAATCGCCATAAATACGCTCTGTAATTTATGAAATTTATTAAAAAACCAATTATTTATTACAAATACCTATACCTTGTTCCCTTGGCAGTTAACTAAAACCACGACATTTATTAAAATACAAACGACAGAAATGTTCATTTTAATAAGTTTAATTTAATAATGTGCATCGCATTACTTTCTCCATCTTTTATATGCTTATTACTTACTATTGTGTAATAAAATTACTATTTAAACAATCGGTGTGATTAACTTTTTCTGAAAAATAATTGTCGTGTGATATTCTTGTAAAAAACTAAAATCTTTTACAATAAAATTTTCAAAAACTAACGGATAATTTGTGATTACTAATTTACTGGTGTTAAAGGTGATTTACTTTTCTTCTACTTTCGTTCAGTACTATTCAATTACTTTCAATATCAGTACATAGCGTTCAACATAAATGCTCATAAACTCAGCCATTCGCCATTGCAATGAAAATTAATTAAATCAATATTAAAATAAATATTAAGTATCTAATTAAAAATTATTATTAATAATAATATTTAGCTTTTATAAATAACTGCATCAAGATCGTTTTTATAAAGCTGTTAAAAACCCATAATTAATTATTTTAAATACGAATATAATATGTAATGTAATTTATGACATCATTATGCATTATTTTTAAATTCAAGGGTAACATCGCTCTGTATAAAAACAATATGCAATTTTTAATTTTATTTCATATTTATATTAGATATTATACATGCTACTATAATGTTAATAGTATGACTTTTAATCTTCAATTATCTTTCTTCTTTTTATTGAATAAATTGTCTTTATAAATTTAGTTTCTTGTTTTCTACTGTTAATTTTTTATGAACATCTTCTAGAGATCACTCCTAGGTGACGTTTAGCTTTTAAAGGAGATCATGCAAGGAATAGTTGCGGAATTTACAATCAACGAAGTAGATACTGGCAACATGATTTTCTATCGTCACAGTAGTACAGTTCGGTAGGAAAAAGTATAATGTTTCCCTTCCTAGCTACTCCAATAATAGTTGGAGTTGCTTTTCTCATAAGCGGAAACAAGTAAAAATATATAAAAAAAAAAATTATACAAAAATGTAACGCGGTCACACAGGTAACAATAAATTATTGGTGGAGATGCTCACCATGAGCATATATAATAAATCAAAAAAATAACTCAAACAAAAGTTCGGTTGCGTTGTTGTCGTTGGTGTTGAGTGTTACTTACAATCGTGACCAAAAGAAAAATAATAGCTCACTGATTAAGTAAAAAACAATACTCGTCTTGTTGGCTATCTCTAAGTTCATAAAGATAATACCTTACACAAGGTACTTCTAACCTATGGGTTCAGCAGCAACAAGATAAACGCTTCAGCAATCCTCAGCTAGCATCACGAACTATTAAAGATGATGATCTAAACAAAAAACACAAGACAATTTCGCTCCAGATCTTGTGCAATTTCAATAAAGAACCTCCCACAACATACAAAAACGGTTCAGACAAGCAACAACATTTTCGTTATCCGGACAACAAACATGCTTACAATCTGCTCGAAGGACAAGTAAAAATAGCCACCTAAGATCAAAAGTGAAAAGATTGGAGAACCAAGCTGGGAAACCTATTTTATAAGAAGCCATCTGCCTGAGAAATAATAAAAATCCTCCGAAAAAATCAACACTTTTTTCTTTCACCTCGATGGTTAATAAGTAGATGTAAGGTTTAGTGCTCAGCTTTCCGAAAACAGGCTTAAGTATTGGTCGGTTGCCTGATGCTTCAATACATCCTCTTCCTACTTGCTAATGTGTTATTTATAAGTCTATAAAATTTTTAAATGATTGGTTCAAATTCTTAATGTTTTTTATTATTAATCGGTTTTAGGTATTTCAATTATTATAGAGGTTATTAAAATACTGTAAATATTAAGTGCTGATACTCTTTTATTATTAATTAAAAGTGCGATATAATAATATAATATAGTTTAAGTTAATTTGTTCAATGGATGCAGAAAAAGACACATAAAGTAGTACGTGCTAGGATTGATGATTTACCCAATTGAAATACAGATCACCGAATGAATTAAAAATTTTGTTTGCCACAGAATTGTTCAGTATACATTGAAAATATGAATTTATCATGTATGTGAAAAGCTCATAATTTTTGCCCTGATAAACAAAATTCATTCTATTAATGAAAAAATCATTGGATTTATGAATTTGTTCATCAATATAATAAATTTTGTTTATTGACATTACAGTTATTTAGACTTGTATGTGTTCTTCATTGGCTGCTGTAAACACACAAGCACAAGTTACAGTTGCCGACTCACATAAGTCATCATTTATTGGTCGTTTACAGTTTTTCCTAACTTTGTCAATAAATACTGGGTTTGTGGCGTTAAAGAGTGATATCATTGTGTCCATATTGAGAACGCCTTTTTGATCTATAAAAGATGAAGCTAGAAACGTACACTTTACGTAACATTTAAATCTTTTATCTTCGGACAGTTTGCCAGTTTTTTCTACTTTTTCCAAAATTTCTAACGGCACACCGCTTTCTTTTATGCAATTTAATCGTAAATCTTCTCCACTGTTTGTTATATAATTTTCAATTGCCAAAAATATGCTCTAAAATTTTACTTAATTTATTTGGAAATCTAAAATTATTTTTATAAATAATTCATAATAGTTTATACCTGGTCTCCTTGGCAGTTGGCCAAAATGACGACACCCAGTAAAATACAAGCAATGGAAATGTTCATTCTAAGAAGTTTGGATTAATAATAATGTTTGCATTAAGTGAATAATTTAGATTATCACTGTAAAATTATAAATTTAAATATTCGATAAAATGTGCTCTTTGTGAAAAACCATGATGTAATTAACATTGACACAAAAAACTTGAATGTTTCCAGTAGAATTTATAAAACTTATTCTGCTTCTAAAAGTAGATCAGCGTCGGTACATTTTTTTAAAATAGGGTAATTCTAGGAAAGATGGAGCACATTTCTAAAAAAGCTCATAACTTTTATTTTTTGATATTATAAAGGTAATAAAAGTTACCAAATCAATAACTAATCATTCTTTTCTTATTTAATTATCATAAACTTACAAAAAAACGCAAAAGTTAACCTAAATTTCCAAAAAAGTAAATGTATGTGTCGGCCCATCTCTCCTAAACAATATAGTAGAGATGGACCACACAGTATAATTATAACAAATATGATACAAATCAATTAAAGTTTATTAACATTTCAAAAACTTAAAGTTTCACTTAACCCAAGAATTTTTGCCACAGAAATGACACAAATTGGTGTATATCTCGTGTAGCCTTCGTGAATCCAACGGCTACATCTAAAACACTTAATCCAGTCTTCTATTTTGCTGGTTTTGAAATACTCTTCTCCTTATCCCACGCACTTATTTTCATCATCAACTTCACGTTTATTAAAAATTGGACTCTCATATTCTCATTTAGAATCAAAATCATCATATTTTCCACTTTTGTTTTAGCAATTGTTTTTTTTGAGATTGATTTTTCCTTTTGATGGAAAATTTTTTTGCCCTTTATTTTTTTATCTTGGTGATTTTTAATGTATCTAATATTTTCCACCAAATTTAGAACATTTGCTATGCTTTTTCCACGTTTTCTAACTATTTTTATGTCTGAAAGATTGAGAACAGGGGAAGCTTCGTCTAACACTTTACCAGGAGTAATTTCATTTAGTGCAGAATGTTGCTTGGATGTGCTTGCTTGCAATTTGCTTCAATAATAGTTACTTATATTTAAAAAATAATTAGAAACCATCAAAATTCAACAAGAAATTTTACGTAGCAACGGTCCAACTATCCTTTTAAATGTGGTCCATCTCGCCTAAATACATAGGAGAGATGGACCACACTACTCTAGCCGTATAAAGAATGATAGATTGTTTTGTAAGGTTAGGTAACGTTAGAAACAAATTCTTTATTTAACACTATAAGAATTATTTAAAAAAACTTACCATGACTTCAGCAATCTTCTTAAATGTACAACGTTCAAAAACTTCTGGTACTAGTAATTTAACAATATCTTGATAACACAAAAATTAACAAATATTTCGAAACAGTTTCACGCCAGTTTTTCTGTAATACAAAATAAATGATCACAAAGTAATTCATTTTGTAACGTAAATTATTAATGTCGAATACTTTTCAGAACAGTATAGTAAAAAAATTTTATTACTACTTTATTTATAAATTAACAACTGTATTCATAAAAAGTTACAACAGCTTTATAAAGCTATTATAAGGAAAATGTCAAAAAACATTATTCATAAACGTTCAATAGCGCTAAAACACTGTTATAAAGACTGATATAAGCGGTTTATAACCTAAAACAACCAATCAGCTATAACCCATAACCTATAACAGTATTATAACTAAAACATTCCTGAACGACACTTTAAGAAATTTTTATGAATACGGGTGTTAAATTACAATAAACATTAAAATACTTTAATACATAAATTATTAACTTGAAATATTTAAATTGAATAGTTTTTAATTGAACAAGTTAACTAAACAATAATAATTATTTTTTAATATTTATTATTGAATCTTCTTCTTCTTCTTCTTTTGTTAGGGCTTTGCCCTATTAATTAATCATGATATTGCTTTCCTGAGATTCAGACGTTCAGCTATCCTTCCATCTTTTTGGGGATTTTCCGGGGGGTCTCTTGGTGTTAGATCTCTGCGTCATTACTATTTTTGCGATTTTCGCGTCATCCATTCTCTCTACATGGTTTCTCAAAAACCTTCAGCTTGCTCTGGTTAATTTGACAAAGTCCCGTACTTGACACCTTTCGTGGGTTGCCTTGCTTCTCACTCTATCCCACAGCGTTACTCCTGTTATTGCTCCCGGCGTCTTTATTTCTGTAGATCTCATTGTTTGTTTCGTTTTTGATGTTGCGGCCCTAGTCTCTGCTGTATAGGTCAAAACTGGTCTTAGTCATGTTTTATATATCTTGGTTTTGTGTGCGTACCTCTAAGATGGTGCTTTGGTCGTTGGTTATTTTCACGCCAAGGTATGTGAATTTACTAACTTGATCAATAGGTTCTTTGTCTACTATATATTCTTTCACCAGATTTCAGAAATTACCATTAATTTTTTTTTTGGAGTCGATATCCGCATATTAAACGTTTTTGCTATATTATTGAACCGGTATAGAAGTCGTTGTAGGTCGTCTTCATTTTCAGCCATTAGGACCACATCATCTGCATAGGACACTATCTGGATTCTACTACCCCTACGTTATAGTCAATATCGGTGTCTTTGATACATCTAATAATCTGTTCCATAATCAAGTTGAAAAATATGGGGCTCAAGCTGTCACCCTGTCTGATTCCGTTTTTAGTAACCCTTTAGTACCTCTTTAGTAAAGGTTCCTGCTACTTTTATTCTTGTTCTTGTGTTCGTGTTCAGTTCTTTAATTATGTTAATTAATTTTCTATTGACGTTGTTATTGTGCAGGGTTGTTAGTACATCGCCGAGTGTCACACTCTGTCGAATTCCTGCGTAAAATCAACAAAACAGAGAAACAGTGGCTTGTTGTATTCAATTGATCCCTCTACCAGTTGCCGTATTATAAATATTCCGTCCATAGTAGATCTATTTGAACGGAAACCTTGTTATCCATCATTTATTCCAGTCGTGTCGATTACACTCCGGGAGAGAATCTTTGTGGGTAATTTGTACACAACGCTCAGTAGGGTTATTCCCCTGTAGTTCTTTGGGTTCTTCTTTGACTTCTTTTTGAATATGGGTACAGTGATGCTTGTGTGGCATGCACTTAATGCATGATGCAATAATGCATGCAGTAATGCCGTACTTAATCATTTCGTTGGCGATAAGGTTTTTCAGTGTTTTAATTTCTTGGTCAACTTCGCCTTGTGTTATGATTATTTCTTCATTCGAGAACTCTTTCTCCTCATTAGCTGGCACTATCTGGCCTTGTATTTTGTAACTTGTATTTACTAACTTGTATTTAAAAAATTATAAACTTATCAAAAATTTTTCGGACTAACTAATTCACACGTCCATCATGTCGACCATTATTAGCAAAAGGCCTTCAATTGTCGGTGATTTGTCCCCACCTAGCAAATTCTGCAATAATCAATAGATAAGTGGTTTAAGTAGTGTAACTCGATATTAATCATATCAAATTTTTAGCATAAACCAAAAAATGCACAAAACACTTTTTCGAAAACTAAAATGTTTAAGTTATCACAATATATAAATACACTGTATGTATATTATCGCAAACGTTTTCACCATACTATGGCATCATCAGGCGATGAACTAGAAGGAGAAAGGAGAAAAATCCGTATTTATCGACAAATTACAAGAGAAAAGTGGAGGGGGTAAGAGGAGAAGGTAATTTTAAAAAAAGTAATTATGTGTGAATTTACTAGAGGGTGGCGTAAATTTAAAGAGAGAAAAGAAAAAAAGAGGGAAAAAATGTAAGTAGATGTGAGGTAAGTTAGAAGAGGGGGGGGGAAGTATTATTTATTAAAAATGTTTAGTAGGAGTGAGTTATTTAAATCAGATTGACTATTAAGTAATGAAGATGAATATTTTAATTTATTAATTTCCATAGCTTCCAAAAATTTCAGTTTTTTACTTTTTTGTGCAACGTGTAAAATTTCGTATCCCCCTTGTTTATGGTTAGTGTCTATTAGGTGTTTCGCGAAAGTCGATTTTCCATCTGCAAGTCTGTGGGATCGAGTGTGTTCATCAAAACGTGTTTTAAAAGATCTACCGGTATGACCAATGTATTTTTGAGAGCACTCACAAGTGAGCTCATAAACCCCTGATTTAGTTAACATGTCTGATTTTGATTTCGCGTTATTAATAAATTTGTTGAGTTTATTATCTGTTTTAAAAGCAAAGTTATAATTGTTATTTTTTAAATATTTTACAATTTTGTTTGATTTGTTACCGAGAAAAGTAATGACATTGAAATTCGCGTTAGTTTTTTTAAAAATATTGGGATATATTGAGTTCGATAGAATTTTTTGTTTAATTTGGCGTAATAAGTTATCAATAAGAGTGACTTGGTATCCATTAGAGATCGCGATATATTTAATTCTGTCTAATTCTTTTTTAAAATTTACGTTACTTAGGGGACTTCTAATTAAGCGATTGAGAAAAGCGCGGAAAGATGCAATTTTATGTGTAAAAGGATGTGCGGAGCTATTAGGAATAATTATGTTACTCTCTGTAGGTTTATGGAAAATGTCAAAGGAGTGTTTATTATTGTCTTTAATAATTGTGAGATCTAAGTAATTGATTTTATTGTTTACTTCTATTTCTTTAGTAAATTTAATATTATTGTGTTGTATGTTGATAAAGTTAAAAAGTTGATCTAATTGTCTGAGGGAACCATTGAAGCAATAATAATATCGTCAACATATCTGTACCAATAAATTATATGTTTTTTAAAATCTGAACAAAGAATTTTGGTTTCGACATGATCCATAAAAATATCAGCTGGTAAACAAGAGAAAGGGTTTCCCATAGGTAAACCATCCTTTTGAAGATAAAATTTTTCATTAAACTTAAAATAGTTTTGTTTAAGGTGCTAGATCAATAGGCGCTGAGCTGGTGTCAGGTTCAATTCAAAAACGAATAATCATAGAAAGTTGACATTTTCAGTGCATACGTAAAATTTTGTTCTACATAACGCCTCCTATTTTTTATTTAAAAAAAATTATTAAAAAAAATTTAAAAAATCTACCTGGTTCTAATACTTTATCTAATTTTGTATACAGTTAAGTAATTGCATCAGGTATAATCTTTTAAAATTAAATTTAATATAACAATTGCAGATTTTTTTTTCGAGTATATTATAAAGAGCAGTTTAAAAATTTTGTTCATCAAAGAAATAACTAAGTCCCGTCAAATAAATAACGAAGAGACTTTAGATAAAGAAAGTAGTTCAAGAATTGTAAAAAGAAAATCGCGATTACCCAGAGTGTCTTCAAAAAGTAAAAGAATCTATCGTTCAGCTCAGAAAAATAAACCTTTATTAACCTTTCAGCAGCCGCGCCACTATAGAGCAGGCGCGTGTTGTACCGCGTACGACACGATGTCTTTTTATAAATATTTTATTATTAAGGCCGAGGGGGTTGAATCAAATCAGCGCGGCGCCAGGGGGGGTGGGCACGTGCCCACCCTGATGATTGGAGTGCCCACCCAATTTGTAGGAATTTGATATCAATAATGTAATTTTATTAGTTTATTTATAAATTTTATGTGCCCGTGTCCACCTTAAATATATGGAGCCCAATTTGTACCCATCCATCCATAATATTCAATTCATAAAAAGATAGGAAATTCATATATTAAAAATGACCCTGTAAATTATCCAACAAATTCGGCTGTGAAAAGCCTACCTCCTGCTATGGCAAAAATTTATCAGTTTATTTTACTTGAGACCACAGTTTATTTTATTTTACCCCACTCGTACCCTTATATTGACATTAATAGTAAATGCATCTGCTATTTTGTATTGTTTTTTTAAAAGAAAAATCGTCTTACGGCATCAAAATTTGGCGCCGTGATGGCTAGAAGAAATACGACCAGATGTGATGGACTTGTAAAAGAAATACTCTATCCATCCGAGTTTCAATCAGAATCCACATCATTTGGAAAGAGGTACGAAGCAGTTGCTCTTACTATACTAGCAGAAAAGCTTGATATTGAAAAGGTGACAAAAGCTGCTTTGTATATTGACACAAATAATTGTTTTCTAGGTGCATCTCCAGATGGGCTAGTTGGTAATACACATTGTGTCGAGGTAAAATGCGTACCAAAATTAATTAAAAAGAATCTTACTCTAAGACATGAAACAGAAAAGAAACTAACGTGTTTAAAAATAAACGAACATGGTCTTATGGAATTAAATCGGGATCATGCTTATTATTATCAAGTTCAAGGGCAGATGAATATAACTGGGAGAGAAAAATGTTATTTCGTGGTCTATGTAACCGACGACGATACTTTTATAGAGGAAATCCCGATAGATCGGAAGCTGTGGAATGACGTCTTGCTTCCTAAGTTGACAATATTTTATAACGATTGTATATTGGAGGAAATAGCCAGGAGAAGATATCTCAGAAATATGAAGTGTTACGATCCGCCGTAGATTGAGCTAGCTATCTCAGAAAAATCAGAAAAAAAATCGCAAAAGTCTAGTACAAAAAAACAAAAACTTTAGCAAAATAAATTACACATACACATACCGTTGCTGTTAACCAAAAGGAGGGGGGATTAATTTATATTATATCTTTTAATAAGTAGGTGAGGGGAGCAACATGCGCTTTTTTATTGGTATTATGTATTTATTATACTCATAAAAAAGATATGAAATATAATATATTAAAAATAACCTTGTAAATTACCTAAAAAATCCGGCTTTCAAAAGTCCTACTCTGGAAAAATGTATCAGTTTATTTTGCTTTAGGTAGATAAGATACTTATTTCATATTAGTAAAAGCGTTATTTATAAAAATTTGTAATCACAGGTACTTTTCTAGCTATATATACCTGCCAGATAGGTCATACCCTGGTCATAACAGGTATAGAAGTATAGAACTACTGTAGGTAAATTTATTTAAAATTATTTTTCAAATTTAAAATATATTACAATAATATACCTGTTTAAAATGTGTGCATCTTGAATAAAATAAAATATCATAAACCAACTAGTGACATCTGCTAGATTTTATGAACTACTCCTATTTATCTAGCACCTTAAGGCAGATATCTAAAGCGGTAAGGATCTCTTCAATAATTACGGGATTAGTTCTATTATTTTGTAATAATTCTCGGATAATATTAACGGTATCTTTAATGGGTGCGCTTGGGAAAAGGTTAGTGACGTCAAATGATACTAGTTTATTGGAATTATTAATGATTCTATTATTTAATTTTTTAACTAAATCTAGTGAATTTTTAACAGTATACTTGGGTTCAAATTTTGTGTAGAATTTAATAATGTCAATTAATTTAGAAGCTAAATTTCTGCACGGCGCGTTAATATAACTAACAACAGGTCGAATAGGGTGTTCCGGATTATGTAATTTGACAAGACCATAAAGCCCAGGAGCTTGTGGGTTCGGGCGATTGTCAACTCGTCCGCTTGAGAGATTAAATCCTAAACCAAATGGTAAACTCGTCCTGCTAGAAATTTTCTACCTTAATCTTCATAGGTAAACTCAGCCGCTTCACAGAAGATGTTCTAATCCTAAGTCGGCTTTAATCTTCATAAGTAAACTCGCCGGTAGATATCTTCGCCCACCTACCTGCTATTATGACATGTCATTGTCAGTTTGAGAACACCGAAAGCTCTTTCCACCGTGTTTCTAGTATGAATATGGCTTCTGTTGTATCGCTTTTCAGCAGGAGTACTAGGAATATGTAATGGTGTTAATAAGTACTTCCTACAGGGATAAGCACTGTCGCCTAGCAAATAGCAATCTCCAAAAGTATCTTCTTCTAACCGAGCTCTTAATCTAGATTCATTGAAAATTGTAGAATCGTGAGCACTACCGGGATAGGAAGTTACTATATCCATAATTTTAAGGTTTCCATTTGCGACCATTTGAACATTTATGTGAAACCATCCCTTTCTATTCCGGTACAATTCAGCAGTATTTCCTCCTGGTGATTAAATTTTTATATGAGTACCATCAATCGTACCTAGTACTCGAGGAAAGTTTGCAATTTGATAAAAATTGCTATTAGTTTTATTTATTGCAAATTGAGTTTGTGGCATTTTTATATAAATATTGCCTTTTAATGCAATATAGTGTGATATTTTTGCAATAATTCTGCTCACACTACTTTGCGATACTAAAAAATTATCAGCCGTACACAGTTGAAATGACCCGGTAGCATAAAATCGTAGGGTTATCAGCACTTGATTAATTGGCGATATAGGATCATTTCTCATACTTGTAACTTTTAAATTCTCCCCAATTAAATTTAAAATATCTTCCACGGTTATCTTTAAAAACGAAATCGCATCTTGAAATCTATATCGTCAAAATTTTCTATAAAATTAGTTCTAAGACGAACATTTCGGGAGCGTCGGCAATTTCTATTTTCATTTTCGTCTGTTGGAACTGGTAAAAAATTTAAAAGCGGCAATAAATTGTTTCTAAAAAGAAAGTAAAATTGCACTATAATACAACATACTTTATAATACTTAATTTTTAATTATGTACTTACATTAAATTTAAATCATCCATTACTCTTTCTGTAATACTTTTAATTTTACACAAATCCGAATATACAAGTACTCATAAAATTCAAAAAACTTTCAAGTTTTAAGGTTATAAATCGACAAATAACAACTTATTTGACCAATTTTGAGCTAATAAGTTATTGGGAGTTTATTCAATGAATAAATCTTATTTTATGTTGGTGAATACGAAATAGTGATTTTATTCGACAGTTAGTGCTATTTGTAGTTGGTGCATACGGGCATTTTAGTCAATATAATAACAGTTATACTGAACAACATTGGAAATGTGCAAAGCGAGTGCTTAGATATTTGAAAGGCACAACGCACTATAAATTAAAATAAACAAACTAAAACATTATTAAAATAATGAATTTTAACTATAAATTAACATTTTGTAAAGATAATTTTGAATTATTAGGTTTTGCAGACGCTGATTGGGCAAGTGAAAACAGAGACCGAAAATCCTGCACTGGTCTAGTTTTTACTCTAGCAGCTGCAGCCATTGGTTGGGAATCCAATAAACAGCGTACTGTGGCGCTTTCTAATACAGAATCTGAATACATAGCTTTAAGTGAAACCACAAAGGAAGCCATTATTTGCGAGGTGTATTGTCGGAACTAACTGAACACGAGAAATCCATAACTGTGTTTAACGATACTCAAAATGCCAGCAAATTATCGTCAAACCCAGTGTTCCACAAAAGGACAAAAAACATTGATGTCAGACATTATTTTGTTAGAGAAGCTGTAGTCAATAAATTGATAAAAGTTGAATATCTGCCTACTGATGAAATGACGGCAGACAGTTTAACTAAATCTCTGTCAAGTAATAAGCACTATAATTTTGTTAAAAACTTAAGTTTAGTTGATTTTTTGAGATAGTGAGAGTGTTGAAAATATCTCAAATACCCTGTAATACGTAGATTCAACGCCATCTGTAAAATAAGGTAGTATGTATGCCGAATGGTTAGCATGTACAAGTAATGCTGTGTATCGTTTTTTTACAAGTTTTAGCTTATAAGGCGCAACATACTTTTCTTCCTCTTGCTATTCAAGCTTTTGTCAGTTGTTTCTTCAGTTACTTATTCATCTTTTGTTATGGTTATTGCTATTGTTATTGGTATTGTTAAATTAGATATAAATATTTAATTAAAAATTATGACTTGAGGTTTGCTCGAAAGTGTTTTGCTACCCGCATAGTACATCTACTCATTGCCTAAAATCTTAACCTTTTATAACCTTAACCTTTGTATAATATTCTGAAAATAACACAATTAATTTAATTTATTAGCTCAAGTGAATTCCATTTTGGTTTCTTGGAAACATTGCACAATTTTCTTATCGCATTTAAGATAAATAAGTATAAATTGTAAATAAGCTTGGCTATAAGACTTTATTTGCTTCATTAATAATTTGAAGCAGTAAATATAACATTATTATAAATTATTGATTGTACCTAACTTTTTGTAAATTTCCTTGTTGACTTGTGGATACTGTCAAAAAAATGGACATTCCTATTATAAATCCAGTAAGTTTACTTTTATTAAATACATAAATCGCATAAATTATATAAATTGCATAAATTAATTTGATTAAACTAGACGTCTAATTTATTTTTAGTCTATACCATTTGTTGGACAAATCGGTAAATTAAAGCCTCAAGAATCTGTTAGAATCCAAGGTACTATCTCACAGTTATCATATGGGTAAGTGTATTTTGGATGTTGCAATAATTATTTTTATAATATGAGATTGTTATATTTTAGATTTAATATTAATTTGCAATGCGGTCCAAACGGTTCTCCCCAGCAAGATGATATTGCTTTGCAGATATCGGTTCGATATTTTAATGGATACATTTCCTTAAACTCTTTCTGTAATGACACATGGGGTAAACAACTTTGCATATCACCCATACCAATTAAATGTGACGAAAAATTTGAAATTGTCGTGGTGTGCGAACTACATCAATATAAAGTAAGGCGGAGTTTTTAATTTAAAAATTAAATTTAAATTAACAAAAATAGCTATATAATATTTTCAGTGCAGAATTATCAAATACTGTATTATGCTTCGCAACGAGTGGAATGAACAGATTACTGAACTGGTAGCCAGGTTCTAACAGAAAGCTAATAGTTCAGAAATCTGTTTCCATGAGTTGTGTACGATTTATCTAATTAGGCGTAAAAAAAGTTGTCAGTGAATCAAAAAGCGTTTTCTCTCACGATATTAGTAAATCTAGTTTTCTTAGTTTATCCCTAAAACTGCAGATAAGTCTTGCAAAAAACTACTAGATTGATAGTCTAATTTTTTTAGGTAATTATCAATGATTCATCTCAATACGATTTTCCTCAACGAATTAGTTATGATAAAATTAGTCATTTAAGAATTGAGGGCGATGTATCCATTGCTCAGATTTCTTACGAATCTGCATCTAAAAATCCAGTTGTACTGGAACTAGAAGCTTGTCCAGAGACTACTGATGTGCAAAGAATAGCTTTCCAGCCTGAGCCTGTAAGTAAAATTTATTGTTCTGACTGTTACTTGTTATAAAAGTTATTAAAATTTCAAATTTTGGAATTCTAAGTAAATTCTAAGTATTCTAACCATTCTTGAACTAAAATTCCTGATTCCTTAGCAATAGCAAATACATTGTCCTAAGTATAGGGAAATTTTCGCTATTATCCCTAGTAGTAATTAATAAAATAATTCTTAAAAGTTTTATAAAAATATAATATACAGTTTTAGGCTTTCATACGAAAGTGAATAATAAAGAAGCTTTATCTTTTGGTTTCGTGTCTGTCCGTCTTTTATTTTTATTTTTTTATAATTTTTTAAAAAATTTATCAGAACATTATGACTAAAAAATTATATTTTTTAAAAAATATTAAAATTTAAACTAGTAGAACACTGCTATATAAATAAGCTTAAAAGGTTACTACTACTACTACTTCGGCTATTTATATTTTAGTGCTTTACCTTTATTAATTTCTAATTGTACACTTGTATATTTCAGGTTAAACCTAAACCGAAGATGACTTCTCTAAGATGTTTTTTTTTGATACTTGCTATAGTTGGTCTCGTTGTTTCAATTACTAGAATAGTTCGAGCCGTAAATATTATTAATAATTGATTATCAAAATGATAATCTGGCATATAAATTAGGTAAGTATACCATCAAGCTTACGTATACTATTTTCTTATGATTTTTCTTTTATTATTAGATTTTCAAGGTGAAACAACAAATTAAATTAGTAGTCCAGCATTACATAGCGAAAAGAAAAGTCTGTATGGAGATAACTCGAAAATGAAATTTTTTTTCCATTTGTTTTTTCTAAATCCACAACAAATTCGAACCTGAACGGGGACAAGTTTCTCATAAAAGATTCCAAAAATCTTAAATTGACAGTTTCCTGGATATCTGATGCACAAAATAGATTCTATCAAAATTAAGGTTTATAAAATTTTGCATAAAAGTATAACAAGATTTCTTTTCTGGTCATTGTAGTTTCCAAGGTTAGTATAACCCCCATATTTATCGATTTTTGTCCAAAAAACCGTTTAGGATAGGATTATTTTTGCTTATAGGTACTAAAAATTATATTTACTTTAATCTATTTTATTTTGGATATAAAATAAACAGGAAACGGTCAATTAATGATTTTGTGGTTTTTGAAACTTTTGTTGATAAATTTTTGTTTATTTCATATGGCAGGTTTGGACCATATGGATTGTATAAGCCAGCTTTGAATCTATTGTAATCATGACAAAACAAAATTGTTTAAAAATGTATTTTATAGATTCTAAGAAATGTATAATATTTATATCAGTAATTTAAACTAGAGTGTTTATGTGTATAGTTTGAAGTATCTAGTTTATGTAACTAGAATTTATATATATGAGTACTTGGATAATAGCGGGGTGGTCAACATTGGCGAGTGCCAACGAGATGGATGTAAAGTTAAGTGGGAAATATAAATTAATTTTATTATTAAACAGTAGTTTTAATATACTGAAATGTATTTTCTAAATCACCAAAGGCAGTGTAACAATTTATTGCATAACTGTCCAGATTATCTCCAGATTATCGCCAATAAGCCAATAAAAATCTCCACACGCAACTTAAGATACATCCAGAGTTCGATTGATAATGAAGCGTTGCAGGGGACGGAGAGGAATTTTGAATACTGCGGAGGGACAGTCGTCCTTTTTTGGGAGAATGCTGAAAGTTTTCTTTGGTGTAATTTCGAAATCTTTTAAAAAAGTTTTTCTGGAGAAGAAACGTGATATTCACGAATTTGTCGAAGACATCGATTTTGGCTTTCACAAGAATTATTTTTGGTGTGATTACCTTCTTCCTTGTTCCACATTCCGACCGGGTCGACTGGAGCGATCAGGGATCATCGTCGCAACCAGAGGAAATTTGTTTAGTACATCTCTTTTTTGGTTTTTGGTTTTTGAATTTTAAAATTGTTAAGACACAAAATTTTGTGCACATAATTATATTAATATCTTATCAACACATTATATACGAGCCATACTGAGATATTTTATCGGAGTTGGCGTTGGTATTGAATGAATTTAGTTAGTGATTTATTTTTCTTGTTAAACTAATTATTAATTTAAATAATTTTCTGGTTCGACGAATTTCCAGGGGTTGTAGAAATCTTTTGTAGCGGTGATCTTTTGTGGAACACCACACAATAATTTTCTATTCGATTGGTTATTGGTTTCCTCATTCGAGGAAGTAGTTAGATTCATTTATTTAGAACCTTGTTCGCTTTTCGCTAATTAAGAAAGCTAGCTGCTGTATAACAACTAAGGTAATTTATGACTGTAGGTTGTTACCTTTCAAGGAGGTAGAAGAAAATTTATTTATAAGATCCTCGCCTTTGCCTTCAAATATAATAAGGGCTGGTATACCATCTGGGTTTCCCCACAAAAAAATTATTACTTGAAAAGATCAATTCCAGGTGTGGTGAGAAGTAGCAATTGCTCCAGGATGATTAAATTTTCATTACACCAAGTAAATTCCTAGAACCAAATTTAATAAAAAACAAATATTCAAAATTACAAATTACAAAATAAAATTTTTCTTTACACTTTTTACAATAAAATTTAAAAAATTCAATTTGAATAAATTAGACGAGGGTGTTGACCACTATAGCTTCGAACCTTAAAAGATTGTAAATCCCATTAGGTTGAAATGTTAATCCACATCTTTGTAATTTCATTCCTATCTTTTCATAAGTGTACGTCCTCTCGTTATAGCAGCAGTGTTTTTTTTCTATTAATGTTTAATTACTTTTAATTTGGTAGCTCTTAAAATTATTTAAATTGGCACTCCTCATTTTGTATAAATATCAACATATTTCAGAGGAAACAAATTCTAGAACATGAACCTCGTTAGCCTGTCTGATTTAATATAGATTCAGTCAGCTAAATAATTATAAAATTAATATCTTAGAAACTAAAAACAAATCGACACTGAAATTTGAACAATTACATTTTAACAAACCCATTAAATTTTTAGAAATAGGTGTTGTTTTTTGAGAAAAATTACTTTAATTTTTTCAGAAAAGTTGCAGAATTTTTGGTCTTTCATTTCAATAATAATAATAATATTATCTTTAATTGATTAACATGATTTAATGGTTTTATAACATCGGTCCTCGGCAAATTTCAAAAAACTGTGAAACTGAAAAAAAATCAATTATCTTATTGATAATTTACCACTACATACAAACTACTGTTCCCATAACAGTAATAAACATATAAGAGAAAATAGATTACTACGCTCTCTTGATGATGACCTCAAGTTGCATTCAGCTATATTTTTAAATTTTTTATGAATTGCGCTTTTATTTATTTACTCTTTTTAGATTAGAACAAATCATCCACTCGCCAGGTCAATAGTACGGATACGCTCAATATATTTGATATCATATTTTGGAAATAACACTGGAAATACCATTTCCTTCTGACCTTTCATTTACTTAATCTAAATTAGAAGAAATAATGTAAACAGTGCTATTGCGACCAATGTTCATTTTTTTAATGCGATAACGTATTAATAATGCAAACTTACTATAATTATCAATTTTTAATTATTATATTTAAAAAATATTCATACCATTTTTATAAAAATTTTAAATTTAATTTTTGCTTTTAATAGTATATTAAACAACAAGTTTAGAAAAGTTAAGTTTTACTAAACGAATATAGCTTTTAAGTATGAGCGAGCACAGCGAGCGAGTAACTTAAAAGCTATATGAGCACATTATTAGTCAAAATGCGTAAAAAGTAAGTAATATAATTTTTATTAATTTTAGATAGTGCCGAAAGCAGGTTTTTTGAGGAGGGGGGGCATTTCCAGTTTTTACTTTCACAATGTAACTTTTATAATCCGTTAGACAACTTTTTTTAGCTTCTTTAGTCTATAAAAATACGCAAAATGCGTTTTAGGCTTGGGGTTAGGTGCCCTCTGACTGTGTTGTTGCTGTAGCCTATAGTTGGAAAACCTAACGTATTGGTGCTTGTTCACAATGTACGTAAGACATAAGATAAACATAACACATACATAAGACATAACGTTGAACTAGTAGTAAATCAACATAAGTGTTCACAGTGTGCCTACAAAATTCTTATGTTTATGTTGATCTTATGTTTGGCTTACGTTTGTACATAAGATTGAAAGTATGTTACATTTACATGTTAGTAAAATTTGTGGTTTAAAGTTAGTAGTGGTTGGTCATAAGTTGAAATAAATTGACGAAATTGACATAAACATAACCTTTGTTATAAAGTTTGACAGGTGTTTGAAAGTTTATTCGTTTATTTAGTTTATTTTTTTGTTATACGCATGCACAGTTTCATATATTTCTTATGATTATTGTGAACACTTTTGCGGCTTATGTAAAAATTATGTTTTATGCTTATGTTGGGCTTATGCACGTCTTATGTTTTATGTACATTGTAAACAAGCACTTAGTGTTAGGTGTTATATTTTGCACAATGAGGCGTCGCAGTGTTGCCGTAGCAAGCATAAGTAAGGTCATCCCAGTATTTTATTTGGTCTTTTACTAACTCTAAGAACTCCAAACACAAAAAATAAAAATTTCCCAAAAATATTGGAACCCAGGACTAGAAGTGCGGAATTTAAGTATAATTCTACTAAACGAGCGTAAATTAATAACATAATGGCATTTTCTTTAACTTTAGACCTTTCCCATGTAAGGGTACTTTTTTATATTGCTGCCTTTCTCATTCATCTTACATATACGTAACGATAGCTGAGAAATTTTCTACTTCCGTTAGCGTAATAAAAATCTCATACTGGAGTGGAGAGAGAATTCACTTATCATTACATTGTGTTGACGTTGTTAGATGAGTAAAATGTAGATTCATTTAATTTACAATTTTATCACCACAGCGCCACCCACTGCTTTTTGCTAACCCATCTAAACTGAAGCCATCTACTGAGCGGTACCAAAGCGTTTGTCTCGTGGTAACCGACGCATTATTGCGGGGTTTCTGACGGGGCACTGCAAGCTGAACAAGCATCTACTCACGATGGGTCTTGTAGAAAGTTCCGTCTGTCGTGGCTGCAGAGCAGCAGATGAAACGGCGGAACATCTGCTATGCAGGTGCCCTGCCCTGGCGTCAAATAAAGGATCTATATTGGGGGAGCTCTGGCCTAATATGGCTAGTATTAGGGACATGCGGCCCTCTAAAATTCTCGAGTTCATTCTAAGGTTGGGATGGCTTGGGGAGTAAGGGACTGGCTTCCCTAAATAAAGATAGCATAATGGGCCAATTGTGGCCTGAGTGCGCATAACTCCGTAAGGGGCTATCCTTCACCAGAAATCCAGAATCCAGAATCCAGAAGCTGGTCTTTGTCAAAAGTACCAAATCGAACAGGTTAAAAGTGATTATCGACGCGGAGTTTCGAATAGAAACAAATTCTAGACCAAACACGGCCTGTGTCTTATAATTTGTTTTCCTTCTTTTCTTTTATTTAAGACACATGGTGGGAAGAGGGTCGGTTACTTCTGATCCCTATTTTACTTCTAGGTCGTCTCCCTCGCTCACCGATTTTTATTTTCGATGGGCTTGGGGAGATAAAGTAGCTTTTGTCTTTTTCCACAGCAATTGCATTCTATTGTAGCATAACATTATTTAAGGAAACGTATATAAAGATTTTTTTGGTTCCTCTCTCCCAAAGTAAAGTTTTGTAAGATTTTAATATTATTCAAAGTTGGCAATAATAACAATGTTTTTAATTTAAACTTCAATTTTATTTAGTCGCTCTTCTGGCGTAGCTAGAAATTTGATTCGGGGGGGGGGGGGGGGGCTGCAAACGCAGCGAGTCGTTATTTAATAGCGCCGCAGGAAAAAAGGTTTTAAAATTTTAAAGGTCATGCGCTCAATAGAAAGTTAAAAATTACAATAAAAAATAATTTCTCCGAGAAAAAGGTTTCGTCAGACATTTTTTACGTTAACGACAATAATAATAGTTTTTAATTACATAAATAAACACTAAAAATTAAGCCATAGTTATTATTATTATTATAATATAATATTATAATAAATTGTAAAATCATTGTGTGTTTTTTTCATTCCAAAAGTATTTATAACCTCTTCTACATTAATAGGTACATTCCTGTGAACTGCTAGTAAAGCTAAACCGCTTAACCAATTCTCGCACGTACTATTTCTCAAATTTGGCTTTATTCGTTTTAAACTGGAAAATGTTCTTTCTACAGAGACCGCTGATGTTTCTAAAATAATATATTGTAACAAAAATTAAAAAACATTTATTTAATTCTAAATGGCTACACAAATTGTACAGATACGGTTAATAATAATACAACAATTACTTCACTAAGATTAACACTAATACTAAACTACACTACAATTTATTTAACACTAAGTCCAGATTTATTTAAACACTCGGTATATTACTTCACTATTTATTTACACTTTATTTATGTTCACACTTGTACGTTCAAACTGGAATTAATTCGTTACCGTAGCTTACTCTGCATTTATACCTAAATGCAACTTCCAGAAATTTCCATACAATTTCTATATACTCCTATACGTTTCTAGCAGTGTTTAAAGAGTGCAAGCTAAGTAATATTTGAATGACTGACGATGTTATCATGTATGACTCGTCACATACGACTCATCATATTTGACTCAATATGCATGACGTCATACATTAGTCATCAAATATAAGTAAACATTCTTTCGTAATAATATATATTCGGAAACATTAATATTGAACTGATTAAGAGCTTCTATTGTATATTTTGGAAGCTCTTCTTAATCGTTTTTCATTTCTGATGCGAAATCAGCCATTCGTCTTCAAATATAGTATTATTAGTGTCTTGAAAATCATTTATATTGCGGTGAAATACGAGGTAAAAACCCGAGTATAAAGGGACCAGGGACTTCCACGACCCTGCAAAAATGTGCAGAAGTCTTGGAAGTCAAGGAACAACTTGCAAGGAAATAAATAAGATTTTAAGTTTTACGATCACGATTGGACATTTTAAAATTATTAAACATTTTTACGAACTTCGGTCGGAATCTTCAAAGTTTTACCACAGAGGCCACAAGCTCTCTGCACAATTGAAGTCACACCAGACAACACTATTCATGAAGCATGGCGGAGCCGAATTGGCGTTTTTCGTAATAAATTTAAAAACTGACTGCAGCATTGGGGCTTTTGTTATACCGGCTAAAAGAAGAAATCGATGTTGGAATTTTCACTACCGAAAATTCAACCGTAACGATCGACAAATTTAGATCCAAAGCAAAAGGAAATCTAAGATCTTCATATTTTTCGATCAAGTCGTAATTAGTTGGATAGCATAAAATTTATTTAAAAATTTAAAAAGATGGATAGCGTTAAGACGAGGGTTCCTAAGGAACAGGAAAAAAGAGGAGGAGAATAACAAAGGTCCTTAAAGGGAGTCTGGCAGAATTGTGAACCAAGCCGGTCGACGATAAAAGTTGGTCCGTAGAACATTTTGTTCCAGCGGCTCTAGTGTTCGATAAGTTCGAGGGTGCTTCAAGGTGAATACGAAACCACACAAGGGGGTTCATTAGGTGAAATTCCAACCCTTGCTGGTACTGTGCTCCGAGTTTTTGTGCTACTATAAGTTAGAGTTCAGGCAAAATTCTCACCATACGAAGAAGATCCGACCGAAGCAACACGAATTAAAGTCGTAACCATTTAACATTTATCAAGTTTATTTTCATTGTTTATATTTTAATTTATTGTTATCACGTTATATTTTGTGTAGTTTAATAATTAAGGAAACGCACTTACACGCTGGACACTACAAAAACACGTTAATTGCAGTTGCAAGTTGTTCGTTTTGTTATCGTTATTCAAATAAATTATTAAACCGTTTACAAAAACACCATTTTTTTATTTTCAATTTTATTTTTAATTAAATTTTTATAATCGAAATTATCATTTCGATTGTTGGCGCCCAACAACTAAGAATATCCACGATAAGAGGAAAGGTCTCTAAATAAAGGATAACAGAGATCCTCGGGACGTGGCAATATATAGAAATCTATACATGGTTTGAGGTCATTGTAAAATTTAGAATTAATAATTTCTGGGGGGGGGGCTTGGTTACACCGCTGTACTACATTACTGGCATCATGAAATGTTGTTTGATAGAATTTTAATTGTCTGGGTATCAATGGTGTAGGCTATGTTTTTAATTTAAAGCTCTTGATATTTAAAACTTTGCAGGCTCTCTACAGGGTGAGGTTTGCGGGATGTCAGCTACGGTGTTGAGCCTGTGTATACCTTGATTATTTAAAAAATCATGTTAATTTGGGCTGTATTTTATCGTTGCATTAACGTCTATATTACGCGCTTATTGAATATATTGTCATGCTCCCAGCCATCCAAAATGTAAAAAAATTTACCTTCTCAAGAAAAAAACACCTTGCTCAAGTAGGGGAGAGGTGCTACAATTGTAACAAGGGGCAATTGTAACACTGAACAAATAACTAACAATAAAATTAAAAATTTTTATTTTCTTTAGTAATTTATTCGAAACATTAATTTATGAAATAGAAAAAAGTTTTTTTTATACAACTGACATTAAAAATGTCACTTTTAGTTCAAGTTACCAGGGTTAGAAATTCAATTTTATAAGGTAACATGTTAAAAATATTTTTAACACTAGTAAGAGAAAGATTTTTAACACTAGTGGTAATTAGTTTATAATTTATTTATAAATAGTAACATACACATTAGAATTGGAACAATTGCTAATATTAATTCCTTGCTGGGAAGTAGTTAACGAATTCGTTGCCATTGCAACATTACTAATGGATGGTGTAGCTAATGCAGAAGAACTTTCAATCGCAGATGAAGAACCGAAGCTGCTATTAGACGGAAGAATATTATGAGCAATTTCTTTATTTCGAATGGAATCTTCGATGTACCCCTCGGCAGCAGTTGATGATTTTCATCCTCCAAGTCTTTTTACTGTTGTAATATTTGCTCCCGAATTTGCTAACAAAGATGCCAACGACCGTCGAAAGCAGTGACCAGTAAACAGTTTCGCATCTGGTAGTTTCAAAAATTCAGCAATCTCATACGGCATCTTACCAAAGGTATTTATTCCTACAGGTTGGACAGTACATTTATTGTTGGAATATTTCAGAAAAAAGCGGCGATGAGTAACATTAAGTGGACGTAATGCATAATATTTACGGTAATATGTAATGTAACATCCAACAATGCAAAAACTATGTTGGATGTTGGTTTTAGTATCCGATATATGTACCAACAATGAGTCTTCTAATTCTTCGATATCGTCTATTTTTAATTTACAAAGTTCTTCACGACGGCATGCGCCAAATAAACCAAACATTGTTGCAACTTTTACCATTAAATATTTAGTATCTAGGGGGATTGCTCAACTCGCTATCGCTCGTTTCGCGAAATTCCCCACTAACAAAATAAAATCTCACTTTTAACACTTATATCGTAAATAGTTATTTTCGTACTTTACAACTTTTTTAATAACAATTTTATTTTTTGATATTGTGGTGTGGGGCTTGTGTCAATACTTTAATAGATTTATATTAAAAATAATATATTGTAGTGTCTGCACTAAGTGATTAAAATGGGTTGCGAACTTAGCAATAAGATAACGGTATTTGCAACTAGAAGAACAAAACAAAGCAAAACTCTATTTTAACATTTTTATTACCATTGTGTGTTTTATTTTTGTGTGTTCTTTATTTTGATTTCAGTATGTTTAATATTTTATGTTTGTCTAGTTAGTAAGTTATTTGTTTTTCGATTTTGATTTTATTATTTTTACGTTTGTATCATGATTCACCAAATGCCGACAACAGTCAAAATTTAAATAATGTGAAAATCTAGATTTGAAAATAAAAGGACATTAAAGTACAACCAATAAAAAGAAGACACATTGCAAAGAATATCCAAGGAGATAAAAGAATCAATAAAGAAAAAAGGAGTCTGATAATATTAGCAGAGCAGTCAGTTGATGAAAGTTTGAGAAGAATTTTTATGAATTGAATTGAGAGAAGAGTCGTGTTGATGCCTAAAAGACATACAAAAAAATTTAATAGAGGTTTATTCGTGTAAAGAATATTGTTTAAAGTGGAAGAAGAGTTGGTGGTAAAATGATTTTTTTCTTTAGATTGAAGATATCTAGAGAGCAGTAGAAGGAAGAGAAAATAATCGAGCAGACAAAGCTGTTCAAAGGAGTTGAAGATAAGAAGGTCGCGTGTTATTTGTGGGCGATATATTTTTTCGAAGAAAGATAACTTTGGTTTCTGCAACAAAAAAAAGCTGGGGTCGGCTATTTACGTGAGTTTTGCTTTTGTTAATATTTGTTCTTATTTTATAAAATTTTTGAGTTTGCAAATAAAAATAAAAATATCCAAAAGTTATTATTTCGAGAACCTACGTATGCCATAGACGAGATAGAAATTTTGTATGCATAGAGGCACGCATAAGGTTGCAGCAATATATAATAACATTTCATATTAATTTTTTCATTGTTTTATTATAATTCGATTTTTATAAAGTGAGCAAAGGGCATTAATTGTAAGACTTAAAAATTTTCAATTTTTCAATTTTCAAGTCAGCGGACACATAATAATTATTAGTAAAAATATAGTTGAGTTAAAGGTCAGTATTAAAACAATAAAAATTGTCCGACGTTTCGAGTCTTTATTGGCCCATTATCAAGGCTACAAATAAGTACAAATAATTAAAAACTTTTACATATATTATGTTTTATATGAGACAAACATATGTTTCGTTATTTTTAATTTTTCTTTTCGGTAATTTTTTACATTTTTAATTTTTTTCATTACTACGTGGTTTCTCGTCCTTTTTGAAATATTTTTTTTTTCGGTTAGTTACCAACTTAATTAGTGGTTTATACTTTGTAAACCCAGGAGGTGGTAACTTCATTTTAAATTCATTCAGTTCTATTCCAAAACATTTGTTTATGATGTTAGTTTTTTGACAATTTCTAAAAGAAGGGATGAGATATCTAGTGGCGTAACAAGACAGCTACGGACCTGTGTTTCCGACTGTCGGGCTCTAAAATCGGGCCCCTAAATGAATATTAAATTAATGTGGAATTTGTTTTAAATAATCTTAAAGCCTGCTTATATTATAAAAATTTCACTGTTTACACCTTAAAATTTTTGTTAAAATAAATAATAAATTTTAACAAATTTTAAGGAATAGATCAGCACATATTTCCTTAAAATTTTACCTAAAATGTAGTGAGTTTTAAGGTGTATTTGGTGATAAAGGTGTAAACACAAATCTGGAAAATCTACAAATTTTAACAAAAATTTTAAGCAAAATTTTACAATGTAAACAGGCTTTTATAAGCGGAAAGATTGTTTTAAATTAGTTTTTATGAAAAAAAATATAATAAATATTATTAATTAGTTTTATTTAAATCACCCTAGAGATTAGCTACCAGTTAAAAAACAGTTAACAGAAAATCAACAATTTTATTCAAAACGTACCTGACGGTTTTAATAAATTATACTCTAAAATAAACAATTGAATTTAAACTTCACTATTTAAAACTTAAACAAAACAACTGGTTATTATCATAAATACTGTAACAAACTGCAATATGATGTAAATAAAAATCACAATATGCCCTAACTGTTAAAAAATCTTTTTCGGAATCTGCTAAGGGCTAAGGATGAGAGTTCATTTCTTTATTGCCTATTGTATTGCTACCAGATGCAAAATTTAACTTTTTACGGTTTATTTTATCTTTATCAGTGCCGGCTTCAAGTTTAATTTAACGAAAGCCGAAACAGACAGTAAATATACTTTATAATTATTTTAAATAGGTATACATGAGAAATGTGACAGACACCTTATTTTGAAAATGTGCTGTATATTTGAATATATTGAATATATTTGTATATAAAATTTGAATTCTGATAGTGGCAGAGCCGGGCCTTTCTAATGCCGGACCCTTGTTCGATCGAACACATCGAACATCGGTAGTTACGCCACTGGAGATATAGTACGGGTTGTGAAAAAAGAACGTAATTTTTTGAAATATGGTGGTCTTCTTACCTCCATTTATCTCTTATAAAAGTTAGTATTTCATCGAAAGTATTTTCAAATTGTTTTCATTTTTCACTTTTATATTTTTATTAAACTAAAATTTGTAATTTTTTAATTCTGTAATTCAATATTTTACTACTTTTATATTTTTATTTTTATTATTTTCAATTTTGTAATTTATGTAAGTTTTTAATTATTTGTATTTATTTGTAGCCTTAATAATGGGTCAATAAAAACTCGAAACGTCGGACAATTTTTATTGTTTTAATACTGACTCCTAACTCAACTATATTTTTACTAATTATTATGAAGGGTCAACAATATAAATATACTATTAATATAGTATATTTGGGATTTGGATTTGGAAATCCCAAGCGGGATAGCAATATTCAACCGAATGTAAATGCTATATAATATGAATAATAATAATAATAGTTGTAAAACTAAAACTTTTTCTTCGACAGAGCAATTATGTTTGTGTTTGTTAACCAAATTAATTATAATCCGTCAAAGTATAACTTGTTAATAAATATTTAAACAGAATATTTGAATAAATAAAAAAATAAAATGAAAAATTACAAGAAATCTTTAGATACTGACTAAGAATTTTTTTATAAGCGGAAAGATTGTTTTAAATTAGTTTTTATGAAAAAAAGATATAATAAATATTATTAATTAGTTTTATTTAAATCACCCTAGAGATTAGCTACCAGTTAAAAAACAGTTAACAGAAAATCAACAGAAAATGAAAAATTACAAGAAATCTTTAGATACTGACTAAGAATTTTTGAAAAAAAATACGATTTAAAAATTTGACAAAATATTAAATTTAAAAATTTGGAATACTACGAAGACGATGATATTTTACAAAGTCGGATTTTAATCCCTATTCCGAACCAGAAATGCCATTAATAAATTTGATAGAAGCGGCGTTTACAAGTAGAAGTTGGATAGTTGTGATATGCCATACGTGAAACAAACAAACGACGCATCTCACGATCTTAGAAAAACTTCAATGAAGGAAAGTAAAATTTCTCAGACCACTTAATAAAACACAAACTTTGTGCGGAACATAATCGCGCTGAGTTTTTCATTGTGAAAAAGAAAGAATATAACATTCAATAATAAATACATTTCTAACACGAAAGAGAATAATTAGCAGAGACAATCATGAATAGAAGAGTGAAAATTGAGAAACTCTAGAAAAAATTACAATGTCCAAAAATAGTTTTCTTAGATTTTGTACTATTCTAGTTTATAAGGCGTCATTTACTCTTCCTCATTTCTTTATTTAAGCTTTTTTCAGTTGTTTTTCAGTTACTTATTATTTATCTTTTGTTCTGGTTATCGCTCACTCTACCTCTTGGTCTCCTATAACTCAGATATCTATACGTCTTTCTGGATACATTCCTCACCACCTTGGAGCCGTTTTAACCAGCTTTCCTTCTAAATCGAACTAATGCTTATGTGAATAAGTTATGTTATAATAAGTAAAGTTACAGTTAAATAAAATTTTATTACACATATTAAACAGTAAATTAAATTGATTTGATATAAATAAGATGTAAAAATTTAATTGAAAATTCTGACTTTAGGTTTGCTTAAAAATGTCTATGTGCCCGCGTAGTACATCAACCATCAACTCATGGCCTAAATTTTTGACCTTTTCTATGATAATTAATTATATTTTTTAGTTTATTTAAATGTTTATAACATTTTAAAAATAACACAAATAATTTAATTTGTTATCTCAAGGGAAGGGAACTCCATTTTTATATCTGTGATTAAGCTATTAAAATATAATGGTACATATTATCTTTAATTTGGAAACTTTGCACAATTTATTTACTTATCGCATTTAAGATAAATAAATAATATAAATTGTGAATAAACATCATTATAAAAATCTATGTGCTTCATTAATAAATTGCAGCATTAAATTATAACATTCTTATTAATTTTTAGTTGCACCTAAATTTCTTTAAATTTACTTAGTGAGTTGTGGATACTCTCAAAATAATTAAAATGCCTATTATAAATCCAGTAAGTTTACTTTTATTTCATATATAAATCGCATTAAACTAAAAGTTTGATTTATTTTTAGTTCATTCCATTTGTTGGACAAATCGGTGAATTTAAACCTCAAGAATCCGTTAGAATTCAAGGTACTATTTCACAGTTATCATATGGGTAAGTGTATTTTATTCGTGTAAGTAATAATATTTATAATTGTTGCATTTTAGATTTAATGTTAATTTGCAATGCGGTCCAAACAGTTCTCCCCAGCAAGACGACATTGCTTTGCAGATTTCGGTTCGATATTTTAATGGATACATTTCTTTAAACTCTTTCTGTAATGGCGCATGGGATAAAGAACTTTGCATATCACCTGTACCTATTAAATGTGACGAAAAATTTGAAATCGTCGTGGTGTGCGAACTACATCAATATAAAGTAAAGCAATGTTTTTGATTTAAAATTAGAATTAAAATTAATAATACTAGCAATATAATATTGTCAGTATAGAATTACCAAAGACTTGAATTTTGTTTTCTTGTTTTTTTAGATAATGATCAATGGTTCACATCAATGCGATTTTCCTCAACGAGTTAGTTACGATAAAATTAGTCACTTAAGAATTGAAGGTGATGTATCCATTGCTCAGATTTCTTACGAATCCGCATCTAAACAGCCAGTTGTACTGGATATAGAGGGTTGTCCAGAAACTACTGATGTACAAAGAATAGCTTGCCAAACTAAGCCTGTAAGTAAAATTTGTTGTTCTGGCCTTTACTTATACCGAGTGAATAAATAAGTTTTGTACGTAACTCTAATGTATATTACGCTTTACTAAAATACATACATATCTCACCGTTTATAATGATTTAGTGAGATAAATCAACAGAATTGGTTAAATTATAAAAATTTCTAGTATTTTTTTTATGACTAAATAATATTTAATAAATTAATTTTTTAACTTGTAAAATATATTTAGTATATTTTTCAGTAAATTTGTTTTTCCTCTTTCCTTTATCTAGTAAATATTTTTCGTTTCTAAAAAATTAACGGTTTAAGTTGAAATTTAATTTATAAATTTATTTACATAAAGATATAATTTATAATTTATCAGAAATGTAGTAGTATAGAAGTTTTAGAACTGCGGTCTTCCAAGTTCCACCTTATTTAATTTATTAAATAGCACACGTTTCAATAACTGCAACCTCTAAAATTTTTTGTATTATTACAGAAACACTTAATGTTTATGTTTCAGGTTAAACCTAGCACACAGAAGAGTTCCCTAAAAGGCTTGTTTTTGACTATTGCTATAATTGGTCTTATAGCTTTAATTATTAGAATAGTTTGTTTAATAAATCTTATTAATAGTGACCATCAAAATGATAATTTGGTGTATAAGTTAGGTACGTATACCATCAAGCTTATTTCTACTATTTTACTTAAGATTTTTTCTTTATTATTAGATTTTAAAGATGGTACAACACATTAAATTATCAGTCCAGTTATTACATAGCGAAAAAGGAATCTTATGTGAAGATAACTCAAAAATGAAAATTGTTTTTCTTAAGCCGTTTACTTTAGTATCAGAAAAAATACTATAAGTTCTTTATAGCAAATTTAAACCCGAACAGGGACAAATTTGTCCAAAAATGTGATTTTTTGGATCTTTTTTGACAACTTTGTCCTTGTTCCATATTATGAACTGTATGAGTCAGCTTTAAATCCATTGAAATCATGAAGGAAGCTCACACATCAAACTAAATAACTTTAAAATAGGATTTTAGTCTTTAATTAAATTCTAATTGAATTAGATTCTAATAATTATACAATATTTATTAATATACCAGAAATTTAAACTAGATAGTTTTCAATTAAACAAAATTTTAAATAAATATTTTTCATGTCGAACTTTTCACTTTATTGTATTAATTTTAGTTATTTCAATATTTTCAGCCATCAGATGAACTTAACTAAAAACAAAACACGTCTGTTAACTTATCGACATCACATTCTACTTCTGCTTTATTGTACTATCATTGCCATCCCATTTTTCACACTTCCATTTTAAAATTTTAAAACTTTAAATTCGTGACTTAACGTGTTAGGTGCACTCAAGCGGCGTGAAGAGATGAGTATTTTAAATAATTTTTCTTGAGAGTAGTTTATTTTATTTTATAAAACAAATATTAATAAGTTATTATATTATGTTGTAACTTTATTTGACAACAATTAAAACAATAAAATATTTATTGTAGACCAAGTTTTCGCCATGTTTGTTGTACCACGTCCCACAAATCATGTTTTGCGGTGATTACCATAACATTTTACTGGTTCACTAAAAACAACCAAACAAAAAAAATCGATAGTTTAATGGTTAATTCAGGGTCTGATTATTAATTAATTTTTAGTTATTACTCCTATTAATTAATTTTCGATTTTTTGAAAAATAATTATATTGAAATAAATGAATTAGGCATTTTATCTTAATTCTTAGTATTATGGTAAAAAATTTTAAATTGCAATAAATTGTTTGAACCAAAAATTTTAAAGGGAACATAAATTTTATTACCATCATGGGTAGCATAGCTTAAAATAACACTTCCGCAATAAATTAGAGTGGGCATTGTAAACCCATAAATTGTTTTATATTTTGTACATTTGTACATAAGTGTTCATTTACTTAAAATTTATGAAATTTTCTTTCAATCTAATTTAGTTCTTCGTTTTGACAACATTATTTTACTATCGCCATCGGTAAAATAAGAATTTAGTTTGTGATTTTTATACAAATTAAAAAATTTTATTTAAAAACGGTTTTTTACACGAGAGTTTAAAATTAAAATATGAATAAGTTTAAATTTATTAAAAATATCGTAGTAAACAAAACTTTTAAAACGATATAAACAAAATTTTATCCGCGATAACGCTTCCCAGAAGTCAACCTGTAATCAAAATTTGTCGCTCCTTCGACAAATTATTTTCAACCATTAAATAGAATTCATAAAAATCGAAGTTTTCTCTGAATATCGAACGCAAATAAAGAAAAATCGCGCAAAAAAATAATTATTTTAATTAAATAAAACATTTTTTTCACAAAATTTTAATTTTTTTGCGGTAACTTTCGATAAAATACTTTCAAACAAAATTTTCTATTAACAATTACCATAAATAAAATCTTAATTGCAAAAATACTTGCACAAAATTATACTCAAAAAAACAACCGAGCAAAATATAGGCCTCTGTCGTTTCCGCCATCTTGGCAAAAAGAACCTCCCTCTACTGACTTTTCTCCAAACATTACATTTCAAAAATTAATATAACAAAATTTAAATTTAGAAAAACTTCTTTTGTATTTTAATAAAATAGCTATTTATTTTATAATTTTTTAAAACTCTCCCCGAAAATTTAGTCTAAATACGGCCCTGCATAGCTTGTAATAAGAATAATAATAATATAATAAGTAAAAATTTATACAAAATGACAGTTATTTCATTCCCATTCTGATCGCAGCCTAGTATCCTTACTGACGAGCGATCACAAGTGACATCCATATTTAAAATACCTGTATTAAGGGTTTGTCATGGATAGACAAGATACAATACAATTACCAGTATTGCTGTCTAATATATTGTAATGTATAGGGGTCTTCTATTAATTTGTTATATTTTCTTTCCAAACAAATTGTAATGACTGAAAGAGTCAAAATGACTCTTTTTTCTATCTTATAACTTTCTTATTACCAACAATTCTTGAAATTTAATCTCACTACTCAATTAAACCACTCATTCAAAATTTATTTATTTATTTTTCACTTCAAAAAGAAATTTATCAAAATATATCTTAAAACTAACAAAATCAAAATCAAACATCCACTTTTTCGAAACAAAATCTTTTCTTTCCTTTCAATTTAAATTTTAAACAAAAATCAACAAATAAAATGTTATTACATAATAAATATTAAATTATAGGAAAATACAGGACAATATATTTACAGTCTCGAAAATTTTCGGGATGTCCTTCTCTACAGTTGACCACAGACTGGAGGTTCTTGGATATTCTTGGTACATTGAGAGTAAAGATGATCGCTTTTACATTGAACGCATCTTGGTTCTAGAGTGCAGTCGTTTTTTGTGTGACCAATTCGTTGGCAACGATAACATTGAAAAACGAAATTAGTTTTTCTTCTGAGTTTCTTCTTCGTTATCTGTTAGTTCAACGATGCAAACAGGCATAAGAGTTTTATCTTTGTATAACAAGCGGATAATTTTTAAAATAAGTAAGTTGTAGGTTTTCAGTTCTTCTTCAAGATCAGATCGTGTTAATGAAATGGGAACATTTTTAATTGTTACAGAGATTGGGTTTGAATTGGGATCTTGATATGTATGATATTTAATATTATTCTCCTTATAGTATTTTGTTAGTTTCATATAATCATCTAATACATCATTGGTATTAACTTTAACAAAGTTTTTTAAATAGGAGGTGTTTAATTTACAATTAACCATGAATTTTTAATTTAAAATTATAACGGCAGAACACCCTGTATATGTAATTTTATTGAAACTAATTGCAATTATTCAAATTTACTAAATCAACAAATAGTAAAAATATATTAAAACTTTAATAAAGACGTCGACAGGTTGCACGTGCACCAAACAAAATGCAATTTTACAAAACCTACTTTAATGTAGGAAACAAATATGCATATCTCGCAAGGTTACAAATCCTTTTAAATTACAATGTAATTACTTATTAATTCTGTATATAAATTTGTTAATTTAGCATTTGTTGATTTGATATATAAATATGTAAATTTTGTTAAATAAATTGAGTATCAATCGAACTCTGTAAAACTTAACTACGACTTGAGTTTTATTCTACCAACAGGGTGACTTTTGAGATCCAAGCCTAAAAATTTGTTAGTGAGGCTGCTAACACTCAGAAGTCATCCGCCCTCTCCATAATCTCTGTACCGAGATTATTCAGAGGTATCGAATTTATTTTTGACAATAGCCTTGATATCAGTGATGACCTGAACATGGTTTAGTAGTCCAGATAAAAAGATAGGCGGTATCTTTTTTACTTTAATTTCTTGGGGTTGAAAGTTAAGTTGAGATAAAGATTCAGATGTTTCATCAGTTGGTTATGGAGAGGTTGTTGGTAAATCTGGTTCCAATGTCTATGTTTACCACATTACCAATGTGGTAATGTCTGGTTCCAGATTTTCTGATAGATAAAATTTATTTTGTTCTAATAACGAGATACATTATTTGAACTGGTTTTATTGGTGGTGATGTAGCACTAGCGTTGCACTTAGAAAACCTCATTTTTTATACTGATTTTACCCTGTATGATAGGGGACAAAACTGCAATCGCTTTAACAAGTCCAAACTTTAATTTGTTAAAATTTACAATTTTATAATTTAACTTACTTTGCGTTCGTTTAGCACTTATCATAAAACACAATTGATAATTCAAGTGCGGTGCACACACGTTATCACTTCTTGAGTTTGAAATCGCGACTCCCTAGAGCTATTTCAAAAGAGAGCAGTGAACTGCGTGAAAAGAAGCCGCATTTCGTAAATGCGGGCTTACAATAAATAAAGTATTGAATAGTGAAAACATCGAACAACGTGGCTACCGTCTTGGCTTCAGATGAAATGGAAGGGCAACGTGCTCACCGTTTTCCACCGGAAACTTCTCAAAATCGGCTTAATCCGCGATTAAGCCGATTTTGAAAAGTTTTGAGGATGTATTTGAGAGATGAGGAGGAGTGTTGAGAAGGAGTTTAGAAGAAGTTTGAGTGTTTTTCCGGTGTATATTTAAAGTTCAAGGTTTAATCTAATTAAATTATAATAGGACCAACTGGGAACTATACTTGATTCAACGCAAAAAGAATTTTGAAAATCCGATCATAGTTGATATAAATGTATTTACTATTTACTATTTACTATTTAATCCGAAATTGAACGGTGAACGAGTCGGACGTGTGTAACATAACCTCAAATTGTTATCTATTGTATTTTTGTTGTTTATCGTTTAAGTGTAACGATGACTGATGTTAACAGCGACGTAACTGTTGACGATGGCCAGAAGAAATTATTAGCTGAACTAAAGAAACTCACAAAGTCTGTTTTAATGGATATCATCATGACTGGCAAACTGCCTGCTGAACTTCAAGATAACGCGATCTTAATCGAAAAAGGTTTTGGTGGTGTCGATTCTGTACGCGTTAGTGAAACTAATGAGAACTGCAACTTGTATAAAGAGCTGATCGGTAGTTTGAAACAGCAAATAAATTCGTTGAAAGCATCGGTCAACGATAAAAATACTATTATTGGATTGTTGAAATCTAAGCAAGCTCAACCAACGCAACACGTGGTAAATCGTGTTAATATTAACAAATCCAAAAGTGTAGCGCAGGCCTCGACAGCCAGAACGGTCACGGCGACAACTGAACTACCAATTGTAGATATAAAGGACGATAGTAGTTTAAATACAGTAACTAACCTAATGACGAAAGAGGATGAATCCGATGGATCTGTCGACAATAATGGAGTGATTGACCCGGTAACCACTGGGAGAGGTAGCGATGACAACTTCACGATGGTTTCCTACAAGAAGAATAAAGCAAAAAGAAGCTTTGATAACGCAGGTAATAACGTGATTAATACCCCTCTTACTCATAACTTTGTAGGTAAAGCTTCCAAAGCTAAAGCATCTGTCGTTGGTTCCTCGGATGATGCTTCTGATCTGTGTGGCGTTGAGAGTAAATGTTGGCTACATGTTAGTCGAGTGTCAGCCGCTGCAACCGAGAACACGGTAGTATCCTACTTGAAGTCTAAACTACCTCAACACGAATTCTCTTGTACGAAGTTGAGCTCCTACCTTGATGTTGCATCTTTTAAGGTGGGTGCTAACATGTCACTGTATGATGGCCTCATCAAGCCGGAATTTTGGCCGAGGGGAATAATGATTCGTCGTTTCAACTTTTTTCGGGGTCCCAAAGAGGGTTACCGAAACTAATGCGACTAATGTTGACTCTGACTCGGGGGAGTCTGCAGAATCCTCTAGCGATCGAAATTACACTTCTGCACTAAATATTTACATGCACAATTGTGGTGGTATTAGAACCAAATTGAGTGAAATTAGCAACAATGTTAATTGCTGTCTTTACGACATAATAATTCTTATAGAAACCTTTCTTGATGATGACATTGCTTCGAGTGAATTGAAATTTTTTGACTTTAATATCTTTCGTTGCGATCGATCTATCGACTCTAGCCAGAAAATCACCGGTGGTGGTGTTTTGGTAGCAGTTCGCAAAAGCTTAAAGTGCATTCAAATCGATACGGCTAAATCTGTCGAATCCCTTTTCTTACGAGTGGGTGGTTTGATTGTGGGGGCGGTTTATTTGCCTCCCGATTCCAGTGCTGACGCATACGAGGAATTTTGTGGGATTGTCGAGAATATTACTGATCTTGTTCCTCATTCAAGATTGGTTATCTGTGGTGACTTTAATCTTCCCAAGGCATTGTGGTCGAGTGACGGTACCTATTCCCTGACTACCAAGAATACGTGTCCTAAGACACAAATGATTAGTGATTGTTTATCTTTACACAATCTTATTCAACAAAACAAATTACCTAATAGTCGAGGTGTTTTGCTGGATTTGGTGTTCACCAACATTGACAATGTGTCGGTGACGTTATCGGATGACTTATTGTCAAACACTTCTCTACATCATAGCGCATACACTGTTAGTATTGTGGGCGTTGTTTCTTCACAGTCTAGTCTTGAGTATGCCAATTGCACCTTTGACTATAGATCTGCCGATTTTAATCTAATCAGCAACTGTTTGTTGGACGTTAACTGGTCGGAGTTGTTAGCTTCTAATGATATCGAGGAAGTTGTTAATCAATTCTACAAAGTGATATGGTCCACAATCAATTCACATGTACCACGCAAAAAGATAGGGGTCTCCAAGTATCCAGCATGGTTCTCGAAGGAGTTGATTGAGCTAATCATTGAGAAGAAGATTATGCACAAGGCTTTTAAAGAGACTCGTAGTCTTCATTACTACCATAAATTTCGTGAAATTCGTGATCGAGCTAAGAAACTAAATGCAGTTCTTCATCGAGATTATATCATCAAGATTGAGGAGGGAATTGCTGCGGACCCTCAAGCATTCTGGCGATACGTCGATGATTGTTCGAAGGTGAGAGGCTATCCTGCTTGCATGTTTCTGGGTGATGAGGTATGCTCATCGGGTCAGGATTGTGTGGATTTATTTGCCAAGCAGTTTTCTGACGTGTACTCTAGTGACGACGCCACCAATCACAGCTACGGTGCTAATGCGACTATCGACTGCAATTTGCTGAGGGTCACGGTGGAAGATGTATTCAATGCAATTACAGAACTGCCTGACAGTTTGAACTGTGGTCCTGATGGTATTGCATCCTATTTTATAAAAAGGTGTCAATACTCATTGTCAACTCCAATCTTCATGATGTTCCGATTATCTTTGGCCAGTGGTTGTTTTCCGAGTCTCTGGAGGAAAAGTTATATTACTCCCATACACAAAAAAGGCAATCGTAGTGATATAGCAAATTATAGGGGTATTTCGATACAGTCGATGATACCCAAGATGCTTGACAAATTAGTCTCAGCTCAACTAATGCAGGCTAGTGTGAGTTGTTTGGTGGAAAATCAACATGGGTTTGTTCCTGGTCGCTCGACAACGACCAATCTTTTGTCCTTCACGACTCACATTTTGGAGTCGTTCGAGGATCACAGGCATGTCGACACTGTGTACACGGATTTTTCTAAGGCGTTTGATCGCGTCTCCCACTCGGCACTTTTGTCCAAGATTGCTTCAATGGGGTTTGGACGGAATGTAGTTAAATGGGTGGGTAGTTTTCTTCGTGACAGAATTCAATATGTTAGAATACATAGTTTTCTCTCTAATGACATACTGGTTTACTCCGGCGTTCCGCAAGGTTCACATTGCGGGCCCATCTTGTTTCTGCTGTTTATTAATGACATCGGTAGTTACATAAAGAATAGTTCATACCTGCTGTTTGCCGACGACTTGAAGATCTTCAAAACTATTGGATCCATAGAGGACTGTATACTGATGCAATCCGACCTGGATAATATACACCAGTGGTGTACCGATAACAATTTATGGCTTAATTTCAACAAATGCTCGCTCATCACCTATAAGAAGCACAACTGTGACTTGTTCCGGTACAAAATAAGCAATGTTGAACTCAATCGTGTCACGGAAATTAACGATTTGGGTATTTGTCTCGACTCCGGATTGACTTTTAAAAGTCATATTGCTAACATATGCCATAGTGCCCTTCGCTCGTTGGGATTTATTCGCCGACATAGCAAGTTCTTCACGGCCAAAACGGTAAAATTGCTCTATGTCTCTCTTGTTAGATCGAAACTTGAATATGGGTCTTGCGTATGGTTCCCACACTATGATGTTCACGTCTCAAGGTTGAATAGGGTGGAACGTAAGTTCCTAAAATATTATCATTTTAAGCGTGGTTTGAGAAGTGACGACTTCTCCTGTGATGACAATTTGAGGCATTGCGGGTCGAAGTCATTGGTGCATAGAAGAGTGGTTGCGGACGTTTGTTTTGTTTACCGCCTATTAAATGGAATGATCAACTGTGATGCTCTACGTGATCGAATTAAGTTCCGAGTTGCCAGTCACAACACTAGGTGTAACGAATTGCTGCACATTGATCATCATAGGACGAATTATGGTCTGAACAGTCCATTAACAAGAATGTGCCGACATGTTAATAGCTTAAACAACTTTGACAGTTTTGACTTATGCCATTGCTCTTATAGAGTATTTAAAAATAATGTGATGTGGAATTTAAGCACTTCGGGATAACATGAACCCTCTTCACCATATAGGGTCTTTTGATTATTTGTAAATATATGTAAATTGGTCTAACCGTATGTATGAATAAATGAAATGAAAAAATACTTAACGTACTACTTATAAGATTAATAAAAGTAAGGTACTTAAGAAAAGGTTCTAACCCACCGGGCAGGAACAAGTAATAAAACAGGTAGGTACTCAGTACTTAATGCGTCAAGCCAATTTTGAGGAGAGTTGAAGAGAAGTTTGAGGGTTTTTCCGATTTATATTCGAAGTTCAACGTCCAGTACGAATGAAATTATAATAGAATCAACTTGGAATTATACCTGATTCAACGCAAAAAGAATTTTGAAAATCGGTTAATAAATAACGGAGTTCTGAGATAACAAACAAAAAAAAACATACAATCGAATTGAAAACCTCCACCTTTTTTTGAAGTCGGTTAAAAATTTTACCAAAATGCAAGT
The DNA here is from genome assembly GCA_911387805.1 of Cantharis rustica. Taxonomy (NCBI): domain Eukaryota; kingdom Metazoa; phylum Arthropoda; class Insecta; order Coleoptera; family Cantharidae; genus Cantharis; species Cantharis rustica. Next base: position 32,871,207 of record OU426880.1, read on the forward strand.
GCAAATCACTTTGGGAAGCGACAGTATATTTTGCCACGCTTGGCTGCCGCTAATATCTGGCCCCTCTAGGCCCGGGCCTTATATCAAACTGTTTTATACTAATCTTTTAAACTGAAAAGAATACAATTACAATTTGTTATATTTTTTATAAAATTTTGCACATAAACTTGCAATAAAAAACAAATGAAGAACTAAATAAAAACTATTTAAAAAATGTAAGTTAAGAGCCGGGAATGCAACTGCCTTCATTACCCAATCTTAATCTCATCCAAACAATGCCTAGCCGGTGCCATACACTCACTTACAAAATTTCAAAAAATCGCAATTTGTTTTACAATTTGTTTTAATGTCAAAACGTATTGACATTAAAATAAAAAATTTTAAAAAAAAAAATTTTTTTTTATATACAAAAAACTAATACAAAAACATTACTTATAGTTGAAAACCAACACACAATAATCAGCCATGAGGAAAATTTCGTTTTAAGTGAGGAAATCCGTAAGCTTCTTGGTCAGACCTCGACATTAAACGAAACGGTACAAAACAATATCCACAAAGACGTGGCAATACAATGGGAAAACATTCTAACAAAGGGCCTCGAGGTCGAGATAAAATCTACTCTAATGGAGCGATACCCCCCCCCCCCCCAGAACAATTGTCTAAAATTAAAACCACCAGCGATCAACCCAGAGGCCAAAGTAGCTTCTACCGAAGCATCACTAAAGCAAGATGAGAAACTACAAGCTTCTCAAACTCAGTTAGGGGCTAGCTTGTCGGCTCTTGGACAAGCTTTATCAATGCTACTAGGTAAAGAAAGCATTGACAATGAGAAAAAACATCAACTCATCGGCTTGATTAGTGATGCCGGCCGCCTTCTCGCGGATTTACACCAACAGCAATCGATGGTACGAAGGAACCTACTACTACACAACTTTAACAAAGAATTAAAGGATGTAATGGTAGAAGCGGATCTTGATACTCTTCTCTTCGGTGAAAACTTGGGAGAAAATATAACAAAATACATATCTATCAGTTTTCACAGTTTAAACACGCAAGTCCGTATCACAAAAACAACCACAAACTATTTTGTGATAGATTATTTAAATAAACTTAAGTCAAAAAAATGCGATTTTGAGTTATTGCTACCATAATGTTTAAAATTTTGCATTCTATCGACTGCTATAAAGAACTTATATCAAGCTTGAAAACTAAGAACGAGAAAAATGAAAATTTTAGAGTTTTTTTATTAACAATAATCCCCCCCCCCCATCTTTAAATGTCACATGGTAGGAATTCTTTTTCAGTAATGTAAGGAACACAATTGGTTTGTTTTATATTAGAGCCGTTTTACATTATCATAAAATTGGTAGCAAAAATATGACAAAAAATTGCGTTCAATTTTGTTATAAAATGGTAAAGTTATTAACATGTGATAATATTTTTTAATAAAATTAATTTTTACATGTTAGAGCCGTTTTACATTATCATAAATTTGCTGTTAAATTTTGTCACAAATTTGGTAGCAAATATTGTATCAAATTTAAAGTGAGTGTCATACATATTTGTGTCATAAATATTGTCTTATATTTGTTACAAGAATTACTTGTTTTAGAGCCGTTTTATATTATCATAAAATTGGTAGCAAAAATATGACAAAAAATTGCGTCCAGTTTTGTTATAGTGTCATACACGAAAATGACTTCACAAATTTGCATTCTAAATTTGATACCAAATATTTAGGACCTGTTCTATTTTTCTTCACAAAAGTGTCTGCAAATCGGTGCAGAAAGCAATTTCTGGTACGTTGACGCCCCGTTATTATAAATTTATAAATTTCAATTTAGCATACAGATGGCGCTCACATTATTTTGGTTGTAAGTATGTACCATAGAGGTATATATTAAAACTACTGGAGGAACCACTAGGTGCAACAAAACGGTCCGACGTAAGTTTACGCTTCCCCCACTCCTTAAAGGATTCGGTTCAAATTTTGTAATGCAAAATCATAGGATAAATGATGTTTAAACGTTTAAATAAATGAATTATAAGAAATTAGGATGTGATAAATAATTAAAATAATTGTAGACATATTATAATGTGATTTTTAATTAAAAATTCACATTCTAATTTAAAAAATATATATAATTATTTTCAAAAAATTAATATCCTGTATATTTCACTAAGTTCATACACATGAAATCTTGAAATTGGGGAAATCTACAACTTTTGTAATTTTTAATTACAACTAACGTTTCATTTTAGGTTTTTTATTTGGGTTTGTTTAGTTTTCCGGTTTAGAATTTTTCAAAATAAGTTTATTTATTCATTTTGGCTTCAAGTAGGTATAATTTATTTTTTTTACTAAAGTCAAATAAATTAGACTTTTAATCAAGTTTGAATTTTGAATTTAATAGCATAACTTTTCAATCATTTCAATAATTTTTCCAGGTTTGCCTGATGAGATTCCGAAAATCGAAACATACGGTTATATAACAGGGTGTCGCAAGCTAAATTATTCATTTAAATAGTTTTTGAACAATTTTACGTAAGTTATGAATTAAATTATTCTTCAATTTCATGTAACATGTAAAAATTAATTTTATAAAAAAATATAATTATTTTCTTATCAACACAAAAATAGAATTGTGAATTAAATTAAAAATACATAGCAAATATTACATAACAAATTTTTTTAATGTTTATCAACATTATATTATATTATTATAATATTATCAACATAATAAATCTGTGTTGTATTTAATTTTGAGGAGTTTTCGTCTATATAAATCATATTTACCACGTTATTATACAATGTCAAATCGAGTTTATACCTTTAAGGAGTGGGGGAACGCTATGTAAAATCGGACCGTTTTCTTTTCATAGGGATTACATGCAAGTGGTGCCTCCAGTAGTTCTAATATATACCTCTATGGTATGTACTCACTGTATTTATATCCCCAGGGACCAATAACCCAGCCAGATCAAGCCTAGCGCTTTAAAATGAGGAACGATACCTCAATAAACTCCCACGCCCGCTGCCCACATGAGTTGAAGAAGATAAACGGTAACATGTGGTACCTCCATATTGCCAAGAAGTTCATCGTTCATCATCACTGTATTTGGTTGGTACCAAATTGTCAATAGTTTAATTGTCAAATTTCCCATCAGTGGAACTTACAAGTTGGATAAGAGGAACCCAAAACCAAGCGGTGGAACTTCATGTCAGATTAATAGCTATTAAGACAACTAATGTTTTGTAGACCGTTTAAAAATCGAAGTCGTAGTTTAAATCCGAGCAACCGTAGGGAGTGAGGATTTAATAGAGAGAGATTTTTAATTTATAAAACACGTGTTGTCTTCAATATTTTTTCTAACACTAAAATATCGCATTCGATTTTTTAATAAATTCAGAAATTTTAATAAATTATTATGTCACACTACACAAAATGCGAAGATTGCTGTGGTAGCTATAGTAATCTAATAATATCAACCAATTAAAAAAAAACAATATTCATCATTGACATGTGCGAAAACGTTCCAAAACAAATAAGGGACATAGGAAACGAATTGCGAGGCAATTTGTTACCTACGAAGTCCAAAAGTGCGTACGAAAAAGTGTATGTTTCGTTTCAAGATTGGAAGAATAAAAATTGCATCACGGAAGTAACCCAAGATGTCATATTGTCTTTTCTTCATATGAGGGTAAGTGTGTAGTAGTTACATAGATACATAGAACTTTTTCAAAAGCTAATTCGTATTACATTTACAGTCGGAAAAGTTGTCACCATCTTCCTTATGGCCAGAATATTCGATGATAAAAGCCACTTTGAAGGCCAAGGAAAACATAGATATTGAAAAATTTGGTGTTGTTATTCCACTTATTACACTGGGCATTCTTTTCGCCGCAGTTCGGCGACTCTTTTGGTAAACGCAGGTACTGTATAGTATATTGTGTATTATCCAAAGTAATTTAATTGTTTGCATTAGGTAGAAATATTACTACTTTGAAGAGGCATGGAGGGTGGGAATCGTCAAATGTGGCAGAATCTTATATACAGGAATCGTCTGAAGAAAGAGTTAAGATTGCCAGAAAAGTTTTCGGTAGTGAAATAGCAACAGAAGTTAAAAAAGAAGTTACAAAGAAGAGCACTAAGGTGGATTGTGCAAGTACTAGCTCATGTCTTAGTGATCATATTTTTCAATTTAATAATTGTACTTTTAACTTTTGAGATAATTTTTGTAAAAATTATAAATTAAAAAATGTTGAATAATTTTGCAGCAGCGTATTTTATAATATCCTATAAAATACGTTGTCAATGACGACGTATTTTATAGAAAAAGCGTATTTTAAAGGAAACATATTTAGCACAGGGTGGGTCAAAATATTTTGTTTTACGACAGTATATTATTAATATTTTATTTCGTTAGATTAAAATGAAATGTTTAACTCTAGGTCAATATAGTTCAACTTGGATTATAGCAATAATGATGATAGCGTCGTTATTGAAACAGCAAGGTACGTTTTGATTATTGAATTTAACTTTGTTAAAAAAGTGTTCTTGTCTACTAAATATTTTTTAATTATATAAAAAACAATGTCATCGGTGGCAGAGTCTATTAAATAAAGATACTTCTTTCATAATACACAACAATAAAAGCACTCGTACGAGTAATAACCGATGCGCGTATAATAATATCTGTTAAATATAATATTTAATATAGCTTGTAATTACTTGTGCTCGGGGCCGGTGCTAGGTACTAGGCACACTAGGCAACTGCCTAGGGCGCAACGATAAAGGGACGCAAACCAGATCGAGAAAATTTTAATTATTTAATGCTTTCTTTAATTATTACACAAATAAAATAGTTTTCATATCAATATTGCCACAAAAAAATGTTTTCTCTTTGGATTGCAAAAGACTAATTGAAGAAAATCAAAAAAAAATTCATTATTCCCGCGTGGTGTTTAGATTATAATAGCACAAGTAGGACCGGCGCTGGAATATTTGACGCCCTAGGCAAAATTTTATCAGTGCCCCCCCCCCCCACCATTTATATAGCAGTGCTGAGCTGAGAAACAAAAATCCGCGATATTTAAAAAAATACTTAGATTTACATATTTTTATTAAAAAAAAAACCTTTTCTAACAAAAATAAAACTAAAAAAAATCAAATTTTAACTTTTCTAGTTTTTTTTGCGGCAAAAGTTGTTAAAAGTTTTTTCAAATTTAATGTTGAGGTTTCTTTCTGTTCTATAGAAATAATAATTTTATTTGCGCTGGAATTGAATTGAATTGAGGATCAGGATTATCGACGTCCGGATTATTAAAGTACTACTGTATAATCGCAAAACGCATTAATTAGATAAATAAATTCTATTATTATACCACGAATACTTTACATTTTTTGAAGTAAGTTTTGTAGATCCTCTTTTTGTTTGTACCGTAAAGTGGGGCGACTTTGATATTTCGGTGCGGCTTTGATAACTGCCTCCTCTGCAAACTGCAGCCGCACTGGTACATTTTAAAATTACCGCTAATTGCATTAATTACGTCCACGCCTACAGATCTTAAAATCATTGTGAAAATAGGTTTTTTATAAAGTAACATGCAATAAATTGATCAAAAACGCCGGTCATCAGCAAAAAGAAGATTTTTTAGTCGTTATAGCTTCAAATGTGCAAAGGTTGTTAATATTTTATAGTATTTTTTAATTATATATTTTTAATCAGGCATGTATTGAGAACATATAATCTCAAATAAACATTACAAAAAAAACTATCATGTGGTTAAAAATCTTGTTAAACCGTCAAGGGGTCACTTTGATCATAAACTAAGAGGCGACTTTGATTCTTATATTTAATAGTTTTTTGGTTATTTTGAGCAAATTTTGACAATTTTTGGCTTCAGATGGTCCGAGTCTATAAGAGCAAATCCGGAACTAAGAATTATAAGCTTTACTCACAAGGCCAACTGGATGAAGCTATTCAGAGAATTTTATTTAAGTTTTTAATAAATACTGCAAAATTATATTTTATACAACACCGATTTTAACGTGAAGCGAAAGTAATCACTCTATAGTCCATTCGTTTTAAGATTAGTCTTGAATTCGGAACTAAAAATATTAACCTTGAAATGTGATTGGTTGATATTCAAAAATGAATTTGTAAGTTCACACCACCACAATTGTTTGAGATTTGACGTTTATAAATATTTTTTCGTAAAATTTTGTAACGAATCTTTAATATTGCTAGCGGATATATTGCTGTTTGAACCAAGAATACGTTAAAAACTAATTGTTATTCTAATAACACTTTGGTTTTGTTAAAAACCACATTTGTGTATTCTAACCTTAATTTGTTTCAGAAATTTAGGTTTTTTTTAATTAAATTATGGATCAACCAAGAACTAGTAATCAGGAATTTTATAATTTTGAAGAAGCTATTTTCACCGTCGAAAGTCAAGAATCAAATCAAACCGAATCGAGTTATTCAAATGAAGCCAACGATAATTGGAGTTTTCGGGATGTCATTAAAAATCATCACCTTAAAATTATACATAGTGGACAGAAGATAATTGGGTAACTTGGGTAAATGCTGGTCACACTACGGCTAAAGTATGGAAAGACAAATCTGTAACAAGTGCAGCTGAAGCTTTCAACAAAGGTCTCTCGGTAATAGTATACACTAATTTAGATAATTATCAATTACTAAATTGTAAATATATTTTAGACAGGATTACAAAACCCCTCAGGTAAACGTAAGCGATTGATTATTTTTCATATAGGAATCGAGGCAGGATTTGTGGAAAATGGATTATTATGTTTTGAATCGAAAAAAACTAACGACTATCATGAAGAGATGAATTCAACTGTATTTGAAGAATGGATGGTGAGAATTTTATCCCTTTTAAACTGAAAGGTAAGTTTTACTTTGATACTTACAATATTGTATAATATGATCGTTATTACAACTGACCTAAATTTTAGCTAAAATAACGAACAATTTGGTAAGGAAGCCAGGCTGTTCGTATGTGATAGATGAAATGGTCAAGTCCTCTGGAAGAGAAGTTTTAAGATTGCCTTCATACCACTGCCAATTTAATCCTATCGAATTAATTTGTGCACAAGTAAAAGGCTATGTTGCTGCAAATAATAAAACTTTTAAATTTGGTGATATGAAAGTCTTGTTTCAGGATGGTTTGAAAGCAGTTACACCAGAGAGATGGGCACAGTGTGTTAAACATGTTGTAAATGAAGAAAACTTTAGATATCCAGTGGATGATCGAGTAGAAGCAATGCAATTGGAATTTCAAGTAAACACAGGTTTTTCTTCTGATGAACTTTTCTAATTTTGTAAAGTTGGTTTTATGTAATATGTGAAAAGGTTATAAGCAATCTTGTTTACTTTTATGATGGAAAGTTGTATGTAATAATAAAGATGTAATTAAATAATTCCTAAATAATTTTTTGTTCATTGAAATTATTATATCAAGTTAATATTTAACGTATTAAACCCTTTCGTAGGTATGCAACCATGCATACTGTAAATAAACTCTTGTAGGTATGCAACCAAGCATACTGATATCACGAACTGCAATTAAACTTGTAAATTTTCTATGTAAACCCGGCTTGGGTAGAAAGCGACATCTAAGACTAATCTTAAACCGAATCGACTATAGACAGGTTCTCTGCATTTTAAACGTATTTTCTAGGGGGGGGGGGGGCGAGTTCAAAGTGGCCCTACTTGAGGTGTAAAGTTGATCAGCAATTTTTTATTTTTTTACTGCGCGTATTACAAAATATTAATTTCTCTTTAGCATAAAGTCGTCTCTGCATGCCATCACCAATCGTTTGGTATTTTTTAACTTTAAAGTTATTAACAATCAAATCTAAATACAAATTTAAATTGAACAAAAGTCACTCCATTTTACGGTAGTGAATTAAACTATAATATAATTTCGAAAATGTTTTAGTTCTGCTAGGGAGCATCTGGGAAATCCTTCCGCCCCTTGGTTCCGTCTTTGGGTACTTTTTTTATAAAAAATAATCATAGTAAAATCAAATTCATATAATGGTAATAGAAGAACTAATTCGGTTGTGAAAATTTAATATTCATCTTAGAATAAATAATGCTTTCGTCGATTTTTTTAATAGAAAATTCAGTTTTTAGTTTGGCTTATTAGTTTTTGCAGCAATAGTGATAAAAGACGAATGTGCAATTCCTTCATCAAATTTAAATAAATATTTTTAATTTATCCACAAAACTGTCGGATATTTAGACACTTATGGTTGATTGCCCAATGATTTCAAATGCCATTCAGTATTATAAGAGTTATCAAATAATATTATGTGTTCTGTATAACACTGCATTTAAATTTTTGTAATTATAGTAAAATTTTAATTTTTGCATTTTTAAATATAACATTTTATAGCAATATAATCCAAATCATTTTGAACAGTGATCTCAAGACATAGTAATTATTGTCGGATAACTGCAAAAGTAAAGTGGGATCGAGTTTTATGCATATCTCTCTTGCAAGGTTAAATTCCAGTTGCATTGGGCTTAGTTTTATACGATTACGAAAAATTTTATTAATGTTATATAGTCGAACAAGTGCGAAATTATAATATTATATCAGATTTATATGCATTTATACTTATTTTAGTGTTAATAATTTTTTATCTTATATGATCTTAAATTTATCTTAAACATTATCAGCCTTAAGGCCTAGATACACATGCTATTAAAAGAGCACGCTTAAAGAGCATGCTATTTAATAGCAGGCTTGTTGTAAAATACATTTGCTAATGAAATAGCATGCTTTCTCATAGCAGTCTATCAGATAGCATGCTATCAAGTCTGACAGGAATACACACAACTTGTCAGCTAGAAGTTTAGTCTTGTAGTACCTACGTACTAACGAACCTGACAATGGAAATTTCACTACAAAATGAAATAAATTGTGTATTACTATTACTGGCTACACAGTGTGCAATCAGACTGTGCAATATACCCGAAGAAAGAGAAACCGGAAAATTTGGGTGAAAAATTGGCTTAGTAGAAGGCAAACTGTTTGCTTACAGAAATGAGAAATGAAGATAGATGCTTATTGTTTTTCTATATTCCACAGTGTCACTCAGAAGGAATGCATTTCCTCAAACCACGGTATTGTGGGTTTATATATTTGAGCTGCATCAGCTCCAGAACGGATTAAGTCTTTTATTTTTTTTATTCGTGATGATACACCAATCGCAGATTTTTTATTTTGGCTTTTATCATTTTCATAGTTATATTTTCGTCACCTATAAACTCAAATAATTCTTTGTAATCATTTTCGCGTGCAAGTTTATTCTTGTACAAAGAAGAACCTATGTTCCACAAACACTCATACTGTCGGTAGTCAATTATAATATTTAAAGTTTTGCTGTCACCCTATCGAAACATTTTGACACATTGACAAAGCTGATAGCATGCTACGTACTAGCATGCTATCTGTGTACGCGTTCACACATGCTTTTTCCACACCCCCCCCGCCACTCCCGTCTTGATATAGCAGGATAAAAATCAAATGCCTTGCGATTTGGTAGCATGCTTTTTAGTAGCAAGCTTTTTAATAGCAAGGCTGTATACACATGCTACTATAAGCCATTTGCTACCTAGTAGCATGCTTTCGTGCTACTAAGTAGCATGTCTATTCCCTGCTTTATGCATAGTCGTACTTTTAAAATGGTTTTAAAATGAATTAGTAGCTACTAGTTAATAGCATTCTAGAAGCTAGTAAAATTTTGTTATGCATAGTTCTTTTGAAAAGAAAGTTAGTATCCTTTTAGTTGGTAGAATACTAAAGTATGGTTTTTGAAATATTTATTTGGCAACACCGCAAATTGACAGCCGACAACTTAAAAATAATTATTTTTACCTAAAACAGGTACCTAAAAACAGCTTAATATTGTTTACCCTTGGCAAGTACATTGTTATAATAAACCAAAGGATTTATATGATTGACATATACTGTAATGTTATTTTCATAGAATTTTTCCACACACTTTATTTACTTGGGGTAACTCAGCATTACGGGAGCAATTGACAATTTTCAAGGGTCGAGGGTTCTTGCGTTTTCAAAATTAAATAAAATTCGTCTTGTCTCAAAAAAATAAAACAAATTCGTTTTCTAAAAATCATAAACAATCCAGATTCAAATTCAAATAAATGCAGAATAAAATTTTACTTTGTCTTTAAAAGGAACGAAGTTTGATTTCCAGCCTTATCCAAATCGTCGGCTTATAAATCGCACCATTCGTTCGAACAAATACAATTTTAAATTTTCCAATTTTAAATCCAAATCGAAATTTATAATTTTAACGGCTTCTTTTCCAATTAAACCAAATCAATCAAATCTACTACCGTTCGGTAGCCGCTCATAAAAATTATCCAAACTATCCAAAATATCAAATCAATCATCCAAAAAATTCGCAATAATGCATTCGCTTAAAATCACTTTATTCAAATCAAAAACAATAACTCACAACTTCAAAAAAAAATCACAAATCTCAAAAATAAATCACAGAGCCAAAATCGTCGACCAGCTTGGTCGGCCATCTTGGCGAAAAAAAAATTTAACGAGCCAAAAGTCGGCGCTGTCACTCGCGCGGCGACCTGTTGGCAAAAGCTAATCTCCTGGTCGGTTCGCTTCCCACCTGTCCAATTTTTACAGTCTTGCAACTTAAAACCATTTACAAACAAAATTTTCATCAAAATGTACAGGGTAGGTCGCAACCATTTTGAAACACAACACCAACCCCCGTTGCTAATGGCAGTTTTCCGCGCAGCTGAAGACAAAGTTAGCAAAATCTCGAAAGTGTTCCAAAAATAAATCTAAAAAATTTTCAACATGACACTACAATATTTACAAAATAAATTTAAATTTAAAGTTTATCAAATCAAATAAAATAATTAAAAAAAAACGCTTATCCATTATTCAAATTTTTCTCCATAATTCATTCTTTCGGTTTCCATTTATTTTTCTTTTCGGACCTTCCACAAATTGATCCTCGCTTTGCGATCCACCGGGATCTGGTTTCTTGCTTTCCACCCCCGACTCATCCAAAACTTCCAAACCTTCTTTTTTCCTTTTTTAACATTATTCAATTTAGCACAAACCGGGCACATCAGGCTGGACAAGAAATACCCTCAATACAACAACAGACTGGACAAAAAATGCCCTCAATACAGCAAGCACAACCCCCTACATATCATACAAGTCAACCTAGTTATCAAAATCCACCACAGCTGTTACAGCAGACAAATTACATCAGTGAACTTAAAGACTTAATGAAGAAGCTGATGGAGCAGATGAGCACGATGCTAAATCTGTTAACTACCGTAGTCACAAAAATGACCTAATGGCTATACAATTTAAAATTTCAATATGGAATGCAAACTGCCTGTGTCAACATACACAGGAATTAAAAACATTTTTAAAAATACATGAAGTAGACATAATGCTAATTTCTGAAACACACTTTACAGAAAAGAGTCACATTAAAATACCAAACTATACGATATACGATACTAAACACCCAAATGGAAGAGCCCACGGAGGTGCAGCGGTAATTATCAAAAACATCATTAAACACCACGAAATCAAAAAGTATCAATGCGACTATCTCCAAGCTGCTAATGTTGTGGTTGAAAGTTCTGTCGGCCCACTGGTAATTTCAGCAATTTACTGTCCACCGAAACATAATACTAAAACTGCACAATATGTTCAGTTCTTTAGCACATTGGGAAGTAGATTTATTGCCGGCGGTGACTTCAATGCCAAGCATACACGCTGGGACTCAAGACTCATAACCACCAAGGGTAGAGAGTTACTTGCAACAGTAAATTACAACGGAATGACGACCCTATCATCAGGAAATCCTATATACTGGCCAAGTGACCAAGCTAAAATTCCAGACATAGTCGACTTTTATTTAATGAAAGGCATAAACACCAAATACTGCAAAATTGAATCGTTACTAGACCTTTCCTCAGACCACACACCCGTCTTACTAACTATATACACAAAAGTATTACTCAAAGAAAAACAACCAACACTGTATAACAAAAAACTGACTGGGAACTGTTCCGAATCAAATTAGACGAAAACATTAACTTAAATGTGCCATTGAAACTAAAAGAAGACCTGGAAAATGCCGTCGAACACTTGACTAAATCCATCCAAAGTGCAGCGTGGCAAGCTACTCCTGACCAAAACACAATGTGTATTAAGGAATCGTGCCCTTCTATAATCAAAAACAAGATTGAAGAAAAAAGAAAACTGCGCAAACAATGGCAAGTGGCGAGAACATCAGAAAACAAAGCAAAGTTCAACAAAGCAGCTAAAAAACTTAAAAAGCTCCTCTTAAATACTAAAAATAAATTTTTTACAGACTACCTTCACGGCTTATCAAACTCCCAAGCAAACGACTATTCACTTTGGAAAGCGACAAGAAACCTTAAGCGCCCACAAAAAACGATACCACCTATCAGAGATGATGCAGGAAAATGGGCTAGAAGTGACAAGGAAAAAGCCATTTTGTTTGCTGAACATCTTGCAAAGGTCTTCACGCCATTTCCCGCAACATCGCCAACTGAAGATAATGAAATATGTAGCTAGTTAAATGCACCATTCCAAATGGACTTTCCGATTAAACACTTTAAAGAACAAGAGATCAAACAGGCTATCCTGCGAAATATTAACACCAAAAAGGCACCAGGCTATTACCTGATTACAGGTAAAGTCATGAAAGAAATAACACCAAAATGCTTTAAACTTATAACATTCATATATAATGCAATAATGAGGTTGGAACACTTTCCCAGCCAGTGGAAAGTAGCGCAAATTATTCTCTTATTAAAACCTGGCAAGAAACCAGAAAAACTTACCTCATATCGCCCAATAAGCCTGCTTCTAATTTTATCTAAGATTTTTGAAAAACTCTATTTAAATCGACTAAAGCCAGTTCTGGATCAAGAAGCCCTTATCCCAAACCATCAGTTTGGTTTCAGAAATCAACACAGTACGATAGAGCAGGTGCACCGAATTGTAAAACAAATTAGCGACGATCTGGAGTGCAAGAGGTATTGTTCTGCGGTATTTTCGGACGTGAGCCAGGCGTTCGATAAGGTGTGGCACGAGGGCTTATTCTTCAAATTAAAATTAAATCTCCCACATCATCACTATGAAATACTAAAGTCCTATTTGAGTGAGAGGCATTTCCTAGTAAAACATGGAGAAAAGTACACGGAACTTTTTCCAATCCATTCAGGTGTCCCACAGGGTAGTATATTAGGGCCCACCCTTTACTTACTATACACGGCGGACCTGCCAACAACTAGTACAACAACAATGGCAACATTTGCTGACGATACGGCTATTCTTGCATCGCACACTGACTCCAAGACTGCTTCTAGAAATTTACAGAATCACTTAAACAAGATAAATGAATGGTTCAAGAAATGGAAAATCAAAGCCAACGAAACGAAGTATTTACATGTCACGTACACGATGAGAAGAGATACGTGCCCACCAGTGACTATGAACAACTGCGATATACCACAGAGTGAAAGCGCAAAGTATCTGGGTATGCACCTGGACAGAAGGCTGACTTGGCGCACTCATATCTTTAATAAAAGGAAGCAGCTGGGTTTAAAGTTTAGACAGATGCAATGGCTGATTGGAAGAGGATCTGAGCTGTCATTGGAAAGTAAGCTCCTAATCTACAAAGTGATACTAAAACCGATTTGGACATACGGCATCCAACTTTGGGGAACAGCCAGTGTGTCCAACATTGAAATCCTACAAAGGTTTCAAAACAAAATTCTCAGAACTATCGTCAATACCCCGTGGTATGTCCCAAATGATGTTATCCATTCTGATCTTCGGGTCACCAACATTAACAGCGAAATCAAAAACTTCTCGGACAAATATCGAAACAGAATTGAATCGCATCCAAATGAGCTAGCAAATGAGCTACTAAGCCTTTCACAGGAGCTCAGAAGACTGAAGCGTTTTAAACCCACTGACTTATCGACGCGTTTTGATTGATTCATTTGATTGTAGTGAAGTTTGATTATGTTTGATTATAGTAAAATTTGATTATGTGTCATAAGAACTTTTAAGTTAACTTTTTACGGGAATATTTACTGAAATATTCCCAACATGCTAATATATTGTCAAATAATTTACTTATTGTTTTTGATCGAGACAGATTGTAGATACTCATTGAAATAAAAAAAAAAATATATATAATCAACATTATTAAAAAACTTTCCTGTTGATGTTCAACAATAAACATTTTCAAATAAATTCAGGATTTAATCTGGCATGCATTCTTCATCAGAAGAAAAACCTGTGTTTACTTGAAATTCCAATTGCATTGCTTCTACTCGATCATCCACTGGATATCTAAAGTTTTCTTCATTTACAACATGTTTAACACACTTGCCTATCTCTCTGGTGTAACTGCTTTCAAACGATCCTGAAACAAGACTTTCATATCACCAAATTTAAAAGTTTTATTATTTGCAGCAACATAGCTCTTTACTTGTGCCCAAATTAATCTCTCTTAATTTTCTCTTCCGGAGGACTTCACCATTTCATCTATCACATACGAACAGTCTGGCTTCCCTACCAAATTGTTCGTTATTTTAGCTAAAATTTAGGTCAGTTGCAATAACGATCATATTATACAATATTGTAAGTATCAAAGTAAAACTTACCTTTCAGTTTCCCACCGATTACGTTGAATGATCCCCATTCCAATAACTAGCTATATTTGAATACTGTGTTTGTTATGTTTATATCAATAATTAATAATAAATTGTTGAAAGATTTATAATTTTATTGATGTAAACACAGTCTAAAACGTGCAAACAATAATGAAGATGATGATGATCAAATTTGTATTACCAAATTTATTATTAAGATATATTATAAGAATAAGATTTACCGAAAAGTTCTACATTTAATTCTGTTCGTTCTGCTGGAATTCCTTGTGCATCAAGCCATTCCATCATTTGCGACTTGGTCCAACTTTTAAGTGGTCTCTTATCTTTTCTTCTCGAATGATATGAAGCATTGTCCATTACTATAACAGAATTAGCTTCTAAAAGAAGCAAAATTCTCACCATCCATTCTTCAAATACAGTTGAATTCATCTCTTCATGATAGTCGTTAGTTTTTTTCGATTCAAAACATAATAATCCATTTTCCACAAATCCTGCCTCGTTTCCTATATGAAGAATAATCAATCGCTTACCTTTACCTGAGGGGTTTTGTAATCCTGTCTAAAATATATTTATAATTTAGTAATTGATTTAATTTTAATTGATAATTTAGTATTACCGAGAGACCTTTGTTGAAAGCTTCAGCTGCACTTGTTACAGATTTGTCTTTCCATACTTTAGCCGTAGTGTGACCAGCATTTACCCAAGTTTCATCAAGATAGTATATTGGACGCCCTTGTATTCTAAAATTTCTAACACTGTTTAAATACTTACGTCGCCATATGATCAGTTCCGCTTTCTCTACTAATAAATGGTTTCGTGATCTCTTTTCCCAAACAAAATTTAATGATGTTAGTGTCTTGTATAACGTGGTTCGTTGGATGGTAGGGAGCACTTCATTATTTTGTACTTTCTAATAAATAAAATTAATATTTGCTTAAGGCTGTTCTCTGAGCATATCCATCTGAACGTAAAAAAAGGAATTCCGTGTTGTGCAAAGACAGCAAACTTGACGTGTAGAAACTTTGTAATGCTTTTAAAGTGTAAACGTGGTAGAAAAATTAATACGAATCAAGGATCGCCTACCCACGCACGTAAACAGATATTCTTACTATAAGCTGATGTTGCAGTTTTACCGAAGTGCAATACAATTTTATAATTGTGTGCTCTAATTATAAAATAATATTCGTAATGTTTTTAAAATTATATTTTTCAATAATTTCATTAAATCTTACGATGACTTGACCGTCGTTCCTACCTAATGCAAACACGTACACATCGCTACCTCGAAAGAATAACGACACAACTCAAAATTTGGCAAAAATGAGTTAAGTATTAAAATCGACAGAATTTGGCTATATCTTATAGTGTATAACGTCACAATGCAAAATTTTAATAACCTGCTGTTATTATAGCGGCAGTGCCATTACGCATGTAATGCAAAGTTACTACTTATCAGTAGTTTAAAAACGCTCTATTGAAAAAAGTGCTTTTTTTAGTTTTCTCGTTCTTCTTGCCAGGCAGCGACATGTACCTTATATTTGGTAAAATTTGTTGATAAAATATAACATTTACTGGACGCTTACTCAAAAAGATAAATTATTATTTATAGACAAAATAGGGCGCAACAATCAAGCAATAGAAATAACAACTTTTTATTTATTATAATAAAAATGCAAATATATTTATAAAATTTTGAGATAATATTAAAACAATAAATTAGTGTAAAGTTTAAATAAATCAATTTGTTTAAAATAATTATATTAATAAATTAACTACAAATTATACAAATTGAGATAAAAACATAGTGCCAATAGAACACTGAAAAAAGAAATCCACATGATGAATTTCTTCCAAAAGTTATTTCTAGAAAGAAAAAAAAATTTGTGTTCATAGATACAGTTATAAAGTGCGTACCTATTTGTGATTAGCTTATGTAATATAAAATCCTAAAAGAAAAT
The DNA here is from genome assembly GCA_911387805.1 of Cantharis rustica. Classification (NCBI taxonomy): domain Eukaryota; kingdom Metazoa; phylum Arthropoda; class Insecta; order Coleoptera; family Cantharidae; genus Cantharis; species Cantharis rustica. The sequence goes on from OU426880.1 coordinate 32,887,940, forward strand.
TAACATAATTTTTTTATGTAGTATGTAACATTATACTATGCTTTATAATCGCAAGACTGACTTACTCTCTTTGATAAGAATTGTAAAAGATGCAAGACATTCTTTCTCAATTTATATACTTTTTCTACACGTCAATTATAATTACGTGAAGCAATTTGAACTTTAGGCCCTAAAAACTTTTAAACCAATTAAGATATCAAAATTCTGTCTGAGCCAAAAGTTTCTAAAAATCGAGATTTACAAAATATCGGAAGAACTCAAATTTAATGGTTTTTTGGCTTTTTTGGAAAAACCAAAAAACTTATTCAAAAAAGGATATTTGTAAAGGTTTGTAATAATCTACTACACATTCTGTCAAAATTTCAAGTCAATTGGTCCAGCCGTTTAGAACTTATAAAAAGGCACTAAAAGAACAGCCTTAAGAAATTATAAAGTACTACACTAAAGAAATACTTACATCAAGAATTTTATCAACGGTAGGTACATCATTCGCAAGAAAAAATTGATGAACTTTTCTACGTAATGTTGACTTCTGAAAATCGTTTAATTTGTCATAAGTGCTCTTGCGTTCTCTTTTTTTTGTTGGTGATGACAATGTGCTCCTTTTCTCCATCTCAATAACAGTGTTCCACATTGACTGAACTGAAATTCCTAGATGGTTAGCAACTGAAGTTACACTATGTGCTTTGACGTGTCCTGCATTACGATACTTTATATAAATGTTATACATCATTATCTTCTGTCCACTATGTATAATTTTACGGTGATGATTTTTAATGACATCCCGAAAACTCCAATTATTGTTGGCTTCATTTGAACAACTCGATTCGGTTTGATTTAATTCTTGACTTTCGACAGTGAAAAATGCTTTTTCAAAATTATAAAATTCCTGATTACTAGTTCCTGGTTGATCCATAATTTAATTAAAAAAAAACCTAAATTTCTAAAACAAATTAAGGTTAGAATACACAAATGTAGTTTTTAACAAAACCAAAGTGTTATTAGAATAACAATTAGTTTTTAACGTATTCTTGGTTCAAACAGCAATAAAACAGCTAGCAATATTAAAGATTCGTTTATAAACGTCAAATATCAAACAATTGTGGTGGAGTGAACTTGCAAATTTATTTTTGAATATCAACCAATCACATTTCAAGGTTAATATTTTTAGTTCCGAATTCAAGACTAATCTTAAAACGAATGGACTATAATAAGTAAACCTTTGAAAATTCTCCCCGCTCTTACAATTGATAAAATTTTTAAACTACATAACAGAGAGGGTAATTTTCGTATTTTAAAAGGAAGAGCTTATCAATCGTATGTTAGAAATAGCGACGCGTATCGGTAAAACAATAATAAGTTAGATGACTTAAAAATTTGTTAAACGTGTTGTCTACCCGCGAATTATAAAATACAACGAGGTTATAAGCCCCGTCGCGTTCGTGAATCAAAGTTAGCTGCGTATATCATATCTTATCCTTAAGCAATCCTTATAATGTCACAAATATGATCTCAAAATTTTGAGCCAATCCGTCCAGCCGTTTTTTAAATAGAGTGGTAGATGTGATTTAATTTTGCACCTGGTCAATTTTTTTTTCTTTATTAATAATTCTTCGTTAGTAATCATTTCCTCTACTTTAATTTTTGTTAAATTAATTACAATTATAGTATTTAAAAAATTTGAATTCTAAATTTCAAAATTTGCCAAAAAAAATTATGGCTTAGCAATCCTTAATTCATCATAAATGTAATTCCCAAATTTGAAAAATATTTATTTAGTTTTTGAATTGTTCTGGTAGCTGTAAGAGCGCGCCGTAAAATCCTAGCATTAAATGCACGATAGAAACAGTATAAAATATTAGTGTTAGAAAAAGTTGTTTTACAGAAAAACTCAGGATTTCAAAATTTCTAATATTCTACTAAGGTATACCTTAAAAAAAATTTTACAATATGGAATCGTCGATTATTTCAAAATTTAAATACGCGCTCATAACATTGCTAGACGTAGAAAGAAACTTTTCAACTTACAAAAACATACTCTCTAATCGAAGACAATCTTTCCTAATCGATAATCTAAAGAAACATATAATTATTAACATTTACTATACAATTAGAAACGAAAATTAACCAACCCATTTTTAAATATTTTTAGATATTATGCATTTTGAAAAATATAAATTAAATACAGTTTTACATAATATATGCATGCATATTTTAGCATTTTTGTTACATATAATACCGTGCTCTAATTATGATGAAATGTCATGACGCCTAAACTTAAATCGATAAACTTTAAGGATGAAACCTTAATAAAAGTATTAATAAATATTATTTAGTTAAAAACTACTGAATTTAAAATATTTCACAAGTTAATAATTATTTTTATATTAAATTTGGTAAGACGGCCTTGATAGTAGTATGTAGTACGCCACTGGCCCCCTGGCTGATAACTCACAGAAATTTCATATTAACTTCAAGGTGCATTTCGTGCGTTTCATATCCAAACGTTCAAAAAATTTGTATCAACATAATTTAAATATCTTATAAACTAGGTTTATAAATTACTAGAAAATTATTTAAATCAATATTAGTTCGTCGTATTTTATGTTTATATAAATTATTTTAGCGTCTGATGTAATGTAATCTTAAATAAGTGACGCGTGGTTATTGGAGGTTATGTGCTCTTCCTGTAAGTTTTTAGTATTTTGTGTGTTTATTGTTAATAATTATTGTGGAAAAGATCTAACAAATTAATAGAGCAAAAAGACATTAAAATATGGTATTCGTATCAATTAATCCTGTTAATTATTCTTCGATAAAAGTAAAATTATTAATGTGTTGGTTATTAGTAGAATTTTTGAATGCCAAGGAAGAACGCCCAAGTAAGTACTGGACTTGTAAATGATCATAAGTGTTAATCATTTTATTTTTGCAGATGTCGATGGTTGAAATAAGAACAGTTAGTCGACTTTGAAAATCTCGTTTGATGAAGGAGAAGGTAAGTGTTGCATTTCATTCAGAGTAATAAGTGAATTGTTTGAATTAAAACTATCGATGTAATTTTTATTGAAAAACTTGACTTGAATTGAAAATTGAAGCAATAATTTCAAAAGTAATTTATTGTATTTAATTCAAACAAAATATCACGATTACCGTTAGGTAGTTTTAATTTTTTCTAAATGCGAAACTAGATTAAAAAGTCTTCAGCTGCAAATAAATTTTATTTAGGATAATTATAGATTGTAGGCACTGCAGGGTTTTTTATAATATGATTTAAAACGGGTTAATGTACTACGATCTAATGATTGCAACCCCACGGGAAGTACGTGGGGCAGTGTGAGTAAATTTACTTTGTTTTTTTCTGCTGAAGATATTGCTACTATCGTAAGGTGGCTTTTGTGTTTGTTGTAAATTAAAAATTAATAAATTTAGGTCTTCTACTGTTGAGCCAGAATGTTTTTAAACTTGAGCAAAAATTTAACAGTTAATTTATTTATCCAACATGACACATTTTGGCTTTTGGATGTGAATAACTTTTTATTACAATCAAGTAATTGGAAATATAGAAAATTTTGATGTGAACTTGATCGATTTTTCAAGTAGCAAAAGTGATCGTTTAATATTTTTTATAAACATTGCTTTTATAAATATCAGCACGAAAAGTAATTCAAGTCCAGCGCAAACATTACACCTAGCTTGAAAAGCTAGCATTATATGCATTTTTGTACAAATGGTTACAAATACAAATTGAAAGAATAATTTTCCTTGTTTTGAAGAATTTACTCGTAATGGCAAATAGAAATCTATCACATTAGATAAAAAAAACTTAAAATTTATAAAATATAGTTTGTACATTTAATCAAAGATATAGAATGTAAAGATGAACAAAGCTATACAAATTTATATGTACCTTAATTCTTCCCCGAAAGTAGATGGCGACACTCCTTTCGGATAACAACTTTTAAATATTTGTTTAAATGTCGGTAATGATGTAATAATGCGAGGTTTTTCTTAGTTTGTAATAGGTGTCGCAAATGTAGTTTATAAGCAGGGACCTTTTACCGTCTTACCTTTTAAATACGTAACTTGATAACACCAAAGATTGTAAGTGCAGTCGTACAATCTTTGATAACTGCGGAAAGTATACAGATTACATAAGTGTATTATGTTCAAGATAATTTACTATCGTTTCTGTTGAATTAAATAAAAATAATTCTTGCATAAAAAACAAACTGTTTTGAAATTACTGGATATCATTATTTTATTTCGAAATTTTTTCATTTAATAATCATTTATAACAGTGGCGGATTTAGGGTCGCCTGCGCCCTAGGCCTTGTCCGATATGGCGCCCTAATTGCTTGATAGTAATTAAAGAAAAATAAGATAAAAATTCCGATTTAATATTAAAAAACAAACATGATTTTCGCTATTCACTGTTTCGAGACTCGACTGTATTTCATTTTGAAGTTTATTAATCCAAATATTCTTATTGGTAAACAATAAATTTCTTAAAACGGAACAATAAATGAATTTCTTATGACTAATCACATCAATTTTGTTTTTCTTGCTTTCAATAAAACATCCACTAACTGAAAAACCTGTAAATGGTGCTCGCTGTAATATTTGGGTGCTAGCTGCAGTGATTCATAATGAAATCCGGACGCCCCTATGTTAAAAATGCAAATTATCTGTTTTGAAGCCGTTTTTTGGCATATAAAAATCCATTTGACAGCAAAACTTATTAGACTTTTTTGTTAAAAATTTTATTGCCTTCAATTTTGTTTATATAAATTTTTTTATTTTGTCGCGCAGTTTCTGACTGATAGTGGCTTAAACAAGACTCGGTAAAATACAAAAAATATTGTCATCTACATCTCGGAAATAGTGCCACAAAATGAAAAAAATGCATAGGCATTTTTTCTTGTAAATTTTTATTTCTCTACATTTTTGTTCATATAAATTTTTCTATTTGGTCGCACCGTTTCCGAGATATATACATAGATGACAATATTTTTCGTATTTTACGATGCCTGGGTGCTTAGTGTCATCCTATATCAATTATCAGTTAGTTATTAAATTAATAATAGAAGAATGCAGTTTATTTATTTACTTAGAACCTCCGAAATTGTCAATAATGAATTTACAAAACCTTATACAAATTACATTTTGCGTAAAATATCGTAAGAAGTAATATTTCTGAAACATTAAGAACGCTTTTAAAAAAGAATGAACAAATATTATATTGTAATCTTTGGAACGGCGTTTGGAGTGGAACGTGGCACGTCGTCGCATTTACACACACAATCCTGGCCCGCGTGCTAGAACCTAATGTGCACCTAATGTGCATGTTATCATTGTTGATAATAATTCTTGTTGAAATTTAAAATTTTTAAAGTGAATTAACATGCCACTTTTCGAATATTATTACAAAACAATTTAAATTCCATTATAGCAAAATTGAACCGTAACACCCTAATCTCGGTGCCGAGATGTACGGTGCCGAGTTAGCCCGGTGCCGAGTTTTCCCGGTGCCGAGTTGTCCGGTGCCGAGTAGTCCAGTGCCGAGTTTTCCCGGTGCCGAGTTGTCCGGTGCCGAGTTGTCCAGAGCCGAGTTGTCGCGTACCGAGTAAATCACTTTTACATATATCACAATTAAATTTTTTAATTAATGAATGCACAATATAGCCGCCAAAATATTTTATTGAACAATTTTCAAGGTTTGCAGATTGAGTGCTTATTTTATGTTAATATATTCTTCATTATCATCATCGCTTTCCGTATAAACATCCCCAGAAAAATTGCATGCGGTCGTCTGCAGTAATTTTGTACTGTTACTAGTTGGTACCTGGTCATTTAGATTTAGATAATCATCAGTCTCGAAGACAGTATCGTCATCTTCATCTATTTCACAATTTGCACTTTCCGATGGTTTCTCTAAATTACAAGAAATGCAATGTTGTAAAGCTATTCGAAAAGACCGCACCGTAGGATTGTTATTGCTTCCTCCAGCACGTCTAATATTTTAAAAAAATGACTCCAATGGATCCTGATTAAACCTCCCCGTTAATAGGAATGTACAGCCCTCCTCTGAAAGTTGTTGGTAAAGTTGGAGAATATTTTCTAGGGAAGATATCAAGCCATTAAAACAATATATATTGTAATGAAAATTAAAACGTTTATTTATTTTCAAAAGGGCTAATACAAATATTTACAGATACGATTAATAACAATTACTAAACTAATATTAACACGAACACTAATTACACTACAATTTATTTACACTATAATTTATATTTAACACTAGGTCTATATTTATTTAAACACTCGGTATAACGTTATCACTTCACTGTATTTATGTTCACTTGATTTAGGTTAACAGTCGCGCGTTCAAACTGGAATTGATTCGTGACAGGAAATCGCGCTGCATTTATACTTAAATGCAGCCTTCCAGAATATTCCATAACCATCTAGGAATTTCCAGTCATTTCCTCGCATTTTCTAGATCGTACATTCATCTATATTTGAATGACTAATGCCGTTATCATATATGACTCATCACACATGACGTCATACATTAGTCATCAAATATAATTAGACGTTCTTTCGTAACAATATCATTTCTTTCGGTATTACATTTCTTTTTAGTAATTGATATTGATTTCAACCATGAAATTCCTTCATGCAATGTTGCTTCTACCATTAATTTTTTATTGGAAAGAGCGCACCGTAATGGATTAGAATCAAAAATTACTTTAGAATTTAGACAGTCAAATATATCATTCATATTTTTCAAAAATTCTGCAGTTGCAGGAGCCATAGCACTTTTCATTTCACCTGTTTTAATAGCGGTACAAATACCTGTATACACTTTATTTGAAAATACTTGTGTAGCCAATCTCACACGCATTCTGTCAAAGGTATTTGGTCGTACATGTTTTTCTGAAAGATTACAGCAACTTCGTGATTTATTCGATTTGTCTAATTCGTAAAAATTTACAACATCATCCCAAGACACAATAGCATCATTAACTTTAATTACGTGTTTATCACTTATTAAGTTATTACGTATACTTTTAAGTAAATGTGGAACATCGTGAATTAAAAAGATTTTTGAAAATACTGATGTTTTATGCAATTTATTAAAGAGACTCCTGTTATTACCACCTTGCTCGCAAACAAAGGCTCTAACATTAAAATTTAGTTTCTGAAGGGATTTCATTAAAATTACTAAATGATCAAATAGATCGTTGGTAGTTATGGAGCCGGAAGTAACCAAATAAGAAATAACGTGTTTCCACTTTGTCAAAAGCCCTCTTAGCATAAAAACGATACCATGATTGGCAATACCTTCTGTTCTTTTTCCCTTCCCTAAGTTTTGAAATCCTTCAATGAAATCATTTTTGTGATTATATTCTAAGCCTTTTTTTAAACTCATTTCATCAAAGAGTAAAACGCAATTTTTATCCATCTCTTGCATTCCATTGACAATGAATTTTAGTCTATCTTCTAATGTTTCGTCTAATCCTAGCATTAAATTGTTGCATTTCAACCAATGGCGGATGCTTCCAATACTAGGTAGATTAAAACGTAATGTATTACGCATGTGTTTGTATGAAATGGGAGATTTCAAATATAAACTTAGAGAGAGATTTCTTGCTTTGATATTCCAAGGCAAGCCTCGCTTTTTCAGTTGCATTGAAAAGAACGTTTTTACAGCTTCCGCACTACCTTCAAAAATGCTGGCTTTTGAATTCTTCAACAGAAAAACTTTTTTTCTTAAACGATCTCGTTGAAGCTTGAAGTTTCTCAACTTCTCTTTGTAAAACTGTAACTTAGAGGTTAAATTCCTTTCTAATGCTGTCTTTGATTTCCGTGGAATTGGCATATCTACAACAGCTTTTTCCAAAGAATTGCTACTATTAGAAATATCTGGTGAACGATCTAACAAACGTTGTCGTTTACTAGGTGGATAAATTTCCCTAGGCGAGGAACGACGTTTCGGTGGTACTTGTAATAAAATATTTCGTTCTGCTTCAGTTGGTGTGCTAGACGTAGTCGGCAGCTCGGAAGATTCGACGGATTCATACATTTTTGGAATTGCATTAGGACACAACCTGCCTCTCGTGTAGTTGACAAAATAATTGTTATCAAAGTGGATATCACATATCAACTTATTTACTAACGACGATGTTGCAGCGTATTTAAATATTAAAGAGGAATTTCCGCATCTTTTCAACCATTCTGTCGCTGCTCGTTTTTCGGAAATTTGAAAAATGTTCCTCCATAATTGGATCTATTGTTTTGGCATCCATAGTAAACGCATTTTCTATATTGAGCCACATTTAGCACCTAGAATTGTTTATTAGTTTGGGATTACCTGCATATAAATAATAATTAAATAGAGAAACGGTACTTACAATTTTCGATATTTTCTAAACCTATTGTAACGAAAATTAAAACGTTTATTTAATTATTAAAGACGAAATATATATTTACAGTATAGTTAATGACAATATAGAATAATTACTACACACTAAGAATTTACACTAATACTAAAATACTACAATTAATAACAATTACTAAACAATAAATCTGAATATTTATTTATTTTCACACCAATATTTATGTGTACTGTATTTCTGTTGACATTTGTTAGTCAGAATTGGAATTGATTGCCACAGCAATCATTATGCTATTTATATTTGAGCGCATAATTCTGGAAACTTCCAGAAACATACAGAAACTTCTAGGAGAATCTAGACTACGAGTTAGCACTTTAGTTCCCAACTGTCAGGCAGTACCACATCGTTATATTTGTATTTGTGATGTTTCCGAGCCTTTAAAAACTCTTTGGAAGAGAGCAGAATTTCCTTCGAAAAGTTTTTTATTTCTTCTCTTTTTTCGCGAAACTTTGGATTTTCCCGAAGTACAGTGCACAGAAAGCAATCCATATTACGTCATTAAGGTTTCACTTTCTAAACGGCACTTCGACAGAAATATGTCTGCTCTGTATGGACGCTTGTAACCGACTGGCTTGGGAAGGGGAAGGGAACCCGAAATTCGGAGCAGCGAGCAGTGTTGCCACGTGGCCGGCATGGCTTCCCCCTCAAACCTCTCTCAGTTTCTCCCGAAAAATTCATTCAAGGCCCCCACTCGGCCCCTTTCTATAGCGCGAACATTTTAACTTGCAATAGCAGTATTATTTCTATTATTATAAATATTTAGTTACATGTACAAACATTTTTTTGTTGAGAAGATTGCATCGAGTCAATTATGTTAATATCATTGACTTCATTAAAAAAATTAAAAAAATATATTAAAAAACTAAACAATTAATAACAATTATTACTTAACAATATTCAACCTCTTCAATAGTTTCATATAATCAATTATTTATTATGTTAAAAAAAATGTATTCATCAGAGAGAGGAATTATTCATTCTTAGCATGTGCAAAAATTGCTGAGATATAAACTAATTCCTTCAATACTTGAGGAAAATCAATTTTGCAAACATTATTAACAATTAATTTCGACCAAATGAAAAAAAAAATTGCTCCCCCCCGGGATCGAACATTGACTTCTGAGATTAGAGCCGTGAAAAGTGTGGACACAATATCTCGATTCCTGAAAACACATACCACTTTTTGTGTAGGACAGTGGTACAATTGTGTTGTACACTTCATTCCCGACAGGACAAAATCAAAACCAGGTTGTTGTTAATAAAAAAATTGTCCCCGTAGAATCGACAACATCCTTGCGTAGGACTAGGGAAACGTGCCGCTAAATTTGTAGGACTCTTTGGCCATTCAATTATATAAATATATAGTAAGCTGCACACAAAAAATCAGCTCGTTGTTAGTTAATTTTTTTCACTTGTTATTTTGACATATTCGAGGTGGAGGACCCTCCACTCATACCATCCAATTTGTAGGACAATTGTTTTTCCGACATCATTTGACTATTATCTCAACATTCGAAAAAAAAATTTGCTGTTGGTCATCAATTTTTTTTCCCTACCAAATCGACATGTTCAACGCCTTCGCGGTACATTACATACCTCCTCCAGATTTTCGGAGGAGTAAAAACGTGGGAGTCTCGTCAAACCGAACGAGCTTACGAAAATTTAGCCTGTTGTTAATCAAAAAAAAAATCAGGCGGTGGCTGCTGGACTATAATATTAAATCCATTTACTAGTATTGCCGTTTCCATGGCCGAAGACGATTTCGTCCAGTTTCTAAAACAATCGTGAACTTTAACAGCTTCGTTTTTATTTTCTGCTCGTGCACAGATAGAGCAATATTTATTTTTAACTTCTAAATACAACAATTTTCCAGTTTTTTTGCCAATTATAACTGCAACACCTGATAAGGCATTATATGCATGGCCAAAACTTCTTTTTGACCACCTACCATCTACTATTACAGTTATATTGGCAATATTATTCTCATCAACGTTTCCCTTAGCTAAAGCTATAGCATATTCTTCAGGTCCAGCAGCTATCATTGATTCCTCTAAACACTCATGAAGTATATTCTCCAGATTCCGTTGAATTTTAAAATAATTATTTTTACTGAAGTTTGGTATTTCCATAAGACTAAGTAGTTCGGCAGTATGTTCAAATGTACTACCTGTGGCAAGAGTCCCCCATACAGAAGCCCGATAAATTCATTTTTGGGATTTTCGGTACAAACTGATAGCTCTTTTTCGCACAAATTACATTTATATATCAATGTACTTGATAAACCTTTGGATATTTCTTTTCTAAATTCTAGCAATCCACTTGTATATTGTTTGGAATGGTTAAATTGTAACCTGATGAACTGATTCATTAAAAATTTAATATCGACTATACGATAACCTTCCAAGGTTTCTGATGTTTTCTCAGCTTCAACTTGTAGTATTTCTGTCATTATATCATCATCATCTGGAGAATTCCAACAATTAGTTTCATTGAGTTCGTCGTTTTTAAAATTCACTAAAACTTTTTCGATATCGAAACTGTTATTTTCTACTAGCAACTTATTTGATTTTTGGACCAATTCACAACCATTGTCGAATTGCATAATATTATCTGTTTCAAAATTATCTACTATTTCTTCGACATTGGACTGAATAAATAATTTTTCATGCTGTCTAATTGCTCTGATTTTGTGGGCTTCTGCACGCTTTGTACGTTTCTTGTGATTCGCAATTGTTGTTCGTCCCATTTTATTAACCGATTTTTTTTTACCAACCTGAAATATTAAGTATACTTACATAAATAGTATCTAATGAAACACAAAACACAAAATTATAAATTTGGTAAAACACTGTTTGCAAGACAAATAATATGCCTTTTAATTTTTTTAAATTTTCACTGAACTATACAAAATTTTCACCGTAAATATTGTACATACAGTAGAATGTAGAATCTCGATGAGATAAAAATCAAGGAAGACGATATGAACTGATATAAAAATATAAAATGTTTCTTTTGCAATATATGCATAATAGTTTTATAATTGAAAAATTCTGAGAAACGAGGTAGTTATTAAACAAGCCAAGTTGCAATTTATTGCTCTATCATAAGATAGCAGTTGAAAAATAGTTTAGCTTTTAAACACCTCATGTCACACTTTCTGTTCAATTATTTTGAAATAAATCTAGATGCAATCGCTCACGCTCAAAACGGCAACCTTAATCACATTTAAATCTTGTAGAATGGGCTTACGAACATGACTGTCGAAGCTAGTCCACATACAAAAATATATAAATTCTCGACGAAAGTGTCTTTTATTTTATATTTAATGTAAAACTATGAGACTATTGAGAAAAATGTTAGCTGAAATAAAATAATAAATTAATCTTCCTGTAAAGTTATTGGCTTAATTGCTTTTGCTTTAAATGTATCTCCAAGTCTCGAAGAACCATTTTTTAGCATGTTCCTCTTCTAGCAATTCTAGCTTTCTTTTATAATAATTTTCTTTATTATAAAAAGCTAGATTACGAACTGTCGGTCTTAACTTACTGTGTATTTTACTTTTTAGTTTTTTAGAATTATAGTGACCTCAATTATTTACAATTGGGGTTTCACAATTCTGTGTAGGACTGCAATTTATAATTATAAAAATATTTTTTATTTCGTAAGATAAATAAATTATTTTTTCCACTACTAGTCTTATAGGCTACCATTATAACGTAAGCTAATCGCTTGTGAAGTGACTCATTTTCGACTAGTGGTTAATAATTTTTCATTATTCACTAGTGGTTTATAATGAACATATTGATATTTTTCTATAGTTTGGCAATTATTTATAAGGAAAATTTTGTTAAAAAACGATTTTGTATAACCGGGAGATTCTATTTAATTGCATTTAAACTATTCAAAACGCTTTTTTAATAGATTAATTTCATTTTAAATATTTTTAAAAACTCGAAATAATTATGACAGCAAGCGAAAGCGCCGCCTTTTATTAATTTAAGAAACCACTATTTATACAAATTATTATAGAATCATTACAAATTCATTAAACGCGAAAATTCACAAGTTTATTGAAAAATTTCAGTATTTTAAGACGAAGAAGTGCTTAAAACAATGCTTTTGTATAATTTTGGTGATGTATTCAAACAAAGAATCTCTTAAAATAATATTTATTTATAAATTCTATTTTTTAGGTTACAAAAATAACAACGAACTAATTTTGTTTGAAATTAACGGAAATTATAAATTTTTGAATTCATGAATAATTGACAATTTATTTATAAAAATTGTAGTTAATTACACAATTATTACAATTCATAGTTATACCTGACGAAGCCAAATTTAACAATGTAGAGGTGGTCGAAGAACTTGTGGTGGGTATATTAATTTCAGTGTTGGTGAAAGTATTTGTTTCTTCAATTGTAGGACCATACGATGCAGATGTTGAAGGTATTTCAACATCGTTGGGAACATGGGATGTAGTTGCTGACGGTTTTTGCACCATAAGTGCGATACTTTTTTTAACTGCCAACGAATCTTCTATGTAACCTTCGGCGACAGTAGATGATTTCCAGCCTCCGTGCTGTTTGAGCTGGAGTGTATTACCACCGTTGGATGCCAATATAGTGGCTGACGTTCTGCGAAAGCTGTGACCCGTGTACAATTGAACATTTTCCAATTTTAAATACATTGCAATTCTTTTTGGCATTTGCCCTATTGTATTATGCCCAATATGTTGTCTTGTTGCTTTGCCATTTCTTATAGAAATAAACAATTTTTTCATATCTATGGCAGAACAGATTTTTAAATATTTTAAAATTGTTTGCACCCAGAGTGCCTCCATCACTACAAATTTTCTAGATGATCCATTTTTACTGTTTTGAATAGTTATAACTATCATATCATCTTTTATGACTACATCCGACAATAAAAAATTACAGAGTTCATCACTTCTGCATGCTCCTGCGACACCAATTACAAGGACTGCCTACAATGATAATTTATTGTTAGTTTTTTAAACATTAAATAAAATTTTTTTAACAACATTTTTTAAACAATTAATAAGAAAAACCTACCTTAGTTGCAATATAACATTCATCAGGTGCCTCTGTGAGAAATTTTGTTATTTCTTCGTGGGTAAAAAGTAATGATTTCTTGGCTTGATAATGTTTATTTTGACATTTTAAAAATGCTATTAATTTAAAAAATTTTGCTATATCTATATTTTCTTTTAACGAAAGAGTTGATTTTAACATTGAATAGTGTGACCATAAAGTGGAAGCCTTTTTATCTTTTCCGTAGTCTTGGAAATATGCCAGAAGTACATTTTCAGAAATGCCAGTGACGTTTTTATCCTTGCACCAACTTTTGAATGAAATATACACTTTCATATAAAGATCTTTTGATTTCTCAGGTAGTAGATTTTCTGCTACTTGTTTAGCCATATTTCGAATTTCGGGCGGCGTACAACTTAAATTTTCACTATCCATTTTTTAAAGCAGAAAAAACTCAGCGATAATTTTCAAAAACTAAATTTGACAACAACTACTGTCAAATTAACAAAACAAAACAAAATTTAAGTATAAAATACGAATTTCATTTTTATGAGTAAATTTTTTTGCGCGCGATCGATTTGAATTTTTGCTTATGTATTCCTAGTGATAATTCAGTAAGGGGGCTTGGTGGGGGGGGGGGAAATTTTTTGCTCAGTTTTTTGATATCTAGCACCGTTCTTGAGTTATTACGAATTCAAGAAATAAGTCAAATGAACAAAACTGTCATTTGAAATAAATATTTTAAATTTGAAAATTTTTTTATTCACAAGCATTTAAAATGATGCCAATAAACCTAGTAGTGGAAAAAATCGTATATAAACCACGGTTGTGAAGACCATTATAGCCTACGCGCCTTATATTCCTCGGTGCTTCGCACCTCGGAATATAATCTTGGCGCTATGGCTATAATGACAGTCTTCACAACCTTGGCCTATAATATACTATTATTACCTGAACAGAAACTTCCTCGATCAAAGAATTGCTAGAAACTGGGATCGGAGAAACTCTGGAAACTTCAGTTCTACTACAACTTGGAATCTGCTCATCAATGTACGGTAACTAGATTCATTTTATTAGCTTTTATAAATAGTAATAGTTTTTATATAATCTTACTATCTAAGGTTCAGCTATCGGAGCGGCTTCATACACTTGCTGCATTTCCTCTACATTATTTGAAATCTAAAATTAATTTAATATCATGTTTATAAATAAATAAAATGCTTAATGAATTCTTACAATAGGCGGTATACATAATTGAGAAACTTCCGAGTCGGCATTAATTTTGAAGTTGGAAGAATTCTAAAACATAATATTATCTACAACTAGGTTATTTTTTTTACAACTACAGTCATACACTATTATCATCGTCTAAATGATTAAACAATCCCATCACCGTTTTAAAATTAATAATTTTTAAAGACCGCTGCCCTTACAGCATCTACACTACTATCAAGATTGCAAGGCCCACCACCAGTTCCCTTAATATATAGTTTTTGGTCGGCAACCGTCTTTCGTGCCTTTGTTTATAAATTATCGTATTTTGCTTTTATTTGTTGCTCCGTTCTCTTGTTTAAATTTTTTGCATTGAACGAAGACAACACCTCCTTCCAAGCATTATCCTACAAAATTAATTTTTCAGTAATTATATCATTAAAGTATAATTATTAAAGAAATAAATTATATTCGACAATTTTTATTTACCTTATTGGTACAGGATATTCTATTTGTTGCTTTGCACTCTATTACTTTGGCTAACTTTGTAATTTCTTCCAGCAATAGCAATTCTTCCTCTTTGTTGAAATTCGGTGTACGATTTTCACTTCATTATTTATAACACCGCTCATTATAAAATTAATATAGAAACGCGTCAAACTTTACAAACAAGCACTTGGCGGCAAACGAATGTTTGGTTATAATACAAACCAAACATTTCAAATATAACTGAAAGTTACTACCCAGTGAACACGATTATTTTATTTATTTATTTATTTATTTATTTATTTATATCTACGGTTACACCAATTTAAATATTAAACCAAAACATATACAAAACGAAATTACTATACACAATAAATTCAAAAAAGCACCATCTAAAACATTTATACAAAGAAAAAATTAATAATTTGAGAAATAATAATTATAAAATACCATATAGTAACGGCTAACTATAACTATCAGACCTAGTTACAAAACGTAACATCCATGTTCCACATGATGTCCTTCTTGAATTTAGTCAATGATGTTTGATGCAGATCAAACCATTCCTGTCTATTAAGTCTGTTGACTAACCGAATTATTCTGGGAATAGGACTATGAAGGCCATAATTAGTCGGGTGCACATCAGTGACAAAGGCATTCTTGTGTCTAGTATCGTGTGAAGATATATACGGTACGAAATAATTCAGCAAACGTGGGCAGTCTACCTTTCCATTAATCAAACGAAAGATAAAACATAAGTCTGCGATTTTGCGTCTATATTCTAATGATTTCGTATTACAAGCAACGAGGCAACTTAAACTGTTGAATTCCTCCAGAGTACGTCCCCACTTAAAGTGAACGTATTTAAGGAACTTTCGTTCAACTGCAGCAAGTCTGTCGATGTCGACCTGGTAAAACGGAGACCATATACATGAAGCGTATTCTAATTGGGACCTTAAAGAGAAAAGTACAGCGTTTTAACTGTTTCAGCAGAAAAGTGCCTGCTTTGTCTACGAATAAAACCTAAGGTACGTAAGGCATTACCACAAATTTTAGCAATGTGATTCTTGTATGTTAAGCTACTATCAAGTCGAACACCTAAATCGTCGATCTCTATGACACGATTCAGTACATTACCATTAATATTGTAATCAAATTCGTCAAAACTAAGTTTGGAGTATGAGATTACCGAGCACTTATCAAAATTTAAATATAGTTTGTTATGTTGGCACCACCGATGAAGGTTATCAAGATCTACCTGTACTAACCAGCAGTCTTGAATAGACTTGATTGATTTGTAAATTTTAAGATCATCTGCAAACAGGAGATACAAACAGTGTTTGATAAATTTACCTATATCATTGATAAATATGAGAAATAGAATCGGACCACAATGAGAACCTTGCGGAACTCCAGACGATACAGTGATATCAATTGAGATAAAATTCTTAATCCGTACCTTTTGCTTCCTACCAACTCGGTAGCTTCGAATCCACTTAACTACCAACGTACTAAAACCTAGAGAGAATAGTTTCGATAGGAGAGCTTTATGGTGCACACGATCAAACGCTTTTGAAAAATCAGTGTAAACAGCGTCCACATGCATGCGATCTTCAAATGATTGAACTACATCTGATACAAACGATAACAAGTTTGTAGTAGTCGAACGGCCTGGAAAAAAGCCATGTTGTTCAGCTATTATGTGATCTTTACTAGCAGACAGAAGTTGAATTGCAACCAATTTATCCAGCAATTTAGGAATGGTCGATTGAATAGAAATACCTCTATAATTCTTGATATCGCAGCGATTGCCTTTCTTAAAAATAGGA
Organism: Cantharis rustica; assembly: GCA_911387805.1. NCBI lineage: Eukaryota > Metazoa > Arthropoda > Insecta > Coleoptera > Cantharidae > Cantharis > Cantharis rustica. The sequence continues at coordinate 32,904,983 of OU426880.1, forward strand.
GTTACGAAGCTTCTTTTCCAAATACTAGGAAACTGACCAGTAGTTAACGATAATAAAAATATATTATAAATGGGAGTCGAGAGAGAATATTGACACTTTTTAATAAAAAAGGAAGGAATACCATCGGGTCCAGAACTAAGACTATCGGGTAGGTTTCCGATTGCATCGAAAACATCAGTAATCGTCACGCTCAAGCTGTCGCAGCTGATCTCATCAATCGCATCATAATGAATATCATTATCGTCATCTTCACAATAAACGGTAGAAAATTGTTTGGCAAACAAATCAACGCATTCTTGACCCGAGTCGGAGAATTCACTATCAAGAAACATAGAAGCAGGATAATCCCTTACTCTTTTGCAGTTATCAATATATCGCCAAAATACTTGAGGATCATTAGCAATGGCTTCTTCGGTTTTATCAATATACTCACGATGAAGTGCAGAAGTAAGAAGTTTAGCCTTATCCCGTAGTACACAAAACTTATGATATTCAGTTAAACATTTAGTTTCCTTAAACTTCTTGTGGGTAACTTTCTTGTTTATAATCAACTGAATCAATTTTTTGGTGAACCAAATTGGATACTTGGATGCAATAATTTTCTTATAAGGCACGAATGTTTTAATGATGTCCGATAACTTTTGGTAGAATTGATCTACGATAACATTAATGTCATCTGAATTTAAAATCGCTGACCAATCAACTTCAAGTAGATGAGAGTTGATTGCTTCAAAATTGGCAGATTTGAAATCGGGTATAATATTGTCAAAATGTAAGGTTGATTTTGAAACAGCAGTCGAAATGGTAATGGTATATGCTCTGTGATGAATTGACGTATTAGATAATGGGTCATCTGAAGAACTGACAGAAGTATTTACAATGTTAGTAAAAACTAGATCCAAAAGAACGCCACGACTGTTGGGTATTAGGTTACGCTGAAGAAGATTATGCAGTAACATACCATCAGAGATTGACTGTGTCCTGGAACATTTATTTGTTGAGATGCAGGTAGCTGAACCTTCCTTCGTCCATGTGGCTCGTGGTAGATTGAAGTCTCCACAAATAATAAATTTAGAAAATGGATAATGATTAGCAATATTGTCAATAATATCACAGAAATCATCATAGGCTTGAACATTAGAATCAGGTGGGATATAAACCGCACCAAGAATAATATCACCAATCCGAACAAATACAGTTTCAATACTATTTTTAGTCGCAATAGAAATACAGTTTTCAAGGCTTTTACGGACTGCAATTAACACACCACCGCCCCTAGTTTTAGTGCTAGAGTTTATGGATCTATCACAACGAAAGATATTGAAATCGAAAAACTGTAATTCGCTAGACAAAATTTTGTCGTCTAAGAAAGTTTCAACAAAAATGATTATGTCATACGAACATGAATTAACATTATTGCTAACATCATGGAATTTAGTCCTCAATCCCCCACAATTCTGAAAAAAGATTTGAAGAACCTTCTCTTGTTTATGTGAATTGTTTATGTGGATATTGTCGACCGATGGTATCAAATCAATATTAGCTAGAGGTTTGTGCACTTTTTGGTCCACGAAAAAAATCAAAACGACGAATCATTATGCCTTTCGGCCAAAATTCAGCTTTGAGTAACGTTTCACAGAGTGTGAAGTCAGCACTTACTTTAAAAGAAGAAACTTTATCATACGAACCTAAAATCTGACAAGTAAAGTTGTGATTATTTGGAAATTTTGAATTTAAATATGACAATATCGCTTTTTCAGTTGTTTGAGATGAAACACGACTGATATGCAACCAGCATTTCTTGTCGACACCACAGAAATCAGCCGTACCCTCAGAGGAGCCCACTGTCACCTTCTTATTATGACTCTTACGTCTTCTATAATGAATAACCTTAAATTCGTTATCATTAATAATATCATTGTTAATAATATTAATATTAGACATTACATCACCTTGATTGCTAACGTTGGACGCCAACGCTTCTTGATTAAGCTGCTTCGTGCTATCGACTACCCCATTTTTACCAACTTGAATAAGGGCATCCTTTATACCATTCGCAACTTGTTCACTATTGACGCTATATAAGGGTAAAGGGGTAGCTTTAACTTCAGTAGATTTAGTTCTTATTGTCACATCATTGTTCTTCGGTGAAACCATTACTTTCCCATCCTTACGTTTATTACACAGTTGATTATTTCTAGTTTTAAGGTTAGCTTCGTTAGTTTTGTTTGTCTGTAATGACGGTTGCCGATCTAAGATTTCATTTAAGGCAGGGAGCCCACTGTTAATTTCGCGTCTACGCGATTCTTCGATTGTTTCGACCTTATCGAGCAGTAATTTGTTGCACAGAGATTTTTCAGTTATAAGATCTTTCAATACATTAATTTGTTCTTTCAAACTACGTATAAGCAAGTCGCGTTCCAAGTCGACGCAGGTACCACGTGCTTTGCCATGCAATGAGTTTGCAAATTCGGACAAAGTCGCATTGTTCTGCCATTTCTCTGGTAAACGTCCATAAATTAATAATTCAATTAATTCTTCTTTTTTCAATAGCTTTAGCGCACTAGTAATTTCATTAGTCTCCATTATTGTATATTTATATATGTATATATACCTAACCTCAAAACGACTTGCTCGCTGCACTGTTGAACTGAACTTGATGTCAGAATTATGTCATGCACGTCATGATTTACGTAAGATATAGATCATATATGAGTCATATATGACTCATAATTTCCCACTTCCTGACGTAAGGTTCTTACGTAAGATAAATGACGTAAATATGACCTCTAATTGACATCATTATGATCTAACTGATTTCAAAATGACATAACTCTGATGTCATGGAGAAGTAAAGTTGGTACCGAAAGCTTACAATAATATGACGTCCAGCTGACGTACTTGTCATTTAGCTGACGTCAAGATGACTTAAATTTGAGGTAAATTAGTGATGTAAAAGTTGCGTCCAATGCTTACAAAATGTGTGATGTCTCGATGACATAATTCTGATGTCACAGTGCTAAAAGGTATTTGTGAATGCTTACAATAATGTGAAATTCAACTGACATAAGGAATAATTTACATTATTAGAAAAATGACTTTCAATTTATAGTTGTAAAAAATATATGAGTTAAAAAATTAAACCACCTGTTTAATCCAAAATCAAAAAGTAATTTATTACCTATATTATTGGTAGTACTGCACTTTTTTAATAATTTAAATTCAAATGATAAATAAAAATTATCAATTTTTCCTTTATCATTCAACGAAAATGATAACATTAAAAAAATAATTACAGACTTGTAATATAGACTTGCATCGAACTACAATGTAATTACATTGTAGTTCGATGCATGAAATTAAAAAATCTGAAATTGTTTTTTTTTTCTGAGTGTGAATAAACAAATGAACCTTAAATTTAAAAATAATATTGCGTTTACAAATTCAACTTATATTAATTAACAATAATAATTATTATCAATCATTTTTTTAATACTAGAAAAAACCTAAAAAATGAAAATTACGATTACAGATTCTAATGCAGTCAATGCACTTCAATACTTATTGTAATCAAAAGTCTGCAATCGTTCATTTCCACTTTTTGGATGGAAGACTAGCAAAAAAATTTTTAATTCTTAAATGAGATCACACAACTAAAATCTTAACTTAACTTAATAAAAAAATATAATAATAATAGACTCTTTTTTTTAAATAATAATGAAAAAGGTTCAAAAAGTGCCAAATTACCCATTCTAATATAGTTATTAAACATTAATACCTATTGTTAATCTAGATAGTAATTGTTTATTTTCACTTTTTAAATTGTAGACTAGCCCACGAATCTCAATTTTATAAACGAGATCGCTCAACTTGGACTTTTACTTATCTGAATAAAATTTGGTAATTATTATAGTCTTTTTTTTCTTTAAATAATAATAAAAAAGCTAAAAGGTGAAAATGACAATTACAGATTCTCGTGCAGTCAATGCACGTCATTATTTTTTGGAATCTACGTCTGTAATTGACATTTTTCATGTTTTAGATTACAAGACAACACATAAATCGTATCAAATATCATTATTTGCGTAAATGTTTTAATTTACGCACTATTCCCGTTTGATCTCTGATTGTTTCTATCCATCAATGTTTTTTTAATGACCTGTTTGGGTTGTTCTCCTGCTCTTTGATTACCAAGCCTAAACCAATTGGTTCCGGCTTTGCTAAATTCAGCTTGGTCCCATGTCGGAAACTTTTCAAGAATAACTTCTGAAAGATAATGGCTGTATAAATATTTTGTCGCTTTGTTATTAATTAATTAGTAGTTCGCAAACATCATCATGATATTCATAAATATTATTATTTATTATCAATTTAATAATTTTGAAATTAATTATTTAATTTTAGAATTGAAAACATGAATAAATAAATTGCCAGGTTCAATAATTAACACGGAAGCTAGCGGAACCTGACATGTTTTTTCATCGGTAAACAATTAAAAAAAAATACAGATGTAGATGTCTGATGCTTTCAGTATAATTAATAATTTTAATACTTACTACAATATCTCAAAATTTGTATTTTATAAATTGGCCAGTCATTAGATGGTGTTTCTCGGTTCTTTATCTTTTGGTTAATATTTTTTACCCTTGACCCTGGCCACCGACATGCAATTTTATCTTTGAAATCTTTGTTGTACAAAATCCAATTTGTTCGTGTTTCTGAATACTCATATCAAATTTTTAGCATAAACTAAAAAATGCACAAAACACTTTTTCGAAAACTAAAATGTTTAAGTTATCACAATACACGATAATACAGTGTATTTATATATTGTGATAACTTAAACATTTTAGTTTTCGAAAAAGTGTTTTGTGCATTTTTTAGTTTATGCTAAAAATTTGATATGATTAATATCGAGTTACACTACTTAAACCACTTATCTATTGATTATTTCTGAATACTCGTTAAATTCGATAAAAAAATACGGCAGCGTAATCCTTTTCCGTATTTATATTTTTACTAAAAATTGGAAATATAAAATTAACAGTTTTAAAAGAAAATTATCGTAATTTTAGGTTAGGTTTTGTGTTATTGTGACTATTATTGATAAACGTTATGTATTAGCAATATAAATACTTACACCGTGCTCATCTTTCAAAAATTTTTTTTTCAAATATAATTAACTTTTTAATTAAAAAAAATAATAACTTTATCACTGTAATGAATTTATGCAAACTAGGGAATAATATAGCAAATAAATGCACAAATGCACCACCACTCACATGAGGCCCACGCCGTGAGCTAACAGTGAGTATTAAGAGGGAGGTAAATGCTACTGCGCAATACGTGGACCTAGCTTTTTATGTATCCAAAAATTTATTTCCCTACTGCGTGCCTGTGAATTTTAAATAAAAACTTCTATAGAAATAATTTTTATTTACAAAATATCATGATAGTAATTAATTGTAATGATGTTATTGGTGTGTTATATTTGTAAAGATTAAAAATTTTTTTTCAAGGTTGAATTACGCGGTAAATTGCACAAAATGGTTGCCTAACAACCAAGTACACAAAATATCTAAACAAGTATTTCTAACCACACAAGTTTATGTTCATATTTATATTGTTATTTATACACATTACATTTTATTGATGACAATCCTAATCTTTTCAATGGTAAAAATATTTATAATATTTGCATTTTAAGAGAATTTGCGGTAAGTGACATTTAGATACTATATTTAAAAGTAAAAATTAAGAAATGTCATATGAAGTTTCACTTCTGGATTTTTTAAATTAATACATGATACAGCATAGAACATAAATATAAGAGTATTGTTTATTGTTTATTTTATACAGTCGTGACATTGGTATTATGTCAGTTGTATGTAGGAGAATGACCTGAAATTGATGCTGTAGTATGACGTTTCTCGTACATCAATTTTACGTAAAAACATGATTTGTTTCTTACGTAAGTATATGATGGTATTGTGATTTCACTTTGACGTCAGGATATGACTTGTAATTTATGTAATTGTATGATTCATTTTTTACGTAAATAATATATAAATTTATGACTTTGATATGACGTCACATATATGATAAGAATAGGACATAATATTTGCGTAATATTCAAGTCATTAGTATGACGTCATATAAATGTCAAATTTTAGGTCAGTACTATGTCATAGTGATATCATACTGTATGACATCATATCAAAGTCATCAATAAAGTCATTTTTATGTCATATTTTTATGGGTAGTTCTGACACTACCAACTATAATTATTAATCCTAAAGTCGCTTTTAGATAAAGACTTCACACATCGTGATTATTAAACCCAACAACTCTTAAAGCATCTTAAAGTTAGTTTTACCTTAAAGTCGACCTTAACAAAAGTCGACTTTTTATTTTTACTATGAAATTGGTCCTAAGTTACAATAAGGAATGAATCAGAAATCAGTATAATTGTAAATATTACTAACATAAATGACGTAGTGCGTCTAATAGAATACTCTATTTCGTAGAAACCACCATTATTATACATATTATTATTTATTCTTACAATTATGTGACAATAAATTAAAAAATATTCAAATTATAATCAATTTTTAATCGTTATTTCTATATAAATAATAAAGAAAAATAAATAAATACATTTTAAAAAATAGCAATTATATATATATTTTTATTATAATGTATTAACAAATTACAGCCAGTTATAATTTTTATCACCATCTCTCCCCAAGTTAACGTAATCAATTTTATCATAAAAATAAATATAAGTGAAAAATAAAAGAATTTTATAGTACCATCTACAAAAAATATTAGATTATAATAATGATGATTTCTACACAGCTATTCTGAAATGTTTTGTTACTCGTTTTTTTTTTCATTTTTCTTGTTGAACTTTAATTATTGCCACTGGTTCTCTACATTTAGCGCAGCACGTTCGGGTCGATTTTTAATTATATTCGGAGCAATGCACTCCAGATAAAATGGTTTTAATTTTGGGAGCATGACAGTGTGCCATACAACTTCATCGAAATAAATTTCTTCAAGAAATAATTTATTGTTATCGCCACTGTACACTACAAAATAACAAACTTTAGTCCGAATAATAGCTAGTTGGTCCTGTATTTGATAGAAATAATTTTGCGTTTTTTAAGTTTTGGTTTTTCATTCTTTATTTCCAAACATGCCACTTTTTTGCTTTCAACCGCTTGTTCAAGGGATCCACTTTGTATATACACTTCACTTCTATTATTTCGTTTTCACTAATTCCATCTGGCGATGCATCTAAAAAACCATGCAGAATGTCAACGAGATAACTTGCGCCGATACATTTTTTCCACGGTCACTCGAAAATTTTCATCGCCACTATTTCAGTTTTTTTATCGAGTCAGTAATAGTCGCGTCGAGTATGTAATCGAGTCATGCCTTGCATTTGTCTTAACCACACTTTCTTTACTTAAAATTGACTTTAAGATCGTTATTTCCACATACCGATTTTTAATCATCACTTCTCTGTTTGATCAGTATTGAATCAATTTCACAAACTTTGCTTCTTAAATACTTAATTTCCTCAAGAAGTGGGTTCATATTATATTCGCTGAGCAATTTACCAACATTTTCTTATTTTTTTTTGTAGCCACTTTATTTTTTTTATCTATTTTAATAATATCATACAAAAAAATGTATACGGGATTTTTTATTATTTTTGTAAGGAAATGTGAAAAATAAAGCAATTCCCATTGCTTGTTGCAATTTTTGTTCCCAAAAGTCAGTATCTCGGGCATTTTTTTCTATATGGATAGGACCCACCGGCGACTAATCTACAAAATACCAATAGCTTCTTTTTGTTGTGTGAAGCTGTCCTTGTATTTGATGATAATAATTATGGTTACGCTTAACTTTTATTTCACCAGTATTACTTTTCACCATGAAGCCTAAAGCTTTTTTATCGACACCTTCAACAGAAATAGTTTTAGTTTTCCCGCACATTTAATTTCTAAAATTGCATGTTTACTTTTTGCTACACCATCTGGACTTGCACCTAAATAAAATTCATTTTCGGCTTCCACAAAAAATCTGCAGCATTGTATTTCGAATGCCGTAACTTCTTGAAATTGTTTTAAAACAATAGCTTCGTGGTTTATTTCGTATTTTGTTGCTTTATTACTTTCAAATTTACTATAAAGTAAATTCCTCACTAGGCAATCAGATTTGGTAGTTTTTCGCTTTTTACAAATTCTTCCAAAATTAGAAGCAGTTAGCTTCTTCTTTCTTCTTGTTTTTTGTTTCCATAAAGGATTACAAGATTGTTCTCTGGTATCTTTTTCAGGCAACCCTATTTCAATTTCGTCTTGTTTTTAGAATTCTGATAAGTTAATTTTTCCACTTCTCCATAGTCTTGGTCTGGCCAACTTACTGTTTTTAATTTAACTTGTCATTTTCTACTTCTTTTCAATCTTTTCTTTCTATCTGCATTTAGCTTCAACTTCTTTCTAATCATGAATCTATTGGTATAAAATCTCGATAAATATCTGCTGTCTTCTAAAAGAGTTTTTAAATAATTTTTATTGCAGTTAGATTTTGCCGCTAACTGACATCTCATCTTATAGAATCCCTTGAATGAATCATTTATCTGAAGTAAGATTAGCCATTAGATTATGCTTTACAAGCAAAAATATCTGAAAGATTTTATTCTTAGGCATTGAATAGTTATTCATAGCATAGCTATTTCCTACAGGGATCTAGTGATAAGCAACACGGCACCTAGCGGAAATTTTGACGAACTAAGTTAAATGAGTAGTATTGTTAGTTTTGCGTGTGCTGTAGTAGTGATTTTAAAAGTTTTCGGCGATAAATTAAATTTTATTATATATAATTCAATATGATTGCTAATCAGTATTGTTCAGTGCCGCAATATTCAGCTTGCGCAAAGAAAAATTCGGAATTAAGTAATAATATAAGCTGTAAGGTCAAAATTAATTAAATCATAGGAGTTAAATTTTGTTTTAATAATTTTTTTTTCTTTATTACACAATGTGTGAAGCATGTGCTCAAAAAAATTACATTTAATTTTTTCCTACATTGTTCTTGAAAATTGGTAATCAAATTTCACCTCGACTACCTTGAAATAATTATCAAAAGAGGCATACAAAACTAGATAGCATTTTTCTAAGTTTAAAATGCTAAGCCCTAATTGGATTTGACCATAGTATTGGTGTTTTTTTTTTCAGTGTATATTCATTATTTTTTTTTATTAAATACTTTACTTCAACCTACAACCTACAAAAAAAATTAACATTGACAATCGTCTGCTTCCATCTCATTTGTAATATACTACATGGAACAAATGACAACAATATTCACTTATGTGAAAATGAATAAATTTTAAGTGCTTACCTTCAAACAGACATTTTATTTCCAGCAAACCAAGTCGCTTGTTTGATTCTATTATTATGCCATCCGGAGGGTATCCAAGCCATCTATTGGTATGAGGTATTACGATACTACAGTCCTTGTCTACATTATTTTTTGGATATTTACCTAATATTACTCAAAAAATACTTATGCAACTAATTTTAAATAACATTTATTGAACAATTACACCGATTTAACACAAAAAAAGTAGAAAAAACATAACGAGAATTTAAATTTTTCAATATTTTGTCAAACCACCTTTTGCTGCATGAAGTGCAGCTACTCTACGTGTCATGCTTTCAATGCACGTGAGAGTGATTTCTTTTAAGTTTATGTTATAGTTCCAGTGGTATATTATTCCAGAAATCAATTGCGCCTTTGTTGTGATAATTTCTTTTGCCAGCAGCCTTTTTAAAAACTCCCAAACATTTTCGATGGGATTCATATCTGGGGAATTTCCTGGCCATGGCAATACTGGGATTTTTTCTTCTAAATATTTTTTTACTGATTTTGCAGTGTGGCAAGGTGCTCCATTCCCAAACAATTTTTTCAGTTGAGGATGCAGCTTTGTCTGCAGCACTCGTTTGTATTGGTCTTGTCTTATTGTGCCTTTGACTACATATAAACATCTCATGCCCTTTCCACTTATCACTGACCATACCATTACTGACACATGATGTTTTACAGTTTTCACTACACAATCAATGAAAATGCTACTAAAAAATAACTTAAAAATGTAAAAGTTCAGCTGAAAATAATTTTAAGGTATAATTTGATTTATGTAATATTCTTAAACCTAAACAGCATCATTCTAAAACAAAAATAAATCTGAAAAACTATTTTACTTATAGAAACTTAAAATCCATTAGCATCTCTATTGTTGTACTGGACCATTAGGGACTCTCTCAAATTTTCAAACAGAAATGATCTGCGATTATCAGCTAATAAAGTTTTGTACGATGAAAATGATCTCTCAACGTCCACTGATGTTACGGGAGCAAATTTCAAATAAGTCATATCCAGATTTAAATCTTCTGGCAGTTCTAATTTGGATACTTCTTCACCGATCCAAATTTTTGAGACTGTACATATTGATTTAAATCCAGTATTTTTTTCAAGAACTGTTTTCATCTTCAGTTGTACGGCCTTACTAATTTTATTTTGTACATCCAAAACAATTTGTATTGACTCGGAGAGAGGACAGCTTGTTTTCTCAAGACGCAAAATTGCATTAGCATTAGCATTTGGTAATTACATTACCAAAATTTGTTTTTATAAACGTTAAATTACATTCCAGATTAGTATCTTTCATTAAATCGTGGACGTTTTTTATTGAAATAGCATCATCTTCGTCTAATTCCATAATGACGAGTTTAATTAACGAAAAATGTTCACAATAATAAATCGCCGCGTTGATCCATGTATCCCACCTTGTAAGTATGGGCTCTGGAGGTAAAGGAATATTTGGTGCAATATTTCGAAAAATTTGTATTCGAGCATGGGCTTTCGAAAATACTTTTTTCATATTTGAAATCAGCTTATCAACTTTTGGAAACTGTAATCTAATTTCTTCGCATACTCGATGCAATGCGTGAGCTACACAAGTGATGTGTTCCATTTTGGGATTGAATATTTTAAGAGATTTACCAGCTTTTACCATATATGGCGCTGTATCCGATAAAAATAACAAAATATTTTCACGCCTAATTCCTTCGGGCCATAAAATTAATAGCGACTTATCAAATAATCGACTTATTGTAGCGTAGTTAGCTTTATCTAAAACTTCCGAGTTTAAAAGAAATATTTTACCTGGGCTATCGATTTCTAAGGTGCTAATTATTACGTTTGCCACGTAACGACCAGCTACATCGGTCGTCTCGTCAATGGATACCCATATTTTCTTTTCCGATACATATATACTCTTATGTTATTTATTGTTTCTTCGTAGCATTCTTTAACATATTTCTTACGCAATGTTGATTGATCTGTTATGATTTTATTTGTATACTTCTCTAGAAATGATCGAAAAGACGGTTGAGATAATTTATAAAGTGGTATATTTGAGCATAATAGAGCTTTGCAAAGATCGTAATTGAAAGTTGATGTAATCGATGTGCTGGTTAATAGAGTCTGAGTTGTAGATAGTTTTCGTTGTTTTTCTTTTTCTATACCCATAATATGTTTATCACGTGCAACATGTTGATTAACGGTAAATTTTTTCTCGTCTGAAACTTTTATATCGCAGATTTTGCAAATAATTGTGCAATAAAGTACTGTGCCATTAGTAGTAAAAATGTTTTCGCCAAATTCACTTACATATGCGCGTAAACGACAAGCCACGAGATCTTATGTTTAGGCATTTTAAACTTGGAAAATGTTTATTAAATAAATTCCAACACAACACGCAATTATAATAAAATTTGTTTAATAACTACTCGTCAACATAACGGATTAACGACTACATGCATAACCTGGAACTGTGGACCAGTGCTGCCAGAATGTGGGAAATCTCTGCCCCTTTCTAAGCACCGTACCCACACCGTACATAACATAGCGATGCATGTAGATGTGTCGGAATCGACAGAGATAGAGACACATGTCTGATGTGACACAAGACACAAAATGTGTCTCTTACTTTAAATTGATAAATACGTACGTTAAATATTCTAAAAATGTCGAATATGCATATAATTAACAAAAGCTAAACATAGGTAAAAGCTAAAAAATTGACACAAAAGTACCAAAAATGCATTTATTCACGGATATCATAAGAAAATGCAAAAATATGCACAAAAAATTTTGTATATTTGAACTCTGTGATGTGTGAATCGAACTTTGTTTTTAATGTGCTATGTCCTGAAGTACTATGAAAAAAAATGCTAATGCTACAAATTCCTAGCCCTACTCATTAGACTTCAATTTTTGGATCAACCGACGCACTGATGTACGCGATACTCCCGCTTTAGCTGCAATCTGACGTTGGCTAAGTTCAGTATTGCAAATTAATGCAGAGATATAACTTTTTTTTTCACTTGTCAAATCTTTAGCTTTTTCCATCTAAATTTTTTTTTTAATTTTGTAATTTTTTTGATATATCAGATAATAAAAAAAATTAATAATACAACCTTAGTGTGTAGTTAATACATTTATATACTTACTTTTCAAAAATTTTTAGTATAACGCGATTTATTACACTTTTAATTACAACCAACTTTTAACTGCTAATGTCCAATGATAGATTATAATGATAAATCGAATAGCAATCTGTATTATTGAACAAAATTTCTTTTTAATCATAAGTACCAACCCCCCTTGTACACGTAAACAAACTTTTTCCCGCCGAATACTACGTAAATTTCAAAATTTACACAAAAATTGAAAATCTTTAAGGTGGGCCTAATAATTTGGACAAGGACGGTACATTCTGCCACCGAAAAACCTAAAAAATGATAGTTATATCTTGATCTTAATTAATATATTATATTACTTTACCGGTATGCGATATAAATGCAGTGCGAGCAATACTTTCATATTTCAGCCCGTGCCGAATTGCTCTATTTGCGAAACTTCTGGACCAAAAGTATTTTCTTGATTTTATGTCCCACTTTCTCCCTGAATAGGTATATATCTCATAGCTTCTTGATCCTGTTATCCTATATTTTCGTAAATTATGTCATTCAACATTCTGAACAATCGATCTAGAGTGGTTTGCATCTTCACCATAATTGACATTATAGAAATGTCTGCAGCAATCTGGCAAATCGATTGGTATTCCACATAACTCCATCATCACAACGAACTGTGCACCTTGATTTAAAATATTATCAACACAAGAGTATAGTGTATAAATGGGACAGTCTCCATTTATTTTCATCTACAGACTTCCCAGTGCTAAAATAAAGATACACCTTAGATATTTTATCTATAAAATCATATAAGGTACACCGGGGTAAGTGTAACCCACAATTTCAATAGTTCAAATTTACCGCGTTGTAACTCCGATCCTCATTTACCAAATTTGATGAAATTTTATCTACGAACTACCAATTATATTGTCGTATGTCTTCTAAAACATGAAACCGAAAGGTGGTAAGTTTTTTTTGTTGAAAATTAAAATCGCTCATTAGGTCACTAGGTTACACTTCTCCTACAACTTAGGGTAAGTGTAAATCTGATGCACAGATTGCATTAAACGCATAGAAATTTGGTTGGGGCTAGTGTAAAATAAGCAACAAGCAAAACTACATTAAATTTTTTATTGAAAATATCAGATTTATTTTACATACTATGCATCAAATTCGATGTCAAAACGAAAACGGCCTCTCTTATCAAAAGTTGGCGGTGGCAAGTAGTTTTGAAATTGGTTTTCAGTGGTTATTGAAACGTCCGTTACGTTTGGCCAATAAAATTGGGATGTTGATCCGATTCTTCTGGCAAATTTCACCTCCAAACATGGCTCAACCGCTATTATCTGGCCTACATAAAATTTGAAGGCTTTCTTGGTGGCAAATTTAATAAGAGCCCAAGCTTGCAATTTAGGGCCGTTTTCCAAGGACTTCACAAAATCGGCTTCTTCTTTGTTATCTAAGATTTCATTGTCTAAGGGTGGGTTGTACAAATGCGAGTTCAGCCGCAGTTCAAATAAACTACAGCTCAACTGAACTTGAGATTAACTTTCTCCGCTGTTGTACAAAATATATTTTTAATGCGTTCAACTAAACCTGAGAAACGATGTTTTTACAACGCTAATAATTGACGCGCATGCATTTTAGGAGACTCTCAAATGACATTTCACCATTTGACAGACCGAACAACGCAAGTTTCACTTTTCTAAAGTGCGTTTGTTTATTGTGACGATTGTCACGTGTTTGTACTTTATTTTTAAAGTGTAATATTTTAAAATCTGCAATTAGCATCACAAATTGCTTGAACATTTACAGAAAAGAAATGTTTTCTATTTCTATAAATTTCCGGTTCTTCTCCTCCAGGAGAAGAAATTTTAACATGGGAGCAGTCCACTGCTCTAATGCATTTTGGGAATCTAGCAATTCGATAAAATTCTTCACTATTTGTTATCATTTCTTTCTCAGTTACCGGCATTTTTACAAAAGTAGGACGCAGGCGAGCAATTGCATCGCTAACTTTGTAAACAATTCTGCAAGCTGTTGATTTGTGTATGCCCACAAAATCACCCACTACTTGCAGAAAGGACCCTGTCGCATAATATCTTAAAGTAATGAAAAGCATTATTTCTGGCGTAACAGCATTATTTCTGGTGGTGGGATGTGCTATTTGTTGAGATATTTTTTCTAGTACAAAACGCACACCATTTTTCGACAAACGAAATCTTGCAATAAATGCCTTGTCGTTCCACTTTTCAAAATGATTCTCGCGAATCCGAAATACTTTACGCACTCGTTGACGCTCTATAACTCTATAACACCCACCAATTCTAACATAACTTCATCATCTGAATCCATTTTATATTAAATTAATTTTAATATCAAATTTAATTTTTAATTATTAAATTAAATTTCAAAGAAAACCAACAACAAAAATAACAAATAGACCCAAAAGTAGGGTTAAACTTAAGTTTAAACTACCGAATTGGTGGGATCAAGTTCAAGTGGTCTTGAACTGAAGTTCAGTGCTAAACCGGCATTGTACAATCCATTTTTTTTCTGAACTGCAGTTCATCTTAAGTTCAAGCCGGTTTAAGTTAATCTTAAGTTTAAACTTATAATGTACAACTGGCCCTAAATCGATGTCATCGTCAGTATCCTCCAGTGTTACCTCTTCCGCACACTCGTCACCCGTTTCTTCTATTTCATCAATTGGTTTTCGTTTCTTCATTTTGCCACGTTTATTGGGAGCTTTCGCTACTAATTTCTCCTTCAATTTAGCAAGAGCATCTTCAGACGTAATGATCTCAGCCCCTGTACACACCCTTTTCCTTCCTGCTTTTGCCAATTTCGGTGTTTGGTTAATCTGTTGTAAAAGAATGGACTCAAAACTTTTGAGGTGTTTAGACGGCGAATCTAGTGATGTTGAAGAGAACTGTGCGCCAATAGTCGGTGTCTGGATGGGTGGGGCATTAAGAGTGGTTGATGAAGTGGATGGTGTAGTAAGCATTGATGTTGAAGTGGATGGTGCACTAAAATTTACAACCGAAGTAGATGGTGTACTAAGCATTGTAGTAACCTGCTCTTCTCTTGGTTCAACTACATACATCCTGCTGCGAATTCTTATTTCGGTACTCACACTACCTGCTGTACACTTCTGGGTCAAACTTTTCAACTGTGATAACTTCATTATTGAAGGGATGTATTCCCGCCTTTTCAAATCCTTTGATAAGGAGTGCAGGATTTGCTTGAGCCCAAAGTCTGGATATTATGTTGCAAAATGCAGCTTTGACAATTTCGTACTATAATTTTGCCTTTGCCACTTAACGACCTCTTCATTCCATGCCATTTTTAAAGACTTAAACACGCATAAATTTATAGGCTGGAGTAAAAGGCTAGAATGAGGTGGAAGTTTCACGATAACTACATTATTGTTCATTGCTTTTTCTGTCAAAGAAATACTAATGTGGGACTGGTGACCATCATATATTAATATTACAGGTCTTTCCGGGCCAATGTTACGCAAAAAATTATTTTCAAAATAATTTTGGAAAGTTTCCGATTCCATCCAGTCAAATCGGCCGATTAAGGGGGGCCGGTACACTTCGCCAAGTGACATGTTACCGGATGGTATTTTGCGTACCTCTTCCCACACTTCGATCACGAAAACCACAGCTCTTGGTTGCGGTGGTGTATAGCGTAGTGATCCGCAAGGTCGGTCGGTCTAGGGATTGCCCGTTTGTAGAGCAGGCAAGGTCCCGAAACAAAAGGTATATAGAGTATTTTATTTTATTGCTAGCCCCCGGTAGGGGGCCATGGTCGTCGCCTGGGGGAGCAATCATTATCCGAGGCTTGGTTATCATCTTCTTGCTAACGACCATCGTTTCGGGACGAGCGGAGGTTAGCCAACTCGCCTCTAGTCAGTGTGAGGGGGCTGTTCTCTCAACGGCAACGCCGACATGCCGCTTGGAGGCATTCACAGCTGCTCGCTCACTGTTTGATCCGGCTCGAACTTAGCAATAACAGCGCCACCACGTGTAGGTGTCGAGTCCGGTCTTGCCCGAAGGCCTGGGAGTAGTACGGACAGACGGTCGGTCCGTCTACCCTCTTTTGACCCTAACCCGGCTTCCGCCAGCGTTGTTAGGACGCACTAGCGTGCCCAGGCAAGGGTGGAAAATTTTAATATTTTGTCAATCCTCCCTTTGCTTGTATGACTGCGGCTACCTTACGGGGCATACTATCAATGCAGTTGAGAGCCATTTGCCTCAAATTTTGGTCATGGTTCCAATACTAGATGATCCTAGCTATCAATTGAACCTTGGTAGTTATTACTTCTTTGGCTAATAGCCTCTTAAGCAGCTCCCAGACATTTTCAATAGGGTTCAAATCTGGTGAGTTTCCTGGCCATGCTAAAAGTGGAATATTTTCTCAAGTAAATATGCTTTGATGGATTTTGCTATATGGCAAGGTGCTCCATCTTGCATAAATACTTTTGGACCATCTCTAAACCAATCTCAATTGGGAAAACAGTTTAGTCTGCAGTACCGTCTTGTGTTGATCTTGTCGCATGGTCCCTTCGACAACATACAGACGTCCCATACCCTTTCCACTGATCACAGACCATACCATGACAGACCCAGGGTGTTTTACAGTTCTTACAACACAATCACTATTGTATTTTTCATGCGTTAGGCGCCTTACAAACTGTCTTTTCATTTAAAATCTGGAATGTTGATTCATCGCTAAAGCAAGTCTGTAAGGGGGCAATAAAATTATTTAAATCAAAATATTTAATGATTTTTTACTACTTACTATACGCCATATTCTTTTACAGTCAAATGCCTGTGCTCATAAGCCCATTGTAGCCGCTTCTTAACCATTGCTGGAATGAGTCTTGGCTTTTTTATCTGCCTGCGGCATTTGAAGCCCAACTCATTCAACCTTCTCCTTAAAGTACGGACAGAAATACTGCAGCCTGCTTTAAACCTTCTCTGTAGCTCAGGGTTGGTTGTCCTTCTATGGTCCTGTGCTAAATTACGCAAAATTTGCTTTCTCCTATCTGTTACAATCGGTTTCCTACCACACCGACCCTCTCGAACAGTATCGGTAGACTTCTTCGACTTCACCGTTTGGTTCAAACGACGTACAGAACTCTGAGAAACCCCACATTTCGATGCTATAGCTCTTTGACTAAGCTTTGTATTTTCTAAAAGCGCTATTTAATCTTTTTCTTTTCACTCAAGTCTGCAACTTTTCCCATCTGAAAAAAGTTTGATTTCAATTTTTTATAATTTAAAAAAAAATATTTAAATAAAATTTGCTAAATAATATTTATTATGACTATAGTTAATATAATTAAAGACTTACCTTGCAAAAATAGTTGTTAAAATTTAAAAAAACGAGCTTTTAAACAATAGCAATTCAACTTGTCAACACCAACAAATGACACAAAACTCATAATTAATTAAAAATCTATATTACCAAC
Source organism: Cantharis rustica (assembly GCA_911387805.1). NCBI lineage: Eukaryota > Metazoa > Arthropoda > Insecta > Coleoptera > Cantharidae > Cantharis > Cantharis rustica. The sequence continues at coordinate 32,923,019 of OU426880.1, forward strand.
AAAGTTTAAGTCACAAAATTTATACTAAGGGTTGTTTGCACACCAATACTACACGTATATATACGCTTGTATAACCTACACCAATCAAAATAAGCTTTTAAATTTGATATTTAAAATTTAAAAAGTTTTAGTTTAATATATGGCCAGGGACTGTAAGCAGAGCAGCTGCTATGTGTTTGCACTTTCCACTGTTGCCCGCTTTGCATGAGCAAACCATCGACTCTATTACGACTTTCTTATTTTCAATTAGAATTAAGTACAGGGTGGGTCAAAACGTTTTGTTTCACGACAATAATGTATAGATAAAATATATCGTGATGTTTCAAACATGGTATACGACGAGCGATCTCTAGGTTAAGGTAAAGAAGTCATTAAAATTTGCAGTTATCCTGTAGGCATGAGAAATTTAAAAATGAGGAATGAAAATTTAAATGAGTAATAATTTTAAAAGGTTGCATGATAAACTAGTTGGAAAACATTGTCACTTAAACACGAACTAGACACAAAGATTTTATAATCTGTTTAAATTTGAATTTTGCGCCACCGGAAATGCACAAACAGGCGTTTTAGTTATTAACAATTTCTAAAGTGAACAATTGTGGGAGAGTGCGTCCGACCATTGAGACATCAGATCGATTTTTGATTTTTGTGCGTATTTTGCAAGGTTAGCGTCTTTGAGTTGTTTTGAAGATTGGCGTACGATCGATTAAGTAAATTGATTACCAATCGAGGTTGAATAGTGAAAAGTTGAATAGTTGATTGTAGTAGTGTAATTCAGTTTTCATCAATAAATTTTTGGTAACGGCTGAAAACGAGAAAAGTTAGAAAGGTCGGCCATTTTGTGCCATCTTTATAAGAGATAAAGATTGAGAACAAAGAAGCTTTAGATATTTTATAAACAAATTACTTACGTTCGAAGATTATTTTAACTACGCATCGTGTTGGATGCAAAACGTTTATGAAAGATGAACACTAAAATTTGGAAAAATTCACAATTTACGGTAGCCAGCAGATGGGTTACATTTAGAAGCCAACAACCAAGTGTTAAGAGATGAAACTAAAAGTGTGTTTACGTTATGCGATAAATCATAGGATTTCTCTTACGATTTTTCATAGGATTTCTCGTATGAACGGTACCGTCAGCGGTTACGCTGGTTTTTAGTTTACTTTATACGACTTTCTGTATGAGTTTGCTTAGGATTACGGACGAACACGATCGAATACGAGTGGATACGATTGAATATGTCAAGTTTTCCAAAAATTTGAAGTTGTCATTTATCAATAATAAAATCTTTATAATAAATGGTTGGCACGATGGTTGAAAATCAGAATTCTCTGTTCATTTCTATTGCTTTGTGTTTGATAGTAATAATCCGACGCAGATTAAAAGTGTCAAAAACCAAAAAACGAAATGGTAGAAGACTGTGGGCTAGGAAGTGGCTTCTCCGAAGAAATTCTGGGTCTGGAATGGCAAGCATGGTGTTTAACGAATTGAAACCTGAAGATCCAGAAAGTTTCAAAAATTTCTGTAGAATGTCGGGAAACACATTTGAAGAATTGCTGCAAAAAGTAACGCCAATTATCCAACGCCAAGACACAATTCTACATGAGTGCATTTCAGCCAGAACAAGGTATAACCATGACAATAAATTAAAAATGACTTTAAATAATTAACACTTATTTTTTAGATTATTAGTCACATTGCGATATTTGGCTACAGGCGAGACATTTACAAACTTGCACTATTCATTTAGAATTTCAGTTTCTTTGCTCTCTCTGTTAATTCCTGAAACAGTAGAAGCTATTTACGCCGTGTTAAAAGATGAATATTTAAAATCACCTACATCCCAAGAGGAATGGTTATCAATAGCCGGTAGGTTTTATAAGGAGTGGAATTTTCCTAATTGCCTCGGTGCTCTAGATGGAAAGCACATTGCATTTAGGGCTAAAAAGACCGATGGATCCTTCTATTACAACTATAAGAATTTTAATAGTATCGTTTTAATGGCATTAGTAGATGCAGATTACAATTTTATTTATGTTGATGTTGGATGCAATGGACGAGCGAGTGACGGAGGAGTCTACAACAAAAGCACTTTACACAATGCAATTGAAAAAAACTTGTTACATTTTCCACCCGATGCTTGTTTGCCGAATTCCACAAAAAAAGCTCCCTATGTAATTGTTGGTGACGATGCTTTTCGTTTGAGCAAACGATTAATGAAACCATGGGAACAACGCTCTTCTAACGAAGAAAAAATATTTAACTATCGTTTCAGTCGAGCCAGAAGGGTAGTTGAAAATGCTTTTGGAATATTAGCAAATCGTTTTCAAATTTTACAAAGGGACATCAATTTACCTGTGGAGAAAGTTCAGGCTGTAACTTTAGCTTGTTGTGCCCTTCATAATTTCATAAAAGCAAAAGATGGAAAAAAACACTATTTGAAAAATATGGACAATGAAAACACTAATGCCGTGACATTAAATGTCGGTACTTGGAGATCCAACGTGTATCTAACAAATTTAGAGAAATCTCGAGGAAATAGGTCTGGCGATGAAGCCATTGATGTAAGAAAATGTTTTACCGATTATTTTAATAATGAAGGGTTTGTACCATGGCAATGGGAAGCTATAAAAAAATTTAATTTTTAAGTATATTTATTTTAATTACAAAACTAAATCTGGGTTTTCTTTTTTCGAGATAGCATACCATTTTTTTTTAGTTTCATACAAAATTGTATTTATTTGATGTTTCGCATCATCAACTAGTTCCGGTGAATCTATAGTTCTCAATTGGGATGCTACGTATTCTGCATAAATTTTTGAAGGACTTGAAGGTTTGCTAGGAGACGTTCTTAATTTCCTCGTTATACATTTTAGGGTCTCAACAGCTTTTTCCATTACGAGATCAGGCTCTTCCGTGTCTGGTTTTCTTTTATTCCTAAACGAAGTGTTAGGTAACGAAGGCTCTCCTTCAGGTTCAATAAGATTAATTGTACTGTTTTCCATTTCAAATCTGTTTTCGATATCTTCAATGTCTTCAGAACTTGTATTCTAAAAAATATGTACATATATATTTATATCCAAATTCTATTAAATAAAATTAATTAGAAAGGTTTTATTTGACGTTTTTTTTTGTTGTTTGGTATGAACGATGAAACAAAATAAAGCCTGATAACTGAAAATTTACTTGCACATATTCAATATTTTCAATTACAAATTTAAAATTAAAAGTAAAATTTTCTGCCTGTGTCGGCCTCAACTATGTTTAGATACTTACAAATAAAAAATCTAACGAACTTTTCGATTTCCTAGTTTTTATATAGGAAGTTAAAAATAAAAGTTTTTGATACCACCATCCCATGCCGTTGGGACGTATACTTCTTCAGTTCCAATTCCTGACTTCTTACTCTCTTGTATTTTACCATTTTCGTGACTAAACTGCGATCGTAAATTAGTTATCTTTTTTTTTAAGTGTTCTACTTCAAAGTCAGCAAACTGCTTTAAATTTTCAACAATTTTTAAATATGCATCGTTTCTTGCATGTTTATTGCAATGAAATTTGTGTTTTGTATCTTATAAACACGGATTTGCTTCGTACATTGAAATCAATTCAGCAGTAGATTGATTGTTCCACTCGGCCTTAAAATAATGTAAATTTTCGTTATCGAATTTATTGAGTAATAATAATATCTATATATTGAAAAAATCACTCACCTTAGGCATTTCCTTTTTAATTTTCAGTTTAAATAAGCACGTTTAAGCACGATTCTTTAATGCAATTCAACTAATAACCGCAAATTAAATTTCTTATGTCAATTAAAATAATGTCGATAAAGAAGGTTTAGACATTAGCGGCAATCGTATGAAAACGCATGAGAAAATAGACACAGGTCTAATCATAAGATTTTCTTATGAGTTTGCATACGACTTCCCCTTCCAGGTTTTCTGTATGATAAATCGTATAATGTAAACGCATAAATATGTGCTTATGACAACTCATAAGAAAAATCCTATGATTTATCGCATAACGTAAACACACTTTAATGTTTACACACATCTTACTTAAACTTAAACAGTGGCGTCTCGTTTAAAAAGGAAAACGCAACATCAAATTTTTCATTTTTAATTTAAACAGAAATTAATTTTTATTTTACAATTTGTAACATCTTAAAAACAACACATTTCACACTTGATTAAAGATAACGAGAAGGAGCTTGCAACCATTTGCTTTTTCATTAACAGCACATCTCGTCATCGTTAATTTACACTTTATACACCAAATTTTTTATGCGGAGTTGTATAACCGCAAATTTTTTAACAGATATTTTGCAACTGATCTTGAATAACAATAATTAGAACAATTAATAGAATCCACCCCAGAGATACGATTGTCTTTACTCCCGCCTTCAAGAGCAAGCTTGGAGCGCTTTGGAATGCTTGGGAATTTAGCTATTTGCTAAAAAACCATTGCAATATAAACATACTTTTAATTTCATTAAAACTTTGATCAATACAAATCATGTCATTTCATCAAAATGATTATATTTTCTGTTAATTTTCTAAAATATTATAATATTATGTAATTATTATTGTATACATACCATTTACTTTTTCATTAACACTTAAAAGCATGTTTTGGTTAATTTTAATTCATCTTTCGATTGTTCCAAATACTTTTTGGTATTTAAAATAAATAATTATAATTAGAGACCGGATAAATAAGCACGGTTTTTTGAAAAATAAGTGCTTTAAAAAGCGCGGTATTTTACAAAAATAAGTTTGAATTATGCCAAAAAAAGTTATGAAGAAGTTAATAATTAAAACAAAAAACAAAAAGATCACAGCTTAGACAATATTATTCGAAAGAAATAAACAAAGCACTTTTGCACATTTATTTAACATAATAAATAATAATATAAATAAAAATTAACATTTTTAATTCTTCAGAAGTTAATATATATAGAGAAAATCAAAAATATAGAGAAAAATCAACTTAGAATACCCTATATTTTAAAAAATATTCTTATTACTTATGCTTACCCTAGTCTTACAATGGGTATGAGGGTATAGCACCAAAAACAACCTGCCACAGATGTCAATAATAATATAAATATATCAACAGTGGACCTCCGTGAAGTTGGCCTCCCATCTGAAACATTTTGATATAAAAAAATATGGAATCGTTAGGTCATCGTTAGGTCTCGAAAGGTCACCCAGTTTTATCGTTAGGTCACTTTTAGTTTTATCAAAAAAAATTATTCAAGTTTTGAAAAATTTTCTTGGTAAGTTAGCCTCCCCATTAAACGATTTCGACGAAATAAAAGTGGAAACCGGTAGGAAATGCACTGATAAGGTTTGGTCACGTATATTTATCGTTAGGTCACCTTTCATTTATTTGCAATTAATTAATTTCAATATCATGTCTCTATTGCGCATGCGCTAAACAAAAATATAGTGGTGATGAAATTTTTCTTACAAAAGTAAGAAAAATATAACATTTTGATATAAAAAAATATGGAATCGTTAGGTTGTCGCTAGGTCTTGAAAGGTCATTTGGTTTTATCGTTAGGTCACCTTTAGTTTTATCAAAAAAAATTATTCAAGTTTTGAAAACTGTCTTGGTAAGTTAGCCTCCCCATTAAACGATTTTGAGGAAGTAAAAGTGGAAACAGGTAGGAAATGTACTGATAACGATTGGTCACGTATGTTTATCGTTAGGTCATAATTAATTTGTTTGTAATAAATTAATTACAATTTTATATTCCTATTACGCTTGCGCTAAACAAAAATATAGTTGTGATGAAATTTTTCTTACAAAAGTAAGAAAAATATAACATTTTGATATAAAAAAATATGAAATCGTTAAGTCATCCTTAGGTCTTGAAAGGTCAATTGGTTTTATCGTTAGGTCACTTTTAGTTTTATCAAAAAAAATTATTCAAGTTTTAAAAATTTTCTTGGTAAGTTAGCCTCCCCATTAAACGATTTCGATGAAATAAAAATGGAAACAGGTAGGAAATGCACTGCTAACGATTGGTCATCTATGTTTATCGTTAGGTCATAATTAATTTGTTTGTAATAAATTAATTACAATTTTATATTTCTATTACGCTTGCGCTAAACAAAAATATTAGTGTGTGCAAAATTACATCTTGGGACACGTTCTTGTTAACTCTTGACTTGGGGTGCGTTCTGTGCGTTCTCGCCAACACTTTTGTACATAACGTGCGCTCTAAATGGTTAGAAAAGCTTCGTAAGCGCGGAACTTGAAAGCAGCTATAAAGCATAGAAAATTTATATAATATCAAACGATGCGTTCGAAGTGTGAGAATCTTCTATTTTGTAGCATTTTACGGTGGATTTGAATATTATACAAACACTTTTTAGAATTAAAATATTTTTAACTTAACACAATTAAAATTCGCAGTAAGTATAGCAAACGATTTCACTTCAAGAGATGAAACGAACAAAATTCTGCTTTTATCGTTCAAAACGCAGGAAATGGGGCGGGGAGAGATATTTTTGAAGAATTGCTTTTTTTAAGGGGGAGGGCTAATAGTTTAATAAGACCATAAAGTCTTTTTTAATTATTGAAAAATATTTTTAAATTAGGAATTAGTTGTAAGAATTCATAAGCTCCTGGGCTTTATGGTCTTTTTAAATTGCATAAGCCGGGACATCCTGTTTAGGAATTATTAAAAAATAATAAAAAATAAAACCAACTCGGTAACTACTCAAGAAATTGTAATTAAAAAATATTTTTTAATTAAGAATTAGTTGTAGGAATTCATAAGCTCCTGGGCTTTATGGACTTTTTAAATTGCATAAGCCGGGACCGGGACATCTTCTTAACATAATAATTTTATCTTCAAAAGGATTATGAGAAAACCCATATTTTATTTTAATTAACAAAAGAAATAAAAGTTAACAATAGAATCAATTGCCTCGATCTCATAATAATTAAAAATAATAACATGCACTCTTTTGATTTTTTCCATAAACATACTGAAGCAACTTTTTCAAATTTAGCAATAAATAATTATTTGCTTCAAATAAAAGCAAATTTATTGAAAACATTATTAAAAATAGTGTTAATGTAAAAAAGGAACGAGTTACAATACTAAAATTATTATTTCTCATAAAGTGTTTTATTATTTCTAATAAGAAGATACACTGTATCTACAATGTATACTACATATCCCACATATCTATATCACATATCATATACTACATATCTATGTGGGACAGTACAGCTGCTGTATGGATTAAGTGTTTTGTTTCAACACCCAGTGCATTAGTGAATTATAATATTGTAATTGTGGATCACCGTCAAGTACATCAATAATAGACGCTACTTAAATAGAAGATCTTCGCACTATAAACGTTTTGATTACGCTCTATAGTTGCTTTCGAGTTCCGCGCTTACGAAACTTTTCTAACCATTTAGAGCGCACGTTATGTACAAAAGTGTTGGCGAGAACGCACAGAACGCACCCCAAGTCAAGAGTTGACAAGAACGCGTCCCAAGATGTAATTTTGCACACACTAATATTTTTGTTTAGCGCAAGCGTAATAGAAATATAAAATTGTAATTAATTTATTACAAATAAATTAATTATGGCCTAACGATAAACATAGGTGACCAATCGTTAGCAGTGCATTTCCTACCTGTTTCTATTTTTATTTCATCGAAATCGTTTAATGGGGAGGCTAACTTACCAAGAAAATTTTTAAAACTTGAATAATTTTTTTTGATAAAACTAAAAGTGACCTAACGATAAAACCAATTGACCTTTCAAGACCTAACGATGACTTAACGATTTCATATTTTTTTATATAAAAATGTTATATTTTTCTTACTTTTGTAAGAAAAATTTCATCACCACTATATTTTTGTTTAGCGCATGCGCAATAGAGACATGATATTAAATTTAATTAATTGCAAATAAATGAAAGGTGACCTAACGATAAATATACGTGACCAAACCTTATCAGTGCATTTCCTACCGGTTTCCACTTTTATTTCGTCGAAATCGTTTAATGGGGAGGCTAACTTACCAAGAAAATTTTTCAAAACTTGAATAATTTTTTTTGATAAAACTAAAAGTGACCTAACGATAAAACCGGGTGACCTTTCGAGACCTAACGATGACCTAACGATTCCATATTTTTTTATATCAAAATGTTTCAGATGGGAGGCCAACTTCACGGAGGTCAACAGTGGACATTCTTAGTTTTTTTAAAAATATGCTTTACCAATCTGAAGTACTAACAAGAAGTAAGAAATGGGTTTAACGGTTCATTTAATAAAAAAATGGACATTCCGTGTTTTATTCAAAAATAAGCACAAAAGTAGAAAATAAGTTCAAATAAAGCAAATAAGCTAGAAATCGCAAAAAAAGCAGGCAAAACTATTCGCTACGTGAGTCGGAAAAGAAGGGATACGAATACGGGTCGTAGCGCCCATGGTGACAGCTTTGTGAATGAAATCTGGAAACGACGAGACAGCTGTCACAAAACATCAAACTCGAACGGTTATATTTAGAGACCGGATTATATGCAACTTAAAATTGTCGAAATATGCATGCAAATATGCAACATCAAATTTAAATAAATACTCTAAAAATAGTGTTATTTTTTCAGTAATAAGGTTGTACCTTCTTCTATCAATTAATATATTTTTATAATTAGAAAATGATTTTTCTATATCCACTGAGATCACTAGGTAGTATTTCAATATCGGTACTTTTGTAATTATCACCTCTGGCAAAGTTGATCTCGATCGTAAAGGTGAAATATTTTTCTCACAAAATCGACAGTATAAAATATTTCCTTCGTAGTTAAATGATTATATTAATCTAGTATTTTGGCCAGACAAGATACAGCCCAAGGATATGTGCCAGAATGTTTTTATCTTGACCACAATAATACAAGAGTCATAATAATTAATTGTACGGATTTCAAAAGTTAATCAAGTTAAATCAAAAGTTGCTGGAGAAAGGAAAAGTGATTCTCAGATCACAATTGAATAACATGCTTGAATGTGGCGACATAATTTTAGCTGGCAAAGGATTTCCAGATATACGTACAGGACTTGATAACAGTAGCAAAGAAACATAAAATGATACAAAATTTTAAACCAAAACAAACAACTCTAAACAATTTACAAAACAGTTTTTTATAAAAATTTTAAAACACGACAATAACAATGAAAATATTTCCAGATTTAGTTTACTCCATCGAACCAACAGGTGGCGTTACTAGACATTCTCATCTCATAGCGATTGATATAAAAATCGAGTATCCCGTTTATATCTCAAAATTTGTATATTATTGTTTTATACAATGAAAATATTTCCGGATTTAGTTCATTCAGATGGCGCTACAAGACATTCTCATAGCGAATACGTTAAAATACATCTTTTTATGTAATTCGTCCAGATCTCAAATTTCAAAGAGCTGCTTTTAAAATTGACAATAAGCAAAAATGCTTAAAATCCGGTCTCTAATTATAATATATATAATTATAATTATATATAATCTATATTATAATTATATATAATATATTGTGACGTACGTACCCCTAGCATAATTTTCATAACTGCTCCTTTTCAAAAAAAACTTCGACTCTGCCAGGTAATACGTGACATTCATAACATGAGACTCTTATCTTTGATAACTTAAATGAAACAATCTGTTCCCAATCGAAAAATAAATTTTAATTTTTAAATATTTTAATTTATTAGAAACAAAATCAATATCCTGCTTATTATATCTATGATCATCAGAATTTTAAAGAGGTTTCAAATTTGTCATACATTTGACCAATTAATGAATCACAATTTACATTTGTGCAACTTTCAATAATACATTTAATTGTAATTATTTCAACATCTGTATTGAAAGTTGGACGTAATGATAAAATTAATTTAAATTTTATAAATTTATGTTGAAATTACTGTCAACGAAAACTTTTATCATTATGTGCACTAATTTAGTTTCTCACTCCGTGATGTTTTCTTATTGTTACTTATTGAGCCAATTTTTACTTCCGGACTTCCAACCTTTTCCAATATTCGCCAGTGTGGTTATTTTTATAATCTTCATGTCCAAATTTTTGTTTCAAATATCCATCTCTATATCCAGAAATCTTCGAGTTCTCAAGTCTTAAATTATTTCAACATCTCAACCAATCAAAATTCAAAATTTTCAATCGTAACTATTTTATTTCATTTTAAAACTTGACTCTACCTCAACACAAATTTTTGCTCCTCCTCGTAAATTTTCACTCTAGCCAAATTAAATTTAATAAAATTTCGCAAAATTTCAAAAACGACCGCTTAGAAAATGTATTAAACTTGCTTTGTTTTAATTTTACTTCGACGTTTTAAACCCTATCCAATTATCATAAATGTCTGTGATCATCATTAATTTTTAGTTTCTTCTCATTTGAAGATTATTTTTTTAAAACATCTTTACCTTTAATCTTTAAACTAAATTAATTTAAATTAATGCTACGTAAATGATTTTGATTTCTTAATTTATTTTGCGTTCTCTACAATTACGACAAGTCTTTCTACGTTTGCAGATTGTTTTCATTTCTGTTAGTATCAAAATCTTTATCCCTTGATTGGCTTTAATATCAACCCGAAAATGTACAACTAAATACTTAAATTATTTAATTAGTATGTAAAAAAAACATGACAATATATATAAAATAAAATAATTATAATTATATATAATCCTTTATCTTCATACGAGATTATTTTTCTATAATTATAATATATTATAATAATTATCACTAAAGCCTGTTTGACACGACGTTAAATTTTACATAATATTTACATGTAAATTTTTATAAAAATAATTAACACCGTTGCATACAGAAAATTTATCAGCAAATTTTGTGTGCAAAAATTTAGAGCATGTCCTAAATTTGGTGGTAAAAGTGCGTGTAAATGTGCGCAGCAGACATTTTCACGCCTAAAGTCCGCCCAGTTTGGTTTTTGAAGTTCACGAACATTTCACCGAAATTTCATAAAAATTAAATGAAACTAAATATCTGAAAAATTTCCCTAAACTGTTTAAATTATACCCTAAATTATATCATTATCGAAATTTTTTCACTATCATAGTGAAAAAAAATTAGACTATTTTTTTACTATCGATAGTGTAGTGTTGAAATATTTTTTCTATTACTGTTTCTGTATCATAAAATGCTTCCTAAACAGTTTTTAAATAATTTTTTTAAGTATCAATTTATTTTGTAAATTACCAATAAAAATTTTGATAAAAATAATTTTTATTTAAAAAAATATTACACTAGACAAAAGCAGTTAGTAATTCAGTAATATTAACTTAGTTAAAAACGACATAAAAAACTTACAAAACCTGGTTCTGAATGAGGATCTTTTAATTTTGGATATAATTGTATTATGCTTTTAGATTACGCCAATTTAGTGGAATGTGGTGGTAACAAATTTGGTGGTATGTATTGAAACATATGGTCTACCACCATATTCACCAAACGTTTACGATTTTTATCGTTCAAAGTTTTATTTTCTCTATAGAAAGCTTCTTTCTTCTCTATAGAAAGCTGCTTTCTTTTCCTCCGGGATGAGATAAATAATTTTTTAATATCTAAAAGATTTAATTATTAATTATTTTCATTGCTTAAGCCTGTTTGACACGACGTTAAATTTGACATAAAATTTATATGTAAATTTTTATAAAAATTTGACTCATATTTTTGACACAGTAAAAATAATTTTCTGTTTGCAACGATGTCAAATTTGACAAGAAATTTAACACGCGCGCTTGCGTATTAACAAACAGTGTAGGGAGATTTGTCAGAAATTGAATTATTTAAAATCTATATATCTCGAGTTCCTCTGTATAACAGGATAACAGTTGTAGTAATCAGCTGTTTTTACATTTTGTCACAAACGTAACCTAAAATTTGTTTTCGAGTTTGCGGTGCGTAGTTTGTATTGCTTGTTTGGTATTATTATTTGAGTGCTTTAGTTTTATTTGATTTTTCTGTGAACTGTGAATAATGCCCGATAGCAGTGATGATGAAATGTATTCACTAGCTTCATTAACATTATTAACAACGATGTTAATTTTTAAACGAAGGAAACAAAGAAAACAAAGGTTGTGAGCCAGGGAATGTTTAAAAAGACGAGAACTTGGCAGGGGAGTTTTGCAAATGGTAAACAATGAATTACTTGTGGAAGATCCAATAACATTCACCAACTTCTTGCGTATGTCAAGTGTCTTATTTGAAAAATTACTTGGTGCTGTAGAAAAAGATATATCTCGAGTAAATACATTTATGCGTGAAAGTATTTCAGCTCGAAGTAGGTAAGATGTTCCAATGTAATATACTGCATAAATATATGTTTTTCTATTATGCTCCTTAATGTACTCAACACGCATCCACGATAGTACAATTTCTAGATTTATTCCCAAGGTTTGTCAAGCAATTTACACAAATTTAAAGAATGTAGTAAAGGTTGGTTTATTAATAAATAATACCAAAAAGTTGTATTTTACTATTGATATTATATGTAGGTACCAAACTCTGTTGAAGAATGGGAAGACATAGCTGCTCGGTATTACGAAATCTGGGATTTTCCAAATTGCCTAGGAGCTCTTGATGGACGCCATATTAAATTCAGAGATCCAAGATCAGCTGGCTCATATTATTACAATTACAAAGGAGATCATAGTATTGTGTTATTAGGAATCACATATGCCAAATACAAATTTACTTACGTAAATGTAGGTGTGAATGGAAGAATTAGCGATGGTGGTGTACTACGCGAAAGTTCATTGTTTCGGGCAATTGATGACAACAGTTCGAATTTTTCAAACGCTAAGCCCTTACCTGGACGTAATGACATGATGCCTTATGTTATAGTTGCTGATGATGCTTTCCCGTTATCACTGAGAATAATGAAACCGTATCCAGAAAGAGGTCTAACACATGAATGTCGAATATTCAGTTATAGACTTTCAAGAGCAAGGCGCATTATTAAGAATGCTTTCGGAATATTGGCTAATCGGTTTCGCATACTTCTGAACCCCATTGTTTTATCTCCTACAAAAGTAGAACTTATAACTTTATGTTGCGTAGTGCTACATAACTTTTTGGTAACTGAAAACAATGTATCATATTGTGATAAAAGTTTGGATGAAGCCATTACAAGTAGTTTAGAACAAATTCCATGATCTTGTGGTAACAGAAATAGTTCCGATGCTCGAAAAATTAGAGAGGAATTTAAATTATTTTTCAACAGCACTGGAGCAAGGGATTGGCAAGAAGATCGAGTTGCCAATAACAAAATGTAAATGCATTTTTAAAATAAAATTAAATTACAGTAATTCATTTTTTATCTACAATCAATATAAGACACTTTCATTGGATATTATTTATTTTATTTATTTCTCAGTATTCGAAGTACATTTCGATTTTCGTACACCTTCGAACAATAATTTAGTAATACTTTCTTCCACTTCGTTTGCAACATCTGGTTCCATTTGCTGTAGCTTATGTGCAACATATTCTGCAAATGCGTTATACGGATTTCGCTGAGATGTCCCCAGATTTTGCTTTTTTGCTTGCATAACGTCCGTAATTTGTTTTATTGCATCTGCTGCATCTTCAATAACTTTATCAGAGTTATTCAATTTTCTTTTTTTCCCCGGAATTTGATTTGAAAGCGATGGACTTTGTGTACCACTTGGTAACCGACTTTGAACCAGGGTAGCTGTAGTTAAATCAAATTCGAACGGAACATCATCGATATAAATGTCTTCCTATAAGTTAGTATAAAACAGATAATTAGAAATTATATATCATTAAACGTTTAATGTAAATTATATTTACCGTATTATTTAATATCAAATTATTTAAATCTTCGTCGATATTAATTTCGTATCCCGAAGTTCCGCCACCGCTGGAGTGTGGAATGGCATCTATAGATGTTCTTGGAACGCAATGGTCCAATACGAAATTCATTTCGTCGTAATACCAAAGGGTTGGTACATATATCTGCAAATGTATTTTTGAAAAAAACTACAAAGTAATAACTAGTTCAACTTACATCGTCATCCGCAGCACCGCTATGAATTGATTTTTGCCGTTTACGGTGCTCCGTAAGAAAGTTGGCTTTTAAACCATGAAACTTTGCTGTTATCTCTTTCACGGAGACATTTTCTTTCGCCGAAATCAGTGATTGTTGAATAGCTTCTAGTGCCCTTGTACGGCTATGTTTGTTCTTATACTCTTTTTTATACGCTTTTTACCTAATAAATTAATAAATATTAATAAATAAATTCAATAATCTATGAAAAAACAAGTTCTTACCGCATACAAACATGGATGTTTTTTATATTCCTCAATTAAACGCGTTACCTGTGCGCGAGACCAAGACATTTTTTATTGAGGTTATGGAAATTCTTCGTATACTCCAAAACTGGGCGAACTCTAGACCACAGCACATAATTTACCACAATAACTACTAATAAATTTTTGTCACAAACCTAACCTAAAAATAGTTTTCGAGTTTGCGGTGCGTGGTGAAATTTCCGTGAAATGTTCGTATACATTCGTAAACTTCAAAAACCAAACTGGGTGGACTCTTGAAAATGTCTGCTGCGCACATTTACACGCACTTGTAACACCAAATTTAGAACAAGTTCTAAATTTTTCATATAAAAATTTAACACAAAATTTCCTGATAAATTTTCTGTATGCAACATAACTATATACATAACTATATTTACGTCATCTGGGCTCATAATCTTGGTTTTATCCATATTCATTTTTAGGCCTATTTTCTTGGCCGCTTGATTGAGTTGGCGGAGCATGTCATTAAGCTTCTCTATGTCATCCGACATCAAAACGACATCGTCAGCATATCTTAGATGGCTCAAATATGGGCATTATCTATGAACATACTCTACATTACCTATTTTTAATAATAATAATTGTAGTATTAATAATTTTTTATTGTTGAATATATAAAAGGATTATAATATTTTGTACACTGGATGAAAAAACAGTTGTAAAGAAAGTTTAGAACTAGTTGTATTGTAATAAAGGTACAGCGACAGTCATTACGATTTGGAGTAGAAAAATTTAAACATTTCGATTTTATTGTTTAATTGCAATCACTAAATACGAAAAAATCGATACCAAAAAAATCTTTCTCAGATTTTGAGTATAAATCACCGCACCCTGGGACAACTTACATCCTCATCTGTTTCATCTCGCTTTTTCTTTTACTGTTTCCACAACGTTCCAGACTTTGTACAATTATATAGTTTTTTTTGCTGCCTTTGCTCGTTTCATTTTTTATTTGGTTTTTGTTACGCAGGTGCTACTACTTCATCTTCGAAAGGAGTACTTGATAATATTTCAGATTTTTGCGATTGGGTTTTTCTTGTAATTTGGGCAAAGGTAAAAGATCTGAAGCCTAAAGATTTACAGCAACTTTATCAACTACTTTCGAAGTGTTGGCTTTCACTATTCCGTCTTCACACATTGGGCATGTTTTTAAACTACCGGTTGCTCGAGGTATCTAAGGTATTTAGATATTTAAGGTATCTAGAACTGCATAATACAGATTTATTACCAGATGTCATAATGGCCTCATGTCTTCCACATAACTTTTGTATTAAGCACAAGCAGAAATGGTGGTGTTCAAAAAGGAGATTTTATTATGAATTCTTTGCAAAACTCTGCTATAGTTAATAATAAACTAGGTATATAGTTTTATTAAATTGTATTTATTTACAAGTTATTTTTATCAGAATTTCCAGTAAGTCATTAAACCTTTTTTTCCTGAAGATCCTCTTCATGTTGTTTTTGGCTTTGTTCCACAATTTTATGCAATAAATCATGTAAATAGTTAGAACGTTTTCTTTTATAGATTTTATTTTTTGGTGAAGCAGATAGCTCTAAGTTTGTAAATTTTTCAGAAATTAAATCAGACGAACCCGAAGGCGAATATTGTGATTCAATAGGATTCATGTCATACGAAGTATTAGAAGATGCAGCTTGCATTTCAACGGTATTCCTCACATTTCGTTGTCCATTGTGCATAACAACAGGTAGATTGACTATTGGATTATTTGCCAATAGTCGATCCATTTTTTCAAAATAGAGTCAATTTCTTCCTGTTTCGGCATTGTGATCTTTCACACTTTTGTAAGTGCAAACTAAGCTCTTCCACTTATTTTGCAATTGATCAGCAATTCTAAAAAAAAACAAGTAGTATATTAGGTATCCAATTAGTCTTCACTTACTTTCTCCATAATATATGTTTTTTCATGCTGTATTTTCTTTCCAGCTCGTCTTTATTTTCTTCTTATTTATTGATTAAAAATAGTACGGCCTCATGTAGCCAATCTCTAGGTTCCCGTCGATTTTCGATTGGTTCTGTAATAAGTGTTTATTATTTATAAAAGTGTTATAATTTATAAATAATCATATTTTAAAAGATAAATTATTTTTTATTAATATTTTAGTAATTAAATATGTAAAAAAAACTTTTCTAGAGATGTATTACTCTCAATTAATAATTCGGAAAAATCCATTTTTCACGTTTGACTGGAAAAATTTGTTGGTTATGAACAAGTGCAACAAAGTTCTGCTCAAATGCACCACCTTACGATCCGGTGCATGAAAATTTGCTCGAATAATGGGTTCGAGCAGAGTGGGGTAGTTTTAAAACGCACTTTTTTTGTTCGAGTACTCGAACAGCTGCTCGAGTAGTTTAAAAACAAGCCCATTATGTCCAAATTGTTGAAGTTTGGGAATACTGGTGGTAGTGTTGCGTGTAGTGGAACTGATGAACTGACTGGCTCATTGATTTCCCTCAATGAACTGCTTATTGCTTACAGAAACAGCGTCAATTATATTATTCACTTCTGCAGCATTTTGTAGGGTTTCTGTTCGGGAATTTTTATTCATTGGTGCGTCTGTTACAAAGGATGGAGCAAAATCTTCAACTTGAAATTGATCTGGATTGTATGGATGGATTCCAGATGCCGGTTGAACGACCCGGTAACTTGCATTTGCATAACTTGTATCGTTGCTGCTACCTTCACCAAATCGCGTTTTAACAGCTCAATATTTCGGTGTGGTTTATTGCAGATCTTTTCTTCGAGTGCCGATCATAATTTGTAATCCAGGGGATTATAAAAATCCAAGGTTTGTCATTGAATAGAAACCCGCGGGGTTTCACTACGTCATTTAACATTTGGTAAACAGCCGACGTTTTTGCACCTTTTTCACAAAAATGCAACTCGCCTTAAACTTTAACCATCGCAGATACTGGAAAGCATTCAACCCTTCATATTTTTTCTGATGCTTCTTTCGAGCTGTGAGCATACACCCTATCATTCTGTTTATTAAATTTTTCTCCTACTGTAAATATTTTCTCATCAGTAAACAGAATATTTTTGTGATCACCATTGGCGTGCCGTTTAAGTAGCACTTTAGATCTAACGCGTCTCATTTCTTTTAGAGCTACTGTTAGATGCTGCCCTGTGGTCCGACGGTAAGCCCCAAGTCCGAGGTCATCTTTTAACACGCGAGACATACTTTTCAAAATTTGCATCTCTCTTGCCATAATTTTTTGTTTTCGAAGTGGATTTCTTTGAATTCGTTCTTTCATTACCTCCGGAGTTCTTATTGTGCATGGGCGTCCACTTTTTGCTGTCACATACAGTCAAAAGTTCATTGTATCGACTTATGCTTCGATAAATAAATGTTGTCAAAATTTTTAAAGGTTTCAGCAAATTATAAATTTTACGCACATCTTTAGCACATTTATATAAAGCAGTTACAGCAATACGATTTTCTTTCGGGACGCGACATTTCGGCGACGTCAAATAGGCGATGGTCAATTGGACACCGGCTTTTTGGGCGACGTCTTATTAGGCGACCTTGAAGACCGGAAATCAGGAAAAAAATTTTAATAAAAAAAAATGAATATAAATAGTATTTAATTACAAAATTTATTTTTAAATTATTTAATACATAAATACTGTATATTTATATACAAAAATTAACAATTTTCAATCCATGTTATAATTGTAGGATAAACCGCGAAGGTATTCTATAATATTTTCTGAATTGTAGTATTGGAGAACCTTATTTAAAATTCTTTCATCAGCTTCTTCATACCTTGCTCGCTTTCGATTAGGTTCATGTCCTGCAATAATTCGTTCATAATCTATGTCATACGACTTTTGAATTTGTTTCAACTTATCTAAAAACATGAACAAATGAGGATGAGAAATACCAGTGCCAAAACCTAATTGCACTTTGCGATGACAAGCTTCTGAAAAATTATTTGTTCTATCAGAACCATCTAATGTTCGTTGGTATACAGACCAAATATCGTAACGGAACGTCCTATATAATTATTACAGAAGCAGTGTAAAATTGACTCCAATTCTTCTGGCAAAAAATTCAAACTGATTATTGCATTATTAATGTCGTTTTCTTTTTGGATTGGATCATTGGATCTTCTATTACTTTCTCTGGAAGACCTCCACCAGTCAGCAAAGCTTGATGTCTTTCGAGAGTAGTTTGCTTACGTTTTCTACAAGTTATAAATAAGTTAGTTAGCTGGTCTCTAACGGTTGACGTGCTAATACTAATAAAATACTTGCCTTTGTTTCAAATTCTTCTATAATGTTTTTAATTGTTTTGTATGTCTTACCGTTACTACCTCCAGTTGTCTGTTAAATTCTACAGCCAAATTTTCCCATTCCAATTGTTTCTACTGTAAAGAAACAACGTTCGTCTTCTTGTTTTCCAATAGGGGGTGCTTCTTTACCAGCGTAGCCAACAATATCTTTTCCTTTTCATTAAAATAAACATTTCTGCTGTCCATTCTAAAAATAAAATTAAAGCAATAAAAAAAAAGTAACATTAATGTCGTGTAAATAAAATAATACTTATAAAGATTTTTCAATTTCTTCTTTATTTTTAACTGTCAAATAATTTTTAGAAACAAACTCAAACTCGTAACTACTCTGTTTAAAATGCTCAAACTAATCATTTTATAGTATACTACTAGCTCTAGACTGTGTCGGATATAGTTTGGCCGTCGGCCTCACAGGGGGAATATCGGTAGTATACGTGAAAGTCATAATTATTCGACCCTAAAGTCGTCCGGAGCGATTCTATAGTGCTCAAATATTTATCGGATTAATGGATTCATTTTTAAGTTGGTAAAAAACCGACCAATCAGAGGTACGTTCTTGTGAAAAAGAGAAAGAAAGATACATAGACTTGGGATATTATATATCTTAATTATATAAAAATTAAGGTTACATTGGTAATGACTTATTTTACCAACATAATAAATGATCACCAAATGTTTTCTAGATATATTACCAAACCTAAGATCAAATTCAAGATTCACCGATTTTACCCGAAGTCGGAACTATTTGTTACGTTAAGATCGTTTCTACGATCTAGGATTTATGGAGCTCGGATTGATCCGACGATCGATTCTCGACTATTAGTAAGGGCACGAGAGGGTTTTTAGTGAATCTCTGACGTAATTTGGCAACTAATCTTTAAACTATTTAAAATGATACTGGTTGTCTTCCTGTACGCAACCAATATTTTCTGGTTGATATATAGTTAGAATTTTCTGATGAGCATTGTTCCAAATACTAGATAAATAGTTTGCTCACAGAAATTGCTGTAACAGCTCAGTTTTACAGGGTTGCAGAATGCGAGCATCAAAATTTCACAATTTTTTACGGTCAAACGCTTCATTTACATCTGACGCCGTATACGTATTGATGAAAAAGTTGAAGCCGAGCAGCATCAACATCAATTATTTCACCAATATTGAACACTTCCCATGTAAACTGCTGTATAGGATCAAAAGTGTTTTGCTGTTCATCTTTATTTTTAAATAATTCACTGTCGCCGAATTTGATGAAAGCTTTTTGATATTCTTCTGTTTTGTTTAACATTTTGTAAGGTCTTAATTTTCCTTTTCTGAAAAATGCAGGATTATAATCACAACATGTGATTGCATAAAATCCAGGCAAGCTCTTACAAACAGATTCTCCTAACTTTGCGTGTATCTTTGTGAGTTCTACATACCTGAAGTTGTTTCCAGTACCTGTCAGCATCCGAACAAGAGAATCATTTTGTAGATGGTGCAAATGTTCAAGCATGATAGCATGAATGTCAGTATCGATACTTCTGATCACTATATTGGATTGATTGTTAATTCTCCACGCTTGGTATCAGTTTCTTCATGTTCTGGACATGATAACTGTTCCACAACTCTTGATGCTATGCTTTTGGAGTCATTAACAACGAAGGAATGACGCTATTTATAATTTATATAAATGGTTTTGTTACCAATAACGACACCCATTTCATCAGTGGCCAAATGCAAGACCAAGGTTTAAATTTTGAATTTTTTAATTTTTTTGCAAAATCACTCGGCCGAATTTTATCAGCTCCAGTTATTGCGTACTCCAATTGTGCTGATTCGATTAGCTGAAAATGTTCGTAATCTTTGATCGATGGTGTAAAGTATTGATCAAATATAACGTCAACTCTTGATGCTAGCAATTGAGTAACCATTTGCAACATTTTTTTAAAGAAATGTTTCGAAATTTTTTGGAACGTTTTTCATTGTGTGCAATAGAAAGAAACCATCGATTATTAAGACATCTACAGAAGGTGGTTGCTCGTGTTGGACCTCTTTTTCCAAACACTTAATTATGGCAAATTTATCTGTTTTACAAATAGTACAATCCAAATGGCACGTGGACAAAGGCACTGTGGTAATTGGGTACGATAAAATTTTCGAAATATCCACGTTATATAAATATTTTTAAGTTGGTTATTATTTGCACTTGGTAATATGGTATATTTCTATATATATTATATAAATCTATTTTCAACTATCATTTAGTTATCATTTTTACAGTTTGTTAAAATTACTACAATTCTTTGCGTTACCATGGCTCAAGTTGATATTCACTCATTGGGATCGTTGAATGCTGCGGTTACCATAGCTTGCGGTATTATTAATGTACAACCTGAGCTAATAAAAATGATGTATTAAGATAGACACTGTTTATATTTGTATACATATATTATTGTAAATAATAAATTGAATAATATTTTAAATTTTTATTGTTTTTTTAAATCATAATTTAACTTTGAAAATACAAAACGTTCCCAAAACGCCATCGATTTATCAATTAAATTTTGACATAACTCTTCATTATATTTTATTTCGATATGTTCAATTTTTTTGCTGGTTTCAAAGTCTGGATGAGCTACAACAAAAATTCCTTTTTGTTTTTTTACACATTTTCATTTGTAACTGCATTTGAACTTCGTACTTCTCATTATCTTGTAATTTTTAATAAAACTTTCAATTTTTTTTGCAGGACATTTTACTTCTATAATGTAGTCATTGGTGATTGTATCTGGAGATGCACCAAAAACTGGTAAGGATGGATCCAATATCAAACCACTTTTCGTAGTACTTAAATTAAGAGTTCTTTCCAAAACTTTTATTACGTCATTTTCCAAAGACAGTCCTCTTTGCATGGCAGCAGTTGGCATAAATTTTGATGCACCAAATATGCTTTCGATTAAACTACCATCAGTATTACATCGACTGGCTTCATAAATTCTCGAAGCCGTTATTCTTCCATATCGCAGTTCATACCACATTGCACTTTTCGATTGCTCCTTCGTAGCTACAGCTGCATGGAGGCAATCTTTGCTAGTCATGTTTGATGTACAGAAGTTCAAGAAATTTTGTATATTCATAGATGAATCCTCATTTTTAAAGCTTATTGCAAGGTGATGCAACGATAACGAGTTACATGAAGGTGATCGAACCATATTTAACATGAGACAATCAAACTTTTTGTTCTCATTTCTTAAAACAAATTCTCTTGCTACATTAGCCGAGCTGTCAGTTCTAATAGTGTGTGTCTTTGCTATATCCGATAACAACAAAATTTTTTTAGATGTTCCCACCTTCGATAATTCCGATTTTTTCCAGTAGCAGAGTTCTTCGGTAGTTGATACCTCTTCACTTTGCCTATGAAGCCAAAATAAAAATGCTATCGCGTGTTTACACCCTCCTTGAGAAGCAGCACAACTATGGCATTGACATTCCAAAATTACATCCTCTTGTATATTTATCTTGGCCGCGACATGATAGCTTTGGTTATGGACTTTGTGCTCCGGAGTTATTCTAGCTAGCACAAAGCTAGAGTACAAGTTTCACTTGTACATATCCGACTGCAGAATCTTCATTAGTCTGCCTGGTTGACCTAAATAATATAACAAATTAAAAACTAATGATAACAATTTTATTTTTACTAATGCTTATGTGGTTTAGAAGATTTTGTAAATTAATAACAATAACGGAAATAGCAATTTATAACAACCTACCCGGTAAGTTGGAAGAATTTGTCCATTGTTCGTTCTGTAGGCATCGACCCTAGCACTTAAATATTTGGTGTTATTCGCAAAAAAATCAGTAATCATATCTGATGTAATACATGGTAGATTATTAGAGTTGGCTTTTTCAAATCCACTGTCAACCTGAAACATTTTTGGTAGAACGACTGTAACAACTTCGAATCTATATATAGAAAATAATAGCAAATGTTAACTTCTTGTAAAAATAAACTAGTTGAAAACAGATTTAATATATAACATATTGTCATGTTTCAAAAGTGATTTGGACCCACCCTGTACAATGTAGTAAAATTATTGTATTAATTATTGAATTGGTAAGATTGAGAAATTTGTTAGGTGGGGGCCGATCACGGGGAATTCGCCGGAGCTTGTTGTGCGATTTTGGCTCGAGGCGATTATTTGATTTTGATATAAGTTTGAGTAATATTTTTGATTTGAATAAAGTGATTTGATGCGAATGCATTATTGCGCCTTTTTTTGGATGATATTTTTGAAATTTGGAATTTGGATAAAATTTTTATTAAGTAGCTACTGAGCGATAGTAGTTTCGATCTGGTTGATTGATTTGCAGAACGAGCATTTCGAGTAAGACATTCGATTTGTGTTAAAAATTGGAAATTAAAATTATTTGTAAGTGCGAGCGTGTGGCCAGATAGATAAGCAGGCGATTTGGATAACGGTAAAACCAAAACTGCGATCCCTTGAAGAAATTTTTGATTTGAATCTAAATTGGATTTGATTTTATAATTTTGAAAAAAAATTTGATGTGATTAAAAAAATAAAAAAAATACAACCAGGGTGAAATACACTTCAATATATAAGTTGTGTTTGTTATGACAGTCCTAGTGCAACCCGAACTACACTAACTGCACTAAAAGCGTTTGTTATGCATCAGTGTAAAAAGTGCAGTTAGTGTAAGCCGTTTGTTATGCAAAGGCGGTGTAGTCCGGGATTATTCTGGACTGCACTTTTTACTCCGACAAAATAGGTAGTGTAGCGAGTGCAGAAACAACTTTATAGGTAGAAAAAACTCGAGATTGGTAAAACCTATTTCTATATTAGCAACTCTCACATTTTTTTTATTATATAAATGATAAATACCTATGTTTGTAGGTTACGTTTTATTTAAGTGTTAGATTTTGAATATAAATTTTTACATTTAAAATGTAACTTTCAAGTTGCGGTCAGTACTGGCAGTTTGAATATTCGAATATATTCGATTCCCAGCTCTAATTATAATCCATGTACTTAACAAAAAAAAAACAGTTTTATTTTGAGGTTAGTGATTTGACGTTTGTTAAAATAAATGTTCTATCTCATTTATCCTACACAACAGATATCTTTGACTCAGTCTTGCACATGTAAGGTTCGTATGACGTGCAGAATCGAAAATTGAATATATTTAAATGTTCAACTCGCGACGTTGCCACATTTCAAAATCATCCATTTTTACTCCATCTTAAATTTTTTGAATTTAAAATCGATTTTTTAGGGCTTTAACAAATTTATAAAAGAATCCGTCGAATAGGGGTCCCTTAAAAATTGATTTATTTTTATAATTAAAAAAAAAACGCATTTTCTTTTTAGGAAACTTCCCCATTTAGCTAATGTTCTAAAATATTCTATTAAAGCAAGCTTGGTGCTATTATTTAATTGTTCTTCTAATTCTTGAAATCTTTCGAGATTGTTGATTAATTGAATAGCAGTTTCTTCTTCAGAGGTCACCGAAGGTTGCTCATCTCTCATCAAGCAAGCAATATTATGGAGAATTGCTGTAGTTACAATTGCTTCAACTTTGCTTAGTCATCAAGCTAGCGCCGCTACTTTTGCGAAACCTATAAAAAATATGTGGAGAATTTGTGGCTAATTAGTTGCCGCAATCGCGAATTGATTGCTCTTACCGTTCGGGAATCAAGCCAGCGTCGCCACCACTAAAAATTTACTAACCAGTGCTGCGCTGATACTCAAAATTAAATTTTGATAAACTAAAATTAAATTTTATTAAATAAAGTATAATTTATATTATACATTATAATAATAAATTAATAATTATAAAACAATAGTATTATAAAGAATATAATATAATTGCTGGAGAAGTTTTCGTTTTTACGTCTATCTTTTCAGAATTGGATTTACAATCGTCCAATTTTATCCAGGACATAATGGATAGGCATAATAATGCCTATAATAATGACCTATAAATGTTGTCTTCTGGTGTTCTGCTAATTTTTTTGGTGCTTGGAAATGTACCACCGCTCTGAGTTTGTAATCATTATTCATAATGGAATATTTTAGTTTTTTTTGTATTTTGTCTAATTCGACTGTTGTGGATTCTGCAGGGCTGTTGGATTTATACATTTCAAAGGCAATAAAGTGACATAAAATTTGTTATTAAATTAATAATTAACAACCACATATTTTTTTTATGAAATTTCATATAATGGTAATACTTTACCTGTCTTTGAAATTTTGACATCTTCGAAACCATTATTACATAGACCTGCACATTAAAGAGACTTTAATGAAGATTTGTTTTTCCATTTTTTCATTGCTATTCTTAGATAAAACAGCATCCTCGTTCATTTGTATTATTACCAAATTTGTTTTTCCAACTGGGCATCCATTGTTACAAGTGCCAGTTTCTTCAAAGCTAGATAAATTATAAAATAATAGTTTATATAGGTATCCTACGGTAGTTTCACACGGAATTACCGAAGATAAATATGTTAACAGGTTTGTCTCTGTTTAGCTTATCCATAGGAAACAAAGCTCTTAATTTCTGTGGTCAGGGGGTAAAAGTGCTTAAGTCAAGTTTTTGAGAAAATGAGATTATGTTAAATTTATATTAAAAAATTGGCATGCTTTCAGTGGGTAAAACTTCTAAAGTCATTTGCTTAAAAATGACAAAGATATTTTACTTGAATATAATTGCTTAAGTTCGGTTTGTTTCGGGTAAAACCTTCTAAGAATACTTAAAATAGTTTACAGAAAAAAATTGTGTAATTTAGTTAACAAACAATATCTCAGTAGTAATGAGATATTTAAGATAAAAAAGTTTCAAAAAAACAATTAAAGAAAAGTTATAAATCGTTCAAAATGGGTAAATCTTTCATTTGCAAATATTTCAATTCAAGCAATTCTGACTTAAGCACTTTTACCCCCTGACCACAGATTTGTAGGCTTGTCTTGTAACCCCCTTTGGGCAAACGTTGGACACAAGTTCAAAAAACATTATTTTCTTTGGCGTTTTGAAATATCAGATTCTTTAAATTATCGTAATCGAAAGACATCGTTAGAAAGCACTGAAAAATACTGTCAAAAGCGCAGGTGTTTGTTAGGGTTATGGATTTTTTTGCAATTTTTATATCCTTAAAGTCTACGTTTCCACCGTTTTTCATTATTGGTATTTTTGACAATTTTGTATGTAAAACTAAATTATTTCCGCTTATCGGTGTTAAGTATGGAGACCTTAGATTTCGTGGTACTTTTTGAGATAAACCAAACCAATTTTCAACTTCACGTGTAGCCAGCATATATGGACATCTACTTCTTCTGCATTTTTAGCGGATCCATCACCAGTACCTTCCAGTTCATCAATATTTTTCTGTAAAATTTCACTACAATCTTTTGCGTCTTGTGCAGTTTTGCCGGACCCTTCATCAATATTCACTTCATCGACATTTTTCTGTTCACCGATGGATTCCACATTACACACTAAATCTTTATTGTGTGGCATTGACGAGTTAGCCGCAATAATTTTAAATCGGCCATTTAAGTATTCAACGTGTGTTGATAGAAAGTTATCTATTCTCATAGGCGTCTGTTCAGTGCCAAAACTATGGTTTTTGATTATGTTGAATTCACTTTCTGCAGATGCAGAAGACCACATGGTAATAACGTAATTGCACGTAGTAAGCGTTTCAATTCAGGATAAAAATGTGCATTTACACCTTTTCCGTTAGAATTTCCTATGATTTTCAGCACTTTATTATTGATTTTTTGACCCCATTTAAACTATTTGTTACCTATAATTAAACGTTCGTCTTCTTCATCATCTACTTCAACTTTTTCGCTTTCATCGGTTGATAGATCTATGAGAATATCATTAACATTTCCACTTTCAAACAAATTTTTCAATTTTAGTTTAGTTATACTACAAGCTGTTAAAATATGCTCATCGTCTTCTCCTTCGGTTTCGCACCGTACCACTATCAAAATTGATTCTAATTTACGTTCTATATCATATAAACATAGTAATCAGGAAATGCACGTTTTAGTTTGTGCTTATTTTTCGTTTTCGATTCTTCAGATATTCCTCTCGTTTTTTCATTGCCAGAAGCAGATCTCTAATTTCCATGCTTCGGATTTCTCCACTGTCTACTAGTTCAGGAAGCATGCAGTCATAGCAAAAAGCTTTTAGTTTCTTTATTTTTGTTGCCTAAAATTCATTACCTTTCGCAATTTTTTTTCAATTTTAACTCTTTTGGGGTCCATACGGTAAAATGACACACAAAAGCTTTTGTTACCTGAAGTTGAAATCTTAATACAAGGTTAGGTTTATACTACTTTGTAAAAATTTGTATATAAACCCACAACCTCTAGATGATCCTTCACAAACAACTCCTGGACGATCCATCGCAAAGAACTCCTGGACAATCCATCGCAAACAACTAGACGATCCATCAAACAGATTTGTAAAACAAAAATCATCGTTAAATATTCTTTTGAAATATTTTAGAATTTAATGAAAGAAATTATTTATTACGATATTGCAGCATATTTAAACGAATACTTGGGCGAAAATTTATTTATAAACATCGAACCTACTTCAGATTATAGTGTAAGTATATCTAAGTTTAATATTAATATTTAGTAATATCTTCTTTTTCTTTAACTTAACTTTAGAACTTTCGTTCTGTGTTTTACCATTAATGTATGAAGTTTTTAAATTTGGCGCTTATGATTCTATTAGCACTTGTACATCATTCTGGTAAGGTGCTAACCTTACCCAATGCATAGCTGTAGAACAAACTCGGTCTTACGACCGAGTTACGAGTCTACGATTAGGTACACTTGGTAACGCACAGGTATGCGGGGTACGGGGAATTTTCTTTAAAAGGAGTAACAGTCCCAAGTCGAGGGAAGAATTTGAAAAAACAGCCCCATTCCGACGGAAAATTTTAGAAAATGTTTTAAAAGTAATGTGCAATAAACTAAAATAAAACTATGAACTACAAATTACAAAATTTACAAATGGAACCTTCTTGAGTTTACAGACTTGTACGGTTTAAAGCTACGGTGGTTAATACACTCGTCCAGTTTATTTAAACCAAAATATTTTTAATTTTGAGGTAAAAAGTGTAAAAGCAAATTTTGTTTGGTAATTTGGAATAATTTTAAAACTTAAAATTTGGATTTAGGAATTTATCTGGTTTGATTTTTAAATACATCTCAATATATACAGGATATATAATAATAATAATAATAATGAAGGTTTCCATTCCTGACGGAATATAACCATTCCCTTCCGGGGGTCTTCGCAATCCAGTTCTCGAGGTGGATCACTCCTCCGTTGTTGCTGTTTCTGCTACAACTTTTGGTACGTTTTCGCTTGATGGCATATCGCCCTCCATTTTGCTATATATTGTCGTGTTACCAAATATTTGGACCCACCCTGTAATCTTTTAGTAAAATTTCATAAATTGTGATTATAATTTGGTGGTTTTGAACGAGTGCAAGGTGTTAGTTTAGTGTTAGTTCAATAAAGGGTTTCAACCATGCCGATTATTCAAATTCTAGTACTCTATGGATTTTTAAGATTTTCATACCATATTCTAGAGCTTGTTTGAGTGCTCGGTAATGAATAACGTAGCGTTCCTTATTAAAAAGAGTTGTGAGAAGCTTCTTTTGTCTACAGTTGGGTGGTGCTCGATGCTCAGGGCATAGAGGTAGATCGTTGTGTTCATCGTGTAATGTGTCTGAATACTCTAAGTCTACCTCCAAAATAAAGCCTATACTGCTATCATCGGGGGTTTGACTCACATCTATATCGGTATTTTTACGCCACGAAAAATTTCCGCTTGGTAAAAATTCACTCATAGCCCAACCATATACTGAAAGAAACATAAGTAAATCATAAAAATTATATTTTTAAAGAAAATATACTTACAATTATTGACATCGTAGTATTGAAGATAAATGTCGGGTTGAGTCTGGTCGTAATTAGGCATTTATTTGTTATTAGCTTTTGCATACCGATTACTGCATTGAGAGATACCTCCTCGAATACCTCGCTCAACAAACATTAACATATCGATGTCTGTGATCAGATGCAACTCGACCTTGGTTAATTTCAACATACTATCCCAAGGAAGACCTGGAGCTGATACATAATGTGCAGGGTCTAGTCCATAAGCATTAAAACAAGTATCGCGGAAATTTTCAAAAACATCAGTCAATAGCAGTACATCTGTCTTTAAATATAAGTCAGAGTATTCCCCTAAATTTGGAATGTTGAACTTTTTCCAAACGTTGTGAGCATGAGAATACTCTTCATCTTTTATTGTGCTTTCCGTTAGTCGATTGTAGAATTTAGATTTTTCTGGTAATTCGGGTTTCTCAAGATTAGCAGCACACTTTATATAATCATAAGGAAATATCCCTTTACGCCTCATTAAATTATATTGAAGGTTGTTTGGGTATTCACTTTTAACATTTTTTAATTCAGTTAAATATGATGCTAATTTATCCAAACTATATGGTAGAAACCTGAATGAGTCAATAAATCTAAACATGATTTTACTACCCTTTATATATTTAGTAAATGAAATGTATCTATCTCTGTTCACTGGAAGTAGAAATACCCTTCCTTCAATTTGTAGTGCAATATCTCTAATTAGGAAATGGCTATCATAATTTGATAAGTTGTGGGCAATAATAGGTATCGTTTTTGAGTCATAATAGTTAATGTTGCATTCGTTATGAGCTGCGCACCTCGAAATTCCGAAGTTATGTGGTTATGATCACGCACTTTAAAGTCATTAGGTTTAAACTTTTTATCACATATATGGCAGGTAGTAGCTCGTTGAAAATCTTGCTCCTCCTTTGAAGATAAAGACATAGGTTGTGCAGCCTAATATACGGGCTCAACATCTTTGACAATTTGTTGAAGTTTGGTAGCAAACCATTTAGCACAATCACTTCCACGATAACTTCTATAATAAGATAATGAATTATCGTTATTACACTTGAAGTAATATCCTACACTAAATGCTACATGTTCTTGATACATTCGAATTTTTACACCACGTTGCTCATTTATAGGTTTCAAAATACTTTCCATATCCATATATATAACGAATGGTACCTTCTCCTTATTTTTAAAATTCGTAAATTTTACTACATCACCATGGGCAGGCATGTGAACCTTACAATTATTAATGTTTCCGCAATCAACCTCATGGTTTTTCAATTTTTCATCAGTTTTGAAATAATGAAGAGATCTGTTGCATATTCTTTTTTATGGTGATTTTGATTCAGCTGAGTATTGACTAATCTGCTGAGATTTTTAATCCAGCAGAAGTGGTATTTTATTGTAGGGATATCATCAGCATCCTCTTCATTCTCACCGTCTTCTGTATCATTATCCTTATTATAAGAATCTTCCAGTAAAAGTAGATTAATGTGTTTATAATCTGTTGTAAAATTCTTCGTTAGTAAGGTGGGTACGACATCGTGACGTTTTCCAATAGGTTTTAATATGAAAACATTTATAGAAATATTATTTTTCTTTTCGAATTTTTTAATTTGGTTTAGAGTAATTGGCAATGAAATTCCTT
This sequence comes from Cantharis rustica, assembly GCA_911387805.1. Taxonomy (NCBI): domain Eukaryota; kingdom Metazoa; phylum Arthropoda; class Insecta; order Coleoptera; family Cantharidae; genus Cantharis; species Cantharis rustica. The sequence continues at coordinate 32,953,367 of OU426880.1, forward strand.
CTAGATTTAGAACATCAGAATAGTGAGAGTATGAAGATATTCTATTATTATTCATTTGTGTAGAATATAATGCTGATATCACTGCCCAGGAAAAACATGCCTGATCTTCATTCCTAATGTTGATGCATGCTTTCTTATTTGCGATGTCTTTAGGTAAAGGGTATGTATGATGATCCTCTGAATGGTTCATGTCGATTAAAATTAACAGCTACGTTTATTATGCTGGTTAAACTCCAGCCACTTCTTGAAAATCTTCCAATTGTACTGAAATATTATCTTGAACATTTGAACTCCACCATTCCTTCAAATCTGTAGTCGAATCCACTATAGCATTAGGAGTATTAAAGTGTATCAATTCTTTAATAATTTTGTCACCTGTGTGATTGGAAAACTCACAGCATAAATCAACATTAATTTTTAGTAGCGGTTGGGACTTTAACTTATTTTTTTACTCTGGCGGCGTAAAGAAACTGAGCATCTTCTAGAAAGGTGATAGGATCCACATGTTTTAAATTAATAATTACACCTGTTCTTATGCGGTTCTTAAAGGCAGAGTGTACTTCTTCCCATTTAATTCGATCACTTCGACGTTTTACGTTATTTACTATAGAGCCTCCTCTCCTACGTAAAGCTTTAATGTTTACCGAATTTTGAACAAGTAAACGAAACGATCTTGCTTCGGATGCAAGTACTTTCTCACAATGTGGAATATCAGACGTTACATCTTTTATTAATCAATCGAATTCCATACGAAAAAAGAAATAATGATTTTTCTAAATGTCGATACGTGTTGGCTTATGATGATTATGTATCATTTCAAAAGAAGTTTTTAAATAAGCAGTTTTGTGAACCGTTATTAGATTTTAAGCAGTTCGGTCAAAGCCCGATTTTCGTTGTAGATGCATCAAAGCAAAACGAACTGGTTCACGAACCTGTATTAAGTGTAAAATTGGAAATAGAAAACAAAGAAAATTTTCCTGCTGATACCTCTGCATATGTATTAATTTTACATGATTCTGTTTATGAATATGATCCAATTTCCGGATTGGTAACCATTGTATGAATAAAAAAATTTTTTTTTTTTAGTATTCGAAATAAATAAACAATTCAAATTTTATAATTCTGTTTTATTTCTTCTATAATAATAATAATGATTATCAGTAATTATCAGTAATGATAAAATAGACGGTGGTAAAACTTGACCTAGGATTGGAGACTTATGATTGTATAAGAACTCTTCAGTAAATAAATTTTCATCTTCCGATATTAAATTCCATGTAGATTGCTTAATTGAGTTGCTGTCAATAAATCGTAATTTGTATAATAAAAATATTCGGGGTTCAGTTAAGTGATATAAGAATGTTGACCCATTTCTACTTTTTTTTATATTCCATCGGAAACCATTTTAAGCATAGTGCTTCATTAAGATTATCCAAACCATACCTTTTAATATAATTTAAACATATTGTAATATTTTCCACGCTCGTAGGGGCTGATACGTACAAAGTATTATTTAAAACTTGGGCTAATGAAATAATGATTATAGTCGAATTCATTTTTGCTATACGTATCAGCTACGTTCCAAAATAGTTATGACTAAGCAGATATGAACTCAGTAATTTATATATAAGGGTAAAGAATAACAGTGTTATAATACATAGTATTTTTTTATTATGTATCAAACTACATTAATGATATGCTACAATACATTTTAATCTTGCATCAATTCATTCAAATTTTGCTTAATTACTTCTGGAAACATATATAATAATTCGATTAAACATATCAAGTTTATTCCTTGGTGATATGATAGAGATTTCGCCATTCCATCGAAATTAAGGAACACGTCTCCACTTACTTCAATACATCCATAAAGTACTTCGTGGTAGAATTCTTTTAGATGGAATCCCGCAATTTCTCCAATGTACAAATTTATTAATGGCAAAATTTCTAGCAACCTAATCATCGTAATTTCAGCCACGCAAATTTAAAAATCATTTTTCTTCAATTGTATTACGTAGTTCTTATTATACAATTGTCCGGTGACTTTAAATCCGCTGTCAGCATTTTCCATAGGATCTAAACTACCATTTTTAAAAAAATTTTTAATTTGATTGACATTAACGTCGTTGGTTAACATATCCCAATCCTCACAGCTTAATGGTATAGTGATACCATTTGATCCACTGATTTGTAACATTGGAATCCAATTTTCAACTTCAATATCTATAGCTATAAATTTTGTTTGGGATTTATTTAATGCGTATTTTGTTACATGAATTAGCTTCAGCACATGCATTATTTTAGGTGCTTTATTCGGAGTATTTACTGAAAAAAAAATAGAAATACAAATTAATAGAGAAATATAAATATAATATGAAAAAATTAAACTGATAAAGGTTAGGTATGTATCCCTAGACTAGTGTCTAAAAACACATACCTACCTCCTAACAGTTATTTAAGTTACTACTACTAATTTCAATACAACTTGTTTGAAATGTTTCTGCAGATCTCTTCAAAGTTTTAACTTATACTTTTGTATCCATTTTTTTGAGTATGTTGAATGTTCTGCACGATATTGCTGTCAAGACGACTTGGACTGTGATGATGAAAAAAAATTTATTTTGCAGGGTATATATACGTTAATGGGTCATTCGTATATATTATCAAAATATATTTAAGTGCTTATTTGGTCGCAGTAGTTAAACTACTTTGATAAGCGATATTAATTTAAGTGACCCTATAGACTTTCTAATATTAAGTGCACATTTTTGTATCATCATACAAAACACTTAAGTGATTATCAATTGCAATAAATTCTTATAATACCTATGATAAGCATTAGATTAGAACTTAGAAAAATATTACAGGGTTTATATAATCCAGAAACAATATGACGGAAGAAAGTTAAGTATATTATCAAAATATATTTAAGTGCTTTTTATTACAAGTACTTAAAATACTTTGATTAGCGATATTAATTTAAGTGACCCTATAGACTCTCTAATATTAAGTACACATTTTTGTATCATCATACAAAACACTTAAGTGATTATCAATTACAATAAAATCTTAAAATACCTATGAGAAGCATTAGATTAGGATGGTGTGACTTGTAGTGGTCTATCAGGAGTGATGGTTTCGTGAATCCTTTATTGCAGTGTTTGCAAGTACCGCTCTTATATGGGATCTCGTACTCAATGGCCACGCTAGCTGCTTCTAAAGCATTGTCGTATTCGTCAACGGGGATCCTTCCATCATCCGAGGCTTTTTCTTTATTTGCGCTGCTAACGACCAGTCGTTTCGCGCCTAGAGATGGTTGGTCTCTAGACGCTAGTCGGTCTGAGGGGGCTGCGCTCTCCACGGCAGAACCGACATGCAGCTACGGGCGTATACAGTGCCCGTCCCCTGTTCGATCCGGCTCGTCTTAGTGAAAACACCGCCACCACGTGAAGGTGCCGAGTCCGGTCTTGCTGGCAGTTTTTAGGTGCAATACTGCCGACTTGGTCACGTACGGTTAGATGTTAGGCCGTACGCTCCCTTTGGACCTTTTCCCGGATTCGCCGACGGTTTTTGAACCGCGTCGGTTTAACCGGGTTAGGGTGGAGCAACTATGACATATTAGCGGGGGGTATGGGGAGTTACCGAGTCGGAGGAGGTGTAAAAAAAATCCTTGGTGAAAAAGCCCGACCATACGGAGTACGGTCGGGCGGAAATTTAGGTGGAAAAAAAAAATTTTGGTGAAAAAGGCCCGAACCGCGTACGCGGTTCGGACCTGGATGTTCTCTCGACTCGGCGGCATAGTCGCGCGCCTTCCCGGGGACAATAACTCCCTCCTCGAGAGCTCGGACTTCAAGAGGAGAAAGGCTCGGTTCGGCTTAACGCCTCCCCGTTCCCATGGAAGGACCAGCAACATTTAGCCCAAATTGGGGTGTCAAGAGCATGAGCGACGGACAACGTTTACGGCAGTCGCCTGAGACCGACGCCGACTCTCGCAATTTGTAGGGAAAGCTCGGACGTGAGCAACGGACCACTTTTACGATAGTCGCCTATCGACCGAAGTAGTCCCCCGCGCTTATATTAACGACTATTAACGACTAGATGCCATTAAGGCTACGATGAAAGTAGTGAATTTTGCACGCGTGTTTCGCTCAAGAGCGAAAACTCAACCCATCATTTCGCTAGAAAGTCGATAAGGGGTGGGGAATTAAGAGACTCATAGTTACTCCCGCTTCTTTTGGAACGTATTTCATAAAAAACGTATAAAAAAGCCAGAAATAAAAATTCGGTAGACGACATGAAGAAAGCTATTTAGGCTACATTAAAACATAAATCATCGACTGATGAAAATCCAAAGCACTAATTATTTTCCGGTTGGACAAGACAGCTGGTGCACATGATCGAAAGCGAAAATTTTAAATAAACTGCAGGACTACAGTCATAAACCGGCCCTGAATGATTATGTTTTGAAGGCAATTACTCTTGTATACGAAGAATTAAGTAAGGACGACTTACTTGAGCGTTGCACAGGAGGATGCACCCAAGACAATAATGAGTCTCTAAACTCGTTCATATGGAGTTTTGCTCCAAAACGCGTATTTAGTGGTGCTAAAACTGGAAATAGCATCACATCTTGCTGCAGGCATATTTAATAAAGGATTTTTAAGTGTCCAACAAGTAATGGACACTATGAATTTGATTATTGGTTCTGCTGCAGTTGCATGTTGAATCAAATGTAGTATCAAACTTCTTAATAATTTATTGTCTTCGTAGAAAAAAAAAAGAAAATGTGGGAACAACTTTGTTGATTGGCCTATTATTTACGCTGCACATCAACTGAAATTCTTCATGTATTTCTTCGTGTGTGGTTTATGACATAAATCTTTAACATTGTTATATTAACTGCATTTACGAAGTATCTTATCTTCGTGTCAATGACTTGATCATATTCAAGCTAATCTGCTAATGCAAGAATGTTAGTTAAGCTTTGTTACTTAAATAAACGCCACTTTTCTTTAATTAATTGATGTTTTATTATTCATCTAGACTTAACTCAGTAATTTTGAAAACTTAAAATTCAAAATTACATGAATGCATTTGGAAAATATGTAGGTACTTGATCCTTGAATCAAAATCGGAACCGCAGCTCCTACCATCAGTTATTTCACCATTCCTGTCAACAGTAATTGTAAGGATTGAAAGTTAAAGGTTTAAAAGGATATCGTGGTCAAACCCTCTAACCGGATATGTTCCATTCATTTTCAGATGAAGGTATTTCAAAAATCAACGTTGAACTGCTTCTAACTGATATTTCTTATTATTGTAGACTGGGTATTGTAGACCCATGCTCTAGAATACTTCGAACATATTATGCATAATAGACGACCTCAATGCTACATAAATTTGAGAAATCACTACAGTTACGAAGTACAAACCGCAGGGTTTTTAAAGATTTATTGACAGTGGTATCTACGTGATTCCCAAAACTCATTTCGCTGTCAAATAGGAAACCCAAGTCTTTAAATTTCTTATGTCTGAACAAGGTGTTCTGGCCTGTTTTATATGCGTCGATAATCATGCTAGGCTTTCTCGTGTATGTCATAACGATACATTTGCTTATATTTAATTTTAGCTTGTTGAAGATGCACCAGCGTTCTATCAAATCTATTGTATTTTGTGATTTCGCATAATCATTGATTGATTTTATAGATTGATACAGCTTAAGTCATCAGCATAAAGTAGCACGTGACATGATATAGAATTTACTATATCGTTAATAAACACCAGAGATAACAGAGGGCCTAAATTAGAACCCTGGGGTACCCCTGAGTTTGGTGTAAATATATCTGAATTAAACCCCAAGTATTCTACAAACTACCTCCTGTTGAATAGCTATGATTTTAGCAGCATTACTACGTTTTCGGAGATAGCAACAAGATTCAATTTAGAAAGTAATATAAATAGATTGATTTGATCGAAGGCTTTCTGAAAATCCATAATGTACTGTGTAAACTTGGAGTTTGTTATTTAGCTCAGTAGTAACAAATTTCGAGAAGAAGGCTAGATTTGTTACATACTACTTACAAGAATAATTTAATAAAGTTAAGTAATAGTTGTTTTGGTTTTGAAGCTGTTATTTTCAATCCTAGTTTTTCATAAAATAGAAAATAACTTAAAAAAGTTTTTAGAATTTTTTAAGTATTTATGTGGTATTTAGTAGTATGTGATGTTAAAATAATAAAACCTAACAAAATGTTAAACAAGAATTTCAACGTTTCAAGTTTTTCAACGATTTTTTTTGTTATTACGTTACATTCAGCTCCAGTATTCAGATTAACTGTAAACGAATTGTCACCAACTTCTATAATAATTATGTTCATTCCAATAATCATCATGGTTTTTGTAATTAATGGCGTTTACATACGTCTTCTAATCCGCTGCTTGTATCGCTGTGGATCATGTTGACGTTTTTCTTTCCTTTATTCTTGTTTTCATATACGCTAACTGTTTAGTGGCTTGTTCACTTGCTCGACACACAAGCGTAGCTTTGTTTAATGTTAAGTTTTCTTCTGAAAATAATTTTTCTCTAACTTTCTTAGGTCGAATGCCTATAACAATTTTATCTAGTAACGAACTGTCTTATAAATTTTCAAATTTGCATGCTTTCGCTAGATTTTCTACTTTGGTGTAAAATTAATCAAAACTTTTATCCGCTTCTTGCATTGCTTTATTAAATTTACCTTTCCCAAGCTGGAATGACCACTTCGAAAAAAAAATTCTGAGTATGTCAGGGATTTAGTGCTCTTTTGTTGCTAATTTGTTGCCGCATTCCCGATTTTGTTGCTCCGCCCGTTTTGCCGGAATCGGTGGCGCTGTCAGCTTGAGATCAAGCTAGCAAAACCACGATTGGTAATTAATGAACGGAGCATTGGAAAAATATTTTATAAATACCATAATTTGGTGCTATTTTGTTGCTCTCGAATAGTGAATATCCCGATTTTGTTGCTCCATCCGTTTCGCCGGAATCGGTGGCACCGCTAGTTTGAGATCAAGCTAGCAAAACCACGATTGGTAATTAATGAACGGAGCATTGGAAATATATTTCATAAATACCATCATTTGTTGCTCTTGAATCGTGAATCACCAAAAATTACCTTCTCAAGCATTGCACCACACCCATGAGGCCAGATGTATTTCTAGAAAAGCATATCGACTATCTTAATGGTCGCATCAAAATAGTTAATGCAAGACAAGCTGCCAGTGACACAACCATCGTTCAGGTTCACCCACGTCACCATCTTTGGAAAACGAAATAAACGCAAACGAGCCTGATGATACTCAATTGGAGTCACTATTTAAAATTCCTTCCAAAACAAACGAAGAAGGATCGTGTTCTGTGTGTGCTAGGTTCGGCACATCCCAAGGTGGACACTTGTGTGATATCTGTGACAAACCAGTCTATGCAATCAGCCCGTGTTCAGTCGCCATCGGATCTGAAGAAGGATATGGTACGAGGCGACGATGCATGAAGTGTCACCAGGACAAAAGTACACCACAAATTGTAGCGGCACGCGAACGTGAAACATGGCGCGGAGAGGGTTTACCAAAAACAGAAACGGAAAAAAAACGTAGAGCTAAATATTTGGGTGAAAAAAAACACGAAATTAAAGACAAATTGATGTTCGAAAAAAATAAAAACTTACCAATAATGAAAGCTGGGGATACAAACACTCTGAAAGCGTTAGAAATCGAAAATGAGAAAGTGTGTTTTGCCAATACGTGTAGCTTCGACAGTCTGTTCAAGCTGACGCTGGTACTGTTCACTGATTGGCCAACTCTTCGAGAAAAGGTAAGTTTGATGTAGATTGAATTGCAATTGTATTTTGTCTTTCCATAAACTACTACTCACTTGCGTGGTAGTAATTCAGCCCCCGACCTGGTTTGAGATCATCTATGTCGGATTGTTTTTATTTGGACGTTATAACTTTGTAATTTATTCTGCTAGTATGTATTCGTATATTTTTCTTTTATTATCGTAACAGGCAGAAAAACTTAGAGAACTTGACTCTTTTATTGTGATGGATTTGTTTGTAGATGTGTCTTGAGAAGCCTAGTCTGGTTGAAACATCATCATGTAATCGTGGTTGCCCACCCCGCGTGAAGAGTATGACGAAGTTAATAATTGACACAACAACTTTGCGAGACGAAACAGAGTTTGAAAACGTCATGTACACAGAATTGCAAGCTGGACCAACAAAATGCTGCAATCCAAAAAAACCAACATGCTGAGGAATGGAATCAACCGCTGTTGTTAAGATTGGTAAGACTTGTGTGTTTAGTCAATTTATAAATGCTTCTTAATTAGTAGTAGTTCTCGGACTCCAGAAACAGAACCTGTTTTCCATTCGTTCAGATGAACAATAATTTAAACAAAACACAGGTTACATTACTATCTAAGAATGTGCGATATTCAAAATTTGTTATATTGATGTTATATTATGTGAACATAGGTTCATGTATGAAGCATTTGACTCGAATTGCTTCCTTTACAATGTCTTATGATTTGTTACTATTCCAGGGGACCTAGTAGTGCTAGATGTGGCCGATTTTGGTAATAATTCCAACCACATCAACTTAAGAAAACTACCGTGACGTTTTCGAGATCCTCTGTCGACGACGAACGGCTTTTTTGAGTTGATGGGTTTCATCCATTATGCAGGCCCATCAATAAAAACTAGAAGATCAGGGGATGGTATCGGCCACTATACAGCTGTCGCAAAACGAAGTAACCGTATATGGCTTCAATATGACGATATGTGTGACAGCGTGAAAAAAATTACTGACAATTTAATTGCAAACCCAAAAGTAATGATTTTCAAACGTGAAAATATAAACTAATACAAATAAATTCCAAAAAAAATTTTCACTGTGTTTCTCTAACCTTTTTGAAGTCTCACAAAGTCCAATAAAGTCTTATGTCAAATTTTTGGAGCAACAAATTCTGGGAGAGTTATTGAGGCCAAAATCACGTGGCAACAAATTCGGGGAAAGTTGTTAATGTCGAAATCACGTAGCAACAAATTCGAGGAAGGTTGTTAATGTCGAAATCGCGTAGCAACAAAAAAATTTAGAGATGCTGACGTCCAAAATCTCACAACCTTTACCTTTAAATAGTTGTAATTAAATACGGTTAACATTCTTGGGATTGACGTCAAGTAGGAGATGCAACAACTTTCAACGACTTCAATATTGTAAAATACTGTATAACACAAATTACAACAAACATGAACAATAAATAAAATTTGCAAAAATCAAATTGTAAAATTTAATTTTAATTTAATGTAAATAAATTATTTTATTATTTGACAAAAATATACATTTCACATTTATTTATACATATAGATGTTGTTTTACACCTATTCTACTCTCGTGTAATACAATTTTGTAGTTTTGAATAAAACCGGTTACGTAGAATCGTTCTTTTCGACGGCGCCGACAAGTCCCATTTCCGGTTTTAGAGTAAAGGTTGATGATTAGGCCACGGGATTTTCACGATTCAAGAGCAACAAAATAGCAACAAATGATGGTATTTATGAAATATATTACCAATACTCCGTTCATTAATTACCAATCGTGGTTTTGCTAGCTTGATCTCAAGCTAGCGGTGCCACCGATTCCGGCGAAACGGATGGAGCAACAAAATCGGGATATTCACTATTCGAGAGCAACAAAATAGCAACAAATTATGGTATTTATAAAATATTTTTCCAATGCTCCGTTCATTAATTACCAATCGTGGTTTTGCTAGCTTGATCTCAAGCTGGCAGCGCCACCGATTCCGGCGAAACGGGCGGAGCAACAAAATCGGGAATGCGGCAACAAATTAGCAACAAAAGAGCACTAAATCCCTGACATACTCAGAATTTTTTTTTTCGAAGTGGTCATTCCAGCTTGGGATACGTATTAAATTTATAACTTTCAAAAGAAATGTTCGTTTACGGTATTAAATAATTATTTTTAGTTTTAATTATCTTCACGTCGTTTCTTGAGTTGCTCATCGAAAAATAGAAACATTGGAAAACAATTTTATCTTGGTAAGCAGAAACCTTTTTCTTCCACAGAGTGCATTGTACAAAATTACTAATTACAGTTTATTCTTTTAATCAATTAGACAAATACATTTTCGTATCGGTTAAAATATCTTCATTCATTATTATTTAATTGCAACAAAAGTTCTCGCAAACATAGCATTTTCCAATTTAACCGGCACCGATTTTAAAATAATTTTGTTATTTTCATCTCGAATGGCTTTTAAGTTTTTTCCAATTTTGATTCCTTCATTTTCAATACAGTTTCGACTTCTTTGAACAATTTAATGCATTTGTATTCTAATGTATAAAACATTTTCTCAATAATTTCAAAATTTTTATAGTCATGATTTAATTGCTTAATAGCGCAATTTTTAATTAATGGCACAAATCCTTGAAAAATTGCATTTTCAACAACACTTTGAACAAATTTTCGAAGAACCAACGGATTTTGATACATTTCAAATACAAAAATATTAATATCATTTTGAAGTTTATCATTTTTTTTAAGCTTTGATCAAAATGTAAATTATTATTTCTGCAACTGATGAGAACTATTATTATCAACATTTAAAAACTAAAACTATCAGGATCAACTGTACATTCTGAAGGAATAATTGTAAATTATGAGTAGCTAAAAAATGTTTTTTAAATTATTTGAAATTATTATAAACTCGAAAGCAATTAATTGGTTTTCAAAATAGCATATCATTGTCTTTCAATACATGATCACTTCTTAAATGTTTCGAAAGATCATTAACAGATCAAAATGTTGAAATACACTTAAAGCAATTCAGGTCAACAATATTGACAAAAAATCACCTATGCTCAACTTATTTATTCTAAAGAGTAATATATGGCCTGCAGGGCATACGTGGCCCTGTGCATACGTAGTGATATAGTTGCGGTTTATTTTTCAGATTTGAGACGATAAAAGAGAAAATCTAAGATTTTTAAGTGACAGAAACGAACAAAGGAGGTCAAAGATCCGTATACAAGATTGGAGAAGAGACCGGAGCACTGTTTGTACTCGATTGAAACTTGAAATTTTATTGAATTTGCAGGTTAACCACGTTTGTTATTTTTAGATGGTGCCAACCTCTAGTAAACAGGGAAATTGTCACATCGCACTGAAGAGAAACCAAATCAAAAGGAAACCTTAAAGAAATAAATATAACATAGGTTCCTCCGAAGCGTTGAGCTGGGTGCTTGTGCTATACGCGAATAGAAATTAAGACGTGTGGAAAGTGTAAGGAAGAGAATAAAACAGAAATTATCAACACACATCACATCGAAGAGAAACCTGACAAGAACGACTACAGATGAAAAAGAAAGAAGAGGCAAGGTCGAGGTCAAACTCATACACATCCGTTAAAGACTACATTAAAAGAAGAAGAGAAGAAGAAATAGCTGACGAGCAGACAAACGTGTTTCAGAAAAGTAAAAAAACCATTAAGTCACCGGTAAAGGAAACCGCTAACATAACGCAAGAACGTTTGAAAGAACAAAACGAGATGGATGAACTAAAGAACATGATAATGAACCTTACAGGGGTGGTAAACAGAGGCTTCCAGGAAACCAACCAAGAAATAAAGAACAACAGTAAGGAAGTCAAGATTATAAAGGATAAACTGGATGTACTCGAAATAAAATGTAATGAGGAAAGACAAGAATTGAAAAAAGAAATCGAAGAACTTGCGAAAGCGAAAGAAGAGCAAGAGAGCAGAATAGAGAAACTTGAAACCCAAATAGAAAGAAATGAAAAAGAGAGAAAGATGTGTAACATAGTCATTAAGAATTTCCCGAATAGTGGACCAATTACATGTAACAAGGTCGAAGAATTCCTAAATAGAGAAATACAAACACAAGTAAACGTGATAGACGCTTTCAAAGTGGGAAGAATGGAGGAAAACCGAGTAGTCGTGGTAAAACTGAGAACCTACACGCAGAAAATGATGGTAATCGATAATAAGAGCAAACTAAAAGGTACCAAAACATACATAGAAAGCGACATGACAGCTCAAGAGAGAGAAATACAAAACAAAGTATGGAGTGTGGCTAAGGAAGCAATTAAAAACGGAGAAAAAGTAAAGGTTGGCTACCAGAGGATGTACAAACAGGATAAAATATATGCATGGGATAAGAAGGAAAGATGCTTGAAACTAAGAGACGACATAGGTGGTAATCGGAAACCAACAATGGATACAAGAGACCCAGCAAAAAACTAACAAAACGGATTGGAGTGGATAGAACGTCTCAGCCTGAAACTCCATGCATAGCTACAGAGACGAAGAAGACAGTAACGCGATTAAAAAGAACAACCGAAATGGACACCAGAATGTTAACAAGAAAAAGAAAGCAAAACACAATAAGAGTAGGCACATGGAACATCAGAACGCTGCTGAGACCTGGGAAAGTAACAGAAATTGAACAAGAACTGAAGAGATACAGAGTAGACATAGCGGCATTACAAGAACTGAGATGGAAAGGTGAGGGTGAAATAAAACGGAAAAACTGCACTGTGTTTTACTCACAAGGGAAACGTCAGGTATGCGAAATTTTGTTTTGGTTTATACTTATACTACGTAAAGATTACACCTAAGACATTACGTGAATGAAATAGTAGCGCGCCATATTCAGCCAATTTTGAGAAAATTGAATTTAAAAATTTCATCTTTTTGCCTGAAATACCGTGATAAAAGATAAAACTTGCAACAAAGGTTCCGTGGTAACGTGGTAGAGTGATGGCTTTAATAAGCGAGGGTTCTAGGTTCAATTCTAGCATCGGTACTTTTTTTTTTTAAATATTTTTTTTTTAATTAATTTTCTTTTTAAGTAATATGTAAATTAACATATATTTAATAATTATTCGAAATTATTAATTTTTCAGATCTCAACATTCGGACGATATCGTTTTGTCTTACTAACAGTATTTTCAAACATTTCTTAAATTGATTATTATTCGAAACGTTCAAAAATTTTTGGAATTTGTTAAAAATTATATTTTTTAATTAAATAAGTATTTATTTATATATTTTTCGTATTTTATTTATATATTTAATAAGAAATGAAAAGTTACATAATTGAATAAGTATTTACATATTATATGAAGTATATTATTATTATACATATTAATTATTTTCTGATCATTTTACATTGTATAATTTTTTACACCGACGTTTCGCACGATCCCGGGTGGTATTCATCGTAAAAACAGGGAAAACAGTAAGTTTTACGGGATCTAGTAATTAATAATTAATTAAAAATTAATAATTTCGAATAATTATTAAATATCTGTTAATTTACATATTACTTAAAAAGAAAATTAATTAAAAAAAAATATTTGAAAAAAAAGTACGGATGCTGGAATCGAACCTAGAACCCTTGCTTATTAAAGCCACCACTCTACCTCGTTACCACGGAACCTTTGTTGCAAGTTTTATCTTTTATTATTTAGTTATTTCGTGCAAAGAGAAGAAATTTTCAAATTCGATTTTCTCAAAATTGGCTGAATATGGCGCGCTACTATTTCGTTCACGTAATGCCTTAGGTGTAATCTTTACGTAATGTAAGTATAAACCAAAACAAAATTTCGCATACCTGACGTTTCCCTTGTCAGGTGAACTAAATCAAGGAAGACATGGCACCGGTTTTATGGTGATGGGAAAAATGGTAAATAGAGTAATGAATTTCAAGGCTGTGAACGGAAGACTAGCATACCTAAGAATAAAAGCAAAAACGAACTTATCAATTGTAAATGTATATGCTCATACGGAAGATAGTAGCGAAAAAGAAAAAGATGACTTTTACGAAGAGATAGAAACGTTTTGTGAAAGCGTGCCTAAGCAAGACATGTTGATAATCCTGGGAGATTTCAATGCAAAAATTGGTAAGGAAGACCACATAAGTCTGATTGCAGGGAAATACACTTTACATGATGAAACAAGTGCAAATGGTGACAGACTATGCAATCTAGCTGAAACAACTAACACAGTGATAATCAGTACCAAGTTTGAACGTAAGAGACTTCACAAAGTAACATGGGTATGGCCGGGCGGAAGCAACGAAGATGGAAACCAGATAGACCATGTGCTGGTATCAAAAAAGATGGAAAACATGATAATGGACACAAGAACGTACAGAGGTGCAAACGCAGACTCTGACCATTACCTGGTAATAACGAAAATAAAGCAAAAAGCAATAAGCTATGACAGAACAAAAACCAGAACACAAAAAGTAGCAATTGAAAAACTTGAGAACAGAGAAGTCAGGAAACGGTACGAAGATAGAGTAAAAGAAAAACTTATCAAAAGCGAAAAAGTGAGCAGCCTAGATCAAGAAATGAACAATATTACACTCTGTATACACGAAAGCGCAAAAGAAACAATAGGATACAGAAAAGAGAAGAGAGACAAAGGATGGTTTGATGAAGAATGCGTCGTATACAATAAAGTCAAAACAGAAAGAAGAGCAAAATGGTTAAGAACAGGGAGACAGGAAGACTTGATAAAATACAGAGATGGTATAAAAGAAGCCAACATTATATATAAACAGAAGAAAAACACATGGATCATGGAGAAAATGGAAGAAATAGAAATGAGCAACAAATTCAACAACGCAAGAATTTTTTATCAACTGTTAAGAAACCAAAAACCGAGACATATAGTAAAACGAAGAGGACTAATAGGTGAGGAAGGAAAAACAGAATATGATCAGTCAAAGATTAAACAAATATGGAAGAAACACTTTCACAAATTACTAAATGCGAGACAAGAGTACCAACAAGAAAACATAGAAAATATAAATGACAACAGTCAAGAAATAATAGCTCCAACATCTGATGAAATAATAGCAGTAATCCAGAAGATGAAGAATAACAAGGCACCTGGAGGAGACGAAATATACGTGGAACTCTTAAAGTATGGAGGTGAAGAATTATGCGAGAGGTTGTGCAAACTGATACAGCAGGTATGGAGAGAGGAAAGAATGCCCAAGAAATGGAACGAAGGCGTAATTGTACCTCTGAAAAAGAAAGGCGCAGCAGAGGAATGTAAGAACTACAGAGGCATAACATTACTAAACTCATCCTACAAGGTGCTGTCCACATTGATTTATAGAAGAGTGAAAGAATATACCAAACAAGTGGTGGGACCATATCAATTCGGATTCAGTGAAGGAAAGTCCACGGTAGATGCAATACACATACTAAAAAGAATTATGGAAAAGTCAAATGAGCACAACATAGAAATCCATATGCTGTTCGTGGACTTTCAGCAGGCGTTTGATAAGGTCAACAGAGAAAAACTGTATGAAGCGATGAAAGAGATGAAAATACCAAATAAATTGATAAGACTGATAAAAATGACCCTAGATAACAACATGGCATGCGTTAGAACCGAAGAAGGCACAACAGAACATTTCATGATCAACAGCGGTGTAAGACAAGGGGATGCTCTGTCAGCGACACTTTTCAATATGGTAGTGGAAAAGATCGTGAGAGAAATGGACATAAATGGAACGATAGCCACAAGTGAGGGACAGATCTTAGCCTATGCAGACGACATGGTAATAATAGCGAGGTCCCGTAAAAGAATGGAAAAGATGTTTGCGAAAATTGAAGAGAAAGCAAGAGAAATGGGACTGCTGGTAAATCAAGAAAAAACCAAATATATGAAATGCGACAAGGATGTCTTGCCTGGCCAAACAGAGATCAAAATAAGTAATCACTGCTTTGAAGAAGTAAAAAGCTTCAACTATTTGGGGATACTTGTAAACAAGTATGGCAACAGACAAGAAGAATTAAGAAGACGAGTACAATCTGGTAACAGAGCGTACTACGCTAACAAGGCAGTGCTATCAGATAAAAAACTGAAAAAAGAGACAAAGATCAAGATCTATAAAACGCTGGTTAGACCGGTGGTCACATATGCAGCAGAGACAATGTGCTTTTCACAGAGGGAAAATGAACGGCTAAGAGTATTTGAGAGAAGAATCCTACGTAAGATATTGGGATCAAAAAAAGACAATGGCGTATGTAGAGCAATGATGAACTACGAGATAGAAGAGGAGATGCAAGGAGAAGATCTGGTAAAATACATCAAGTCGCAAAGAATAAGGTGGCTGGGACACATTATGAGAAGAAGTGAGGACAATATAGTGAGAAAAATAACAATATGGAAACCAAATGAAGACAGAGCAAGAGGAAGACCAAAAATAAGATGGTGGGACCAGGTGACAGATGACCTGAGAGCGATGGAGGTTGAAGAGTGGCGGACGAAGGTACGGGACAGACTAAGTTGGAGGGAAATTGTCACAGAGGCAGCGAGACATACAAAATTATAAGGAAGATAGAATAGATAGAAAAAAGAGAAAAGTGAGCAATGTTTAATGGGGGCTAATCCTCCCCTTCAAACGGATTTGGAAATCCCAAGCGGGATAGCAATATTCAACAGAATGTAAATGCTATAAATAAATAAATAAATAAATATAACTTATAAAACCTACAAAATAGCTGCTGAAAAAAAAAAAACAAAACACAAAATACAATTTCTTAATTCTATCCTCCAATACAACGGTCCTGGTTACCTAAATCGATTTTACAATTTTATCTGACTTTTGTCGTAGCTGGGCTCGGAATGGCATCATTAGCACCAAAATTATTACACAAAACATTCACGAAAATTTAAGTCGAATTATTGGGTGATTACTTTACAAATTTCAGTTGACACTTCCGAACTGCAATTAATTACAAATTCTAATTAATCTATTTCCAGACGCGTCGGTTCTACTTTACGTTTGTCAAGGTAATGCCTTTCTTCCAGTCGCATTACTTATTCCGCGCCTCTCGGTACATCCCCTTGTGTCGCCTAGCAAGAAAAAAACCCAACTTTTCTATTTTTAACCACCGGTCGCCTGTTACGAACACGACTGCTTGCAATTCATTCTTTCTTTATCTCAATATTGTTACTTTGTAATTATTTTTAATTCATAGGTGTAACACAGCTTCGTTTCATTCTATTCGATTTGGCTCTCCTGTTCTTGAACCAATTCGAAACCGCGTCGCTCCTAAGACCAAGTCTACCCGCCAGTTGATCCTTCCTGATGGGAGAAATATATTGAGATCTTCGCAAGAACACATCTTCCAATAGAAACAGAAAATCAAATTTTTCTTTAAATGTTCAGGCAGCTTATACTCGTTATAACATAGCCCATATAGCTACCAGAAATAGTATTGAAAAATGTTTCGGTGTTGTTAAAAGACGTTTTCCATTGGGATATTATATTAAGGTCTAATATAAATACTACTATGGCAGTTATTTGTTCAACATTTACTTTACACAATATAGCAATAGAATTAAAAAAAGATTTATCCGTTGAAGAAAATGATGAAACACCAATGGAGCAACCAGGTGCAAATGCATTTGAATGTGGTAACAATAATAATGCTGTTAGGAATCACATAATAAGTACAATATTTCAATAAATATTTTAATAAAAATTATTTAAATAAATTAAATATTATTTAACATATTATTTTGAATTTTTTTAATTTTTAACTGGAGCAAAGTGATTTCAAGTCACTTTTTGCTTTGGCTGCTTCAATATTAGAATTAAGTAACGCCATTTCTAAAGCGTCCTTTTGTTTAGCCGCTTCAAGTTTATATTCGTAATATTTTTGCCTGGCATCACTATCAATGTTATGTTGCATATTTGCAATCTTTTTATTTCTAATTTCCGAAATTGCACTTCGAAAAGATACAGTCTTTTTATTTTGGAGTGCTGAGTGCTTGAGTGTATTTTCCACCTCGAGTATTTCTTTCTCGTAAAAATCTTCTTCGTTCATGTACGAATTTTCCACTAAAACATGAATTTGTTGACATAAATTTAAATATTTAAATAAAATAGTAAATACCATTATGATGATCTCTATCTGTATCAAAGCCATTATTTAATGGTTCAAATTGATCGCTTGCCACATTGCCAACATGAGAGCTTGCTCTTCAATATATTGTGGAGTATACCGGCCTCCTCCAGTTTTTTTTATCTCTACCTTGTCCTTTGTGCGAGCTCCTACTGCTGCTTCGACAACAAGGATGTCCGCTTGTTGAAACGGTTGCTCCGTTGCAATTGCAGGCATCACTTGCGTACACTTTTGTATATAAGCATGAGCCTAAAGCGAAGTATATCACATGAAACAAGTAATAGATAATGTAATATGCGGTACTGACCTTCCCATCAGCTATATTTTTTTTAGTTTTCTGTTTTATATTGTCGTACGCATTTTTCAAATGCTTCGCATTTCTAATGCTGTAACCCAAGCTATTAAATTCTACTGCAATAGCGGCCCAGGCCTTGTTTTTCTCTTTCATACTTGCTCCATCCGTTTCCTTATTTTCAACAATTTTAAATTTGCTAACAATTCGCATTAATTCTTCTTTGTCCTCAATAGTGTAGTAGTATGTAATATCACGTTAGTGTTGAAACGTTTTAAAATTGTATAAAATGCACGTTTAATAATAAATACTGAAATTTTAAGTTTTTAAATAAATACATATTACTAATAATTAATAAATTACTTACCTAATCTAAACAAACTAATCACTTATTTTTATAAATATGGCAGGTCAACAAATTTCACAATATTTTTAATTTACCTGATTACTAACAACGCCTGTTACTTATTGTTATTCACTGTTGTAAATACAGGTTGTAAATAAATGTGAAGTTAGGAAACATATAGTGTTAAACTGGGTAAAATCAAATATTTCTGTGATGTTACTAAAAATCTTAATGAAATATCTAGGGACATTTCATGAGTTCATTTAACAAGATATTCGCTTTGTAAAACCGACTAAAATTTAATGGCTTCTTAAAGTTAACAAACTATTAGTAAATTGGTGATTAAGTTATTCTTTATGAAACCGGGCATTAAAGTTACCGAGAAGGTTGTAAAGGTTATTGTAGTTGTTATTTTTCAGTTATTAAAAAATAACTGTTTTAACAACTTTTTTACTTTTTTAGAAAAGTACACCGATTAGGATAATCATCTCTAAACGACAATGATAGGCTTATCATTGTTCCAAAATTCCGAATCCTTGTATATTCGTTCCACTGCAAAATTAATATCTGTATACATAATAAAATCACAATATCGTGGGCTTACTGCTAAAAGTTGGTAACTAACAAAAAAAAGTTTTTAGATACAGTCAATTAAAGTTTCAAATCTATTAATTAAATCTGGATTTTCAGTAATCGCTATTTTTGTTTGTTTCATTGTTAAATTAAGGTCGTGGCAATATATTGTTAACAAATTTTGGCCAATAAAATAATAAATAATATTGTTAACAATGAAACAAAAAATCGATGTAACACTTACCAACTACTTCCAGTCAAGAAATGGTTCATATCATTAGTTATCTGGAGAAACAAGTACGAACGAATTATTTATATGACGATTATTAATTATTAATCGATTTATTAATATTACAAAATTTTATTTGGTATTATAATTATTGCACAAAAATAAGTAAAGTAATTTAGATTCAAACTAATTAAATATTTTATTTCATAAATTATTGCAATAAAGTTAAGTATAAAAAAAGGTCAAGTAACTGAAATTCAAACTAATTTCTTCTCTTCTTCATCTTCGCTTAACTCTGGATCCGGAGCTGATGTTTTAGCCGTAGTGCTAGTTGGAAGACTCTTATAGCAATGATGAAGTTCCATTGTACAATATAACTTCAGGAAGGATTTTATGCGTAACCATGATACTGTGTTACCATGTTCATTCCTGTTCCTGTTTTTTATTATCTGTTTAGACAGTGCTTTGAGGTCTACCATGTCTTTATAAGTTAGCTTCTTGACAATGTACGCAGGCGCATTTTTTCTTTGTCGTCTAGATCTCGCTGTTCTAAAAATATTGAGCCAGTCAATCATAGAATATACTGGCATATTTTTCTTCTGATTCTTTATCGCACTATGTACAAAATCTGCTTCCATGTAAGAATGGCCAGATTCGAAAAAATTAATCTCTAGAACAGTGATGTGACTAGTCTGAAGAACGTGGTACAACATAGCGGCAATGTGCTGATTCCTGTTCTGACCACACACGTATCGGAAAACAGGGAAATTTCCGTTATTGTTTCAGGTATTTGGTTAAGCCAATAAAGCAGGGCACTTCCTACTTCTGAACTATCACGTTTCCCATTTAATTCATTCCATGCAATGCAGTAAGCATTGTTTGGGAGCATAGACTCATAAACTACTAAATTAAACACACATATTTTGCGTGAGTAATACATTTGTGCAGTATCATCGCTAGGAATTTGCAAAACGCTCTGCAAATCGAACGTAGCTGATAAGAAATTTAGGTCGGTTTCAGATTTGATTTTGTCAGTGGCTTTGGCACTTTGTGCTTGTTTATTACCATTTCAGTGATTATATGTTAGTAATTTTAAAATTAAAATTAAAAAAACGTTTTTAGTGTCTACTGTAAAATTGCATTTTTTTTACTTATATGCTTATTGCATGTGACCACTGAGGTCATGTGCACACAGCATTTTTTAATAAGGGAAAAATTTATTTCAGAATTGTATTTAGACAATTTTAAAAATAAACATTATTATTATTATAACAAATAAAAATAAAAAGAATATTAAATGTGAAAAACTATAAATCTAAACTTAAAAAACTTAAAATTAAGTTAATGTGATTTTTGCTGTTGTAAATTGGAAGCTAAGTACTTTACATCTGTTTCATACTTGGTCACTTTTGTTCAAATAGCCCTCCGAAGAGGGAAATTTACCGGACATTTTGGCGTTTGGGAAATTAATATTCAAATATTTCCCTCACAAACCTCCTGAAATTTTCCTCGTCTGTCAGGTCTGTTAACTAAAGGTTTTGGTTTCTTCTGCATTCTTTTGAAAAACACCTGACAATTGTTCATTTTCAATTATTTCTAAATCATTTCTCAAATCTGCAAATTTTTGCTTCCTTGTCGAACTGGATTAAAAATCGATTAATTGCATTTCTACATCTTCCAAATTCAGCCAATCAAAAATCTCCTAATTAAGTTTATTTGCTGATATTGTGTCTGGATATAAAATAAATTTGGAGATTTCTGTAGATTTCTTTTTTGAAGAAATTTGGTTTGAGGTTGCGGTTTCTATAAACGCCAAAAACATTAATTTATTTATTTGTCAAATTTATTTTGAAGTTTTGATTTTATTTATTGAAATTATTTATTTATAAACATACTGTAAATAAGAATCTTAATTGTAAAGAAGGTGGGGAGCGTGAAAGTAGAGTAGGGCTTGAAGGTTGTCCAAGACACTTAGGTAGAGGTCCGAGAGACGTGGTGGCGTCAATAAGACCTGCGGATGAACATTATACCCACAATGCTAAATAAAAATTATATTTGATTGATTAAAAAAAAATGAAAAGTGATTTTTGATTAAATTAAAGTTTTATTTAGTGCTAGTGTAAATAAATTGAAAATTTTGATTAAATGTAAAAATAAATGCACAAACAAATTTGTTTGATAAACGCCGGTAGATGTGAACGTGCACGTGCACATTAAGGTAACAAATTTAAACCTAGCAACCAATTTATTCGTGACAATTAAATTTAAAATTAATTAACTACGAGAGTCTCATGTTAAATACTAAATAATGAATGAACCTAAGCAGAATATTTTGGATTGAGCAAATTTTTATAAATTAGTATAGCTAGGGTCATTGCAGTATGTTACTAAATAACAATAGTTTATAGAAAATATCTG
Source organism: Cantharis rustica (assembly GCA_911387805.1). Lineage (NCBI taxonomy): Eukaryota > Metazoa > Arthropoda > Insecta > Coleoptera > Cantharidae > Cantharis > Cantharis rustica. The sequence continues at coordinate 32,975,234 of OU426880.1, forward strand.
CACCAAGAAGGAAATCTATTATTTTTGACACATTATATTCTGGATCTGCCAATTCTATTCTAGCTGGAAATTTTATATTGCTCGAGTCAAAATTGATGAGTGGTATGTGTTCTGTAATTTTATCTATTACCAAAAATGTCAAATTCTTCTGGAATTGCATATTGCTAGAATTTATTTTTGCCTTTATCGCGAATGCCGTCGTTGATTTGTTGTTGTCAATTCCAGAAACTACGATGGTGTCGTTTCTATCCAAGGAATTTTTAATATTTTTGAAAACTCCTTTGTAATATAATTTGTTGTAGAACCGTTGTTTAACCTCTTACCTTGATCGGTTGATTTATCTTTATCAAAAATATTGACTATGGCTGTCGAAAGTATTTTGTATGAATCTTTATTATTGAATGCATGCGATGATACAAATAACGTAATTGCAGGTGGAAGGTGTAACAATGCGTTCTGCAGTTTTTTACATTTGTTACAATTTTGTGCGGTACAATCGTTTAGCACATGATTGGGTTTTAAACTCTTTAGACATAAATGTAGTTTTTTAATTTCTTTTAACCTAACTTCTATTTTTAATTTTATAAATGTTTCACAATAATATAATTATTAAGTGAGATTCTTTACAAAAATTGCAACGATATTGTTTATGTGTGCCTACATTGGCTATTTGTTTTTGATTTATTATGTTGTTGTTTGAGATTGTTTTCAGAAGTTGACTTTTTTTTTTAAAGAAATTTTCTGGTTGTTGTGGGTAAGTTTCGTGTATCTACTGAAGTTTCTCAAAAGCGCCTAGTATTGTTATCTAATTTATTAGTCAAAATGTATATCAAGAAAGTGTTCCAATGCTCTACAAGTTGTTTTAATGCCTTTAGAGCCCTAATATTTTTTAGAAAATCATCTAAAACTCACCTTAACATTGCATCGTTTTCTTTAAATAAAATAGGACAGTCAAATATCGAATTATTAATTATTAAGGGATATTAAATATCCCTTTATATGTGAATAAATTGTTAATTTTTCATTTTGATATATTTCTGTGAAAAATTCCAGGCTAGTGTAAAATTTGTAAAATTTCTAACGAATGTATTACTTCTAAGGCGGAACCTTTCAATGACAATAACAAATAATGAAACTTTGAATTTGACCCTAAATTTTGTAAATTTAATGTACGTAAACGTACGTTGTTGATTATTTTGCAATCTGTTTCATTTTGAGTTTCTGCGGATAAACTAATACTATTTTGACCGATTTTAAACTTTGGTCTACTCATTTATTAGCTTTTGCGAGTGTTTGAAAGTATAGCTGTTCAAATTCAATAATTCGTGATGAAACTTCAATACGATCCCACTCTTTCTCCTCTATTTCGACAATAATTTACTCCAGCTTGGCAAGAGCACTTTCAGATTTTTTCAAACGAATTTTTAGTTCTTCTATTGTGTTATCGCAGGCAATACCACAAGAGCTTTGATTTATCTGGATAATTTTTAATTTCCACGAATACGTGATTATCAATTTAACGAGAGAAAACTTGGTCGACTATAAACACGAAAGCGATCGCGCGTCAGCTCGGTCGCTCGAGTGTTTTAGTCTGACCAAAAGTGTTCTCGAGACAAATTTTAAAAGAACGTATGAGTGTACAGAAATTATAAATTATCAGGATAGTAATCAAAGCTTGTGTGGTGTTTTATAAGATAATTCCGCGAATAAACGATGAAATTGATTATGTAGGTACAATGTTTACAATACAATACTACAATGTTTAATTTATATCAAATTTTAGATTAGGCTGGGATCATAATGAGCGTATGAAGTGTGACCCCAACATAATAGTTACATTTATTTCAATATAACCTCAAATTATTAATATTAATTGTTGTTCAACAAAAGTACACAGAAACTACAGAAGTTTTCGGTATGAGAATAACATCATTTTTAAACGTCGTTGCGTCTTAGGTTTACACATATTCAAAAAATGAAATGTTATATTATTTCATTTGCTACATTAGAATTTGAATTACAAGTAATAAAAAGTGAGTATGAAATGCCTTAAAATGTGTTTTCCTAACTTAATAAATTTCTAGCACAATGTGACATTACGACAATTACTGCACATGAGTAGTTTAAAACTTGAACTTTAGATGTAACCAATATAATTATCACTTAGAGCCGGTTGTACCAACCTCGTTCAAGGTGAACTTCGGTTCAACGCAAAAATTGCGTTGTACAAACCTCGGTTAAGCTTGAACTGCAGTTCAAATCGACGTTCACGAATACCTGGTGGAACGGCCGTTCAAGAGTGTTGAACTAGGTTTAAGCAATGAGAAGCATGCGCAAATGTCATTACAAGCAATGACAGTTTTAAATTTGTTTATTTTAGAGTGTGGTTATGTATACAAAAATGTTGTTTAAAGTTTGTGAAAGTTTGATTTTGAATTAATACTATTTTCTATTATTTATATTACACACTGTATCAATTTATGAAATTTTCATTTTTTAACTTGGGTTGGTAACTTTTTATGTACTTTATTTTATTATATAAATAAAATCACTTATCTGCTTCATAATCAATAAAAAATAAAAATGTCATTACGAGATAATTTAAACGAATTAACTGATGACGAAGATTTTGTGGAATTAATTCGTATAGTGATATTTCCCAGAGAACCTCAAAGGTTTAGAATAAGAACGAACAATTTTATTAAATGGAATGACGAAGAATTTCGACGGAGCTTTAGGTTTACTAAAGTAGTAGTACACCATCTAAAAGAGGAGATTTCTGATTCAATTGCCTCTCTCACAACCAGGTTAGTAATTATTAGATTTGCTATAAATCTTGTTTTAATTTAAATTTTAGAAATCATACTCTGTCGGCTGAAGAAATGCTATTTGCAACTTTACGCTTCCTTGCTACTTGTTCGTTTTTGCAAGTAGTAGGTGACATGAACGGCATCGATAAATCAACAAGTCGTGCAGTACACAAAGTGTTAAGGTCTATCCTATTTCCTAAGATCCTTAGGAAATACTAAGGTAATTTAAGTCATCCTCTTGCTTCGTATGCCGATCAGGACGGAGGAGTAATTTTTCTTTACGACAATTCGTTTCTTACTGATAAATATTTCTTTTGAATAATAATTATTTTACATTTTGGAAATCTAGTCTTGTGCGAACTCTATTTTATTTATCATTTATTATTTTTTTGTTGAGATAGTGGAGCGACAAGAATTTTGTAAAGTCGTTTCATTCCTCAGCTGGCGCCCAAACACATTCTCCTTTTATTTTACGTAGCCACCATCCTTTTAAAGGACTCACGAAGCTGTAAAGCTGCCCAGCTTCTTCGACAGTGGGTAAAAACCCAAGAGCTAGCCTATTTACTATCGTCATCAGTAGAGACAAAAAGGGTTTCTGTGACCAATAGGAGAATAACGTTACAGTGTCCTGTTAATTTAATCATCTCTTGCTCGTTGACACCCGCTTTCAGTAAATTTGTTACTGCACTGCTTCTATGCGAATGGTTGATAATTTTGTTGGTAATAGTATCTAGACCAATTTGTGCTGCAGAAATTTTTGTCTATTTTAAAATTTCGTTTACTCCTATGGATATATTCTTAAACCACCCTTTTGACGTGCTACTTTGCCAAAATGGGTTTGGCGTTAAAAAAAGTCTATCGGAAGATATGTTGCTATTTTCTTGTCGTTTGAGTAATATTTTTTTTAATAACTGCACCGGACATAAATTCTTAACTCTTACGTTCGGTGTTATCCATTTACTGTCAGAGCATCTTTTTGATCCCCCCTGGCAGGTTTTAGAAAATACTGGATTATATTCTATACGACCTGTTGGTGTTCCATCGGCAAATAATTCATCTTTAAAAAATTGGATTTTACACTGAGCTGCTTCACCTCCTCTCCATGCTAATTCTAATGCAACTATATTAAAATTTTTGAGTAGACCAATAGGCGTATATTCATCATATAATTGCGCCATTTTAAAAATTTCCTTTTTGGTTAAAGCAATTGCGCTACTTTTTCTTTTATCTATATGTGCTTGCAATTGTTTTCGCTTAGAATCGCGTGCTTTCCGTGCTTCTTTAAGGATGTATTCTCATGTTTCGACCGAATTTTTAAGATCTTTTCGGGAATTTTTTTTATAAGTAAATAACATCCCGTTATTTTAAAAATCGATATCAGTAAATGGATTTAATTTTATACCGAAGGTTTTAAAATATTTTTCCTACAATAATTTTGCTGTGATGTTTCACATTGTTTTTATGACATACTCTTTGTAATCTTCTCCGTTTTTTTTCATATTAAAACCCCAATCCAATAAAATTAAAGCAACGTCTTTCACCGATTGGGGTGTTTGTAAATCGAAAATTGTTCAAATTGGCTCCAAATTGAACAATGACTTTTTTTGGTATTTCTTGGAGTAATGTTGTCGATACAACATAGTATACCCTCCGTGGATACTGAATTATACTAAACACTTATACTAAACACTGATTAACTTAAATTTTGCTAAACCAATATTGCATATTATGTAAAAATTTCACGAATAGTTCACATAATAAAAAATGTAAAAAATTCATGGCATCCTAAAAAAATAAACAAAGACGCATTTCAAAAAAATTTTACTTAAACGACAACAAAATAATAACATAACATCGGATAGCCTGTTTTTAGCACAACCCGTTTTGGAAAAGCAGTACTAATAATAAAATTACTAATCATTCACAGAGAAACAGTGCTGTAACAAATTTACTTACGGCAAGTATTAATGAGCAAGCAAGAGTTAATTAAAATTATAGGATACTCCACATCGTCTGCTATAAAGTTGCTCTATATACATATAATGGATTACAATCATACAGCCCGAATTATCATTCGAGAACACTTTTTATAATTTTTTTTTAATTGACTTCTTAGTATTTTACAATCTGTCAAAATAACAATAAGTAAAAGATTAGAGAAAGAAATACAAGACATAAAGAGAGTTGCCCATTGCTCGCTCTTTTTTATATTTTAACATCCACGATATTATTCTTGGCTTTATCAGTTGTGTTCAGCGATAGGGCAAGTCCAATGGATCATGACGTTTTAACCTCCTTGTTCGATGGGCAGTCAGTAGATCTACCGCAAGAGAGTTTGGGTGGTCTTCAATACGATATTGGTATCTGGAGCTGTATGATTTGATACATTTCTCTACGGTGGGAGTTTGGAGGTTGCGACGTATGACATCGTTGGGCACAAACCACGGAGCATCGGTGATGGTCCTCAAAGATTTTGACTGGAAACGAAAGCTGAATACCATATGTCCATATTGGTTTTATGATGGTTTTGTACATAAGGAATTTGTTTTCAAGAGACAATTGTGAGTAACGATTTAGCATCCAAGAATGTTTTCTAAAAGCATGGCCTAGTTGGAGTCGCTTATTCCAGATGTGTTTACCCCATATTGGTTTTATGATGGTTTTGTACATAAGGAATTTGTTTTCAAGAGACAATTGTGAGTAACGATTTAGCATCCAAGAATGTTTTCTAAAAGCATGGCCTAGTTGGAGTCGCTTATTCCAGATGTGTTTACCCCATGTCAATCTTCGATCCAAATGCATACCCAGGTATCTAACTTCTTATCTTTGTGGTAGGAGGTTTCCGTTGAGGTTAACAGGAAGGCAGGTATCTCTTTTGTTTGTAAATGTTACATGAACCGACTTTTGTACATTTGCTTTGATGCGCCATTTTTTCAACCATTTTTCAAGTTTGTTGAGATACATTTGTAAATATGTCGTCGCAACAATTGGATTTGGATGGGAAACCAAGATTGCGGTATCATCAGCGAAAGTTGCAATAACTGTATTTCTAGTAGTTGGTAGGTCAGCTGTATAGATCAAGTACCAATATTTAATAATTTTTAAACAAGTTGTTTTGTCTCTCTAATTTTTCGTTTTGCTGCCCTAGTTTTGGAATATTTTATTTGTGCTTTCTTTTTAATATGGCCATTTATAGCGGCTTCCCTACTCTCGGCACCTTTTAAAATTTTGTTTACATTTTTCACCCACATATGTATATAAAAAAATACAAACACGTCTACAGACATTTCATATGTATTGTGTTCTTTGCATGTAAAATTATTTTGTACTAAGGTACCCACATACGACACCAAACTTACTTTAACATTTTCATTAAAACATATTTTCGGAAGAAAGTAATGCAAGACATCATTACACCTATTAAAAAGTTTTACAAAATTTGTGTTCGGTCTTGTTAAAGCTTTTGGACTATATGGCCTTGCTTCCAATATTGGAAATGTCTTCTTTTATTTTTTTAAAAATTTTTCGTGCCATATAACCCGCAAGATATGGGTGTGCATTAACATTAGGATCAGTACTAAACCTGAAATCATCATGCGGTGGAATTGGGATTATCTGCAGCATCTTCATTTTCGGAGGTTGAATCTGATAGAAAACTCTTTAAGGCATTTAAAGATCCAATGCTGTCATCCTTTTCACAATTTCCCCCGGTGAATGGCTTGACATATAATTGGACACAATTAATGATGTAAACTATGTTACAAAAGAATGGCAGGTTGGATTTATGTTGCGAGCGCCATGACTCCTAATACAACCAAAAAAATTTTCAAGAGGATCCTGATTGATATTTTGTAACGAAATAAATTAAAATCCTAGTGCTTTCTCTACTTTCCATAAATAGCAGAATGTCTAAAAATTAAAATAAGTTAGATACAGAAAATATTAAAACTTGCGAAATAAAATGATTACCTGAATAGTAAAAATTCAATTTTTAACAGTGGGAGGTACATGTGTTTTTGTTCTTTTTTGAAAACTTATAGTATCCAAAATTCATGGCTTCTATCCAAAACTCATGATGGGGTGATGACGATGTAACAGCAACCCTTAGATATCTACCTTCGGAAGGTTATTAATTCTAGTTCCAGTTACCGAATCAAACAGCTTATCGAAAACAATAAAAAATAAGCGGTATTTATTGCATTTGTTAATAATGTTGAAAGCCCTAAAAAAAATTTATATTGTAGTGAATTAATAACAAATTAGAAAATGTCTTACCCGATTTTACAACACCACGTATAGTTGAAGAAACACGTTGCGATAGTGCTACCCGTCTGCGCTCGAGTCGCAAAAGTTGGCTAAACTAACGCTGAATGCCTACCCTTACCTGGTCTTTCGAGCGACGCTACGGCTCAACTCAGAGGTGAAAGCAAATTAGTGGTGGGTCGAAAGTCAAGATTGAATCTTGCTCTACTCAAAAAAAACACAAATGCTTAAAATGGCGCCATGCACTTTTTGCCGCTCGCCTAAGATGGTAACCTAAAGTGCAAAAGCTAGTATAAATAAAACACCAGTAAAGGTAAACTGCGTTTAATCACAAAAAAAAATATATACGACGTTGAAATATACAAGTAGTACCACACAAGTGTCGCAAACTGTACGCAGTGAGTTAATAGATTGTAATTGTATAAATTAGTGCCGTTCAGATCTGAAGGTTTTCTTAACCTAAAACAAAATAATAATCGAGCTTCGCCCGATCCGCAAACAATCATAAATTAGGTTGATTAAATAATCTTCTTTCTTCCGATCTTAAGCCGATCTTACACAAACAACGCGTATTCAAAAAAAGAATCGCACAAAATAAAACAAAAATAGTTGCTCACCAATTTCGTCGGTACGCCCCTGCTTTATTACTTCCTAAGTTGACCACTATCACTTGCGTTGCGCATAAACGGCTTCCGATATTCAAAAAAGTTTGTGATTAGATGGATGGTTACAGCTTAAGAAGAATACTTAGAATTAGCCAGTCTTGTACAGCAGACGAAGAATTGGTCTTTGATAAAGGTGTTACGGAACTTCTTGTTGTCAATAAAAGGTAAGACGATAATAAATCCTAACCTAACTTGAATTGTAACTTTCGGTTATTTCTAGCGTTTGAACAGAAGCAACCTCCTAACTTCGATATCCAGTGCAATCACTATTGACCCCCAAGTAACGGGTTAAAAATTTCATTAACGTATCTACGAAGGATGAAATTTAAATAATCGATGAGGTTCGAACCAGTATAAACTGTAAAGCCGTTTGTTGCAAACTTGCCAACTAACTCAACTTATAAACCAACAAATCGATGTAATTAACACTTGGTAAATCTCACTTATTTGGCTACCGAACTAACGTCAAAATTTCAGAAAGGAAGACTAATCTTATCTGTGCGAAAAATTGTTGCCAACCTCAACCTCGAAGAGATATCGCATTTCCTTAATTATAAGCGCCTAAATCAAAATTTTGTTGGTAAATAAACGTACCTATCAATGAAATTAAGTTGTTATAATTTGTTACAAAATTTAGGTGTTAAAATAAGCATTTTGTTACGTTCGGGGCGTAGCGGTGGAATCTGAACGTAACAATAGTACTTGGGCTGCTAATTTCACCTTCATTTTTTTAATGTTGCTGCTATAAACATGGTGATCTGTTAACTCGTTTAACATTCTTGTGTCAAAATCGCCAACAACAAATTCATAAATGCCGATATCTGACCAAGATGCAACTGCCGTTTTGCCAGCGGAAGGCTTAAAATTGGCAGTAGTGTCTGTTGTGGATTATACTTGTCGAGTGAATCATCAACTTCTTTGTAGTTTGTTGTTTATTAAAAAAGAACTTTATTTTATATAAATTTTATTGTTCATACTACACTGTCTGAACGAACACTGGTGGTCGCTTAGAGTGGGGACACTCTCGTCGAATATTATATACAGTACGTTGTACATATTCTGAACAGTGTCTACGAAATTGTTTCGTATACACTTTAACAAGTGAGGAGGATCATATAGGTATATATGGAGTACTTCTTGGTCACCTATTAAGTAACCCATAAGTCTGTTTTCAATTCCTTCGCGAACATATTTTTCATTGGTATCTTCATTAAACTTTTTATAGCTGAAGTATTGACCTGCGCCTGATTTGAAACACTACATACAACATGGAGACCAATGTTTTGAAGCGTACGAATAACTTTAGTTAATTCAATTTTTATCTGAGCTGCCGTCATACCACTTTCTGTAAAATAATATGCCACGAGCTATGAATATCATAGCATGGTCAGCAAACTTAGAAGTCTTCCCACCAACATCTTCAAAACCTTCGATACAATCATTTTTACTGTTGTAATGCAAAGATGAAAGATGCAAGAAGATGATTCACTCATCTCATCAAATATGATAGTACAATGACGATCAAGTTCATGTAAGTTTTCAACAGAAATTTGTAGTGATTCCAAAATTTCATAATTGATGCCAGTTCTCAAATTAATTTTGTGTAACGAATTTGTTACACTTTCAAAGTTTTTTTTCCGAGATTATTTATAATTTTTGCGGATTCCACTAAAGAGAAATACCTTTTTTTCCAAATTTTCGATGGATGATGGAACGTATGAAAAGTTAGCTTTAACAGTATAAATTAATTGTTATCGAATTAATGTACACATTCTTAAAAATTTCTTGACATTCTTTTATTGCTGCCGACGATAATTCTGACAATTGAGAAACAATAATCTTAGAAAAATTTCAAAATTTGTAATATATTGCTATGCCCCCAACTTTGCAAATTCATGCATTTTCACCTTCTTGTGAGAATAGTTGAGGTAACACAGATTTTTACAGCTATGAGCTCTTGTAGTTGAAGTTTTTCAAATCGTTAATTAAAAATGCTCAATTTTTTGTTACCTTGAATGTGGTATTTTACTTGTAACTTTCCACGTGCGCGCTCCACATGTGCTATTGCAGCTGGTCTAACAAATTTTGCTGCTACGCAATTTTACTCGTCGACTAAATTTTTTACAAAATTCTTCATCATCCAAATTTATTAGTACTTCACTTTACCACAATTTAAAACAAACAAAACAATTTTTATTTTTAATGAACTTACTTTTATTTCATTAACAATCAAAATTAAATTATTATTGCGGGAATGATTTTTCGTCCGCTCGACTATTTGACGTGAAGGCGTCAGCCTAAGTCTTCTTTCTATCCAAGCCCCTCTCTTTTCTAGTTTTACTTTCTCCCCACTTTTATTTACATAGCAAAATTTAAGAAACATTTTTATGTACAGTGATAAATAAATAAATACTAAAACAAACTGAAACTTTAAAATTATTTACAAAATAAATGAAATTGTGATTTTTTTAGTTTTTCGAAACACGACAATATAATATATGACAGCATTGAGCCCACGTTCCCTACCTATAAGCACTGGTTTGGGAAGTAGAGGTGTAATCGGGAAAATTTTCTTTAAAAGCTTGAACTCTCAAAGGCACTTTCACAAAAATTCTTTTTGCATTCAAAACCAACGAAAATTTAAGACAAATTGTTTCGGCAACACGGGATAGCTCATGTGCCAGACATGTACAGTAAATTAAATTTTTATAAAATACTTTGAGTTCTGTTCCAGCTTTAATCATGTACTTCGTCGGTCATTAAAAAAAAACTTAAAAAATGCTCTAATAAACACTAACATGCGTTTTAAGCAAAATCTTGAGAAAAAAACACTATCAACATTAGATCAAATCACTGCAATTTTTAAGAAACGTCAAGATCCAAAAGGAATATCTTCTGCTTATAATTTAAAGCAAGAAGCAAAAAGCTTAGAATCCGGGTTCTACTAATGAGTATCTGCGACCACGACTACTTTTTCGTTGCATATTAAGTTGACTGATTAAAAATTTCGCAGTTGTGGTATTTACATTTTTAAAAAATTCAGAGTTTTCAAATAGTCCTTTTAATGTTTGCCTTATTTTTCTTCTTTATTTATAAAATTATTTTTTTTTATTTTAATTAAAGAACAAAGTAAAAGTTTTGCTTAAAATTACAAAACAAAATCTAAATCTAAGAACACTTAAAATTACTTAAAAAAGTATTTAAAAAGAAAATAAATACTACTAATGCTGGAAAACAACTGTTAGGAGGATATTAGAATTTAATCTCATTAGCAGGGCTCGGAAGTTATAGCACTAAAAAAGTAAACTTTTAGCGCTTTAATATGAACTTAAAAACACAAAACTTAGCGCTATAAATAGCACTAAAAATTGAAAATATGCAAAATAAATATGCATCTCTATGATGATATTCGAGAGGGCCTTGGGTGCTTTCGTTCTTCGTAGTGCTTCGGCGATGGCCGCATGGGGGACGGTATCGAACGCCTTGATGATGTCAAGCTGTGCAGCGCACAGCTGCGTTCTCTTGCCTCTTCTGATGGCTTCGTCCAGGAGCATGGCGTTAAGGAAAAAACCATTTCCCTCGGTAAAGCCTCGCTGGCGCACGGATATCTCGGCGTAGAGTTCAAGTCTAGTTTTTATACAAGAGCTGAGAATACGTGCCATGACAGAAGCGATTGTCAGTGGCCGCCAGTACTCTGCTCTCACCGAGTCCTTGCCCTTCTTCGGAATCATTGTGGTTCTGTTCTTATGCCACGCCGAAGGGTAATATCCAGTGAGGATGATGGAATTAAAGGCTAAGGCCAATGCAGCAGCAGCTCCCGGATCTCATAGGCCCATCTTCGTGACCCCATCCGGTCCTGCCGCACCCCTGTTCTTCAGGCGCTGAATTTTGGATCGTATCTCTTTGATGGTAATTACAGATACTTTATTGTCATCGGCTTCAATGATGTTTGGCCGTGCGTTGTCGGACCCACTCCATAATTCTTCGTACAGCTTCCCAATATCGGTGATTGGAAGTTTAGGCTTTTCGCCGCCAGTCAGGCCATAGACGTTACCACCCATCACCAAGTTGGCAAGTTGTGATGGGTTTTTCTTGTATAATTCTTGTGTCTTGGCGTATCTGGCGCGTTTCTCGGCAGTACGTTTGGAGTACGGCTCTCTTCTTTGTTTATAAACGGTAACTCTCATCCAATATAATATAAAAAAAAGGAATTTCAGGTTGTATTGGGAGGCAAATCAAACAATATATTTGTACGCCGACGTATCGGAAGATTTATTTCTCCATTATCAAGACTATAATGAAAACATGTATAAGTCACATGGGTATACAGATAGTACAACTCATCGGAGAACAAATAAGATGGAAAGTGTTCGATGTAAGCCTAAATGTGCGTGGTTAGTCCGCCCTTGGTGGCAAACTTCCTCTCGCATGCCAGGCGGGGGAACGCCTCTTCTGCCGTTGTTGGAGTGGGGCCTAGACATTTTGCGTGGTGGCACAGACCGGCATGGTAATTCTTGTAAATCTTTTGGCATCTTGCACACGCGAAACGGGCTTCTTCGTCGGGATGGTGTGACTTGTAGTGGTCTATCAGGAGTGATGGTTTAGTGAATCCTTTCTTGCAGTGTTTGCAGGTACCGCTCTTATAGGGGATCTCATATTCAGTTGCCGCGCTAGCTGCTTCTAAAGCATTGTTATAATCATCAACGGGGATCCTTCCATCATCCGAGGCTTCTTTATTTTCGCTGATAACTGACCAGTCATTTCGCACCTAGAGATGGTTGGTCTCTAGACGCTAGTCGGTCTGAGGGGGCTGCCCTCTCACCGGCAGAGCCGACATGCCGCTACGGGCGTATACAGTGCCCGTCTCTTGTTTGATCCGGCTCGTCTTAGCAGAAACAGCGCCACCACGTGAAGGTGCCGAGTCCGGTCTTGCCGGCAGCTTTTAGGTGCAATACTGCCGACCTGGTCACGTATGGTTAGATGTTAGGCCGTACGCTCCCTTTGGACCTTTTCCCGGGTTCGCCGACGATTTTTGATCCGCGTCGGTTTAACCAGGTTAGGGTGAAGCAACTATGACATATTGGCGGGGGGTATGGGGAGTTACCGAGTCGGAGCGGGTGTAAAAAAAAATTCCTTGGTGAAAAAGCCCGACCATACGGAGTACGATCGGGCGGAAATTTAGGTAAAATAAAAAAAATTTGATGAAAAAAGGCCCGAACCGCAAATGCGGCTCGGGCCTGGATTTTATCTCTCGACTCGGCGGCACAGTCGCGCGCCCTCCTGGGGACAGTAACTCCCGCCTCGAGAGAAATCTCAAGAGGAGAAAAGTTCGGTTTGGCCTTTCAGCCTCCCCGTTCCCACGAAAGGACCAGCAACAATCGCCCATATTGGAGTGGCACGATCGTGAGCGACGGACAACTTTTATGACAGTCGCCTGTCGACCGACGCCGACCCTCAAGCCACGGGAGGGACAGGGCACACGCGTGCAGTTATTAGGGAAAACGCGGACGTGAGCAACGGACCACTTTTATGATAGTCGCCTATCGACCGAAGCATACCCCCGCGTTTGTATAACGACTGTTAACGACTTTAATGTCATCCGGCTACGATGAAAGTAGTGATCTGCACGCGTGTTTTGCTGAAAAGCGAAAGTTCAAACCCATCGTTTCGCTAGAAAGTAGATATTAGATGGGATAAGGTTAAGAGAGTCATAGTTACTCCCGCCATGATGAATATCTAAAATAGTAGTTTTGAGATATTTGCCTGCAAAGGTTTTAAACGGCTGATTCAAAGCTCCGGTGTAAAAACAATAATATTTTATATTTTTTGTGTTAAAGTACTAAAATTATATCGAAAAACGTTATTATTATAATTTGACATAGAACTTACAACTAAAACATAAAAAAAATCTAACACAGGTCACAAATAATCATGACTATAATGATGACTGTCCACCTGAAATTAATTTCAATGACTATTATTTATTCAATTCTTCCTTGGTAGTTTTCACAGTATGACGAATTTATATTTATATAAATTTATATTTCCTAGTTTCAGGTCGATAAAACTTCTTCAGAAACTGTAGGTCATTGTATTTTGCAGTTGATATTGGTAGCTTGCCCTCGTATGCCAAACCGGGCAACTTAAATTCTTTATCATTGAGACTTGCCTTAGCAGATCTTAAAGAAGCTGGCGTATTGACTATGCTAGACTCCCATGGAGTGTTGTTAAAATTCTTATGAAACATGAGACGAGGGCGGTCTTTGTGGTCTGGTGGGGAAAGGACACGTTTTCTTGTAGAATGGTTTCAGGAATGCACTCCAGCCCATAAATGAATTTTGTGAGCATTCAATAACATCAAAAGGCTTGGGTTTCTGTCTGGATTCACGTATATGTTTAGCCCATTTTTTTGGGAGTTCAACCCTAGTTTTTTGGTTGATAAGAGCCATGTTGCGATCGCACTCCATGTACGAATGCCCTCTTACGGGGAAAATTACCGAGACAGACTCGAGACGGTGGCAGCAATGTACTACATAGTGAAGGAACCTGAATATGGTGTAATTTTTGTTCTGACCACAACACGAGTCGCAGAATATGTTCAGAGATTTCACTTGATCATCTAGCTCGTGAAATATAAAGTGAAATAGGTGTGAGGATACATCATCTGCTACATTTTTGCCAATGGTCTTGTCTTATGTGAAGAAATAAGAAGTTGAATCAGCCAGCACATGAGTATTGAATAAAAAATAGCGAAGTTGTCTTTTATAGTATACATCATTAGTAGTGATGTTGGGTACGTGAAAATTTTTTTGAAAATCCATTGTTATGGAAGCCATCTTTTCTGGCCGTCATGCGAGCTTTTCGTTTCTTTTCGTAAAATATGATAGCTCTGTTCTTATGAACATTGTTTTGAATTTGGAGTTTTTGAAGCTGAGAATAAAGTTGAGATTTCTCTACTCCATCGTGCAAGGAAGTTATTTTAGTTTCAAGATGTTTTTTCTCCGCTAGAAATTCATCGCAGGTCGAACAAGTATCTATTCTTGGATATCCAAAGGATATATTAAAATTATTATTAAAGTGTTCCGGTACGCTTCGTACGATACTTTGTTGAACGGATGAGCTTCAATATACATTTTGTGGATCTTTGACAAGTTTATCTCATCAGAAAGATAAACTTTTCTGCTCTCGTGTAAATTATAATGACCTTTTCTACCATTAACTTCTTTGAGTGTATCGATTTGCTTGTGCATAAGATCAACAGTTTCTTGAAGTAGTTTGGTTTTAATGTGAGCTCCTCTTTTATCTTTTTGGATGGCTTCTTTGTCAGCCAATGCTTTTTGAATAAACTGAAGCCTTCTTCCAGTTATACCATGCAAAGCTAAGAAAGCTTTGTAACACACAGGTACCTCATAAGAATTTGCTTCAAGCATATGTATTTTATAAAAAAAGGCGCTGTTGTGAAGTTTTGCATTTTCCTCGCCATTTCGCGAGCGATGGCGTTTCACTTTCGTGACTGTTATAAGGCTGCTTAAATAAGCGTCTTGGTCATACCTAAAGACAAAGTTGTGGATGAATAAAAATAAAAATATTATGATAGTGCTTACCTGCTGACGAAGTTATTAAAGTTTGATATAATTTTGGATCTCTGTTGCTCACTTATTGTCTCAAAGCATTTAAAATGAACACACTTGCAGTCATTGCCGATTTCATGACTTTGCAATCGGAGTTTTTTTAAAACGTCACTCATTCCCTATGTGCACTTCCTCTTCTTGGTATCTGTGATAACAGGATACTGCTCTTCGCCTTCTAACATCATGTTTTAATTATTACACTAACTTACACTATAAACCCGAACGACCTTACACAATAAATTTTATTAACATAATCATGCGAATACTAATCTGCAAATGCACTAGATTGATAATATTTTACCTACCACGCATGAATTAGCGGTTTTATGCATAGAGAGACATTCATCGTTATTGCTGGGGCACAGGTGACATTCAGCCTTTAAGTCGTGAAGCAGTTTTAAAAAATCTTGATTTTCTCGGGACTCTCTGCTATATTGTCAGGTTTTAGAAGGTAGAAAGTTACAAATGTGTAATTTTGGACATTCATCACTGTTGCAGTGAACCCTTCGTATGAAGATATGCCCATAAATAGCACTTAAAACTCTAAAATAGCAAATTAGCACTAAAAACCGTAAATATGCAAAAATTAGCATTATAAAATTTCGTATACAACCTCAGGAAAGTGTAAAACAAATTTGTATCTTACTTTGAATATTCTAAGACTTACCAGAAAATATATGCATTTGTACATATTAATACTGTTGTATTTATGGAAGAAGTGTAGATGGATGTCGAGTTTTTGAAAGTGGAACAAGTAGTCCATAAAACTGGTGATGTGAAAAATACATACGTATTTTCATCTCATAACTTTCTTCATTAGGATCTTCAGGTCTATAGGAAGACCATAGATAAGCGTAATTGTCTGGTATCTTCATGAATTCATTTGCACGGCAGGTAGTGAACGTAAATCCTAAATTTGTATTGTCAAAATTTGGGGCTACATTAAGTCCTAGAATTTGGTTGGGAATAGATTGTAGTCTATCAGTTCCAAACTGGAATTGCTAGAGTGTATGCATCTGTAAATGCAACACACATGGGTTCAAATTTCTTTTTCCTATTTGTAAAGTCCAAAAATAAGAGAATGATTTATGACTGAAATGTCACGACTGTATGGTTAGAACGAGAATACGTCTGGTTATACATGTTCATCCTCGTCAAATGTAGTAATATTGAAAGGTGGATTAGTTATGGGTCATAGTCAGTGTTACTCCAAAAAGCAAGTGCTGGATTATAACTACTAGGAAGTGGCTTTATCTTTGATTTGAATGTCTGTGCACGCTGAAGAAATTTACAAAGGATTGCAAAATTATCATCATTTATATCATTAATAATATTTGTATATTGCTATGCCCCCCAGCATTTTATTTTTAATTCATTTTCAAAATAAAACTTTTTTCCTTAAATATTTCTTTAAATTTAATTTGTATTTGAATGAAATTTTGAAAATGGGCTCGTTAAAAATTATTCGATACCGGTATCGCAGTCCGGCTTATCAATACAAATTTTATAGTTCCTATAACAAATTTTCAACTTATTAATATAAGAATTTTTAATTTACTTATATTTTTAATTACTGTTTTCTTCTTTCTTCTTGCTCCATTATCTTCTTTATCTTATTACAATTAATTTTTCGGACTAATAAATCACACGTCCATCATGTCGACCATTTTTTGGCAAAAGGCTACGATAAAAACTTTACTTCTACCAACTTTAATTTTCAAAATTTTACGTCCCAAATTCAAATTCATATATGTATTTTATAAAAAATTAAAATCAAAATTCATAGCAAATTAACAGGGTAGGTAAAACTTTGGTTCGGAACATGACAATCACATGTTAATAACCTTAACCATTTTTTCTTTTGTAAACTCTTCAGTTTCTTTTTTAGAGTAGAGGCTACACGATATAACTTTTTAGCTTTTGGTGAAAGACCCGAGACTCGACTAACATTCACATATCCGAGAAGACCAGTTCCTAAAAAAGTAATACATTAATTCCTTATTAAATTGCTTTACAAACCTGTGTACAACCAAGCATAGGGAAATCAGTAAGTCCCTTAAAGGATAAAGCTGTCGAGACGACATGATATAGCTTTAACGACAGCTACTACTCGATGTAATATATTTTCCCAGTAATAAATGTTACTATCTAGATTAAAGTTGATAAGACTGTTAATTGTGCCTACTTTCTGTCCTCTTTCTGTTAAATTAAATATGGACGTTTTATGTTCCGATGAGTTCTCGTGAGCTTTTATACGCATAATTCCATTCTTCCAATCGTTAAATTCTTGATTTCCCAAATGAATATCAACATTAAACAATCGGCAAGGACTACAATTTAGTAAACTACTTTTACTTTTTAAGTAAATCAACCAAGAGCAAGATATAACTTTTCCGTTTAACATTTTGCGCTCAAAAAGAAATTTATGGAAGGCATCAGTATGTATTTATCACCTTGAAGATGTTCTGTTTCTTTAAAATCCACATCTTTATTTTGTATAAATCCATGCTTAGCAAAATAGTCTATAGTTGCCATTTATAATCCAATCAGCTGGATCGCTACTTATAGTACGATTCTGTAGCTTATAATATTCTGTAATAATTATGTTACCGGAATGGGACAAAATTCCGCGACCACAATCTCGCCGCCAAAATCCTGCCAACCGATATTCCCGCCGGACCACAATCCCGCCGAACCAAAATCATATTGTCTCAAGGGAAATGTGAAACGTCATATTTCACATTAAAAACTTATAGTTTTTAATTGAAGCAACAAAATAATTTATGATTTAACAAAGTTTTGAATTTGTAACGAGGTACATGTCGCTGCCTCCCCCCCCCCAAATCGAATTTTTTATTAAAATTGGTGTCAAACGTTTGAGCTTCGTTAGAGTCTCAATGAGCTTCAGTTTCCGTCGTTTGAGCTTCAACGGTCGCGGAGTTATTCGCGAAAACTTTGGGGGGGGGGGGGGGGGCGTAGACATGATAGCCCCCCCCCCCAATTGGAATTTTTGGTTAAAAGTGGTGTCAAACGTTAGAGCTTCGTTTGAGCTTCAATGAGCTTCCATTCCCGTCGTTTGAGCCTCAATTGGTACATTTTTGTTGCTCTATCATTGAGGGCTGATTACCGAATAATTGCTGAAACATATAATAAGCTGTGGATGCAGCGTTGAGTTCCACATGATTATTTGGTAAATATTTCCTGTTCTGAATCTGAAGATTCTGATTTAAAATTGTAGCCCGTCGTTTATAAGTTTGAACGTTAACGCCATCACGCATAACATTTGCAATCAATTCGTATAGTTTTGAGGTAATATTTGTATTTACAAAATTTGCATAATTTCTACTTTCTGCATAACAACAGCACATAATATGTATTATACTATCAAATCCACAGGTGTTGATTGGTGTATAATAAATTTTATCCTATAAAATAGGTTTTAAATTTAAACAATTACCTCTTAGTAATCCTATTACCCGTGATTTCGTCTTACTTTCCATATTACATGTCAAAAGAGTAGGATCTTTATCCAAATAATTGGGTTTTTTCCTTTTTTTACTTCCGCTATTTTCACCAAGACCGCGCAAATTTTCTATAGCATTTTCAATAATTTCATCATCATTTTTGACATCGATTTCGTCTTCTTCTTTGGACACTTTTCTCTTAAACGCATTGTTGCAAGATGTAGGTTCTGAAATTTCTTGAAAATTACTACGTAAATATATATCTTCTGAAGCCTTTTGATTCGAAGGTAGTTCATCAACGCATGTTAATTCTTCGATAATGCTGGTTTCTTTCGCTTTCATTATTTCCACCGAACGTTTATCTTTAGTATTATATTTTGATTTTAACATAATCGTAGAACCGTTGATAGCTGTAATGTGCGTTTTTATAAAATCATCCACTCGCATTGGCAATGTTTCGTGATGAAAAACTCTATGTTTTAAATGATTAAATAGACTTTCCGAAGTTGAGCTGGTTTCTGTCAGATTTCCATACTTAAAAATTGGGGTCATTACAGCTGACCAACATGGAAGAAATTTACAAAAACGTAACAACCGTTTTGCAATTGCTGGGCTGTATTGCATGTTGTCATGGTCACCTTGATTATGTGCTGCTTTCGAATCACGGTCACAAATATCATAAATTGATTTAATCTCTCCATATATATCTAGCGCATCTTCAATTTCAGAGAATTCGTCAGTATCTTCTATTTTATCCAAATCACTATTATTTTCATAGCTACAACCATTTGAGTAGTCACCATTGTCATCTATTAGTGCCGTTTTTGTAATTTCATGGGTTGCTATTCTGTTTTTTAAGTAAGCTTTTGCTATTTCACAACTTGTAAGTTCATTGGCAGAATTTTTTCCTTCTTCTTCGTGTAATGCTACAGTAAATATATACGTTAATAAGTTTTTATATCTTCAAAATCTGTACTAACTAATAGTAAGCCAATAGACCGAAGATAAAAGTTTTTTATGCGTTTTGTAGTAGATTTAATTTTGTCCCAACTGCTAAACAAATGCATTACATGATTGAAATCGTTTCTAATCATGCATAACGGTACATCAACATTTAATTTTTTTTTGATTAAGTCTGAACATACGCTAATATATTTAGATTATTAGATATATAGATTATTATAGATATATTAGATATATATCTATATATAGATATTTAGAGACTGCCATTTCCTTAAGAGCATTCCGTCCAGTTGTAGTCTTGAACGATTTTTTAAAAACCGTTACTAAAGATTGAGATTACTGTTCTACACAGGATGCCATCATAGACACACCAGGAACCGTAACAGATGCTTCTTATGGCTCTCCCTCCACACCAGCTATGCAACATACTAGGTTTGTTCCAACGAGCCGATAAACCGTACAATGTACGGTCACGCTCATGCGCGATAGATAAAAAGCGTTCCAACCGACAAGTGACGGTTTGTTGGACGATCCTTTAAGCGTTCCAACCGAATTCGTGATCGTTTACTGAACGGTCTGGGAACGATCATTTCGATACACAATCCAAAGTAGTAACCGAATAGCAATTTGGTGACTGACCTGCGCATTGAGTATTTTTCAGCTGATTATTGTATCTGTCATTTTAGGTTAGTGTAATTCTGTGTTTTGTTGATATTCTTATTACTTATTTCATAAAAATACAATTAAAATTTTAAAATATGAGCGATTGCGGAGATAGTGATATTTTATCGGACATTGAAAGCGAAAGCAGCAGTGAAGACGATATGGAATTCTTGCAACAAAAAGTGAGAATAAAAAACGAAAATTATTTAGGTAAGAAGTTAATTTATTATTGGAAAGTATCATGAGAACCTTGAAGTAACTGTGTATAATTTTAGAGGGAATAGTACCACAATACTCTGAAGAAGTGTTCTTCGAGCATTTCAGACTTTCGAGAGAAATGGTTAATAATATACGGGACAAGTTTGAAACCAGCACCTATTTTCATAGTGATAGAGGACAGTATGGAAATTTACCAGCTTTACATCAAGTAAATAATTAAATTTAATATAGTTATTAACTGCATAATTAATTTAATTTCAGGTGCTTATTTATTTATGGTTTATGGGACATCCGACAGCAAGCTTTCGAGATGTTGGTGATCGTTTCGATATAACAATAAGTTCTGTTCACCGGGTTATACATCGACTCACTGGATTGTTAAGTAATTTATCTGCAGAAATTATAAAATGGCCAAATGACGCTGAAAAACAAATCAGTGAGGAACATTTTAGAAGAAATGGCTTTCCAAACATAATAGGCGCAATCGATGGAAGTCATATTAAAATTGATAGGTCTCAAATTGATCCTGATTCATACATAAATCGAAAAGGATACTATTCCATTCAGGTAGTTTAATAATGGCAAAATAAACATTGTACACTTAAAATAAACAGAATTATTTTATTTCAGATGCAAGCTGTGTGCGATCACACAAGAAAAATAATAGATGTATTTATTGGGTATCCAGGCTCTGTGCACGACAGTCGAGTATTCAGGAATTCTCCTCTGGCAACTGATTTAAAAGAAAAATGTGGCCCTTATTTTATTTTAGGAGACAGTGGATATCCTTTACAAAGCAACTTACTTACTCCATATAAAGATAGAGGTAACTTAACCAGATGTAGCACCAATTGCGCTAGCACGGCCCTATTAGCGTTCGTGGATGTACTTTACGTAACGGCTAATTCAAAAAAATTCGGTGGCTATGAGATGTTACCTCAGGGAGTGAGATTTGTTTGGCTTTTGCTTGTGTTTAAAATGGTTGACGATCCACCTAGAAGAATTGCGGCGCCAAAACTCAAAATAAAACAAATAGAACAGGAAAAGAGATTTATTTTTCGTATTATTAAAAGAAATTGAAAGATAGTTACAAGCTGGATAACTGGCACTGGTATTCGTCGACGTAACAATTTTATAATGATTGGAAAATTCCAATCCACACTCGGGTATCACTTCTGGATGGTGGTAGTATTGTTGCGGGCAGTGTGACAAAATTACCAGTAGCGATTAGCAATGTAAACTGATAATCAGTTGCTCAAAAAAGAAATAACAAAAAAGTCTAAATGGAGACCAGTGAAGTAGCAACTCACAGTACCAACTTGTGTACTAGTGCAATATGCACAATATTAAAGCAACGCAGCAAATAAATGACAACAAATATGCTAAAATAGAATCTTGCAAGCCACTTACCCAGTTTACCTTAGAGGTGACAAAAGGTTCTTTCGATACAGATCTGCCTCGATTCCTTGGTATTCAAATTGGTAACTGTTGGTAATCTACAAAATAAATAGCTGCAAAATAACCATTAAAGCACATTATCATCCACTGCGTGTATGTGAAGTAGCTGATACACAGTATTGGTACAGGAGCCAACCTCCACTAATATTATCTCCGACTTCACGGAAGCAATCGAAATGATATTTGCTACTGATTAAGTCACACTGATCGATATTATAATACGGATACTAAATCGATGTTGTTCATATAATTGATTGTCATCGGTAGGGATTCGCAGTGACGGGTAGAGCTCCAGAATAATGAATATTTTCCAAAATTAAAATTTTAAAATTGCTCTCCAAAATGGCGTCCACGGCTGGATGTTATCTCTACCCCAATAATTCAAATATTCATCCAAACGATGATTCCAAAATAACGGGAACTAATCGGCTTAAAAAAATATCTCTATACCCTCAAGAATCCACAGGAAGGATTTCTTAATTGCAAATTTACGGGCTCTTGATATTCTACCGTGTTCAACTATTCGACTCTATGAATATATTCTAATTCTTATCTTATCACCCAGTGAAAAATGTGTTTAGTTAGGCGAAGTTCACACCTAACTTTAAATAAAGCCGAGTAAACATATTGAGTGGAGGACGTAATTGTAACATGCAAAATGCATGTTACACAGAAAACAAAAAAATTTCAACGTAAAACTAGCCAAGAATCGTTACGTTATTGAACATTGCTTCGGAATATTAAAGCAAAAATTTCGACAAATGTACCATCTGAAATTAAGAAATATTAGATTCATTGTTCACTTTATTAGAGCAGCATGTGTGCTTCATAATATAGCAATAAAAGATAACTTTATTATTAATAACGAAGAAAACGTACAAAATTACGATATCCCAATTAATCAACATGACTAAGATGAAGAGGAAGCTCGTGTTATTAAGGATAGGGTAGCAAACACATTACAAACGTAAACTCTTGGAAAAATAAATTTTATTTTGTGTTAAATAATAAATTTATAATATAAAATTAAATAAATAAATAAAAATTAACTTTTATTGCAAAAACTAAAGTACTACACAATTACAGTTTCTTTTTAAAATTTCGTTTCTCTCTTGAATTAAATTGTTCCTTTGTTCGATTAACCTATTCCTTTTTTTTAATTCTTCTAATTTCTGTTTTTCAATCTCTATTTTTTCTTTATAATACACTTCACGTTTGGCGTGAATTCTTTCCGTAGCGGTTATTCTTTTAATTCGCTTCCTTACAGGAACTGTTCTTATTACGTTTTCCTTTTCTACATTATCCTCAAAAGGACCTTGAATTTCTTCAGTTTCATTAACATCGAGATTTTCTTCTTGTAGATTGTCCATTGTGGTAGAGCTCAAGAGTAATTCGGGATGAACATTTCTTTTCTTCCCGAATATTTCCTCCATTTCTTCTTTATATTCGAAATATTTACGTCCTCGGCCTAGAATATTAATATTAATATATCAATCTAAATAATATGTTTTTAAGAGCTTGCCGGTTTTATTTTGATTGTCTACAAATTTTTTGTAGTTCCTTTCGAGAACCCTCCACCGGTTCATACAATTGTTGGGAGTCACTTCAATCTGTGAATTTTTTAATTCCGCAGAGATATGACTCCACAACATTTTTGTGGTTTTCAACTTAAACGTCCCTACATCATTTCTATATTTTGCATATAAATCGATAAGGTGTTTCGAATCGTTGTGGCTCCATTTGTAGTCGGGCAGCTTATTTGGCGTCTGCCCTGTCATTGCTTCTGCAATTTACAAGTAAATATTGTTAGAATGATTGGGTAAACTGCTTTTATAATACAAAATGTTTTTACTAATAATTTAATTAAATTTCAAAGAGGTAATTTAAATAATTTAATTGTAATTTAATTTATTAAAATAATTTAACTTGTTTTAATTTAAATTTTATAATTATAATTTACAAGTTACGAATTAATTAATTATGTAAATATTACACTTACCCATAGAAATGCTTGCCATTGATAAAATAAAAGGTTAGGTAAGGTTAGGTTGTTAGGTTAAGTAAAACTTTGTGCGTGGAACAGTCACAAATGCGTTCCAACGGTGGTAATTTTTGCATCGACATTTTACGGTACAAAATTCGCGGCTGCGCATAAAACCTATCCTAACAGTTTCTGTACGGTTTCAAAACCGTACAAAAGTGGCGTGTTGGAGATAGCCTTCCGCAACAGACGAACTTTTCAAACCACCGTGTCTCTTTAGTGAAGCTCCCGCATCGGCCACCAAAGTCGCGGATGTTCGTCTGCCACAATGGCCTGTATACGCTTTCGGATTATCCAAACCCAACCATTCAGCAACCTTACTCGGAATCTCTCCGAAGGTATTTTTGCCGACAGGCTGAAGAGTACATTTCTTATTTCGATAAGCTACAAAGAACCTAAGAACGCCTTGCGGACGCAACACCGAATATTCTCTCACCAAACGAGCAGCACCTAGATCTTCTTCATCAATAATTGTAAATTTCTTATTTATATCGTTCTTTGTCTTTAAAACGTTAATCTCAATTACCGACCCACGATCTTTGATATCGGAAGAGCATGTTCACCAATTCGTTGGTTCTGCAAGCGCCAAAAATTTCCATAATTACAACGACCTTCAAAATTATGGATGTAAGAATCTATTCGACAGAGGAAATCACAATGAAATTTTTACCTTATACATCAAAAAAATGTCATTAGGAGCTTCTTGCAAGAATTTTATGAACTGTTCTCGGGACAAAACCTCTGATTTTTTAGGAACGTATTTTTTATTTTTATTCCTCACAAATGCTTCCACTTCATCGAACATTTTAACATCAGTTTTTTTCCTTTAAATGTAATATTGACCTTAGCATCGATAATTTTGGTCACAACGTGTTTGGTGAATATTTCTGCGACTACGGATAGAATAAATTAGTCATACGTCAAAAATAACAAAAACCAGAGCAACATAACAAACGCTAGCAAAATATTTTCGTCGACACCGTTCACCAAATTTTTTTTCTCCACTCCTGATAGTCTTCATAAGTTTTACTGTAAATAGCTTTAGATTTTGCCGGAACCAAACATTCACGGACTTTCTCCGCTTGAGTTAGCACGTAATTTGAGATTTCATTAATTTTATTCATGACAAGACGCGAAAATCAAAACTGCCAACTATGATTTTTGCAAATATGGCCTTTAGCATCGTTACCAATCCAATAAATTCAATAATTATTTTGGATACGATTGACAATCAAACACGCAAAACAAAATACTAAAGCCATTCCTGTTAAAAAGTGACATTTAAATGAGGTTTAAAATAAAAAATGTGCCTATTCATTTTTATATTTTAAAAAACAACCTAACTTTTTCTGAATTATTTTGCGCCCATACTACGCGCTAATGATCTAGAATTTTGCATGAGGCTTTCTAAAAAAAATTGCTGGAGAATTAAGAACGAGCAAAGGGGGTTAAATTTTTTGCTCAGTTTTTCGATATCCAGCGTCGTTTTCGAGTTATTGCAAATTCAAATTCCAAATTTAATTATTGATGAAATATTGATATATTTAATAATATTGTGATATGTAAAATATCTTGATACGATAGCTTAACGTTATTATTGATGGCCCGGCGTAGCGTAATCGGACCTCCAGGGTCGTACTCAGCGAAATCGCGGCGACTGGGTGACGTCTACGAGAGTCACCCAGGTAGTTGTTTTGCTTATTGCTTATGGCTCGAATCCTTACAATCTTACTCTGAAAAAGAAGTACACAAGAAAACTGCCAATAAGGATTTGTCATATAAAGTATATAGATAAAGGTTGGTCACCTCTTGTGACGTAATTAAAATACGATTCCTTAGAATAAGTGTTAGATTAGCTAATAATATTATAATGTAAGTTAGTTATAATTGAAACATTAAAGAAGCAACAATAAATATTGCAACGCAACTTCTCTTGTTTTATTTGTTAAGCTAGAATTTTGTTCATTATAATTCGTTTTCGAAAAACAACAAAAAATTAAATTACTTAAATGATTTGTGACGGTATGTATAATGAGTAATAGAATTGTTGTATTACAACGCAGGTTCTTAAAGCTAAATAAAAGGGTCGACCTAGGCATGCATGAAATTAATACTAAACAGTTACACAAATAATACAATGAAGCCACTCCAACAATTTGGAGGGTTAAGGCTGTCTGAGACAGCGGCCTAAAAGGCGATATGATAGCGAAATTCGATGCACTTTACAATTTAAATATTTACTCACATTAGTAAGTCGGATTCGATACACAGCAATTGGCACGCAACAGATGTTTCCTTCGAACGGCAGAATGGTAAATAACTTAGTGTTGTAAAGCGGAATGTTGTCTTGCAGAAGCGCGGGAGTTTCCGACCCTGCGCACAGTAGTCGTAAAACAGATTCACTTTTAAGTAAGGTGAACGCAATGCGTCTTTACAAATTCTAGTCGTCAAAAGTTAATACGTCACCATAATAAGGAATACTTGTAATTCGTACCAGGGTTTCAATCGCTACCTGGATTTATTATACTACAAAGGTAGTCACAAAAAATCGGCGGAATGGCGTAATCGCCTTTACACAGCGCGGTAGTCACTCACGTGATCTTCACAAGAAAATCGGCATTAAACCACAATTACGGTAATTCACAATAAGGTAAGCATTTATCGGTAACGTCGGTAACTAAAACTTATTCGGCAGGAACAACTTCCTTGCGCTCTTAACTAGCAAGCTCGTACTCTTTAATCAATGTACCCCGCTTGAATGCCTGCCAAGCCAACTGTCGTGCCTACCCTCTCCTAATATTCCGCTTAGGAATGTCCAGGCAGAAACTCGTCGACCAAAAGGGTCGAGCTTATCTGTCGACCTTCAGTTAAGCTTACGATGCACTTTGCAACTCGAGATTGGAGCGTGTCGGTCGTTCGAGATTGACGCGGGAAATTTACAAGAATTTAAAAATATAATTATAACCGTAACAATCTTCGAGCTTATAAGTATTTCGCGGTCGTAATTGGTCCTCGAAAGAAAATGGTTACATGTAAAACAATCAAACAATCGACGATATAAAAAGATATTTATTTTCAACCTGATATTAACAATAATAAATCAAAGCAGGACTCACGCAACTCGTCGTAGGCCAACACGGTTTCGTAGAACAATAAACTTTCTCTCTTCACGGGATATCTTCTTCTTCACTCTTTATTTAAATCGTTGGCTCCTTCTTCAACACTTGAAACTGCTCTCAATGTACCTTCGTTATCTTTTTCATCAAGCTGAAGTCACTCTTTATTTAAGTCGCTACACTTGGAAACTAATGGCATTTAGCCTATTGGGTAAACTTCCCAACCAAAAGCAACTCTTCGTCAAAACTTTCTCTCTACACACGCTAAATTATTTTAATGAACACGACTGCTCTGCTTTTTCTTCTAACGCTTTTGATTGGCTCTACTATCTTTTTTTTTTTTTTTTAATTTAATCTAGATTTGTTATTTTTTATCAGATCTGTAAATCAATATTACTGCTGGTTAATTTTTTGTCTATTTTTTTATAATATTTTTTATAATATTTTTTTATATTTGATATTTTTTGTCTTTCCGTCTGGAGAGAAAATAAATAGCGCCGATGGTTTGCCGACTCTCGAGCACGCCACGTACAACTGCCCATGGGAAAAACATGGCAATTCAAGATTTGTAATTTATTAATCGTCACTGCGAATGCAAGACGAACCGGAAACTGGACATACTTAAATTGAAACGGCAAGTCGGTTGGAATAAGTGGTATTCCCGGAATCAGAACATCTTCGCCTTTGAACTTTCCTATAATTATCGTTGCTTTAATCATGTTGTTCTCGGCTTCTTAACAGAGAATCTTGTTCCATTGCATAATTCCGGTTGGTTCAAATTGCGTAACATGATTATCACCGAACCCATCTTGAACTGCAAATTGTGCAGCGGCATTCCTGACAAATCCAATGAATTTAGGAATTCGATTGGATAATTTACGACGGTAATGGAATCGATTGACTTAATTGAATGTATTGTCAAACAATTCCCAGTTCTGCCAGGTGCATCGAGAAAAAATATTCCTTCGTAGCCATTGTTGATTGCTATCATCAATGTGTCGTACACGCTTTTCTGCGGCTGGTTCAAAAGTGGCACCGTTGTTCGTACTGATTGACTCAAAGCATCTCCTATTACTGTTCTTGTTCAAGTTTTCGATTAATTGTATCGTGCATGGGGCAATTCGGTGCTGGCATTCCTAATTTGTGTAGCATCTTGCCGGACATTATCAAACACAAATCCTCTATAGCAATCAACGTCTCGTTGTAGAGCTCCACATTAAATTCTAGTTCGGGATTCGCTGGCGTTGTACGCACTCGATGCAAAATATCTTCAGTCATATTGTCTTTGTATTTGTTCCATAACTTAAGTGGATTCGATAGAAAACACGTTGAAATGATGTTAACAAGAAGTGATCGAATTTGATGCGCAGTAGACGAAATAACAGCATCACCGAGTTTGTCATCCGCGAGTAAATGTAAACACTGACAGGCTTCTCGATATGTTGCGCACAATTCACCATTGACGGTTTGTAGAAATTGAAATTAAGTAGGTCCACGAACATTAACCAATTACAACCCTCATAATAGCCATATTGGCAAAAGTTGAAAAAAACCAAGCATATATTAATTTTTTCGTTGTAATTAGTAAGAAATGGCTGAAGAAAAACGGTTTGGAAATCTAGATGAAGCCGAGTGCCAAAAACTCATAGAGGGGACGAAAAGCCGGCAAAGTATATATGGACTGACCTCGAGACTCCGTGCGTTCGAGAAGTTTCTGAAATCGAAAGACATTGTATTGACCGAAACCACTCCTGTATGCGACATTGCAAAAGCTTTGCAAAGCTACGCAATAAACATGCGCAAACAGGATGGGGACGACTACAAGGAGGGAACTTTGCGATCGCACTGGAATACGAGCTCGAAGCATTTGATGACAAAATACGTTGCAGGTAAATATTGAATTTGCTATAAAAATAACTGTGCATTACTAATTAATTAAAATTTTAGAGCATGGGGTTAAGTTCCACCCCTTTTCGAACTTTGAGTTCGAAAACGCCAGAGCGGCACGCGATGCGAAACGCCGCAGTCTCCAGGAAGACCCTGAAAAGCGGGTGGAGAGATGGAAAGAGGTCCATTCGATCGACATTGAATGCGTAACGAAGGTATGCATTTTGGAGTACTTGCAGTTTATTCTTTAGATAACCAGTTAGGCATCCATAGTAAACTGCAGAGCAATAGTCGACATGGCACAATACCAGGCTTTGGATAAGATTCCATTTAACTTGTGGAGGCAGAAGATGCTTGTATCTATACAGCAATTTGAGTTTGAAGTATCCCGTGCTGCAAATTTTATTAACATGGCTTTCAAAAGTTAAACCACAAACCCAAATGACGCCAAGATTTTTTGTTTTTTCACTGAAGTCGATTACTCTATTGCCAAGAAGATTATCTGTACACTTAGTTTTATTAGCCTCTGCTCTACAACGTGAACTGCCAACGCAGAGACAGACAGTTTTGATGGGATTAAGAAATAAACCGTTTGAAGAGGACCAGCGAAGCACCAGTTCGAGACAAATATTTATGTCTCGGACAATTTCGTTAATGGAAGTCGGTTTGCCCGAAATATTTAGCTGAGTGTCATCGACAAAATTATGGGCATTGGTTCCATTTGGTAACATCTTGGGAAGGTCAGCTGTAAAAATAACGAAAAGAAGTGGACCCAGTACACTACCTTGGGGAACACCACGAGTGATAGGAAGGTACTCGGATAAGCTTGAATTCAGTTTCACACATTGCGATCTTCCTTTCAGGTAGCCGATGAGTAAATTCAGTGCAGACTCGCCACATCCATAATGCACCAGTTTAGCAATTAAAAGATCGTGATTGATTACATCAAACGCCTTGCTAAAGTCGAGCAGTGCCATTACGGTCACTTTGGAGTTGTCCATGTTGCTAATCACATCATTCAATACCTTAGACAGAGCCGTAGCAGTGCTGTATCCAGATCGAAATCCTGATGGAATATTAGGGAGGACGTCAAATTTTTCAATGTGCTCGAGCAGTTGAAGGTGGATGAAAGATTCAAGTACCTTCGAAAGAGCAGGTAAAATGCTAATAGGTCGTAGATTCCCAGCACTACAAGCATTGCTGACCGTAGGGAGGGGTACAATGATCGACTTTTTCCACAAGTCAGGAAAAGTCGAAGTCTCCAAGCAGTAGTTGATCAGGTGAGTCAATGTGTCCACACAAAACGGCAGAACAAGTTTGAGAATTTTAGATGAGATATCATCAATACCCATAGCGTTTGATTTTAGTTTAGATATAGATCTAGCTACATCGTCCGGACTGACCAGGCGAAATGTCAATTTTTCTGTAATCCGGGGATGGCAACTATTATTAAGCTCATATATAGTTTGCGGATCAGTGGTGGTTTTAGGTGCAGAATTGGCAAAGAACCCATTCAGCAGGTCAGGATCGGCGCATTCCAAATCCAATTCATTTTTGGATCTAGAGTGTATGTTGACACGATCAAAAAACTTCCACAGTTTTCTAGAATCCATTGAACGGATGTTGATTTCATGCTTGAAGTAGGCCTTCTTTTCGTTCAATATGGCTTGTGTGACGAAATTACGAATGTCTTGATAAGATTTAAAGTCAGAGGGCTTCCTAGTTTTAGCGTATTTTTTGAAAGCTTTTTGCCGAAGCTTAATCATGCGTCGTGCGTTATAGGTTAGCCAGGCTGGCTTTTTGGTATTAATTTTAATCGTAGCGACAGGAGCATGCATATCAAAAAGGTATACAATGGCAGAGTTGACATAGGTGAGCTTATCATTGATATTATCGTAGTTCACAACGTGTGTCCAGTTAATATTGCTGGCATCGTAAGCAAACTCTTCGGTGTTGATATTGTTCAGATTTCTGAAGGTTGAATATTGAGGGACAAAGCCTTTGCTGCTAACATATAACTTGCAACTCAATAAACAATGATCAGTCATGTGGGACATGTCATGTGTACCGGCATCGAAGAATCTAATGTCATTGCTCAAACAGATAATATCGATAAGGGATTCCGTGTTAACAGTGACACGTGTAGGCTGGTTGATAACTTGCACCAGATTAAACGAGGCAAACAGCGACTTCATAGATGCACCAAGATTTGAATCAGAGAGGAAATCCACATTAAGATCACCCAAAAGAATAATCCCATCGAATTCGACAACAAGCGTAGACAATGTATGTTCCAGTTCATCAATAAAGGAAGCTGAAACATGAGGTGGACGATAAATCGTACCCACTGCATATGTTTTATTGTTAATGCAAATACGAACCCATAGTTGCTCAAGAAGATTTGCCCCACTATCATGTAGGTTAATGATTCGATTCCTGATGCCTTTCCGAACATAGCAGCACACCCCACCGCCTCTGGTCAAGCGATCACATCGATGTAGAGAGTAACCAGGAATTGTAACCAATGATGAAGGAAAAGAGGGCATTAACCAACTCTCTGTAACAGAAATAATTTGAAGTACATACAATTTGAAATATATTGGCAAAGTCATCAAAACTTTGCACAAGCGATCTGATATTTAAGTGTGCAATTATAAAATCATTGTTAGTGTGGTAGTGACTAACTTCAAGGTCATTAGTTAAGCATATCAAATTGGTGAAAACGTTTGCGATAATATACATACAGTGTATTTATATATTGTGATAACTTAAACATTTTAGTTTTCGAAAAAGTGTTTTGTGCATTTTTTGGTTTATGCTAAAAATTTGATATGATTAATATCGAGTTACACTACTTAAACCACTTATCTGTTTATCATTAGCTAAGGCTTCGCAACTTTCAACTTTTATCAGGGGCGATGATAAGAATTTGTTAATTGTCGGTGTTGAAGGCGCCTTTTGAGCTACGAAAAAAATGAAATCGGGAAAACCTACACCCTTAGGCCAAGAGCCAGGTTGCATAAGTGATTCGTACAGCGAGAAATCGGCACCTACTTTGAACGTTGCTGTGGTCTCATAAGCCTTTAATTTTTGATAAGTAAAAGTTTTACCTGGAAATTTCTTTGTTAAGTAAGACACTATAGTATTTTCAGAGGTGCTTACTGCTACCTTGCTTAGGAAGAACCAACACTTTTGTTCCACACCACTAAACTCTGAGGGCTCATCACTTGAACCAACCGTAAGCGGTTTTCTTGAACCACGCTTCTTGTATTTCACTGTTGTTAAGCCATCATAGTCACTGTTATTACTCTTTATTTGGGTATTGTTGTTGCCATTGATATCGGTCGTGTTACCAATGTTGACGGTCGCATCAATTTCAACTACCTTAGGGTTATTCGCCGCTTGATCGAGAGCATCATTAATGCACTTTGCCACATGTTCCCTTGTAAAGTTATTAGTATTATTAATATCGGAAGATGCCAGTTTAGTTTTCTTATTTTTTGCATTCTGTTTATACGAAAAACTAGTAGATTTGACATTTAACGTACCGTTAACCGCCATGTTCACCGCGCTCATTGCCACATTAGGTGCGATCAATACATTTCTTGCCGTGTTCAGTTGATGTGACAATCCATCGGCTTCTTTTTTGCTGGTTGCGTTTCCTGTAAGTATGCTAATCGTACTGCTTGCGCTAATATTTTCGATTTTTTCGAGCAACAACCGGTTGCACGTGGTTTTTTCGGTATTTAATTCTTTCAAAGTACTTATTTGCGCTTTTAGGCTACAAACTAGTTCCTTATTGGTATCGTACCTACCACATGTATTACAGTTTCTTGTGTTTGAAGAAAACCATTCACTTAAGATCTTATTATCATGATGCTTTTCGGATAATTCACCGCTAATCATCTTTTCAATCAGATCATCTTTCAGTAATTTTTTCAATTCAATTGCAATTTCACTATTCTTCATGTTCAATTTGTTGATAATTTCACGCACTTAAGGTATAACACTTCAAATATATTTCAAATATACTATGATAAACTCACACGAACAAACTTAACCTTAAAAAACACGTCCGTACACGTTGACGACTGGTGATGATATCTGACGGCTGGCCATGATATCTTGGCATAGCAACTTCATAGCACTTGGCTATGAAGACACGAATCCGGATGATCTAAACCGTAAATTCTTTTTAATCGCCGCGGTGGAATTGGCCTGGAGGGGGAACGAGGCAGTGGCAGCGTGGATACATAATTTTTCTTTCGAAACAAACAACGAAGGGGAAAGAACCGGGCGCTTAAGGTACAATCCCGTATTTTCAAAGTCAGCACCAGGCGGGTCGAAGCCTTTAACAAGTGACAAGTGGTTGTTACCTAACACGGCCCGCCCTGAGTTGTGCCCAGTCCGGCTGTACACAAAAATGTTGGCCAAGAGGCCAGAAGAGTGCCCCCCCTCCCGACTTTTCCTCAACTGGAACCCACACTGGCGATTAAATTTCACAACGTGGTACAATAATAAGCCAGTTGGGAAGAATTCCATGGGGAAATGGTTGAGGGAGGCGGCAGATAAAGCCGGACTGAAAGGGAAGAAATGCACTGGACAAGAAGTTGATAAACATGAACGTGCCGACGCTACTGGCGATGAAAGTAACAGGTAAGGCGTACGAAAATCTTGCAATGAGAAATATAAAATTACAAATGTTTTCTTTCTTTCAGGATACAATTCGATGGAGGCGATGAAAGCGTATGTGCATGGGGTGGGGGTGGGAGTGGTGGTGCTGGTGTTGGTCACCGACCGGGGCTGTTACTAAACAAGGCCCGTGCTGTGTTGTGCCCAGTCCGGCTATACACAAAGATGTTATCCAAGAGACCCGAAGAGTGCCCTCCCCCTCGACTTTTCTTCAATTTCACTGGCGATTAAATTTTACAACGTGGTATAATAATAAGCCAGTGGGGAAGAATTCTATGGGGAAATAGTTGAGGGAAGCTGCAGAAAAAGCCGGACTGAAGGGTAAGAAATTTACAAATCATAGCGCCTGGGCGACGTTGGCCACGAAGCTGGTAAATATGAATGTACCGACGCTACTGGCTATGAAAGTAACAGGTAAGACGTACGAAAATCTTACAATGAGAAATTTAAAAATTACAGATGTTTTCTTACTTTCAGGACACAATTCGATGGAGGCGATGAAAGCGTATGTGCAGCTGCAACCGGAAAAGTTGCAGCAAATCATAAACTCCGTCCGAAGCGTTCCTTCATTACCAGAGGCTAGGGTCGTTGATTTGCCAACGGAACCGCGCAAGCAAATGTGGACTATTGGAAGAGGTGACTGTGGACGAAAAGAAGGGGAAACGGAAACGCAAACATTCCGTGAACGTGTTACCGGAGACACCACCGCCAGTGCTCATCGTCGATATATAAAATCGATATCGTCCCCGCGGCTATATATAAAAGAAGAATGTGGCGGCGCGGTAAGTCAACGCGCCCCACAGAAGAAGAAGGACGAAGGCCCCAAAGTGCAGAAAATAGTGTACAAAAACTTCAACAACCCAATATACCACTACCATACCGACAACCATTACACGCATTGCCCCTTTCTCCTCCGCCTACTCCTTCACCGTCAACGCCTCCTCCTCCACCGTCAACGCCTTCTCCTCCGCCATCAACCGACTAATTTTTTTTTGTTTTCTTTGTGTAAGTGTATTTGTAATTGTAATATGTATAAATTGTAAAATTGTAATAAAAATATGCAAAACGCGTGTTGCTCTGAGCAAAACGTAAAATGCGTGTTGCTCGCAGAAAAGAAGGAAAACGCGTGTTGCTTGGAGAAAAAAACTAGAAAACGTTTGTTGATATTATTAGTAGACCAATAGAAATCATTCATTTATATAAATAGTATATTAAACAACAAGTTTAGAAAAGTAAAGTTTTACTAAACGTATATAGCTTTTAAGTATGAGCGAACACAGCGAGCGAGTAACTTAAAAGCTATATGAGTTTAGTAAAACTACTTTTCTGACGAGGTTTGTTTATACAATTTTGTCGTATTTTGTGAAAATCTAATCTAAAATATGAATTTAGACGTTTAGGAGTAAATTTTTTTTGCGCTCGATCGGTCTAAATTTTTTCGTATGCCTTCCTACCGATAATTCACGGGGGGTGAGTATGAGGCGAGGAGGGCGAATTTTTTACTCAGTTTTTCAATATCTAGCGCCGTTCTTGAGTTATTGATAATTCTAAAAGTTTCTAAATAGATATTTGTGTAAAATTTTCGTAATCTAGTAACCAGACACGGCTTTATTTATTTACATAACAGTTAATTTTTATTTTTTGATTCGAATTTTGTGTAAGTTACATAATATTAATTATAAAAGTGAGATTATTAAGTTTTCTAGTTTGAATAATAATATTTTACTTTTAATATACATAAATATATAACAATGATTCCAATATTTAAATAAACAATCTTCTATCCAATAGTTTTTTATTACTATATAGTAAAGTGACATATCTATGTGCTAAAGTGCCACTTTATTAAATGATTTTGAATTTAATAAAACAGCACATTGTCAGTCAAAATGCGAAAAAATATTATAGTTGTGTTTTTTTTTTATTTTAAAGCTTAATTTCGGCCAACTATACTTAGTTAAATATTTTACCAATAATATAATTTATTTCTTAAACTATAGTTTTCCATTTCTTTTTCTTTTATCAAATCAAAATTAAATTATTATTTTTCTATACATAATACTTTATACTAGTACCTATACAAGTAGGTATAAGTAAATTATAAAGTAAAATATATTATAATACCCTCCGTAGCGAAATCGTTAAGGTGTGAAGTTACAGAACATTCAATAAATGCCATCGCAGGTTCGAATCCCGGGAAGTTAAAAAAAGATGGGTAAACTTTCTTTAGATATTTAAATAAAATGTAATTGTTAACTTTCAGAATGTTGTTCTAGAGGCATAGTTTATAATGTAATAATTATAATATTAACAATATAATTTTTTTTTACATTTTGAAAATCTCCCTGGTAGATCCCTGCGGCAGAGACCCTGGTAGACCCCGCGGCAGGGATCCTGCCAGTGTACCTGGTAAAGATGCTTAGTAGACCCCTGTCTGGGCAACCCTAGTAGGGGTGCAAAATGTGCGCTATTATGCCCTGGCACAGACCCCTGGTTTAATTCAAAAAAGGGTTTTAGACAGGGACAGGTCCTATGAGATTTTACTGCTAGGGGTTTATAAGAGATTTACCAGGTTGAAAATGTTACTTGGGTATGCAACGCATTTGCTAAAACGCTTTATAAGGAAAATATTGTTACAAAAGAACGTCTAATTATATTTGATGACTAAGGTATGACGTCATGTATGATGAGTCATGTGTGATGAATCGTGCATGATAACATCATTAGTCATTCAAATAATGCTTCGATTTCAATCTAGAAACACTGAGAAGTGAATGGAAATTCCTGCAGGGTTATGGAATTTTCTAGAAGGCTGCATTTAAGTATTATTGGGTAAAGGTGGCGTAGTGAGAATTATTTTGAATAAAAGAATAGTTTGAGTTTAATATTTTAATCTAGCAAAAATGCATCTACACACTTGTATGGTCAAGAGTGGTCGCTTTAATAATAATTTCACACTTGCAGTTTTCAAGTTGCAAGTTGGGGCGGTATGGTTGGCATATATAAGAATTTATGGTTTCCGTTCTTTGAACGAGGGTGTTAATATGTTTCACATTCTCAGCTTTAACTTATAACCAAATTGTCATTTGCTGGATTAATTGTTTTGCATATTTTCTTATGTATAAACCAATAAGTATAAATGCAGCGCGATTCCTGTGACGAATCAATTCCATTTCGAACGCGCAAGTGAACATAAATAAATAGTGAAGTAATAAACGATATACCGAGTGTTTAAATAAATCCGGACTTCGTGTTAAATAAATTATAGTGTAAATAAATAGTGTTAGTGTAGTAATAGTTTTATTGTTATAAACCGTATTGTAAATATTTGTATTAGCCCTTTAGAAATAAATAAACGTTTTAATTTTCGTTACAATATATTTAAAATATTATGATTTTTTATACAATTTTTAATTGTAATGCGTAATGTAAATTTTTTTATTTTAAATAGACTCGTGCAGCTAACCTTTGTTTGATTTTATTTTTCATACACTTTCATTTCAGTAAAACAACTTCTCAGCAAAATCACTTTTAAGTATCTCTATTTCTAATTCTTTTCGGATACACCATTTACAACAACTACACTACCTTGGCTATCGCGTTCAAAAAAGCAAATTTCTTCTGCTCGCAGAGCCGGGTCGCACTAGTGTTGGCGCGCAAATATAAAATACTAATTTTATTACTTATCAAATTTTAAATTGCGTACAAAAATCATGGCAATATATAAGAAGCTCGAATTTGTATTGCAGAATGCATTAAAGGTACTGAAAGTTTTCACGATGAAATTACTGAAAATGATTTTTAAAGAGAACCAAATGATCATGGTGATATGAGGATGATACTGTCGATTTGTTGGCAAATAAGTATTTTCAAAAGTGTATAGACGAATCACGTGAAACATCAATTGAAACTTATGCAAATGCGTATTACTGTTCAGAAATATAAAAAAAATCAAATACATTTTACCATATTTTTCACTGTAATCCGCAGTTATGATCTCTGTATTTGGATATGGAGCTATTAATGCTAGTCGTCTGCTGTCGAAAGCGAATTCCATGATTAAAGCGGCGAGTTTTTGGCAGCGAATATATTATAGTGGTATTTTTTTAAGTCTTATAACTGATAAAAAAAGCCTTTACTACACTTCAAAATTTGTTTACCTAGATTAGCTTTTGCATGCCGGAGCAACAAAACTCTTCTCGTGGGTTAGGTTCTATGTTCATTGAAATTTTAATGCTGATACCAGAATTCGATTTTAAAATTTACTTGCAATCGAAATTAGTTTAACTTCCAAAAATTTTCTGCTTTGTTCAATGATCAAACTTAGGATTTCAAATTATCAAATCGACGTGATATCATCGACATACGCCGCTTCTTTCAAATTTAATTTTATAATCTTATAAAATTTTATAATATAAGTTTTTGTTTTTCGGAATTTTGAGTTAGTTCACTTATTAATTTTTCGTAACGTTGACCGTCTTTAGAATCCAAATTTTCAGTAACGAATTTAATTACGCTTCCTAATCCATCGATTAAACCTCTTCTATTACGAATAGTGGGAAATAGATGATTGATCAATTTGTCCGTTTTTTTATGTATAGATCTAAAGTTATTAATTGCTTTAAACAGTTAAAGGAATCGTTAAAGAGTCCTCCCTCAAGAGTACTTATTGTTTTAACAAGATTTTTCTTAAATATATCGTATTCGTTTAGTATAGGTGAATAATCTAGAATTTTAATCAAAGTCCAATCACTTTCTTTTAAATGAGCTTCTCTTAGGATTAATGGATAGAGTCCAGGATTGTTCGTCAAGGGCTGGATCGTAACGTCACTTAAGACAATAGTCCATATGAAGACTGTGAAGATTGTGAAGGTTGTGAAGATCTTTCTGCCAAAGGTAAAAGGTCATTAGCATGTCTTTTGATTGTTGCTTTCGTAGATTCATTAATTAAATCGTACGTATCGTGTTCATGTATTTTGGTCACAATGTAAGGTCCTTTAAATTGTGGGTTCTTTTTGTTTCTATTTTGGGATTTTATATAAACTTTATCGTTAATTTTAAAAATGTGAATTTTCCGGGGTTTATTAATTTTTTCATTTCTCGATTCTTTGGTTTGTTTTTGTTTTTCTTCTAAACTATTATAAATATTTTTCATTTTTGTTTGATGGTCATTAATGTATACGTTTCTAAGTATGTCTTTGAAAAATCTAAATCAAAAGGACTTCTACATTCAGTATGTCCAAATAATATTTCAAAAGGTGTGTGGTTTAAGTTAGAGTGCATAGTGTGATTGTAGGCCAAAATTGCATAGAGGATTTTTCTGTTTTCTTCCAAATCACTTAATAATCGGTATCGTTCCCATAGGTTTGAGTGTAGTCGTTCTATTGGAGAATTCGAAGGGTGATTATAGGGTGTAGTTACGTGAGCATGATTTTATGAAAATGTGCGAAATTTTTCAATGGCTGTTTATCAAATTCGTTATCTACTACTAAAATCTGAGGTGTAGTGTATGTAGTTATAAAAGAGAATAATTTGTCTACAATATCCGTTAAGTTTCTGGATCTTAAAAGGTAAGCTTGTGCAAATTTTGAAAATGCGTCTATCATCGTTAAATATTTTTGACCATTGATTTGAAAAATATCCATGTGTAAAGTATAGAAGGGTTTATTAAGTGTTGGTGTCATTTGTAGAGGCTGTTTAAGTGGGTGTCTATTATATTTTTGTAATTTACATGTGCTACAATTATTTATAAATTGTTCAATATCTTTACGTATTGACTTCCAATAATATTTTCTACAAAGATGTTCGTATGTTTCATTTATTCCACGGTAGGTGGTTTTTCCGAAATGGTAGTTTTCGATTACTTCTTTTCTATCTTCGAGATCAGTGACGTAAGTAACTTGTCTCGTGCATATATATATAATTTGGGTGTAT
The DNA here is from genome assembly GCA_911387805.1 of Cantharis rustica. Taxonomy (NCBI): domain Eukaryota; kingdom Metazoa; phylum Arthropoda; class Insecta; order Coleoptera; family Cantharidae; genus Cantharis; species Cantharis rustica. The sequence goes on from OU426880.1 coordinate 33,015,040, forward strand.
TCTCGTTAGATATTGATATAATATAATTTGAAAAGTCTTGGTATAAATTTTCATTGGGAAAGTAACAATAATAGTGTGTATCTGGTTCGCAATATTCAATTAATAATTCATTGAATTTATCTAATTTATTTGATTGATTTAGGTATATTAGGTTATCTTTGTTATTATCCAGGATCGTTGTTTTAATTTTCTTTGGTAAGATAGTTTCTATAAATTCTATTTGTTTAGGATGATGTTGTAAAGGTTTCTCGCAAATATCAATAGTGGGCGTTGATTCTAATTGAGTATGAATTGTATCTGCTAATGAGTTATCATTATTATTGATTTGTGATATCAAACGATTACTGACATTTGATTCTTCTTCAGGTGGGGGATTAAATATGGGTATGTCGAAATCGTTCAGGTCGGGTGTATCGTTTCTTTCGGGCATAATGCTTGCATCGGAAGGAAATAAATCTGGAACAGGAGTATTTAGTCTTTCTAGATTTTCGATGAATTTGTCTATGTCATTAAATAGATCATCATCAATATTGTAGTCGGGTGAATCTGTATTCTAGGTTCTATTGTTAAATGTCTAATAGTAGCATGATTTGCTGGCTTTAGAAAATTACAGTAATTTCGTTTTTGTATATTCTGATTATTTAAAGTTTCGTTATAATAAAAAGGGACAACTGTTTTTTCGGTTTGTATGTGTTGCCATTTATAGTCTATGTTTGCAGGTAATATCGATAATAAATCGGAACCTATGAGTCCGATATAATCTGAATGAAAATCAAATAAGTATACTTGGTGATTTCCTTCTTCATTAAATAAGGAAAGTATGGGGACATCAGCTACGTATTGATGTCGAGTTGTACCATGACTAGTTGTGATTTCGAAAGGTGATTCATAAATGGTTTCTGGGAAATTTTCGTAAACAAAGTTTGGATTTAAAATAGTTTTTGAGCTGCCTGTGTCTATTAACAATTTGTTTTTTGAGTTGGGTAACAGAATGTAAGGTAGGGAAGTAGAGGGGTTGATAGAAAATGAATTGATTCCGAAGCTTTTTAACAAAAAATTTTCAGGTTCGTTAGTGCAAAATAGGTAATTTTGGTATTCGGGGTTTTCTTGTTGTTCAGAAAGTGTATTGTTATAGCAATAAGAATGACTGTCGTTTTCCGTTTCGTTAGCATAATCTAAATCTTCTTGTTGATCAAAATTTTCTGGAGAAAATTGTTGATGAAATAGTTCTTGTGATATAAAGTTCCTAGGTTGATTAGATTGTTGAATGTAATTATTATTTCTAAAATTACTTGATGAGAAATTTGGTCTTGGTGGCGGACTTTGTCTACCTAATTGTTGTGTAGCAGGACGTTTTTTTACTGTTGATGTTTCCATCGGTTCTGGTTTGAAATTGTGTTGAAAATTTCTTTGGGGTTTAAAAACATTTTGTACGGGTTTTCCGAATTTCTGTTGAAATCCAGGAAATTGTTGAGGTGGTTGATTATTTTGGAATCTAAATTGTGGATTTTTAATAGAATATTGGAGTTGATAATTTTGAAATTGATGGTTTGGAAATTGTTGATATTGATTTTGGAATTGATAGTTTGGAAATTGTTGATATCTTCTGTTGAGGCGTGATATTTTGGTGGGTATTTAATTTAAATGGCGTATTATTTACTTTAGAATTTAAATTTTGAAAATAACGAACATCAAGTTCGTTTTTTACATAAGACAGTGCATTTTCTAACGTTTGTGGGGATCTACTTCTAATGAAAGAACCTAGTGGTTCTGTTAGGCCACTAATGTATGAAGTTAATGCTAACTTTCTGGCTTCATCTAATTTATATTGTTTTATTTCTAAACTCTCGTCTCCTAAAGAAATTTTTGAATTGATGATTGCTAATAACGATCGACATCGGTTATAAAAGTCTACGGGACCTTCTTTAAAATTTTGTTTTAATCTTGATAGCTCTATTTTTAAATTAATTTCGGATCTTTGGTCGCCAAAGTTTTCTATTAATAAATTTTTTAAATCCCTCCAGGTGGGAATAGTTTGACCTGTTACTATTTCTAAAGCCGCATCTTTTAATCTATTGCGGGCTGCCGATAATAACGATGTATTGATATAAGCATTTGGTTGGTAAATTTGCCAAAATTGGTTTATGATACTTTCTGCGGCCCTAATGTATTCAGAAAGTTTGGATGGTTCACCATTGAACTTTGGAATTTCATTAAGTAAATTGGTATGAAATCCAGGTGGGTATAAACTTTGTTCATTTGCCATTTCAAGATTATTAAAAAGATCAACTAACTCGTCGATTTCTAATGAATTGCGATTATGAAGATCAAATTCGTTTAGACTAGCGGATTCTGATTCAGAATTTGAATCGAATAAATCCAGTGTTAACGTTTAATTAAAAATAAACTCACAAAAATTTTGTTTTTATGTTAGTAAACGACTTAAATCTCACTCCCTGAGGTAACATCTCGTAGTCACCGAATTTTCTGAATTAGCCGTTACGTAAAGTACACCCACGAACGCTAATAGGGCCGTGCTAGCGCAATTGGTGCTACAAAGTGGAAGGTAAATCACGAATATATAAGGCATGTGTGAGACCCATATTAACATACGCAATAGAGGCAAGAGCAGACACCGCCAAAACAAAAAGAATGCTAAGAACTAACGAAATGAAAGTACTAAGGGCGATAACAGGAAAATCACTTGCTGATAGGGTTAGGAATGACCGCATAAGAGAAAAGTGTAGCATGCCTGATATAATTAAATGGACCAGAATAAGAAGAAGAGCGTGGAATGAGCACATATCTCGCATGAACCAGAACCGACTCCCAAAAATCGTCCGAGATGGAATCCCCATGGAACCAGGCCACCGGGAAGACCCCCGAAAAGGTGGAGAGACAGTTGGTCATCAGCATCCCAGGAAAAACCAGATTTAAACAGGACCCAGACCTAAAACAAGCAGAAGAAGAGAGAAGGAGAATAAACTTAGCATATGATAATGATACCTTTTTAAAAAAAGCTTGTATAAAGGTATCTTCCAAAGATTTTTTCAGTTTTATTTTGTATTTAACTTACGTGTTATTGTACCGTAGAAAATGAGACTTACGAGTTATTGTGAAAACTTTTATTTTTATTAATTTTATGAAATGTTTTATAGGAATACTTTATAAATAAGAAATAATAATATTATATAAATAATAATAATAATAATATATAAATAATACTATAATATAAGTGATCAAAAAACATAAATGAAGAAAAACAAACACTAGCAATGTGGAAGATTATCATCTAATCACCAACAGTCTTCAGGTAATATGGGTTTCAGTTGCTGTAGATGATTATATTTTGTCTTTTTAATGGCCAGTCTTTCATTATGGAGTGGTTCAAATACAACGTGTCCAGTAGCAGTGTTATTCTTTGGTCTGTGAGGCAATTCTTGATAATTTAATTTAATAATTTAATTTAATTAATTTGAAACTTATTAAAATTTGAAAAAAAGTGATGATTTGCTATTTTTGCTTCGTATTTTTCAGGAACTGTTCTGGCTTCTTCGCAAATTCTGGCATAATCACTGGGCAAACAATTTTTCTGCTTTTAAGTTTCTTCTCGATGGCTGCGTGCACACTTTCACATTCCATCTGATTATGACTGTTTACAAGAAATTTCTGTTCTATTGTGACGTTTAGTTCTTTGGATAAATGCAATAGAGCATTGGACATAATGTTGTTCCTATTTTGGTAGATAAAGACTGATATTCAGCTTTTTTAACATTTTTGTTAAGGAATTCCGACTCATTATTATTTCATTATTTTCTTTGCAGTTTTCTGTATAAACTTTATATAGCTTAGTTATATTAGACAATTATTTGTTTATTTATTTAACGGTATACCAATTTCATTATGACAAAAGAAAAAAAAATAATTACAAAATATATTTTTTTTACAATATTACAATAATTTAACAATCCTGTTCTTCATTAGAAACTTCTTATATTTGTCGTAGGATGAGTGAAATAAGTCGAAATGGTCTTCATCATTCGAGATGTTGACTAGCCGGCACATTCTTGATAAAGGGCTATTTATCCCGTAGCATGATGAATGGAAGTTAATTCGTAGTAGTCTTGCGTGTCTAGTAGAATAGATTGGGACATTTAATTGTATTTGCGATGAAAGGAATTTGCAATCGATTCTGCCACTCATCAAGCGATGAACAAAACATAAATCGGCGACCACTCTTCTATGTTCTAGTGATTTGAAGTTGGCTTGGAGAAGACTTGAGGCGTACGAAAAATCTTCAGATGCATGTCCAAGCTTGAAATTATAGAATCTTAAAAACTTGCGTTCAATAGATTCCAGTCTAGTAGTATGGACTTGGTAGTAAGGTGACCATACAGGTGAGGCGTATTCTAATTGAGGTCTAACGAGTGAAAAATATAATAATTTCACTGTATTAGCCGAGAAAATATTGCCCTGTCTACGGATAAAGCCAATGGTACGAAGTGCTTTGTTGGAAATTCTTTCAATGTGATGTTTGAAACCTTTGTCAAGTCGTACCCCTAAATCATCGATTACATTGACTCGTGCTAGCTTATCGCCACCTATATAATAATCAACCGGTATTAAGGCATGTTTAGTGTAAGAAATTACTGAGCATTTTTTTAAATTCAAGGCTAAATTATTAGCAACGCACCAGTTGTAGAAATTGTCAAGATCTGCTTGAAGTAACCTACAGTCCGCATCAGAATCGATCGATTTAAAAATTTTAAAATCGTCGGCAAACAATAGAAATGGACAATGTTTTATGTATTGACCGATATCGTTTATAAATAACAGAAAGAGGATGGGACCACTATGAGACCCTTGTGGAACCCCGGATGAAACCAATATTATTTGAGTGATTATTATGAATTCGAACCTTCTGTTTTTTGTTTGTTAGATAACTAGCCAGCCAGTTGACTATAGATGGTCCAAAACCCAGCGAAGTGATTTTCGATAGAAGAGCCGAATGAGAAACACGACCAAATGCCTTTGAAAAGTCCGTGTAAACGGCGTCGACATGTTTATGATCTTCAAATGAATCTATAATTTGAGTAACGAATGTTAAGAGATTAGTAGTTGTTGATCGGCCAGGAAAAAAGCCATGCTGATTGTCCACTATACAGTTTTTACTAGCATGCATGAGTTGGGTTGCAACTAATTTATCTAGCATTTTAGGTAATGACGACTGGATTGCAATTCCCCTATAATTACTAATGTCATACCGATCACCCTTTTTGAAAATAGGTGTTATAAAACTTTCCTTCCAGATGATGGGAAATATGCCAGTAGATAATGAAAATTTGTAAATATTATAAATAGGAACTGACAGAGAAAATTGACACCTCTTTAAAAAATATGAGGGAATACCATCAGAGCCACAACTTAAACTGTCTGAAAGTTCTTTAATTGAATTGAATACGTCACTAATAGAGATCAAAAACAAACTACAATCGATAAGATTAGATGCTTCATAACTGTATATAGCGCCACAATCGCTGCAATAATTCTCGGAGAATTGTTTAGCAAATAGATCAACGCAGTCTTGTCCTGAATTACAAATTTCATCACCAAGATACATACGTGCAGAATAACCTCTAACTTTCTTACGGTCATCGATATATTTCCAGAAGAACTTGGGATCAGTAATTATGGTTTCCTCAGTTTTGATAATATAGTCTTGATAAAGTGTACAGCTTAGTTGTATAGCTTGTTCTCGAAAGTAACAGAATCTATCATAGTCTAGTGTACTACGTGTCCTCTTAAATGATTTGTGCGATATTTTCTTATTTCTTATTAGGTTAATTAGTTCACTGGAAAACCAAGCTGGATATTTGGATGTAAAAACCCTCTTGCGAGGCATCAGAGCATGGATAATTGACCACAGAATACTGTAAAATTTTTCAACAGCAGTATCGACGTTTGCTGAAATCAAGAGAGTCGACCAATCGACATTCAATAAACGATTGTTTATCGAGAAAAAGTCTGCTGACTTGAAATCAAAAACAACATCATCGTATCTCATAGTCGACTGAAAATCATCAACATTCGGTACACTTATTGTGTATGCCATATGGTGCATAGATATCTTCATCAAAATATCATCGGATGCTTGAACGATGGCATCATCAATGTTTGTGAAGACTAAATCGAACATTACACTCCTACTGTTAGGTATTTTGTTTCGGTTCTCGAGATTATGAAGTACCATGCAGTCAGTGATAGATTGGACTTTTCCACACGAATTATGTTTGGATATAGTATCAGTATTTTCGTTAGACCAATTACCATGAGGTAGATTGAAGTCCCCACAAATTGCTAACTTTGAATGAGGGGAGTGATTCACAATATTATCAACGATGCCACAAAATTCTTCGAAAACACAAACGTTAGAATCGGGAGGTAGATACACAGCTCCAATAATAGTATTGTCGCATGTATTAATTTTAATCGGAACCTCCACCACGTCACCTGCGTGGGTTTCCTAACATGCTGGGGTTGTGTAGCTCAGAGGGATGTCAGCTTCTTCATTAAAACAAATATATGTCTAAATATTGTTTCTATTAACTACTATGGTTGAAGTATACATTCTTAAGTTCTAATTATGTACAGCCTTAATTCTAGTTCTTACAGTATCTGCAATATTGTGAGGGGTAGAAAGGATTGGCCCATCTTCTTTAACACTGCACTCGCGAGACTCCTTCGAGCCTCTTTCGAAACCGTTTCGAGACTGATTTTCTAATTATTTAATTGTTCTTGCCAAACCTCCCTTAACCCCTCCTTTAATTTAAATCGAACCACCGGACGATTACGATCGATCTTTATCGTCCCGGGGTTCTTCACCTTATTTCTATATGTCTTACCTAAACAATTCTTATTAGTAACGGAAATGTCACACATCCTGAGGAATGTTTATATTATGATTTTTATATGAACTTTAGTTTGAACTTAATAAATTATATTTCCAATTCCGCATAATTATATTTTGAGTGTGACAGTATCACCGATTTGAACAAAGATATTAAATTGGTATTCAATAGTATTGGTCGACACAAAATGAAAACATTTTAAATCCTTACGCACAGCCACAAGTACACCACCACCCCTTACTTTAAGGCTTGAGTTAATGGATCTATCGCAACGAAAAATATTATAGTCAAAGAAGTTAAGTTCGCTTGACAATATATTGTCATCCAAAAACGTTTCTATTAAAATAATGATGTTGTATGTGCAGCAGTTGACATTGTTGCTAATATCATTCAATTTAGTTCTGATGCCACCACAATTTTGCAGGTAAATTCTCAATTTTTTATGATTATTATTCTCAATGTTACTCGGAGCACAATACGTATGATCATCAGATAGGAAATCATTACTATTGATGTTGAGAAAAGCCTCCTTTTGGACCTCGAAAAAAATTAAAGGGACTTACCACTACGCCTTTGGGCCATGAATCAGGTTTAATTAGGGCGTCATAAAGTTTAAAATCAGCACCAATTTTGAATGTTGCCATCTCATTGTAACAGCTAAGTTTAGCACACGTAAAGTTACCTTGCTGAAATTTTTTATTCAAAAATGTTAAGATAGATGTCTCAGTTGTGTTAGCCGATGTTTTGCTGATATGCAACCAACACTTTTGTTGCACTCCACTAAAGTTCGAGACATCACTATTGGATCCAACAACAATCGTTTTCTTTTTGCGATTTTTGTATTTAACCGCAGTAAAACCATCATTGTTTTTTACTTGATTGTTATTATTAACTATTGCACAGCTATCGGAATTTTTGTTATTATCCACTTGTGTAGTACTGTAAGCAATAAGATTAGTAATATTAGTATTTACCTCATCGACGTTCGCATGTTTAGCATCTTTTCCATGTAACAACTCGTTTGCGTTTATCTTATTATTATTTTGGGCTTTTTTAATTCCTTCGGCCAGTTTTTCCTTCGTTATTACTTAGGTTGAAGTTGGATTCTCGTCCTTTTTATTGACACCGTTCGTTACTGCTAATTTCTTGTTATTGGCAGCATGCAATTTAATGGGGTTAGAATTTTTATTTTTATTATTTAAGGCTGTTCTCTGAGGCTATCCATCCCAACGTAAAAAAGGAAATTCCGTGTTGTACAAAGACAGCAAACTTGACGTGTAGAAACTTTGTAATGCTTTTAAAGTGTAAACGTGTGTAGAAAAATTAATACGAATCAAGGATCGCCTACCCACGCACGTAAACAGATATTCTTACTATAAGCTGATGTTGCAGTTTTACCGAAGTGCAATACAATTTTATAATTGTGTGCTCTAATTATAAAATAATATTCGTAATGTTTTTAAAATTATATTTTTCAACAATTTCATTAAATCTTACGATGACTTGACCATCGTTCCTAGCTAATGCAAACACGTACACATCGCTACCTCGAAAGAATAACGACACAACTCAAAATTTGGCAAAATTGAGTTAAGTATTAAAATCGACAGAATTTGGCTATATCTTATCATGTATAATGTCACAATGTAAAATTTTAATAACCTGCTGTTATTATAGCGGCAGTGCCATTATGCATGTAATGCAAAGTTACTACTTATCAGTAGTTTAAAAACGCTCTATTGAAAAAAGTGCTTTTTTTAGTTTTGTCGTTATTCTTGCCAGGCAGCGACATGTACCTTATATTTGGTAAAATTTGTTGATAAAATATAACATTTACTGGACGCTTACTCAAAAAGATAAATTATTATTTAGAATTGTTTTTGTATTTCATCATGATTAGTGTTCCAAGATTCTTGGGAATTATAGACAAAATAGGGCGCAACAATAAAGCAATAGAAATAACAACTTTTTATTTATTATAATAAAAATGCAAATATATTTATAAAATTTTGAGATAATATTAAAACAATAAATTAGTGTAAAGTTTAAATAAATCAATTTGTTTAAAATAATTATATTAATAAATTAACTACAAATTATACAAATTGAGATAAAAACATAGCGCCAATAGAACACTGAAAAAAGAAATACACATGACGAATTTCTTCCAAAAGTTATTTCTAGAAAGAAAAAAAATTTGTGTTCATAGATACAGTTATAAAGTGCGTACCTATTTGTGATTAGCTTATGTAATATAAAATCCTAAAAGAAAATTAACATAATTTTTTTATGTAGTATATAACATAATACTATGCTTTATAATCGCAAGACTGACTTACTATCTTCGCTAAGCATTGTAAAAGATGCAAGACATTCTTTCTCAATTTATATACTTTTCCTACACGTCAATTATAATTACGTGAAGCAATTTGAACTTTAGGCCCTAAAAACTTTTAAACCAATTAAGATATCAAAATTCTGTCTGAGCCAAAAGTTTCTAAAAATCGAGATTTACAAAATATCGGAAGAACTCAAATTTAATGGTTTTTTGGCTTTTTTGGAAAAACCAAAAAACTTATTCAAAAAAGGATATTTGTAAAGGTTTGTAATAATCTACTACACATTCTGTCAAAATTTCAAGTCAATTGGTCCAGCCGTTTAGAACTTATAAAAAGGCACTAAAAGAACAACCTTAAGGTTTGTGACCCACTTAGAAAAGTTATTTCATGATCGTGTACGATCGGTTGCCTATACTTTTCATGCAGTAGATCAAAATGACGATTTTATCGCTGATCAACGCTTCTAGCGTGTTTATTTGCTTTTTTAAGCTATCGATGTAGTCGCTTTGATATACGTTCACCTCGTTTACTTTTTCGCCAGGATCCATAAAATCAGCTAGTATGTCGTTGTCTTTATATTTTTCTGATAATTCTTTTGTAATAATTACATGAATTAAATCATCTTTTAATAGCTTTCTTAATTTGCTTTCAACTTGATGAGGCGAAGCTGCCATCGTACCAGTATATCAATATATTGTGGTGATTCGTTCGATTTCTCTGTACCCAGCACGGTAGTTTAATTCAATTTTGTTAATGTCTGCAAAATTAAAAGTTTGTTGAGAGAAAAATTACAATAAAGACCTAAAAATGTTACTCACATACACCACATTACACTTAATAATTTTTATGGTAAAAGATAAGAAAGAAACAGCTGTGTGCCACGCGAATGTTACCAAACGGAAGGACCTGTAACAAAATAAATGTCATGAAACTTGTGAAATATTCGGTATATGGAAAATAAAACTTACAATTTTGGAAAATTTGAACAGGTTGGCAGGCCTTTTTGAGAACGCGCCGGTGGTCCGATACGAAACCAAGCGAAGCGGACGCATTTTTACGCCTGGTAAATTTTATTTGCGGATTGTGCGAATAAATTGCATTTTTGGAAAGCGAATCTTACGATTTATTGTTCGAGGCCATTGCGGAAACAGTAGGAGTGATCTTATTGTTTGATTTGGATGAGTTCTGAAAATTAAAAAGTGTTCACGTGCGTTATCACAATTCGAAGGTTAAAAGCCGACGCCATCTTGCAATCGGTGAAGATTGAAATAGAAATCAATAAAATTGATTTTTACTTACCGTATTTTCGATAGGGTGTAAAGGCACCGAATACCAAGTGGGAGCCGTTAATCAGCACAATACGAAGAAATATTGAAAATTTTGAGGGCGCTCACCGAATTCAACGAGGGAAACTGTACGTCGTGTCGAGCAGATGTGGCTGTGTTCAGGACCGGAAGTCAAATGACGGTACTAACAGCTCATCCTAACAGCTAGCCAAGAGAAGTGGTGATATACAAGGTATTTTTGAAAGTTATGTCTTAGTGAAACTAACAGTTTAGATAAAATTTTATAATTAAAAACTTTTTACAATTGTATTACAATATCATATCCTACACAATTCACACCACGGCAAATGGTAGCGAAATTTAGGATTCTTTTGCATTACATAAATAAAATTTCGAGACCATACGCTTTACACAATTACACACATGGTCACATAGTGAAATTTGTCACTACAGATAATTGTCCTCTCAATGAATTAATAGAATTTTCGTTATTAAAGATAAAAGTATTATTATTTATCAATTTATAAAAAGGGTAAACAGGGAAATAAGTAGGAACCGACTACTGAACGTCTCATTTTGTTCTCCGCTGTAGAAGCTAGCTGGGTAAAATAAAGATTGTGCCGGGCAGGTATAATTCATATCAAACCTCACAACAATATCTATGATAATCAAAACAGTTAAAATCGCACTAAAACTAAAACTAAGTACATTTTGTTCGTATCTTTCCGACAGTAGTGTGAAGGTAATTTATTAAGATTTTCCAAAAAAGACTTCATAAAACCGTTTGGTGCTCTCTCTAATAAAATTCCTCCACTTTTAGCTATTTTCTTCTGCTCGTCATTAAAATTCAAAATTTTTTCTTCAAAATAAAACTATTTCAAAATTCATTCCCATAGTATGCGATGCCATAATTAAAGTTTTCAACCCATTTATTTAAAGGTATAGTTGTTGAAATCGATGTAAATGACTTTAATAATAATAGTAATTTTTTTAGACATAGGACTGCCTGTGAATGGGAAACCATAGCTTCTAATTTTAATGAACTTTGGCAATTTCCTCAATGTTTAGGTGCTTTAGATGGTAGACATGTTAAATTTCGAGCATCAATTTCAGATGGGTCCTACTATTTTAATTATAAAGGCACCAACAGCTTAGTTCTGTTAGCTTTGACAGATGCTAGATATAGATTTACTTATGTAAATGTTGGAGTAAATGGAAGAATTAGTGATGCCGGTGTATTTAATCAGAGCATCTTGTTCCAGGCAATAAAATCAAATTCTTTGAATTTTCCTAATCCCAGTAATTTACATTGGCGCACAGTAAAAATTCCTTATGTAATTATAGCAGACGATGCTTTTTCGTTGCTACCAAATTTAATAAAGCCTTACTCTCAACGTGGGCTTAATCACGATTGTAAAATTTATAATTATAGATTATCGAGAACACGGAGAATTGTGGAATCAAGCTTTGGAATTTTAGCCAATCGTTTTAGGGTTTTATTAAACCCAATTCATTTATCGGCAGAAAAAGACGAGCAAATTATAATGGCTTGCGTCATTTTGCACAATTATCTGTGTACAACTAACCATTCTGTTTATACTGACTTACATCGACAACCAAACGAAACAGAATTGCCTAGAATAAGAACACAGACAGGAAATAGATCCGCATTATTGGCAAGAACAGTGAGAGACGAATACAAAGAATATTTTAATTCAGATATTGGTAAAGTAAATTGGCAAGAAAATTCTATTAAAAATAATAATTTATAATGTTATATTTTGTATACAATAAACAATTACACATTTTCTATTTGTAAATATTTGTACAAAACATTTGTTATTTCAAATTCTGCCTCGTTCGTGACTTCACTATTTTGTATTTGACTTAATTTTTGGTTTACAAATTCACCAAAAAGAGAAGAGGTTGTTTTTTTGTACGCCTTATCTTTGCATTAAATACGACGACATAGAATTTATTGCCACAGTTGCAGATTCAACCAAATTTTCCTCTTCTCTTCTTTTCCTTTTGGAAGTGGGAGCACCATCTGCTACGACACTGGAAACACTGCTGCTTCTCGAGGTTACAGTGATTTCAGGGGCATCGCTGTCATTTAAAATTGGTTCGCCATAATTCGCTTCCATTAGCATTAGCTTTCTGTCAAAGTCTAAAATAGTAAAAAGTTACTTAATATTTAAATACGGTATTTAAAACAAATATTTTACCTCATCCAGGTCATCGTTAGTTTGAGTTTCTTCTGTGGTATTGTTTATGCTATCGATGGATAGCCTCGGATCGTTATCATCGAGCACAAATAACATTTCCTTGAAGTAATATATTGTAGGATGATACACCTTAAAATAACAACTTTATATAATTTTGCTTTCAACTTTTACATTAATTTTCTTACCTCATCTGAACTTGCGCCACTTTTTTGCGATTGCTGCACTTTCCTCCATTCAGTCATAAAGGTACTTCGCAAACCATTCCACTTTGCTGTTATGTCATTCAGCGTAACATTTTTTGAAATGCCACGCAAAGAATTCAAAATTTCATTCAGTGCATCGTTACGAGCATGTTTGTTTTTGTACGACGTACCTACATTTAACTTTATATAAACATGGATGTATTTATATTCTTCGATTAACATCTCTACTTGATCGCGTGACCATGACATTTTAATTAATTCGTTAATTCGTTGATACACCCGCAGGTGTTATAAAGCACCCGTTTCCCCCGACGAAGTCCTGCTGTCTCAACGAGATCGATGTCGCTGCCTCAGCTCGCAATCTTACGCACAAGCTGAACAACCGCGGCAGGATCGAAACGATCGTAATCGGTTTGCAGCTCTCCGTGTTAGCGGGATCCTTTTTCTGTTTTGGTATTAGAGTGGTCCGGTTTTTTAACCACTTAGAGAAGTAGTATCCCAAGATCAGCATACTGTTAAATATTATTGTAAGCGCGGCCGTCGTCCCACGGTCTAGGACGTTTTGGCGCATCCGTTTTGGCGCGACCGTTTTGGTGCAGCCTGTTTTGGCGCAAGCCGGTTTGGCGCGAAGACGGTTTGCCGCAAATCAGTCTGGCGCGATCCGGTTTGACGCGACCCGGTTTTGGCGCGAGGACGTTTTGGTGCGAAAATTATAAAATACTTTTTATAAGACGAAATCGTTATAGAAGTAGCTTAGTTTTATTAATTATGGTTAATTAATTATTAATTAATCAATAAACTTAATTAATAAAATAATTTTACACAAAAAATAAAAATTTTCTGAATTTAATTTTTTGTTTTGTAGCTGCCTTATTTATTATTTTCTGATTTTGTATTATGTATTGGTTTTTCAAAAATTTTTACTAGACAAAAGTTGTAGTCCGTTAAATCTCCTATCCGGAATAGAGAGTTAAAGTTTTTGTAAAATATTTCGTTTAAAAGATATAGGGTTTTGAATAAAACCAAAAAGAAGTAAAGTTTGAATTTTTCAACATTTTTGTACTTAAGTACTTAAGTGGAAATTTAAAAAAATGCTTTAAAGAAACTTAACTCTCAAGGGTTTGAAATTAGAAAAAAACTTTTTGTTAAATTCTGTTCTTAGAAAAGTGTCCTCTATCAGCACCTAAGCTATGTATACCTAAGCTAAAATATGTTAAATACCCTGTATTTAATAAATGTATTGAATAAAATTTATATATTTTTAAAAATTTTATTGATAATCTACAATTTTTGGAAAAGTAAAAATTACATGTCAATATAATATTATAATATAATAAATTTATTACTTTACGAAGAAAAGGAGGTAGTTGTAGCTGTATATACAATATAATGACCGCTTTCTTATTAATTCATCTCAAAATTATACGATAATTCTCGAAGATAGTCGATTATATCTCGATTCACATAATCAGACACAATAGTTTTGATACGTTTATCAGCATCACGATATTTCTTTAATTTTTTTGGAGGCTCGTGACCTGCTAATAGATGTTCATAAAACATATCACGACCTCTCTGAACTTTTTTCAAAGCGTCTATAAATTTCCACAAAATTGGATGGTCCATTCCCGTTTTCAATTGGAGGCGTCGATGGGCTGCCTCAGCATGGTTGTTTGTTCTGTCCATGTCGTTCAAAACTCGATTATATAAAGACCACAATTCTGGGGCGAAAATAGCAGGCCTTCTACCATTTCCTTGACAATTCATTCGCCCGACGTAAAAATCTTCAAACCATTGCAATAGTGGTTGTAGTTCGATAGGCAACACTTCAGCTAACCTGTCTATTGCATGATCTAAATCTGCAGTCGGAACAAATGCAAGGGACACCACCATTCTAGCATATAAAGCAAAATTAGCATCTGTATTGTAATTCCTAATTAAGTTTAAACTTGATAATTGTTTCTTCATATTTTTTGTTAAATGAAAAAAACATTCCTGCATTTCCACTGTTGGAAATACATTTTTAAACGCAGAAAGTGCAACCAATTCAAAATCGCAAGAAACACGTACTGGATTCAAATTTGGTTCCAAATTTTTCAGCACATCAAGCATTGCTATGTATGTTGCAGCTTGTTTGTTAGGAAGAAGCGCGTAGAACAATGGACGAACTCCTCCGTGTTTCTCCGCCAAAATCACATACACCTTCGAAAATAACGGTGGCGTAAATTTAACCGTGCCATCTATAAACCAATGGTCACTTTCGCTCAATATACGAAGATTACGTTTACGACCAAAAATTAAAATTCTTCCGGGAACTTGACCACTGTCAGCCAGTAAAAAGTTTTCTTTAATACCGCCGTGGAGTTAAAAAAAATTGCATTTATCTGGAATGATTAAATCTTGTACATTTTCAGAGGCAGGGGGAACAGCTTGCACAATATTTCTTCTTCTTCGAATTACTTTTCGTAATGCGGCGTAGTTTGGCATAGCTGCTAAGGCGCCTTCGGATATTTCGTCGAGGCAAGCATCAATAATTTGCGAAGTTTTTTCCGGATGACCTTCTTTAGTTTTTCTTTTCATTGCTGATATAGCTACATCGACCTCAACTTTAGCTGCCGAACTGTCATGAGAATGATCATTAATCATTTTGACTACAATGCCATTTCCAGTGTGAATTCGACCCTTGCAAGAATTTTTTCTTTCTTATCGCCAAAATATTTTTGTCCCGGAAGCGCTCATACGATCAAAAATATAGATGAATCCATCATTCGAGAACTTTTCGTTCTGGCGTTTACTTACAATGTTTAACATTATTGGGAATAATTTTATAAAAATTTGATCGTAAACTAATGGTTCAAAATTTCTACAATAATCAAAAATAACAAGAATGTACATAATAAATAATAAGTAATACTTACAATAAATTACTATGTATTGTAATGATATTTTCTTAGAAAATTTTCACACACTTATATTTGCTCGGGTAACTCCGGTGTGTTAGAGCAATTGATAAATTTCAACGGTCGAGGGTTCTTGCGTTTTCAAAATTCAAATAAAAAGAAATCTTTCTAATGCAAAAATAATTAAATACTCCAAATTAAATCTTCTTCAAAAATAAATTAATAAATCGTAAATAAATTCAAATTCAATTCAATGTGAAACTTTACTGGGCTCGTACTTTTAATTTTTAACGCTTATCCAAATCGCCTTCTTATCGCCATCGCACATTCGCTCGTACAAATGTAAATTTTAAACTTTCCAATTTTAAATAATTCAGATCCAATTTTTAATTTCAATTGCTCTTTCCAAATCAATCAAAATCATAAAATCAACTACCGCTCGGTAGCAACGTATAAAAAAACACCCAAATTTACAAATATCAAATAATCATCCAAAAATTACGCAATAATGCATTCGCATCAAAATTCACTTTATTCAAATTAAAAATTACTTACAAATTTAAACTTATCTCAAAAAATTTCAAGAATTGCCTCGAGCCAACATGGCACAACAGGCTCGGGCGGTCGCTATCGGCGAAAAGAAAATATCCTTGTCGATTCGCCCCCACCTGTCCAATTTCACAATCTTACAACTTAAAGTTATTTAAATAAAACTTTCATCAAATGTACAGGGTAGGTGCGAATCCTTTTTTTAACCACAGTATACTTACTGTATACTACAATAACTGAATACTTTTTTTGAATCTTAAATTTAGAAATTTCAAATTTTTACTAACGGCGGCCTTATTTAAGTTGTACAGGTAAATGTTTTAAATTACTAAAAGCACGCATTTATATAATAAAAACTGTAATGCTTACTGATAAAGACAAGTTTGCAAGCGCAAAATTAAAATTTTACTTCAGGGGTGTCAGTAAAGTATAATCCATACATTATATAAAATAGTCTTTGTTAAAACCAATTATAAGTAGGTAAATCTGAGCCGTTCGTCGGATTTGGATTTTTGACCAGATGTTCGGGTTTTTTTTTTAATTTTGAAAGAGCTTAATTAAATACTTCTTTTGAATCTTTTGAATTTTGAATTTAGAAATTTCAAATTTTTACTAACGGCGGCATTATTTAAGTTGTACAGATAAATGTTTTAAATAAATTACTAAAAGCACGCATTGGTATTACAAAAATTATAATGCTTACGTTGGTACCAGCGCCGTAACTACAAAATTTGAGCCCGTGTTCAAAGTTTGTCGTGGGGCCGTTAAATTAAGTCATTAAATTACGACACCTTTTATCCATCTGAGCAATTATTAGTTATTATTAAAAACGTTCACTTTAAATTTTTGTTCATTACTTTTAATTTGAAAATGATTCTTTATCTCATCAAAAAAATAGTTTTTGTCTTCTCATTCTTTTTTTTTTTTAAATCTGCTTTTATTTGCCACCGGTTACCCAAATTATTGCTTTAGTTGAAAAGAATTTTTGATTCCAGCACAATTAAAAGGTTACAAAGGTTTCTAAATAATTTTTTAATGATATTGAATTTTTATCCAACGATGTTAATAATAAATTAGTTAACATTTTTATTACATCTAAGTAAACCATGAAAAATTCCTAAAATATATGCACAAAGGAATTTTAAAATTTGGAAAACTTCGTGTAGCTAATCTCAAAGGGATAAGCGTTGCCTAAGTTAGGTAATATCGGATACAGGGTACTTGCATTGTTGCATTCTATCGACAAATTTGATAATCTATTTAACAATTATGTCATATTGTATTATGATAAGGAAGTTGCAGGTTGGCTGGGATTTGCAAATCAAACGCTATCTCAGTTTGTCGACGTTTCGGACGCCTTTATGGGTCCATTCTCAAGACTAAGAAAAGAGAACACAATATGAAACCGACAAAATTCAAAAAATAACGCTTTCAACACAGAAACAAACACCGAAAAAACTCACAAAAAAATCGAGTGGTGTTGGCTCGTTTGATTTCAGCATGTAAAGAGATACACATATATGTATGTTGCACAAAAGGTCACTCTCAACAAAGTCAACAATGTTAAAATTATAAATAATAAATAAATATGACTATGGTTAAAAACATTAAAATACAATTTCGTACAATACTGTAAAATTATTGTCCTCTATATTAAAATAAATAGTTATCAATTAAAACTAATTGATAGTGATGGAACCGTAAAAATATTGTGTTGGCTTGATAAAATTAAATTCTTTTAAAGGCTAACGTTGAGGTAGGCAACCCATTATGTATCTTCCGCAGTACTAGTTCTAGAATGTTGTCCATGGTGTTGATTCCGTTTGGGGCGAATCTGTGTGAAAAAAAGATGAAGTGTGCTGTCATCAAAATTGATAACTTAGTCACAGAGGCGTAAAACAAACTCGAAACAGAAGGAAATCCGTAGTTGGTGAGGTTAGTGCGAATTTTGTTAATTATTGTCTTGTCTTTTTCTTAAATTTGTTAAGGAGATCCTTGTAACCCGCATTGATGTACCTAAAATCAGTTAGCTTGTTAATGTTGTTAGGTGTGGTGCTTATATACGCTGCTTCCAGGAAAGTCCGTTTGCTGTAGTTACTCTCAGTCGCCAAAATTTCTACGTCATCCTGAGAGAAACTGTGCGACGAGGTGAGTGCATGTTCTGCCAAACCAGTTATATTAGATCCATGTTTTACGTCTTGCAGGTGTTGGTAGACGTTTTCGTAAGCTTTAAAATGGGAATACAGCAGTGATGTTTCATCTAACTCTTGATGTTCTTTGGCAAACTTTTCACAATCTAGGCAAGTATGAACTGACAAACATTTTCTCATTAAATATCCACAAATATAGCAAATTGAATTTTGTTCTAAAGTGTGAAAATGATAATCGCAATCTTTTAGTGATACAATAGAAACAGAATCGGGATATTCGTCATCCACATTAGGTAAAACAGGTAAAGAATGAACTAATGATGTAGCAGGAATATCCTGCATATTGGTTAACACGGTTCCTAAATCGCTTAAACAATTTTCGCTTCCACTATTCAAAAGGTTCAAAGAACATAACTTTTTAAAGACATTTTGAAATTGAACTGAAGTAGGATTTACGCAATTACCCCCTTGCTGTCTAATGGCTCCAAAAAAAATTTCCAATGCATCTTGGCTTAATCTTCGCGTTAACAAAAATTTAAATCCATTTGAATTTAGAAAAGGCCATAAATTTAAAAGCGCGTTAATACTAATTTGCCAGCATCTGATAGATTTTATTCTACGACTAATATCTTTTCCATCCTTACTAAATACTTTTACTTCTTTCAGAAAATCGAGTGTGTTATTTAAAAATTCAACTTGAAAGTCATTTCCTCTATAAGGCCTATTAAATTTTTTCGAATTGGACGTTGATGAAGAATTTAAAATGTCGAAAAGCTTGTCAAAGCGTTCAATAAATTCAAGGGTACCTATGCAATCTGCTGGAAGAAATCCTAAACTCATAAAAATAGACAAACCAGCAGCAACGGAAGAACTTAGAACTTTAGTTGCTAAACGAACCTTCATTTTTTCAAGTGCACTTGGATGAATGTGCGAATCTGTTAATCTATGACATAATCTACTGGAAAATGTTTGGTCTCGATTGTAGAGAGTTTCGATATATTTCCAAGAAGTGTGTTTGCCTTGAAATTGATAACTATGCGTCAATAAATTATTTCTCGTTGCTTTCATGAGATGAGGAACATCGAACATAAAGAAGACCTGTTCGTTATCAACAGAGAAATAGGTATTTTCAGGAG
Source organism: Cantharis rustica (assembly GCA_911387805.1). Lineage (NCBI taxonomy): Eukaryota > Metazoa > Arthropoda > Insecta > Coleoptera > Cantharidae > Cantharis > Cantharis rustica. The sequence continues at coordinate 33,034,736 of OU426880.1, forward strand.
AAATATTTAGAAGACCAGCTACCCCAATATTAGAAGCACCCATGTCACAAATCAAAACTTTAGGAACTAATCCAATTTCTCTTAATGCCCTAATGCATTCCACTATCATACCTTGCAAATGAACATCTTCACACGTGTTATGAACATAATAATACGCTAGGGGTTGTTTCCAATTATTATAAATTCCTTTGACCATGATAACTAAGACATGTAAAGCTGGACGAAACGCTTTCTTTATGCCATTATCTTCTAAACCGATCTTCTAAAACGTGCCTGCGTTTTTAAAAAATTTGCTAAATTTGGGGGAAACATTCGGTCTAAGCATTGTGCATCATTTTCCGGATCCATATTTACCATGGGACGTGCTCTGGAGGCTATCACTTCATTTTCCAAATTTAAGTTACTACGTTGAACCATTTTTAATTTGCTCCTCAGTTTTTCTTTCCTCGGTGTGTGTGCAGTCAACTTCGAAGGGGTTCGTGTTTCAGAGTGCACTGGTGATCTTGATCTCACTCTTCCTACAATATTAAAACCTTTCTTATATTATGTAATTTACTCATCGATCAGTATATTGTAATGTTAGAATCGAGGAAAATATTTACGAACTTATGTTTTGCTCAGGTAACTCTTTGCGGTGGCAATTGTAAATTTTCAAGGGTGAAGGGTTCTTGCGTTTTCAAAATTTAAAAAAATATTCTCCATAAATAAAATAATAACTTCTTCTTCAAAAATAATCTTCTCAAAAAAAATTAATTAATAAATCCATTCCATAATCATAAATAATTTCAAACATAATTCCATGTTAAATTTTAAATGGGCTCACACTTTCGAACTTATGCCTATCCAAATCGTCGGCTTATCTTTTATCTACCACACGCTCGAACAAATGTAATTTCAAATTTTCCAATTTTAAATTCAAATTTATAATTTTAATTGCTTCTCCCAAACTTTATTCAATCAATCAAATCAATCCCAATTTTCTACCGTTCGGTAGCCGTTCGCAAAAATTATCCAAACTCCAAATTTATCAAAATCAATCCAAAAATTGCGCAATTAATGCATTCGCATCAAAATCATTTATTCAATCAAAAATAATAACTCACAACTTCAAAAATATCACAAATCTCAAAAATAAATCACTTGAGTCAAAAATTAACAAGCCATAAATCGGCCCGCTCGCTCTCTCGCGCGGCTCGACGGCAAAAGCAACTCTCCTCGTCGGTTTGCCCCCACCTGTTCAACTTCCACAGTCTTACAACTTAAAACCACAGAAACCAAAATTTTCATTAAAAATGTACAGGGTAGGTCGCAACCATTTTGAAACACGACAATATATAGGCACAAAATTAAAATAATTCTAAATTGAAATAAAATTTAAGCTTGTCTTACTTGATACGAGAAAATTTGTTAAAGGGATTCCTACACTATAAATTCCTGTAGAAGTTGATGGGATCGCTAGTTCCTCATTTATTCCTGTTGAAGGTAAAAATATTACAAAAACTCTTTATTTAAATAAAATTAAAGCTTGTGTTACTTGGTGCAGAATATTCCTCTTCAATTGCATCGGCAAATCTTCTTGATGTTGAAGGGATACTAGAAATCCCTGACGGTCGTGTCGAAAGTGTTGGGACTGCATAATCGTAAAGATTCCTCCGTTTTGCAGTTTTATATAAGTTGGCTTCAAAGTGCACAGCACACACTCTATGATAGGAATTATGCAAGTCCACTTTTTTCAACAATAAAGTATTGTTGCAAAATTCTACCCACAGCTTACATTTCGCGCTATTTTTCGGAAATTTATGCAGCACAACACCCATTCCAGTTCGGTTTTTACAAAAACTTACTGCACAAGCTTTATTACTCATGATTTCCTAAGTTAATGTAACTTAATAAAACACGAAATGTTCGAAAATTCACTTAAAATATTCAGAGCTCAATTTTATAACAATCGTTACCGCTTGTTAATAAGTTCGAAAGAACGTCAAATATAAGTGCTATGTTGCCAAGTTCGCAAATAAGTAATTCAATTAGATATTGCATCAGAATTTTATTAAAGTTTCAAACCTCAAAGAAAAATTAGAAAATAAAACCCAGTAATACATTATCTTACTTTTAGGTGCCTGCTATTACAATTCTGTTAAAGTAATTTTATTATTGAATTTATAAATTTTTTTTTATATCATCAAAATTTGCTTTCAATCCAACAAATCTAGTGAGTTTTAATAGATCTGGCAATAGTGTAGTAAGTTGTAAAATAGCCGCGACATCTGTTAACTCATGTAGATACTTATCCCAGACTTTGACATGCGCATGAAAATTTGGAAATTCTTAAACTACTTATACTGTGGAAGTACTGTGAAAATGAACCGCAACACTACCTGTTTTTGCATTAAAACTTATTGAACATGATAAACGGGTTGGTTTAGGGTAACGCTCATTTAAGTACATTTACCTGCATTCTTTTATGACTTTTTCACCAAAAAATAAATTTGGTTTAAAAGAAATACGATGGATTTATTTTAAGTGTGGTGTCCAAACCAATTATTTTTGTATTCATAACTTTCATAAATAAAATTTCTAAATTTAATTTAATTTTAATCTTATTTTTATTTTGTGGTGGAAAGGTCATAAGGAAATGCAGATAGCAGGGGCGTATTTAGACTAGATTTTCGTAGGGGGTTTTAAAAAAATTACAAAATGAATAGCTAATTTATTAAAATATAAAGAAAATTTTTTTAAATTTAAATTTTGTTATATTAATTTTTGAAATGTAATGTTTGGAAAAAAGTGAGTGGATAGAGGTTTTTTTTGCCAAGATGTCGGAAACGACGGATGCCTAGATTTCGCCCCACTGATTTTTTAAGTATAATTTTGTGCAAATATTTTTGCAATTAATATTTTATTTTTGAGTATTGTTATTGGAAAATTTGAAATTCTTCATAACAAAGAAATTGAAATTTTGTGAAAAGATTGTTTTTATTTAATAAAAATGATTATTTTTTTGAGCAATTTTTCTTTATTTGAGTTCAATATTCAGAGAAAATTTCGATTTTTGTGAACTTTATTTAATGGTTGAAAATAATTTCTCGAGGGAGCGACAAATTTTGATTACAGGTTCTGGGGAGCGTTATCGCGGATAAAACTCTTATTTTACCGATGGCGATAGTAAAATAATGTTGTCAAAACGAAGAACTAAATTAGATTGAAAAAAAATTTCACAAATCTTAAGCAAGTGTACTCTCATGTACAAATGTAAAAAATATAAAACAATTTATGGGTTTACAATGCCCACTCTAATTTATTGCGGAATTGTTATATTAAGCTATGCTGCCCATGATGATCATAAAATTTATGTTCCCTTTAAAATTTTTAGTTCAAACAATTTATTGCAATTTAAAATCTTTACCATAATAGTAAGAATTAAAACAAAATATCTATTTTGTTTATTTCAATATAATTATTTTTCAAAAAATTAAAAATTAATTAATAGGAGTAATAACTAACAATTAATTAAGTGGTCGCAGACTATTACACAGTACTATAAATATTTAGAGAATTTTTATATTCATCTTCGGTTTTTATATTTTTGCAATTTAATAGTAGGTGTATACAATCCAGTGTCACCAATCGCCGGATTATAATACGAATTTCCGATTTTTTAATTAGGAATTTAATTTATTAGAAATATCTCTTTAGTTTTAATTTTTATTTCAACACTTCAAGTTTAATGTTTTTGTTATAGTTGTAAAAATTGTTTTTGTTTTTTCTGATTTTTTTACGATTGCAGTCGAACAAAATCAAATGTGGATTTAATTTCAAAAACCATAAATTGACGACAGATAGAAAGTCCAGATATGCGAATGGTACTTGTGATTGTGGATCCGTTCTTAAATGTTTATTTGATAATAGGGAAGATATATTAACTCGTATAGAATGCGTAATAACCCTAAATCGAAATAGAGTTTGTGGCAAACGATATATCAGAGCACCTGTAAGACAAGAAATTGCTAAAGAGATAGCAAAAATGAGACCGATCGTACAATATGTAACGGCAAAATCAAACGAGCTAATGGAATTTGATGATCCAGAACCACTTCATTTGTATAAAGCAACAGTACTAAGCACTCTAAAATACAAACATTGTGAATCATCTCGTACACACAACTACCATACCATACTATCCACGAATTAGGCTATAATCCGTTTTTTGTTTATTACTGGACAAATTATCAGCTAAATGTTTATAGAAAATAGTGTGAAAAAAATAATTCATCGTGTATTTACATACTAGATGCAACAGGAAGTTTGGTACGCAAGATAGGAACATTAAAAGCCGTTAAGTCGAAAGCTAGTGAACTGTCACATGTTCTATCCCACGATTTTAACTTTTTTCTACTGAAAATGGGTAAAAGGACACTTTTCTAAGCATACTAATACAATTTACCAGATAATTTTGGGTTTAAACAAGTTTACATGAGTATTTGAATTTGAATTATGATTATTACTGGGGAAAAACGAGTACAAAAACCCAGTGGAATGGTAACATTTGGCTAAAAAAAAAATAACAGTGATATAATTTGAATAGAAAACAAGCGTATTTACATATTTACATATTTACAGCGCAGAGCGGGAGCACCTGGCTAGGCCACTCGCGGCCTGCATCCTGGAGCGTGGGTTTGGGTCAATTGCGATCGCGGGTGAGTTATAAAAATTTACTACGGTGAGGTTGTTGATTTGTATAGCTTGCGTTTCGGCGGCCTTGGTGTTGGTTTCCGTTACCGTCGCGTTTAGCGCGTTCGCGACGTATGTTAGTAGTCCGCCGGCGGACGTTTTCGGTTGACTTATTGCGGTGTAGAATGGGATTTTTGGAGGGGCTCGTTTGTGGAGCTTTGTTTCCTGGATTAGGATTATGTCGGGTTTGGATTGGGCGGCAAGAAGGTGAAGTTCGTTGAAACGTTTAAAGATACCGTTAGCGTTCCACGTAATTAATATGAGGTTGTGTTTGATGTTTGCGGGTTTAGGGGTCATATTTGGCCGCGATTTCCGTTAAGATTTGGAGTTTGGTCATTGCGTCGGTTACCCCCGCGAGTCTGAATTTTAGTTCGCGTACCATCGCGATCATTTGGCCGATGTTGCAAACGTCGTTGAGTTCCTTGATTTCGGCAAGGAGAGTTTTGAGATCATTCGCGCCTTCTAGGGGAGGAGGAGTGTTTGGACCGGAGCGTTCCGCGGGTGGGCGTTGTTCGACTGGGGTTAGGTTTCGAGTGTAGCTTTGCGTAGCTGTGATTGGTGCCCATGGGGAGATTGTGGGAGGAGCTAGTCTCTGCGTTGGCAATAACGGAAAGTTTTGACTTTGTATATTGAAGTTGTTGCGCGGTTGCTGAAGGCTTGAGTTTTTACCATTCGTATGGGTTTTTGTACTTACCCTAGCGCTGTATCTGGTATAGGCTGGGTAGTCCCTGAAGTTAGCGGCATGATTGCCTCCGCAATTGCAGCATTTGACATTTTCGTCCTTTTCCTTCCGCGGGCATTCGGCTGTGAGATGGCTTACGGTACACTTTACGCACCTTGGGGCGATGTTACAATTTGCCGAACCGTGTCCGTAGTTTTGGCAGCGGTGGCATTGGGTTCTTGTGCTTCTTTTGACATAGTCTTGGTATCTGACGATCGACCCTCGGACGTCTCGGACTCTGGTGATTTCTTGGATGGTGGTTTCCGGTTTGAACTGCAAAAGAAATGAACCAGAATTGGCGCCAAGTTTATTTTTTAGATTGAGGATTTGGGTAGGTATGAGGGAGATTTCGGCAAAAGCTTCTTGGATCATCTTGTTGTCAAGATAAGGGGATCTTTTGAGGACGATTTTGGTGTCCCGCTCGTCCTTTGGAGTGAACGTGTATCCGGGCGCGCCTCCTTTGAAAAGGTCGTCCTTCAGATTGTGGAAATCTTCCGTGGTCTTTGTATAGATCCAAGTTTGGCCTCGGATCGCCTGGAAGGTAATTGGGTTTGCTGCAATCTTCCTGCATTGGGCCTGAAATACAGAAGGATTAACGGGGTGGGTCAGGATGATTGGCGGTGATTTTTTGGGGGCAATAGGTTTCTTTGCAGCCGCCGATACTGGGGCTGCAAAGGACTTAACTGCTGCTACTGCTGGCTTTGGTTGTCGTGGGGTGTTACGACGTTTCACTTCGGTCCATTCCTGGTCGGCTGGGATTGATGCTAGAATCCCGTACTTGTTGAAGATTTCTAGCGGCGCAGTTTGAACTTCAGCAATTTCCATGTCGACAGATGGCGTTTGATCCTTTGGGGGAGTTGAAGTGGCGGGGGCATCTGGTGCGGTTTGGTTGGTACTACTGTTCGTCATTTTGGTTGGCAGGTCCTCCTGGGTTGTCAGCGGTCGGGTTGGTAAGTTTGCTTTTTCTAATATTGAGTTGAGCCTCTTTTGAAAAGCTTCATTTGTACCATTTATCCTGACTTTTGATTTTAAAGTTCGGGTAGTCTTCGTTATTGTTGACTGATTTCGCTTTGTTGTTAACAAATTAACAGATTCAAGTTTCACTATTAGTTTACACTAAGGTTTACACTAGAGCACTAAGGTTTACACTAAAGCACGTGTGCACTCGTAGATGGTCGACTGCAAATGATAACAACATTAAGAGTATATCAAAGCACACGTACCGTCAACAAAATGAGACCGTCACCGACGAGACCGTACCTCAACGTGAGACCGACCGTCACACATCGGGTATATCATATTACATTTGCCTGCTTTTCGTAATTTTAAAATGCCGTTATTTCGACAACTATTGCATAACTCAAAAAAATTTTTGTGTTAATATACTCAGAAAATTGTCCTCTTTCCAATCGTCAATAGGAAAAAGTTCAATTCTTGGGATAGAACACATGACTCTAACCGAAAGCTATATTTCTATATGTTTGTGTCATTAATCGTGGAATAAGGGATCAATTTTCAGTGTCATAAATGCTAACAGAAAAACATACAACCACAAAAATTCACAGTTGGTTAGCAGAATGGATAAGTACTGGTGCACTAGCTCCAAGAAAGTGGTAAGCGATTTTTCTCGAGCAATATTAATCACAGCAACTCGCGCATTTACCGGATATTTAACTTTAAACGAATACGTACTAGATGCTTGTTACAATGGTCCATTGCCTAAATGCTTTATTAGAATAGACGTTGCACATTTCATAAAAATGTATGCAAATTTTATGAAGGATAGTCGAAAGTTAATAAAGGACTTTTACCTATATTCATTAGGTAAATTGATAACATGCAGAAATATTCAAAAGGCAAGAAAGTTGTTAAAATCAATTTTAATATTATAGCTCGAAGTGCAACTGAAGGAATTAGCGATGACGGTATGTCGACTACTTCAACGGTGGAAAAAAATCGGCTAAGAATTATAATTTCATCAAATGAAAAAAATAAAATATCTATTGGCGATACAACTATTCAATATGACGATAACGATGAAAACAACGATAATGGTGATAATTGAAAAGATGAAATTATATTGACAAACAAAAACGAATGGTATACATGGGGACAGAAAATTAACAGCGAAGTACTAGATATTGTAAATACCTGCTAGTGACGTGACGTAAATGCACATTTTTTTCCACAACTAGCGAATCGCTTACTGGAACATATTTCTTTGTTACCACTTTGGTCCAGCATTTGCAGAAATCAGTTCAAGTATGGCCGTATTCCAGCATCATCTGCAAGTGTTGAAAGCGAATTTAATATAAATAAAAATCATGTGTTATATAGTGAGAAAAATCCCATAAGAGTGGACGATATGCATGTTGCATATCTTGATGGCAGAATGAAATGAGCAGCATCTCAAGCTGCAGAAGAACATTTTACTGAAAAAATAAATGACAATAATAGTGAAGCCATGTATAACAGTTCGAATGAAGAAGAAAAAATAAATTTGAAAAAAACAGACAATATAAATGAAAATGTAGCAGAAAATATGGAGGGGCAATTTTCGGAAGCAATGAAAGAACTGCGATGTGATGACGCACCATATAATTTGACCAAAAATGAAAGCTTGAATGAAAAAAAGAAAAGGAATTTGAAGATAACAAACAATGAGAATGTAAAAGAAGATGTCGAAACAAATATCAAAGAGCAATTTTTGCAAGAACTTGAATTGCAGCAAAGTGGAATCGTACAAGATAGTTTGACCAATACATCGATTGAGAATCTAGATAGGGATACGAGAAAAAACGATTATGCTATTTGTAAAGCTATAAAGAAAAAGGTATTTACCGAAAAGTGTATTGTGTGTGACATATTTCTACTAGATCTGCGAAAGAGTGCGAAATTGATTGACAACGTAAAATTTATTGGAAGCAGGGTATGCTTACCATGTCAAGACATAAAAAACATACCCGATATATTGGCTGGTAAAGAAGTGGAAAATAGGTGTGGCTTGGCTAATAATTCGAAGAAAAGGAAAGGAAAGTATCTCACACCTGCAACATCAAATGAATTACTATTACACAAAAAATTTACCAAAATCTCTATTTTAAAAATTGGTGGAAATGTTACTATGAAGAATATTAAGTTAGGAGGGAAAAATTTATCGTTAATCAATACTTCTTGTGCTTTTGATAGTATTTTTCAGATATATTTAGGGGTGTGCTTTGATCAACTTCACATTCGAAATTATATAACCGAACAAAGGAAACATGATGATTTTTGTGACCTAATATTAAGTGTGTACGAACATGGAATTAATAAAAAGTCATATCGCTTAAGAGCTCAGATTTTGATGCGACACTTTCCCCAAGTACAAAATAATGTTACGAAAGAATGCCTAATTATATTTGATGACTAATGTATGACGTCATGTATGACGAGTCATACATGATAACGGCATTAGTCATTCAAATATCCATGAATGTACTATCTAGAAAATACGAGGAAATGACTGGAAACTCCTGGATGGTTATAGAATATTCTGGAAGGCTGCATTTAAGTATAAATGCAGCGCGATTTCCTGTCACGAATCAATTCCAGTTTGAACGCGCGACTGTTGTTAACCTAAATCAAGTAAACATAAATACAGTGAAGTGATAACGTTATACCGAGTGTTTAAATAAATATAGACCTAGTGTTAAATATAAATTATAGTGTAAATAAATTGTAGTGTAATTAGTGTTAGTGTTAATATTAGTTTAGTAATTGTTATTAATCGTATCTGTAAATATTTGTATTAGCTCTTTTAAAATAAATAAACGTTTTAAATTTTCGTTACATTGGTGTCAGATGTGAGGTTTAACGCGTAAAGGGCTAAAAGACAGTAGTGATTAACTAGTTTGTATTCGCGAGTGAATGCCTGTTACCCGGTCGCAAAGTGCGAAAATGGAGACGGAAATACTTCAACTTTTAAGAGACAATTTTAAGACTCTAGAAGAAAAAATGGAAATTAATTCGAAAACTTTAGAAGAAAAAATGGAAGTTAATTCGAAAACTCTAGAAGAAAAAATGGAAGAGAATTCTAGGAAAATGGAAGAAAACTCCCAAGAAATTAGAGAAATCTTAGGAGATAAGTTAAAAGATTTGGAAGAAAAACTTGAAGAAAAATTGTTAAATAACTCCAAGATTCTAGAACTAAAAATGGAAGAAAATTCCAAGACTCTGGAACAAAAAATGGAAGCAAATTCCAGAAAAACGGAACAAAACGTTAAGAAATTAGAAGAAGAAAATAAAAAAACTGCCGAGAGAATACAACTTCTCGACAATTATCAATGGAAGCATCTGCCCGGACGTAGAAACAACAATTACTGTAAGAAACCTAACGGCGGTGGTAAAATCGGACAATGAAGCCAATATTGCCAAGATAAAAGTAAAACCACCAACGTTTGATGGAAAGGTACCCTGGTCCACTTACCATAAACAGTTTGAAGCGGCAGCTAGTGCCAATGGATGGAACGACTTGGAAAAAGCTATTTCACTGGTCGTCGCTTTACGGGGAGAAGCACTCAACATCCTGCAAACCATCCCCGATTGTCAACAACAAGAATATGGACAGTTGATATCGAGGTTAGAAAAACGGTACGGAAACGGCCATCTTCAGCAGGTTTACCACGCACAGGTGAAGAACCGTTGTCAGAAATCTGCTGAGAGCCTGCAAGAGTTCGAAGCCGATATTTCACGATTGGTGAGGCTAGCCTACCCTACCGCGCCGGATACTTTCTTGGAGCAATTGGCAGTGCAAACCTTTATAGATGGTATCAGAGACAGTGAAACGCAGCAGGCGCTAAAGCTAGCTCGGCACAATAGGTTAGATGACGCATTAGCGCACGCGTTGGAATTCGAGACGGCAAAGCAGACATCTCAACGAGGGAATCACCGAGTACGATGTGTTACAGAGGAACAGGAACAAAAGTTGACTGAATCCGGCGAAGTTTTAGAGGAACTCCGGCGTATCGGAGCTTATATTTCATCACAAGGGAAAGGACCTAGGTGTTGGAACTGCAACGAATTGGGTCACGTTCAACGCCGCTACCCTAAGCCAAGAAAACAACCAAGAGAGCAGTCGGAAAACTAAAATGGGTCGGCCAGAAGGGGCGAACGCCGACCTCTACCGATAGTGCCCCGGAAATTACCATCTGTGCTGCATCACCGACTGATGCAATAAACAGTATTTACATCGACGGTAAAATAAATAAAAAAATCTTCCAATTACTGATTGATACGGGGGCAACAAAAACAATCGTACGGCCCGACGTAGTACAAGGATGTGGAAAAACATCACCGGTAGCGATGCGTCTTCGAACTGGAACGGGCGAAGAAATCCCTACGCATGGAAAGATTTCTGTGGACATGGAAATAGGAAGCAAGGCACTCAACCATCAAGTAATCGTAGCTGACATCATTGATGACGTTATCCTGGGAATGAACGTTATAAGAAAATATGGGTTCCATTTGGATATGAAAAATGATGTACTTGGAGTTGATGATGAAGAAATTCCATTCCATTCGTCAGAAGACGCAGCGGTACGAGTTTTGTTAACCGAAGATGTTATCTTACCGGGAAGAACAGAGAGCATCGTGATGGGAAGCCTGGATGGAAATCTCCGGAAGGGCTATATCCGTGCCATCAAACCAACCAATAATGGAGCGCTCGGCAAAGGTTTTTTGTTTGGCAAGGCTCTAGTAAAAGTTATGGAGACAGTCCCGGTAAGAATTCTTAACACCAACCCTAACTCGGTATCCTTGAAGAAAAACACGATGGTGGGACAATGTACGGTGGTATCTCACATTGCGAGGTGTTTAGGAAATACCGAAGAAAGTCCTAAAAATAAATGCCCCCAACAATTAGTAAACATGCTGACTTCTTCGTGCAAGAATCTCGATCAAGGCAAAGTGAACGAGGTGAAGAAGTTAATCCAGAAGTACCACGACGTGTTTGCCTTGGATGAAATTTCTAAAGGACGAACTCAGGTGGTAAAACACAAAATCAATGTTGGAAGTGCCCAACCCATAAGACAACCCCCGAGACGGCTTCCATTGGCCAAACGTGAAGAAGCCGAAAAGATCATTAAAGACATGGAAAAGCAGGGGGTGATCGAACCATCACGTAGTCCATGGGCGTCTCCAGTCGTCTTAGTAAAGAAGAAGGACGGGTCTACAAGATTTTGTGTTGACTATAGACAGCTGAACGCTGTGACAAAAAAGGACAGCTACCCTCTGCCCCGAATTGACGACACCTTGGATACCCTCTCCGGTTCAAAATGGTTTTCTACTTTGGATTTGAAGAGTGGATATTGGCAAGTGGATTGGGAATCCAGTGACCGCGAGAAAACTGCGTTTACCATCGGAAATGGATTATGGCAATTCACTGTAATGCCCTTTGAATTGTGTAATGCTCCGGCCACCTTCAAGCGTTTGATGGAGATAATCTTGAGAGGATTGTCATGGAAAACATGTCTAGTATATTTGGACGACATAATTGTGGTTGGAAAATCGTTTGAGGAACACATGAGAAATTTGGAAGAAGTGTTCCAACGATTGAGAGGGGCTAATCTGAAGTTGAGCCCGAAGAAATGCCTTTTTTCGGACAGAAGTAAAATATCTTGGACATGTTGTATCCAGAAGCGGTGTAAAGGCAGACCCAGACAAAATCAAAGCAGTAGAAGAATGGCCAATCCCAAAAGACCAACTTCAGCTCCGCAGTTTTCTCAGGTTGTGTACGTATTACCGACGTTTTGTACCTGGATTTGCTAATATTGCCAAACCTTTGACCAAGTTAACCGAAAATGGACGCAATTACGCCTGGACTGAAGATTGTAGCAAAGCTTTCAAACATCTGAAGCAATCCCTAGTCAGCGCGCCCATTTTGAGCTATCCCCAAGCAGACGGAAAATTCATATTGGACACCGATGCAAGCAACTTGGCCATAGGAGGCGTCCTTTCCCAAATTCAAAATGGACAAGAAAAAGTTATCGGTTACTTCAGCAAAGTTTTGTCAAAACCTGAAAGAAACTATTGCGTAACTAGGAGAGAGCTGTTAGCTGTTGTTAAGTCCGCCGAACACTTTTACAAGTATTTGTACGGACGGAAATTTCAGCTAAGGGCGGATCATGCCGCGCTAAAATGGCTTCTACAGTTCAAAAATCCAGAAGGACAAGTGGCAAGGTGGATCGAGCGATTGCAGGAATATGACTTCGACACCGAACATCGTGCAGGGACAAGTCATCGCAATGCAGACGCCTTGTCCAGGCGACCATATCCAGGAAACTGCATTCATTGCTCGCGGCTGGAAGAAAAAGTCAACTTTCTCCGAAGAACTACTGTAACCGATGATAATTGGCAGCCTGAACAGTTACTTCGGGAGCAAGAAAACGACCCGGACCTGAAATTTATTTTGGACTGGAAAGTTGAAGGACAACGGCCGTCTTGGGAAGAAGTAAGCGCCCTGAATAGTGACTCAAAGCGTATTGGGCCCAATGGAACTCCTTAAAATTAGAAGATGGTCTTCTGAAGCGATCCTTGGAGAACGACAGTGGCACTGAGTGTAAACTTCAGTTGGTAGTGCCGAGAAGCCGAGTGTCGGAAGTGTTGCAGCATTTGCATGATGGAACTTGTGGAGGACACTTCGGCATAAAGAAGACCCTAGGAAAAGTTAGGGAAAGGTTCTACTGGGTGAACTGCAAAGAAGACGTCAAGGAGTGGTGCCGTAAGTGCACACTATGTGCATCGAAAAACGGACGATTGGGAAGGCGCAAGGCACCTATGAGACAGTATAATGTGGGAAGTCCATTTGAGAGAGTGGCAATCGACATCGCGGGTCCATTCCCTGAAACCGACGCCGGGAACAAGTACATTTTGGTGGCGATGGATTATTTCACTAAATGGACTGAAGCCTATGCAATACCTAACCAAGAGTCTGTTACCGTTGCAGATGTACTTGTGAAAGAGCTCTTATGCCGATTTGGAGTCCCTCTAGAGCTACACTCCGACCTAGGTCGAAATTTTGAGTCGGCGTTATTCCAGAATGTCTGTCGCATGCTGGGTATTAAGAAGACCAGAACAACACCTCTTCATCCTCAATCAGATGGCATGGTCGAACTAATGAACCGTACAATGGGAAGGTACCTCGCTAAGGTAGTCTCAGAACATCAACGAGACTGGGACCAATATTTACATCTGTTCCTGATGAGTTACCGGTCATCCTTTCACGAAACCACTGGACAAACGCCAGCTTGTGTAATGTTTGGACGTGAGGTACGCTTGCCATGCGATCTTCAGTTTGGGAGCAAACCTGGAGAAGAAGTTGCTGGAGATGACTATGTTGGCAAATTGAAGAAAAAGATGCACGACATTCATGACGCCGTTCGGAAAAATATTCAGTTGGCCAGTGATCGGATAAAAACCCAGTATGACGTGAAGGCAAAAGAACGTGGTTTTCAGCCTGGTGATTTAGTGTGGCTCCATAATCCACAAAGAAAGCGTGGATTGTCACCAAAACTGCAAAGACAGTGGGAAGGCCCATATGAAATAGTTACCAAAATCAACGACGTCATATATCGAATCCGAAGACCACCAAGAGGCAAGCCAAAAGTGGTTCACGTCAACCGATTAGCTCCCTATGCCGGTGACAACAACAGCGATTTGGAGGATGATGCCGGAATAAGAACAATAACCAACAGATCTGGAAGCCATTCCAAAGAATCAAACTTTGAGAAGTTTATGTCCACCTACAAAGGGACCACCAAAGCAAGATTTGGAGTCACAACTGAAGTGCAACAAGATCTTTTCGACGTACCAAAGGACTACTCACTCGCGCACTGCGTGGCCTAAGGTCTTCGTATGTCCTGTGGAATCGCCGTGGTATTCAAGAAGAAGTTTGGACGTTTGGATGAGTTCCAATCACAACAACTTGCTGTCGGTAAAACCCTGAAGCTACGTGACCAACAACGATCGATTTACTACTTGGTAACCAAGAGGTTTTCCCATCAAAAACCCACCTATAAGGACTTATGGAAAACTTTGTTGGAGCTTCGCAGGGATATGATAAGCCGTGCTATCAAGAAGCTGGCGGTGCCCAAGCTTGGCTGCGGTTTAGATCAATTGGACTGGAGGACTGTCCGTAACATGCTAGAGGTCGTGTTCCAAGAAACGGATGTTCAAGTATTGGTCTGCAGTTACAATCCAAGCAGTACTCCAAAAGAGCAGAAAAGTGTCGACTGTTATTTCTACCGCCAAGGAGTATGTAGAAATGGTAACAATTGCCGCTACCGCCACGATCCCTTCTATAGATGTCAAGTCTCTGCTGTTCTGGGACAGAACAGATTTAAGGAGGGGGCAGTGTTACGAAAGAATGCCTAATTATATTTGATGACTAATGTATGACGTCATGTATGATGAGTCATACATGATAACGGCATTAGTCATTCAAATATCCATGAATGTACGATCTAGAAAATATGAGGAAATGACTGGAAACTCCTGGATGGTTATAGAATATTCTGGAAGGCTGCATTTAAGTATAAATGCAGCGCGATTTCCTGTCACGAATCAATTCCAGTTTGAACGCGCGACTGTTAACCTAAATCAAGTGAACATAAATACAGTGAAGTGATAACGTTATACCGAGTGTTTAAATAAATATAGACCTAGTGTTAAATATAAATTATAGTGTAAATAAATTGTAGTGTAATTAGTGTTAGTGTTAATATTAGTTTAGTAATTGTTATTAATCGTATCTGTAAATATTTGTATTAGCCCTTTTAAAATAAATAAACGTTTTAAATTTTCGTTACAATAATAATAATTTACAACTAATTAATTGTGAAACAACAGTTGGATACTTATTTAAACTTCTATTTAAAAACTTTCCAAGTTTCCATGAGACGTCGATATGTGATTCAGGATGCGAAACACGATTGATTAATTTTTCAGTTATTCAAATAAGTGAAGATGCTATTTTCGATGAAGAATTCAATAGAAAAATTGAAAATGAAATATGGCTCAGAAAACGCCGTCGATGTGGAAAACAAGGTTGCTCAGATTTAGAAAGCACAACAATTTCCAAAACTGGTAATTTTGTGGCTTTTGAAATATACAATTCAAGAAATCCTAATGTGCTTCCACAAACTTCATTAACCAATATTCCGCAAGAACTAAACTTGGCATTTATGTCGAACTATAAACTAAGAGGAGTTGTTCATTTCAAACCACCTTCCAATACTGGACAATTACGACAAATTGGTCATTACATTACTATGGCTTTTGCCTTAGAAACACTAAAACTTGGGTTAAATTGGATGATCTTCAAGCTAATGCAGAATCGGTTTCTAGAAAAACAATAGTTCACCCACTACTTGTAATATATTCCAAATAAAATTTTTATGTTTTGTTGTTTTGAATTTCTTTTATTTTAATTTCTGCGCAGAATGTAATGCGCGGACATTTGAAATTTATCTGCCAGCAAAATAATAAGAGCACAACATTTTTTAAAAGAACACATAATTTGCACAAAATTTTGATATAGATCTTTCTTGTGTAGCATTAAGGGTTGTCGAATTACGAAGGTGGTGGTGCTGAGTTTATATAAAGCTAGCATCCACACCAATAAAATGCTTATAATTCTTAAACAATAAGAGCACAACATTTTTTAAAAGAACACAAAATTTGCACAAAATTATTAACTATTTTAATTTTAATTTTGAGAAAGTGGGGATGCTGGCTTTATATATACTGAGATGAAATTTTCAAAGTATTAATTTCACCACAAACCAGAAAAATTACCACGGCTAGCTTTCTCAGTCGTCGAGCAAGTAATTGTCAGGGGTGAGTTCACATGTAAGCCCTCATTAACGATGGAAGAAAAATGCTCCTCCTTAGGTGAATTAAATCGAATTTTATTAATAAAAATTGTTGTTTTAATGATTGACAATTTCACCTTTAGCAGTTTTGAAATCCTGTGTATTGTGTAGACTCGTAAATTTAGATGCACATTTAATGTTAAAAATATGAGCACTAGCATCTAAATTTATTAATCTTTTGATGTGATAGTGTTATCAAAATTACAAAATCAATGAAAATTAAAGTTTAGAAGAATAAACAAAATGCACTTTAAATTTGTTATAATTGTTCTATCTACCTTCAGACACGCCACCGACTCGGCAAGACCTTGCTGTGGTTGATTTTGAAGGCGGTGCTCGCAGTTCGCATAAGTTAAAATTGAAGCCTCCGTGTGGAACATGGGTTGTCTTCGCTACTGTGGAATGGTTACACTTCCGTTCCAATTGGTTTCGTGTATTCAGCGATGATTTTACTGTTCATCCAGCAGAAAAACATGCGCCCAAAAATAATATGCGCTCAGAAAAACTCAATTCTTGTACACCCGCAAAACTTCACACGTTTTCTCGGCTCCAACGCTCGTTCGCCGATCACTTTGCGCATCTTTTCCTCGCCGGAAATTATCTTCTTTTCAACTTTATAAACTTAAATTTACGAAGGTCAATAAATTGTTGTACACTTTTGAAAATTTTATAAAATTCACTTTTGTTCTGGAGATCACTACATTTAATAAAATAAAAAGAAAAGTGTTGATAGTTTGTGTTTAAAGTTAATATAAAATTATTCTGCTTACACCAACCCTTATCAACCGTTGCCTCATACAAGCAAAGTTACTACTGACAAAAAACGAAAATAAAGTCTTTATGCAAAATAACACCACATCACGTATCCTACAAATGAGATCAAATGTAAAATGATTGCTATCAATTATAACAGCAGAACAGTTTTCATACCATTAATGCACACTTTGAATATCTGTGTAAAATAATTTTATTTAAAATAAAAACAATTATATATAAAGGATTATATTGTATCAAGTAGTTTATATAATAAATTATACTATATTTCAATCAGTATCGTCGTCTTCGCTACTTTTCCGTTTACCTTCTGCTTTAGCACTAAAAAATAAATAAATAAATACGTTAAATTTAAACAAAATTTAATTATTATAATTACCGGTTTGTAATATTTCTAAACAGTTTTTTTTTTAATTCAACCGCATCATTGTAGAAAAACTCAGAATTTGATAATCGAACCACTGCGTGGATAGTCTCATTGACTTTTGGAAAGGAATTAAAGCCTATTTTTTCCTTTCTTTATCGTGCGTATTTCTATCGTAGCAAATGTTTTATCGATTAATTCATCAAAAATCATGTAGCAAATTTGGTTTTCCCTTTTTTGCCACTCTTGCCACAGAACTTTGATAAAAACTCCACAAAAACATTATTAAAATGCTGTTCATCCAATAGTTTTTCAATATTATTGAGTACTTCTAAATTAGCAATGGGCAAGCCGTTTTGAAACAAACACAATTCTTTCTTGTCTATTGTACTACTTATTAGTTCTACATTATGTTTTATCCTTACTAATCAAAGATATGAGTCGCTGCATTATCAATTTAGTTTCTATAGCATTTGAATTGCTGTTGTCAGTAACTTTTATTATATTATCCAGCTTTTCCTCTAAATTGCCCATTTGGTCTTCCAAAGGCTGGATTTTATTTTCCAAATCTACATTTACAAGCATTAGATCGTTGACAGAATAATTCGGATCACAGTTGTTAATATGCGAGCTTTCATGTATGGTGCTATGACGATGATCCTGATTTGATGATTTTGTCGTATTTGAAGTCTAAATATAATTATAATAAATTACAGCAAACATAAATTGTAAAATGTCCTTTGCTAAGTGGTTATAAGTAGTTTCTGTAGTGTTTACTTTTTCTTTGGCTTTTCGTAGATAAGTAGCGTCTACTGCTACTAGAACGTCTTCAGTGTCCGATTGCATACACATAAATACTTTTTTCTAATTTTAAGCCTTCTTTCAAGGTGCCTATACCGTACCTTTTTATTGCACACTCAAATTTTGTCCACGTGTTCTTGTTTGGTTGCGAAAAAGTATCGTGACGTAAACTTATGGCTTCTAAACCGTTATGATCAGGCCAATATAAAATATTGCCTTCTAACCAACTTGAAGATACTGTAGTCAGCATCTTTTTATTTTCGATCGTTTGCACAATTTTATAAGTCATAATAATTTTTATAATTTAACTACCAGTTAAATTACTACCAGTTAAGACGTCTACTGCACCGCAGTACTGACTTACTGCAACCAAACTACCATTTACCACTCGAGGTTTTTTGTAGTTTTCCTCGCGGGTGACTCGGCGGAGATCGTGAGAAGAGGGGAGCTTTTGCGCACGCAGGTTGTCGGGTGGACTCGAGTTTTTGGATTCGGGGTGTGCGGACGTGATTTCGAGAAGACGTTAATTTTTTGGTCCGGAAGTGATTTCAGATTTGGTAAGTAAATTTTTTATTTTTTGTATAATTTGACTTTCTTTGTTGGTTTGCGAATTGATTAAATTTTTTTTTTTTTTTTTTTTTTTTTTTTTTTATTAACATCCTAGAATTTAATACAATCTGTTAAATAAATAACAATAAGCATTATTACTTGACTAAGAAAATAACATGGATGAAGCTGACCCATCGGTAAGCCTCATAATGATTGCTAAAACATTTACATTTTTATTGTTTTATTGTGGTCATAAATAAAGTTATTTAGGTCACTAATTACTAATTAGGTTCGCTGGGCCAAGTCTAGAGGGTCAAGCCTCTTTAGTCTTCTAATATTGGGGGCGATAAGAAGATTTGAAGCCAAGATGTTAGGATGAGCGCTGAGTCTGTGTTGATACTTTTCGCTTTTAGATGCAATTTCCTCCTTGACCGTAGCCATGCACATATCACGATGGATGACTTCGTTTGGGACGTACCAGGGTGCATTGCAAATCGCCCGCAGTGTTTTAGATTGGAAGCGCTGTAATCTTAAGATATTTGATGCACTAGCAGAACCCCATAACTGGATTCCATATATCCACACAGGTTTGATGATGGCTTTATAAATTAGGAGTTTATTTTCCATGCTGAGATTGGAGTTCCTACTCATTAACCACAACACCCTGCGGTAGATAAGGCCCAGCTGCAACCGCTTTTTCCAGATGTGTTTCGTCCATGTCAGGCGTCTGTCTAGATGAATACCGAGATATTTGACTTCATCACTTTGCGGGAGAGGAATGTTGTTTAATGAGACCACCGGACATGTCCCCCTCCTCAAGGTAAACGTAATATGGGTAGATTTTGTGCTGTTGGCTTTGATCCGCCACATCTTAAGCCACCTATCCACTTCACCAAGGTGTTTTTGTAGGTATCTAGATGCCGTGCCTGGGTCCTGATGTGAGGCCATTATTGCAGTGTCATCCGCAAAGGTGGCTATTTCGGTGTTTGTGCTAGTTGGCAGATCAGAAGTATACAGTATGTACAAAAACGGGCCAAGCACACTGCCCTGAGGTACACCAGATGATATGGGAACCAGAGTGGAATATGCGTCCCCACATTTCACGAGGAAGTGTCTGTTAGTTAAGTAAGACCGCAATAGTTGACAATATGGATGAGGTAAGTTGCTCTTGATCTTGTAGACCAATCCCGCATGCCACACCTTATCAAAGGCCTGGGAGATATCCAAAAAAGCCGCCGAACAGTATCGGTTGTGTTCCAGATCTTCTCTTATCCTCCTAACAACTCTGTGTACTTGTTCGATGGTGGAATGATTTTGTCGAAATCCAAATTGATGGTTAGGTGTTAAATGGCTTTCTTCAAGGAGTGGTTTGAGCTTACCCACAAAATTTTTTTCAAACACCTTGGACAAAACAGGCAAGAGACTGATCGGACGATAAGACGCAGCCTCCGTTGGATCCTTTCCAGGTTTTGGTATCATGATTATTTGGGCCACCTTCCATTGTGAGGGGAAGTAACCCAATCTAAGTATGGCATTGAATATGATAGTTATCATTTTCGTTCCCACTGGTGGTAGCTCCTTCAGAACCCTCCCTGTTATCAGATCGTACCCCGGTGCTTTCTTTGGGTTAATGCTGTTCATTATGCACGATTTTACCTCTGCTACTTTCATGGGTTTAATGGGAACATCCATTTGATAAGGTGCTTCTAGGAATTCATGTATGAATTTTTCTTCCTCTGGTAGGGTTTCCATTGGGAATGGTGTGAAAACGTTGCGAAGATGTTCTGCAAAAGTATTGACTTTTTCTTCAGCCCTTCTTGCCCAGTTGCCTTCTCGTGTTCGAATTGGTGGTTGTTTGTTTTGGGGTTGTTTGATTTTTTTCGTAACTTTCCACAGGGAGTAGTCCGTCGATTCTGTGGGTGAGAGATTTTGTAAGAATTTTCTAATACCTTGATTTTTGTTATCGGTTAACATCTTTTTCAGTTCCTGATTAGAGCGATTTAATTTTGCCTTATCTCTCGGAGCATGAGTAGTATGCCAGCGTTTTCGTAGTCCTCTCTTTTCTTCAATTTTCTTCTTAATATGATTGGGACAATATTCTGGCTGAACGATTTTTTGCTTTGATGGAGTAGCAGACCATGCGGCTTGTTGAATAGTATGGTTCAATTTTTCAACTGCTTCATCTACGTCTTCTTCTGTTTTTAATCGGATATTCATATCTAGTTGTTCTGAAAATATCTTACGGAATGCCTCCCAGTCGGTATTTTTGCTTGTCAAACTTGGTGGTGGAGAATTTACAATTACTCGACTTTCATAGGTGACTAGTAGAGGAGAATGATCTGACGAGAGATCCAGACAAGATTCGATTTTTAAGTAATTTCTTGCAATGCCTTTAGTGATGCAAAAATCTATCACGTCAGGTATTTTATTTGCATCAGTTGGCCAGTAAGTTGGATGCCCTGAGGAGAGTTGATGCAGATTATTTCTCATCATTGCTTGGTATAATTGTCTGCCTCTAGGTGTAATCAATCTAGAGCCCCAGTGATCGTGTTTAGCATTAAAATCTCCTCCAGCTATAAATCTGTGTCCAAGAGTTTCAAAGAAAGTTTCGAAGTTTTCTCTTTTGATGGTTACATTAGGAGGGCAGTACACTGCTGCTAGGATCAGTTTACCATTCCAGTCTGCTATTTCCACAGCTGTAGCCTGAAGGTTATGTTCGCTGTAGTTGGTTATCTCATGGTGCTTGATGTTATTTTTGATAATCACTGCTGTTCCTCCTCGAGCTCTTCCTCCGGGATGATTGGTACAGTATATAGAATATTTTGGGATTTTTATATAACTTTTTTCAGTCATATGTGTTTCTGATATAAGCATGACATCCAAGTTGTGGTTTGTAATAAAATATTTGATTTCTTGGCCATGATGGACCAAGCCGTTGGCGTTCCAGATTGAAATTTTTAGTTTATGGTTACTTTCCATTACATCTTTCCAATCATGGCTATTAGGAGATCGAGCATCTTGTCCATCTTCTCCATCATTTTTGTGATCATTTGCTCGAGATTATTTTGTGATTGTTGTTGGATAACCGGTATCATTTGACTCTGCTGCGGATTTTTGAAAAGTTGGTGGGACTGGATGTTGTTTTCAGTTATTTGGGAATAGGAGATTCTAGGTTGGGTTTGATTTCTATTTGGAAGAGGTGGAAAATTTGCTGTCATGAGTGGTTCGTTGATTTGTTTCTTCCGTAGTGTAGGGTATCTTTGTTTTTGGAGCTCCTTATACACCGAGCAACCTCTGTAGTTGGCGGGGTGATTATTGTTACAGTTCGTACACTGTACTTGCCCGTCTCTTTCCTTTCGTGGGCAATCTTCGGTTGCATGATCGCCAGTGCACTTAACACACCGTGGTCTCTGGTGACAGTATTTTTTTGTGTGTCCAAAACGTTGGCATCGGATGCACTGAGGGACCTCCCGTTTAGGGTAAGGAGGCTCTACTGTAACTATAACATTTCCCAGATTTTTAATGTTGTAAATTTCTTTGTTGTTTGGTTTCGTTGTTAGCTCGACATTGAACATAGGTAGCAAATCTTTTGTACCTTTTCGTCTAATACCAGAAATGTTTCTTACTGTATGTCCTTTGGCTTCAATTTCCTCTTTGAGGATCTCTAGGTTTGTAGTAGGGTGTATATTACGTATTACTACCCGAAAGGTACGATCTTCTTTCAATTGGTAGGTATGGAAATGCGTTTTTTTTCTCGGTGAGGGCTTTTACAATATCTGTATAGCTTTTAGAAGTATTTGGTTGTAATCTCACCTGGTTATTGTGTAAAGATTTGATAGTGTATCCATTTGGTGCGCACCTCTTTAGTAGTTCAGTTAGAGGTTCTATGCATTCAACGCCATCCACAAATATAGGTGGTGGCTTTTTTGCTTCCATTACTGAGGTTACTTCTTGTTCTTTTTCTCCGTCATCATCTTCATCCTTATTTTCACCGTCATCCTTACTCTCCAAAACCTGGAATGCATTGGAAGTCGATATAGGTTTACTAAGCCAATAATCACTTAGGGTGGTTTGTCTTTTCATTCTTCCTCTAAATTCTGGACTTTCGCTTTGACGTGGTCTTTTTTTGTATTTTGTGGTATTCCACTCATGTTCGCTATGTGGTGCTATTTGCGCTTTCTGAGTTGTAGCAGGTAACCCGTAATTATTAGGATTCATTAATTCCTGTTGGGGTAAATAATAGTTGGCGCTTGCTATTTCATGATGCTGGTAGGGCCCCGGTAGTGACTGATAGTTTTGGTTGTAATACATTAAAGGGGTTTGTTGCGTTTGTGGCAAGTACGGTCCTGGCTGTTGTTGATTTGACAATAAACTTGTACCGTTATCATAATAGGTAGAGGCGTTCGGTAATATTGCTTGATTTGTTCGTAATATTTCATTATGGATACCCACCACTTGGGGTGTATCATTCCTCTTGGGAGGTGGTGTTCGTTGCATCATTCCATTCTAACCTCAATTTAGCAAACCTATGGTAAATATGTTTTTCCACGATCCTGGAAGAAATTAAAACTCTCACCACTATTCCACTAGTTTTTCTAACCAATAAACACTGTATTAACGACTAATAACTCGAATTAGCGGCTATATTTACTAACTTTTTGTTTGCAATAAAATTTTTAGTTATAATAAATATTTATAACCTCACTTATTTTTGAAATTTAATTTGAAAATTATTTTGAGGTGTGTAATTTCAAACAGCAATTATTATCGGTGATAATCGACCGCATTTGGCGAGCAACCTTTGTGTGTGGAGAATAGAGCTCGCATTACACTCGATTAATTTTTGATGTCTTTTCTGCAAAGGACAGGAATATAAATTTCTTCCAACAATTTTTTAACAAGTGATTGGCATTTGATATAATCAATGGATAAGTGGTTAAGGAAGTGTAACTCGATATTAATCATAAAAGAGGTTATTAATAAAACTGAGATTATTTTTTCCAAACAGGGCAGGTTTTTCTTAAGTTGTATGAATCCTCAAGCTCCTGGGCTTTATGGTCTTGTTACATTACATAAGCCGGGACGTCTTATTCGACCAGTTGTAAGTTATATTAGCGCGCCGTGCAAAAATTTTGCTTCAAAATTAATTGGATTAATAATAATAATTAATTTATTAATAATAAAAAATTTATCTTGGTTTTAGACTGGTTGCTTTCATAATGTTCATCTGTAGAAAAATACTAAGGCAACTTACGTCATTCGCTTGTTTCATTAAGGTTGTTAAATATTTTTTTGTGCACTTTCGTTTTTGTTTTCCTGAGGAACTGAAGTTGACCGAGGAATATTTTTCTAAACCACGCTTTTGTCTCCGCGGCATATCGGCTATTTTTTCATCTTCGGACCCTCTACATAAAAAAGAAACTGGTTTTACCAGCGTGTAGAGGGAATTGTTTCTAACTCGACGAGGAGAATTAATTTTTATCTTAAAATGAATACTGGAAATTTTGGATGCTGAAAAATATAGTTCTATATGGAGTGGCCAGAATAACTATCACTAAGTACAGTTATGTATAGCTGATTCTAATTTCTGATTGGATAGGAATTCGTGTCTTTGCATTTGGTAGACTTGAAATATCTTTGGTTTTTGAGCAAAAGAATAAAAAGTGGAATTTTACGACTTCATTTTTTAATTATTTTAAAATTAGGATTATTTGGCAAATATAAATAGGAATGAAGAATGAAGTTTTGTTTATTTTTGTAAATTATTTTAAAACTCGTTTTCTTTTGAATTTAAAATTATGTAACATAAATGTATGAATTTAAAAATCTATGAACTTTTGTCTTCGTTACGAGGTTGGTAATATGATACTAATTATGATTAATGATGTTTAGTAGTTTAGATGTTTAGATTATTGGTAATGATTTTAGGTAATTACCATTGGTAATCCAATGTCTAATTAAATTATTTTGTATTTAAATTTAGTATTTATGAAAAAAATGTTGCAACAATTAAAACTTTTACAAATGCCACCAAGAAAACTTTATCCGCGATAACCGATTAACCGCTCCGGCGGCCATCTTTGGCAAATAAGCCCCCAATTTTTTCTTCCAACCTTACATTTATAACATTAATATAGCAAAATTTAAATTTCAAATCATTCAAACAAACTTACAACCAACAACGGAGGCGGCCGAAATTACTTTGTAACACGACAATAACCAATAATGGATCATTTTTTGTCTTAGTTCTCGAGTCCTTCCAAAATGTTTACGATAAGCCCAAAAGGCTCCTGTTGCTTTAAAGAGAGTTTTATCCACATGAAATTTTCAGATGAATTTAACACCCTGAGTAATTCACAAATACTTTACCTCCACGGAGAAAGGTACGAATTGTGAGTTTTTAGGTTTATCTTTCTTCACTTAGTAAATGGAACTATAATAGTTTTTGAAGGATTTGCTGTAAGTTCTTTCTTTTTACACCATTCTTATTATACCTTTATATGTGCTTCTGATTATGATGACAATGTCATCTCGATACTCTAATATGCAGAATCTATCGTCAGTTAATTTCTTCCGTAGATCGTTTACTATGATAAACCACAGGAAGGGCGATAACACCCTACCTTGTGAGCATTCCTCTCTGTGACCATCGAGATTTCTTTTTTTCCTAAGGAAGCCGTTACAGTTAGGCTTTTTAGCATTAATTGTCATGTCTGGCGGCGGCTGTTTTTATAGATTTAAATGAGTTGTTATGTCTATAAATATTCCGACTACAATTTCTTTTGCTACAAGAGATTTTTCAATTTCTCTTACAAGGTAATGAAGTGCATCCATCGTAGATTTGCCTGGTTGGTAGTCAAATTGTTTGATACGAGTATGAAGCGGTATCTTTGTGAGAGATTCGTTTCTAATATAATTATCAATAATTTACTACATTATTTTAAACAGAAAGGAGGATAGCCTTATCGACGGAATATAATTTGGCCTCTTAAGAAGGCTTGCTGTCCGCTTTTGGTTATTGACATGCTATTATTATTGACATGTTATTAGTATCTATTAGAAACTACTGCTCATTCAAATTATTACTTTTTACATTAGGTGGATCTGCGTTTTGCCTACTAATTTCACTAGTTTCCCCTGTAAAAAAAAAATCAAATTTAGCTTCAACTTCTTTTGTTTTTGCCTGATTTAATCACCCCTAAACAAAAGAACGTATTAAGTTACCGTTAGTTGTATCCAAATTTGGTAACTCGTATTTACTAGTTATACAACACAAAATATTCGACACTGCTTTTTTTAGATATTACGGTCACATCAGCCTCTGGGTTTGTTTCTGTGTCCGTACTCATTATCGTTTCAATAACTTTTACGACTTATGCCATAATTTCCTGATAATGACAAAAAAGTATGCAATAACCAGAATTGTGAACGTTTAAACGTACTTTCGAGCTAAGCTGATGACAGGATAAACTTCTTAACTAATATGTAGCTCTTTTATAGCTTTGACGTATTTTTTTATTTTTTCGTAAGCCGATTTGTCGGGATAACCACATTAAAATTTGCCTTCAGATTTGGTTACCTACGAACGTGGCACCAAATCCACACTCTTTTTACCTTTTTCGTCGAATTCCGCAATTTAATAGAGAGAATTTTCATGTAAATTAATTGTGAATAGTAAACTAAACCAAATAAATGTTACCACAGTAACCACAATTGCCATCATTGCCATATCACAATTCTGGTACAATTTGTCACTTAAAACTCACTGAAAAATAAAATATTTGCATATATTTTTCATGACCGGTGCTCTATATATGTAGGTAGGAACGAAAACATCGAAATAAAACAAATTTCAAGATTTACATTATGTTTTTCAGAAATCGATACTGGCCCAAAATATTTGAATATTTTGAAAGTTAATTGATAATTTAAATTACAAGTAAATTAAAAATGCTTTTTTATGATATAAAATAAAATACATCATACATATAAAAATATATATTATAATAATAATAATAATAACGGTTGTTGTTAACAGTTCTTCAATTTGAAATATTCCAAACTTTCTCAATAAATCTGGTTGTGTAAATTAATCGCCTATTTTGGTCGCCTTTTACCACAAAATGTTCCAAATTCCCACTGTGAATATCTTATTTTAAAATGTCTTTTATTACCATCATTTTGTCATTATTATTTTGTCATTAACCATCATTTTGGCCTTCTTCCAAGCTGAATTTTGAAATAGCATTGGTGTGAAACGTTAGAGCTTCAATGAGCTTCCATTTTCGTCGTTTGAGCCTCAACCGTCGCAGAGATATTCGCAAATATTTGGGAGGGGGCGCTGTAGACACGTTGCCCACCCCCCAAGTTGAATTTTGGAGTAAAATTGATGTCAAACGTTAGAGCTTCAATGAGCTTCCATTCCCGCTTTGGGGGGGGGGGCTGTAGACATGATAGCCCCCCCAATTAGAATTTTTGGATAAAATTGGTGTCAAACGTTAGAGCTTCGTTTGAGCTTCAATGAGCTTCCATTCCCGTCGTTTGAGCCTCAACCGTCGCGGCGTTAATCGCAAAATCTTTGGGGGAGGGGGCGTGGACATGTTTTTCTATTTTCTGTACTTTTCAACATTTTTGAGTAATTTTGGTGCCAATCGATAGAGATTCGTTTGAGCTTCAATGAGCTTTTATAATCATCATTATAATATAATTTTCTTTAAAGTTATTGGTGTTTTAAATTTAAAATATTTGTAATCTCCTGCACTTTTTATGAGATTTTTAATAAAACTAACATATTTTTTATTAAGTAATATTATTTTAATGGAAGTCCACTTCAAAAAATTAATAGTTGATTAAAATTTTGAACTTTAGGCAGCAATTTCGAATTTTTGTAGTATTATTTACATTAGAACGCGCATTAAATGAACTATTAACATTCCAGCTATGTCAAAATTTTTCAGTTTTACAAATTTGATTTTTCATTGATACACTTCATAAAATCCCATGCTTCTTCGAACCACTCACCTGCAACAAACGAAAATAGAAATATTATGTTCAAACCAAAATTGGTAGTTGCTTACCTTAGGAAGATTGCAAATTGATCAATTTACATCCTAAAATCCTGAAAACTTATTTCTTCGAATACAGACAACAATGTTATTAAGTTACTCACGGTTACAGTGATAACACTATTGTAATCCAGTAAACGAATATAAATGTCAGTTTCTAGTCGCTCAATGGCCACAATAGTCGCTCTGTACCAATTATGTTCGTGGAAAACCGCATAGACATATTAAACTTAAATTGAATAAAATGTTTATGGTTAATTTGAATAAACCAGTTTTATTTTCAGAATATTTATAAGATATTTTCTTGTCTATGTAAGGGATAAATCTGATCCCAAAATTTGAGGTATTGGAATTCTCGAATGGAGTATTTTTACCTATTAACACTAACAATAGATATGAAGTTTGTAATATATTGGAAAGAAACAATAAAAGGCAATAACTCTGCATATTATTTGGTTGTTACCTTTTAACTCTTCTTCTGTTAAAAAAAATGCGTTTTCTTGTTATACGTTTTATTCAAATTTTGATTCATACGATTTAGAGCAGTATAATTTTTGTACGCTATATATTAGAATACGCTAACAGTCGCTTGAGAGACGTAGGAGCACCGCCTGTATCCAGGTTTCAGCTTATTGTGCGCTCAAAGAACCCGTGCCCGGTATAGCCCATACGCTCGAAAGAATGGTTCCGCATACGCGATTGCAACAACGCTCTTTGTTTTCACAGTTAGGGACCGCGTAACCCACCATCCGCCTTTAGCTCCCCGGGTTCCAGTCTGGCCGCAGGCACAACGAGGTTTACCCTCGGGGGCCTTTGTGAGCCTTACGTGTGAGCCTTCCCTTCATTTAAGGGCAAACCCGCACGGTGAATGCGAGAAAGCCCGGATCCTACCCTGGAAACCAATGCCACTAAGAGGCCGACACCTGGGAGGATGACCCGCAGGTGTTATAAAGCATCCATTTCCCCCGACGAAGTCCTGCTGCCGCAACGAGATCGACGTCAGTGCTTCAACTCGCAATCTTACGCACGAGCTGAACAACCGAGGCGATCGTAATCGGCATCCAGATCTCCGCCTTAGCGGGATTTTTTCCCTCTTTTGGTATTAGAGTGGTCCGGTTTTTTAACCACTTAGAGGGGTAATATCCCGAGATCAGCATACTGTTAAATATTATCGTAAACGCGGCCGTCATCTCATGCGCGCGGATGCCCATTTTAGTTACGCCGTCCGGCCCCCGTGTGCTCTTGTTCTTTCGTCTCTGGATCTTTTTTGAACTTCGTCGATGTTAGTCGCGGGGGGGGGGATGCATCGTCCGCTTGCCCCCATAGTCTTTTGTATAGTCGTGTTACTGCGTCGTAGGAAAGCACCTCACCTCATTCACCTCACCGTCTAGTCTAATATATTCTCGTACCAGGGGTTCCGTTTCCGCATCGCTCCATACCGATGTTTCGCGCGAGATGTGAGTAGCTGGCTTTGGAGCCAGCTGGGCTATTCGTTGCTCGTTACGGAGTGCGGGGTGTGCGTGGACAAGCCGCTCTTTGTGGCTAACTTCCTTTCGCACGCCGCGCAAGGATGAAATAGGTCGGTCGAGATGGTTACCAGACCCCCCCGCACCTCACGTAATAGCAGCTCCCCGCGTGGTATTTTGGGAATTGCCTGCCGCATTTGCCGAAATCGAAATTTAGTGTCGCGCTTGGGTGATGGAACGTGTAGTGTCTGGTGAGAAAGCTTGGCTTGGTAAATGCCATCATTATTAGGCAAGGACCGGCCATGAATGGTACTGCGTATCCATTAGTCACGCTAGCAGCCTTTGGGGCATTATCGGGTCCGTCATTGGGATTCCATCGTGTATCCGAAACTGTTTTCTTTGTTTTATTGCCAACGGTCAACGAGGGAGGACGTGATCGGTGGCTTCTCAGTCGTCTTGGTCCAGGATTTCAGACGGGCTGAACGACAATTTCCCCGATTTCATAATATTTTCCATGTTTCAAAAAGTTTTTCCGATTGAAAACCAATTTGGGACTAAAAGCTAAAATTATATACGCGAAATTGGTTTAATAAAAGCAATTAATTAAAATTTCAATATAAAATAATAAAATGTTTATAGAATTTTACGATGAACACAGATAAATATTGATAAGTTCTACTTACGGGCTATGTTTAACAAAAATTAACAAATAGAATCTTCATGGGATTTATAATTTTCTAAGGTTCTAAGCTACAGTGGTCAACACACTCATCTGTTTTATTCAAATTGAAATTTTTAAATTTTATTGTAAAAAGTGTAAAGGAAAATTTAATTTTGCAATTTTGTATGTTTTCTTTTCTTTTAATTAAATTTTGTTCTAGAAATTTACCTGGTTTTGGTGATTTCAAAAATGGGAACGCAGCAGGTAAAATGCTAAAAAATGGCAAACTCCTCTAATTCTAAAGATTAATATGGTAATCATACAATATAGAGTCCCCTAATGGAATTCTCATTTTAGTAGGTTATTAAGCAGAACTTAACTAAATAAAACGTAACCTGTAATAAGTAGGATAAATTTATTTAAAATTTAAAATATATTACAAACATTCAAAATTGAAATTTAACATACTACGCAAATTCAAAATAATTACCCATTTGTAGATGTATGGTATGAAATTGCCTTTATAAACTGCAACCATGATATCTGACCTGTCTTATAAGTACTAAAAAGGTTAATTAAAGTTTTTTGTCTTTCTTTTGATTTCCTATTTGTGTCTGTGTATGGAGCGCCAATACTGTTAAGTTTTATGTATAGGGTGTTTTTTTAGTTAAATAGCGATAACAAGTGAACGGAGTTTGTCACACAGTAAAAAATTTTGTCGTGTAAAACGTGTAGTGCAGTTGGTAAATAATTTAGTGTTAAATTTTAGTGTATAATTTCTCTCTACTTTATATTTCGCACTAAAATGGTAAATTTTAACTAGACGATAAAATAAGCAGAAAAATAACTTAAAAATGAAATTTTTAAGTATTTATTGTGGTATATTTTAGTAGTATGTAATGTATAAATAATGAAACTAAACAAATGTTAAAATAATAAATTTTAACTGTTCAGTAAAGAATACATACTTGCATAGAAACATAATATTTAAAAAACACTAAAAAATGACAATAATTCACATTTAACAGGCTAGAACTTGGAGTATTTGAATAAACAAGAAATAGAAATCTGAAAAATTACGTTACTATAGAAATGATAAAAATTTTAAATAAAATGTAATACAATATAAAGGCGCCTTTATTTCACAATTATTTTTGATCATCAGTCGTATATACCATAAGAAAAACGTAAAAATAATGACAAGTAAGAAAAATATACCAAACAAAAATTGAAAAAATTAAAAATCACAAATTCAAGAAATTTATTTTACTTTAAAATGAATGTGTGTACTTACCAAATAACTAATAACTAAAAACTAAACATGCCACGTGTCTGACTGAAATTTTTAGGTTAAATAAATAAATAAATAAAATAAAATAAATGAATCGTTAAAGATTCATTTTTATTTATTTAACCTAACTCTAACGGGCATTATTCTTATCGAAAATAGTAAACCAGTGCATAAAGCATAATATAATGTTACATACTGCATAAATAAATTATGTAGACCGTTTCTACTTGTACTATTTAAAAATGTAGGTTTGAATTAAAAATTCTTTTGAATAAAAGGCTTATTGGTTTGGTGCTATGAAAGTATTGTAACAATTAATTGTTACATTTTTTGTTTCTTTGAATTTGTTTAATTTTGGTTTAGTAATTATTTGGATTTCTGTAAATATTGTTTTATTTTAATTTAAAAGATGGCGTTGCTAGCTTTTTAATTTTGAAAATGCTGCGATTTTGTGTGGTTGGTAGAGAAGGTCATCGACGACGATCCAAGATGGTCGTTTAAGAGCGTCATAGAACAAAACCGCAAAAGCAGTAATTGGTGATTTGGAAAACATAATTTTAGTTTTAAAGTGAAATTTAGTGAATTAGGTGAGTCACATTTTAATTGATTCTACCATTGATTTACTTTTTGGAATTCTTAAATGAGAAATATTTGTTTTTGGTTAATATAAAATTTTACAAATGTCGATTATAAATTCACATTTGGCAAACAAGTTTTATGTGATATAAACTAATTTGTAACTTGTAACATAAATTACGTTGAACGAATAATTTTGGTATTTTCTGATAACAGAAAATTTTATTTCTTTTACAACCATTTTTGCAAGTGACCTCAGTTGCTTGGATTTGACTTGATTACCTTTATATGTTTATCCTTAGGAAATACTAAGGTAATTTAAGTCATCCGCTCGCTTCGTATGCAGATCAGGACGAAGGAGGAATTTTTCTTTAGTGAACCGTTCTGTAGCGGTATCACGTCAATTCTTTTCTTGTTGATAAATATTTCATTTGAATAATAATTATTTGACATTTTGGAAATCTAGTTTTGTGTGAGTCCTATTTTATTTATCATTTATTATTTTTTGTTGTGCTAGTGGAGCGACAAGAATTTTATAAAGTCGTTTCATTCCTCAGCTGGCGCCCAAACAAATTCTCCTTTTATTTTACGTAGCCACCATTCTTTTAAAGGACTCACGAAGCTGTAAAGCTACCCAGCTTCTTCGACAGTGGGTAAAAACCCAAGAGCTAGCCTATCTACTATTGTCATCAGTAGAGACAAAAAGGGTTTCTGTAACCAATAGGAGAATAACGTTACAGTATGTTTAAACTAATTTGTCTAAAATGGTGAGTATGTACCATCGTACATACGGTCTGGATTCTGGATTCTGGATTCTGGATTGAGAGTGGAGGGCAGGCCAAAGCCTGCATGCACTCAGGCCACATGTCGGGCTCATTATGCTGCCTCCGGCTGTTCAGCGGCCCACCTTCCCTTTTAGTCCCCGAGCCATCGGTGACCATGACGGTGCGTCACTAATACTGGCCATGCTAGGCCAGAAGTTTCTTAACATGGATCCTCTTTTTGATGCTAACGACGGGCAGTTGCAGAGCACATGTTCCATCGTTTCGTCTGCTTCGTTACATTCACGACAGATTGGACTATCAACCAGTCCCATTGTGTGTAAATGTTTGTTTAGCTTGCAGTGTCCCGTGAGAAACCCAGTAATAGTACGCAGATTATCCCGAGACAGCTGCAGGTAATATTTTGCATGTTTTTCAGAGGGAGAACGTATTGTCGCCCGCGCCTGTCGGCATCCAATTACATTTGCCCACCTTTCCGAATGCAATTTTTGTGTTTCCTTCTTTATGATGACATCTAAGGTTCTGACCGCCAGCGCGATAAAAGGCTCGGGACCACAGGGCAGGTTACCCGAACCCAATCTTGCCAACTTGTCAGCCCTTTCGTTGCCCTCATTTCCTATGTGCCCTTTTACCCAGCTAAGAGTTAGGGTATTGTGTGGTGATATCACATTCAGTGCCCGGATATATTGTAGCACCAGGCCCGAGATAATCTTATGGCGACCAAGTGCCAAAAGAGCAGCTCTACTGTCTGTGATTATCTGAATTGTCTTGCTCTGGATATCCTTTTCCTGGACTATTTGTGCACAGTGTAGTATGCCCATGAGCTCCGTTTGGAGAACGGAGGCATATCTACCCAGCGTTAGGTTTATATCTAGCTGCAGTTCAGAAGAGAAAACTCCCGCACCTGAGCCAGTATTACTTTTAGAACCATCCGTATACAGACGTATGTCTGATTCTTCGATTCTTGTTGTGTTTAGTAGGATGTTAAACTTCCTATCAAACACATATTTAGGAGAGATTCTGTCGGCATCTAGACCCAGAAGAGGTACTCTTTTAGAGCAGTCCTCGAGGATCCTCGCATGCCCACAGGCTCCCTGTCTGTGGGTCCAAAGACCCCATGACCGCATCCTAAGAGCAGCCCTTATCGCCTGCTCCTCCACATAAAGATCTAGTGGAGGAAGGCATAGAAGAGTCTCCAATGCCACAGTGGGTGCTGTTTGCATCACTCCTGTCACAGCCAAGCAGACTGATCTCTGCAGCCGATATAGAGAGGATGCTGTTGTTGCTAGTTTGGTCCTGGGCCACCAAACAAGTGATCCATACAATAGCATAGGCCTTATTATGGCAGTGGCCGATCTTCGGAGAGAAGCCCCATGATCTTCCCATTGCCCTTCGACACTGCCAGAAAGCCATGCCAGCCCTGGTGATTTTTGCAGTAATATGGCTGCCCCAATTTAGTTTCCTGTCAAGTATGATTCCCAGATACTTGACCTCAGATGCCATTTTGAGAGGGGTTCCTTATAAGCTGGGCATTTTCATGTTCCTTAGTTTTCTTTTTCTGGTGAACAGGACAAGCTCTGTGTTGGTTGGGTTAACCGAGAGAGATTGCTCCGTGCACCATTTATCTAAGATTCCAAGAGCATCCTGCATCAACTCATACAGGACATTCTCGAACTTTCCTATCAGCAGTATGGCTATATCATCTGCGTATCCAATGGTATAGTAACCATGTTTATTGGGGCGATGCAAAAGGCTGTCCACTACAAAGTCCCACAAAAGTGGCGAGAGTACGCCTCCCTGCGGGCAGCCCTTGGTGACAACGCCTTTTATACTCGCATCACCCATTCCAATCATAACCGCCCTGCTGCCCAGCATAGAGCTGATCCACTTACGATGGTACAGGGAACGTCATGACCTTGTAGGGATGCCGTAATGCTTTTGAATGTGGCCTTATCAAAAGCCCTTTCTATATCTATAAACTCTCCTAGGGTACATTCCTGAGACTGTAACGATTTCTCGATACATTCCACAACTTTATGTAGTGCGGACTCAGTTGATCTCCCTGGAGTGTATGTATGTTGATTCGGATGTAGTGGGTTATGCACCAACACACCATCTCGAATTTCTCTGTCGCACAGTCTTTCCAGTGTCTTTAAAAAGAACGAGGTAAGACTTATTGGCCTAAAAGATTTTGCCAGTGAGTAATCAGCTCGACCTGGCTTGGGTATGAAGACAACCTTAACCTTTCGCCACTCTTTCGGTGTGTAGGCATGCGCAATGCATGCTCTATACACCTTCACCAGGAGACAGAGCAAATAGTCCAGGCTCCACTGAAGTAGAGCCGGATACACTCGATCTAATCCCGGCGATTTGTAAGGGCTGAAGGTTTTAATGGCCCACCCTGGTCGAAATGTTCCCATGTGTGCCCATGGTCACATTGGTCATATCCCCAAACTTCTTGAGGATATACCCATGGGCACGTAATGTGACCATGGGCAGATGCAATGTGACCATGGGTAAATGCAATGTGACCATGGGCAGATGTGATGTGACCATGGGTATTATGTGACCATGAGTATATTTGATGTATGACATGACCTTGGGCATATGCAATTTTAATTTTATGCATAAATTTAATAAAATGAGAAATATGTATTTATATAATATTATTTATTTATTTTTAAATATAGAAAACAAAAAAAACGAAATGAGGTTCGATCTCGCGATCACAAAATGATGCAATTATGTTTCATGCACATAACGCAAAAGCCTATCGAGGGTTAATGTATAACATAGTTTTAATTCGTATTATCTGTTTTAATTAAAAAATAATTAATTAATTAATTTAATTCAATTTAATTAAAAAATAATTCAATTCAATTCATAAAAATATGCAATTTTTCATCAATGTTTTCTTATGACGTTATCACGTAAAATTATCGTTCGTAAACCGACTTTACTTTATCCGCACTCACGGGTTGAACCCGCGAGTGCCACGTGTTTTTTTTATTATATTTATTATATTATTTTATATTGACACGACGTTAAATTTATGAAAATTTATCGAAAATTTATCAGCAAAATTTAACACAAAAGTTAAATTTTTATGAAAAAAATTTAGAACATGTTCTAAATTTGGTGGTAAAAGTGCGTGTAAATGTGCGCAGTAGACATTTTCACGCCTAAAGTCCGCCCAGTTTGATTTTTGAAGTTCACAAACATTTCACCGAAATTTCATAAAAATCAAATGAAACCAAAAAATCTGAAAAATTTCCCTAAACTGTTTGTTAATACGCAAGCGCGCGTATTAAATTTCTTATCAAATTTGACATCGTTGCAAACAGAAAATTATTTTTACCTACATAGAATTATGTATCAAAAATATGTGCAAATTTACATAAAAATGTACATGTAAATTTTATATAAAATTTAACGTCGTGTCAAACAGGCTTTA
The DNA here is from genome assembly GCA_911387805.1 of Cantharis rustica. Taxonomy (NCBI): domain Eukaryota; kingdom Metazoa; phylum Arthropoda; class Insecta; order Coleoptera; family Cantharidae; genus Cantharis; species Cantharis rustica. The sequence continues at coordinate 33,070,881 of OU426880.1, forward strand.
GCTTCCTAGGAGCCCAACTATTATAAAAAAAAATAAATAAAAATTAATCTTTTTCATAAAAATTGGGAAATTCGGCAATATATGTTGTTAAAATGTAAAGTAAATTAAAAGATAGTTTTTTTGATGTATTCAAGTTAACATTAAAATTAAAAATAGCTCACATTATATGTTGTGGTGGGAGCTGGTAAAGGGAGGACTTGTGGTAATAAAATTAAAAAAGGGCAGAGTCGACCAAGAACAAGCGACGAATACACAAGCGATCCTTTTATACTTATAATTATTATTTGTACTTATAGTTATTAGTTTATTAGTTTCCTTAATAAAATACCTTTGATATTACTGAGTCTTATTAATAGTAAAAGTAAAAACCCAACATATGTGAATTCTCCAAAACACATTAATATTACTTGGGTATTTGTTCTAAAATTATTACAAAATATTATTATTATTTAATCATATCATTATAAAATTATTATTGTATATTAGAGTATTTCATCTGAATGTTTGAAAATTGAACTTACAATTTTACATCCAAGCAATATCTGAGTTCTACGTAATTCTTTTTTTATTTTCGAACAAATCAGTAATTAGCGGATTAATATAATTAATATTATATAAATCAGATGATTTCGATTCGTTGTTTTTCTTTAAATTGCCATCGAAACCAAAACGTAATTTATAATAATTGTTCTGTTGGTACCACTATTTAGTTTCGTTAATTTATAATAATATAAATATTGATATCATAGTACACGTGATATTATATTATAATTTATAGTGATCGTTTATTGTTTAGAGTGCAGTGATTTGTAATATTTTGCATAACATCGAAATTGTTTTATTTCAGTGAAATAAACGCAGATAAAACATAATTTCATAATTTTTTGCAAACATAACCTACAAATTGCCATTGTGTTTATTATCTTTAAAACTCATTTATACAAGCTTTTATTAATATATTATGAAGTAAGTTAATTTTTTATTTATTAATTAATGTTTTAGGTCTGGTACTTGATTACTTTTAAAACAATGTGGGCACATCACAGAAGCAGATGTACCTAAAACTTTTTTTGAAGATTTTAATAACCTTCAACTAGAGTTGTTTAACCAATACAACGTATTTTTGAGTCCACAAGATAGGGTTATTGCATGAAAAGTTATGACTCGTGAGCATAAAATTCTACACGTTGATGAGATAAAGAGAAGCTTTAGTAATAAGCAAAAAAGTGTACCATTAGCAGGCTACTATAAAGCTATTATTTTGAAATTAGCAGGTAGGTGTCTTATTTTAGTCTTAGTTTATGGAGGTATAGGAATATTTTTAGACTCGGAAGAGGAACTTGTAAATTTATTGAGTCAGAAAAGGACTCGTAGGCCAGCCGAAACAACAATAGGAACGAACGATAAGAACATGACAAAGCGAAGTTAATACTGTAAGTATCGTATCTGAAAGATTTTTTATTCTTTGAAGTTTTAAAATTTTGTAACTAATAAATTTATCAGTTAACTAACTTTTTTTATATAATCAGAAAAAAGAAGAGCAAGCTCAGAAAGAAAGGGCCAGAGTGGCTAATTTGAGGCAGCTGAATGCGTCATCCAAAGATGAAGAAAAGAAAACGAATGCCATTGAAACTGTAAAGTAATTAGTATAAATCAGTTACCAAAAGTTCTTTTTAAATAAACTTTAATCGTTTTTTAGGATATTTCGGGATCATATATCATTTACAGACTATATGGAAGTAGTTGAAAAAAATAAAGCAATGGAAGCTGAGCTAATTGAGCTTAGAACAACTTCCATCCTGCAGGCCAATGAAATGCAAATTTTAAAAGAACAGTTCAGGGAAAGTTACTGATCAAAATAAAGAGTTAGTTCGTCTCAATATTCGGTATCACTCATATAACTCATATAACGTTATAACTCACCAATTCGACGTAAAGGATGTTAATAGCAAAGAATCTGAAGACGTACCGGTTGCAAAACCTTCAGAATCAGAAAATCCATCTGTCGATGGAGAAGATGAACTTGGGATAAATCCATATACATAATTTTTTGATCTATAATAATTATTACAATTTTTTTTCGTAGTTTACACTAACGGACGCACAATTTAAAGCTGCTAATCAGGTCGCCAGTGGCATAACTGGAGATTCAAAGTTTATTAAGAAATGCATTGACATTCTTTGGACAAGGGAACAGCTTTGTTTGTGTAGTGCTACAGGTGTGGCTTGTCCAAATGTCCAAAATTCGGAAGCTCGACCTGCATGCAGTCCTCAAAAAAAAGCTTATTTGCAAGGTAACGTATATAATAAAATTATTTAATACATAAAATAAAGATCGTTTTTTTCTAGTTTTATTAAATTCGAGGACGGACAAAGAAAAAAATGAAGTTAACGATGCTGAAAGAGCAAAACAGAAAAAGAAAACCATTGAATATTTATGTTCAAAAATAAAAACTGTGCGGAGAGGCGTAACAAATTAATTTAGTCATATCTTTAAAGGTGGCGACTGACTTGGAACTGAACGTTGTAATGTAATAATAATGGAACGTTCGCGACGAGCATTACATTACAAAGCTCGTTCGGCTAAATAAACGAGTTGCTCAAAACGAATACGTCATGATGTGATGTAATAATCGAAGGAATTCGTCAAAAAACCGACAGTCAAGTGGATCACGGATGCTTCGCTCGCCGTTGGTGCTTGCTATGTGTTAGTTTATCGGCAATAACTATCAAATGTTTGTGTTAGATTACATTACATTAAAACGTTCAGTTACAAGTCAGTCACCACCTTAAGATACTGTATTAATTTATTAGGCATTTGTTGTAATTTGTTATTAGGTTAATTTGTTGTTTTAATTGTTGTGAAAATTTGTAGTTTAAAAAGTTGTAAATAAAATTACAAATTTTTAATATTTAGCTTTATTTATTGCAGATAATTTACTTAATCTCCACATATTTAGTGGGGATGTGCCCACATGGTCACATCTAATGGGGATGTGACCATGTGCTCACATCTAATGGGGATGTGACCATGTGCTCACATCTAATGGGGATGTGACCATGGGTACCATCCAATGGGGAGGTACCCATGGGCAGAATTGGACCACCCATGGGCACATGCCCATGGGTATGTGACCATGGTTATGTACCCATGTGACCATGGTCACGTACCCATGGGCATATGCCCATGGGTGGCCCAATTCTGCCCATTGGGTGGTACCCATGGGAACATTTCGACCAGGGAGGCAACTTTGATCGGGTTTACGATCTGGATTGCAATTTCCCAATCCGTCCTAGTCGGTGTCCGAGTTGTGTGCTCAGTCCCCTCGTAGTCCGGGACGTTTTTGCTATCGGGAAAGTGTGTTTGTAGCAGTACTTTGGCAGTCTCTTCGAGGCTCTCTGTATAGGTGCCATCGTCTTGGAGAATAGTGCCAAGCTGTTGGTTTGGGTCTTTGGATTTGATCTTCTTCAGTCTGGCAGCATCCGTAGTGGACGCAATGCCGCTGCAAAAGTCCCTCCAAGACTTGCGCTGTTTTTGGCGAATCATCTTCTTGTACTCTAACTGGAGGGTTTTAAATTCCTCCCAGTCAGACCCATTCTTTGATTTTTTTGCCTTGTTGCAAAGTTTCGTAACCGCCTTCCGCAGCCGACTCAGTTCGCTGCACCACCAAAGTGTTGCACGTTTTCCTGAATCAGCTACCGTCAGCGGGCACGAGGCTTCGAAAGCTTTTGTGAGAGATTCCTGTAGTACTCTACTACATGTCTCAATCTCCTCAATACTGTCTAAATTGACCTTCGTGGTAATTGACCTTGGCATATCAGTCTCCAGAGTGCCCGACAGGACGTCTAAAAAGGCATTCCTGTCCAGCTTCCTAGGATTCCTAAACTGCCTGGGTTCCACCTTAACTGCTTTAATCTTAAAGCATATCCATCTATGGTCTGACATAGTCAGTTGTTTAGACACATGCCATTCCATTATGTGTGTAGAAATGTCTGACGTTGCCAAAGTGATGTCGATCACCGATTGGCGTTGGGTCGACACAGAATGTTGGTGTGTCCCCCCGGTTGAGAATTTCAATCAATTGTTACATTTTTTGTTTTTTTAAATTTGTTTAATTTTGGTTTAGTGATTATTTAGATTTCTGTAAATATTGTTTTATTTTAATTTAAAAGATAGCGTTGCTAACTTTTAAATTTTGCAAATGCTGCGGTTTTGTGTGGTTGGTGGAGAAGGTCATCGACGACGATCCAAGATGGTCGTTTAAGAGCGTCAGAGAATAAAACCACAAAAGCAGTAATTGGTGAATTGAAAGCATAATATTTAGTTTTAAGTGAAATTTAGTGAATTAGGTGAGTCACATTTTAATTGATTCTACTATTGATATACTTTTTGAATTCTCAAATGAGAAATATTTGAGTTTGGTTAATGTTAAAAATTTACAAATGTCGGTTGTTAATTCACATCTGGCCAACAATTTTTGTATGATATAAATTAAGTTCACAAGTTACCTTGAACGAATAATTGTGGTATTTTCTGATAACAGAAAATTTGATTTCTTTTAAAACCATTTTATGCAAGTGACCAGAGTTGCTTGGATTTGACTTGATTACCTTTATATATTTATCCTTAGGAAATACTAAGGTAATTCAAGTCATCCGCTTGCTTCGTATGCAGATCAGGCCGGAGAAGTAATTTTTCTTTAGTGAACCGGCCTGTAGCGGTATCACGACAACTCTTTTCTTGTTGATAAATATTTCTTTTGAATAATAATTATTTTACATTTTGGAAATCTAGTCTTGTGCGAACTCCATTTTATTTATCATTTATTATTTTTTTGTTGAGATAGTGGAGCGACAAGAATTTTGTAAAGTCGTTTCATTCCTCAGCTGGCGCCCAAACAAATGCTCCTTTTATTTTACGTAGCCACTATTCTTTTAAAGAACTCACGAAGCTGTAAAGCTACCCAGCTTCTTCGACAGTGGGTAAAAACCCAAGAGCTAGCCTATCTACTATCGTCATCAGTAGAGACAAAAAGGGTTTCTGTAACCATTAGGAGAATAACGTTACAAGTTTCATGAATTTTTAAAGCTGCGCTATTGCCAATAGATGGCTCGGACTCATAGTGAGTATCATTTCTCGAAAACGGGTGCGTGAGTATACATAAAATACAATTTTGTAATTACAATTTAAAAAATCTTCTCTTCTTCTCTTATTTGTTTATTTTCTTCTTTTTTCCCGCTACTTGTAATCCAGGTGCGCACGACCAATATGTATAGTTGATCTAATGATATTTAGTATTAGTGTGATTATTTCGTTGTTCTTTACATTTAGTTTGTGGAGCGCATTTTTCGTAGAGTGGGGCATCGCACCTCTGGACCCCAGAAGAATAGGAACCACTTCTGCCACTCTTGCCCCGACGGTGTCTCGAACGATGTCGATAATGTCATTATATTTGGTGATTTTTTCTGTACGTGCGTCGCCAAGTGATTCCCCCCCCTGCTCGAAGCGGACAGTCACATCAACGATTTTAACCTTGTCTCCGTTTTTGATGACCATGTCCGGTTTCAACGTGCAGCCGTCTGAGGTGATAAAAGTTTGCTCCTCATATATTTCGCAGTGGGGGGGGGGCTGGTTGTTCGCTATCAACTTGGCAACGTCTTTGTGTCTATTTATGCGGGCTGGTTTACCAGCGACCCATTCGTCCAGTACGTGACCGAGTGTCTCGGTTTTGATATGGCATCTTCTACATTTGATGTCTGTATTGTAGCCAGCTCTTCCCAGAGCCTTTCGCACTCGAAAAGTGTTTGTTCTCATTGTAATTAAAGCGATTAACTCTCCCTCTCTTAAAGAATTGGGTATGAGGAAGCAGTAATTTGCGAGATGGCTGTTTTTAAACGTATTTATGCCCTTTCCTTGAGAAAGCTGGTCTGAGCATCGAAAAAATTCGTCAAATTTTAGTTTGAGCTTCATTTCGTTGATCTTCTTTTTCGTAGCCGGTATTTTCAGTCCATGGAAGGCTGCTGTGGCCCCAACTCTTCTGCCAAATCCAGAATTTAGTGTGATCCGCCGTATGAGGTCGTCTTCGTCGAGATGTATGGAAGACATGGCTCTGATGGAGTTGAGTGTGACAAGATTTCTCATACGTGGTAAGCCAAGGCCACCATTCTTCTTTCTTGCATATTGTCATGTTTCAAAAGTGATTCAGATCTATCCTATACATTTTGCTGAAAATTTATTTCTATTTAAGTTGTGTTTAAATTTATTAGTAAGATTGAAAAATTTGTTAGGTGGGAGCCGATCACAGGAAATGCGAGGCCTTTTGCCGATAGCGACCGCCCGAGCCTGTTGTGCGACTTTGGCTTGAAGCGATTATTTGATTTTTGATATAAGTTTAAATTTGTGAGTAATATTTTTGATTTGATTTAAATAAAGTGATTTTTATGCGTGTGCATTATTATGTTTTTTGGATAATTATTTTTCATATTTGGATTGAATTGAATATTTTTGGTGATTTGCTACCGAACGGTAGTAAATTGATTGGTTTGATTGATTTGGAAAAGGAGCGGTTGGAGTTATGAATTGGATTTGTATTATTTAAAATTGGAAAACTCAAATTATATTTGTAAGAGAGCGAACGTGCAAGATAGATAACAAGGCGATTTGGATAAAGAAAATCGAAACTTCGATTCCTTTAAAGAAGTATTAAAATTTTGCATTTAATTTTTGAATTCAAATTATATGCGATTGGAAATGTTAATTTGAATAACTGCCGTAACTGCCATAGGAACCGACTCTTGAGTAGAGCTCAATGCTACGGACGATTGGAAAGCTGGCCGAGGTAAACTAAAGAAAAAATAGTAAAGGCTTCTTACATATAGTTTTTGGAGAATACCACTACAATATATTGCACCGTCCCATGTGCTGTGCGAAAGGTGCTTCATTTCTTTGGCAATGCCTCGCAGGACTCTATCTAGCGCATCCAAGGTTGTTGGCGAGGGGGTGTCGATGGTAAGAAGGTAGCTGGAACGTTTCAAAAGATATTGCATTAGCATATTTACCTTTTGCGTTGGTTTAAGAGCGACATTTTTGCAGTTGGCAGCCGTAAGCTTCAGGTTTTCGAGTTGAGCCTTGTTGGATAGGCCCTCGTGGATTGTGTATGTTGCGCCGAGGTAGGTAAAGGGCTCTTCCACGCCCATATTTCGAACAGAGTTGTTTTGGATGTGGACTTGCAGCTGCTTGGTCGCCCATGAAAGTTTTCCACTTATAATGCCGAAGCATGAGCTTTTCTCTGGGAAAATTTGAAGTCCAACATCTGCTAATGCATCTGATAGTGTTGATAACATCGTTTGTAACTCCTCTTCGCTGTCCGCCAGGAGCACCATGGCGTCCGCGAAGGCTAGAATGGAAAGTTTGTTGGTTGGTGTGACAGAAAACCCATCCACATTCTCAACCCTCTTGATGGCGTCATGGCGTCACTAGGTTGAAGAGGATTGATGATATGGGGTCTCCTTGTTTGACCCCCTGTTGTATTTCGATTTCAATGTTGGTGTCGGTGAAGGTGTTGGTTGACTTTTTATACATTTCTTTAACTAGTTTTGCGATTGCGTCAGGTATTTTCTTGCGTTGGAGAGTCGCGAGAATGATGTCGTGTGGCACCGAATCGAACGCTTTGGAAATATCCAGTATTGCCGCTGCTAATTTGTGATTTTTTCCCGATGCGGATACATTCATCTATGCAGTTAACGTAGCAACCGTTGCCAGGAACAAACCCTCTTTACTTTTTTGATAACGTTATATGCTTGTTTAGTTCGATATATAGGCAGGAGCTGTATAGTCGTGATATTATTGACGATATCGTTATTGGTCTCCAATTTATGATTTGTGTAATGGCTTTTCCTGTTTTGGGTATGTCTTGTTCGGTTGCTACGCTAAGCTGTTGGATAGCAGGTGGAGATGTTGATCGTGTTGAAAATCAAGTACAGCGCATCGAGAATTCCAGGCAACACTATGTGGCACTTTCTTACTCAGTCTCGCAATCTTCTTTCGTATAATGTTCTTGGATATATTTTCAATCGGCTTATGTGTGGGTGGATTTTGAGGTGGGGTCTTCAGATCGTGTAGCTTGGCCCAGATTTTAGTATACTGTTGTTTGATTTGTTCGGTTGGGGGCTTAGGTGGTGGTTGCTCCGTAATTGCGTGATGACGTGTTTCCATGATAAGTTCAGCCAGCTTGGAAGAGTTCTTTTTATATAGTTCTTGAGCCTGGGCATATATTGATTTTCTTTGCTTTGTTCTTTTGTTGTATTGTGTGTTTTCTTTGTTTTTGCAAGTGATCTTAATGTGGCGGACCAGTTCTTCAATTGCATCATCAATATCTTCCTGCATTATTGGTCTTACTGACAGAGCGGTCCTGAGCGTCATTGTAGCTGGAACTGTTTCTGCATAGGTAAGTAGTTTCGTCCGAAGCTGTTCTCTCCAGTCGGATGTGGGTCTGGGAGTGTAGGAGTCCGTCAGTGAACCAATGGCAGTTTTTTTGTGTTTGGAGGGCGTTGTTGATGGATATGTTACTCAGTTGTGATGTCATATGGATGGGAGTGTGACGCATCTCTCTGGTGGAAGAATCTGCAACAGGTAAGTGTAATAAATGTGTTTTTTTTTCTAGGTGGGGGGTGTCTTGGTCTTTGGAGGTAGAACTTAGCGGCTTTGGGTTTTTGCTTATGTTTGTCGTTCTTGGCGTTTCCAGCTTGTTTGTTTGGTAAGATTTGTCTTCTTTTTTCTCCTCCACAAAGACATCATCTTCTTCGTTGTTTTGTGCTGTTATAGTAGGGGACATTGTGCACTTTCATGATGGCCCTGGATTGGGGCTTTCTGAAGATTTCGTCGTGTGTGGTGGTTTTGATTTGGCGGTTTGTTTATCTACCGATATGACTTTATTTTTCGGGATCTCGCTTCGCATTCTTGTTGTTCTATAATCGCGTTTTGTTTGGGGGTGGGGGTGGGGGGGTTCGTCCTTGTCATTCTGCTTCGCTGCTGCCGCTGTCGCCCGGATCTGTAGCTATTCTCTTGGGATTTGTGCTTCCTGTGCTTTTTTGTTGTGTGTAAGCTAGCAGAGCTAGTGGTGGATGTGCTCTGCTTTTTAGTACTCCGAGTCTATCTCGGTTTTGTTGTGCGGTTTTACCCGGCAGCAGCTTTTCTATTATAATGGAATAATTGTGGCCGTCACATTTGATGTATTCAGTGACTAATATGTTAGTCTCTTTATCCGTCCAAATTTTAGCACTTCTCGATACATGCTGTGCTGGCTTGGGTGCAAGCAGTTTCTTCCTGTGTGCATCACGTTTTGTGAGATGCGCTAATCGTGTATGCGTCGTTAGGCCGCTTTTTGTTGTGAATGCTCTTTCGCATTCCTCCCATTTGTGTGGTTCTTCTTTTAGTTTAGGTGTTGGTGTTTTACATTTGGCTAGGTGGCACATTCCGGCATGGTGTTTCAGGAAGTCTTTCTTGCACTTACTGCATTTGAAGTTGATTTTCTCTCTTGGGTGTTGCATTTCATAGTGATCTATGAGGGCTTTTGGGTGTGTAAATGCGTATTTGCAGATACCGCATCTGTTTGCATAAGCATAAAACTACATAAGCAGTTCTATGAAATTTTAATCATTTATCTAGGCAGTGTGACAAAAATATGGAATCAATGTAATTATTTCAAAATAAGTCAAATGGACTAATTACATAATAAAAAAAATACGATAACATTTTCCATATTAAGGACAAATAATCAAAAGTACGATCGATTATAAAGCTTATAGTTCTTTCATTATTTCCTGTTTTTACAAAGCGACATTTTAACTACGCTCTTACAAATTCTCGAATGAAGAAATTCTTGTCTTGTAAGGTATTATCTAAGATATCTGTATTAGCCGAAGAAAATAATTGTTAATATATTTTAGGATCGTTGATTTAGGAAATGTAAAATATCCATAAATAATTGCTTTTGCACTTTTTGATTGACAATTTTTGCTTGATATGAAAGTGCCGTATAAAACCTTCGTATAACTTTCCGTCGTACAAACGTTGTCTTACAAATTACTTAGAATTTTTTTAATTCTCCTACCCTGCAAAGCTCAAGTCATTAAAATTTATATCTTAAATTTAAAAAATTAATCAGGTATTGAAGTTTGATATTTCAAAATTAAATTGCAAATTTTAAAGCAATTATTAGAAATTAAAAGAAAATATCTACGATTGTCAAGTCTTTGTTGGAAAAGGCTGCACTTTAAGAAATATAATAAATAAATCGATTTTCAGTAAGCAAATTCAAGTTATACTTTGTTCAGTAAAATCAAGGGAAGGTGGTCTATTGAACATCCGTTTAAATCCATGTTTCACGTTTTACTGATATAAGATCTAGGCACGTTTTATATTTTGAATATATTACTGAAGATTTATTAAAAACATATTTTTGACAATTAAAATAAATTACAAAGTCTTATTTCCACTATTGTGGCTCAATTAATGATCATTCACAAGCTATAATTTCCGTTTGAATACAAAAGCGCCTGATTATAATAGCTATTTATGTCATGAGTACATAATATAGGTCTTTATCGGACGAAGCCGAAGTTTATGGCAGAGCGAGCTTGCGAGCGAGGCCAATAAATAGGCTGAGTCCAAAAAGCCTAATTATGTGCAAATGACATACATAGCTTTATGTTCGACTGCACCGTAGAGGATTTTCTTTTCTTTTTTTTCTACTTTGACATTTAGGTAGTGAAAATTGCATAATTTCGAAGAGTGCTTTTTTTATTGCTCCTGGTTACAATAAGTTGTTTATTAATTTGTTTTAAATAGTTGATTTAAAATTGTGTGAAATTATTTAATAAGTTAAATAATGGAAGAAATTGTTGAAATAGCCCTAAAAGCTAAAGAATCGCTACTTCCGACAAAGTCAAAGCAATTATACGAAGAAACTTACGGCACATACAAAAAATGGTGTTTAGAAAAACAAGTTATGAAAACTACAGAGGATAGTATATTGGCATATTTTAATACTAATCTCGCGTCTTATAAAATATCTACCTTATGGACCAAATATTCCATGCTGCGGACTACAATTAATTTAAATGAAGCAATCGATATAAGCAAGTTTCCTAGTATTATCTCTTTTATGAAAAGAAAGCGAGAAGGGTATGCAGCAAAAAAGTCATTCATTTTAACAAAAGAACATGTCAATTCTTTTTTATTTGACGCCAATGACGAACAGCATCTGTTAAACAAGGTACACATACTTAACTTATTTACTTTGACTTACGATGATGAATAATGAAAGTATATTTATAGGTTATTCTTATTTTTGGTGTCTGTGGAGCTTGCAGACGACAAGAATTAGTTTCACTATCAACCACAAATGTTGAAGATTATCAAAAACATATATTGGTCAAGTTGATCGACACAAAAACCAAAAAAGATAGGTCCTTTATCATACTACCGAGTGAAAATTTGAATTTATTGGATGTAATTAGAAAATATATTAACCTTAGACCAAAAATAATTGTACATAGCAGATTCTTCGTAAATTATGTTAAAGAAAAATGTACTGTCCAGCCTGTAGGAATCCACAAAATTGGTAGTGTACCTAGCATTGTAGCCAAATTTTTAAATTTACCGAACTCCAGCTCCTACACGGGCCATTGTTTTCGGAGAACGTCTGCAAGCCTTTTGGCAAATTCTGGGGGAAGTATGAGCGAAATCATGCGCCATGGAGGATGGCGCTCCGCTAGTGTTGCCGAAGGATACGTAGAAGAATCCGAAAGCAAAAAAATTAATGTTGCTACAAAAATTTTAGGGCAAGAAGGTATTTCTAGAGTCGAAAACGAAGAAATTCAGCAAATAAATAAAGCACCAGCATTACCGGTTTCAATTAGTAATAATGTGAATTGTGTTTTCAATATTAACAACTATTATAATCAAAGTAATAATAATTAATGTAATCGTTTATAAATTAAATTAAATAAAATATTAATTTTGACGTTTATTTCATTGACATTGACAGGCGGCCGTTTTACTTTATTAATAAAGTAAAACGGACTAGTTCCATAAAATGTTCTCTTATGGTCGCTAAGTGATATTGAAATCATGTTATTATAATACAGTCGGACATAAACATTATTATACTACTTATGAGTTACATAAAACTTAATTTTCATTGATATATCATCCTTTTTTGTACTCAAAATAATTTTTTAAGTGAATCAGTGTATTTAATTGTAAGGTCAATGTTATTTAAAATTTTCTGTTCTGCCAACTTTAATTGCTTCCGAAATTTGGCTTATTATCTATATCAAATTTCTTCAAAACCTAAGTAAGTTATTTATTAAATTATCATAGTCATAGAACTTGTATAAATATAGCGAAGCAGTATAATATGGCAACAGTCTTTTACATTATCATACTGTAGCAACATGATAGCAGTACTATTCACTCTGGTTTCGGCCCTTATATTTTACACCGCTCGGGGTGCAGCTACTACAGAAGTTAGTGAAATAATTTAAAGAGAAAACAATAACATCGTATTTTTAGGATATAGAAAAGTTTAAGGCTATACACGAAAAAGTATCCGGTGAATCGGGTTTAGATATAAGAGCCGTTATAAAACATGTTTACAAAGAAGCGAATAACCAGGCATTTAAGTGTTTCATGAATTGTGTGATGATTGAAGTTGGTGCTATGAATGAAGCATGTAAATAAAAATTCTACCTGCCTTTACAGGAAGACAGTATTTTTTCACACTCTGGAAAAATCCAGATTTTCAAAAGAATAGTGAAGAGGCCCACAATGTTAAAGCTAACCGATTTTGTGCGGTAAGCGAGAGCGTGAATTGAATAACAATACCTGCAGTACGGCTTCCCCGAAAGAAAAACACAGATTAAAACAAAGTGTATTTATTAACTCCAAATACAAGAGATCAAAATAGTTTAAAAAAAGGTTGTCAATCGTTTACAATTAACGGCGTAGTTGGCGAAAAGGTTATGTAAAAAAATCACCTTTAAACGAATGTTCGGGTGCACTGACAAACCATTGTCAAAAACTATGATGACACTTAAACAAATTATAGTGTCTAATAAAAAATCAAAGCTGCTCGCAAAAGTGGCCCGTTGGGTTAGAAACGAAAAAAACACTTACCCGGGTAATTACAAAATTTATCTATACAAAATTTTCCACCTAACGGAAATCAACAGCTTATGAAATGATGCAAGTAATCGCAATCGTTGTCCAGCTCTCGAACTTTGGAAGAAAATGACGTTGAGCCGTTAACGCTTGGAAGTCAGCGGTACTCGTGCACTTGAACCAAAAAGAAGAAACTGTAGTATTCGCAACTTCGAGACGTGATGCAAAATAAGGAAAAATGAAGATTCTTCAACTTCGTTGAAAATTTCAGTTGGTAATTAATCCAAAAATGGCACAAGCCAAATTATAATGATAAGTGGTTGTGATAAAAAAATATTTCAAATTCTTGCAATTTACGTTCTTATTCGTTTATTATTGGAATAGTTGGTGTATCCAAAAGTACATAACAAAAAAGCTGCTTCCTAAAATCATTAAATGATAAAAAACCGATGTAAAATTTAAAATATTTTACCTAATTACAAACGAGATAACACCTCAACCGTGTCAAACGTGTTATCAAAACGACCTAGCGAAAGCGTTATCAAAACTCGCTCATTTTGAAAAATCATAGGCGTCGCGCTAAGCTTGAACGCAGTGACGTGTGCAAAGTAAAAGAAAACAAATTATTAAAATTTGTTGCACTGCCCTTCCCTAAAATGTCAAGACGGTTTCTCTTCCAGATAAAAGGCTCATTATACCTCTCTGAGGTGTAAGTGTGTACTGTCGCTGTCGTCGGAACCGCTACCGCTACTACTGTAGAAGAAATGACGGAGCGCGAATGCGCTACTATGAGCCAGACAGAAAATTTCTGATCCACCCCCGTTCTATAATGTGATGGATCGACTTCAAGTAGATACAGCACCACATAGAATCTGTATCAAAAGTACCAACACAAGAAAATCTAATCAAATCTAATCTACCGCGGTATTAGCAACAATTCTAGTACTATGAGATAAAAATCTCTAATGGCGCAAAACGGAACTTTTGAAGGCATGTTCACAAATTCATAAAAAAATAAAAAAACGGGACAAAACAATACACAATAATGCAAAACAAAAAAAATTTTAAGTCAGTTGTTTGACTTGCACCCCTGCTCATCCCTTTACGTCCGTCTCATCTATCATATCTTGAGGATGCTGTTTCAAATCTTTCACATGAAAGATACCCACATCTTTGCCTCTCTCGTTATCTAGGCGGTATGTTAACGGACCAGTCACTTCACGTACCCTACATTTGATATACTTGGGAGCTAATTTACTAGAAAAATTATCCACTGCTTTGAATAACGCGAAATTTCTATGCCACACAGCATCTCTCACCTTAAAGCGTATGGTGCGCTTCCTAAGACTGTAATGTGAGCCATTACGTTTATACGCCTCATTCAAGCGTTTAATTACATCCACATAGAGCTCGTTTAAACGGTTCATATCTTGAGCTAGCTTCTCACGGTTAGCAATCGACAAGTCCTCTTCTGCCAAATCTTTGACTCGACTATAATAATCTCCCTTTGCGGGTACCGTACGACCTAGATTTAAAAAGGACAGAGTAAAGCCCGTCACCTCGTGAGTAGCTGAACGTAAAGCATGATCTATTCGATGAATGTGCTCGTCCCAAGTACGATGGTTGTCGTTTACGTACGAACAAATAGCGGTTCCCAACACTCGATTGTATCTCTCTACAAAATTGACTTGTGGATGATAAGAGGCGTTATACCATAAATGATTCACACTATAATCACTCATGAGTTTCCTAAATTCCTTACTGATAAACTGTGGACCGTTGTCCACCATACAAATTTGTGGTACACCAAATATCAGGAAAACCTGATTCTCTAAAAACTCACAAATTTTTCTGGAAGTAGCCTTACGCATAGGCTGTACCAGCTGAAACTTAAAAACCCAATCGCACACGACAAGCAACATTGTATTTCCGTTAGTTGACTGAGGAAATGGTCCCATTAAATCAGAGATACATTGGAAGGGAAACCGCACCTTCTTCTCGCTACCCATCAACCCGTATCGCCCGCTTTGTGAGGCTTTAGACGCTAAACATATCTGACACCGACGCACATACCTTCCCTCATCCGCACGCATTTTTGGCCAATAGTATAATTCTAAGATCTTATTGAAAGTTTTAAAAGTGCCCAAGTGAGCCGAGGTCGGATCGTCATGACATTGGCGTATAATTTCGTTACGCTGGGATCTCGGAATCACTTGCTTCCATTCAACTAAATTCGAAGTTACATCATGACGGTTAGTTACGAGTTTAAAAAGAAGACTCTTATCTATACGTCAATCAGGAAATTGCGTGTGATTTTGACTACAGATTTTGAACATGAGCCGATACCAGATATCAAAATCGTTTTCGGATAACTCCAGAGAAGATACTTCCAAGGGAGCACGAGACAAGACGTCCGGTACAGTCTTTCAAATTCCCCTTCCGATGAACGATGGTAAAATTATGTTGGGAGAGACAAACGCTCCACCGTGCTAAACGATCTGTAGGATCTTTTATATTCATTAACCACAACAACGAGTAGTGGTCGGTAACTACAGTAAAATATTAGTACCTTCTACGTAGGGTCTGAACTTTTCGATTCCAAAAATTACCGCCAAACACTCGCGTTCGGTAACCGAATAATTTCGCTCAGCTTTATTTAGAGTGCGTGACGCGTAAGCTATGACGTATTCATTATCGCCTTCACCTTGTGTTAAAACACAACCCAAACCATAATTAGAAGCATCGCATTGAATGTAAAAACGTTGATCAAAGTCCGGAGCTACTAAAATTGGGGCTGTAACCAAAAGTTCTTTTAACCTTTCAAATGACGCTTCGGCTTCTGGAGTCTATAAAATAGACTGACGCTTAACCCTACCCTTAACTAACTCTGTGATAGGAGCTGAAAGGGATAAAAAATCGGGTACAAAACGTCGGTACCAACAAACTATGCCGATAAAACGTCTTACGTCTGTAACGTTTGTAGGTCGCTTTAACTTAGTAATTGCCTCAACTTTAGCTGGGTCGGTATGTAGTCCGGCTTTGTCAACGACATGCCCTAAAATTGTTAATCACGGTCGGCAAAACTGACACTTATCCCAATTGATGGTTAAGTTGGCTTCCCTCAAGCGCTCAAATATCTGGTCAAGTAATCGTAAATATTCTTCGAAGGTACTCGAAATAACAATCATGTCAACATAAATAAAAACTTTTTTCCCTAACAAGGGACTCACTAAAAACTCCATGAGTCGTTGCAAGGTACTAGGCGCATTAGAAATGCCAAAAAGCATAACAAGAAATTCAAATAACCCTCGACCAGGTACTGTGAAGGCAGTTTTCTCACAAGACTCGGGAGACAAAGGCACTTGGTAAAATGATTTACGCAAGTCAACAGATGTTATATACCTAGCATCACGAAGCCTCATTAAAATGTCCTCCAATCTAGGAATCGGAAAAGCATAATTTTTTGTTAATTTATTTAGCTTACGCCCGTCATAACGTAGGCGATAAGAACCGTCTGCTTTCTTGACAAGTAGAATTGGAGAAGACCACGGAGATTTGCTCGGTCTAAGGATATTTTGTTTTAATAATTTATCCAAGTTTGCGTACGCGATCTTATGCATCGCTGAAGAGAGTGGATAAGCTCGTTGTTTTATAGGGGCAGCATCCCCGGTATCTATGGTGTGTATTACTTGGTTAGTTCGAGTTAAACCTAAGCCATCTAAAGTTTTAAATCGTTCTTTCATATCGGTGAGTGCAACTTGTTGTTTGATATTGAGGTCACTAGCCTCTCTAATAAAATTAATAGACTCTAAGCTATCGACAAATAACTAATCTTGCTTAAAATCAACAGTGACCCTAAATAATTTACAAAAATCAACCCCTAAGGTCAAGCATGTACCAATACTGTGACATACTAAAACATCTAACTGACGAACTACTCCGCAAATCGAAATGGGCAACATAACCCGACCTAAAATATTTTGCGGAATTCCGTCAGCTGACCGCAAAGTCACAATGTCGAACTTGGTAAATCTCAAATCTAATTTATTTATTAAGTGATGACCCTCAGCACCTAGTATCGGAATACTAGCACCAGAGTCTAATAATGCAGTAAGTTGCACCCCCTTTGTGGTTAGTTGGACGTGAGGTCGTTGGTCTGACCTGGGATGAGCAAACAAGGCGGAGGTATTGGAAGTAGATCCGCAAAAGACGCCTAATTTTACTAACCAATTCTCCCAACTTTGTCTGTAGGCTTTAATGGAATTTAAGAGCGACGCGCCGCGACACACGTAAAACAAAAAAGTTTTGCGAGGCTTGGGCAATTCGCGAAAATATGGCCCCATGTTGGACGTCAGTGTAAATAAACATTCGACCTACCCTTATAGGAAGACAGTATTTTCTTCACACTCTGGAAAAATCCCGATTTTCAAAAGAATAGTGAAGAGGCCCACGATGTTAAAGCTAATCGATTTTGTTCGGTGAGCGAGAGCGTGAATTGAATAACAATTTCTGCAGTACGGCTTCCCCGAAAAGAAAAACAGATTAAAACAAAGCGTATTTATTAACTCCAAATACAAGAGATCAAAAAAGTATAAAAAAAGTTGTCAAACGTTTACAATTATCGGCGTAGTTGGCAAAAAGGTTATGTAAGAAAATCACCCTCAAACGAATGTTCGGGCGCACTGACAAACCATTGACGAAAAACTATGATAACACTCAAAAAAATATTATAGTGTCTAAAGAAAAATTGAAGCTG
Organism: Cantharis rustica; assembly: GCA_911387805.1. NCBI lineage: Eukaryota > Metazoa > Arthropoda > Insecta > Coleoptera > Cantharidae > Cantharis > Cantharis rustica. The sequence goes on from OU426880.1 coordinate 33,088,802, forward strand.
CTCGCTTAACCAACAGCTTATGAAATACATGACATGGGAAGACGAGCATTATAGCGAGAACTACCATCTACGAATCACATTAAACATGCAAGCCCATATTGGTATAGAAGAAGTAGCGAGATTCACCTATCTGGGTACTGTGATAACAAGAAAACCAGAAAGTAGTAGTGAGATATGTTCCAAAATTGCAGCAGGAAACAGAAGCCTAGAGGCACTGAGCCCAGTTGTCACAGAAAAGATGCTGTCTAGAGCGGTCAAGATACGAATGTATAAAACTATAATAAGAGTAGTGACGTATGCTAGTGAACTCTGGACCCTCAGAAAGAAAGACAAATTAATGCTCGATGTGTGGTAAAGGAAGGTACTAAGAAGGATATACAGTGGAACAATAGAAACAACGGGATGGCAAAGACGAACCAGCAATGAAATCCGCGAACTATACGAAGAACCGGTGATCTAAAGTTCTGCAAGAGCGCAGAGATTACGATGGTTGGGCCATCTGCTGAAGATGAGTGAAGATAGAGTACCACAAAAGATATGGAATAGCGATATTGATGGAAGGAAAAGGCGTGGAAGACCACTGTCACAATTGAGAGAGAATGTGTTGGAAGATTTGCGGCTTCTGAAAGTGCCGGATTGGCAGGAGAAAACCAGACACAGAGATGAATGGAGAAGGATCGTAAATAAAGCTATAGTCCTACAGGGCTTGTAATGCTATGTATTGCAATGTCCCCAGTTATTAAAATTTGTAAAATTCTACCCTGGTCGAAATGTTCCCATGTGTGCCCATGGTCACATTGGTCATATCCCCAAACTTCTTGGGGATATACCCATGGGCACGTAATGTGACCATGGGCAGATGCAATGTGACCATGGGTAAATGCAATGTGACCATGGGCAGATGCAATGTGACCATGTGCAGATGTGATGTGACCATGTGCAGATGTGATGTGACCATGAGTATATTTGTTGTATGACATGACCTTGGGCATATGCAATTTTAATTTTATGCGTAAATTTAATAAAATGAGAAATATGTATTTATATAATATTATTTATTTATTTTTAAATATTATAAAAAACAAAAAAAGCCAAATGAGGTTCGATCTCGCGATCACAAAATGATGCAATTATGTTTCATGCACATAACTTTGCCTAAAGCCTATCGAGGGTTAATGTATAACATAGTTTTAATTCGTATTATCTGTTTTAATTAAAAAATAATTAATTAATTAATTTAATTTAATTTAATTAAAAAATAATTCAATTCAATTCATAAAAGTATGCAATTTTTCATCAATGTTTTCTTATGACGTTATCACGTAAAATTATCGTTCGTAAACCGACTTTACTTTACCCGCACTCGCGGGTTGAACCCGCGAGTGCCACGTGTTTTTTTTATTATATTTATTATATTATTTTATATTGACACGACGTTAAATTTATGAAAATTTATCGAAAATTTATCAGCAAATTTTGTGTTAAATTTGTATGAAAAAAATTTAGAACATGTTCTAAATTTGGTGGTAAAAGTGCGTGTAAATGTACGCAGTAGACATTTTCACGCCTAAAGTCCGCCCAGTTTGATTTTTGAAGTTCACAAACATTTCACCGAAATTTCATAAAAATCAAATGAAACCAAAAAATCTGAAAAATTTCCCTAAACTGTTTGTTAATACGCAAGCGCGCGTGTTAAATTTCTTATCAAATTTGACATCGTTGCAAACAGAAAATTATTTTTACCTACATAGAATTGTGTATCAAAAATATGTGCAAATTTACATAAAAATTTACATGTAAATTTTATATAAAATTTAACGTCGTGTCAAACAGGCTTTAGGTTCCTAGGAGACCAACTATTATAAAAAAAATAAATAAAAATTAATCTTTTTCATAAAAATTGGAAAATTCGGCAATATATGTGAATTCTCCAAAACACATTAATATTACTTGGGTATTTGTTCTAAAATTATTAAAAAATATTATTATTATTTAATCATATCATTATAAAATTATTATTGTATATTAGAGTATTTCATCTGAATGTTTGAAAATTTAACTTACAATTTTACATCCAAGCAACATCTGAGTTCTACGTAATTCTTTTTTTATTTTCGAACAAATCAGTAATTAGCGGATTAATATAATTAATATTATATAAATCATATGATTTCGATTCGTTGTTTTTCTTTAAATTGGCATCGAAACCAAAACGTAATTTATAATAATTGTTCTGTTGGTACCACTATTTAGTTTCGTTAATTTATAATAATATAAATATTGATATCATAGTACACGTGATATTATATTATAATTTATAGTGATCGTTTATTGTTTAGAGTGCAGTGATTTGTAATATTTTGCATAACATCGAAATTGTTTTATTTTAGTGAAATAAACGCAAGTAAAACATAATTTCATAATTTTTTGCAAACATAACCTAAAAATTGCCATTGTGTTTATTATCTTTAAAACTCATTTATACAAGCTTTTATTAATATATTATGAAGTAAGTTAATTTTTTATTTATTAATTAATGTTTTAGGTCTGGTACTTAATTACTTTTAGAACAATGTGAGCACATCACAGAATCAGATGTAACTAAAACTTTTTTTGAAGATTTTAATAACCTCCAACTAGAGTTGTTTAAACAATACAACGTATTTTTGAGTCCACAAGATAGGGATATTGCATGAAAAGTTATGACTCGTGAGCATAAAATTCTTCACATTGATGAGATAAAGAGAAGCTTTAGTAATAAGCAAAAAATTGTACCATTAGCAGGCTACTATAAAGCTATTATTTTGAAATTAGCAGGTAGGTGTCTTATTTTAGTCTTAGTTTATGGAGGTATAGGAATATTTTTAGACTCGGAAGAGGAACTTGTAAATTTATTGAGTCAGAAAAGGACTCGTAGGCCAGCCGAAACAACAATAGGAACGAACGATAAGAACATGACAAAGCGAAGTTAATACTGTAAGTATCGTATCTGAAAGATTTTATATTCTTTGAAGTTTTAAAATTTTGTAACTAATAAATTTATCAGTTAACTAATTTTTTTTATATAATCAGAAAAAAGAAGAGCAAGCTCAGAAAGAAAGGGCTAGAGTGGCTAATTTGAGGCAGCTGAATGCGTCATCTAAAGATGAAGAAAAGAAAACGAATGCCATTGAAACTGTAAAGTAATTAGTATAAATCAGTTACCAAAAGTTCTTTTTAAATAAACTTTAATCGTTTTTTAGGATACTTCGGGATCATATATTATTTACAGACTATATGGAAGTAGTTGAAAAAAATAAAGCAATGGAAGCTGAGCTAATTGAGCTTAGAACAACTTCCATTCTGCAGGCCAATGAAATGAAAATTTTAAAAGATTTAGTTAGTTCGTCTCAATATTCGGTATCACTCATATAACTCATATAACGTTATAACTCATCAAATCGACGTAAAGGATGTTAATAGCAAAGAATCTGAAGACGTACCGGTTGCAGAATCAGAAAATCCATCTGTCGATGGAGAAGATGAAATTGGGGTAAATACATCAAATAATTTTTTGATCTATAATAATTATTACAATTTTTTTTTCGTAGTTTACACTAACGGACGCACAATTTAAAGCTGCTAATCAGGTCGCCAGTGGCATAACTGGAGATTCAATGTTTATTAAGAAATGCATTGACATTCTTTGGACAAGGGAACAGCTTCGTTTGTGTAGTGCTACAGGTGCGGCTTGTCCAAATGTCCAAAATTCGGAAGGTCGACCTGCATGCAGTCCTCAAAAAAAAGCTTATTTGCAAGGTAACGTATATAATAAAATTATTTAATACATAAAATAAAGATCGTTTTTTTCTAGTTTTATTAAATTCGAGGACGGACAAAGAAAAAAATGAAGTTAACGATGCTGAAAGAGCAAAACAGAAAAAGAAAACCATTGAATATTTATGTTCAAAAATAAAAACTGTGCGGAGAGGCGTAACAAATTAATTTAGTCATATCTTTAAAGGTGGCGACTGACTTGGAACTGAACGTTGTAATGTAATAATAAAAATAAACGAGTTGCTCAAAACGAATACGTCATGATGTGATGTAATAATCGAAGGAATTTGTCAAAAAACTGACCGACCGACAGACAAGTGGAGCACGGATGCTTTGCTCGCCGTTGGTGCTTGCTACGTGTTAGTTTATCGGCAATGACTATCAAATGTTTGTGTTAGATTACATTACATTAAAACGTTCAGTTACAAGTCAGTCACCACCTTAAGATACTGTATTAATTTATTAGGCATTTGTTGTAATTTGTTATTAGGTTAATTTGTTGTTTTAATTGTTGTGAAAATTTGTAGTTTAAAAAGTTGTAAATAAAATTACAAATTTTTAATATTTAGCTTTATTTATTGCAGATAATTTACTCAATCTCCACATATTTAGTGGGGATGTGCCTATGGTCACATCTAATGGGGATGTGACCATGGGTACCATCCAATGGGGAGGTACCCATGGGCAGAATTGGGCCACCCATGGGCACATGCCCATGGGTATGTGACCATGGTTATGTACCCATGTGACCATGGTCACGTACCCATGGGCATATGCCTATGTGACCATGGTCACGTACCCATGGGCATATGCCTATGTGACCATGGTCACGTACCCATGGGCATATGCCCATGGGTGGCCCAATTCTGCCCATTGGGTGATACCCATGGGAACATTTCGACCAGGGTAGTTATCCTAAAATATTCTTCGCTATAGGTACATCCATTATTTATTAAGCAATGACACTCTTCAATAGGATTTTAATTTCTTAATTTTGTCGTTTTAAATTTTTAATTTCAAAATGTGAATAAATTGGTTGCTATGTTAAAATTTTTCTTGCAATGAGTTATTGTGCTTGCACGTGTGACCCGCATCTGCCAGCGCCGGTCAAACAAATTCGTTGTGGTATACTTTCATGCAACGACCAAAAATTATTATTAATGAACTTCCAAATTCCAAAGATTCCTATCTTTATCACTTCACCAATTAATTAAAACAACTTTTTATAAACTTAAAATTAATTTCACTTTTTTATTTAAATCATCAAAAACAAATTATAATTTACCACAACGGGAATAACGATCCTCCGCTCGCCAAGCTGGCGCTACGCTGAACACTACTTGACTTGCTGAACACTTTCTCCCATTTCGTTCATTTCCCACCTTACCTATTTACAACTAAACTATTTTTACGGTGCATTTAAAAATAAATAATTAACATTTGCAAACAAAACAAACTTCAAAATAATTTACCAAATAAATAAATTATATATTTTTTTGTTTCAAAACACGACAGTATATATTGAGATGTTCCTAGCTACGCAAATCTTATAAAATTTTTCTTTGCAAATTAATTAATTCAAATTACTGGGCATCCATTTTTTTGTTGTAGCAAGAGACTCTTCAATGTTTTATTTTAAAATTTGTAAATTAAAATTTAATGCTCACTTTGTTAGTTTGCGTTTGGTGTTGAAGTGCACCTGGGATGTGGTGTTATGCAGCTGGCCCAATTACGCCTGGTCACATAAATTTTGTTGCGATGTAATTTTGCATCGACCAAATTGTCACAAATTTTTCACTTTTTTCAATTTATTCTAACTTATTTATTTTTAAAGAAAACAAATTTTTAATTATCGGGTATGGCGTTTCATCCGCCAGGCACCACGGCCAGACCCCGTCTCTTCTTTTCATCGACCTATTCGCCGTCCTCCTACTCTTACTTCCTACCTTTATTTACATTTTAAACTTAACAACTAATTTTATACAATATGTTTACAAATAAATAAAACAAAATCCAAACTTCAAAATTATTTTACAAAATAATGAAATTAATGTTTTTTTTTCATTTTGAAACACGAAAATATACAGGATGTTCCCGTGACTATGGAGAACCTTTGAGGTTTTCTAAGACAAATTTTTGAATAAAATTTTTGTCCAAGTCCAAACTCTTGAGGGGTACCTTTCTTTAAAGCAAATTTTTGAATTTCTTATTAGCGTCCATAGCTCTGATATTATTGATTTTTTAGGCTTAATAGATTAGAACTTTTTTAACGATCATTTACTTATCTACAAATTAGGTTATAATCACTTATTGACAATCAACGGATTTCGAGTCATAAATTAAATTAAGAAAAAAAAATGTTAAAAAAAGTTAGGTTTTAATTTTTTTTGACTTTTCTTGTGAACTCCGTATCTCTTAAATAAAACGTGTTAGAAAAATACTGCCGGTAAAAGTCGGATAGGGAATTTAACGGGCTACAACTTTGGTCAAATAAAAATATTTAGAAAACTAACCATTTTCACAGAAATTATGAAAATAATGAACAAGGCGTAGGTAAAAAAAATAACAAACTAATTAACAATATTAACAATGATAAATAAACAAAGTAATTAACGATAAACTAATGCACTTTATAACAATGCCACTCAAACGCCAAACGACATAATACGTTTTGACATTAAAACAAATGCTATAAATCAAATAGAGATTTTTAGCAATTCTTTATTTTTTTTTAGGAAACACCTCAGGAAACGTTACACACTCATATTTGGCGAACAACTTCTCTGGAGCGGAATTTGCAGAAAAAAATAATCTATTTCTTGGTTTGGATAAACTGTAAGTCCTCAAAGAGGTTTACATGTTTTTGAAACAAGAAGAAATACTATAGCTGTTCTGATTTTGTTAGTGTCCAAAATGGTCAATTTGATAATTTTATACGCTAGATCGTAGTCATGGGTTAGATTCCCAACTCAGTACATCTGGCTGTTTCGACTATGTCTCTCTTGTAAGGTGGTTGAAACACCTTTGCGATATTAAATGTTGCTTGTATATTATGTAAAATCAACGTTAGGTATTATATTATTTTGAAATTTTATATCAAACAATGCAAAAACCAGTGTTTTATAATTTTTGCATGTTGTACTTCTGCTATTCATCTCGAAAATAATATAAGAATTATTCAACTTTAAAAACACGCAAAAACGTTATTTACAATAATATTGCTATCAACACTATAGATACAGCAACCGTACAAACTTTACTAAAAAAGAAACATTGAAAAGAAAAACTACTTAAACATAAAACACAGAAATACTGACAATACACCGAAAAACATTTATTTAAAATGTATTACATAAAATGCAATTATTTCTATAACAATGTTTTTGCGATGCACAAGCACAAATAAATATTGTTATTGTTTCGGTGTTATTAGAAATTACATCAAAATTGATTATGCGAGCTTTTGATGAAAACTAATTTATTTTCAAAATTATTAAATTATGTGATTGCGCAAGTTAAAACCTATAAAATAAGGCAAAATTACCAAATAGAGCGTAGTGTGAATATTACCAGCTAAAATGAAACTATTATTATTTACTTTGATTTCGATTTATTTATTTTTCTTTGTTAAATGTGAAATAACCCAAAAGGTAAGTAAAAACTATTGCTTTATAAATAAACTATAAAAAAGTTATACTACCATAATATATTGCAGGATATAGAACTACATGAAATAAGAACTGCAAAATGTAGAAAAGAAATAGGTTTGAGTCCTAATCTGTCAATAAAAAACCTACAGGAAGGAGGAAATAATAACGATTTCAAGTGTTACTTGAAGTGCTTATATGTAGAAGCTGGATGTTTAAATCAGTCTGGCCAGCTAGTACCAGAAAAAATTAAACTGCTACCAAGTAATATGCAAACAGAAGTATGGGAAAAATTAGTTGATGTGTGTAAAGATGTGACTGACAACGATCAGTGTGAAATGGTTTACAAATTCTCCATATGTTTAGAAAATCAACTTCCTCATTAGAAAAACTTATTAATAGTAGTAAGTACAGAAAGGGAGATTCAATGAAAATTAGTGTAGAAAAAATTATTAGTTTATTTTATTTTGCTGCTTTTGTTAGTTAAGATGTTCCTCTAGAAATATTTTAGTGATATTTAGAATTAAATTACATGTTAAAATAAAATCATGCTTCTAGATATTTTCTTTATTGTCAAGGTTATACGTCCTCAGACTAAAAAGTCAATTTATAAAACTCACAGATAAAATAAATTATAATGCTTTTACTTCTGCACATTGCCCGGTTCTTTTTCTGCTTCTAGTAAGATATGTCCATTTATTAAATATTGTCGTGAAACAAAATATTTCGACCCACCCTGTGCTAAATTGTAAAATTTTGTTAATTTCATTTTTAAAAGTTTGAATTGGTAAAAGTGCAGAGTGGGAAAAAAAATAGAGAGATAAGGGCTTTTTTGGTCAACTATGACCGACAGCGAGTTATATTCGATCATACTAGATTAGCTAATTATAATTAAACGGAACATAAGAATTATACATGTAGTAAATATATTAACCTCTTATAAGAAATGCAATATTATAGTTTTAAAGAAAACAAGTAATATTAGCTAGTTTAAATAGTATATCGACCATAGTATATATACCATATATATCATAGTATATCGACCTTTTGTGGGAAATGTTAAATTGCACTTTATAATATTAGTTTTGCAGAATTGTCTTTTAATAAACCATATTGTCGTATGGGTTTTTTTTAGGAGGTTATTATTTAAGTGCGACCTTCTGGGGTTCACTCGTTTGGCATACTTTGAGGTTCCAGGATTTAACCTGGAACCTGGAACCTGGAACATACTTAATTAAAAACCCAGTAATTAAGTTAATATTAAATTTATTCATAAGCCCAATTAAAAATATTTGATAACAAATTATTAAGTAAATAAAATTATTAAATACCCAATGAATGGGACTTACCTTCCAACAAGGAAGATTTGGATTGGGGACGCTGGAGCAAAGCACTTCATCTTTAGTAACTACTTGTCACTTTTAGATTACCCGTAAGACTAATTTACTTTTTTTCTAATTGTCCATCCATTATTGATTCATTGCTCCAACCTCCCCACTACCATTTTTACATAAACTTTTTGAACTTAAGTTAAGTTCAAAGTATTTGCACTTTATTCCAATGCAAGTCATTTCCTTTTTTCCAATTTTCGTGTAAACCCCTTGCTCAACAGGAAATATCAATTTATGCCTTCTCTAGTCTACATAAATTTATTAGTAAGCGTCTATACATTAATATTCTCATTGATTTATATTTATGTAGAGTGAAATTATTATTTGATTAATTAATGATTTTTTTGGATGTGACAATATAAATCTTGTAAATTCAAAAGTTAGTTTAGTTTCCAGCTGTTCATAAACATCATTGTAATAATTACGTGTAATCTTTAAAATAAATTTTTGAAGTTCATATTATTTTTGTTTGTTTGTGAGTTGCGGAACTCATATTTAGCGGGTGCGAAATTTTGTATGCCCGTTGAATTTTGATATCAATATGAGATTTTTGAGAATTTTATTTTTGAAGTTTTTTTGAGTGGCTACCGAGCGGTAGTGTATCGATTTGGTTTGGCTAATTTGGATTGATTTGAAGAAAGAATAAGTCCGAATAATAAATTGTATTTGCATTGTAAAATTGGAAAAGTATAAATTGTATTTGAAGGAGTGAACGTGCAAAATTGATAAGCCGACGAATTGATAGTGGGAAATCAAAACTTCGATCCTTTTATAAAAATTAAAATTTTACATTGGAATTAAATTTATGCGATTTATTAATTAATTTTGGAAAACAATAATTGTCTAAACAACTATATCTTTTATTGGCGCCCAGAACGTGGAGCTTGACATCTAGAGTTTCAATTCAAATTGGCACCAAGGCGAAGGGACCATTTTATTTGCTCGTTTTGATTACCTCGAAAATTGGTTACAATGGGAATGTTAAATCTGGAAATAATTTTACGAGAAATAAGAAGGGACGCAAAAGAAAGGAATGAACAAGATAGAAAAGAAACAAAAGAAATGCATGAAAAATACAGAAAAGAAACAAAAAAAAATGCATGAAAAATACAGAAAAGAACTGATGGAAACAATCAGAAATGCATTTTAGAGTGGATGGGAAGAAAACGAAAAACAAGAAGAAAATGAACTGATGGAACAAGAAGAAAATGAACCGATGGAACAACAAAAAAAGAATTTTTTGAAGAGAAAACAGAATTATTGATAGAAGAACTAAAAGAAAATGAAATGATAGATCAAGAAAAAACAGAATTGTTCGAAGAAGAAGAACTAATGGAAAAAAATGAATCGGTTGAAAAAGAATTTATGGAAGAAAGAGAGTTCAATGAAGACGAAAAAGAGTTTTTTAGAATGTTTGAAAAAGAAGAGCAAGAAGAAAATGAACTGATGGCACAAGATAAAACAGAATCATTTGAAGAAAAGAGGTAATAGAAAAAAAATGAGTCGATGGAGACACAAGAACCATTAATATGAGATGAAGAGGAGGAAGAGAAATCATTAAAGAAAATGTACAAGGGTGTGAAGCGGAAATATGATCAAATGAATGATGTTCAAAAAGAAAGAAAGAAGATTTGGAAGTATTGGACGAGTCGGGGGCGGCAGAAGATGATGCCGGTAAGATGGACGCCTCGTACCAAGATAGTTTTGTGGAAGGTAAAAAAGTAAAAATAGATGGAAACAGTAGAAGCTTGGATAAAAGTTGATACAAAATAAAAGTGTGGAAGGGATAAGCATTTTTTTTTTGATTTTTGAATTTATTTTATTTTTCATATTTTTAAATTGCTCTAAAATTGTAAACAATTTGTTTTTAATAATTTTCGATATTTTGATTTGTAGCACGGTCAAAAAGTACACCAGTTACTTTCTACAGTATAGACTGCCCCTTTTATTATGCCCTCACCAATAATTGCAATTTATTCAGCTAGATTTGAGCCATATTTTACAAAGAGTAATTAATATCTCTGATGTGTCAAATCACATAAATAATCTAATAAAAAGTTTTAAAACTGACGCTCCGCCTTCGGCGCTCTTCTACTCCTTCTAAATTTAATTTACTTCGTATTAATTTTTAACACATTTTAGTGAAAACCAGCATAAATAAATAAAACAACTTACCTTTTTTAATGTTGCTGAAGTTGTAAACCAAAACCATAATCATAATCACTTTTTTACAGTGGACCAAAGAAGTACTGCAAAATTTTCATACATTTATATTTTTTTACAAATTTTAATGTGTATTAGAAATTAGAAATACTAAATCATCTTATCAATATACTTTTTTAATTCATAATTAATAGTAATTTGACATTAGTACTGTTTAATAAGTCGGCAAAATATAAGTAAATTTTAAAGTTGAAAATTAAATAAATTTGTAACTTTTTTATTAGAGTTTGCTACAGGCTGAAATTAGTCTCAATCGATGCACCAAGTAATTCTACGTAAAAATAATGAAACCTAACAAAATGTTAAAATAATAAATTTTAACTGTTAAGTAAATAATTACATACTAGAAAGAAACATAATATTAAAAAAAACTAAAATGACAATAATTTACATTTAACAGGGTTGAATTTAGAATATTTGAATAAACAAGAAAATAGAAATCTGAAAAAATTACATTATCATTACAAAATTAAATAGAAGTGATAAAAATTACTTAAAATTAAAAAACTCTAACATAATATAAAGGCCTTTATTTCACGATTATTTCCAATCATCAGTCAAGTATAACAGTAAAAATAACAAGAAGAGCAAATACACCAAACAAAATTGAAAAAATTAAAAATCAAGAAATTAACCAAACATTAAATGTTGCGCTCACCAAATAACCAAACTAAACCACGCCATGTGTCTAAATGAAACTTTAGGTTAAGTAAATGCATATGGATCCTAAATCTCCTATACAAAGGGGTTGAAGTAGAGACATACAATGCCATCTATCACTTCGAAAACTAAATTTAAGTTATTTTCTATTTTAATTCTACCTAAGATCATACTTCAATTTTACACCAGCTTCCCGTAGGGGGGGGGATCGCATTTTAGCTTTAAAAATTAGTTGAAAATTAATTGAAAAGTCTGAAATTAGTCTCAATCGATGCACCAAATAATTCTACGTAAGACTATACTTCAATATTACACCAGCTTCCCGTAGGAGAGATCGGTTTTTAGTATTGAAAATGGTAGTTTTATTTTTTTTTTATTAGAATATAGTGATCAAACTGGAGCTATAGTTACAATAGAGTTTAATTATTTTGAGTCCAATTAATATAAGAAAATTCAAATTGAAATTCAAAATTGTTAGGGCAGTGACGTCAGTGAACTAACTGTAGAGAGGATTGTCTAAACCAATCGTTATTAAGTAAAAACAGCTATGTTACCACTTTTATTTTTCCTGAGTTTAAGGTAGGAAACCAAGCAATTATGCATACATATGACACTTCTTTCTAAGTGTTATGTTTATATATTACTAGCTGACGTACCCGGCGTTGCTCGGGTTTAGTTTAGTAATTAAAACCTTATGTGTGAAAATATGGGTATTTTTTATTTGTTTATGTTTAAAAATATTGAACTTCTCTTGCTTTTCAGCCCAAAGTCTTCTATCGGGTTCAACTTCAGTTTAACATTTCATTTGAGTAGCCTGTCTTGAGTAGCAACATACATGCGTCACTTCAATTTCTGACTAGTGAAACACTCTTATTAATACATTTTTAACTTCACCCAAGTATTTTTGGTTCCATTTCTACAAACTATAATCTACACCAACAATTGCGATTATAATTATGCAACTGGAATATGCCATAGAACCAGATAATTTATGTAGTTAATTGAATAATGCTCTACTTCAAAATTCCAACTACAGAAGTATTCCAAACTGCCCTACTAATTTCTGTAATTACTTGGTGAATCGATTGAGACTAATTTTAGCCCGTAGCAAACTCTAATAAAAAAGTTACAAATTTATATAATTTTTAAAGCTAAAATGCGACCCCCCTCCTACGGGGAGCTGGTTTAAAATTTAAGAATAGACTTACGTAGAATTACTTGGTGCATCGATTGAGACTAATTTCAGCTTGTAGCAAACTCTAATAAAAAAGTTACAAATTTATTTTATTTTCAAAGCTGAAATGAAATTATTTTAATGAAATTAAAATAGTATATTTAAGAGTCGATTTAGTATTCCTAATTTAGATATACATTAAAATTTGTGAAAAAATACAAATGTATTAAAAGTTTGCAGTACTTCTTTGGTCCACTGTAAAAAAATTGATTATGATTATGGTTTAGGTTTACAACTTTAGCCACATCCTTTTTTAGTTAATTTCAGATAGAAACTCTAACACAGTAAGTACAACAAAATAATATCTAATATTATTGAAAATTGAATATTGATTATTATTGAATAATAGCACTGCACTTTTATAAAAAAGATCAACTGTAATTTTATGATAAATTAACTTTACTACTCACTTAATGTAAATGATAAACTCTTGAAAGTATAGATTCAAAAAACGCAAACTGAAATAAAAAGCACTTCTGTTTACGTTAAATTTTAAAAACCATCAATGACAAGGGAGAATATTGTTGCCTAACACCCTTTCAGCAATTAGGGAACACGCCTGAAATTTAGGATTTTCCAAAATTTGCAAACAAGCTTATTATTTACCTGTTCTTATAGAAGCCTGCACAGATTAGGCGGCTTCCGGAAGTTCGGCTTTAAATTCTTTGGAGTACTAAACTTGGTCTTATTTTATAAAATAGATATAACATTTAAAAATACAATACCGTATTTTTGTTATTTTGTTGTAAGGTTTTCAATTAAAATACGAAGTTTAAAAAATACAAAATACTTTGTATTTTGTAAATTCTTAAAGTAATTTTAGAAACTTGTAACACGTAAACATTTTTAGTGTAAGAATTAATGTTTTCTTTGGATCTCTAAGGAGGTCGATTTCTCTCCCCCCCCCCTGGATCCGCCACTGCGTGTAATATGCTTTTTAACTGTTATAGTTGACTACCTGTAGAGGGCGCTGTAAAAGGCGCCGTTATCTTTAATATGGGAGTTGCTGTGAATTGTTTAATTTATTGTTTTTTGTGATCTAGAAATTAATCCAGGTAACTAATTACATCTTTATTAAAACAATGTTGTTCCTGAGGACTTCTTTTAATATTTTTTTTAGATTTAAAAATAAACGGGAAGGAATGTTCTTTATTCACTGGAATATTTTTTTTAACCTCAAATACTTAAATACATACTTGATCGTTTGGATGTTGTGATTTTTTGTGTTGATAAGTTTAATTGAACAATATATCAACACAGATTTGAAATTTTGATATAATTGCAAGTTTCAAAAATATTTTAAGGATACTCAAGGTAAGTCCTTGGGTTTAAAAATGTTCTTATGACAACTGCGTAACTTATTTTATAAATCGATTAGGTAATTGTTATAATAATTTCTATTGTTTTAATGTTGCTGTGGTTTTACTTTTTATAAGTATATTAAAAGATTATAACTAACATCTTGATTGTAATCTGATTTTTATTTTATAGGTTCATCTTCGGTTACTTTTGGATATGCATGTAACAAGAATCCTAGCAGAAAGAATATTTTGACTTACATCCGAAACCAGTTTCATTTTACATCTGTTTGGGGGTGAGTTGCATGTTCAGTTTTACATAATAATTTATTGGAACATGTATTTGTATTACACTTTAACCCGAATGCACTGCGAACTGCAGAACACTGTTACGGTCCTAAATATTATCAAGTCAGTCGAAGAATCCTTTGGTTTAATTTGGCGGATTTGAATATCGGTGACGTTACAGTTAAAATATTAAATTTAAATGGTAATAAAAATGCTTATCGACTACACACAGGGGCAGTAGGATATGAGTTTTGGTGTTAATTTTGATTACTGAAGGTCGTTTTCGTGAAATTTGAGCAGATTTTGCTAGTTTTTTTTGTGTTGGAATTTCTGTAGACAATTTGATTCGTGGACTGTGTTCTTCATACCAAGTGAATTGAAAAGAAAAATCATTACGTTTTGGATACTGGAAGGGCTGTCTTTTTTTGTTGAACGGTTTTTCAGATATGCAAGCATCTGTTGTTCCCATATTCTATTTAAATCACCACCGAAATCGTACCGATTGCTATTGCTGTGTTTTGGACCCTCGAATAACACCCTAGGTGTTATCTGAAAAACGAAAGTAACACGATTACTCGATATTTTTATTCTTGGGGTTTTTTGTACTCCTTTTGGTTAAGCGACTTATTCTCTACCTTATTTTCGCAGTTTTAAGGTGGTTACTGTCACCAACTTTGTACAGGTGACCTAAACTGCTTGGCATTCCATTAATCATTTTTTTTAAATTTTTCTTTTATCATATCAAGTTGGGTTCACTCTTGTTATCGTTGGCGTATTTTGCTCTGCCGAAGCAATTGCCGAAACCCCGAGACCCTTAATTTATTCGTGGCAACACCTCTTATTCAGTTTTACAATAAATGTATTTATTTGTGCCTAACTAACTCAATTAAATTGAAAAAATAAACTCAATTTAGGAGCTTTCTTTTGGGGAATTTTATTAAGAATCAGTCAAGAATGAGGAATTGAAAATCAAAATTATTGATTAATTGAACTGTGGCAATGGTAGGTGTTGTTATAGATTAAGCAGATATGGGTAGGCTTACTAGAATGTATGTATGATACAAAAAAGTGTATATTTATCATAATAACCCTCTCAGTATTACATGATTAAATGTAAGAAATGTCTCCCTGTTAGCCGTACAACCATCAAATGATCAAAAATAGTTAAAAGTGTTCTGGAATTGAAAAAGAACTTAAAAATGAATTTTTTAAGAGGATTTTTGTGGTAATTAATAGCATGTAATGTTAAAAATAAATAAACTAAACAAAAATGATAAATAATGAATTTTAACCTTTAAAAATTTTTTTTATTTTTTCTAATTTACTCAAATCCAATCTTTTGTAATATAAATCATTGTTTTTTTTTGTTCTTATAAATCGTCATTACGTATTACGTAATGAGGAGGAGACTTTCAAAAAGCGTTTTGTCTGAATTACACAATTTTGTAAAATGAAAATTAACATAAAAAATGAAAATTTTTAAGTATATAGTGGTATATAGTAGTAGTATGTAATGTTAAAATAAACAAACTAAAACATATTAAAATAAGTAATTTTAACTATTTAGTAAAGAATACATGCATCGAAAAATAATATTTAAAAAACAATAAAAACGACAATAATTAAAGACACAAGTGGATGAAGGTGTTATGTTACAAAACCATAGTTTTGAGTAATCTTGAATTAAAGTTTTTGGTATGTAAATTTTTTCCTGATAGTTGTATATAATTGATCTTGTGTTTAAGTAGTTACTAAAAGATACCAAATTTTATTTGTTGTAGATCTATTAATATTTACTCAAATTTGTAATAGTTATAAATAAATATATGTACATAACACCTTTATCCATAGTTGGGTGTTACAAAAGTAAAACAAAAACTTATCAAGTGAAAAAAAGTTTATTGAAAGATTTATGAAATTGACACGAATTATATACAAACATTATTTTGCTAATAGATTTTCATAAAAATACCTATACTCTGCCTTGACAAATTTAAGTTGTTCTTCTAAATTCTTTTTTTTTCTTTGGAAATTGTTCCATATTTTTCGCAAAAGCGATCTAGATGGACTTCATTTGGTGGATTCTCAACTTTTTTATTTTTTAGCATATTGACTTTTCTAAAAGGCATTACTTCGTCATAAGATTCCTTGTACAAGTATGGCCCATATTCTTCGACTCGGATCCACTTGATTCCATCACGAAATCGTTTCGTTTAAAACGTCTTTTTTCCTATTTACTAATCAAAGTTCGGCAGGTAACTCGGAAATTTTTCGGAAATGTGGGGTCATGTCAATCACCTTATTCTTTCTGCTTGCTTTCGAAATAATTTCTCTATATGTGTCTGGAATATACACATTTTCATGTCTTCTCAATACTTTTTCAATTCTTCTAAAATCTCGATCGGAATCTAAATAGGAATGTCCGACTTCCGGAAATTTATGGTCTATACAACGAAAGAAACCTTTAAAAATAAGGTACTGGTACAAGCAGATCATGTGAAAAATTTTGTTCTGACCAGCACAAGAATCAGACCATACGATTAAATGATCTTTGCCCTCCCTGTTTTGTATATTATCAGCTAAGATTTACAGCTTTACAGCTTTTGGACATCTAAAGATGCTATTTAAAATTAAGATTTGCATTCCTGCAAGATAATCATCTACTATAGAAAGAAGATAATGCTAATCTAGATTTACTGTGGAGACCATCCGATTACCTCTTTTCATCTACTTCTATAAAACGTAATAGAGAGCTACATATTTCGGAGCTTCCTCTATTAGCAACATCTTCTGTCCATGTACAAAAGACAGCTTTTTCTACATCTTTTTAAATAATATGTACTACAAAATTGTAGAACCACATTTGGCGTAAGTAAAATGCTTTAGATGTAGTTATTTTTGGGAGTGGCATTATCTGTTGCATGTCCATTGTAATGAACACTACATTATCTGACTCTTTAGTTCTTGCTTTATCACGTTTAAGTGATTCTATTGCCGCAGCATAATTTTCTTTGTGTTCTTCATTTACGTCACCTGAATCGCATGTACTGCAGGTGTCACTTTTTGGATTTCTAAATGATAAGTTGAAGTTATTTAGTTGAAGTTTTATTTTAAACTTTTCTGGCATATTATTGCGACCACACTCTTCTAGGTACAATTGAAACATTTTAGTTTGGTTCAGTAGAGGAGAGAGATATTTTTTAAAAGGATTTTTATTTCTCGAGTAGTGAGATTCTTCCACGGGAAATCGATTTATGTGATTCCTAATATGCTGTTTAACTTCATCCTCTATTTTATGCGGTCTATTCAAATGTTTTCCTCGACCATCTGGTGGAGGTGCTGACACACCGCTCGCTACTTTATTTTTTATCATGTCTATTTTTTTTCGACCAACTTGATAAAGAGAGCATAAAGCTTCTTTGCACACGAATTCATCAATACCATTTTTAGTTACGTGATAAGTGTAAGATGCAGTTTTGGGTTTTACCGAACCAATCCTCCGTCTCTCAGTAGGTTTTTTCGTAATACATTTGAAAAGCAAAACATTTTTAGTATTAATATCTAGCTTATAAAACTCTTCGAAGAACATTAACCTCTCATCTTTATTAAAACGAGAGCTACATTTCAGTCTGCATTTCTCTACAAAGAAGACCCTCTTTTACTGTTTTACCTTCAACGACTTCATTCTTATATGAAATGTACTCCTTTCCTTGCTGTCTATCCAGAGCAGCTTTTCGTTTCTTCCAATTGCTTGGATCACGTTTACGTTTTGAGCTATTTTCTTTAAGAACAAACTGCTTTTTTTTCTTGTTACAAGAAACTTCTTGATCAGCAATTAAAATTTCAGATTGATTTAAATTACTTTGTACAGGCCCTGCTTCTTCATTTGTATCCGAAGAGCTACTTTTATCTTCTACAGCTTTTGGTAGATATTCTTCATCATCGCTACCAGAAAAATCCAGTTCGGAAAAGTCAGACAGAAAATGTGAGTGATCATCTTCCAATTTCTTTAAATCAACTACTTTTGTTTTGGTTTGCTGTATTCCACTAGGTCCTGGCATTTCATCATCATCAGAATTGAATATTTTTTCTAATGAAGAACATATTGAAGGGGGAGGTGACTAATAAAACAAATTCAATAATTAAAATTTTAAATTTAATTCTACTAATTAACTACTAATTAAGTACTCCGGCATAATACAAATCATTATTAAAATAGTTTAGTATATTAGGTACAGTATAAAACCAAAATAATTTACACAGCAATTTAAAATAAAACAAGCAATTTAAATTTACTTACCTATATCTTCCAGAGGTTCACTTTGTATCGCCATTTCTACCAATTTTTTAGATCTTTTACTCATTTTATTAAAAGTAAAAATACCATAAATTAAAACTACAATGCACAAAACTAAAGAAAATTATTATTAACTTGGAGTACTACTTATAACTTCAAATGTTACACTAAAAATGACAAAATTTAACATTTTGCAAAATTATCAGGTATTGTTTATCATTTTTATAAACACTTTTTCGAATCGGCCACTGTTTCTTATCACTTTTCAATATACACAAAAATGCATTGTATATTATTTGTATAAACATGCATATCTTAGGAAGAAAATAGTTTTATTTTGTCAATTAAAGTTTCCAGAAATAATATTTAACATTCTTTCATTTAATTGAATTTTCTTCATAATATATTATATTAGCTAGTGGGTTTAGATTGTTAAACAATAGTAAAAACGTAAAATTACGTTGATAAAAATATTTCATTTAACACAAATCGTTATGAATGAAGGTGCTATGTACGTAACAAAACCTTCTTCTATACCGAGAAATTATTTTCTATGACACTTATAATGTGATGAAGGTGTTATGTGCTCATAACACATTCTTCCATTTGTAAATATTATTTTAGATGTACATGACCCCTTCATCCATTGCAGATTTCTATCTTACAGTAATATTTTTACATTTTTGAATTTGCAATGTGATAGCAGGGTACATAACACCTTCATTCATTGAAAAATCTCATTTTTCAAAAAATGTGACATAACACCTTCATCCACTCGTGTCTTCAATTCACATTTAACAGGTCAGGATTTAGAATATTTGAATAAACAAGAAATGAATTACAAAACAATTACGTTATAAAAACTAATAAAAATGTAAAATAAAAACTTTCTAATACGATATAAAGGCCCTATTTTACAATTATTATTGATCATCAGTCGTATTTAACGACTGATGAAAAAATAATAAATTTAAAAAATTACTTAAAATTGAATGTGACTTACCAAACTAGAACCAAACAATACCACGTGTTTCAATAATTATTTTGTTTTAATAATTGTCTGTAACTTATTTCTCACTCTTCCAAATTAAATTCCGAATCCTCGAAATAATTTCTTAGTGGCTCTTGAAATTTTTGAATGTTGAATTCATCTTTTAGTACCAGTCGACAAACTTGAATAGCTTTCTGCACTGTTTCAAAGGAATTAATCCATTCGAGAATCCACTTGGAAACCAAACCATAATTAGATGATTTAATATTTCCAGCTTTAGTCCGAAGATTGGGATTATCATCTTCTAATGCCCGTTTGCAGCACCACGTACACTTAAAATTTAAACGTTCCTTAAATTGTTAAGTGCCGCTTATCCTTCTCGCCTATTGGCTGGAATAAGATTTAAGGGAAGCTTACATTTTAAGTATAGATGGTGCAAACAGGCATCAAGAGTTCGAATAATATTTATTATAATTTGTAGAATAATGTTGCTGGTAACTTCTATTAAGGGGTAACGACACTCTAGAGATACAAAAAATAGCATAATTTTAACAATTTTTTATGACCTTATTGTAAATGCAATACAAAATCTGTTTAATCTGTAGTAAAATCCCTACACACTTATCTACATAAATAATGTAATTTTATAGCTACAGTTAAAATTTCAAACATTTTGGTTAAGATTTGTTAAAATTATGGTGCCGGCCAGTTTAGAAAACGTAGTTTTTAGATAAAGCGTTTTACAGTTTTACATAACATTATTTCATGAAATTTTTTTATTTACCTTTAATCTGCAATGCCTGCACCATATACTAATTGGCTTTCTATATTGATGTACTGCTCTTCTTCTTCTTTTCTGGCTGATTTTAACGACAGCTGAGCCTCTTTTGTAGCATCAGACAGCGATCGCTCCGAGAACTTAATGCGGCGTGCATCAGCTTCCGCGCAGAAATTGAAGCAATTGGGCCCGATTGTTATGCCCAATACATCCATAATTTTTAAAATATCGCACATATCATCGTTAAATATACATACAGATATTGTTGCTGCTATATCGACGATAACTTTGGTACTTGAAACAGCTTTCGGTGCTATTGACCTAAACCACGTCGTTCACTTTCGATAAATTTAACATTTGATTTACACGTTTTACTCACAACCACTTCAGAAATAACCGAGAAAACAGCAACAAAAGTCAATAAATGATAGCCAAATGCTTCATTTACTTCAACGTTGTAAGAATCTTAAGAAAGTTTTAACTTTTTGGCACTTTCGAACCGGGGCGATTCTATTTCATATCGATTTAACGAACTTTTCTTCGATATATTTGATCTCCTAGAATATCCTTTGGTTGTTTTTGTTCTCTTTTGATTACGATACACTTCACTTTTCTACTTATTATTTTAAATAATTTTTAAATACAACTGAAAAAACTCAAACTCAAAGCAAAGCGTCTTGTGATCGGGGTTACTAAAATGGCAATACTGACCGGGTTAAATTTTTAACCGTACATATTTTCAATTTTTAAAAATAATAAAGGTGATGCTCTTTAGTTTATTATCTTTTGTCGACAGTTGTAACGCTCTAGTATCATAAAGTTGAGTAATTATTGCATACTTCCTACTGCGCTTTAAATGCTTATAGTTCCGAAAGTATTCGGAATATCAAGATGAAATTTTAACACGTAAATTTTAAGATATTGAGCTATTAATTAACGCAAACAATTTTTTTTTGCATTTATAAAAAACTCTGGAGTGTCATTACTCTTTAAGTGACACATCTTCAGGCTGCAGAAATCCGGTCATATGCGGTGGTATTAGTATGAAATTAATGTTATGTTTAACATATTTCTTTTTCCGATTCAACAAACTTTACATTTGTACCATACGAGTCGCACAAAACGAGAACAGGTTGTCTACCGAAAGCTGATTGTCTTCTCGTCATTATTGCATCAGTAATTAAGTTTATTAAGATTGTTTCGTTCCACATAGTACCTGTCCGATTTACGTCAACTCAACATTCCTTATCTACATTAGGCTTATTAACAAGTTCGGAAAAAAAGCAGATGGAGTTTTAAAACCTTACCAGGACCAGTAATTGCTTATGTAAAAGTGAAACTTTTGTGCTATGCTGATTTGCGCAAAAAAACTTCTGGTCTCCCTTTTGTGGGGAGATATACTCAAAATATCTCGGTACTTGATCAAAATTGATATTTTCTACCTTTACATTCAGTTTTGCAACAATGCAATGTGGTGAAAATTCTGAATACTTCTACAAATTTTATCTAAATTATCTGGCATCTTCTTCACAGTGGTAAAACGTCGTGAAATCAAATTATTTTGCTTCTTAAAACGTTCTACCCAACCCAGTGATGCTTTAAATTTTTTTAATTCATTATTGTTGTGAGGCATAATTTTATTTGGAATTGAAAGGGTTTTCAATTGAATATATTTCTCTTTCACACGGATTCCTTTCTCATTTTGTAACAAACCCATTGCAGAGCTTTATTTTCTATTTCATCATATTAAAGCTGCCTCCTACTCGTACGGGTACAAATATTTGGATCACTTACCGCTTTGAGAAGACTGTCCTTTTTATTCTTCTAACCACGCAACTATTCGTTAATTCCATGTAGTTTAATTGCATGACAACTTTTTCCTGGCTCACATGTTTTAATTTAATTTGAAGTATCAAGCGTTTGCTTGATGGTATAATTCTTTCTACTTATTATTTCATGATCCCAATTTTTTTAAATTTTAGCTTCGATATGCCGAATTGAATTACTCTATAAATCCGAAGTTACAGTTGCAAGAGCTTCTTTTCACATTTTCAAAATATTTTGCACGGTTTTGCCGTCTCTACTAATATGTTTATTGTTATAACTTTTTGGTATGCTCCAACCATGCTCTGTTGGATTGTAGATCCAGTGATAGGGAGGCAATCGCAATACTACATAGCCATAGTTCGCAGCTATCGGCTAAAAATACTTTCTCTGGTTTATGCCTAGAATAGATTGTAATCTAAGATTTATTTTAATTACGTTAATAATTATTGCAATTAGAACATAACTTCTTGGTGTAAATTAACCATCAAGCATAATATCAATATTCCACATTATATTTTTCTTGAATTTCCGAAATGACGGAAGGAACAAATCATACTTCTCGATTTTGTGTAATCTGTTGGCAAAACGGATCATTCTTGAAATGGGGCTAATTAGTCA
Source organism: Cantharis rustica (assembly GCA_911387805.1). Lineage (NCBI taxonomy): Eukaryota > Metazoa > Arthropoda > Insecta > Coleoptera > Cantharidae > Cantharis > Cantharis rustica. The sequence continues at coordinate 33,111,870 of OU426880.1, forward strand.
TATACTGACATGATACAAACAGGTTCTTATGTCTAGTATCATGCAGGGGAACGGATGGCTGGAAACAATTTTTCAAGCGTTGGCAGGCAATTCCACCATTGACCATATAAACTTACATATTAGCTGTAGCAAGTAATTCTACTTTGATAAATCTGGGATTATATTAAATTCTCTCATCGGTTAACCACTGCTGAATATCTATTTTTTTCCGAGACCATTAGGTACTCTTTTAGCTATTAGTGCTGTGGTAGGAGCATTATCCATGACTATTGCGGAACGCTTTTCTAAATTTTGAAGAAGTTGATATTTAAACCAATGTATAAAATTATTTTCGTTCATATCTAAATGATAATCAACATTTTTAGTCGATGAACAAAGAGTAATTCGGCACCAGGAATAATTCCATTTTTGTTACCAGCATGTAATATAATAAATCTATAAATTATTTTTTATTATTGTGACTTACTTTATAACACACCCGGGCGGCTTCAGAAGCAGGTCGGGAAGTTATGTAATATTATTAATTTATAAACTTTCCTGTTTGTTCAATAGTTAACATTTTAAATATAGTCAGAATTCAGATTTATTCGTCAGAAGATCCAGTGTTTACAGTAAATTCCAATTGTATATTTTCTGTTTGATATATGAAATCTTCTTCTTTTACAGCATGTTTAACACATTCTGCCCATTTTTCTAGTGTAACTTGACTCAAGGCATCCCGAAACAAAATTTTCATATCAGCAAATTTAAAAGTTTTATTATTGTCAGCAACGTAGCTCTTCACTTGTGTCCAAACTAGTTCGATGGGATTAAATTTACAGTGATATGGAGGTAATCTTAATATATCTCTTCCAGTGCTTCTAACCAATTCATCCACAACATATGAAGTACAAATTTTCTCCTATTTCATGTATTCTTTTATTCTATCTAAAAATTAGTTCAGTTGTAATAACAATCGTAATATTCAACTTTACAAGTATCGAAGTAAAACTTACCATCAAATTATTAAAATAGAATGATCTGTATTCTGGCAAAGTCATGTATTTTAGTAATTATTTATCAATCATGTTCGTAGTTATATGAACTTCGTGTTTATATCAATAGTTAGTAACTATTAGGGTGGGTTGTGCCAAGAAAGGTTAAAATTTTGTACATTTTTGATACAACTTACCTTTAATTAAATTATACTTATTGTTATAAACACAATAATACCATATATTATTAAGATATATAAGTTTAAATTTACCAAAAAGTTCTTCTTATAGGACATCATGTTCTGCCGGAATTCCTTTTTTTTAAGCCATTTCAGGTTTATTCCATTGAAAAGTTGGCATTTTTCTGTTTTTCTTGATTGATACGGAGCGTTATCCATTACTATGACACAATTTGGTTCCAAAAGGGGTAAAATTCTTCAAATCTACCTTTTAATAATAAATAAAGGACTAATCCTTTTAATTCTCAAATACGATTTAGTTCATTTATTCGTGATAGTCGCCAGTTTTCTTCGATTCAAAACATAGAAGTCTGTTTTCTACAAATCCATCTTCGTTTCTTATATGAAGAATAATTAATCCCTTACCTTTACCTGCAGATTCTTTTAATCCAGTCAAAACTAAATTTACAATGTAGTAATTGTAACATAATTCTATGTTATTACCGAGAGACCTTTAACAAACTCTTCACTTGCGCTAGTTACAGATTTGTCTTTCCTTACCTTAGATTTTGTGTGACCTGCATTTACCCATGTTTCATTTAAATAATAAAGCTTACGTCCCTCCAATCTAAATTTTCTTATATTTAAGCGAGGCCACAGGACTACCGCTTGCGCACCCCCTGTTTTTGTCCTTAGCCTAGTTGTAGGGCGGGTAGTCGCCGGCTGTTCTGGAGCTTCCGCCGTCTCTCCATGTTCTCGCATATATTTGGCTAGCGCGGGTGGCGGATACGCGCGCGTTTTTAAAATCCTTAGTCGGTTCCTCACCTGCTGGGCCGTTCTCGTGAGGAGGACACTAGAGATCTTGTTGGAGTAGTCCTTAGCACCTTGGAGTCTTACGTACTCTCTCATCAGGATGCTTGTCTCCGCATCAGTCCAGCTTCGGGCTCTACAGGAAACGTATTTGGCGGGCTTGGGTGCCAGCTGCGCCCTCCTTTCAGCATCCTGCACCGCGGGGTGCGCGAGTCGCTAGTGGGTGGTTAACCCGCTCTGAGTTGCAAACTTTCTCGCGCACTCCGGGCACGGAAATGCCAACTCGGCCGATTTTGGGGGGCCGGTGCACTTTGCCAAGTGACACGCTCCCGGGTGATATTTAGCATACACTTTCCACATTTAGAGCATGCAAACCAAAGATCTTGGCTTGGGTGGTGGGTAGCATAATGCTCCATGAGATCAGCTGGCATGGTAAATGCCCGTTTGCAGAGCAGGCAAGGTCCCGAAACGAAGGGCTAAGAGTAAACCGTTTTTTTGCTAGTCCCCGAAGGGGGGCCATGGTCGTCGTCGGAGGGAGCAATCAGTATCCGAAACTTGTTTGTTTTCTTGTTTAGAACGACCATCGTTTCGGGACGAGCGGAGGTTAGCCAACTCGCCCTTAGTCGGTGTGAGAGGGCTGCCCTCTTAACGGTAACGCCGACATTCCGCCTGCGAGCATTCACAGCTACTCGCTCACTGTTTTATCCGGCTCGAACTTAGCAGAAGCAGCGCCACCACGTGTAGGTGTCGAGTCCTGGGAGCAGTACGGACAGATGGTCGGCCCGTCTACTCCCTTTGGACCCTTACCCGGCTTTCGCCAGCGTTGTTGAGATGCGCTAGCGTGCCCAGGCAAGGGTGGAGCAACTATGTCGTAAAATGTGCGGCTAATAGAGACACCACTTTAGGCGTTGTAGAAAAGAGTCTTAAGAGAGTCATAGTTACTCCCGCCAATTTTTGAACACTAAATTTTTATTATAATTTGCTAATTTTCTTAGAAATACAATTAAGATACAACGAAGACTATTGAGAGATGCACGTGATCTATTTGACGCACCAGATCGATTTTTTATTCAACATTACAGGTTGAGTAAAGAATTGGTTAGAAATTTAATTTTAGAATTACGTCCTCACATTAGAGATCAACAACGGATAAATGGAGTATCTATAGAAATAAATGTTGTTAATAGAAAATTATTTTACAGGAATAAATATATATTTACAAATCGTCAAAACCGTCTAAAGAAGAAAATTTTTCTAACCATTTCATTTTTAGTTGTTTCTCTAAAATTTTGGTGCGTTCTTTATAAGCCTCTAATGTTTTATCTAAAAGATTGGTTCGCGCACTATAAACTTCTGTGAAAGTTTTCAAACCATCACTGAAACACTTTGTTGTTTCAGATAATTTATTTATAGTCGTTTCGTAGCTTTTACTAGCAGAATTCAAAATAGTGCTGCTATATCCTGAATCTGCTGTTTCTGAAATTAATGTATTATTAAATTTATTTATTTCTTTATTTATATAATACTTACTTGTATTCCCTGTTTGTAAGGAACATGGTGTGTTGTTTGTCTCTTGTTGAATTTTTCTGTTTTTTTGTACAAGGTGTGGTAGCAGATTCAGATATTAAGATGTCCTCGTCCAGATCATCGTATTCATTATTTACAACAGGAGTGTCAAGAATAATAAATTCATCTAAAAGAGAATGTTTAATACATAAACCTTTTAATCATAATATAAATACATACGAGGATTTTCAAATTTTCAAACAGTAATAAAAAATTACACATACCACAATCATTGCGAGAAGAAGATCCTCCTAAGCTTTCGGGAACTGCCTCATCACCTAAATGAATTTTCGAAATTAATTGCAATAGGCGTTCCTCTTGCTCTGTTAATACTAATTTTGTTGGAGGTCCTTCTCCAGTGCCATTTAACTGTATCTGAATGCTCTGACTTTTTCGACGAACATTTGTTTTCCATTCTCGAAAAACCTAGGATTAATGAAAAATATATGTATGATAGAAATAATTCTATTTTTAAACTTTTAATAAATGAGTACTTACTTTTCGCCAATTGTCTACACTTTTAGGTGCACCACAACCTATAGCGTTCACTTCTTTGGTAAAACTTTGTCACAAATCGTTTACGGTTTTTATCTCATGTGGTTTAATTTTACCAGTAATTATTATTTTGCTATTTTCTATAAAATTAAGTAGCATTTCGTACTGCTTTTTAGTTGTTTTAGCTTGGCGTTGCATTCGGTTTTGCGCGTATTTGGTAACAATCTCGAGTGTCAGGATTATACTGCAATGGTATTTTAGCAAAAAGCTATGTTCCCAAGCATTCCAAGCTTGCTCTTGAAAGCGGGAGTAGAGACGGTCGTATCTCAGGGTAGATTCTAATACTTTGAAACAAATAACCTCTTCCTTAGCAATGAAATTCATAAAAATGTAGGAAAGATAATTTATTTATCAACATAAAAATAATTGTCATTGAAAATTACTTGCAAAATATCTGTTAATAAATTTGCGATTATACAACTCCGCATAGAAAATTTGGTGTAGAAAGTGTAAATTAACAATGATGAGATGTGCTGTTAATGAAAAAGCAAATAGTAGCAAGCTCCTCGTTATCTTTAATTAAGTGTAAAAATGTGTTTTTATGAAAAATTACAAATTGTAAAATAAAAATTAATTTCTATTTAAAATAAAATGAAGTATTTAAAGTTGTGTTTCCTTATTAAACCTGACTCCACAGATTAAGTTTGTTCGCGGTGTAAATCTGTGTAAAGATTAGTTTCTTTTCTTACCACTTGGTTGTTTGCCTCCAAATATAACGCATTTGCTAGCTTCCGAATTTGTGAGATTTTCCAAATTTTATCGTGTTGCAGCAATTTTCCTTCTGTGATGCCCGGTTTCATAAAACTTTTAACAAACCATTAAGTAAATAATCTACCATTAAGTTCAAATTTGTGTTTTATAAAGGTCAGTTAACACTAATCTCTTGTTAAACTTTAATTGGCCAAATTTCGCCAGTCAAGTTCTTAATAAGAGATTATTCCTAACCTACAATTCAAACTATTTACAAAGTGACAGTTGTTTATAATAATATATATTTGGTAAGTAACTAATGATAATATTATTTAAAAAAATTACTTACTAGATAATTATTACATTTTAGGAAAGAAGTAATATGTACAAATGGATTCAACTACTGGATCTAGTTCATCAGATGAAGATGTATTTGAAATAGAATTACCTCGACCAAGAAACTTTAGAGATCGGAATAATCCTATTGAAGTATTCAACGAGATTGAATTTTTACAAAGGTATAGATTTAGTATCTGGTTCATTCACGTATTCCCGTATCTGGTACATTATTTAGATGATTATTCGAGACCTAAAACTCGACGTAACCGAGCTTTAGATACAAATATGCAGTTAGAATTGCATTACGTTTCGATGCTACAGGCGCTTTCCAAATTCTCATTGGTGATCAAACTAAGGTTAGCAAAAGTTCGGCTTGCAGAATTATACGGCGTGTGAGTGAATGCATAGCGAGACACCTTTTGCCGGAATTTATAAAAATGCCCGAGGAGAATGAATTCAATGAAGTGAAAATGAATTTTCATAGAATAGGAGGATTTCCAGGTGTTATAGCATGTTATTGATTGCACTCATGTTAGAATTGAATCGCCAGGTGGTCCTCATGCCGAACTTTATAGAAACAGAAAATCCTTTATTTCTATAAATGTTCAGGCAGCATGTACTGCAAATTTAAAAGTAGTCGACTTGGTTGCACGTTGGAGAAGATCAGTACACGATTCTACTATTTTTAACAGCAGTAGATTGCGAGCAAAATTTGAAAATGGAGAGTTTGGACGATCATTTTTACTAGGAGACAGCGGTTACTCTTGCAGAAATTGTTTGCTTACACCTCTACTAAATCCAAGTACCGAAGCTGAATCTCGTTTTAACATAGCCCATATAGCTACCAGAAATAGTATTGAAAGATGTTTCGGTGTTGTTAAAAGACGTTTTCCATGCTTGGGACAAATATTAAGGACTAATATAAATACCACTATGGCAGTTATTTGTGCAACGTTTACATTACACAATATAGCAATAGAATTAAAAAAAGATTTACCCGTTGAAGAAAATGATGAACCACCAATGGAGCAACCAGGTGCAAATGCATATGAAGGTGGTAACAATAATAATGCTGTTAGGAATCACATAATAAATACAATATTTCAATAAATATTTTAATAAATTAAATATTATTTAACATATTGTTACGAAAGAACGTCTAATTATATTTGATGACTAATGTGTGACGTCATGTATGATGAGTCATGCATGATAACAGCATTAGTCATTCAAATATCGACGAATGTAAGATCGAGAAAATGCGTGGAAGCGCCTGGAAATTCCTGGATGGTTATGGAATATTCTGGAAAGCTGCATTTAAGTATAAATGCAGCACGATTTCCTGTCACGAATTAATTCCAGTTTGAACGCGCGACTGTTAACCTAAATCAAGTGAACATAAATACAGTGAAGTGATAACGTTATACCGAGTGTTTAAATAAATATAGACCTAGTGTTAAATATAAATTATAGTGTAAATAAATTGTAGTGTAATTAGTGTTAGTGTTAATATTAGTTTAGTAATTGTTATTAATCGTATCTATAAATATTTGTATTAGCCCTTTAGAAATAAATAAACGTTTTAATTTTCGTTACATTGGTGTCAGGTGTGGGGTTTAACGCGTAAAGGGCTAAAAGACAGTAGTGATTAACTAGTTTGTATTCGCGAGTGAATGCCGGTTACCCGGTCGCAAAGTGCGAAAATGGAGACGGAAATACTTCAACTTTTAAGAGACAATTTTAAGACTCTAGAAGAAAAAATGGAAGAGAATTCTAGGAAAATGGAAGAAAACTCCCAAGAAATTAGAGAAATCTTAGGAGATAAGTTAAAAGATTTGGAAGAAAAACTTGAAGAAAAATTGATAAATAACTCCAAGATTCTGGAACAAAAAATGGAAGAAAATTCCAGAAAAACGGAACAAAACGTTAAGAAATTGGAAGAAGAAAATAAAAAAACTGCCGAGAGAATACAACTTCTCGAGACAATAATCAATGGAAGCATCTGCCCGGACGAAGAAACAACAACTACTGTAAGAAACCTAACGGCGGTGGTAAAATCGGACAATGAAGCCAATATTGCCAAAATAAAAGTAAAACCACCAACGTTTGATGGAAAGGTACCCTGGTCAACTTACCATAAACAGTTTGAAGCGGCAGCCAGTGCCAATGGATGGAACGACTTGGAAAAAGCTATTTCACTGGTCGTCGCTTTACGGGGGAAGCACTCAACATCCTGCAAACCATCCCCGATTGTCAACAACAAGAATATGGACAGCTGATATCGCGGCTAGAAAAACGGTACGGAAACGGCCATCTTCAGCAGGTTTACCACGCACAGGTGAAGAACCGTTGTCAGAAATCAGCTGAGAGCCTGCAAGAGTTCGAAGCCGATATTTCACGATTGGTGAGGCTAGCCTATCCTACCGCGCCGGATACTTTCTTGGAGCAATTGGCAGTGCAAACCTTTATAGATGGTATCAGAGACAACGAAACACAGCAGGCCCTAAAGCTAGCTCGGCACAGCAGGCTCGATGACGCACTGGCGCATGCGTTGGAATTCGAGACGGCAAAGCAGACATCTCAACGAGGGAATCATCGAGTACGAGGTGTTACGGAAGAACCGGAACAAAAGTTGGCTGAATCCGGCGAAATTTTAGAAGAACTCCGGCGTATCCTTCGTGATCGTCCATCGCAAGGAACAGGACCTAGATGTTGGAACTGCAATGAATTGGGTCACGTTCAACGCCGCTGCCCTAAGCCAAGAAAAGAACCGAGAAAGCCGCAGGAAAACTAGAATGGGTCGGCCAGAAGGGGCAAACGCCGACCTCTACCAACAGTGCCCCAGAAATTACCATCTGTGCTGCATCACCGACTGATGCAATAAACAGTATTTACATCGACGGTAAAATAAATAAAAAAATCTTCCAGTTACTGATTGATACGGGGGCAACAAAAACAATCGTACGGCCCGACGTAGTACAAGGATGTGGAAAAACATCACAGGTAGCGATGCGTCTTCGAACTGCAACGGGCGAAGAAATCCCTACGCATGGAAAGATTTCTGTGGACATGGAAATAGGAAGCAAGGCATTCAACCATCAAGTAATCGTGGCTGACATCACTGATGACGTTATCCTGGGAATGGACGTTATAAGAAAATATGGGTTCCATTTGGATATGAAAAATGATGTACTTGGAGTTGATGGTGAAGAAATTCCATTCCATTCGTCAGAAGACGCAGCGGTACGAGTTTTGTTAACCGAAGATGTTATCTTACCGGGAAGAACAGAGAGCATTGTGATGGGAAGCCTGGATGGAAATCTCCGGAAGGGCTATATCCGTGCCATCGAACCAACCAATAATGGAGCGCTCGGCAAAGGTTTGTTGGTTGGCAAGGCTCTAGTAAAAGTTATGGAGACAGTCCCGGTAAGAATTCTTAACACCAACCCTAACTCGGTATCCTTGAAGAAAAACACGATGGTGGGACAATGCACGGTGGTATCTCACATTGCGAGGTGTTTAGGAAATACCGAAGAAAGTCCTAAAAATAAATGCCCCCAACAATTAGTAAACATGCTGACTTCTTCGTGCAAGAATCTCGATCAAGGCAAAGTGAACGAGGTGAAGAAGTTAATCCAGAAGTACCACGACGTGTTTGCCTTGGATGAAATTTCGAAAGGACGAACTCAGGTAGTAAAACACAAAATCAATGTTGGAAGTGCCCAACCCATAAGACAACACCCGAGACGGCTTCCATTGGCCAAACGTGAAGAAGCCGAGAAGATTATTGAAGATATGGAAAAGCAGGGGGTGATCGAACCATCACGTAGTCCATGGGCGTCTCCAGTCGTCTTAGTAAAGAAGAAGGACGGGTCTACAAGATTTTGCGTTGACTATAGACAGCTGAACGCTGTGACAAAAAAGGACAGCTACCCTCTGCCCCGAATTGACGACACCTTGGATACCCTCTCCGGTTCAAAATGGTTTTCTACTTTGGATTTGAAGAGTGGATATTGGCAAGTGGATTTGGAACCTAGTGACCGCGAGAAAACTGCGTTTACCATCGGAAATGGATTATGGCAATTCACCGTAATGCCCTTTGGATTGTGTAATGCTCCGGCCACCTTCGAGCGTTTGATGGAGACAATCTTGAGAGGATTGTCATGGAAAACGTGTCTTGTATATTTGGATGACATAATTGTGGTTGGAAAATCGTTTGAGGAACACTTGAGAAATTTGGAAGAAGTGTTCCAACGATTGAAAGGAGCTAATCTAAAGTTGAGCCCAAAGAAATGCCACATTTTTCGGACAGAAGTAAAATATCTTGGACATGTTGTATCCAGAAACGGTGTAAAGGCTGACCCAGACAAAATCAAAGCAGTAGAAGAATGGCCAATCCCAAAAGACCAACATCAGCTCCGCAGTTTTCTGGGGTTGTGTACGTATTACCGACGTTTTGTACCTGGATTTGCTAATATTGCCAAGCCATTGACCAAGTTGACCGAAAATGGACGCAGTTACCACTGGACTGAAGACTGTAACAAAGCTTTTAAACAGCTGAAGCAATCGTTAGTCAGCGCGCCCATTTTGAGCTATCCCCAAGCAGACGGAAAATTCATATTGGACACCGATGCAAGCAACTTGGCCATAGGAGGCGTCCTTTCCCAAATTCAAAATGGACAAGAAAAGGTTATCGGTTACTTCAGCAAAATTTTGTCAAAACCTGAAAGAAACTATTGCGTAACCAGGAGAGAGCTGTTAGCCGTTGTTAAATCCGCCGAACACTTTTACAAGTATTTGTACGGACGGAAATTTCAGCTAAGGACGGACCATGCCGCGTTAAAATGGCTTCTACAGTTCAAAAATCCAGAAGGACAAGTGGCAAGGTGGATCGAGCGATTGCAGGAATATGACTTCGACACCGAACATCGTGCAGGAACAAGTCATCGCAATGCAGACGCCTTGTCCAGGCGACCATGTCCAGGAAACTGCAATCATTGCTCGCGGCTGGAAGAAAAAGTCAACTTTCTCCGAAGAACTACTGTAACCGATGATAATTGGCAACCTGAACAGTTACTTCGGGAGCAAGAAAACGACCCGGACCTAAAATTTATTTTGGACTGGAAAGTCGAAGGACAACGGCCGCCTTGGGAAGAAGTAAGCGCCCTGAATAGTGACGTCAAAGCGTATTGGGCCCAATGGGACTCCTTAAAATTAGAAGATGGCCTTCTGAAGCGATCTTTGGAGAACGACAGTGGCACTGAGTGTAAACTTCAGCTGGTAGTGCCGAGAAGCCGAGTATCGGAAGTGTTGCAGCATTTGCATGATGGAACTTCGGGAGGACACTTCGGCATAAAGAAGACCCTAGGAAAAGTTAGGGAAAGGTTCTACTGGGTGAACTGCAAAGAAGACGTCAAGGAGTGGTGCCGCAAGTGCACTCTATGTGCATCGAAAAACGGACCATTGGGAAGGCGTAAAGCACCGATGAGACAGTATAATGTGGGAAGTCCATTTGAGAGAGTGGCAATCGACATCGCGGGTCCATTCCCTGAAACCGACGCCGGGAACAAGTACATTTTGGTGGCGATGGATTATTTCACTAAATGGACTGAAGCCTATGCAATACCTAACCAAGAGGCTGTTACTGTCGCGGATGTACTGGTGAAAGAGCTCTTTTGCCGATTTGGAGTCCCTCTAGAGCTACACTCCGATCAAGGTCGAAACTTCGAGTCAGCGTTATTTCAGTATGTCTGTCGCATGCTGGGTATTAAGAAGACCAGAACAACACCTCTTCATCCTCAATCAGATGGCATGGTCGAACGAATGAACCGAACAATGGGAAGGTACCTCGCTAAGGTAGTCTCAGAACATCAACGGGACTGGGACCAATATTTACATCTGTTCCTGATGAGTTACCGGTCATCCGTTCACGAAACCACTGGACAAACACCAGCTTGTGTAATGTTTGGACGTGAAGTACGCTTGCCATGCGATCTTCAGTTTGGGAGCAAACCTGGAGAAGAAGTTGCTGGGGACGATTATGTTGGAAAATTGAAGAAAAAGATGCACGACATTCATGATGCCGTTCGGAAGAATATTCAGTTGGCCAGCGATCGGATGAAAACCCAGTATGACGTGAAGGCAAAAGATGGTGGTTTTCAGCCTGGTGATTTGGTGTGGCTCCATAATCCACAAAGAAAACGTGGATTGTCTCCAAAATTGCAAAGACAGTGGGAAGGCCCATACGAAATCGTTAACAGAATCAACGACGTCATATACCGAATTCGAAGACCACCAAGAGGCAAGCCAAAAGTGGTTCACGTCAACCGATTAGCCCCTTATGCCGCTGACAACATCAGCGATTCCGAAGATGAGGCCGGAATACGAACAATAACTAACAGATCTGGAAGCCATTCCCAAGAATCAAACTTTGAGAAGTTTATGTCCACCTACAAAGGGACTGCCAAAGCAAGATTTGGAGTCACAACTGAAGTGCAACAAGATCTTTTCGACGTACCAAAGGACTACTCACTCGCGCACTGCGTGGCCCAAGATCTTCGCATGTCCCGTGGAATCGCCGTGGTATTCAAGAAAAAGTTTGGACGTTTGGATGAGCTTCAATCACAGCAACTTGCTGTCGGTAAAACCCTGAAGCTACGTAACCAACAACGATCGATTTACTACTTGGTAACCAAGAGGTTTTCCCATCAAAAACCCACCTATAAGGACTTATGGAAAACTTTGTTGGAGCTTCGCAGGGATATGATAAGCCGTGACATCAAGAAGCTGGCGGTGCCCAAGCTTGGCTGCGGTTTAGACCAATTGGACTGGAGGACTGTCCGTAACATGCTAGAGGTCGTGTTCCAAGAAACGGATGTTCAAGTATTGGTCTGCAGTTACAATCCAAGCAGTACTCCAAAAGAGCAGAAGAGTGTCGACTGTTATTTCTACCGCCAAGGAGTATGTAGAAATGGTAACAATTGCCGCTACCGCCACGATCCCTTCTATAGATGTCAAGTCTCCGCTGTTCTGGGACAGAACAGATTTAAGGAGGGGACAGTGTTACGAAAGAACGTCTAATTATATTTGATGACTAATGTGTGACGTCATGTATGATGAGTCATGCATGATAACAGCATTAGTCATTCAAATATCGACGAATGTAAGATCGAGAAAATGCGTGGAAGCGCCTGGAAATTCCTGGATGGTTATGGAATATTCTGGAAAGCTGCATTTAAGTATAAATGCAGCGCGATTTCCTGTCACGAATTAATTCCAGTTTGAACGCGCGACTGTTAACCTAAATCAAGTGAACATAAATACAGTGAAGTGATAACGTTATACCGAGTGTTTAAATAAATATAGACCTAGTGTTAAATATAAATTATAGTGTAAATAAATTGTAGTGTAATTAGTGTTAGTGTTAATATTAGTTTAGTAATTGTTATTAATCGTATCTATAAATATTTGTATTAGCCCTTTAGAAATAAATAAACGTTTTAATTTTCGTTACAATATTATCATTTCGAATTTTTTCAATTTGTATTTGAAGCAAAGTGATCTCAAGCGAACTCTTTGCTTTGGCTGCTTCAATATTACAATTAAGTAATGACATTTCTAAAGCGTCTTTTTGTTTAGCCGCGTCAAGTTTGTATTCATAATATTTTTGCCTGGCATCACCATCAATGTTCTGTTGCATATTTGCAATTTTTTTATTTTTAATTTCCGAAATTGCACTTCGAAAAGATACAGCCTTTTTATTTTGAAGTGCTGGGTGCTTGGGTGTATTCTCTATCTCGAGTATTTCTTCCTCGTGAAAATCTTCTCCGTACGTGTACGAATTTTCCACTAAAACATGAATTGGTTGATATAAATTTAAATATTTAAATAAAATAGTAAATACCATTATATTGGTCTCGATCTGTATCGAAGCCATTGTTTAATGGTTCAAATTGATCGCTTGCCACAGTTGCCAACATGAGAGCTTGCTCTTCAGTATATTGTGGAGTATATCGGCCTCCTCCAGTATTTTTAATCTCCGCCTTGTCCTTTGTGCGAGCTGCTACTGCTGCTTTGACAACAAAGCTGTTCGCTTGTAGAAACGGTTGCTCCGTTCCAATTGCAGGAATCACTTGCGCACACTTTTATATATAAGCATGAACCTAAAGCAAAGTATATCACATGAAACAAGTAATAAATAATATAATATGTGATACTCACCTTCCCATCAGCTATATTTTTTTTTAGTTTTTTGTTTTATATTCTCGTACGCATTTTTCAAATGCTTCGCATTTCTAATGCTGTATCCCAAGCTATTAAACTCTACTGCAATAGTGGCCCATGCCTTGTTTTTTTCTTTCACACTTGCTCCATCCGTTTGCTTATTTTCAACAATTTTAAATCTGCTGACAATTCGCATTAATTCCTCTTTTTCCGCAATGGTGTAGTTATTACCACGTTTTTGTTGCAACATTTTAAAATTGTATGAAATGCACGTTTAATAATAATTACTGAAATTCTAAGTTTTTAAATTAATACATATACTAATAATTAATAAATTACTTACCTAATCTAAACAAACTAATCACGTATTTTTATAAATATGGCAGGTCAACAAATTTCACAATGTTTTCAATTTACCTGTCCACTAACAACGTCTGTTACTTATTGTTATTCACTGTTGTAAACACAGGTTGTAAATAAATGTGAAGTTAGAAAACATAGTGTTAAATTGTGTAAAATCAAATATTACTGTGATGTTACTAAAAATCTTAATAAAAGATCTAGGGACATTTCATTAGTTCATTTAACAAGATATTTGCTTTATGAAACCGACCAAAACTTAATGGCTTCTTAAAGTTAACAAACCATTTGTTAATTAGTGATTAAGGTATTCTTTATGAAACCGGGTATGAATCTTTCATAAGCGTGTTGCATCCAACACGATGTGTAGTTAAATAATATTCGAACGTAAGTAATATGTTCATAAAATATCTAAAACTTCTTTGTTCTCAACGTGGTTATCTTATCAAAAAAATGCCACAAAATGGCCGCTCTTTCAAACTTTTGTCGTTTTCAGATGTTGACAAAAAATTATTGACGAAAATTGAATTACACTACTACAATCAACGTTTTTGATCTTCTTTCTAACTTTTAAATTCCATTGGTAATCGATTTTACTAAATCGATTGTACACCGACCTTCCAAAACAACTCAAGGACGCTAACCTTGAACAATACGCACAAAAATTAAACTTCGACCTGATGTCTCAATGGTCGGACGCACTCTGTCAAAATTGTTAACTTTTGAGATTGTTAATAACTAAAACGCTCGTTTTTACACTTCCGGTGGAGCAAAATTTAAATTAAACAATATAAAATCTTTGGGTAAAGTACGTGTTTAAGTGACAATGTTTTCCCTTTAGAGTATCTTAATATTATTAGCCATTTAAAATTTTATTTCTCATTTTTAAATTTCTTATTCCTACAGGGTAACTGCAAATTTTAATGACTTCTTTAAATTCACCCAGAAATCGCTCGTCGCTCTCCCGTGTTTGAATCATCACAATACATATAAAGACACAGTGTTATCACCCGTAAAATAATAACATTTAAATTATAATAGTACCAATAACACTAGTGGAAAAATTGGTGATACAGCACACCAATTATGTGAAAAATGTTATCCGTGCTGTTATTCTGATACATTACTAATGAAAGAATTTTGTTTAACAACTTCATTTAAAATACGTGATCGAAAATGCGGCATTTTATAATGTAACAATAAAATAATAAAATTATTTTAAATTTACACAGACATTCTAATGCAATTTTGAGTGCTGTAATGAAGCATTTCCACCTCGGCACGTAATACTATTTAACTGCATTTGAGTTATAAAATATAAACTACCTACAAGCATTTAGTTTACAGTCCTAAAAAAACAGCTGTTAAACATTCGTAAAGAAAAGTATTCAATTATTATTTATATAATACGAAATATTCATATTGAGGACATATGCATGCGCACGCGGGAGGTTTTGGTCAAATCACAATTTTCGCAAATTTTTAATTTTAACTGATATTCAGCCGTGTGCTGTATCATCGATGTTATTTTATAACAGCATGCTGTTATTTAACATAACGTTATTTATATCGTTGACCCTCTATTTTAATTTGTAAATTATAGTTGAGACAGGGGTCAGTAATAAACACTAAATTTTTCGACGTTTCCATTACCACGTGGTTTCTCATCTTTTTTGAAAATTTTAATCTGGTTAGTTACCAACCTAATCCTGTTTATTTTGTCGTTTATGTCAACGACACGATCCCCATTTATATGGAAATAATAGAAAGATATAAAAATCTGTGGACCTCCAAAATGTTGCCAACTTTATGTCAATTTTATAAGGAATGCATTGCTCCTGAAATTATAAGAGAGAATTTGAAGAAAGGTAAAAAATGAATAGATCCGCCTTCAATTGAAAATGCAATTGCTTTTTTCATCAAAAAAGTCTGGACAATAAAAAACCATTAGATAACGTAATTTAATATTACAATGTAATTTTTAAAAGTTTTTCGTTGTTTTCTAATTTTGGTTTAATAAATTTTTTAATTGTTTATAATAATCCTTATGAACTGTTATTTTTATGTTGCTTTGATCACCCTTTCAAATTGTCTTTACTAATTTTTTTGAATGAACTACTTTTAACTTTTATCTTCAAGGGTGGATGGTAAGGCATAATAATCTTTATTTAAAATCACAAATAAATAGTACAAAGTAATACAAGTATGCTTTAAAAAAGTGGAGATCAGCTGCTGCTGATTTTTATCTCAACTCAAGGCCACTTAAGAAACTCTGAAATTTTGTAGAGTGCTCTTTCTAGTAAAAGTTCTTTTGTTTTTTTTTGAATTGTGTTAATGGTAGGCTTTTGATTTTCTCGGACAGCTTATTGTATAATTTGACACATAAGTTCCTTCCTTCGCAACATTTCAATCGGAATTGAGTCGTTTGAAGTTGGTCCCTGTGTCTCGTCACGTAAAAGTGTTCGTTTGTAACGTGAGCTGTGGTGTTTGTTTTCATATATACTACTGCGGTGTATACAGTGGCTCACAAAATTATTCATCCACCACTGAAAACTTACTAATTATTGAAGTATTTTCGAAATGAAACCCCCAATTATTTTTATTTAATTTTTATTATATTAAGTAACACTTGACAATTGATAACAGAAAAGAAATATTTAAGAAAAACTTCATTGGAAGACGCAATTTTAAGAAACATAACGTAATAACGTAAATTCATAACAAACAATTATTCATCCACAAGTAGATTCCACCGTAGTTATCATGTTTCTATAATGTAATACTATCTAATTGTCTTTTATAATGCTGTAGAAATGTGCTTACAAGCATAATAAAGCAGAATTACTGGAATGAAATAGTTGCACTTCATATTTCGGTAAGAGGGTCGCAAAGAAAGCGAAACTAGTATTGAAGAACGAAAATTAATTCTTAAATTAGTATGCGAAGGAAAATCTACGCGTGAAATCGCAAAAATTGTCAAGAGGAACCATTGTACAGTCCAGTACATAATAAATAAATTTAAAAATGAAGGAAATCTTGCAAATAAAGCCGGTCGAGGGAGAAAGTGTATACTGACACCAAAGACTAAAAATTATATTATTAAGCAAATTAAATGTAATCCTAAGAGAAGTGTTCCAAAATTGACTGTGGAGGTTTCAAATATTATTGATCAAAAAGTTTCTGTCGAAAGTGTCCGTCGGGTCCTTCGGAAAGAAGGGTATAATGGTCGTATTGCACGCAAGAAACCATTTGTATTAAAAGTGAACAGAACAAAAAGACTTGAATTTGCAAAAAAATATATAAATGAAAGCGTCGAATTCTGGAAAACGGTCATTTTTAGCGATGAAAGTAAATTTAACTTATTCGGTTCTGACGGTAAGCAAGTGGTGTGGAGGAAACCTAATACGCAGTTAAATAAGGAAAACTTATGCCCAACTGTAAAACATGGTGGTGGGAATGTGATGGTTTGGGGGTGCATGGCTGCAAATGGAGTCGGAAAACTTCAATTTATCGACACTACTATGGACAAGTTTCAATATCTGAACATTTTAAATGAAAATTTAAAGCCTAGTGTCAAGAAATTGGGCTTACAAGACGTCTATTGCTTCCAACATGATAACAACCCCAAACATACCGCTTATATTGTGAAGGAATGGTTACTGTATCATGTAAGAAAACAGCTTCACACTCCTCCACAATCACCAGACCTAAATCCTATTGAGAATTTGTGACAGGAATTGGAGAGGAAAATACGACAGAGGCCCATTTCCTCTAAGGAAACCCTTAAAAGCATTATTTTAGAAGAATGGCAAAAAATTCCCGAATCTACAACTAGGAAATTAATTGAATCCATGCCACGACGCTTACAAGCTGTTATAGTTGCAAAGGGATACCCTACAAAATACTAACTTATTAAATAAAAGCAAAAATTGTAAGCTTCCTGGTACTGGATGAATAATTGTTTGACATGGTTTTACTTTGTTATGTTTTGTTTATTAGAATAGTGTTTTTGAATTAAGTTGTTTTTCATTATTTTCTTGTTTATATTTATAGTAAAGTATGCTTTAATGTATTAAAAATTAATTAAATATAATTTGGTATTATTTGTAGAAGTTATTGCAATAATTTGTAAGTGCTGTGTAGTGGATGAATAATTTTGTGAGCCACTGTACATATGCAGAGGGCAGCGTAATTATTTTGTTCGCTTTAAATAATGGGTTCTGCTGGGTAGTTCTTCTAGTGCTCGTATGGCTCTCTTTTTTATTATGAATTTGAATTTAGGTCTGTGTTGAAATCTCCTGCTATGATTAATTTGGTTTGTGGCTTATACAGTCTTGTTAAGTTTAATACGATGTCATCGAGTAATTCTAAGAATTTATTGAGATTCCCAGCAGGCGATCGGTCTTGCAATATGTGCTCAAGAGAAGCAACCTTGTTTGACAAATATGGAATGTTTAAGTGTAGGAGCCTTACTATGTTGTTTATATTTTTGTTGGGTTGTTTTTCATATAAATTTTGTTTTTCGTTTTGTGTTGGAATTATGTTCGAATTTACGATGGGGTTTCTTTCTTTCCTCTTGTTTTTCTGTAAAAAATGCTAACCTCTTTCAAAAGCAAATCGCTCGTATCTTACACCGACTGGCCAGAAATTTGCATCGTATACTATACTTTTGCTTTAGATGTCAACTCCTATCATTAAACATTTTCTTGTTGTTCCTATGTTTGCAATTTTAAGTAATTCTACTGTTACAGCTTCACTATTTAGTTTTTCACATATGTATTGTTTTAGTTATTTAATGCACTTCCTGCAGTATTAATTAATTGCGGTTCGGCTAGATTGTTCACATGCAATTTGAAACGCTTTCTGCTGGAGTGCTGTGTCTATGGCATCGACGAATTTTTGAGAGACATAAAGCATTATGTCTGAGCTTGGCCTTTTGTTGCTCTTGTTGCGTTTCTGTTTTTATTTAATATAATGTCATTGTTTGTTTATTTGTTTATTTGTATTGTGACTTGTCCTATAAATCTATAGTTTTTTTTATGGCCCAATATATATTATTATTATTATTATTAGTATCTCCTCGGTTACGTGTGCTTTGACTTTTGAAACAAACAGTATAGTTTTCCAAAAACCATGCCAACATATGTTAGGAAGTTCCTCTCGCAGGTCGGGCAATCGCTCTCGTGCCTACTCGGACGAGGTTGATCCGAAATCTTCACCGTGGGTGAACCTCTACATTATTAAATAAACGGTAACTCTCATCCAATATAATATAATAAAGGAATTTCAGGTTGTATTGGGAGGCAAATCAAACAATATATTTGTACGCCGACGTTTCGGAAGATTTATTCCTCCATTATCAAGACTATAATGGAAACATGTAAAAGTCACATGGGTATACAGATAGTACAACTCACCGGAGAACAAATAAGATGGAAAGTGTTCGATGTAAGCCTAAATGTAGACAACTGCCTTGTCAACTAAATTCTTCTATATTGTTTGTTAAATTTTAAAAGAGAGATATTAGCGTAAACAAATTAAACATATTGAATAATTAGAAATAATTACAAGTATTTAGGTATTTCTTTTACCTGCCAATTCACATTTCGTTTCAAAAAGTTTTTTCGATTTTTCCCACTAGCCTTTCAATTCAAATAAATGCATTCTCGTCACTTTAAACCCAACACCTGATGACAAATAAGTTTTTTTTCTAAAAATTTCGGGGTTCTATATAATTTTGTATAAAATAAATATTTTATGTGAAAAGTAAATTGAATAGAAAATAACCTAAAAAGTGAATTTTTTAAGTGGTGGTGTGTGGAATTTTAAAAAATTTTATCATATAATTATAAACACTCCTCGACTCGCGTTTTTATAGAACAGTCGGTTGGTTTACTTAAAGGTCGATTTAGAATTTTGAAGCATGTAAATATTTATCGCACAGAACTTATTCCTGTATTAATTATGGCATGTTGTGTGCTTCATAATATTTGTATGCAAAAGGATGACACTGTCGAGTCAGATTTTGATAATATCAATACATCTGAGCATGTTTCTTACAATCGAAATGATAATACTGGCATAACCAAACGAAATTTGATTGCAAATCTACTTTCTAATGTAGATAATAATGTATAACATGTAAACAAACAAATAATAAACTTTAAACGGCTACCGTTGCTGATTGGAGTAGATAGCAATTCTTGATATTCCTAAAATATGAACACAATTACTAGAAGCATGAATCTTCACATTATTATATTACCTCTACAAAGCTTGAATGTGAGGAAGACCCATCCGATGAAGGACCAAGCTTTACCTAAACTGACGAAGGACCTGGGTAAACAGCATCGACTGATGAAGGACCTGGCTTATCAAATACAACTGTTGACTTGGACATTGTGTTGATCACGTAGGGTGCACTGACATCGGCATCTGTGCCAAAGAGCTCCTCAAAGTCGTTGTAGTATTGCCAATTTATTGCACCTCTGCCAATGCTACCGTTGCTGTCTTTAATCTTTTTGTACGTTTTTTTTAAATTTCGGAATTTTAGGTCACATTGTTCCCCCGTAAAATTATTACTGCGTTCATTCATTTTGGTTGCTATGAGCTTCCAAATTAATTTGTTGGTCTTCTTGGTTGATTTGAAAAGTTTTTCATTATTTTTGAAATGAAACAATAATAATTTTATGTTTGCAGAAGTCCAACTCGTGGTTTTACTTCTTAAAGTTGGATTTGTCTCTATTATAACAAAATTTTTTAGATTATTAAATTAAATTATGCATTTTATTAAATTAAATAATGTATTTTATTAAATTAAATAATGTATTTTATTAAATTACCTTCATTGATCATCTACCTGATCAATTTTCGAAAACGCCTATTCTAAATCTAAACCTGTTAAATGTAAATTATTATTGTTTTTATTGTTTTTAAAAATTATTTTTCTATGTAAGTGTGTATTCTTAACAGTTAAAATCCATTATTTTAATATTTTGTTTAGAGTTTATTTCTTTTGTAATTTGAATATCCTGTGACACTAACTTGTTGAAATTATGAAACAAAATTTTGCTAAAATTAACACATTTTTGCTATATTCATTGACAGTTGCACCCCTCCGCACATTCGGAGTATTATTACTGGATAGTTAGATGAGTAAGTAGTAATATAAAACAATTTTAAGTTTGGAAGAAAAAGGACCTTTTTTTTTAATATTCTATTTAAATTTGAATAATAAAATCAAAAATGTAATTTTTGATTTAATTCCGAAAAAATATATTTTAAATATAAAAATATCTTAATTATCTTGTTTCCAATCCTTTAATATCGGAATGAGTGTGCGTCTATCTGCCCTTCTTCGATTCGTCCCATCTGGCTTGCCAGATCTCCATGGAGTGGTCTTTTGCTTGTTTCCTGTTTCTGTGTGGTTTGTTCTCGAAAATATCCTTCCTCTCTTGAGCAAGGATATCGACTGGAACCAGTGACGCTAACACTAGGGACGCCTCTGCCGAGGTTGTTTTGTACCCTCTGTTTATCCGCAGAACCATTTTCCTCTGTACCCTTAATAGGGGTAACGCGTTCTTTTTGATTTTTACTGCATCTGCCCAGATCGGTGCACCGTAAAGCATTATAGACTCTGTTACTGAAGCTATAACCCTCCTCTTCCTTTCCGAGGGTCCTCCGATGTTTGGGGAGGAGCCTGGAGATCGCCGCTGACGTCTTTTCAGCTTTTTCTGCTGCTTTGAGTATATGCGACCCGAAAGACAGCCTATGGTCCAGTTGCACCCCCCCAGCACGCCCATCGTTTTACTTAGTTCAATTTCTGTGTCGGACAATCTTATGTTTATTTTTCTGTGTTTTCGTCTACCACAAACCAACACCGCTTCTGTCTTTTTGGGTACCAGCGTTAGCCCTCTCTCGCTTGTCCATTCTCTGATCATAGTGATCGACTCTATGGCTCTTTGTTCAATATCGTCCTCTGCTTTTCCAATCACAACCAGGTTTAGGTCATCTGCGAAGCCTATTAGTGTAGCCTCCTCAGGGACCGGTAGTGAGAGGACCCCGTCGTAGCTGGTATTCCAAAGGAGTGGAGCCAGTACCGATCCCTGGGCCACTCCCGACGTAACTGGGTAGACTTGGTCCCGGAATGTAATGCTCCTGTTCTGGAGGTACTTCGAGACGACATTCTGCAGTGGTTCCCTCACTCTTCTGCTCTTCAATTCTTCTAATATGACTTTCAGCTTGCCGAATTGAAAGCATTTTTGACGTCCAATGAGACAACCAGCGCAAACCTTCTTGTCCTCCATGTTCCGGACCTGGCTTCATTGACAATCCCTGTCAGGAGGTCGTCCAGTGCGTGAGTGGTAGATCGCCCCTTTCTGAAGCCAAACTGGTTTGCTGCGAGGCTCCTCAAGCTCTCTATCTCTTCGGTGAGTCTGACCAGGATGAATCTTTCGTACAGTTTGCTGATATGATTGAGTAGACATATCGGTCTGTACGAAGATGGTACGTTCGCCGGTTTATCACCTTTCTTCAGTAATACCAGAGTGGCATTTTTCCATTTCTCTGGGAATCTCTCCTTCGCCAGTCTGTTGAGAACTTCTAGAACCCATTTGGGTTTTTCTTCGCATAGTCTTTTTATCAGGATGGCCGTTATTTCGTCTGGGCCCGGAATTTCGGAATCATCTTGGCCCTGTTTTCACGTGGCCCTTCGCCACGCCGAAGGGTAGTATCCGGTAAGAATGATGACGTTATAGACAAGAGCTAGTGCGCTAGTGGCTCCTCGATATCGGAGGCCCATCTCAGTGATTCCATCAAGCCCCGCTGCACCCCTGTTCTTCAGGCCCTGTATTTTAATGGTAACCTCCTTAACTATGATTAAGGAGATTTTTTCGTTATTGGATTCTATCGTGTTTGGTCGCATAGTTGTAACTCCACCCCATAGTTCCTCGTACAGCTTTTGGATCTCAGCGGCTGGAAGGTTTGGCTTGTTGTTTCCAGTTAGTCCATGAACATTTCCTCCAATCGCAAGGTTGGCGAGTTGTGATGCAAAGTTCAATGCTTTGCTTGGAAGAGCGTTCTCGCCTTGGGTTATCGGAATTGGTCCATATTGAATTTAGAAAGACCGGGCGCTTGGAGCTCTCGGACCGGGGCCCCATCGAGAGCGAATGGAATCGTGCCTGCAAATGGTGCTCGCCCTCCGATCACTCCAGGCAAGGCGAGATGTTATTGCCTATCGCCATCTAGCCGTACGACTAATGAACGCCGCTCCTAAACGACGCCGGCCCCTGGACGCTCTGTCGTGTAGATGGTAGACACGCCTGTCAATGAAAGAGTCGTGTAGGACTTAGGCGCCCAATTAGTCATACCACCCCCATGGCGTCCATCTTGATGTTGGTATAGTGGCTTCCGAGGGCCACATGTCTGCATAAACCGAGAGTGGATCAATATTGATCCCTGCAGACAATTGATAACAAGTGTAGCCACCTCGTTCTTGTTTAGGTCGAGCTCCGCCACAAGCAGCTTCGAGCGCGTTAATCACTTTGGGCTCTGAATATTTTGCGATTTTATGGGCGTAAGTAAGGGATAACGGAGACGGACCCTCCCATGCAACTTCTACATCACAGACGATCAGCTTATTCGGACGTTTAAAGAGCTGACCGTCTGGGGCTCTTAAATGGGGTTCTTGTTCTACCAACCACTTTCTACACCCGGCCAAGTGCTAACTTTGCACTGACTCTATCGTGCCGAAGCACTCCAAGCCAGTGCGACAACGGGTATGACTGAAAGACGTGCGAGAGAGTCTCGGCTCTCGCACATCTATCCCTGCACTTCCGTAATTCGACCGGGTTAGATGGTATACCTTGCGTAGGGAGTAGGTTGCCCCGCAGCTGCACGGCCTTGACATATTCGTACTCCTTCCAGTACGGAGGGGGGTCGATCAACCATTTCGAGGAAACATCCGTCTCCGCTCCCTGTCGCAGCCCGTTGGCCGAGTAGGACATATCCAGGCTCTACGTCCAGTCCAGAGCAATGGCGTTTTTATTAGCTGAGCAATCTATCCCACCCCTTACCCAGGGCGGGCAATGCCAGGACCTTTGAAATGAATTCCGAGTTGGAGAAGGCAAGATTCGCCATTCTCTTCCTCAGAATCACTGAGACCGTGGCACTGAGATTCGGAATTCCCAGTCTACCGCTCTTTACTGGGGCATGGAGGCAATTGGGTCATACGCGTCACTACATGTTCTATTAAGATGGAGAGAACTTCTTGTGACAATTACCCTCGTTCGGACCAGGTTGGTGCGAAACAGCCACCGTAGGTGGGCCCCTACAGAACCGCCTGCCAGGTGCTGCCTAATGCCCGCTGCAGACCCGAAGATCTTTCCGCAGACCCGAAGGTCTTTCCGCAGACGCAGACCAGGACCATGGGTTTTTTTTGTGTTGTATCCTATAAGTGAGATAAAACACCACATTTTTCATAAAAGCCCTGAATTACGTACAATTCGTATATAGTGAATTAAATGATGAAATTTGGGTTTTAACGTATCTTTAAATAAATTAATATAATCCTGGTTGGTTTTTTTAATTTTGGTTTCCCATTTTTGTAACATAAATTCATTACATTCGAATCAAAGCACCAAATCGATTATTTCTATGAAATTGATAAGAAATAGCCATACTTCATTATTAACATTTACAAAATCGCCAATCATAAGTGGTAAATATCCTGCAAATGTCATCTTCTCTCTGTCAGTCATTTTGAGATGCTTTTTTTTTTTAGATGCGATGGTTTTATATTGACCGGTTTATTGCTAATTTCTATGAACCGTATTCAAAGTTTTGAATTCGATTATTTAAATTTTCTAAAGTAAATAATTTCTGAATTTCAATAAAATTATTAATACGACAAAAATTATAATGATAAATCCCTTCCATGATATCACGCATGACGTCCGAACAAAAATTTTCTGTTACATGAAATGATGGTATTTCATTTAACAAGCAATTTCCTGTTATACCAGTTTCTTGAGGATTATCTAATTGAACGTCCGATTCATAGGTAGCGATTGTTCTTAATAAACTACTGTCTTCAATGGGTAATCGTTGCGATAAAGTTTTTGGTGCTTTGCATAGTCTACAACACATGATACTTGAAAATGATTTGTTGAAATAAAGAAATGCGTTTAAACCTAAATTGTCTCCAAGAACTATTCCTAAAATAAAATGTACCGTTTGATAGATGCCTGTTGTACTTTTAATATCAATTCCATTAATTTCCAAATATTTTAATTGATTAATCAAGTTAGCAAAGCAATTATCATAACCATGTTCTTTTAAATTGACAGTTTTAATTGAAGCTGCTAGAAATATGTTTTCAAATTTTGAATCCTCCGTTGGTAAACATGGAAATGAATAGTATACATTACAAACATATGGAATGTAATACCAGAATGAGAACTAAGTGGATTGTTAATTTCAAAATCATCGACATAGAGAAAATAAGGAATTAATGCCTTATTGGGATATAATTGCACTTTCTGTTTCCATAAGTTTCCTTGAACGAAATTGCTTATAACACATGATGAATTTTTCTTTAAAGTATTTATGTGTCGTAGCGTATCTTGTTATAAATTTCCCATTTCAAAAAATTTTTTCATTTGAAATGGTACCGGCAATTGAGTACCTGTAAGTTTCTTATGCTGTGCAACTAAAATTCCCTTTCTATGGGCGTTGCCTACTTCATCATTAATAATAAACGGTTTCAGATCATCGACATATTCATTTTCTTTCAACCATTTCAACAGTAAGTGTTCAGTATTACAAAATTTAAACGATTCTTTGCATTGACTTATTAAATCAAAAAATTTGTTTTGACTTGTATTTTCCATATTTTCTTTCGAAAACGATGTAAAAATATCAAATAATGGATCGATAATATGTTCAACAATTTTTTGCAGTACTTTGTTTGCATCTTTTCTTGTAAAATTGTTATTATTATGAAAAGAAACTGTAAGCTTTACTATAGATTCTGAAAGATTTGCCAAGGCATGTTCATGATTAAATTTAAAGTCAGGTGCAGTGTAATTTTGTTCTTGTGTAAAGTAATTTTTTGCTTTTTTGCTCATCTTTGCTCATCATCGATTACATTAGATTGGTTATTATTATTAATATGTTTATAAACATTATTATCATCAACTACATTAATACTTTCGTGTTTCTTCATGTGCTTTTTAAAATTACTAAAACTTGTAAAAGCATGATGATTACACTCACCTTGGATACATATAAACTGTTTCAGTTTATTCAAATTGTGAATCGTTTTTATGTGTGAGGCTAATGCAGAAACTTCACTAAACGAACCTTGATTACAAACGAAACAATTCATTTTCAAACCAAAATTTATAAATTTCTATTTCGTAATTATACCGTTTATCAAAACTTTAACAACAAAAGGACGAACGAGAATTTAACGAATACTACCTAAACCATTATTTTTGCTTGCTTTTATGCTGTATGTAAAATTCTAGGTGTAATTGGTGCTTTAATTTCACAATGGCTACTGCTTCCAAAGAATATATATAAGTAAACTGAAAAATCCCTAAAATATATTCACAAAGGAATTTTAAAATTTGTAAAATTTCAGGTAAGTAATTGCAAAAGGATAAGCGGTGCCTAAGTTAGGTAATTCCGGATACAGGGTAATTACATTGTTGCATTGTATCGACAAATTTGATAATCTTTAACAATTCTGTCATTATTGTATTCTTGTATCTAAGTCTCTACTATCGATCTAAGTCTTGTGTATAGTGTATTGAAAATCTACTGTTATAATCTTTTGCTTTTCTACGAAAAATATTATATCCATGAAATGTGTTTTATTTATTATTTTACCAAATTTATGATTTTTGACTTGGGGCCTTGGGGAGCCCCTTTTTCCCGGAGACCCGTGTTTCATCGAACACATAGGTAGTTACGGCGCTGATTTTATCCAATATACATTGAATTAGATCAGTTGACAATCAAACGCGTTTCGGTAAAAATTTAAGATAATGGTTTCACATGGAAAACTACACGGTAATTTTTGGCAGGCTTTAAACGTGCCCATCCTATTATATTAACGAATAGAGAGTAGTAACATTAACAAATACGACAACAATCTAAAATTAATAATAGTTACGAATATGTCGTTAATACAACGAATTAGCGTTTAACGAACGTCATTCGTAAATATTACGACGTACTTTTTTTTCAGTGATTAAAGCCGATATTTTTCTTTTCTTTGTCGTGCGTATTTCCTGACCAATTACATGCAGTAGCAAATGTTTTATCGATTAATTCATCAAAATTTATGTAGGAAATTTTATTTCCCCTTTTTTGCCACTCTTGCCACAGAACTTTGATAAAAACTCCACAAAAACATTATTAAAATGCTGCTCATCCAATAGGTTTTTAATATTATTGAGTACTTCTAAATTAACAATAGGTAAGCTGTTTTGAAGCAAACACAATTCTTTCTTGTCTATTGTACTACTTATTGTTTCTACATTATGTTCATCCTTACTAATCAAAGATATGAGTCGCTGCATTATCAATTTAGTTTCTATAGCGTTTGAATTGATTTTGTCAGTCATTTTTGTTATATTGTCCAGCTTTTCCTCTAAATTGTCGATTCGGTCTTCCAACCGCTGGATTTTATTTTCCAAATCTACATTTACAAGCATCACATCATTGACAGAATTATTTGGATTACAGTTATTACTATGCGAACTTTCATGTATAGTGCTATGACGATCACCCTGATGGGATGATTTGTCGCATTTGAAGTCTAAATATAATTATAATAATTTACAGCAAACTCAAATTGTAAAATTTAATTATTACCGTAATATCCGAGATGTCCTTTGCTAACTGGTTATAATTAGTTTCTGTAGTCTTTACTTTTTCTTTGGTTTTTCGTGGATAACTAGTCTCTACTGCTACTAGATCGTCTTCAGTGTCCGATTGCATACACATATCGTTTTCTAATTTTAAGCCTTCTTTCAAGGTTTCTATAGCGTACCATTTTATTGCACACTCAAATTTTATTAACGTCTTCTTGTTTGGCTGCAAAAGAGAATCGTGGCGTAAACTTATGGCTTCTAAACCATTATTATTAGGCCAATATAAAATATTGCTTTTTACCCAACTTGAAGGTACTATATTAGCATCTTTTTATTTTCGATCGTTTGCACAATTGTATAAGTCATAATAATCTTGATAATTTAACTACCAGTTTAAATTAAGACGCCTACTGGACTGACTTACTACTATTTACTAATATATAAATAAATGTAGCCAGGGTTGCGGGGTAAAAACATTTTTCAGTAAAAAATATTTCGAAAATTCCCTAGATTGTGCAGAACGTAATGCGCATAGCGTAGAACTATTTCCATTCATCTTTTGAAGAAAACTTTTGAACGATGGATATGTTACGGAAAAAGTATGTATACCGGTAAAAGTGCACATTTTCCTGTAAATGTACATTTATGCCGACGCCTATGGTAAACGTACAGACAATGTACTTTTCCCAATAAAAATTTGAATATCTACCATATACCAAGCGATGTTGGGAAAAGTATTGTAACGAAAATTAAAACGTTTATTTATTTCTAAAAGGGCTAATACAAGTATTTACAGATACGGTTAATAACAATTACTAAACTAAGTTTAACACTAACACTAATGACACTACAATTTATTTACACTATAATTTATATTTAACACTAAGTCTATATTTATTTAAACACTCGGTATATCGTTTATCACTTCACTTTATTTATGTTCACTTGATTTATGTAATACACGCGCGTTCAAACTGGAATTGAATTCGTCACAGGAAAGCATCGGTATTTATACGTAAATACTGCCTTCCAGGAATTTCTACTCGTTTCCCGACTGTTAATTCATCTATATTTGAATGACTAATGCTGTTATCATGCATGACTCATCATACATGACGTCATACATTAGTTATCAAATATAATTAGACGTTCTTTCGTAACAGTATATTTTTGAATTTTTATCATTTATTATTAAGTATTATTATTAATACTTACTATTAAGTGAAACGCAAATAAAACAAAAAATAAATGTATCAAATTATCAAATTCTGCTTCCAAAATTGAAAGTTTTGTTCAATAGCTTATTTTGAAATTGTTAAGGTGGGTGGATCGAACCATATGAAAAATCCAATGTTTTTCGCATAATTTTATCATATTATTGAAAAATGACACAATCTAAGTTATTCATGGGAGAAGGGGCCAATTGCCCCTTTGCCATCCCCTATGTATACGCTATTGGTTTTATTCAAAACTTTTGCGTTACGTATTATTCTTTTATCTAGAAACTATAAACTTGACACACATCGTTATTATTATTACATAATGAGAGAGTTGAGGATGTATCTTATAAATTCTATAAATTACAAAATCAAAACACAGTGCGATTCAAATAATATACATAACAAGCGAGCATACAGAGAGACATATAAAAATAAAAATATAAGTGCGAACTAAGCAAATATCCAAATTAAACAGGCAATGTCATTCAAATCACAGCCAACCGATAACACAGATTATATACAGAGATTACACAGAAATTAATCCCGTCGCGATAGACTCAGAAGATCTAATTGATTCTTAAATGAGTTAACAGACGAAACCGCCACGACATCATCTGGAAGATCATTCCAGACACCAAAGATTCGGTTTGATAGGAAGTGCTCCCTGGCTTTGGTTTTGAATCTCTCGCGGAGCAACTTTAACCGATGTCCACGTAAGCGTTCATCCACATTAAGCGTAAAGAGTTGAGACATATCCAATGTAAACAGGTGGTTAAGTGCACGAAACGCAATTATCAAATCTCCTCTTAAACGTCGAAGGTGAAAGGGCGTCAGATCGAAACTGCGTAAACGCTCTTCATAAGACGGTCTGTTGTTGTAAGGGTACGCCAATCTTGTTGCCGCTCTCTGCACAGATTCTAGCATGTTAATGTCGCGCGCCAACTCCGCACACCACACCAGACCAGCGAACTCAAGGTGGGATCGAATGTAGGTGATGTACATTCTCTTAACAACTGCAGAACTGGGCCGCTCAAAACACTTCGAAATTAGATATACCATAGTTTTAGCTTTCTTGCAGATTTTGCTTATATGACTGCTCCACGAAAGATTACTCGTTATTGTCACGCCGAGATCATTGTGTGACTCTACAACTCTCAAACACGAACTGTTAACTGCGTATTCCAATCGCGGATTGTTTTTGCCGAGATGCATGATAACACACTTATCAATGTTCAAAGGAATCAACCATTCGGAGCACCATATCATCACTCTATCCAAATCATCTTGCAGAATATCATGGGAGGATATCGGACTATTGTAAATTTTGGTATCGTCTGCATAAGAGGAAATCGAGGGCAGGATTCGGGACGGTAAATCAGCACAGTATATAAGAAATAGTAATGGACCAAGAACAGATCCCTGAGGAACACCACTGATAACGAGAGTATCACGAGAAAACGTTTGTCCAATTCGAACCCTAAACGCTCGATTACTAAGAAAAGCAGACAACCACTGCAGCAACTCTCCCCCAACACCAAAATGTGCCAATTTCTTTAATAGCCTTCTTTTCGGTACTCTGTCAAGGGCTCTTGAAAAATCCAAATAAATTACGTCTACTGGAATACCGCGATCGAGACGAGAACTCCAGTCGTTAACGCATGTAAGCAAGTTTGTTAAGATGGAGCGACCTGGTAGAAACTCATGCTGCGACTGAGGTATTCCGTTGTCAATAAAAAATTTTAGCATATCTTCAGCAATAATAGTTTCTATCAATTTGGCTGCTATTAGAGTAAAGCTTATTGGTCGATAATTATCGAGGTCAAGTTTGTTACCTTTTTTGAAAATTGGCGTTATAGAAGAAAGACGCCAAATATCCGGAAGTTTGTGATCAGCAAACGAGTTCTCCATGATCAGCGATAGGGGCAAAAAAAGGTAGTGCTTCAATAAACGAGCAGAAATTCCGTCTAATCCTGGAGATGTTTCACACTTCAGTCTATCGATACATCTCTCGATTCGATCCAGTGGGAAATTGATTACCGAAAGAGCTTCGGGAGGACAAGGACAATCAATTCGCGGAAGAGGATCATCGGGTTCTTGCACAAAAGACGACACGAATTTCTCACAAAGTAGATTAGCTGTTTCAAGATGATCGTCACAGATCACGCCATCCGACCGCATTAATCGTGGAATAGTAACTTTAGAAGACAGTGAAGACCTGATGTACTTGTAAAATTTCTTTGAACCGCTCTCAAGAATAAGACTCTTCTCATAATCTCTTCTGGCAGTAGACAACATAGCGCTCAGGGTATTCGAAAAACTACGATGACGTGCAAAATTTTCAGGTGTTCTGTTTCGTGTGTATCTCTGCCACAGATGTCTCTTCTCCCTAATAAGCTCTTTTTGTTCACTTGTGATCCACGGTTTGCCGGGATTGTAAGATATTGTTTTTCGAAAAAAGTTGGCCGTGATAGAAGCGGCAATCCTTCCCTGGAACTCATGCCACTGACTATTGACAGGAAGATCATCTAACACATGAACCCAATCAACGTCACTCAGTTCAGCGGCGACCCGCCGCCACTTTGTGAAACTTCTGCGGAGTGTTATGTTATTTTGAGGCGGCACAGTGATCTGTAATCTTGTGGATAAAACCACATGATCCGATTTACCAATAGGGGGGAGGGATTCGATATATGACAATAAATCGCGGTCCTTTGTCATAATCAAATCAAGGATGGATGGCTCCTGCCCCACACGGAATCGTGTAAACTGTTTGATAAGCTGGCTTAGATTTAAATTGTAAATCATATTACAATAAAGAGACGTTGAGTCTGAAGCTTCATTGCTTAAAACTCGGCTTAAACCCCAGTCACGGTAAGTTGAAATGACCCATTATTAGAGTGTGAAGAAGAGTGTAAATTTTTTACAGCAGAGATAAGCAACGTATCGTTAATAATTTCAGTGTCAGGGGGACGGTATTACATTTAGTAATTTCGGCAAGTTCTTTCTCAAGAAAGTGCAGTTTCTCGTCAATTTTTTTAAGTTCACACTGCTTTATGATATTAAACATATACCAGGTGTGTAAGTATGAAACCGGAATTTTTGTACAGAAAATACACGTTTATTGTAATGATATGATACAAAGTAACTTATTCAAAGTATTGTCCGTCGCTATCTATACATTTTTCCCATCTTTCTGGCAATTTGTGGATTCCGCGCCAAAAGAACTGTTGCTCTTTTGAGGCAAACCAGTCATCGAGTCATTTTTGTACATCTTCGTAAGAAGTAAAGCGTTGCTCAGCAAGTGCGTGTCCAATCGATGCAAACAAGTAGTAATCGGATGGGGCAAGGTCCGGTGAGTAAGGCGCGTGCTGAAGAATCTCCCAAGGAAACGACTCGATCGTTTCCTGGACCTGTTTTGCTTTGTGTGCTGGTGCATTGTCATGCAGCAAAATCACCTTGTGTTGTCTTTGTTGGTATTCTGGTCGTTTTTCACGCAAAACTCGATCCAAATCGGTCATTTGTTGTCGGTAGCGTTGAGTATTGACAGTTTCCCCAGGTTTCAGCAGCTCGTAGTAGATTACGCCTTTCTGATCCCACCAAACACACAGCATTGTCTTTCGTCCGTAGCGGTTTGGTCTTGCCGTCGATGTTGATGGTTCACCCGGAGTAACCCATGACTTTTTGCGCTTAGGATTCTCGAAATATATCCACTTTTCATCGCCAGTCACAATTCGATGTAAAAATGACTTTCTTTTGAACCTGGCGAGCAGCATTTCGCATGATGTTTTGCGGTTTTCCTGCTGTCTTTCGTTGAGTTCATATGGAACCCATTTCCCCACCTTTTGTATCTTTCCCATGGCTTTCAACCGAAGGGAGATGGCTTCTCGGGTCACCTTTAACTGATCCGCCAGTTGTTGTTGTGTTTGAGCGTCGTCTTCGTCCAACAAGGCTTGCAGGTCAGTGTCTTCAAACTTTTTCGGTGGTCTTCCACGTTCTTCGTTCCTCACGTCAAAATCGCCACTTTTGAACCGTTTGAACCACTCGAAACACTGTGTTTTACCGAGAGCATGCTCACCGAACGCCTCCACAAGCATTCGATGCGATTCGGCTGCGGTTTTCTTCAGATGAAAACAGAAAAGTAGTGCTGTCCGCAAATCGTAATTTGTTGGCACAAAACTCGACATGTTTATCTCTAATAAACTAATGCTACTGAATGAAATTTGTGTTATTGTGAGTTGGAAATCTTTGTCGGATATCAAAACAATAACAAGACACCGCTGACGTGATGTGTCGGTAACTGCATCGACATCTAGCACCACCTATATGCAAATTCCGGTTTCATACTTACACACCTGGTATTCTCTTGACATTATTAATAGATGATTCGACACTACAACCTGTGAACAAACAAAATCTAGTGCTAATATCAAAACTTTTAAAATATCAACAGTTTTTTTCTTGCGAACCTCATCATATCTAATACCTAGTCTACACGAGCATAGTACTTGTCATTTAGTACTATTCAGCATAGTGACAAGTAACATGCAATCGTTTTACGGTGACAAAATTGCAAGCACCGAGAAAACAAGTAATTAGTCCAAGAGGTTAATTACAACTGAGGTGAAAAGCGCGTGGCGCGGGTTAGAAACGTAATTAATCCGTTATCATGTCGATGGGAGGGTACCATTGTTTAAGGTGAAGATACATTACCCGCTGATAAAGCTGCAGAGTAATCGTCTGATTTGCCATGATAAATTAGGTAGATTGTAGATTGATCACCCACAATACAAATTTTATGCTGAGACAATTCTTCAGTGAAATTGTGCACTTGCGTTATATGACTATTGTATAGATGTTCAGAAGAATGTGGAGGAATATAAGTGGCACAAAGTAACAATTTATCATGAAGTAGATTTATCGAAACCCACACTTCTTCTCGATGTTCGATTAGAGCTGGAATCATGTGTGAAGATAAAGATTTTTCCACTGCCACGAGCACACCACCACCCAGTAATTTGTGACTAGTAAGGCTTGATCTGTCACTGCGGTAAACTATGTATCTATTGTCAATGAACTCATTATTGTTAAATTGATCCGATAACCAAGTCTCGGTTAATACGATTATCGGATAGTTTTCATTTAATATACTTACGTATAAATTGTTAAGCTTTGTACGTAAGCCACGAACATTTTGATAAAATATTTTTAATTGTTGGCATCTGCCAACGGAATCCGAAAATTTGACTCGCTGATATGACGATTTACGTTATTTGACCTTTCAAAGACTTTTTTATAGTCATACCTGCTGGCCAGAACGAAGGATCAAGTAACTGCTTCGAGTACGATGAGTCAATTGCGATCTTAAAGGAGCTGTAATGATCCGGAAACTTAGATTGCAATTTCGTAACAGATAATACTTTGCTAATTTGCATTATATCAGAGTAGCCCGAGTTTTTCACCAAAAGAGCATCCAATCGTGCAGAAATAAGTTTTGCAATCTTGCCCGGAGCTTCTTTCAATTGTTGCTGCAAATTTTCAATTTTGCTAATATTGGTATGCAATGCTTCTCTTTTAGTTGCTAAGCTCTTTATAGTTAGTAAGATAATCTTAAAATGAGCAACAACGTAAGCTAAATTTATCTCAAGATTAGGAGCCTTAAACGCCTCTTGTGCTTTCTCTATGCAGTCTGCAGTATTAAAATCAAAACTATCAATAACTTACTTTCCTCACATTTTCAAAATTTTCATGGTAAAACACTGCAGCCTCTATCCATGTTCCCCATCTCGCCAGCACAGGCTCTGGGGGCAATGGAATATTGGGACACATATCTGAATACAATTCTCTTCGAAGTGGAGCTTTCAAAAACACTTTTTTTGTTTTAGAAATAATTTTGTTAATATCGGGATAACTTTCGCGAACAGTTTCAACTACCAAATTCAGAGCATGAACAAGACAAGTAACATGCAACATCTTGGGATAAAAAAACCGGCAAATTCGATTTTTTGTTTGTAGCAAACATCCAGATAATTCTTTCGCAATGTAGATTCGTTAGGTATATGATTTTTTGTATATTTTCTCAGAAATTTGCGAAACCTGTCGCACTGTAATTTATAGAAAGGTATATTGGCAGTTAATAGCGCTTGGCACAAATCAAAGGAAAAACTGTTAACTTCTGGATTGAAAACGCTCCGATTTAAAAACGGCTGAACACTAATTCGCTTTTTACTGCTGTTGGATTTATGCAAGGTTGTCCCCATGTGCTGATCCAAATGATATTTTTTTGAACATTAACTATTTTAATATTAATTAATTAACATTAATTATTTAACTTATGTTTTTTTATAAACTTTTTATAAAAACATACCTCCTTCATACAGTCCTGGCAGTAAATTACTTTACCATTGGTAGTGAAACACTTAGGGCCGGTTCCACCAACTCTGATTAAATACTTAATGTCGGTTAGTTGTAGTTAATCACGGTTAAATAAAAGAGAGTGTTCCACCACGTTTTTAATCATAGTTAAAGCAAGTTAACCATGGTTAACCAGACCTCAAACTAATCGACCATTTTCGGCTGATTAAACTCATTTAACCAGGGTTAATGCTAAATTCATGCGCATTTGGTACAAACGAGTAAAGATAATATTGACAGTTTCAATCAAAATAACCCCAAAAGTGGCGAAACGTAAAAAGTGTAGTTTAACTTGTAGCGATTATAAATTAATTTTATATTTTTTGTTGTGTATAAAAAAGTTCTGGCAATTTTTTTCAATTGGATCAAGATTTTGAAAAAGAAAACGTGGTTTTAAAAGCGATTATTTGTTACTACTTACAATAATCATGTTTTATAATAATATTTTATCTTCATCAGATGATGAAGATATTGTGAATGAAGTTCATAGAAGACCGCGTGTGTTAAATCCAAGACCTGATTGCTATGAAAATTACGATGATATTGAGTTTTTTCGACGTTTTCGTCTACAAAAACATACCGTCGAGGATCTGCTTTTAGAAATCCAGCATGAATTAGAACACACTACAGTAAAAAATAACGCTATTCCTCCTAAAAAGCAACTGTTGCTTGCCTTGCGATATTATGCCACAGGATCACATCTGATTGCAGTCAGTGATTTTGCAGGAGTCAGCAAAACCAGCGGACATCGAATTGTTCATCGGGTTACAAGAACGATTGCCAGATTGCGACCAAATTACATAAAGCTTCCTACTACAAAAGCAGAAAAAACATCTGCACAAATAGATTTTTACGAAATTGCCAGATTTCCACGAGTTATTGGAGCACTGGATTGTACACATATAAAAATTCAGTCGTTTGGAGGAAATAATGCTGAAGTGTTTAGAAATAGGAAAGGTTACTTTTCTATTAATGTGCAAGCTACGTGTGATGCACATTTAAAAATAACAGACATTGTTGCACGATGGCCTGGAGGAACTCATGACTCTACAATACTAAACAATACTAGGCTACAAGTGCGTTTAGAAGATGGTGAATTTGGCGATGGTTTAATCTTGGGCGATGGTGGTTATGCGGTTAGACCATATCTAATAACACTTTTATTGGACCCCAGAATAAATGCCGAAAGAATTTTTAATGAATCGCAAATAAGAACTCGCTGCGTTATTGAAAGAACATTTGGCATTTGGAAACGTAGATTTCCATGTTTAGCAACAGGCATACGTTTTCAACAGAGAAATGTTCTTCCAGTAATAGTGGCAACTGCGGTTTTGCATAATAAAGCAAGACTTGCTGCCGAACCTCTACCTCCTGATGATCCAGCAATAAACGTTCAATGGAATGAAATTATTAATGAAAATATAGATCATGCTGATGGTAACCAACAACAAGACAATGATATCACTCGAAGAAATTTAATTACCTACTTTGGAAACTTATAACAGAAAAAAATATTTTTATAATAAAATTATTTAAAACAATAAAATTTATTTTTATTATAATTGTTGACATAATAATTGAGTTTGCAACTTTTGATTATGTAATTGTTGAACAATTAATTGCTGTTCGAGCTCAGCCGTTTCTTTTTTTATTTTCATAGTCTCAATTTTTAATTGTGTATGTATCAATTTTTGCAATATTAATTGCTGATCAAGCTCGGCTGTGTGTTTTTTTATTTTTTCAGCTTCATTTTTTACTTGACTCTGTTCTTCCTCGTTCGAATGTAGAAATGTTATGTATTGTTTTTTGGCTTCGGCCAATTCTTCAAACAAGTTCGAACGACTACTAGTTTTAAATCTTCTTCTTTTGGCTACTTGGCGATATAATGCATTTGTTGCCTTTCGCTTTGCGAGATTTGTAGAGACTTCTGTAGGCTCCGCTATGTCATTGTCTTCTATACCGGAGATGTCGTCTATTTGTAGATTTGTATTTTTAGGAGTTCTCAGCTGTGCTGGATTCCATGCTGTCCAATCCTGTTGTGAGGACGTACTTGGATGAACCTATGAAGTTATACATTGTAAGATTAAAATAAAATTAAGGGATTTTATTACAGCACATTTTTAATATGGATAAAGAAAAGGCACTATTAGACAGGATTTTTAAATCTTGAAACTAAGTAGTCAACAATAATTATAAATTTTAAAACATAATAGTACCTTTTATTTGTTTATTAATGATGTTATTTTTGAGCTTACCAAGTCACTCTCCTCAATTTCAACTGTGATTGCATCCAAGTTTACTGCACTTAAATTATCGACTCCTGTAAATTAGAGAATATAAAATGATAGGCCTTATTTAAATAAATTACATTACCTGTTGTGGCATCTGCATCAAATTCGTTGAACATGGGTTCAACTGTGCCACTTATAATTTCCCGTATGGAATTAAATAAAAATTCGTCCTTTCCACTGTCGTGAATATTTTTGGGCGGCTGTCCACCTCCTATATGTAAAATTTGTTAATTTCAAATGAATAAACTTGCATAAAAGAAAAAAATTACCTGTTCGAATTTGTTCTCTACGAACAGCGGCATAATGTTTCCGTGCATTCCTCTTCAAATTATCCCAAAGAGTTTTTAGCTTTGAGGTTGATCTGTTGTCAGACAACCCTTTGACGTTAAACTCTTTGGAGATACACTCCCACGTAGCATCTTTTTCTTTCATCGTCACCGCGTCCGTTTGTTTGCATTCCACAATGTGTGCGTGTGTTTTGATTATTGCAACTAACTCATGCTTTTCTCGGTTCGAGAAATTTGTGCCACGCTTTTTTACAGCTACAACAACAATAATTATTATCGAAAAACGTCGACCTCAAAAACATCTTATTATTGTACGTTACATTTTTACAATGTATATTATTTTATTTAATTAATAAAATTACTTACGGTAGGTGTTGATTTCGTTTCACTCATTTTAAAAATTTTCTTAAATAATTGCACTTTTAAAAAGTTGAGGTTATAATGTTTGTGTATGTTTATTTCATATACTACTATTACGAACGAATGTCAGACGAATGTTTACTTGCACGGTTGGTAGCCTACTCATCTACTCATTCTAAATATTCAAATATCTATCAACCAATCAGAATAGCTTTTACAAGCTTAAATCGAATATACACGAAGTTCAGCCAATTTACTAATCATAGCTACAAAACGGTTGGTGAAACGCTTTCAAGTTAATGTCGGTTAAATTTTTCTAACCGTGATTAGTTAACCAACAATTTAATCAGAGTTAGTGGAACTGGCCCTTATTCCCCAACACTAATCGACGTAATGTATCGCTTAGACCAACGTTTGGCATTTTAGTTATGTTAATAAAAATTCGGTATTAATAGTTATACTAGTGTCACTCGAAGTACATAGCAATAATGGAGTAGTAAAAAATTGTACATGGATTTATACAAAAATATTTACCTACACAGTCAGCAATTTAAACCAAGACAATATTTATGTCTATCTAGTAGAATTATTAATTTGCACAATCGCACCCGCTGCACCATTGTAAGTTGATACTTTTCTTTGATATCCATATTACTTTGAGTTTTATAATTAAATTGCATTTAAATTGTTATTAATACGACACCGGAATTGTTGATATTATAATTACAAATATAAAACACAATAGAATTCCGTTTCTGAATTATATGCCATGGTTAAAATAAAAAAATAGTTGAAATAAATATTCATTTAGGAAAATTATAGGATATAATCAATTAAAAAAGCCCATTTAGGCGCAATAAACGAAAAAAAGCACAAAATGTAGAAAATAGGCATATTAAAGAGCGGTTTAAAATGATCGCAAAGTTACAAATTACATTTTGCTGCAAAAAGAATTTTAGAGCCTGTATGGAATCAAAAAAAACAAATGCCTAGAAATCCGGCCCTTAATAATTATTAATCAACCACACTTTGATCACATGGAAAACATAAAACAATATCTAAAACGGAACTGAAGCTAACTAAGAAACCAAAGTTAAAACTTGATATGGAGTCCTTTAGGGACATATCATATTTTGGCACACTACATATCAGCTTTTGGCAAATACGTAATTTTATCAATGTAACATATCAACAAAAAATTTAAAATGCGCGTAACCGTCACACGCAATTGAAGTAAAACTTTTTTGGCATTATGACAGATGCCGATTAAGTTAAAAATAATAGTTATTAATTATGTAAAGGGATTAGAAGCTTGTTAATTTCCGAATGTAATTCAACGTTTTATCCACGACCATGACCAAAACCACAAGTAAAAATTTTGGTTTTGAGTAACATTAGATTTGACAAATTTATTTTTATCAAGAATACTGATTTTGAGCTGAAAACGAATCTATTAGTGTTATTATTATGTGTATTAAAAAGCCTCTAATCCACAGAAAACGAACGTTGTTGATGTTTTATAAATAAGTATTTCAAAATTTAATATTTCTAAACAAAGATTTATGACGACTGATAGTAGTAATGAGTTAATGACTACTGATAATATGTGATACAATTTAAAAATGTATACAAGCACTTTTGCAAACCTTGTAACTTTATTACCCCCATCAACCTGTCTCTCTTGTCTATGCATTAGGTATATAGTCCGGGTGCCCGCCGACATAAAGTACAACTCATACATAACCGCTTATAACTTCTTGTATGGTTTAATTACACCTAGTCTACCATCATTTCTTCTATGAAAATTTTCGGAATCGCGGCGTTTTCTCTGCCATTTTTCCGAAAGTTGTCAATTTCGTATTGTATAAAAAATTTATAGATACTGTACTCTTATAAAATATAGTTGTAAGAAAAATTCAGGAAACGTACGAGAACAAAATTGTCCGACAAAAATTTTGAAACCTTAAGGGTGTCTACCAACAGAAACATGTAAAAATTTCAACAATGAAAAATTTATCGATAACCAGCTGATTTTTTCAGGATTGTTTAATAAAAATGTATGGAATCTAATTATTAAATTGTCCGACAAAATCCATTTTCCGATTGTCCAGTCCGACGCGCGGAAATCATCGGTTCCACGAGGACCCAAAATTTATTAATAACTGTCGGACAAAAAGAAATTAATGTGTCCCATAGAAGTACCCAACATGTAGTATAAGTGTCGGACAAATATGACGCGGTCAATCCTCAGTCGGACAAAAAATCATCGATTTTCATCAATCAACTACTACACTATGATTATTAAGTTTTATATGTTGTAATAAAATATACATAGTGTAGGGTATATATTGAGATGTAAAATATTTAAATTATTATTTTTTTTTTTTACTTTACGCCCCACTATTGCCAAAAGAATGCTATGTTATTTCTCTACAATTATTTTTCTTTGTATTACTTGATAAAACCAGAATTCCTCCGACTACTCATCAACATAAGACTCTTAATCCCAATCAAATATCAGAATGATTTTTTTTTGTGTTCCTGTCTATTTTATTGCAACTTACAAAATTTAAAAAAAATATATCAACCCAGATATAAAAAGACAAATCTGCAAATATGCAATTTCACAAAATAAATCACAATGGTGACGTCGCTTATAATGAGTTTGAATATATTAATTGTCAACTTTTTCAGACGCATACCACATTATAAGCGACGTCGTCATACTATAATTAAAGTTGTTTAAATAATTGTTTTAAATAATTGTGTTTACAATAGTTATCAAAAAATTTTTCTTACTCGTGCTATCTTCGCACTATCACGCACGTCCAACTTACAAGTTTCTATTATCCATACTCTACTCGATTTATAGTCGATCAAATTATCAATTTTTACTTCTGCTCGTTTCCACTATCTTTTGGCTGACAATCATCCACCTTCAAAATTGTGACTCCTTTTGATTTCCAAATAATTATGTCAAGTATTTCTATCTAAATCTATTACTACAGAATTCCATAAATCTTCTCAAAAATACTCCTCAATCCAACTTCATTTGAAATACTACTTCTTAAAATAATTTTCAAAAACTAATTGCTTTACAGAAACTTTTTAACATCTTCTTCAAATTTTCACCTTCATTCTGCGTAATCTCTTTTCAAGCTGTCACGTTATCTTCCTTTTGCCAACCTTTTTAAAAATTTTTAAACACGCGCGAAACTTTTATTCTTTAAATTTTATTCAAAATTTGACTACCATTTTTGTGATCTGATTTGCCTGTCTAGACACAATTCTATCCAATAACTCATCATATCTGGGTTTCTCTCGATTAATAAAAAAAACTTTCAAGCTGACTTCTTTGCAATAAAATATTAAGGACCCACAAAAAGGAAAACTTGTATAATAATTTTTATGATAAAAAAAAACTCTCTCATCGCCTTCCCTCCAAAAAAGGCAAAAATAACATGACAATATGTAAACAGTTAATACATTTAATTAATTAAACAAAAAAAAAACATTTAATAATATTTTGTTGAATAATATACTACAGTGAATAACAAACATATCCGAACACTCCTATAATATTAACTATGTAAATTGTAAGTTTCGAAAACGTTTTTTGTAATATAAAAATCGCCTTTACGGCAATACTTATTAGACATTTCTTGTTGCAAATTTCATTGCTTTAATTTTGTTTCTATACATTTTTTTATTTTGACGCAACGTTTCTGACTGGCAGCGACTTAAACAAGACTGTAAAATGCAAGAAATATTATCCTCTATATCTAAGAAACGGTGCAACAAAATAGAAAAATGTATATGAACAAAATAGAGAATAAAATTTATAAGAAAAGATGCTTATTAATTTTTTAATTTCGTAGCCTTATTTCGTAGTCTTATTTAAGTCGCTCTCAGTCAGAAACGGTGCACCAAAATAAAAAAATGTATAGTAACAAAATTGAAGGCAATTAAATTTTCAACAAGAAATGTCTAATAACTATTATTGCCGTAAAGGCGATTTTTATATAATAAAAAACCTCTTTAAAACGTATAATTTACATTGTTAATATAGGAGTGTCCGGATATATTTGTTATTCACTGCACTACATTTTATTACAAAAACAAAAAATATAGAATATTCATAATTATTAAAAAATTATTCAGTCTTTACTGTTCATCAGTATCATCATCATCATTCGAACTTTCTTCATCGGAACTTGTTGAAAAATCGTCTGCCTCGTCATCCTCGTTATCATCAGAATCTGAAAAATTATTGATTTTTGAAAGTTATGGTAAATGTTACATTAAATTATAAAACGTTAATCATAATTCATAATCAAAACAACGAAATTTAGTAATTCCATACCTTGTAATATTTGAAGATATATCTTCAAACGAAGGACTTTGAGGCCCATCAAACCAATAATGATGATAATTGTTATTTATAATAGTCCATCCACAATTTTCCGGCTTCAAATTGGATGGACATCTCATATAGACGCTACACCATATATTGTGGTGTTTCAAAGGGATTCGCACCTACCCTGTACATTTGATGAAAATTTTATTTAAATAAATTTAAGTTGTAAGATTGTAGAATTGGACAGGTGGGGGCGACTCGACGAAGATATGGGCTTTTGCCACGAGTCGCCGCAAAAGTAGGCGGTGCGACTTTTTGCTCGTTAATTTTGGACTCAAGTGAGTTATTTTTGAGAATTGTCTTATTTTTGAGATTGTGATAATTATTTTTGAATGAATAAAGTGATTTTTATGCAAATGTATTATTGTGTAATTTTTGGATTATTTGATAATTGGAATTGGATATAATTTTGTGAGTTGTTACCGAGCAGTATCAAAAAGCGTATCAAAAAGCGACGTCGCTATGAATGCTTGACTGCCACAAGCCAGTTATCCCTGTGGTAACTTTTCTGACACCTCTTGCTAAAAACTCTTTAAGCCAAAAGGATCGATAGGCCGTGCTTTCGTAGTCCCTATGCATACTGAACATCGGGATCAAGCCAGCATTTGCCATTTTGCTCTAGGCGAGGTTTCTGTCCTCGCTGAGCTGGCCTTAGGACACCTGCGTTATTCTTTGACAGATGTACCGCCCCAGTCAAACTCCCCGCCTAGCACTTTTCTCGAATCGGATCGTGCGGGAGCATGTAACGGCGTCCGGCGACGTTCGCTAGATACGACGCGCGCGACACCGCCGCGCCCCGAAAGGCGAACGGAACGCGCGCGCGCGCCAGGGCGCCGCCTCGCGCCACCCTCGCATTTGAGACGAAAACTCCGTCGGTACCGCCGCGCAAAGGCGAACGGCCGACGCGTTCCGCTTAACCGAGTAAGTAAAGAAACGATGAAAGTAGTGGTATTTCAACGACGACGCGCCGAAACGCGTCTCCCACTTATGCTACACCTCTCATGTCTCCTTACAATGCCAGACTAGAGTCAAGCTCAACAGGGTCTTCTTTCCCCGCTGATTTTTCCAAGCCTGTTCCCTTGACTGTGGTTTCGCTAGAAAGTAGGTAGGGACAAACTCGGAGTTGTGGCCAAAGCCACTCCCTCCCGTCTTTCGACACAGGGCTCCTAGCCACTATCGGCTAACTAGTTTCGCCAGAGATAGGACACTCCCTCTTACCCGCAACTACATTGTTGCGCCTTGGAAAAATCAGTGAGGAGGCTATGCGCCTCCATGTATATAAAATATCCATGTAATGAACGTTATTACGTTTGTTTATTAAAATAAGATGAAATACTGACCGATGATTATCATATTTAATCACAACGCCCGTATAACAGGTGTGATGCTCCTGCTAGCATAATATATACAATAGGAATTTTTATTGGAAAAACTTGCACGTTGGTGTCTATATCTTTTACATTTTGCAAAT
Source organism: Cantharis rustica (assembly GCA_911387805.1). Taxonomy (NCBI): domain Eukaryota; kingdom Metazoa; phylum Arthropoda; class Insecta; order Coleoptera; family Cantharidae; genus Cantharis; species Cantharis rustica. The sequence continues at coordinate 33,155,903 of OU426880.1, forward strand.
AATATTTTATAATTTATATTTTATAATTTTTCATTTATTTATTTATAAAGATCATTTCGCCCCCGGGAGGCCGTCCACGGACAGCCAGAACACTTATATTAGAGGCACACTGAGTTATGAATTCATAATGATCCAACCGAGCCACTGGAGAGCGACCAGGGATGAAAATACGCTTAAGCAATTACAATGTCATAGAGAAATAACGTATAAGTAGTTCTTGTCAGGGTGTTTAAGCACTCGTTAGGTACGGAGGCTGCAACCGAGGCCCCTATAATCTAGTGCGAAACTGCTGTATAACAATCTATACGCAACAGTAATTACGACCACCTGCAGGTTTGACTCCTCCAGAATGTTAGATTGTACTGCCATTGCATCCAACACCAGAAAATAACAATGGTGTATAAGCCAATTTCAACAATAAAATTCGCCTGAGGGTTTCAACGTCCGACCAAGGACCACGGGTGCACCCCCGTTCCCCCCTCCGAAGGCAGTTAGGTATTCCCCGTAAAGTCAATAGACAATATGCAAGCAAATTAGGTTAGAGTTATAAGAGAGGAATTAATTTGATTAAAGATTGCAATAACTTCCTGGTCGCTCAACAGAGTATATAATAAAACATAGTAAATCCCAGGTTAGGGATAGCATCATTCAGATTGCCGTCCGCAAGGCGGCATTCCAGTGGCGACACTGTGAATTTATGAAGGAGATATAATGCCCGAGCTACTGTAGTTGACTTGACTATAAAGAACAAAATGAAGGGAAGATTTATATAAGTTAATAATATTGAGACAGTAGCATTAGTTATATCGCGTATAGTTGTAATAGTATTATGAGTTTACTAGAATTTAATATGAGATTAATTTTAGGAGAGTTAATATGTTAATTTATGATGTAGATTAAATTGTGCTAGATTACTTATGTAACAAATTGAATAAACACACTATAGGCCTTGGTTTGCTTTCCTACTAGCAATGTTCATCAGGCGCTGAAATTCGGGACATTCCCTGCCCATCACAGAGTGATCGCATGTGATCCCTTTATTATTACAATTGATACAGCTTGGTTTGAGTTCTTTCTTTGTACAGTTGTTCCATAGGTGAGTCTCACTACCGCAGTGTCTACATGCGACTTTGTTCATGCAGTGTTTAGTCGTGTGACCAAACCTGTAGCATTTCATACACCTGCTTACGTTGACAAAATCCGAAACTATGGAGCTAGACCATCTATAAATTCTCTGTTTGTAAATTAGGGCACGTCTTATACTTGGTGATACTTCCATCACCCAATGCACGGTGGGCTTACCTCTCGGCCCTACTTTGAATAACAACCTTATGTGTGGTAATATTTCTTCCCTTGGCCTGTTACTAAAGTTTTTGTTGTATATTTCATCTTTGATCGTTTCCTCCGTGTAGGTTGCATCCACATTAAATATTATTACTTTCGGTTTAACTAAGATCGATGGTCTCACCTCTAATTTTTCGCAATTATTTAGTTTATCTTTAATGTGTTGTAATTCAGGGGCAGTTTCTACCTCAATGAGCATACCTTCTTTAACTGCGTTGAATCTTTTTACATGAAGATCATTTATATCTTCTTTGAGGGTTTCAGTGATGAGGCCCTTGATTTGTTCCGGGCTCAATTGTTCACCCTGTTTGTCCTTGTTTTTAATAATTAAAAGATTATTGTCAGTAGGTACATTTTCCCTAGGAGTATCAACTTGTTCAAAGTTATATTCTTGTCCTAGTTGCCTTAAAGCGTCTAAAGACGCTAATTGACCATCTGCTTTAGCTATTTTTAGTTCTCCTTCATATATCAATTCTTCCATTTTAGAGAATTCTTTTAACAGTGCAGCTTTCGCTACATTGTTAATTTTACTGTTCTCTGAAAAGAGAATCTGTCTAATGTTATCTCTGATTCTAGAGACTTTACCGGTCGTTCCTTCGCTGCCATGGTCATCTCGTTTGCGTTTATTTGACCGTCCTTCGTCGATAATTATATTGACAATTGAGTCCTCTGACCCCATATCCACATTGGCCCCATGAGCATTGTCCTCTTCATCATGGTCCCGCATACTAGTTTCAAACGGCTCCTGATGGGTGACCGTAAGTCTTAAAGCCGGAGGGGATCGAGCAATCATTATAGGGGTAGAAAAGTCTTTATTTGGACTTGTAGGTCTGGTAATTGCTGGCAATTTCGGGTTCTTATTGAGGGCTCTCTTATTATTCATTGATGTTCTCTTTTGGTAGTTTATTTTGATCTGGATATTATGCGGTGTAGATGGAAGATTATCAATGGTTGTTGGAATATTTAAAAAGGGTAAAATAAAGAGTATGGTTAGGTTAAAATCTTTTTAGGTAGTTTTTACAATTAATAGGAATAAGTATAAGGAATTTTTAGGAATTCAATAGGATTTGTTAGTAATCCTTACCTGCCAGTTATAGATGGTTACAACTTTTATGGAAAGCACTCGGTGCTTCCAACTTTTCTAAAGGACCGTACCAGGGATTTACTGAGATCGTACGTATCTCAACCCTTCCGATCACACTGGTCACAATTTCTGGAAACTAAAATTTATTAGATAATATATATAATTATATTTATCACACGAGAAATTTTACAACGCGCACAACCCAAAAACCTCAGATCCTCTTGCTAAACAAAATTCGCAAAGGTCATCATCGGTGAGTAGGTAGGGACAGTGGGAATCTCGTTAATCCATTCATGCGCGTCACTAATTAGATGACGAGGCATTTGGCTATTTTAGATGTATATTGAGTCATTATTTTACAATTTTACAATAATACATATTCTTTCCTATCACAAGGTTTCTGTTTGACGTTAATTGAAAGCTTATAACAATATACTATAATATATAAACATTCTTCCCTAATAGGTATGTGTGTTATTTACAATTTCTATACTATATTTCATTTTCTTCTTAATAGTTGGACTTGTTTTCTGTTTTCAGGTCTGGCTCTGGTTGTTCGGCCGTCTTCCAGGGACACCATCGGATCCTGTCCTTCCTGTAAAAGAGAACTAGGTAAGTATAAGGATTTTACTTTTAAATTTCGTATGTTTTGTTTTATTTATTGAGTGGTGACTTCCTGGTTAGACTATTTGTAGTCCAGACGGATGATCGAAGAACGCCGTAGACCGCGTCGCGTATAGTTCCTAGAGGAACTCCGATATTCTTCAGGGCAATGCGTGTGGAATGCGGCACCGCGCCCCTAGATCCGAAGATCGCCGGCACCACTTCGACCTCCGTCACCCCATGCAACTCGCGGAGCTTTGGCTTCAACACACCGTATTTCCTGGTTTTTTCCAGGGCAGCGTCTCGTAGGGAGCAGTCCGTCTCGAAACGTACGGTGACGTCGACTATATAGACCCGGCCGGTGTCTTTAATGACCAGGTCGGTTTTCAGCCCCGCCCCTTCTTCCGTTCGAAACGTCTGCTCCTCGTACACGGTATATTTGTTTTCGACCCGCTTCGCTATCGATCTGACAATTTCGTTGTGGCGGTGTATCCTCAGCCTCCGCCCCGCGGTGCACTCCCCGAGTACATGCCCGAGCGTCTCCGGCTTTGCAAGGCAATGTCGACGTCAATTCGGGAAGCCCGAATGTTTGAGAGTCTCGCGAACGCCGTAGGTGTTAGTACGCATCTTCAAGAGATCTATGAATTCACCTTCGCGGAGCGAGTTTTTAAGCAACCAGGCGTTCGCGAGCGGGTTGTCCCTAAAGTTGGCGACACCCTTGCCCTGAGTGGGCTGGCCTTCCCACAGTCTGTGCTCCGCAGTCTTTAGTTCGATCTTTTTTTGTTTTATTTGCAGGTGTGTTACGGGCACCTGCAACCCTAGGTGTGACGCGTGCTTACGAATTCTTCGGCCGAAGTCGCCCCTGGCCGCGATCTCTCGGACGAGCGGGTCGCCGTCGCGCGACATCCTTGACAGTGCCTTTATGCTGTTGAGAGACACCAAGTGTGCCAACCGAGGGAACCCCAACCCGCCGTCACGCGTTCTCGTGTAGAAAACGTGATCAGTGGTACATGCGGGCAGGTGGAGGAACGCCTTGCACGCCCCGCGTATCGCGTCGTCGATCTGGCCCAACGTAGTTTTTGACGGCGAATCTATCGTGAAGCGATGAATGTATTTTGGTATTATGTATTGGGCCAGGAGGGCGGCTTTTTGTGTGGGCTTTAACGCGAGTTTCCCGCAGTCCTCCGCCGCCCGCACGATTTGGCGGAGGTGTTCTCTGTTGGAGAACTCCTCGGCCAGCGTGTATGACACCCCCAGGTAGCCGCAGGTCTCGTCCACCTGGTAGCATCTGAGTGCGCCACCCTGCACGCTCGTCTCAATCCGCTCGGCGATCCAGGTCGGGCCACGCCCCTGATAGAGAACGCCGCGCTCTTTCCGGGTGATATTTTTAGACCTACTTCTCCCAGCCCGCGAGATGTAATGTCAAGCAGGGATTGCAGGTCTGCCGGACTGCCCGCCAGCAGTATTAGATCGTCCGCGAATGCTAGGACGGGCAGGTTTTTATCTGGCGCAATACGGAAGCCTTCGGCGGCCTCCAGGGAGCGCATGGTTGAGTCTAGGACCAGGTTGAACAGCTTAACAATCGAACAGGATTAAGTTCGTAAGGGTCCTAGGCACCCTTTTATTTCTCAGGGTCTCCGCGATCGCCGAGTGAGGTACCATGTCAAACGCCTTTGTGAGGTCGAGTTGCGCGGCGCACAGTCTCGACCTCTTACCTTGGCGGACAGCCTCGTCAAGCAGCATGGCATTGATGAAACACCCGTTGCCGCTGACGAAGCCTCTCTGTCTCGGCGATATGGATGTAGTGTTCTCGACCCGGGCTCTTATACATGAAGAGAAGATTCGCGCTAGGACGGAGGCGATCGTGATCGGTCTCCAGCTTTCAGGATGGGTGAGGTCTTTTCCTTCTTTAGGTATGAAGGTGGTGCGATTTACGCACCAAGCAGCTCGGTAATATTCCCTCGCGAGGATGCTGTTAAAAACGATCACCAACGCCTCCGCCATCCCGGGCGCGCGGAGACCCATTTTGGTCACTCCGTCCGGTCCCGGAGCGCCTTTGTTTTTAAGTTTTTGGATGTAATTTCGCACTTCGGCGATTGTAATAGCCGGGACCGGAACGTCATTAGTGCTTGTTTGGAGTGGTGCGTCCTCGTCAGACCGCTCCCACAGTTCGCCATAGGGGGGCTACAGGGGGTAAGGGGGCTTGGATTTGGTGGTGCCCGTGAGCTCGTGCGCGTGCCCGCTGACCACCAGGTTTGCCAACTGCGACGGATTCTTTTTATAGATTTCCTGCGTTTTCGCGTAGCGCGTCCTCTTTTCCGCGGTTCGTTTCGATCCGCTTACTCGTTTCGGTGTACGGTCGCGCGCTGGAGGTTCCAGATCGATTTTCGCGGCCGCCACGAGGCTAGCGATCGCCTCGTCTATTTCATCCGCCGCAGGGATTCGCGTTTTGGCGATGGTCAGTAGTTGGGACGCGAAGGGCATAAGCTGTTCTATTTCCGCGCACTAGCGTAGGATGTTCTCTCGCCAATTGGATGTGTTTGGCGACATGGTATGGGCGCGACTCGGGATAGGTGTCGCTAAGTCGTCTCCGGACAGTCCCCGCTCTGTGGTTGACAACGTGGCGCCGGGGGTCACAGAAGACGTCCCGGCGGTAAACACAGGATCGGCCCCTAGTTGGCCGTCCGCGCGAGCGATGGGGGCCAGCACCGGCCCCAAGGGAGTAGTGAGGGGCAACTGCGAGTCGCAGAAGACTCTCCGGCGGTCTCCAGAGTGTTGGGAACTTGAGGTTCCGGGAGAGATGGGTGGGTGTCGCCGCGGCATGTTCTGTCCGGGGAGGGCCCGGCGGCCTCATTTGTTTTTGTCGGGTGTGTTGGGCTTGCGGTTTGCGCGTCACCGCGGGTACGTCCCCTGGTCGAAATGTTCCCATGGGTACCACCCAATGGGCATATGCCCATGGGTACGTGACCATGGTCACATGGGCATATGTCCATGGTCACATGGGTACATAACCATAGTCACATACCCATGGGCATGTGCCCATGGGTGGCCCAATTCTGCCCATGGGTACCTCCCCATTGGATGGTACCCATGGTCACATCCCCATTAAATGTGACCATAGGCACATCCCCACTAAATATGTGGAGATTGAGTAAATTATCTCCAATAAATAAAGCTAAATATTAAAAATTTGTAACTTTATTTACAACTTTTTAAACTACAAATTTTCACAACAATTAAAACAACAAATTAACCTAATAACAAATTACAACAAATGCCTAATAAATTAATACAGTATCTTAAGGTGGTGACTGACTTGTAGCTGAACGTTTTAATGTAATGTAATCTAACACAAACATTTGATAGTCATTGCCGATAAACTAACACGTAGCAAGCACCAACGGCGAGCGAAGCATCCGTGCTCCACTTGACTGTCGGTTTTTTGACGAATTCCTTCGATTATTACATCACATCATGACGTATTCGTTTTGAGCAACTCGTTTATTTAGCCGAACGAGCTTTGTAATGTAATGCTCGTCGCAAACGTTCCATTATTATTACATTACAACGTTCAGTTCCAAGTCAGTCGCCACCTTTAAAGATATGACTAAATTAATTTGTTACGCCTCTCCGCACAGTTTTTATTTTTGAACATAAATATTCAATGGTTTTCTTTTTCTGTTTTGCTCTTTCAGCATCGTTAACTTCATTTTTTTCTTTGTCCGTCCTCGAATTTAATAAAACTAGAAAAAAACGATCTTTATTTTATGTATTAAATAATTTTAGTATATACGTTACCTTACAAATAAGCTTTTTTTGAGGACTGCATGCAGTCGAGCTTCCGAATTTTGGACATTTGGACAAGCCGCACCTGTAGCACTACACAAACAAAGCTGTTCCCTTGTCCAAAGAATGTCAATGCATTTCTTAATAAACTTTGAATCTCCAGTTATGCCATTGGCGACCTGATTAGCAGCTTTATCCATCGACAGATAGATTTTCTGATTCTGAAGGTTCTGCAACCGGTACGTCTTCAGATTCTTTGCTATTAATATCCTTTACGTCGATTTGATGAGTTATAACGTTATATGAGTGATACCGAATATTGAGACGAACCAACTCTTTATTTTGATCAGAAACTTTCCCTGAACTGATCTTTTAAAATTTGCATGTCATTGGCCTGCAGGATGGAAGTTGTTCTAAGCTCAATTAGCTCAGCTTCCATTGCTTTATTTTTTTCAACTACTTCCATATAGTCTGTAAATGATATATGATCCCGAAGTATCCTAAAAAACGATTAAAGTTTATTTAAAAAGAACTTTTGGTAACTGATTTATACTAATTACTTTACAGTTTCAATGGCATTCGTTTTCTTTTCTTCATCTTTAGATGACGCATTCAGCTGCCTCAAATTAGCCACTCTAGCCCTTTCTTTCTGAGCTTGCTCTTCTTTTTTCTGATTATATAAAAAAAATTAGTTAAATGATAATTTTATTAGTTACAAAATTTTAAAACTTCAAAGAATATAAAATCTTTCAGATACGATACTTACAGTATTAACTTCGCTTTGTCATGTTCTTATCGTTCGTTCCTATTGTTGTTTCGGCTGGCCTACGAGTCCTTTTCTGACTCAATAAATTTACAAGTTCCTCTTCCGAGTCTAAAAATATTCCTATACCTCCATAAACTAAGACTAAAATAAGACATTTACCTGCTAATTTCAAAATAATAGCTTTATAGTAGCCTGCTAATGGTACACTTTTTGCTTATTACTAAAGCTTCTCTTTATCTCATCAACGTGAAGAATTTTATGCTCACGAGTCATAACTTTTCATGGAATATCCCTATCTTGTGGACTCAAAAACACGTTGTTCTAAAAGTAATCAAGTACCAGACCTAAAACATTAATTAATAAATAAAAAATTAACTTACTTCATAATATATTAATAAAAGCTTGTATAAATGAGTTTTAAAGATAATAAACACAATGGCAATTTTTAGGTTATGTTTGCAAAAAATTATGAAATTATGTTTTACCAGCGTTTATTTCACTGAAATAAAACAATTTCGATGTTATGCAAAATATTACAAATCACTGCACTCTAAACAATAAACGATCACTATAAATTATAATATAATATCACGTGTACTATGATATCAATATTTACTATATTGTTATAAATTAACGAAACTAAATAGTGGTACCAACAGAACAATTATTATAAATTACGTTTTGGTTTCGATGGCAATTTAAAGAAAAACAACGAATCGAAATCATCTGATTTATATAATATTAATTATATTAATCCGCTAATTACTGATTTGTTCGAAAATAAAAAAAAGAATTACGTAGAACTCAGATGTTGCTTGGATGTAAAATTGTAAGTTCAATTTTCAAACATTCAGATGAAATACTCTAATATGCAATAATAATTTTATAATGATATGATTAAATAATAATAATATTTTGTAATAATTTTAGAACAAATACCCAAGTAATATTAATGTGTTTTGGAGAATTCACATATATTGCCGAATTTCCCAATTTTTATGAAAAAGATTAATTTTTATTTATTTTTTTTATAATAGTTGGGCTCCTAGGAACCTAAAGCCTGTTTGACACGACGTTAAATTTTATATAAAATTTACATGTAAATTTTTATGTAAATTTGCACATATTTTTAACACATAATTCTATGTAGCTAAAAATAATTTTCTGTTTGCAACGATGTCAAATTTGATAAAAAATTTAACACGCGCGCTTGCGTATTAACAAACAGTTTAGGGACATTTTTCAGATATTTGGTTTCATTTGATTTTTATGAAATTTCGGTGAAATGTTTGTGAACTTCAAAAATCAAACTGGGCGGACTTTAGGCGTGAAAATGTCTACTGTGCACATTTACACGCACTTTTACCACCAAATTTAGAACATGTTTTAAATTTTTTTCATAAAAATTTAACACAAAATTTGCTGATAAATTTTCGATAAATTTTCATAAATTTAACGTCGTGTCAATATAAAATAATTTAATAAATATAATAAAAAAAACACGTGGCACTTGCGGGTTCGACCCGCGAGTGCGGGTAAAGTAAAGTCGGTTTTACGAAAGATAATTTTACGTGATAACGTCATAAGAAAACGTTGATGAAAAATTTCATACCTTTATGAATTGAATTGAATTATTTTTTAATTAAATTAAATTAAATTAATTAATTAATTATTTTTTAATTAAAACAGATAATACGAATTAAAACTATGTTATACATTAACCCTCGATAGGCTTTTGCGTTATGTGCATGAAACATAATTGCATCATTTTGTGATCGCGAGATCGAACCTCATTTTGCTTTTTTTGTTTTTTATAATATTTAAAAATAAATAAATAATATTATATAAATACATATTTCTCATTTTATTAAATTTATGCATAAAATTAAAATTGCATATGCCCAAGGTCATGTCATACATCAAATATACTCATGGTCACATAATACCCATGGTCACATCACATCTGCACATGGTCACATTGCATCTGCCCATGGTCACATTACGTGCCCATGGGTATATCCCCAAGAAGTTTGGGGATATGACCAATGTGACCATGGGCACACATGGGAACATTTCGACCAGGGTCCACCGCGACCGGTTTTCGCAGGGGCCTTCCGGGTCCCTCTGTCGATCTTGAATGTGACTTGGCGGCGTGTGCTGATATTAGTTCTTGGTTAGCGGTGAGCTGACGCACAGTCGGGACGGCCCAGGCGTCGGTGAAGCCGAGTACCTGGGTTTTGTCGCGAGCGCGGTATCGCGCATTGACCCTTTGGCGCGCGGTTGCGTCGGGCCGGGCGTCGGCAAGTCTGTCGAGTACCCGGGATCCGGCGCATGGTCGCCAACTATGGGGGATGGTCTCGGTGTGCCACCGTCAGGCTCACCTTTCCCGTCTTTGATCGCGTCGCGTACCGGGATCGCGTTCGCGGACCGCGTGACGCGGGCGGTAGTCCCGGGAAGAGGGTTAGTAGGTGCTGCCTCTTTCTTTTTTAAGTAGGCCGCTAGAGCCTCGGGTGGATGGGCTCTGTTGCGGAGGATCGTCATCTGGTCCCGGCACTGCCTGGGTGTCTTGTGTGGGAGGAGCTCAGTCACCCTCCTGGTGTAGCCGGCTTTCCCGTCCGATTTTATGTATTCGCGGAGCAAGATGTTGGTGTCCGCGTCGTTCCAGGTAGCGGCCCCGCGCGAGACGTGGGTGGCTGGTTTTGGTGCCGCTTCGGCCAGCTTCTGTTCGTTTTGGAGTGCAGGGTGCGCGATTCGCGTGTGCGTGCCCAGGCCGCCCTTAGTGGCGAACTTCCTGTCGCACGCCGCGCAAGGGAATAGGGCGTCCGTTGGCGTGGTCGACGGGGGACCCCTGCACTTCGAGTAGTGACATGCCGCTCCGTGATGTTTGGGGAATGTGTCGCCGCATTTTCTACATATAAATAGGACGGGCGCGTTTGGGTGGTGGGTCGCGTGGTGATCAGCCAGATCACCGGGTTTAGTAAATGCCTTAGTGCAGTGCAGGCAGGGACCGGTTTCAAATGGGATTTGATATCCTTGGACATAGCTAGCCGCCTGAGGGGCGTTGTCAGTACCGTCACCGTGTTCCCGTCCAGTATCCGAGGCTTCATTAATGATGCTGCCAACTACCAAAGTTTTCGCGCACGCCGGTGGTTAGCCGACGCGCGCTAGTCGGTGTGAGGGGGCTGCCTTCTCCGAGGCGCACCGACACTCCGCTCGCCGGCATTTACAGCGGCCGGCACGCTGTTCGATCCGGCTCGGCTTAGTTAGAAACGGCGCCACCACGAGAAGGTGCCGAGTCCGGTCTGACCCGAGGGCCTGGTTGCGTTCGGTTAGAAGTTAGGCCGAACGTTCCCTTTGGACCCTTGCCCGGATTCGCCGACGGTTGATGATCCGCGTCGGTTTAACCGGGTTCGGGTGGAGTTACTATGACGTATCACTAAAAAGTGGGGGGGGGAAGGGAGAAAAGAGGGCTGCGCGGCCCGGCCGCCCACGCGCGCCGAGCCCCCGCCGGCGACACCGACGGCAGCCGACCGGCGCCCACCAAACGCCTCCGGCAACCGGCGAGACGGACGAGGGAAGACGTGGCTGGATTTGAGTCGTCATAGGTCTACCATCGGTCGCTAACCGACGGGTCCTGGCCTCCTCCTTCTCCTCCGTACGGCTGGTACTCGGCTTTCGGTCTGGGTACGCCCGGAGAAACGAGCGCCCCGCCTGAAGCAATCCGTGTTTTTCACGCTCTCCGTCAACCCAACGCCCGATCCCCCGGCCCATCAGCGCAGGAGGGCCACCGATCGGCCGCGCCCGACGCCGCCACCGGGTCACCCGACGCCCGGGGCACCCGTCCGCACAGGAGCCTACCGAGTCGAGGTGCAAGGTCCTAGTTGAGAGTGGACATTTAGCGTCGTCCGAGCGAAAATAAAAAAGGTCTAAAAAAAAAATTTGGTGAAAAAGGCCCGAGCCGCATAATGGGTGTTATTTCTCGACTCGGCGGCTTAGTCGCGCGCCCTCCCGGAGGCACTAACTCCCCCCTCGAGAAGCTCGGACTTCAAGAGGAGCAAAGTTCGGTTTGGCTGACGCCTCCCCGTTCCCACGGAAGGACCAGCAACATCAGCCCCAATTGGGGTGGCAAGAGCGTGAGCAACGGACAGCTTTTACGGCGGTCGCCCGACGACCGAAGCCGACCCTTAAGCCACGGGGGGGGGGATAGGGAAACACGCTTGCAGCTGCAAGGCAAAGCGCGGACGTGAACAACGGACCGCTTTTCTGATAGTCGCCTATCGACCGAAGCAGCCCTCACGCGCTTTATAGTAACGACTGAAAATTTGCCTCTAGGGCTACGATAAAAGTAGTGAGTTTATTTGCAGCACGCGTGCTCCGCTGGAGTGAGAGTTTCGACCGATCGTTTCGCTAGAAAGCAGATAAAGGTTTGGGGACCTTTATCCTTTATCTCTCTTAAGAGTCCTCAGCTCTCGAGGTGCTGGGCAGCGCCCTCACACTCGGAGGGGTCGGCCTTCCACCCGGAAGATGCAGGCTTTTCGCCGGCTCCCTTCTCGCAGTCCGTGCGGAGGCGGCACGTCCGGCCTCTTTTGGTGTGGGGAGTCGGTCAGGGACGTCGCTAGTCGACTGCCCCTTCCCGGCCCCCCTCGTCGTAGTTAGGAGGTTGGCTCGAGTTGACCGAAGGGTCCTCGGCGCAGCCTTCTCAGCGGGAGGGGTCTCTGGATCAGCCTCCACTCTTTTCAGGTACTCCACCAGGTCAGGTGGTGAGCACGATCTTTTCTTCAGCCCCACAGTCGGTCCCTACACTGCTTCCCCGTTTTCCCTTTAATAAGGGCGGCGATCTTGTTGCCGTAATTGGACTCACCATCCAGCCGGATATATTCTCTGACCAGAATATCGGTCTCCTGGGTCCACACAGATGTTCCACGGGAAACGTGGACGGCAGGCTTGGGCGCCGCTTCCGCGATCTTTTGCTCATTCCGCAGCGCGGGGTGGGCAGAGCGGACGTAAGTGGACAGTCCGCTTTTCGTGGCGAACTTCCGGTCACAGGCCTGGCAGGGAAAAGGGTAGTGTACATCTGCCGTAGATGGTGCTGGGCCAATGAATTTGACGTAGTGGCACTGGCCGCCTTGGTAATTTTCGAACACCCTGCCACATTTCCCACACGCGAAACGAGCTACACTATCCGGATGTTTGGATAGGTAGTGGTCAACCAGGAGGCTCGGCTTGGTGAGTCCTCCACCGCAGATTTTGCAAGGGCCGATCTTGAAGGGGATCTCGTATTCCTCCGACACGCTAGCAGCCGACTCGGCATTGTCAATGTCATCGTCGATAGACCGTCCAACATCCGAGGCTTTTTCAATATCGTGGCTAACGTACCGGGTTTTCACACGCGGGGGTGGTTAGCCGTCCGCGTGCTAGTCGGTCCGGGGGGGCTGCCCTCTAAACGGCAGAACCGACATGCCGCCACGGACATTTTCAGCTGCCCGTCCACTGTTCGATCCGGCTCGTCTTAGTAGAAACAGCGCCACCACGTGAAGGTGACGAGTCCGGTCTTGCCAGTAGCTTTTGGGTGCAATGCTACTGGCCTGGGTCTTACTAGTGTGGTGCTAGCCAGTAATTCCCTTTGGACCAGTCCGGAATCGGACTGGTGGAGCAACTCATGATGGAAAAGGACCTCTAAGGATGACAAAAAGGCATTTGGCTAATTTACAAAAAAAAATATTAATAATAACTAATAATTTAACTCTTTCCTTTAACAAGGTTTACTTAATTATAACATAAAGTACAATTCTCAAAACTAAAAATTACTCTTTCCCAGATGGGTTGTCAAAACGAAGGATAAATAAGAATTGAAAACATTCTAAACTTAAAATAACTTCTATTAGCCGCACTAACATAAATTTAATCCATCTTCCTCGGGTAATCGGACCGTAGGCCCATATATGTCCTAACTAGCTCACAAGCCAAGTCATATCTTATCATGACTCGGCGAGGTATGGGGTTAGTTGGCGTAGTCTATATGAGCCCTGGCGATGGCCACTGAGGAGCGCAAGATCGAATAAACAAAATCTATTACCTTTTTCCTCGGGATTTTGAGGTTTTTCAGGCTGTTCAGAGTAGAATATGGAACAGCCCCTCTCGATCCGAACACGATTGGGACGACCTCCACAGTGTTAACCTTGAAGGCGTCCCGCAGGATGGGAATCAGCGTAGAGTACTTGCGGATTTTTTCGTCCGCCGCTTCCCGCAACGAAGAGTCAGTCTCATATCGCACGGTCACGTCGATGATGTAAGCACGGTTGGTGTCTTTAATAACCAAATCCGGCTTCATCAACGTTCCATCTGCAATGCGATAGGACTGCTCCTCGTATACGGTGTACTTTCCCTCCACCTGCTTCGCGATTTCCGCCACGATGACATTGTGGCGGCGGATTCGAGGTCCTCTCCCGGCAATGCACTCTCCTAGCACATGCCCCAGGGTCTCAATCTTGAGGTGGCAATGACGGCATAGCGGGTCCAGATGATGGAGTTTGGCCCGCTTTAATGCTTCCCGGACGCCATAGGTATTGGTGCGCATCTTGAGTGTGTCGATTAACTCACCAGACCTAAGCGCGGCGCCGTTCAGCAGCCAGTCATTTGCCACCGGATTGTCGCGGAAGTTGATAACTCCCTTCCCTTGAGACTCTTGTTGTGCCCATTTTGAGTGTTCCTCCCGCTTTATCCTATCTTCTTTTGAAGAATATCCAAGCGGGAGGCGGGTATCCGGATGTTCAGTAGAGCAGCGTGTCGTCGGATTCTCGCACCAAAGTCGCCCCGCACCGCCAACTCCCTCACGAGTGGGTCCCTATCGTTGGCCATCCGTGACAACGCCTTGACCGCATTGAGTGAAACGAGATGGGCCAGCTTCGGAAAACCTAAGCCCCCATCCCGCTTCCTCGTGTAGAACAAATGGTCAGTGGTGCAATCGTGCAAGTGCAAGAACTTCTTGCACGCACCCCTTATGGCGTCGTCGACGGCCACGAGGGACGTCTTGGAGGGAGAATCGATGGTGAAGCGGTGTAGGGTCTTTGGGAGGATGTATTGGTTTAACAGGGATGCCTTCTGCCCTGGCTTCAGCGGTAGTAAGCCACACAAAGTGGCCGCTTTCTTCAGTCTCTCCAAATGCTCTCTGTTGGAGAGACCCTCAAACAGGGTGAAGGACACCCCTAAATAGTCAAACCTCTCATCTACGCTATAGTTGCGTAACTCGGTCCCCTGGATCGTGGCGGGGATTGGCTCGGCGACCCACGTCTTCCTGGTGCCCCGCAGTGAGAACACGGCGCTTTTCCTAACGGATATCCCCAGCCCAATGCCGTCCAGACTCGTGGAAGTCACGTCCAGCATGGACTGGAGCTTCTCTGGGGTCTCGGCTAATAGGAGGAGGTCGTCCGCAAAGGCCAGGATGGACAGGCTCTTTGCGGCGACGATTTGAAAACCTCCCATGGATTCTAGCGCCGCGACTGTCGGGTTTATCACCAGGTTAAATAGTAATGGCGACAATGGATCGCCTTGCTTCACCCCCCTCTCCAGGGGGATGGTAATATTGGTCCCTGTTATCCTGGTAGTTGCACCGTAGTACATCTCCAGGACAACGTTGGACAGGGCTTTGGGTGCTCCCACTCGCTGCAGTGACTCTGCGATAGCCGGATGGGGGATGGTATCAAAGGCCTTAGTGAGATCCAGCTGTGCAGCGCACAGCCGGGTCTTTTTGCCTCTCCGGATGGCCTCGTCAAGGAGCGTGGCGTTCAAGAAACACCCGTTTCCCTCGACGAAGCCCCGCTGCCGCACCGAGGTGTTGGAGAGTCATAGTTACGCCCGCCGTTTACCCGCGCTTGCTTGAATTTCTTCACGTTGACATTCAGACCACTGGGTAGAAATCACATTGCGTCAACACCCGCATGGGCCATCGCAATGCTTTGTTTTAATTAGACAGTCGGATTCCCCGAGTCCGTGCCAGTTCTGAGTTGACCGTTAAAGTTGATTAGTTTGGATGATTGATTTTTCGAAAAAGTAATAAATAAGTTCTAAAATTTGATTTGGTCTAAAATTGGAAAATTTAAAATTATATTTGAACGAACGAGTGTTGCTATTGATAAGCCGGCAATTTGGATAAGGCGAGAAAGCAAACTTCGTTCCTTTTGAATAAAATTAAGATTTTATTTTTATTTTATTGAATTTAAATTAAATTGGAATTAATAATTATTTTTCAAATTTGAAGAGGCTGGATTCATCGCAATATATTGTTCGTTTAATCTGTTGCAATAGTTCTGCTTTACTTGGTGGCATACTGGAAGCATCGAGTCATTTCAACTTACTTTTGGTTAATGATTCACTTTTTTTTTTACTGCTGAATGCCTTCTCAAAAAGTTCGAGTCGTCCTAGATTGACATCATTACTTTTCAATGAGTAAAATTTACATACATACTCTTCGATGACACGAAACACATGATGTGATGGAGTAATTTCTGAAGGAGAAATGTTAAGAAGATCGATGAATGCAAGTTGAAATTTTGACTCTTTTTTTAAAATATCAAAGGGCCTCTTCGTTCCTTTCCTGTAGAAAGCTGGATTATAATCATTGCCAGTAAATACGTGACAGATAGTTAAAGTCCGTGAAATTTCATTGATATTTAAAATTTCTATTTTTTTGCTACTGCTCATGTCAATCACAATTTCCACATCCGATTTGAGATACTTCATATTCGATAACATAATTATAGGTATATCTGAGTCAGTACAGCGGACTTTCACTCTATAATTAGTATTTAATTGGTAAATGTGGTGGATAATTTTAGTATCAGCCTCTTCGTGGGCACAAGAAGAATTATAATCTATAGTCCGTTTCATTCGATTATTCGAAACTTCATAAACGTAACAACAGTCATAGTTTAGTTTCACAATTTTGCCTTCACATAAAACTTTAAATTCGTCAGTCGTCCAATCTTCAATAAGAAATTCTACAAACTTTTCCTTGAAATTTCTGCTTCGTAATAATTTACCAAAATCTCCTGGGCGTTTATTTTCTCTTCTAATATCATAAAGAATTTCGGTTTCTTCTTCTCTTAACTTATGTTCATAATCTTTTATAGTTGGTGTGTTATATTTGTCAAACGTAATGTGGACTTCTTTTTTTTCTAAAACTAAAAATTTAAAGATATACTTAGAAATAGCAGCATATTTCTCCGGGAGCCTCGTTAAAGTATGCAGCAAATAAAATCCGTCAAATATGGTAATATCAGGTACAGGTGAATCAATATTTAAACTTTGATGAGTTTTTAATTCCTTGAGAATCACAGATTTCTCTGTTTTACAAATTACCCCATTAATGTGACACAGAGAAAATGGCACAGGTGTCAAAGGGTAACTTAATGTTTTCTCAATATCGATATCAGTTTGCAATGCAGCGTACAACAATCGTCCAAATATATCTCTTTGAATTGTAATATGTTCCACTTTGTTATTAATTCTGACCTTTTTAGTAATTTTAAAAGCAAAGTTTGTAATGGTATTTTTGGTAATTGCTTTATTAAACCTTTCTGGTTTCTGGTAAGGCGGGTTTCCGAAATAAAATTAAGTCTGTAAAAAAAACATTAGTCATTTTGACCAATACATATTTATACAATTGAATATCTCCTGCTCGAATGCTGTAATCCATCATAAAATAGTAGTCTATTAGCTGTATGTACATTAAAAATACTTGAGCAGTTTTGTCATGCTTCCCTTCCAAAGTGTCTTTTCTGTAAGCAGTATAATCTTCAAACCATTTAGTAAATTCTTGATTGGAAATCTGTGGGTTAGTATCTGCTCCTGTGTTGAAATGTTCCAAATATGTCTTCACATTGTTTAATTCACGATCTTGAGTTTGTAAAAATCTGTTTAAATGTAGAATTTGAAGCGCTAGAGAGAGAAGTGGATGTATTTTCCTGCAGCGGTTGAAGTGTTTACCAGAGATGAATGAATTAACTGAGCTATTGGCTAAAATTTCGCCATCAATAAGCATGTTGATCAAACCAGATCCATCTATAAATTTTCCAACAGCTTGGAAAAATGATAACATAATATGAAAAGACCCAATTAGAATGAAAAGAGGTTGAAATTCTTCTTCTGCAGCTTGTATTCTCAAGGCTATTTTTGCAATTGCTAAATCGTAAGTTACGGTGTAAAATTTTTTTCCACATTCATAAGCAATTGCTAAGCTCCTTCGCATCGTCTCCTTAATAACTGCAGGATCTGTTGGAGAATCATTGATTTGAACCAAGTATTCTATTTTTTGAATTTTACTGTTGTCTTTGAAAATTCTTGCATTATAGCCTATCCACATTGGCGTATTTTCAATTTGCAGTTTATGTGAAAGTAACTGTAACGTTATTCTCCTATTGGTTACAGAAACCCTTTTTGTCTCTACTGATGACAATAGTAGATAGGCTAGCTCTTGGGTTTTTACCCACTGTCGAAGAAGCTGGGTAGCTTTACAACTTCGTGAGTCCTTTAAAAGAATGGTGGCTACGCAAAATAAATGGAGAATTTGTTTGGGCGCCAGCTGAGGAATGAAACGACTTTACAAAATTCTTGTCGTTCCACTAGCTCAACAAAAAATAATAAATGATAAATAAAATATGACTCGCACAAAACTAAATTTCCAAAATGTCAAATAATTATTATTCAAATGAGATATTTATCAACAATAAAAGAATTGACGTGATACCGCTACAGGACGGTTCACTAAAGAAAAATTCCTCCTTCGTCCTGATCTGCATACGAAGCGAGCGGATGACTTAAATTACCTTAGTATTTCCTAAGGATAAACATATAAAGGTAATCAAGTCAAGTCCAAGCAACTGAGGTCACTTGCAAAAAAATGGTTGTAAAAGAAATCAAATTTTCTGTTATCAGAAAATACCAAAGTTATTCGTTCAAAGTAATTTGCGAACTTAGTTTATATCACACAAAACTTGTTTGCCAGGTGTGATTTTACAATCGACATTTGTAAAATTTTATATTAACCAAAAACAAATATTTCTCATTTGAGAATTCCAAAAAGTTAATCAATAGTATAATCAACTAAAATGTGACTCACCTAATTCACTAAATTTCACTTTAAAACTAAAATTATATTTTCAAATCACCAATTACTGCTTTTGTGGTTTTGTTCTACGACGCTCTTAAACGACCATCTTGGATCGTCGTCGATGACCTTGTCTATCACACAAACGCGCAGCCTGTCCCTAAACTGTAAAGCTGGCAACGCCATCTTTTAAATCAAAATAAAACAATATTTACAGAAATCCAAATAATCACCAAACCAAAATTAAACAAATTCAAAGAAACAAAAAAATGTAACAATTAATTGTTACACGCCCCCCCTGCCAAACGAATAGCTGGGATCAGCTAGTCAAGATAAGTTAGTGCTTGATATAAATAGATATTACGGACTGAAATATAGGAGATTATTTCAAGTCCCCCCTTCGTCATTTATAAATGAAAAAGACAACACATAAAGAATTAATTAATTGTAATTAAAGTAATTGTTTACTTATGACGAGTTCTTGATAAGGCGCAACGCAATATCTCAAAAATCTGAAAAGATGTAACACATCGATTTAAATACCTAAGGATATTCCAGTCCTTACAAAAAGGTTTAATTGTTGTGACTTAAATTATCACGCGTAAAAGCACTTCGAGGAAATCTCCAGTCGAAGTCATGACGGTTTGACTAAACATTTGGAAATAAAAAAAATTCCAAAGCTCCAGGCGTCAAACTTGGTCACAAAAAAACTAAAGCTGCTAGTTTGCTCTTAAGCAAAACACGTCTAGCAACAAAAAAATTAGATGGGAGCTGGTACTTATGATCAAAAAATAAAAACGATCAACCATCTGTTGGTGAATCGAATATCTAACCTGTTTAATATAATACAGATTTCAAAAACCTCAAAACTTAACCAATCAACTACACCAAAAAATTAGAGTCGTCGAACCACAAAAAAACAGTCTAATCGGGATTGGCTTTCAGATCTTTTACATGGTAAACACCTAGATCCTTACCTCGCTCATCTTTAAGACGATATGTGAGCGTACCAGTAACCTCTGCAACTTTGCATTTTACAAATTTTGGTGCAAGTTTTTTCGAAAATCTTTCGGCAGCGTTCGAAAGAACAAAATTTTGCTTCCAAACTATATCGCCACGCTTGAAAGAAAGCGGCCTTTTCCGCAAATCATAATGGGCTTTATTTCGCTTATACGCAGCTTTGATTCTTTCTATTACTCTTTGATGTAAGTCGCTCATATTATTAACATCAGTCAGTATCCGTTCACGACTTTCTAACGTCAAGTCTACTGGCGTAGCCGAGTTCAACTTTCCGTAATACTCGCCACTATTAGGAACTGACCTTCCAAAATTAAGAAGCGAAGGCGTGTAGCCGGTAACCTCATGAACGGCATTCCGAATGGCGTGAGCAATTTTGTGAATATGTACGTCCCAAGATCTATGATCGTCTTTCACAAATGAACGTAAACACGTACCTATCACTCTATTAGTGCGTTCCACCGAGTTAGCCTGTGGTGTATAATTAGCAGTATGCCAAACCTTTTGGACTTTATACTCAGCCATTAAATCCTTAAACAATTTTCCGGAAAATTGAGTACCGTTATCGACCGTTACAATCTGTGGTACGCCGAAAAGTAAGAAAGTTTCTTCAACAAATTTTACTATAGACGGCGCAGTCGCCTGTCTCAAGGGCTGAACGAGTACAAATTTCGTAAACCAATCCGAAATTACTAATAAAAATGTATTACCTTTCTTGGTCCTTGGAAAAGGTCCCATAAGGTCAATTGAAACAATTTGGAAAGGATACTTAACACGTTTTTCTCGTCCCATGAAACCTGGACGTAGCAAATTCGATGCTTTACTGGCAATGCAAATTTCACATTTGAGAACATATTTAGTGATGTCCGATTTCATGCGAGGCCAATAATAAGGTTCGCTAATTTTATTCAGCGTCTTATAAATCCCAAAATGACCGCTTAAAGGGTTATCGTGGCAATCCACCATGACTTCGCGACGACGCGACCGTGGCACCAACAATTTCCATTCCACAAGATTTGAAACAATATTGTATTTGTTCGGAACGTATTTAAAAATGAAATCGTCTTCGATTTTAAAATTCGGATATCGATCCGGATGTAAACTGATCTTATTTAGGAGTTCCTGATACCAGTGATCTTTGTCAGCGAGTGCAACCGAAATCATGTGAATGTTAATAGGTGCTCTAGAGAGAGCGTCGGCCACCACATTGAATTTACCTTTTCTGTGAACTATATTGAAGTTGTACTGGTTCAATCGGACGCTCCACCTAGCAAGTCTGCCAAGAGGGCTCTTCACTGTACCCAGCCACTTCAATGCCTGGTTGTCGGTTATGACAGTAAACATGGTTCCTTCAATGTAGGGCCTAAACTTCTCTATGCCAAAAAGAATAGCGCAACACTCTTTTTCCATCGCGTGGTAATTTAGCTCATTTTTAGTCAAGGTGCAGCTGGCGTAAGCAATTACCTTCTCGTTTGCACCCTCCCCCTGAACCAAAATAGCCCCTAAACCGGAGTCGCTCGCGTCGGTTTGGATGACAAACGGAAGCGTAAAATCTGGACTTGACAAAATTGGAGTTGATGTTAGAAGATTTTTCAAATTATTAAAAGCTCAGTGGGCATCTTCATTCCACAAAACCTTCTGCCCCTTGGCTTTGCCTTTCAAAAGATGCAAAATGGGCGCAGCAACCGAAGAAAAATTTGGTATAAACCTACGATACCAACCGGCCATCCCAAGAAATCGCTTAATTTCCGAACTAGTTTTCGGAGTAGGGTAGCAAACTATTGCTTCTACCTTTTTGGGATCCGTTCTCAAACCTCTTTCATCAACAACAAAACCCAAATAGTTCAAAGAGCTTCTACAGAACTCGCATTTGTCTAGGTTGACAGTTAGACTAGCTTTTTGTAACCTCGCGTGTACTTCTTTTAAAAGACCCAGATGCTCATCAAACGTACGTGAAATAACGATGATGTCATCTAAATATACAAAAACATTTTCGAATTCAGGACCAAAAATCGAGTCCATTAGCCGCTGCAAAGTTTGTGGGCTATTACTTAAACCAAAAGGAAGTACGTTAAACTCAAATAATCCACGCCGTGGGATGGTAAAGGCGGTTTTTTCGCAAGATTCTGGCGCTAAAGGTATTTGCCAAAATGCTTTCCTAAGATCAATGGACGTAAGATAACGTGCGTCACGTAAACGATCTAATATGTCACTGATATAAGGCAACGGGTAAGCATCGGGTTTACTCAGTTTATTCAGATGCCTCCCATCGAAGCAAAAGCGCAATTCGCCGTTCTTCTTCTTCACCAGCACTATCAGAGAATTCCAAGGCGAGTGCGATTTTTTGATAACGCCTAAACGTATCATTTCATCAGCCCCAGCATTGACCTTAGCCAACATTGCCGGAGGCAAAGGATAATGACGCTGTTTAATAGGAGCTGCCGTACCAGTATCAATAACATGTTGAACCAATTTGGTTCTACCTAATTTAGGAGGTGCTATCGACTTAAAAAGAGTAATAACGTTTTTCAACTCCTGGACCTGTTTGAACGATAAGTCTGCACGCGAGTGTATAATTTTATCTGTAGAAATACTATTCACTGAAGACGGTATGGTGTAAGAATCTGTACCAAAATCAGTTTTGATTTTAAAAATCTTACAAAATTCGTACCCTAAAATTAACGGATAGTCAATGGTGTTCGTTACAATAGCAGAAATATTTTTTGTAACACCGTCTACAGTTATTGGTAAGATTACAGTACCAAGAACATTTTGGAATGAGCCATCTGCAGATTTGAGAGAAATAATTTCTTTCTCGTTGACATTTAAATTGAGTTTTTGTATCGAATACAGTCCTTTATGGCCCAATACTGATTGGTTTGCGCCTGGATCAAAAAAACCTAACACCGGTTCTCCTAGAATATTGAGATTTAAATATGCTCGGTTGTCAAACGGACGATGAGCAAAAAGTGTCTCAACTTTGGGGAACCTAGCGATACAAAAAGATCGGACGTTTGCCAACCATTGCTGCCATTCCGAACTGGTAGCCTTCATGTAGAACGGGCTAGGAGAAAGATGGCTACTCCTTAATACTGCCCCTTTGCGTTTTTTGCACACTTTTTGCAATTGGGATAGGTGATGTCAGGAGTTCCGCAAATATAACAAAAAATTTTTTTATCCTCCGAACAGGTATGATAGAAATGACCAGTCTTTCTGCAATTAAAGCACTTGGCATTAGCTGAAGGTGAACGATTAAAATTTCGTGAATAATACGTGTTTTTATTAGAAGTATTTCTAGACATTGATGGCTTCTCTGTCTTAAATGACACCGAAGCTACTTCCTTAGGTGGAGATGTTAAATCTTGAAATTTCAATACGTTACGCTAAACTTCTGCTAGCTGTTTACAAGCTATACACAAAGATCTGATTGTTGTTAATGGCTGAAAAACCAGTTGTGATTGAAAACGTGGTTGTAAATTTTTCACTATGAATCTTGCGTACTTTCCGATGGTAATGACTTTAATCTCCTAAATAATCTTTGCATTGACGCAATAAAGATAAAAGGCGCTTCGTCGAATTTTTGGGTACCGTTTTTAATTTCATCCCAAACAGTGTCGTCATAATCAAAAGGTAGATAATTATACTTTAGTTCAGATATTAGTTCTGACCATGATTTGACGGTAGGCTTTGCTATTCGACACCAAGTCAAAGCTTCCGACTCAAACAAATCAAAGGCACAATTAAATAACAAGTCATCGCTAACCTGTCTAGAAACCTTTAAATCCTCGATACGCTCCAGAAAATCAATTAATTGCTCGATGTTATTACCACCAGCAAATTTTAAATTCCATTTACTAATAGTATCGGGTTTATGATTGTAATATGGTACATTAGCTTGCATGTATGGAATAGATGCAGCTTGATTAACATATGCATGTCCAGGGTTATCAAAATTAGAAGAAGACGAACAATTTATTGGTAATTCCATGGTGCATTATGCAATTAATCGAATGGTAACACAGTAATAATTAGAAATCTTGTTTATGTGCGCTCGTATATCAAATGAAAAAATAAAAACTTTTACGTAGCTGTTTTAAAATTATAACCAATTCAATATTTCGAATCCCACGAATGGGTGCCAATCTTTTCTGTAACGTTATTCTCCTATTGGTTACAGAAACCCTTTTTGTCTCTACTGATGACAATAGTAGATAGGCTAGCTCTTGGGTTTTTACCCACTGTCGAAGAAGCTGGGTAGCTTTACAGCTTCGTGAGTCCTTTAAAAGAATGGTGGCTACGTAAAATAAAAGGAGAATTTGTTTGGGCGCCAGCTGAGGAATGAAACGACTTTACAAAATTCTTGTCGCTCCACTAGCTCAACAAAAAATAATAAATGATAAATAAAATATGACTCGCACAAAACTAAATTTCCAAAATGTCAAATAATTATTATTCAAATGAGATATTTATCAACAATAAAAGAATTGACGTGATACCGCTACAGGACGGTTCACTAAAAAAAAATTCCTCCTTCGTCCTGATCTGCATACGAAGCGAGCGGATGACTTAAATTACCTTAGTATTTCCTAAGGATAAACATATAAAGGTAATCAAGTCAAGTCCAAGCAACTGAGGTCACTTGCAAAAAAATGGTTGTAAAAGAAATCAAATTTTCTGTTATCAGAAAATACCAAAGTTATTCGTTCAAAGTAATTTGCGAACTTAGTTCATATCACACAAAACTTGTTTGCCAGGTGTGATTTTACAATCGACATTTGTAAAATTTTATATTAACCAAAAACAAATATTTCTCATTTGAGAATTCCAAAAAGTTAATCAATAGTATAATCAACTAAAATGTGACTCACCTAATTCACTAAATTTCACTTTAAAACTAAAATTATATTTTCAAATCACCAATTACTGCTTTTGTGGTTTTGTTCTACGACGCTCTTAAACGACCATCTTGGATCGTCGTCGATGACCTTGTCTACCACACAAACGCGCAGCCTGTCCCAAAACTGTAAAGCTGGCAACGCCATCTTTTAAATCAAAATAAAACAATATTTACAGAAATCCAAATAATCACCAAACCAAAATTAAACAAATTCAAAGAAACAAAAAAATGTAACAATTAATTGTTACATAACCATGAACAATTAAGCCGTTGAAGTAGAGTAATATTACCAGAATGATCTGAAAAGTTTGTTAAATTTTCAGTATTTTGACCAACTACGGTACTTTCAGAAAACTGGGGACGTGCCTGCTTAGCACTTTCAAAAATTTGTAGGTCGTCAGGCTCGTAAGATCTTTTCCTGCGCCCAGACTTGTCTAGAACATTCAAAGACAAAATCTGCTGATCTTCCGATTCCTTGATATTTAAAGTGTTTAATTCACTCTCTCTAGGAATATCTTGATACATAATGCCAACAGTATCGTGTAACGTATTTTTACCAGACGAAGTTTCGACAAATCGATCAAAGTTATTCCATGCCACTCCACTTGATAATGATGGAGTCTGGAGAATTCCCGAAGGACACAATTCCTTTTTCGCTCTGCACGAATATGCTGCAGTTGTTTCCAGTTCTAGTATGTTCGTATAACTGATGCAGTAAGCTTGCCGATTTAAAATATCAATGACTGTTTTACTTCCTGTGATACTTTTCATGGCTAGTCCTAATAATATATGTTTTGTAGGTTTTATTTTACCTTTATGTATACTAAAAATCGAATCTTGTGAAAAAGTAGAAGCTACTCGTTCAAGCTGTTCACTGCATCGATATTTCATTCTAATACCACCCAATGCTGTTTTCCAAAACACTGTCAACCAGTTAGGAATATCACATTCCCCCTTCTCTAAAGCATTTCTGTCAAGATGAACTGGTAAAGTTTTTTTATTTATTTTTAATATATGGGATCGATATTTTAATGGGAACATTTTGGCTTCTTCCAAACAGATAATTTCTTGAATTTCTTCATCATTTACTGATTCAATATCTAAAGCAGCGGACATCACATACAATTGACCTGATATATGTATTAATTGTATTTTATTTTTCAATGTACTTTGAATGAATTTTTTCAAACTACTTGTCGTAAATATGTTATTGCAGTCTATTTGTTCAAGCTTATATAAATCTTGCAAAAATGCAATGTAGCACTTTTCCAAAAATTTTAATGATACAACCTTCAAGTTAATAAGCACTTCTTCATTAATATACTGGAGCAGTTCTTCGCGTGTTGTGGCCCAGTCAGTTGTCTCTGGTTTTCTCAGGAAATTTTGATATTTTGAAAAATATTTCAAATTACACGAACCATGATAACACAATTGTGTTTCAGTTAGCATCTCGTCTGCAATATTTTGTAGCATATGTAAGTCATTTACTTGTGTTGCATAATTCTTGACGTTTGATAGAAAAACATGTTTATTTTTTATTCGACGGCAAAAGATTTTCCGCAGTTTCCGTGTAATAGTGATTTTCTGACAAAAAAAACATTTTCCGGCATTGTCTTCACTGTTGAAACTTTCAATGCTCAATTTATGAACAAACTCTTCACTATTTTCTTAAGTATCTCCAGTAACATTTTGTGAATCTGTACACCTGCAAATAGCAGATTTTTTATGTAATCATCTTAATAGTTCGATCAAAAACAAGAATTTGAATGAAATGTTATAGTAACAGAATTGCAATTCAATTATTAGCAAATCAAAAAATTATAGAAATTTTGTTTATAACAATCAAGAAATGAATTAAATACTGAAATAGAAAAATCAATATACATTAAATATAATAGTTTATTGGTTCTTGAGTGTTCCTATACATACGCATGCAATAGTCATTAAAATACCCATTATTTTACTCACCCTTGATCAACATCCATTTGTGTTTCTTATAAACCTTCTGAAAACATATATGATTGAGACGAACCCATTGATGTCAAATTCTCATTTGGAGTAGATGATGTCTCATCATTTACTGATGTAATTGATGTTAATATTGAGCTTGACGTTGACGCAGCAGATGGCAATGAACTAAATGAAAAGATTATGATTGTAACTAAAAAAATTGAATTATGAAATTTGTAAATAATATACAATTTCTAGTCAACTCAAATGGAAATGTATATTGTAATACAAAATACA
This sequence comes from Cantharis rustica, assembly GCA_911387805.1. NCBI lineage: Eukaryota > Metazoa > Arthropoda > Insecta > Coleoptera > Cantharidae > Cantharis > Cantharis rustica. The sequence continues at coordinate 33,182,751 of OU426880.1, forward strand.
GTAGTTTCGATAATCCGGACGTCGAAAATCCGGACCCTCGATAATCCGGATAGGCTCTGGTCGCAACTGATTCGGATTATCGATGCTCTAATGTACATCTTTTTCATTTGTCTCATGTCAAACAAAGACGGACTTATAAATATACATATGCTCACAATACAGACAAACACAAAGATACAAGAACACAAACATCAAATTACAATTTTTTGGAGTATATTGAGCTTACCTTTCAATAATCAAATACTTTTTTTTCACATGGAACTCCTTGTAGCAAGTTGAATGATAACCAATTAATTCGTTATTGTCACTATCCGGTAATATCACATCACTGTATTTATGGTTACGGAACTTCCGAGATTTTAAAAATAGTTTACACGACTTCAATATTTCGGGCGTAAATTTTTTCACCTGTTCCCGTTTTGCTCTAAATCCGGACTTGTCGTCTAACGAATTGCATAAAAAACAATCCATTATTTAATACGATATTACTACCACGGAAAGAAAAAAAAACAAAAGGACACTATCGTTACACAGATACACCTTGAAATATTGTAATAATTTACTTGTGTTTCAAAGAAATATATGATTGAAAGTTAAAAATCTTGCACCCATCGTGCATAAAAGTTTAAAAACTAAAAATTCTGCTTTTCATTGCCTGCTTTTTCGACCGTCTAGTTGCTATACGCTAGACTGCTATACGCGACGTCACACGTGTGACGTCGCGTATATTAATATCGCGTTTAATAATATGCAGGAATTCTATATCATAATTCCAATTTCCATTTTCTTTATTTCTTCCCTGCTATTTTTGACCCATTTCTCTTCGACGTTTATTTTTTTCTGCATACCACGTTGTTTTCTTAACCTGAAAACGCTTCTTACGTTTTCTACTTTTCTTTGAAATTTCAAACTCTTCAGAATTTTCTGAATCTGAATGTTCGGAATAAGGTACTAAACTTTTTTCAGAAATAACCTCGTTGGTTTCATTTCTGTGGCTTTTTTTTTCTTGCTAATTCCAAAATTTTTGTTGACTACAGAAAAATATAGAGAAAAACATTCAATAGAAAAACTTTATAAAAATCGAAATTCAGTCATCTCGAAGGGGCGAGATGAAGCAATAGATGTTTCTATGTTTAGAAATTCAATAGTTGTTCTTAACCGTTCGGTCAATAACCAAACTTTCACCTTTCGTTCAATAACCGGTTACCCGGGTATCCACCTACTGCGCGCCACATGGCTAAGCGTTTAGACAGCCGGTTTCATGGAATGTGAAATAACAATAGCAACCCCAAAACACAGTCATCTGGTGCTCAGGTACCTCCCATATTGCACAGTCACGTGAGTGGTAGATACCCTTGCCAAGAACAATAAAGTAGAACGATCGTCAGACGTAACATTGTGTTGAAACCGTGCAGATGCTATAGAAATGTTTTTAAGCGCAGTGAAAAGAAAAAAATTATATCGTACAAATTTATTGTGAAACCGAGAATAAAAATATAAAATTATTAATATTATAAATAAACAATCGCATTGAGTATAAATACGATGGATAGTTCATCAAGTTTTCGACGGTAAGGCGTGAATTTCCTTCTTTTATTTTCGAGTAAATTATTTTATATTTTAAATATTACAAAAATAGTAGGTACCTAAATAATAAACTGAAAACTTTTCCCAATAGAAATACGCGTTCCCAGAGAAGAGAACATTTATATGATGAAATATTCGAAGCAGAAGAATCTGATAATGATCACGTATCGGATAGTGACGAAAAATTTACGCAGTATATTCTATCAAAGCCAGCAAAGTATGGAATCAAAGTATGGTGGATATGTGATGCTGAAAATTCGTATCCACTCACGAGACAGATTTACACTGGAAAATTCAGTGCCAGTCGTGAGAAAAACGTTTCCGAAAGAGTTGTTAAAGACTTGGTCGCTCCGTACAAAAGATCCGGTAGAAACATTACTATGGCTAATTACTTCACTACGCTGCCATCGGCAAAATTTTTACTAACCTGGGATTTAACAATTGTTGGCACTTTGAAGAAAAATAAGGCGTACATTCCACCAGCGATGATTGCATTGAAAACACGAGAAGAATTATTTACTGTGTTTGGCTTTCATGAAAAAGTAACCATGTGTAGTTATGGGCCAAAAAAAAGAAGGCAGTGATTATACTATCATCAATGCATCAGGCAGCAAAGATTGTTGATGATGCAAAAAAAACCGAAATTATTGAATTTTATAACTAGTCAAAAGATGAAGTGGACGCGATGAATAAAATGCTTGGGAGATATACTACTAAAATATCAACTCGAAGGTGGCCTCTAGCATTTTTCTACAATATTCTCGATGTTGCCTACCTTGCAACATACATATTGTGGTGGTATTTTATAAAAACCTTTTCCAACCTAAAATTACCTGGGCTTGCTTAGCGGATTCGGTAGAGCATAAAACACCCAGTAGCGAATTCCTGTAGATTACCCCGTCTGTCTTGCGAGCAAATAAAAACGCTTATTTTTTGAATAACGAAAAAATGTTGATTTATTCAAAGGAAAATTTTGATAGCGAGAAATCGCTCTTTTAGGCTTTATAGTGTGTAATATGTTCGACCACTGAATTTGAAATTTTATTTATTGTATTCATATTTTTATTTTTTTTTTATAATAAAATGTTTTTACTATGGAACTTTTCAATTTTCAAATACCTTGTATAACTCTCGTGTGTGGTCGGGTGCGCGCCTCGTCTTGTCGATCACCATTTGCTTCTGTATCGGTGAGTGGCACACACGTGTTGTAATTAACAAATTTCTGCAGACCTTCTGTTGTAGATTTAATTTTCGAATTCAATTTGATTGCAATTTTATCAATCTCAACACCGTTGATCCTGTTTTCAATAAAATCCAACTCAACTAAATTTACATTCAACGTAGGTAAGTAAATTTGTATTCGCATCCAAAATTTCAATGCTTTTTCAAAATGGCCACGGCTTCTAAATTTTCACCTTCGTAATATTGCATTTACGATTTCTTCAAATTATAATGTTTTTCAGCAATTTTCTACTGAAACTGTCGATTCTTCTCAAATATTCTGTTTTACGTATCCAAAACTAATTTTTACTTAGTTTATAAGTTAAAATTATACTCTTCGCAAATTAAAATCCACTACGCAAATTTAAGCGTCTACTTCGCCTTCAAGTCGCTATGGAAGATCCTGGTTCAACCTGAAGAAAATTTATACCCCGTAAGTTCTTCAACTACGTACAGGATGTTGCACAAATTAATATTCTTTTCTTTTTCGTAGATCGTTTTCGAAGCACAGCACAAATATTATTCTTTCCAACGTTTATAAAAATTTACAATTAAAACTGTGTCGCGGATGTGCGGATATTTGCAGTACTTAAAACAAATAAATTGACCACGATCTGGACTTGCGGGTTGACTGTACAAAAAATCACCACAATATATTCTTTATTATAAGAATAATAATATGCTTTCGAAAAAATCTTATGAACGACGATTATTTTATTGGCAACTGGGCAGAGAGCTGTGTACTCCATTCGTCGAAAATCGTTCGCATAATACACAAATCATGAGGCATTTCACAACGAAAGTGGCGATTGAAAGTTTTTTTTGGTGAGCTATAAATCTATTTGCACAGCCAATAGCATCTACATCTTCAAAACCACAGGCACAGTTCGATTCAATCGGAAAGAAAAAGATTATTGGTGTATGACATGTTTGTCTCCAGAGCGAATTTAAAAAACGTTGCAAAACACGAAAATCATGTTCGGTATGTGATTTCCCTATTTGTAATGAACATTGTATTTCAACCACGACATGTCAGGAGTGTACGAAATAATTAAATCTATTTGTTTTTTTTATACGGTAGTGTTATTTTATAAATAAAAGAAAAAAATAACTAAAATGAAAAATAAAACGGATTGATGTTTTTTTATCTGTTATCTTCACTATGATTTATAATAAAAATTGTTTAAATAAAGGAAATTACAAACAATATTGATGATTATTATTTATTCACAAGTCAAGATACATAAATACTTTGATAAACGGTTTTTTCAGTGTATATAAACCCGGCTTTCATACATAATAAGGGGCTATCCATAAATTACGTCACACGAATTTTAGAACTTTTAAACCCCTCTCCCCGTTCTTGTCACATGTTGTAACATTTTTAGAACCCCGTCCCCCCTGATGTGACGTCACACATTTTTCAAACTTATGTATGGATTTAAAAATAATCAAAAGAAAGCAGTTATTTTTATTTTTTTTCTTATTTTTATTAAATAATCTTTAATAAAATCAACATAAACTCAAATATTTCTGATAACAGAAAAAACAACCGACTAGTAAAAAACAATAAGCGACTAATTAATGTTAATTAAAAATACAAAATTTAATCATCTTGTGTCCATGGACTTTGGATCCACTCCTTTATATTAGTTATTACTGGTAAATCAGACACTTCATTTTCGTTCTGAATTTGAACGTCAGGAACATCCTTAATGTCGACATCGTTTTCTTCCATCCATAAAGCATCGTCATCATTCATTAAACAAAGAATTTCTCGGCACGTCTAGCCGCAATTCTTTGAGAACGAATTTTTGCGATAGGTAATATCTCTTGTTTTTTATGTGTTTGTTTGTGTTGATTAGCGGCTTTATATGAGGAATAATATAGACCACATATGCTACACGATCTTTTAAATATGTATGACTCGATACTAGGACAATAACTATCGTATGGAACTTGTTTCAAATGGGATGATGCTCGGAGATTCAATGATAATTGCAGTAATAATGGAGCAAACTTAGGCTCAGTGTCATCACTTCCTGTGACTACATAACCTTTTGATGTCTGTTTGATGATCACAAGTGGTGGTAAAAATCCTTCTTCTAATAATTGCCAAAGACTAGAACGTCGTGCTGAGCAACATGTGATATTCTTGCATTTGACTATTTGTAAGAAATATTGTGACTCACGAACGTAACGAACGTAGCATACCAAGTAGTATTATTTTTCAACATCATAGCTTGTTCAGTATCCAGCCTGGTATCAGTTGGTACGACATATTCGGCAACTACAGGAAAGTCATCAATGACTAACTTGCTCTAAATATGAGCCAATACATTTCCCGCACTTTCAAAGTTCCGGTTTTCTAGCTCTAAGTCGGTGGTTCGATTACTTGAATCGAGATGTGACCCTAAATCATCATGATTTAATATTACACCAGTAAGTTCGCGACTAAGAGGTGCCATGTGTCGTTCAACTCTGTTAAATGCATTTCTTCCTGGAGCATTTGTAGCTATAAAAATTGCATCTAAATCAAAATCTTTAAAATGTTTCAAAGCTGAAACTATAACCCGCTCATACCGTGGATTTTCATCGGGACCACCATCGCATGTGAAAATAAAAACAGGTTTTACAAAACCTTCTCTGGTTCTCAATAAATTTTCAAAAGTAGGTAATTCAGTATGCTTATGAATGTCGATGGCATGAGTTTCTGCATTGGAAGATGAATGTTTTCTACTACGACTATGTACTATGTACTTATGTAGGCCCAGAGTACGTCACAGCTCCAGGTGATCCTTCACCATCTTTTTTGATTAGAATTCCTGCATAGACAGATGGAACAACTTTATGTTTCTCAGCGACTACAAAATCATGATTTGGCAATTGGACACGGTAATCAAGGTGCATTAATATTGGTGCTTGAGCGTTAGCTGCTGTAATGCCTAAAAGTACACGTGCTTTATCATCCATCGATAAAAAAAAACTTGGTCCGGACCCAAAATTAAAGCTACAGATTCAAGATTTCGTATAGTAGCGGTACAAAATTTGCCATCTTTATGCTTTGAGTGTAACGTAGAGTCTGGTTTACAAAGCTTCACAGGAACGGTGACGACATGTTTTTTACCTTCCTCTGTATTGACTCGCTTGGGAAGAAGTCTCAAATACAATCCTGACCGACTGATAGTATAGCCTTGCTTAAAGCGTCATTCACATCCAAGTAACGTACGTAGCGGACATACAAGACATAACGCGAGGAAAGTTGAAATGCATGGTTTCAAACGCTACCAGTGACATTCGTACAAAACATAGCCGACATGAAGTAACGTAACAAAGAGTTCGGTCAACTTCAACTTCTCCGTTATGCTTTCTATGTTTGATGAATGAGATGCGTTCATTTTACAAGGCAACACCTCCGTTTTAAAATTTTAAATTGGAAAGTGAGGTTTACACTTTCCACATTTAAACTTGTAGGTTAAATTACAGCGTGTCGTGTGTTTCTTGTGGGTGTGTTTTTTATTGATATTTGGTTACTTATGGTTGACGAAAAATTTATAGATCTGATACATTCGTATCCATTCCTCTACGATCGTAGAGAAACCGATACCGTAATCAACCGATCGGGTGAAAATACGCGTGCGCGTTCTTCACGTTTCTATGTTTTCTATGTTGATGTGAATGACAAGTCATTTGCTATGTTTTGTACGTTATGTCTTGTATGTCCGCTACGTACGTTACTTGGATGTGAATGACGCTTAAATAGTTCAGCTTGCAAGTCGTCTAATGTTTTACAACACCTTATAACTTTAGTACGACGTCGATCATCAGCTGCACCACCAAAAAGAGCAATTGATTTTATTACTTCAAGTAAACCGGATTGATTTTCTTCAACTCGAGGCCGACCAACAGTATTTCGAAGTTTTAGAGCAGTTGCTACATCAGGATTATTTTCACACAGTTCTAAAATTTTTTGTTTTTTAGTATCACGGCTTTTTCTTTGGCGTTCCGCTGCATCAATTTTTCTTTTTAATGAGGTTTTTTCTGCTTGAATATCTTTTCTTAATGCTGTGATTTTTTAGTAGCATCATCTGCCGCTATACCAGCATCACGTGCAAGTATTAAGCTATTGAGCTCAGATTCAAGTATAATAATTTTATTCTTGGAAGCGTGTTGACTAGGTGTTGGTTTAGCTACTATTTGAAGTGATTGGCATCCAATCGATTCTGTCGTAACATCTTCAATTTCTTCTGAAATACTCTGTTTAGTGTCCTTCTGTAATTTAAAGTAAACATGTGATATATTATTATATATGGGTACTATTTACTAATGCCCGGTTTCCCGGGCATTAATTAATTATGCCCGGTAATTAAGGAATTTGATCAAAATCAAAATTTTACAACAATATGGCAACAATACATTTGAATTGTTGTAAAACTTTAATCATAGATTAAGTTTTAACATGTGATTGTGAACCGGGCATAAATGTTACTAAAACCACCAACTACAGTACAATAAAAAAAACGGCATAAAAATTGATCTGAGAACAACCCTGAACAAACAGACACAGAAAGATATAGTTACGGACTATTTTATAACAGTCTAGATTGAAGATGTCGTACTGAATTAGCTTAGTTATTTATATTATAAATTTTAAACTTACTTTACTGTTCTGTGGCTTTACGCGTGCTAATGCTTTTGACGAAGAAGTATTTTTTGAAAAAAATCCCCTTTTTTTCGTAAATCTTACTTGTAACTCTTTAATTTTTGATTCCATCTCATCTTCAATGTTATCATTGGCGCAACAAGACTGTATTTATGTCTTTTAATTAAGCTACCCGGAAAACCATCAATACCACATGTAGACGTGCTACTCAGGCGATCAATGATTGCAACAACCTCTAGTTCGTCAAAAGGAAGAACCGCCATCGTATAAAAACTCATTTCAATGTGACTTAGTTTTGGTTCAACGTGTGGAATCAAATCCCGAATACTAATTGCGCACGAATAAAGTAATCGTTGAATAGGTTGGAAACAATTCCCGGATCGCAAATAATCTGATCACCTACCTGGATTTTAACGTCACAGGCGCTCCTACTAGACCTGTTGTTACGCGCATGAATGATGTCTCATGCTACCGTACCCTTATTATCAGTGGCTGCCATTATCAAATTATAGTAATGATATTCAGCCTGTGAAACCAACGCACAGTGTTGGGCTTTTCTCTCTTTGTAAATAGGTTTCAGAAAAACATACTTCCTGGATAAAGAATAAAGTGTCTTTGAACGAACGAGTTTGTTGAATATAATAACTACTCTGTTCGGTTTAGCACATACGGTGACGAATTTGATACAAACGATGATGATGGTGCTACAATAGGTGATGGCCGAAACAGAGTAAAGTTTTCTTTAGTGATTCTTTTTATCTTTGGTTGGCTTTCTTCGTCGTTACTTATTGAAGAATCGTCGTCACAATCACTTACGTTATTTAAACGTCGTGGTACGCCACATTTACTTTTAGTTCTGTTATCGTTTTGCGAGTCGGTTTGTAGTCAGATGTAGTCAGCTAGCTTCAACTTTTTTTTCTTTATCAAAATTTTCTAGAAAAAACGTATTATTTTTGATATCGAGTAACAGTAGTTGTTAACATCACGAAATTTTTGTTACATTAATTTTATAGAATAAAGTAAGAAAAAATTAGTTTACTTTACTCACCGTAATCAAAAAAATGCATGAAATCTTGTATAAATTCCAGGTTTCATCAGGTTTTTCAGCTTTTTTTAATGCGTTATCATATTGGTCCTGCCTTTTATATGGAGGCCAAAATACTACACCTTTTAACCAAGTTGCGTTAACCAAGTGGAACTATAACTAGTGTTATTTTCCCCTCCTGATTTGAACTCCTGCGAAAACCATTAATGCACTATAAATTAATAATAGATATATTATGATAGGCTAAAATGTTGTAATATATTTATAATTTAGTGATAAACGATCACCTATATTTAAGAAAATTCTGGATAGCAAAGATATTCGAAAAATTAAAATTGCTGAACAGAATATTTCTAGGTTATCAAAAATTATTATTTACCCTTACTTACCTCCCAGTTAGCACGCAATATTGTGGCAATATTGGTCCTTCATTCTGTAAATATTGGTGCAATATTGCGGTCAATATAGCACAATATACTAATGAGAACAATTTGCAATGTTGCACAATATTGCAGTAAATATTGCACAATATTGATAGCAATATTGAACCAATATAGTTTTCAATATTGGGGCTATATTGCGTCCAATATTGGTGCAATATTGAAGCCAAGTGATAATTTCTGGTGTGCGGGCAAGTGATAATTTGGGGAAAATACGAGCGAGCAATACACGAAACTAATTGGAAACGGAAGTGTAACCCTTCGATAGTAGTGAAGACAACGCAAGTTCCACACGGAAGCTGCAATTTCAACTCATGCGAACTGCGAGCACCGTCTACAAATGAACCACAGCAAGATCTTGCCGGGTCGGTGGCATGTCTGAAGGTAGATAAAACAATTACAAAAATTTTAATGTGCATTTTATTTATTCTTCTGAACTTTGATTTTCATTTATTTCGCATAATTTTGCTAACACTATCACACCAAAAGATTAATAAAATTAGATGCTAGTGCTTATATTTTTAACATTAAATGTGCATCTAAATTTACGAGTCTGCACAATACACAGGATTATAAAACTGCTAAAGGTGAAATTGTCAACCATAAAAGCAACAATTTTTATCAATAAAATTCGATTTAATTCACCTAAGGAGGAGCATTTTTCTTCCATCGTTAATGAGGGCTTACATGTGAACTCACCCCTGACGATACTTGCTCCACGACTGAGAAAGCTAGCCGTGGTAATTGTGGTAATGTTGGCACACAGCCATTTATATAAATATTGTAAATGTGTGCAGCATTATACATATTATCAATTTGGTATTTTTGATATTAAAAATATATGTCTTGAGCTTCAACGTTCTTTCAATCAAGTCCTACCTCGGTTACCACATTTGGCGACGATGGATAAACATCTTTTTAATGAAAATTAATTAAAATAAGTAAGTGAAAGTGATTGATTAAATTAAATTAAAAAAAAGTCAAAATCAAGCAAATCTTAGTTAAAATAAGATATTAAATTAACTAGTCGAGATGTCAGTGGGTAAAATAAGCGAATTCAAATTAAAGGAAAGTAGTTGGACTTCGTATATTGCACGCCTAAAGCAATATTTTAAGGCAAATAATGTGAATGCAGATAAAGAAACGGCAACTTTAATTACGCTTGTAGGAGCAGACACTTATGAATTAATGGTAGCACTATGTGATCCTGAAATGCCAGAAAATAAATCTTTTGTCCAATTGGTGACAATAATGACAAAACATTTGGAACCCAAACAATCAGAGATTGCGGAAAGATATAAGTTTCGACAAAGGAAACAAGATTCAATTCACGATTTTCCTGATGCATCTTTTTTAAAGCTACTTTAAAAGTTTTTACTGAATTTTCTGCTGCACCATTGCTAGACAGATGATAAGGTGGAGAAAACAATTGACGTATGCCGTTTACGCGCAAATAATTTTTACATTCCGTAGATGAGAATGGCGGACCATTATCAGAAACTATGGTATCCGGTAACCCAAAATGTGTAAAAAGTATTCTCATCTCAATCTGTTGAGATTTGCAACATATGTTGCAAATCTAAAAAAACTTGCAAAATCTTGTAATTTTGGTAACGCGTTAGAAGAAAACATCAGAGACCAATTAGTATTTGGTATGAAAAATGATGATGTAAGGCAAAGACTTTTTGCGGAAAAGGCGTTGAACTACCACAAGGCTTACGAAATAGCCATCAACATGAATCGGCAGAGAACGATATAAGTTTGGTGCACACAGGCTCATCTGTAAACAAGATTAGTTGGGGTTCACAAAAAGATAGAATGAAACTAGTTAGAAGAAACAACATGCAATGCAGTCAATGTGGAAGAAAAAATCACATGTCAGAAGATTGTTTTTTAGGAAATGTGGCAACAAAAGTACATCAAAGAAGTGTGACAATTGTGGAAGATCCAATCATGCAACTCAAAATTGTTGGTTCAAGGAAGTGCCATCCCAAGATAGCGAAGATAGAAGACGCCATGTGAGTAGAAGAAACCCAAAATTCAATAAAACTAAATTTAATAAATTTTTGTCTAAAAGCGATAATGTAAATGTTCACGACGATTACAACGTCGATATTCAATTTGAAGGAACATGTTTCAATACTACAACAAATGAGCTTGATAATCAACCATTCATAATTAAAGTTAAAATAAATGAAGTTTCTTTCAAAATTGAAATTGATGCGGGATCTTCAATCTCAGCCATTTCCGAAAAACTTTATTATCAATATTTTTCTAGATTAGAATTAGGTAATTCAAGATTAAAATTTAAATCTTACGTTGGAACCAATATTTTAATTCTAGATGTCATAAAGGTAAATGTTTCTATCGACAGTTTGACTAGGGCAGAAAAATTGAATCTTTACGTGATTAAAAATGCAGGTCCACCCATCATGGGAAGAGACTGGATAAATGTGTTTAAAATTAAACTTGATCATATATTTCAAATAAAAAGCTCAATAAAAAATAAAGTAACAGAAAAAGAAAACGTTGCAAAATTCTTAATTCATAAATTTCCAAAAGTATTCGATGGTGGCATTGGAACTTTTTCACAGGGCAAAATAACTTTACATTTAAAGGACGGTATTAAACCAGTTTTTTGCAAAGCTCGATCTTTGCCATTTTCCTTGAAAGATAAAGTGGAGGTAGAGTTAATTAAATTAACAAAAGAAAATATTATTACTCCTGTAAATTTTTCTCAATGGGCTACTCACATAGTTCCGGTGTTAAAGAAAAATGGGCATATAAGAATATGCGGTGATTTTAAGGTCACCCTCAATCCAAAATTATGTATTGAGAGGCATCCTTTACCAAAATTTGAAGATTTGGTGGGTAATTTAAGTGATTGCAAATGCTTCACAATTAATACTCATACGGGTTTATTTCGTTATAATCGACTACCTTATGGAGTTGCTTCGAGTCCGGGTATTTTTCAAAAAAAAAATGGAAAGTATTTTTGCGGATTTGAACGGTGTTTCTATATTTGTAGACGATATTTTTATAATCATATCAAATTTTTAGCATAAACCAAAAAATGCACAAAAAACTTTTTCGAAAACTAAAATGTTTAAGTTATCACAATATATAAATACACTGTATGTATATTATCGCAAACGTTTTTACCATACTATGGCATCATCAGGCGATGAACTCAGTGTTTTGTGCATTTTTTGGTTTATGCTAAAAATTTGATATGATTAATATCGAGTTACACTACTTAAACCACTTATCTATTGATATTTTTATATATTTGAAAGATAAAGAATCACATAATAACAAATTGTTAATTGAGGTATTTAGAAAACTCGATAAATTTGGATTAAAAATTAAAATAGAAAAATGTCATGTTCTACAATCAAAAATAAATTATTTAGGTTTTGTTATCGATGAAGAAGGTGTACACACCTCTAGGGACAAAATTGAGGTAGTGCTTAGTGCACCCAATCCTTCGAACGTCACCGAATTGAAAGCGTTATTAGGTTTAATTAATTATTATGCTAAATTCATTGAAAATATTTCTACGAAATTGCATCCATTATATAAATTATTAAAAAAAACGTGGAATTTAAATGGGAAAAAGAGCAACAATTAGCAATGAATTTAATAAAAATTGAATTAACTTCTTCAAAGGTGCTGGTACATTATAATCCGAGTTTGCCTTTGACGTTAGCTACTGATGCAAGTTTTTATGGTATATGAGCTATTTTATCTCACGAATTTCCTAATGGAGACTCGCGACCCATAGCTTACGCATCACGTACGCTTTCGCCATCGGAGAAGAACTACAGCCAAATAGACAAGGAAGCTTTAGCAATAGTTTATGGTGTTAAAAAGTTTCATCAGTATATTTTCGGTAGATCATTTTTGCTGATAACTGATCATAAACCTTTGGTTACAATATTTGGAGATAAGAAAGGTATACCAATTTTTGCGGCTAGTAGATTACAAAGATGGAGCGTAATTTTATCTACATATCAATACAAAATTAAATTTGTAAATTCAGATAAAAATTGCAATGCCGATTGTCTTTCTCGTCTACCACGTAAAAGCGATTGCAAAATTGAAAATGACGATATTGGCCACATAAGTTATTTGCAAGAAAGGTTACCAATAGAGTATAAAACAATTTTAAATAAAATGAAATGTGACAAGACACTCAATAAACTGTATTATTATATCTTGCACGGGTGGCCAGAAACAGGGGATATTCCCCAAGAATTAAAAATTTATCAAAACAAGTTTGATCAATTACACTTGGAAAAAGGATTAATCTTATGGGGACATCGCGTGATTATTCCTGAGTCATTGCGATTAGAAATGTTAAAAGAAATTCATCTAAATCATTTAGGAATTAATAAATGCAAATCTTTGGCAAGAGGTTACATTTATTGGCCAAATATTGATATGGACATAGAAAAAATGTGTTCTGATTGTATAACTTGTAAATCTGTCAGTAACAATCCTACAAAAAGCAGTTTAAGTCCTTGGCCGCAAACAAAGAAACCTTGGTCTAGATTGCATATAGATTTTTTAGGTCCTATTTTCAATAAAAAGTTTTTGATTGTAACAGATTCTCAAACAAAATGGTTGGAAGTGTGTGAGATGAACACTACAACGGCTCAAAGCACAATCAACAGATTGAGAATACTTTTTACACATTTTGGGTTACCGGATACCATAGTTTCTGATAATGGTCCGCCATTCTCATCTACGGAATGTAAAAATTATTTGCGCGTAAACGGCATACGTCAATTGTTTTCTCCACCTTATCATCCGTCTAGCAATGGTGCAGCAGAAAATTCAGTAAAAACTTTTAAAGTAGCTTTAAAAAAGATGCATCAGGAAAATCGTGAATTGAATATTGCAACACAACAATTTCTTTTTGATTATCGTAATACAGCTAATTCAACGACAGGTGTAAGTCCTGCAGAATTAATGTTTGGGCGCAAACTTAAAGAGAGATTAGATTTAATTTTTCTTAACCATGATAGAACAGTTGATAAAAAAATTGAAACACACATAAACGATTACGGTAGAAAACCAAAGAATATTAATGTTGGTGAAAAGGTAGATTTTAAAGATTTTTCAGTAACAAATAATCCTGTTTGGTCCCAAAGGACAATTGTAAATAAAAGAGGATCAGTAATGTACGATGTTAAATCGGCAGATGGGAAAATTGTAACTAGACATTCAAATCAAATGAAAACTAATAGAAAATCTAGATTTTCTTTTGACACTTCTTCCGATTTACCTGAGACTACAGCTGAAAGCATTGTTACTGATAATGCAAATGATGTTATAGAAATTAGTGATGAAAACCATATTTCAGGTAATGTCGATTACACAATACACATAGGTATAATTTGCGTTCTAGGAACAGATTAAATTAATTAAATGTTTATAAAAACAATTACAAAAAATTTAATTAAGGAATTGTAATAAATAATGTGTAACTTGTAAATAAGGGTAAGGATGTGGTAATGTTGGCACACAGCCATTTATATAAATATTGTAAATGTGTGCAGCATTATACATATTATCAATTTGGTATTTTTGATATTAAAAATATATGTCTTGAGTTTCAACGTTCTTTCAAACAAGTCCTACTGCGGTTACTACAGTAATTTTGCTGGTTTGTGGTGAAATTTCTATTTTGCAATATTTCATATATTAATGATATAATATATATTGTGGTGATATTTTGTGCAGTCAACCCGCCGCGCCGGTCCAGATCGCGGTTAATTATTTGTTTTAAGTACTGCAAATACGTTACTAATTTATTCACAGGAAAATTAAAAAGGCTAAAATTACTACTTAAACACCTCCGTAACACATTTTTGATTGTAATATTTTATAAGACTTGTAAACAGTGATTTTTGTGATGTGCTTCGATAACCAGCTACAAAAAAGAAGAGTAATTAATTTGTACAACATCCTGTATGTGATTGAAAACTTACCGGATATAAATTTTCTAGAGGTTGAAGGCAAGGAAGCTAAGCGGCGTTGATGGACGCCGGAAGCTTAGATTTGAGTTGGTGCGTTTTTGGTTTTGCGATTGTAAAATTTTCACTTATAATTAAGTGAAGGTTGGTTTCCGAGTGGTAGAGGTGAAGATTTGTGACGAGTCTTCGACTTCAGTGTGAAATTGATGAAGAATATTTAAATTGGATAAATTTGTTAAGTGCAAGATTGCCAAGGTTAAATTGGAACACCACACTATTGTTGGATATTGATAAGTTGGTGATTAGAATAAAAATTTACGTACCTACGAAAAGTTTACAGTTAAATTAGTTGGATATTATTACACATTGGATCAACGGTATTGTGATTGAAGAATTTCAATCAAATTAAGTGCGAAAATTAATGCTACAGCTAATGGTTAGTAGAAAATTGATTCTTAGCGATACGAGTGCTATTGGATACGAACGGGAGTCAAATGGTGATCGACTGAAGAAAGCGCATTCTACCACTTCGAAGATTTACGTACAAGGTATTTCGAATAAATTAGTTTTATTTGTAGAAAACAATTTTTTATTATAACATCAAAATTTGTACAACATTATTGATTATTTGCTACACATTAACCACTTGTCAGCGAATGGAATTGAAATTTAGCAAGTTTTTGAATAGAGTAAATAAAATTTCAAATTCAGTGGCCGAACACAATTACACGATAAAGCCTAAAAGCGAAATTGTGGCCATAAAATTTTCCTTTGAATAAACAACAATTTTCGTTATTTAAAAATACGAGTTTTTTTTTGCTCGCGAAACAATCGGGGTGATTTACAGGAACCGACTACTGAGCGTCTTTTTTGCTTCCGATAAAACTGAGCTAACTGAGGTAATTTAAAGGTGAAAAAGGTTTTTCTTATAAAATACCATCACAATATATAAGATAATTTAATTAGATGAATGTTATTTCTTCATACTCTTCTGTGATTTTGTAATTTTTGTAATTTTGAATTGCTTAAGACTAGCTTAATAGTAAAAGTCGGATTACTATCTTTGTTCTT
The DNA here is from genome assembly GCA_911387805.1 of Cantharis rustica. NCBI lineage: Eukaryota > Metazoa > Arthropoda > Insecta > Coleoptera > Cantharidae > Cantharis > Cantharis rustica. The sequence goes on from OU426880.1 coordinate 33,198,759, forward strand.
GTTTTATTATACAGTTACTCGGAAAAGTATTTGGGCGCTCCTATGCTAGCAATGTAAATTGTTGTTTTTGAACACTGTTTTTATCATATAAAAATCGTTTTTACAGCAATACTTATTAGACATTTTTTGTCGAAAATTTCATTGGCTTTATTTTTGTTCCTATACATTTTTCTATTTTGTTGCCTCGTTTTCGACTGAGCGTGACTTAAAGCAGACTCGGTAAAACTTTTTAATAAAATTAAAAATGCACAATGGAATTTTTATGGGATTCTCATGAGCTTTTACCGAGTGTGCTTTAAGTCACGCTCAGTCGAAAACGAGGCGACAAAATAGAAAAATGTATAGGAACAAAAATAAAGACAATGAAATATTCGACAAAAAATGTCTAATAAGTATTGCTGTAAAAACGATTTTTATATGATAAAAACAGTGTTCAAAAACAACAATTTACATTGCTAGCATAGGAGCGTCCGAATACTTTTTCGAGTAACTGTATGTGATTGTTTTAGATCCTGAAGAAGAAGAAAAAATATATCTTCGAAACGTAGATCATTAAAAATTAGTTTTATTTACACCTACATATTGTCCAATATTCCCCACAAATTTTCGTAACTAAAAGAATTAATGCACTTGGGTAGTAACAAAAATAATTTTTAATAAACAAAACAATAAGTTCACAACCTTTGGAATGTAATGTGAGTTGGTCTTTTCATCTTTTTCTGTCAGTATTTTTCTGTCAAAACGTAATACTTACGCCATCTACCCCACGGAAGAAATACTTCATTAGTTCTTGCTGACGCCGTTTTTAATTTAACTTAACTTTAATTTTTTGATATTTTTTATTTTTATTATATTTTTTAAGAAAATGGGATGAAACCTTAATACTAGACCCCACATGTTATACATCATTGAAAAGAGGATAAAATATGACATTCAACTATGGTTTCTATTTAAAAAAAACACAACTTTATATTATAACTCGGAAACTAACTTAGATATTTAAAATCTCTTTAGCCCATTTTGTTGCCCTTAAAAAAGTGCCTGAAGAAAGTGTTAACACTTTTTTGGAAACTTTAAAAACAACCCAGATATCGACATTTATCAAAAAGTCGAAAACAAAAAAAGATAGCCAACTCCGGTTTTGTCCATTTGGCTTTTCTCAAAAAAAAGATCGAGGATGCGCCACCCATTTTTCGATATTTTCAATGGTTACCGATTTTCCCATAAGAGGGATCGAAATTGAGCCACCCTGTACTCGTAAGTGTTTATTTCTTCATTTCTTTTAAAAACTCGAACAAATTCTCGATTGTGTGTTGGAGATATTTCAACGAACTACATAATCTTGAAATTCATTTTTGTTTTCGGTAAAATAAAATTTTCAATAATTAAACGGTTTTACGACTTAAGTGTTCATTTTAGTGAGACTAATTTTTAATTGTTTGAAACATCGAAGTAACCGATTTAACAGGTTGAGCGCCATGGCGGACACCGGTGTCCGATATGCGGTTTTCCGCCCGGGCCATAGCGGTCACCGGTGTCCGCCCGATTTCTGTAACTTTTTGATCCTACCTAGCCCAGAGGACACGTTTTTATAAATTTCAATGTGGTAATATGACCGCTGTGACCCTGCACGATCAATAACTGGTATCAAGTTTTTGGTAGCAAAAATTTTTGGATCCGAAAAAATACTTTCTTGAAAACTCAATCTAATACAATACAATGCATTATATAATTCTAATATAAATTTAAGTTTTGTGGAAGGCAAAACCTGATTTTATATGTATGGGGAAGTGTTGCGTATCCCATCCCACGATTTTAACTTTTTCCTATTGAAAATACGTAAAAGGACACTTTTCTAAACATACTAGAACAAAAATGTTGTAGGATTTTGCAAAAGTTTTCGAAAAAAATCAATTTTAAAAATGTAAAATTTACATGTATTTTAGATACACTTTTTAACACGGCTGCATGATTAGCCGATTTTGTGTAAGGCAAAACAATTTAAAAATATCCCTGAGAATGACGGAACTCGCCAAGGGTGGAACTCGAAGCGGTAGAACTCGTCCGGGTGTCGACCGCGACTGACAACAACATTAAGAGTATATCAAAGCACACGTACCGTCAACAAAATGAGACCGTCACGGACTAGACCGTACCTTAACGTGAGACCGTTCGTTATGCATCAGGGTGTATCATATTACATCTACCTGCTTATCGTTATTTTAAAATGCCGTTATTTCGACAACTATTGCATAATCCTCAAAAAATTTTGTGTTGATATACTCAGAAAATTGTCCTCTTTCCAATAGTCAATAGGAAAAGGTTTAAATCCTGGGATGGGATACGCAACAGTAACCTATGTATGTTATGCAGTATATTATAACTTTTTTGACCTTATTCTTTACGATTAGTCCTTCTCTTTTTTCTTGTAGCTACCTTTGCAGTATCGCCTGTTTTCACGAGCTTTGCAGTTCATTTTGGTAAATTGATGCGTTTTCAAACTTCAACTTGCAAATTTTTATCAGCGGTCACGCGGTGAAATATAGTGTTTGCTCGTTTCACAAACTGCATAACGGACACCGGTGCCTGCTGAAGTTTCACAAGGCCATAGCGGACACCGGTGTCCGCCATAATTTTTTTGGGTTTAGAAATACTCTATTGATCAAAATAATATAAAATAGGTGTATGTTACATAGAACTACGCGAATTTGAAAAAAAAATGTTTTGGTCCAGGCGGAAAGATTATTCAAATTCCCTTGGCGCTGAACCTGTTAAAAGAGTAATAATTTTGACGTCAACCTTCATTAAAGTTTATGTATTTTATATTTCATTGTGTAGTTTTAATACTTACTAACATTTACGTTTTCTGTCATTGTAGTCTCATAGAATTTATTTATCACAGGGTGGACTGACCCTGTTAGGAACAATTTGTCACGGTCCAAAACGTAGCCAAGGGGCACACGCGCGAAACCTACTTTTTGTACTACCCTAGCTAGCTCGTGGCGATGGGTCGCGGGGGTGTATCGAAAGGATACCGCGGAAATACAAAAGATAAGGGGGGTCGAAATATTTGTTGAGTCGTCACAATCGGGAACAATCAATCTTATGGGCGCCACTCGAACTAAATGAGACTTTCCACCTATAAGCGTTACGGAATCTTTCTTATGTAGAATCAGCTTGGTGGTCGTAGGGTACAGAAGTTTTATTAACAATAAAAACATTAAATGGATAAACATATAATATATAAATAAACGGTAAATAACCAAATAATTTGGCCTAAAATAGGCATCACATTAAATAAAAAAAGGAATCTTCTCGGTTTCAAATATCGACACAGAAAAACGATTACCCGACAATCCTAGTCAAGAAGATTACAAAATAACCAAATGAGTGAAAAATCAACAGTAACTTCTTGACTTTGGTTGCGGTAAAAAAAAAGGTTAGTAAAATCTAAATAACTACTATAATACAAAATATTGACATCTCAATGGCTCAATGGCTAAGAAATAAATCATAAACTTTTGTACGGTAAATTTAAACAATAAATAAAATAATTTCGACAATTCTTAAAGATGGTAAGTTATAGAAGTTTCGTAACCCTTCAAATGTTGAAGTCGATTCCAATAATGTAAGTAATACGTAGACACAAAATTCACACACAGTTAGTTTAAATAAACAGTACAATTTTACCTTATAGGTGTCCTTTGCCACCAGCAGCATCCAAGAAGGTATTGTAACGAGCTCTCGAACTGCAAGGCCGAATGGGGTACCGTGAACGAGGATGGGCACTCATAAGATTGACCCTCCCAAAGTGGACATAAAAGTACTCTGTCGGCTTGACTTCGAACAATAATCTTCTGGTACAATCGACGGTAGTAACAATTACTTGTACGGAATAACGGTAGTAATGCGGAATTTTCACAACGGATAGTAGAGCCAAATGGTTGCATTGAAAGTTAATCGAACATCACTAAACTTATGGCGGTAAACTGAGCATTAGAGGTTGTGTTACAGGAATTTCCTGCATTATGTTCAATCTTAGGTCCTTTTGGTTGGGTATTTGAAATTTGGTAATTTTGTTTAGAAGATTTCTTATTTTAATTTTCGGTTTTCATTTCAATTTGGGAGATGGCGATGGTAGTTACGTTTGATTTTTATTTTATTAATTTTTATCAATTTCGGAAAAATGTGGTCGGATAAGGGATTAGAAAAATTTTTGAAAAAGAGAGTAACGTCGAGAATTAATAAGAGAGTTCCTGCGGTTTTTTCGAAGATAATTTGCTGGTCAACAATAACCTCTGTGTGGCTGGTTTGCTCCCTTGTTGGGAGTTTGCAAAAATTCGTTTTTTTAATGTTCTTGCACCTTTACGGGCACACTTTGGTAACTTTCCTAGAAGATTTATTGTTATTTTGGAATATTCTGGAAAGGCTGGTTCGTCCACTTATAACTATTGTTACCAAAGAAGAGTCAAAGAGGGAATCCAGGGACTCATATGCAGGCGACAATAAGACAACTAAAGGTCAGACGTTTTTATTTTAATTAAAATTGTGGATAGTACGTACCAAAAGTTTACTTCCGAATTTCTGAGAAGAGTTATTTTCGATTACCCTTAGACCGGATGATTGTGGGAGTTTCATAAATTGGGACATTTGTTTTTTTGTTTAATGTTTAAATATAGTTAGATGTGTTATAATTTGTTTTTTTTTTTGGAGAAGAATTGTATATATATAATTGTAAATTTGCATTTTTTTAAATTCAGGAGTGAATTCCCTTTATGGGTATTTTTGTAAGAGTTACGCAAAGTTCGGTTCTCGAAAATTTAAAGTTACTCGCGTACACCCAGCCGAGGTGTTTATTCATCTTATCAGAACAGAATTGCAATTCTTCGTGGTAGATGCGATACATCTTTAAAGTTAAGCGAAATTACAGTATCGATTTTTTTTTGTGTATTTAACAGTCTAATCTGGCAAAATACAATTTGCGTACTGCCCAATTATTTTGTTAATTCCATTTACGTTCGGTTTACGACAATTCTTTTTAACTGTTTTTTTTATCTACTCTGAGTAATTTTTATGTCTTTTTGTAAATTTCATTTTACGAATTATATTGTTGTGAGGTTTGATATGAATTATACCTACCCGGCACAATCTTTAGTTTACCCAGCTAGCTTTTACAGCGGAGAACAAATTGAGACGCTTAGTAGTCGGTTCCTATTTATTTCTTTGTTTATCTTCTTTTTAAAATGATAAATAATAATTTCTTCTAATAACAAACTCTTCAAAAAATAAATTGTAAATTTAATTTCAATGTTAAACTCAAAAATTGGCTCGCTTGTTCAAACCTTATGCGCGTTCAAAACGTCGGCTTATCGCCAGCTGTTCGCACTCGCTCGTGCAAATGTAATCCTATTCCTCGATTTTTACTATCTACGTTACCTGATAATAGGGCCACAGATCGAGTATTCAAAAGTCCGCGGAGAGTCGCGCAATGGAGTCGCCTGTCTACCCAAGGTCTCGGTTCTTCATAGAGGGCTTTGATGGAGTCCACTCTCCCCGGGCAGCTTCAACCCGGATGCAAGGGGTTTAACGGGCATTGATGTAGACCAAGACCGTCCGCCATGATTGCTGCCACTCTGCACGACGGATGGGGTTTGGTGGAGATGGTCGTATGAATGTCGGCGGTCTTCTACATCTACGTTCACTGATTTCTACAGCGACTTGGAGACGCGGTATGCAGCGCATTCCGCCATATAAATGCTATATTGGGGTACGTTCGTCTTCATCACCGCCGCTTGCATGTTCGAATTTGTCAGACGACGGATCATTTGGAGGACGTGCTGCGGTCTCTGGTGTATATGATGCAATCGGTAAAATGAAAACCGCTAGCCTCGCGCATGCTTTCGCTCGTTTTCTTATCGACTGATGACTCGTACCCGGGTCCGGATTCTGTAATCAAGTCTCCGGTTCGTCCGCAGAGGATGACCCCTCTTCGCTTGTACTATCTTGGAGAGGGGGGCTCGAGTTCTTGACTCTACCTGTCACAGACCGATGTCCTCCTTCCGTACCTCGTCCTTACCCTAGTACTTAGGCGGGTAGTCGCCGGCTGTGGTGGTGGAGCTTCCACTATCTCTCCGTGATCATAAATATATTTTGCCAGCGCGGGTGGTGGATGTGCGCGCCTTTTTAGCACTCTAAATCGGTCATTTTAAATTATGTCTACAAAACTCGCCAAATTCATATATCTCAACATCATTACAGCTGATAGTAACAGAGCGGTTGGATTGACTTTATTCAGCTATATCTTGTGCTCTTCCACGAATCTATAAAATTCAAATTTTCAAACTTAATTTACTACTTGTAAAAACATGTTCTGTACTTACAGATTCAAACAGGGGGCCGTTTAAACCCATGTTTCCAAAAGCTGTAAGACTTAGACCATCAACAAGACCAGCGTACATGTGTGAAAAAATGTCACCATACCAATTTAGCATCACCTTCGCGTTAAAATATATTATGTACAATCTAGATACTTTAAAGCAACTTCGTGACACCACTCTATGAATAAGCCGTCCGTCTCCCTCCCACATAAAATTAAAAGCATGGTTTTATTGAAAAATAAAAACTTACATGATATTGGATTTGTGAACTTCGGTTACTTTTTTTCTATTGTTTTCTTTACAATATTTGAAAGCATGCTCGGCCACACGTATAGACTGTCATTGGAAATTACTTTTACACTTTGCTTTAAATCGGGAAGAAGTTCATGTTCGATACCAGAATACTCTCCTTTGGTGTTTTCTCGGATTGTGATTATATCCACGTCATCATAAAATGAAGACCTTAACTTCAAAAGCGTAACCAAAATTCAATAAAAAAGTTATGAACGTTTTATGATTTATTTTAAAAATTAAAAACATTTAGAATGTAAAAAATATTTATTCAAAAATTACTATTACTAATTACTAAATTACTAAAATACTTAGAAATTGAAACACTCACTTATTATTATCAAACACTTATTATAAACACTGAAAAAAAATTACAAACTTAGAAATTTTGTGAAACGGTCTAAGTCGGAAACTTAAGAAACTTCAAAAGGGTCTAAATCCAATATGTATAATGTTCTAAGTACCTGAACTTCTGCTAGTGGAAGGTTGAGGTTGTTTGTTCTATTCTTCTATTGGGGTTTTGTAGTAATCTTGGTACTTAACATGTAAATATGGAATCATATCCTTTAGATTTTTCAGCTTATCTTTATTTATTTCAGGCCAATATGTTAGATTATCAATCTTTAGATCTTTAAGTTTCTCTTTAGTGACTCCTTTCTTCAAAACATTTACCTCTTCCCATAAATCACCATCACTAAAAGTTTTTTTTAATTTTAACGACACCGGGATTATCCTTGGTAATCTTCAATATAGATGCTTTCGATATATTTAGTTTTGTGGTATTCAGATAAGCATCAGCAGCAGCTTGAAGGTTTTTGAAGTTTTTTTTTTCCATTCTTAAAACTTGAAAGGGTTGCATATGCCGAGTATTCTTTATCATCTCTTCTACACAGCGAGGAGTAAAACATTTTTCAACTATTTTCAGCTTTTCAGTGCAAAATCTCGATCAGAAGGCATATATGAATGTCCGGAAAATAAAAATTTCTGTTCTATTTCATCGAACATGTTATTCGAGACTAAATCTATTAAAGCAAGGAGATTCATTTTGTTCTTATTCTTCCCTATACAATTATCTGTCCATACAACAAGTTTTCTGCCATATTGAGCTAGATGATTTTCAAGCACGAGCCTTAAAAGACATGACGCAATTTAATTGCGTGAACATAGTATATTAGTTCCAATTTCTTGAGATAGTATGATGTATTTTTTTAGTGCATCTGAAGCAGCCTGAGCTTTTCTCTGGCGTAGTTCTTGTTTTAACCTTGTAGCTTTGTCGCTAGGGTTGGTTTTTAATACATTAGCATATAGGTCACAAGAGTTACAGGTATCTGAACGAGGCTTACCAAATCTTAGGTGTGAAAACTCCTTGTGAAAAATGTCAGAGTAATATCGATATGTGACAGTTGTTTCATTGTATTTGTCTTTACATTTACAAACCACCTAATAGAAAATAAATATGTAATAGTAAAACTTAATAAAATTGTATAACTTACAGTTTCTGTGGGAGGTGCTTTCGCAGAAACTTTTTTATTTTTGTAAGTAATATACTCAAGACCACATGTTTTTAATCTTTTTCTTTCATTTTTAATACTTTCTACACCACGTGAACGCCGTTTTATCGGTAAATTATTTTAAATTTCATCCATAATAAGTAATTAAGTAAATAACTGCAATATTATGCTGATTATTATGCAATATTATCGCCATCCCACATATGTTTTTATAACTTTTCTATTATTCTGTTGTACATAGACCCTTATAAATATCATTGGGCTTGGTGTATAGAACCATTCTTTGGAATAGTATTTTTTGGTAGTATAAAACAATTTTTTAACAATTCTTTCATGATGGTCTTGGTCAAATTGAAGATATGGTTTCAACGAACTGATATTCGAGTGCCCCGTGAGTTTTATAAGTTGTTGGTGTTGAACTTCAGCTTTTGCCATAAGAGATACAGCGCTGGTTCGATTAGAATGGTTTGCTACTTTATTTTTTTCCTGTCAATTCCTATTCTTTCTGCTGATGTTTTTGTCCATTTTGTCCAATAGGACAATTTTTGTACCATTCAATAGATTCAGGCTTTCTCCAATTAGGATTCGGTGTTAGAAAAACTCGATCAGTTTTTATAACGGGTATTTTTTTAGATAACATTTTCTAGAATAAGCTAAGGAAAATTATTATTAGTATATTTTTAACTATAATAAAATTTATTTGTAATTTATACCTAACTGGACATCTGCCTGGATTTTCAACATTTTTTATTAACCATTTGTTATCAGCTAATTTCTGATCTCCACCCTACCTTGTTTTGGTAAATACCGTATTGTACTAAATTCGTCCAGTAGGAACATTCTTGTTATCTTTTCCCATCACAAAATATTGAACTAAACAGTTTGATCCTTCATTTCCGCGCCATGCTAATTCATCAGCCGCATTGTGATAAAATCGACGTTGTAAGCCATCGGGTGTATTTTCATCCCAGAGACAAAGTATTTCTTCATATTCTTCTTGTTTAAAGTTTGAAGAACTGACCTTTCTTTTTTCCGGATTAATTTGTAGAAGTTTCCGCTTAGAATTACGTGCATCTCTAGCTAATTTAAATTCAATGTCATTAAAAGGGTTGACATTTCTCTTAAATTCATTAAAATATTTTTCACGAATTAATTTTGCAGTTACATTCCACATCGTTTTTACTACAGCCTCTTTATAGTCACTTCCATCAGCTTTCTTCATATTATAACCCCAATCAACTAAAATTTGGATTAGCTTTTCTGACGGGGTATTTCCTTTAAATAAATAATTTCTTTCTGCACAAAGCAGAAAGGTACACTATCAATAATTACTTCTTTAATTAAAGCAATGGATTTTTCACCAAAAATTAAAAAACGGTACAACGCACAAGGAAGACTTTGCATCTTGCACAGCTGCAGCTTTAGGCGGAGGAGTAACGATGATTTGCGCTATGTCAAATACAAATCCGGCAATTATAGATGAAGAATCTCTAGATTTAGTCAAGAAATAGGCCAAAACTAATGCGAGATGTGATTATGGTTTGTACGTTGGGGCTTCTTCGCTCAACACTATGATCGTCGCTAAATTGGCACCCCAAGCAGCAGCATTGAAAATGTACCTGAACGAAACATTTACAACACTTAAGCTTGATGACACAGCTGTCTGGATAAAACAGATTATGAACTGGCCAAGAAAATCGACGTTATGCGTTCACGCCGAAAGCCAAACAATTGCGGCTATACTTTTAATCGCACATTTGCACGACCGCGCAGTTCACGTTTGTCACGTTGCAAGAAAGGAAGAAATTTTGATAATCAAAGCTGCAAAAAAAAAAAGGATACAAAGTTCTTTGCGAAGTGTGCCCACATCATCTGTTTTTGAGTGTCGATGATGTCGACTCTATCGGACCTCTAAAAAGTCAAGTGCGGCCTTGTATTGTTACCTTGGAAGACCAAAAAGCTTTGTGGGATAACCTTAACGTTATCGATACTTTTGCTACAGATCATGTACCACACACTTTACAAGAAAAATCAAGTCTAAATGCACCACCTGGTTTTCCAGGTTTGGAAACAATTTTGCCGCTTCTTTTAACTGCCGTAAGTCGAAAAGCGACTTACCATCAGCAATCTAATCGAAAAGTTTTATTTGAACCCTAAAAAATTTTCAATCTACACGAACAAGCCGACACTCACGTGGAGGTCGACATGGACGAAGAATTGATAATTCCAGACACCATGCCGTATAGTAAATCTAAATGGACACCATTTGCTGGTAGAAAAGTTTGCGGCTCAATTCATCGTGTTATTCTGCACGGCGAAGTTGTATATGTGAATGGTCAAGTTTTAGCTAAACCCGGATATGGGGATAACGTTCGTGATTGGCCCACACATTCATCACTCGACAATCGCCTATCAGTTTTTGATCGCGCAATATTGCCGTCTAAATTTGACTACGATTTCGATGCCAACACTAACGAAACGTTCTCGAAATTAATAGGTCTTCCGAAAGTTAATTTTCCTTTCAACGCGCATAACAGGATTCACAAAAAAATTTCACAAAGGTTACCACATAGGATGAAAGAAGGTGGTCACGAAATAATTCCAACCCGGCGCATCCGCAAGGACTTTCGAGAAAACATATCATTTCAATTGATATGTTCACGAAAGATCAATTGAATGAAATTTTCAATCTAGCCCAAACGTACAAGTCGGATGTTTCCAAGGACAGACCTCTTGATCACGTCTTGAAGGAAAAGCTTATGGCATCTATTTTCTACGAAATTTTAATTTTTCTAGGGAACAAAGTTTGATTTTCTTTATCCAAATCGTCGCTTTAGCACTTTTAAACATTCGCTCGCTCGAACAAATATAATTTTAATACAAATTTTAAATTTACAATTCTTAAACAATTCTCAAAATTAATAACTCCAGCTATTCTTTCTAGGTCAATCCAATCAATCAAATTTACTGCTCAGTAGCAACTCATAAAAAAAAATTCAAAATAATTCCAAACTTCAAAAACTACGCATTAATGCAAACGCATTAAATTTTCTTTATTTAAACCAATATCAAAATTATTACTCACAACTTTATAAATCAAAAAAAAAAGAAATTCTCACAAAATTTCGGAGAGCCAAAATAAACGACCAGCTCGGTCAGCGTATTTGGCTAAAAAGTCCCGCATTTCCTTTGATCGGCACCCACTTAACAAATTTTTCAATGTTACCACTTAAATAAATTTAAACCCAACTTAAATAACCAATTGAATTTTCACCAAAATGTATAGGGTGGGTCCGAATCACTTTTGAAACATGACAATATATTCTTATTTTAACTGACCTAGACAGCAGTTTGCTAATGAGAACTTATTTCAGTGCAAATGAGCTTTTTGTACCCGCAGAAATTCTTGCTTTGATCTCTTCTTCGTGACCTGGTTCTCTTGTTATTATCGTTCCCAAGTATTTAAAACGCACACTTCTTCAAAATTTACAGTTTGTATACTTATTGTTATACTTATAGATTTTCCTTCTATAAACCTTTTGTCACTCCAAACTATGTATTTTGTCTTACCCTCGTTTACTTCTAATCCAATTTTTCTAGCAGATTCTAATAGTTTTTGTGTGGCTTTTTGTATCTCCTTTCTTATTCGTGTTACAAACGTCAAATCGTCCGCGAAAGCCAAGGATTGGTGTCGTCTTCCAAAAATTGTTCCTCGTCTGTTTAATCCTGCTTTCCTTATTGCGCTTTCTAATACAATACTAAACAGAATCGACGATAACGGGTCTCCTTGTCTCAGATCTATCTTAACCCTAAAACTATCTGACAAATCGCCTCTAATTTTAACTTTATTTTTTGAGCCATTAAGTGTCATTTTTACCTATTTTATCAATTTTCCAAGGATTTTCATTGCTACCATGATGTTGTATAGCTCCTCTCTCTTGGCACTGTCATAATGCTTGTTTAAAATCTAATTTTTTAAGAAATAGTTTATTTATTATAAACTTATGAATTTCAACCGTTGGCGTTGGGATGATATAAACGATACAGGTTATAAATACAAATATATAAATAATATAATAAATACAGGATATAAACGATACAGGTCTCAGATCTATCTTAACTCTAAAACTATCTGACAAATTGCCTCTAATTTTAACTTTATTTTTTGAGCCATTAAGTGTCATTTTTACATATTTTATTAACTTTCCAAGGATTTTCATTGCTACCATGATGTTGTATAGCTCCTCTCTCTTGGCACTGTCATAATGCTTGTTTAAAATCAAATTATTTAAAATGGAATTTTTTAAGAAATAGTTTATTTATTATAAACTTATGAATTCCAACCGTTGGCGTTGGGTTGATATAAACGATACAGGTGAATCCACTTAATCATATTTATGTGTATTGATAGTTGTATTTCTATTGTTACTAGAGCTGACCAACATGTGATGTTTTGCCTTTCGGATAATATACTGTAGTGTTTCGAAAACCAAAACAGAACCATTAATTCATTTATATTGTAAAATAATTTTAAAGTTTGAATTTGTTTTAGTATTTATTGATTTATCATTGTACATAAAAATGTTTGTTAAATTTGCTATGTACATAAGGTAGGGAGAATGAAAAATAAACTAGAAAGAGTGGGGCTTGAAGGTTGTTGTAAAAGACTTGGGCTGACGCCTTCGCGTCGAATAGACGACCCGCAATAATAATTCTTAATTTTGATTGTTAAAAGAATAAAAGTAAGTTTATTAAAAAATAAAAATTGTTTTGTTTGTTTTAATTAATAAAGTGAAGTGCCAAAAAATTGGAAAACTTGAAGAAAGTGTGATAATTTATTCGATGCATTTAAAGTTGCGTCGCAACAAATTTGTTTGATCAGCTGGAATACCATGTGTGCTTGCAATACTACATTCAAGGCCACAGATTGCAAAGTAAATCAAAAGAGTGAGCAATTTAATTTTAATTTACAAAATTTTAAACACTGAGGAGTCTCATGTTAAATAATAGATGCCCAGTTAAGAGTAATTTCGGGATTAAGCAAATTTTAAAAGATTTGCATAGCTCGGGTCATCTCAATACTTATATTAATTGCTAATATTTTATGTTGTCTTTTTTTTAAACCATACCTTTCCAAGGAATTCACGGCCGCGGGAATTGTGCTCTGCTAGTCAGTCAATTCTCGAATAAAGCGTCTTTGCGTAACAAAATGGCGCCCAAATTAAGGCCTTGGAGAGTATGATTTCAGATTGCTTGGGTCAGCTGTTTATCTGAATTCAGTTGGTTGACAAGACAATGCACAGCGGTGTTGTTTTCATGTTTTTTTGGTTTAATAAAATTTATTGTAATTATCTCTTATGATGAAGTCAAGTTATCTGAATCAGTCAAAATTATTGTTTGAGTTAGTTTGTCGGGGAATCAGTTCGCGAATTACCAATCAATCAATCAACAACATTTATTTGGCTATTTACATAAAATTATTTTTTAAAACATACAAAAACAATTGAACATTTTAAAAAATTTATCATTAAATTTTCATTAAATTCATAATTCATCATTAAAATCATCATTAAATTATCATTAAATCATTTATCAAAATTTAATGAAAAAGTTAAAAAACGAGATGGTGAGAGACCCCGCAGTAACATGTAACTCTCTTTGCCGGAAGTTTTAGTGCCCGAGGCATTTTTAAATATTTTGTTAAATTATGGCGTTTTAGTCCGTATAGTTTTATAACTTATTAAATTTGGAAAGGTTGCAGGAAAAAGTTTAAAAATAAACCTGATTTAAAAATCGAAGTATTTACAAGGAATTTGGAATACCTAGGTACTCCGTACTCGTGACGTTGCTAGTGTCTGATATCTTAGTCGTCTTCGACATGGTGGTTGTCCTTTGTCAGTGTATGCAGGAATATTGGTAGGTTTTGGTACGTCAGTTTGTGTTTCAGTCGGAAAGGGGAATTGTCGTGTCGCAGTTTCATCATGTCTTGGGTAAGTTTACTTTTTGAAAATTGGGTGTGGTAGAATTTAGATGAAAGTCGGTTAACGTTGTTTTGAAAGTGTGCGACGTTTGTCAGTTTGTTTATTTTATATTAATTTGGTTTGTATAAATGAAATTTATTAACTAACAAATAGTGACAATTTAATTTTTTACTTGCGTACAGAATTGATTCATTTTTTCATTCAGTCATTCATGTTTTCAGAAGAAGATTCTTTTTTTTTGTTTCTTGTTTGAATCTGTTAAAAAATAATTAATATTAAAATGTTGTTTAACTAAAATGTTAGAACTACCCACCGACTTGTGCTGTTATGTAAAATGGTTGTGCAAGTCAGCTTCATATCGCTGCGGCTTAATCTGTTATCAGCAAATTTTAAAATTTTATATAATGCTTCTATAATATTTTCGAAGCTAGAAAATTTAATTTTTTGTTTATTTTTGTCATGTGTGGCACCACTGCACAAGCACTTAGTGATTAATTCACGATCAAAAATTTCATCGAAAATTTTAAATCAACATTTTTTGGCTTCCACTCTTCCAGTTTTTTTTCAAATTTGTGACATGTAGTCAACAAATAACGTATTAAACTCTTGCTCATTTAGTCGTTCTTCTAAATTCTCCACCTTTTCTACAGAACCGACATTTAAAATTTCTTTTACGGTTTCAAATTTTGAAGTGTCGATGTTGTGCTCTTCCGGAGATATGCCAATTCGAAGAAATTTATCTTGGAGAATTTCCATCTTACTTCAAGTTTTCTTTAGCCATTGTCCATCATTGTACGTGGTTAAAGCAATTTTTTCGAGCCCAACCCATTCGTTCTTCAATTTTTTCTAATCTTTTTTCCAAATTTTGGAATATCTTCATTAGTGCTTGGCAAAAGCGTTGTCTAAAATATGTAATTCGTTAATATAAATATTTGAAAATTGTTGTTTAATGTTTGTTGTGCAATGCTTGAAAATGCTTGTTTAAATTATTACTAATTACTAATAAAATACCTCGGATTCCAGCATAGAATTAAAATCATCCCCACAGTTAGGAATAGAATCTTTTCTTTTTTCATTTTATTCCAATGAAACTGTATTTTTTAAACCTAAACTATCAATCCGCAGCACTTGGACTTCAGAATTTTCGACATTATCTTCCTAACACATTAATTCGTTAGGAAAAAATGAATCTTGGGTTGTATGGACAAAGTAAATCGAAACAAAAATCTGTTTAAACCAATGTTTCGAAAGATTTATTCTCTCATCTTCAGAGTGGAAAAGAGAGGCAAACATTGGTAGTCTGTTAGGAAAAAAAAGAGACATGGTTACACTCACCAAAAACAATACAATAATACAGCGTTTGAACTTTACATGTGCATGGTTGCGGAGAGCAGCAGGATACAAATGGCCGGTAGCTCATTAACCGAGTCAAAATTTGTTAAAAACACAATACAACATTTAAATGTAAAGATAAAATATATATGTACAATAAACTATGTCAACATGACAAAAACTTAACATATAATTTTAAAAATTAAACGGTCTAACTACTATAAAGCTTAAATGTAAAAATAATGTCAAAGATAAGGCCGCCAAGGTGAGATTGAATGTGGCTATGCCGTTCCAACAGATAAGTTAAAAGTATCAAATTGCTGCAAATCGCTAAATAATAAAATGACCGATAGAGCCATCTAACGGTAATGAACTAAAAGTCAAAAGTAAACAAACCAGGGCCAGTGCAACCTGTCACCAAGCGACAACAAACAATGAAAATTAAAAAACAAAAAGCTACAAAAAAACTGGTCTAGGTCCAAAACAAACTTGACAAAACCGCTTGACGCTACAAATGTTAGGTAGGCGACACTTTGCTGTTAAATTTCTTTAATAAGACCTTGAAACCAGTGTTGATATAGCCGTAGTCCGTTTGTTTGTTGACATTTTCGACTGTGGTAGATATGTAAGCCGCCTCCAAAAAAGTTCTCTTGAGGTAATTAGACTCACTAGCTAAAACCTCCACATTATCATTGCTGGAAACATATCCACACTCCAACAATGTTCAGATAGACCTGTCTTTCCTGAACCACACCTGATATCATAGCGGTGTTGGTCCAATCTAGATATCAATCTTTACTTGGTTTGGCCGATGTAGCATTTTCCACACGTTAAAACAGAGTTTTTTAATTTTAAGTAATTTTTATCATTTCTATAGTGTAATTTTTTCAGATTTATATTTTCTTGTTTATTCAAATATTCTAAGTTCAACCCTGTTAAATGTGAATTATTGTCATTTTGGTTTCTTTAAATCGGGATGGGACAACTCGGCGCCAAACCAATTCGGCGTCGGGACATTTCGGCGCTAAGAAAACTCGGCGCCGATCAAGCTTACTATCTGTCATTTGTTATTTTTTATAAATATAAAAATTTAAAGTTATAAAATTGGTATGTAGGAACACTGGTCCCAAAGATCTTGATAGCATATGTAACTCTTCGATAAAAAGAAAGAATGAAAAAAAAATTAACATTATTTGCAAAAACTTTTATTAATTTTGAATTTTATAATTTGAAAAATACGAAAATAATACAAAAAGTTTTTATTGCTTCATTTGATAGTTATGAGCTATACCGCGTAAAAATACAATAATATTACGATTTTCGTAATCTGTAACGAGTTTTAAGATTCGTTCATCGCAATCCCTGTATTTTTTTAATTTTTTTGGAGGCTCGTAGCCTGCCACGAGTTGTTCATAAAATAAATCGCGACCCTTTTGCACTTTTTTAAGTCCTTCAATTAACTTCCATATTGTTGGGTGGTCCATTGCCAGTTCGGTTTGTAATCTGTGATGACTGGCTTCTGCGTGGTTATTGGTACGATCTTCGCCATTTAAAGTTCTTTCGTACACATTCCACATCTCCACAAGAAATAAAGGCGGACACCTCCTATCTCTGCGCCTATTTGGTCTTCCTAGGTAGTTATCTTCAAACCATTCTAAAAGTGGTCGAAGTTCGTCCGCAATTTCATCTTCCAAAGCATCAAACGCTTCATCTAGATCAGGAATCGGAACAAAGGCGATTGCGATTATCATTCGTGCTTGTAGAGAAAAATCTGGATCACTATTGTAGCAATTTAACAATTGCAATTGTGCAAGATGATTTTCATGTTTTTTGCCAAATGAAAAAAACATCCATGTATGTTAACTTGTGGAAAGCGCTCTATCATGATTCGGAAAGCTGCTACTTCGTAATCACAAGCGATCACTCTTGGCTGCATGGTAGGTTCTAGAGCTTGGATCATTTCGAATAATTGATTGTAAGTGGCTCGTTCCTTATTTAGCAAAAGAGCATACAAAACAGGATGAACACCTCAAAATTGTTCAGCTAATATAATATAAATTTGAGAGAACAATCTCGGTGCTGACTTAAATGTTCCGTCTGCAAACCATTGTGTGAATTTCCGTAAAATTTGGAGGCCTTGTCTTCTTCCAAAAATTAAGATTCTGTTCCGTCTTGGACCACTGTCAGCTAATAAAAATGTTTCTCATACTTCTGGTTGCGCTTCATACATGGTATAAATTTCTGGAATAATGAGTTCTTCAAGATTTTCGGGTTCAGCAGGTGCAGCATTTATCTCATTTCTTTTTCTTCGTACCGTTTTCCGAAGTGCTTCGTAGTTTGGAAGTATTCCCGCGGCAGCTTGTGATAAGCCAACGGTACATTCTTCTACAACTTGGATGGTGTTTTCTACCGTTGTTTCCGAGCGATGTTTAATCTTACTAATAGTTTTATCTTTCTCAATTTTTGCAGGCACGCTGTGGTGTGAATGTTCGTTTAATTTTTTAATTGCTTCTTCGCCCCTAGTATGTAATCGTGCTTTACAGCGACCTTTTTCTTCGCATTGCCAAAATTTACCGATTTATTTGAATTCATTTTATCAAATACATATATAAAACCGTCAACCGTCAATTTTTCTTTTCCTCTCTGAGATAAAACTTGATCTGCCATCGTAGTTATCTTTTGTTTTCTAAGTACTCCAGTAATTAATCAATTTTAAATTTCATATTGTTAAGTTTCAATTTCACTTATATAATAAAAAATTTTACAAATTATTACCAATTCAAAATAAAAATTACAAATTTTAAAAACCCCTGACTGCAAAAAAAAATTCCAAAAATGAACATTAATATAAAAGCACCTTACTTAAAAACTACTGTTCCCTTTGTTAAGCTTCAGTTTCACTTATATAATAAAAAATTTTACAAATTATTACCAATTCAAAATAAAAATTAAAAATTTTAAGAACCCTTGACTGTAAAAAAAAATTACAAAAATAAAAGTTAATAATAAAAGCACCTCACTTATAAACTACTGTTCCTTTTAAAAAGGAAAAAAAAATTTTTTCTTCTTCACTCGACATAAAGTCTAAAGTCAAATACTTAACTCGAAAAATTAACTTATGATCCCCCCCCCCTCTGCAAGATTTTAACATTAATTTTGAAGTCGTGGAAAACGAAAATTTGTCCCACTTACGAAAAGTGTTTATACATTCCATATTAAAAATTCTCCGTCATAACAAACATAAAGTCTCAAGACACTTAACCCGAAAAATTAAATTATTCCTCCCCCCCCCACTACAAAATTTAAACATTAATTTTTAAGTCAAAGAAATTAATTTTTATTTTTGGAATTTTTTTTTTACTCTCACGGGTTTTTAAAATTTTTAATTATTTTATTTCACTCGTTTTGGAGTATATTTTGTCAAAATGTATAGAGAAAGTAATATATATGTTTTAAACTGCTTCGTGATCATCATCCGATGAGACGTCAACACCTCATCAGATTGTAGTTCTACCAGAACGATTGGCGGAATTTGTTCGTCTTTTAATACAGAGGATTGTGCAGGGGCGAGTGCATAAATTTTGGGGATGGGGGGAGGGGGTTAGAGATAGATTTCTGAGATATAATTTCTTCTCATGGGTGAAAATTGTATTTTCCAGCCAGGAACACTCTCCTGGTCTTTACAAACATGCTGTCAAAAAGGTACGTCGCTATCTGTAACCGTTCGGGAGATATGGTGACAAAACATATATGTACAGTGGTGTATTCAAGGGGGAGAGCTTGGGGGGCTCGCCCCCCCCCCCCCGAAATTTTCTTTGTATTGTAATTTTCTAACTTTCTATTATGCGTTTGACTTTGAAAATTTGAAAAATTTTTGTCTGCGACGCTATTACAAGACTTGCTTTGCTCGTGCCTCCCCCCCCCCGAATTAAATTCCTGGCTACGTCACTGTATATGTATATATATATTGCTATGTTTTGGTAACGAATTTATTCGCCCGAGACCAAGATCTTAGCTTCTTGTTCCATTTGTTCGGTTTTGTTTTTATTCTCTTTACAAATTTTATTATTTCTAATATCTCAGGTTTCTCAGGGTCAAAAAGTAGGTTGCTTTTTTTTTGGAAGCCTCACGTTGCATGCAACAATTGTGTGTAATTCACCCCGGGGTGTATTAAATTATTTATTATATTGTTTCTTCCCATTAAATTTTAATGGGAATTTTAAACTCGTTTTCAATATAATTTTAAAATGGTAACGTTAAATTTTATGATACCCATATCGCAAACCGGCTTATCGACCAAATTTTGTAGTTCCTTGAATACATTTTTAATTTTAATATTATACAATTTTTACCATTTACTTTTTTTTCAATTACAATTCTTAAACTTTATCCATTTCCAATTTTAATTACGTAATCTTCTTCCGTTTAATTTTTATCTTTCAAAAATCCGTTTAAACTTTCCTCACAATCAATATATCCATCCATAAATCTTAATAAAACAATATTCAATCAAATAAATCACTTATATTTTAAAAACTACAAAACTTATCAAAAATTATTCGGATTAATAAATTATACGTTCATCAACGTCGACCATTTTTGGCAAAAGGCTTCGTATCAAAGTGATCGGTCCCCACCTAGCAAATTCCACAATGTTACAACTTAATAATTAATACCATAATTTTACAAAAATGCATAGGGTGGGTCCGAATCAGTTTGAAACACCACAATATTGCGATGTCCACCGCGGTCAAAGAAGAGAGTTCTTGGTGAGAGGGATTTCCATTATCCTACAACTGTTCATAGGATACTGGGGATCGAGTAACAAATTATCATCGTTGACTTAATTTTAATCTTGTGTAAATAATTTAAGTTACCATGTTCCTAATTTTAAGTTTTAACGATCCCAAATTTTATGTGGAATAATGATCTAGATATGATCGACCTTTTGATAATTTTTTATAAATGGAAAAAAAAAGAGCGGGCTGGATCCAAGGGGATAGGGGAAAATAAATAGACAGGTCGAAAACATCCGCATGAGCGGAACGGCTCGCGAAATTTTTCGGCGAAAAATAATCGCAAAGTGACACAAAACTCCGCAAATCGGAGAAGTCGGAAAGTTAGTTGTGCTGCGGTACAAGAGAAGCCAGTGTGTTCTCCAAGCCCCGAAAGAGATTCGTGCCATTTTGATTGGACCGCGCTCGTGCCCAAAATAGTGGAACCACGCGCTACAAGTCAAAAAAAAGAAGAAAATAAGGTCATACCCAAATTTTTATCCCAGACTATCATTTTCATATTTTTATCTTTCGTTGTGTTCCTTTTTGTTAAATTGTTGTGTGTTACTCTTACTAGTATTAAGTACACGCACGACCACAAACGCCACACAAACACGTTAATTTTGTTAATTTGTATAAGTTTATTTCGTTTTGTTTATATAATATTTTTTTGTCAATAAAAAAAATTGTGTTTCCCATAAACACTCTTTGATTGTGAAAAAGCAACAGAGGTGGAATAAGTAATAGGGGAGGACATAGCAATATATATAAATATCTAGGGATGTAGATCCTTGTATGTATTTATTATAAAAAGGTGTGTTTTTCAAAGTACATTCGTAATTATCTTATATAAAGAATTGCTTTTTTTAATCCGCGGAATAAAAGGATTATCGGATCAGCCAATTTAGAGCCGCTACAAATATATAAACACAGATTGTACATAGTAACTTCATATACCCTGTGTTTTTGAAAAAAACAGTCAGGGGTAAAAATTTTGCTCAGTTTTATTTAAATTTAGTTTAAATACTTTATAATTCACTTGGCGCCGAGTTGACCTGGTGCCGAGTTGGCGGCGCCGAGTTGTACCTGACCGTCTTTAAATATTATGTTTCTTTGTAGTATGTAATTATTTAATTAAGAGTTAAAATTTATTATTTTAACATCACATACTACTAAATACCACAAAAATACTTAAAAAATTCTAAAAACTTTATTAAGTTATTTTCTATTTTAAATATTAAAATAATGAATTTTAACAAAATTTTAACAAAAATTTACATTTAACAAGTTTGGACTTAGAATATTTGAATTAATATTAATATAATTATTAATTTTATTTATGCGCATAAATCTAAAGTATATAATTAGTGGTATAAAAACGGTCTTGTTTTTATGGTTTACAGTTACCATTTTACATTTAACATCAGTTGTTGAATATGATTGTAAGTCGTTTCTTTCACATTCAGAAATAAAAATATGTAAACGCGAGGATTGTACAGGTTTTTCAAAAAAATTATCCAATATTTTTAAACGTGAACTATAAGCACCTTGTTTTGTGATGTGGTGGTAATATACTTAACAGCAACGATTTAATTAGTTTTAGTCAACATCTATTTGTTGCGAACATCATTTTGCAATATTAATCCATCGGCTAATTCAACATTACGAAATAAATATGTCGAATCTGGCAATAATTCTTCTACTGCACTGAATGTTAATAAATTTCCAAATCTTTCCACTTCATCAACTAAATGACATAAATTATAGACGTTGCTCGTTACAAAATTTAAAAAAATGTTGATATTAGATCAACTAGTAAAAATTCTTTTAAAACAACAATACTTACATTATGGAAAAAGGTTACAAACTCTGTGCTCTTCCAATAAGCAATACAGTCAAGCCCTCGAACTTGACGATGAATTTCTTTCGGCGATTTTAAATTTTTAAGTAATCTATATTTATAACAGAAATATCTCTTAAAGACCATTTTTTAAAACTAATAGTTTTAAACCAACCAGTTTTCCAATCAACTAACTGTTTTTTCATTATCCCCAAGTAAATTAAATGGTATAATGTCAGAAACTGGAAAATCATCGACCATATTGATGGGAAAGGATTTGTAATGCTTTTCATCACTACAACTTCGAAAACTTGCATCCGTCCTTTTCTGTATATGAAATCGAGGAAATACATTATATCTAGAAACATAAGAAAATTCTCCAACAGTGGTACATTTCAGGCAACCGTACTGTCCATTAAAGTTGGCGACTCATTATATTTTAGAATATTCATTAATATTGGCCAAAATTCAAATTTAGAACTATTGTTTTATAGTATTGTGTAACACGGGTAGGCTTTGATTAATTAAATAATTGCGACCGTCCTGTATTAATTGAAGGTAATTAATTCGCTGCCACCAAAGTCGATTATGAGCTGACTTAAGCTTGTTAATTGATGATCGGAGACGTAGGATTATTAACAATCTAATCACCTTGCGATAGCAAGAAAAGAATAAAATCATATAATTCTATGTCTATTTAATCAATATAATGCAAAGTAAATAATACACTGAAATTCATAAACAAAAATACAAAAGAAAGAAATTATTTAGTTGAAAGTAACAACTAATATTTAATAAAAACAATTTTAGTTACGTTGCGACACAAATCAAAAAAAAGAACAATTTTCGATACATAGATTGTTTATTTGTTTACCTTCTTGTTGAATTTAGCGAAGCAGGAAACACACACTCACGAGTTTAAAATAAAATAAAATTACACTTTGGATGTATATATATAAAAAAAAGAATTTAAGTTTTAGGCTGTTCGATTGTCACCAAAGAAAAAAAAATATTAAAATTTAACTAGGCACTTAAAAAAAATGAAAAGTTGAATGATATACTGCTAACAAAATTTGAAGATGAAGTCTAATGACTGTTACTAACGAAATTTGAAGATGAAGTGATGCTGCCCGGAAGGGAACCCCTATTTATGTTAAATTCCAGGGTTGCCGATAAGGGCTAAAGTCGCTTAACCGATACAATTTTATTCCCGAAAACTGAATAAATCGTGAAAACTCTAAAATGACAATTTTGTTATATCGTCTATGAATAAAGAGATATGTATTCTAAATTTAATTCAAATCCGGCAAATTGATCATTAAAAGATGAAATAAAACCAGTGCGTATCAAAAGTTGATGCATAATTCATATTTTAACATGTAATTTTAAAAATGGTTTTGGGTTCACTGGTCTAGTCCAGTCCGACTATAGCCGTTATTTTCGGTCAGTGAAAGTTTATGATGCTCGAAACTTTAGATTCTCGAGAATTATCAGTTGGAGTTCCCCTGAACTTGTATTTAATGATTTTATGATCTCCAGATGTTCTCAGTGGAACTTTATAATTTGATAATTACTTATTTGAATCGCAATTCCGCTATTTTAATTTTATATACTCCCGATTGAAATTTTATTAGTTCCAAGCTCATATAAATTTCGACTCTGAAATGTCGCGGGTTTTGCATTTACTGGCAATTAGTGTGTAAATTGTTTAATGTGACCTGTCATAAAAAGTCGAAACTTATCTATTTTATGAGTTTCTTAGTAATAAAGAGGTCCGACTTGTCCTAACAGATTTCAACATGTGTTCATGTAGTGTGTATTCCCAGAATGTTCCAAATAATTGTCACACAATTTTAATTGCACCATACTTAATTAAGTCTCTAGCTCGTTGAAGGTATTTTAATCGTATTTAAAAAAAAAGAATTTTAACCAATCGGTTTTAGCGATGCATATAAAAGTTTGAGTTGGTTTCGCATTAATCCGTCGATATTTACATTTATTGCAATTTCTTGTGGTAACCTCTTCAAAATATTTTCTCAAACATAATTCTACACCGTTGTGCCAATACTGACCGTTATTGTCATATTTTGTTATACGAGTACTAACATTTTTCGGAGTGTTTTTCAGCGTTCTTGCATCTTTTGACAAATTTAATTTAAAAGCATTATTTCAAGTGCCAAAAACTCTTCAACAGCAAGCTGCTTAATAAGGTGTTTGATTGCCCATATTCCTAACTTAGGTACTTTTTAACTCGAAATAACGAAATATAATTTAGTCAATATTCTACATCACTATCGTTACTGTTATAAAGGTTTTCGTTAGCTTTTTCATTTTCGTCTTCACAGTTTTCGGCTTCTTCGCAGCGTTTATTATTATTATCACAACTATTTATAATTTTATTATCAGCTGTTACTAATTTCCGATTCATTAGGATTGTTTACCAAAATAGCAGCTTTTTATTGTTGTGACACATTTTCAGCAAACGATGCAATATTGTTTTCAGTGGCAAATAATTGAGTATTTTTTGAGATACTTGTATGTGGTAAATTATTTTGCATACGTCGTTTGTATGCACTACTTTTCTTAAATTTTTGTATTGCGTCATCAATCTTCGAATTTTAAAATTGTTTAATAACATTATTATAATACGATAGTTTTCCATTTTAGTGTTCTACGTTATTAGAAAGAGAACCTAAAAAATGAATTTTTTAAGTGGATAATGTGGTAG
Source organism: Cantharis rustica (assembly GCA_911387805.1). Taxonomy (NCBI): domain Eukaryota; kingdom Metazoa; phylum Arthropoda; class Insecta; order Coleoptera; family Cantharidae; genus Cantharis; species Cantharis rustica. The sequence goes on from OU426880.1 coordinate 33,223,594, forward strand.
TTACTAGTATGTAATGTTAAAATTAACAAACTAAAGGTGGATTTATATGTGTTTTAACGCGTCAGAATGACATCGGTTCCTAACATTTAGATGGTGACGATTATATTAGTATGTTATGTGTTGTGATGACTTCTGGTGTGTCGCATCAGAAACAATTCCGGTCTGCATCAGAACATCAGACGTGGGTTATGTTGATTCACATCAGATCAGACAAGTGTGACATGCCAGTGTTAGAGAACAACACCTTGCTCACTAAATGGATCTACCTGAGCTGAAACAAACGCGGACGTTTGTAAGGGCCCCGTCGAGTGAGTCCAAAAGGAATAAAATACTCATGTTGAGTAGGAATCAACTGAGAAGGCTAGTGGGACTTTTTACAGGACACTGCTGCCTTAAAAAGCATCTCAATATCATGGGGCTGGCTGAAGATCCTACTTGTAGGATGTACCTATGTACGATTGTAATATGTCACCACATATTATGTAAATGCCCGGCTTTGGGTGGGAGCAAGCTGCGTCACCTCGTGTCTCCTTACCCAACAACTGAGGAGACGCAGTTGCTGGAGTAAAACTTGGAATAGGGGCACAATAAGCTTGAGCTTCAGTGCAGTGGGAGTCATGCACCACAACCCGTTAATAATAATAATAATAAGGTTACCATGACTTCACTGGGTAATGACGGAGAACAAAGAAGAATTTTTCATCATAGAACATCGCTCATGTGGTTGAAGATTTTGAATAAATACTGACTTTCCTTGAATCCCAGTGATGACGCTTTTGGTTGATTTGAAGCAATGTTAATATTTTCATGTAGATTCCGATTAACGGGATGCACACATGTGCATGAAGTTGGTTCGCGTCTAAAGATACCCAACACTTCACTATTACAAACTTTACTAAAGTGCAAACAAGCTTAAATTTAACATCGGACCACACTCCAGTTATACTCACAGTTGGTTCAACTATTATTAAAAAGCAGCCAACGCCTACTCTCTATAGCAAACGCACTAATTGGGATAATTTCGGAGAGTACTACACTACCGACAAAAGATTTGAGGCTGGGTACAAAAGTTTTGAAAAAATTAATAGGAAACAAGAAAATAGTTTACATTTTTGAAAACTATCACTGCACTGGGGTTTATACATATGTATTGTAATGGTATTTTCGTAGAAAATTTACCACACACTTGTTTTTACTCGGGCAACCCTGGTGTGCGGGATCAGTTGGTAATTTTCAAAGGTCGAAGGGTTCTAGCGTTTCAAAAAAAAATAAAAAAAAAAATAAATAAATGCTTCTCCAATGTAAAATGCAATTTAAATTCAATGTCATGTACAATTTTATTGGGCTCGTACTTTTAATTTTATTCTTATCCAAATCGACGTGTTATCTTTTGAACCGTTCGCTCGCACAAATACAATTTCAAATCTTCCAATTTCCAATACAAATCGAATTTATAACTTTAAATGCTCGTTTTCCAAAATAATCAACTAAATTAATTCACAATCGTCGCTCAGTATCGACTCATCAAAAAAAATATCCAAAACAACTTCAAAAAAATACGCAATAATGCGTTCGCACAAAATTCACTTTATTTAATTTAATTTCAAATCAATATTCACAAATTCAAAAATTATTACAAGATCTCAAAATGTTACAGAGAGCCAAAATCAACGACCAGCTCGGTCGCTCATCTTGGCGAAAAAGCCCTTATCTCTATCTTTTCTCCCCACTCTGCACTTTTACCAATTCAAACGTTTAAAAATGAAATTAACAAATTTTTACAATTTAGTACAGGGCGGGTCGAAATATTTTGTTTCACGACAATATATTGTGGTGTTTCAAAATGATTGGGACTCACCCTATGTATTTTGGTGAAATTTTGGCATTAATAATTAAGTTGTAACATTGTAGGATTTGCTAAGTGGGGATCAATCACACGAAATTCGTGGCTTTTTTGGCCAACTATGGCCGACAGCGGGTGCGAGACTTTGTATGCCCGCTGAGTTTTGATATTTTTGAGAATTGTAAGTAATATTTTAATTTGATTGATTTAAAGTGATTTGGAAAGACAATATTTCGAATAATAAATTTGTTTTGCACATAAAAGTGGAAAATTAAATTATATTTGTACGAGCGAATGTGCGAGATATTGATAACTCGTCGAATTGGATAAGGACAAATATCGATACTTCGTTCCCTTTAAATAAAATTAAAATTTTATTTAACATTTGCATTACATTGAATTTAAATTGCATTTTGCATTGTGAATTGGTTATTTTTGGAAAAGCATTTTTCTTCCGTCGTTAATGAAGGCTTACATGTGAACTCACCCCTGACGATACTTGCTCGACGACTGAGAAAGCTAGCCGTGGTAATTTTTCTGGTTTGTGGTGAAATTAATATTTTAAAAATTTTACATCATATCAATATATATAGCCTGTCTAGATAAAAATTTTGGTATTAGCTTCTTTTTGTTTATCTTGAATAAAGTTATATAAGATAATTTAAGTTTTATTTAAAAAAATTAGTTGTATTTTGTCAATAATCAGAAAATTAATTTTTTTTGAATCAAAAATATAAACAACGCATGATTTGTTATTAACAATGACTTAAGAAATATATTAAAATATTATTATATTATGTAAATATATCATTTCAAATAAATATATCGTTTGAAAGTGTAGTATAACTACGTTATTTCTAGCATTTCACCTACCTGCCTCAAACTTACTGTCAGTAGTTATATGATGCGACTTCTAAAATTGAATTTAGCGCCAATATCTACTTACCGATGACACGGAAAAATAGCCATGGACCACCACATTGTGAAATTATCTACCGCACGCTATCTAGTAACCAGTTCTTTTTTCCGTTGTACAAAACAATATTGTTAACACAGCTGAAACAAACAGATGACCGTTCCAAAAACTAGAGACGATCATAAACGCACAACACAAATAAAACTACATATTGTCATGTTTTGAAACCATAAAAAAATGTTAATTTATTATTTTGTAAATAATTTTGAACTTTTGTTTGTAAATGTTGATTATTTATTTGTAAATACATTGTACATAGAGTTAAGTTTGAAAATAATGTTGTATTGGTAACCGTGCATTATTTTTAAAATTTTGACGTTAAATTTTGGAATTCATTGGAGATTACGTGTGCGTTGCACATCTGTAGAGCCGCACATGGTCGAAAGACCTTCAATTTTAATTCTTGTTCACGGCAAACTTAACAATGTTAATTTTAAATAAAAAACAATTTAACAAAACCATCAGTAGCGCATTAAAATTTATTTAACTTATAACCTAGGGTATATTTTTATTTTTGTAAATTTGATTTTGCAGATTTGATATACAATAATATTAATAATACACATACAAATTATTTACTACAAATAAAAAATTTCGTCGAATTCAGCCGGATTACCAAACGTTCCTAAAATGCTCGCCGCATTACCCCTTTGAATTTCCAGGCTAATACGTTGAATGAAAAAAGACTTGGCACGACGATCACCGGATTTTTCAATTAAAATTTTGCCAATATCATTAGCAAATTGTTTAGAATCAGATGACTACGTACCAAGTGTCCCTACCGTAAAGCCCAAAAATTCAAAGTTGTCACGTAGACCAGCATACTTGTTTGATTTTAAATTTTGAACATTCAAAGCTGCTGCTCCTGCCGACCGAGATGAAGACAAAACGTGGCTTGGAGCTAACGTGTCCACGCACGTGGCATCCCACACAAGTGCTTTTCCACGGCACCAGAGTCATACCGTCAGGACGCTTCCCGTCATCGCGAAACATGCCCGGCGGTTCCAACACAGCAGGAATGTTGCGAATGTTGCGTAAATACGTAACACATTTTTGTCTAATAGGGTACCAAGGTTTGGAGATGGGAAAGCTTGAATCCACGCACCGGCTTCAAATTGCGAAGAAGCTAAAATTCGTGCTCGATTAACATCCGAACTCCTCTCTAAAATGGTTTTATGAAGAATTTCCATATTTGGGCTATCCTAACTACTCTGCAAATTTAGAGAAGCAGGTAAATCTAAACCTGGACATAATGTCCTCCAACCGTTCACTGCTTCATCCATAGAGCTGATCTTAAAGCCACTGTGAAGTGGCTTATGATATGAAGATAGAAAGGCGGGAAGAGCTACGTCCGAAACACGTCGAATGCCAATTCCTCCAAACTTAATTGGAAGGCTGGCTAATTGCCACAAAATAACATCATTTAATGGAATATTTAAAATTTCTTCGATTCCGGATCTAATACAATTGTTCATTTTAATGAGCAAAGATGTGTTCTTCCAAATAGGACTACACCTTAAAAAGTATATTAAGCGTGGAATTAGAAAGCAATGACGAAAAAGAAAAAATGCTGCGTGTGGTTGGATATTGCGAAGTCGTTCAATGAAAAATTTTATTTTAATAATTTTTTCTTCAAAAAAGGGGTTTCACCGATTCCTCAAATAAAGGTGCACCCAAAAGAAAAAAATTATCTTTGGAAACAATACGAAATCCTGGAAAAAGATTGTCGAAGTGACTAATGAATAATGGTGTTGTTTGGCTAATGAAAACAACGAAGAGAAAAAAACCTTACATTTGGTTGGATTAAGTTTTAGGCCAATTTCACCAAACTTATGAATTAAAATATTTAAATCTTTTAAAACATCTTCAGATTTTCCACCTATCGTTCCATCATCGAGGTACCAAACATTAAGACTTGATTTTAGAAGACTTACAGTAGGATTAATTGTAAGGCTGAATAAAGCAGGACCCATAGGGTCGCCTTGCTGACAACCAACGGCAGATGAAATAATATGATTTCCTTTTAAAAGTACCGACGGGCTCGAATAATTTTGATAAATATAAGGAAATGCAAGCGGAATTTCGGTTTTAACTGAATTTAAAATTGAGTCTCTATCTAAAGAGTTAAACGCGTTGCTAACATCTACTTTTAAAATAACTTCAACTTCACTGTCATTTTGAATGAATGATCTGACTGCATGAACCGCAGCTTCGCAACCACACTTAACACCAAAACTCAATTGTATTGGACTTAGTATATTCACAAGAGGATCTTTTAGAGCTTTGCACACAATTTTTGAAGTGATTCTACGAAATGTGCAGCCAATGGCAATTGGTCTTATTCCACCTTCCTTTTCTTCAGCGCAATTAAATTTGCTCCATATAAGTATGGAATGAACTGATTATTAATTTTACCATTGAGCATTAAATTTGACAGTTTCAATAGAGCTTGAAGTAATTTTTTATCAGATTTACCGTTAGAAGTTACAAGCAAATCCTTTAGGTGTTGTGGTGAAATTCCATCCATACCTCCAGCAGACCCATTAGGAAATGACATAACAGCTTCTAAAACGTCATTTTCTGGTATAATTACATGTGGTCAGGTGTCAGGTAGGTCATCACGGATTATAGAAGGACGCAAAGGAAGAGGGTGTTTGTCCTTCAAAGAATCTAATATTTCGTCGCTATCGGGGGCTATAGTATCATCCGCCGATAATAGGCGTACTGCTCCTCGAACGTCCCCGTCATATAATTTTAGTTCTGCTTTTCTATAAATAGACGTATTACAACTGTGAAGATTCAAATCTATGCTTGGCAATTTATAATGAGATAAATTATGCTTTATTTTTGTGGTCAGGGATACTTTTTTACCATTATTTTTCTTGTTATCCACATGCAGAACTGAATATGAAAAATAAAACAATTCTTGCCAGTTAATAAAGTTATTAGATGACACACAACTTTCAATTATATTAGACAATTTTCTGGATACAGATTCACGAGCTTCACGAGGTATTCTTCTGACTATTGCCTTTGAAGATTTGTATTTTTTTAATCTATCTAAGAAAGAGATTACATCTTCATTAATTAATGTATTATTAATTGAATTATTAGATTCGTTTAAAATCGAGTTACTAGAAAATTCTCTATGGGCACGAGTAATATGTGTTTTTAAGCGTTTGAATCCTGATTTTCCACAATGAGGGCAAGTCGACAAAGCAGTTGCTGCAACAACGAAAGATGGACCAGAATCTTGAGAATACCCAAATGGACCCGGATTCTGTTCAATATCTCAAGATAAAATAATCAACAAAAAGATTAATTTAAAATTCACAATTATTGGTGCAGCACAGTTTCCTTTATAAAACCGAGTAAACGAAGTTGATTTAACTTTATCGACACAAATTGAAAATCGAGAACTGAGTTCAAAAATTATAAATTTTAGTCTTCCTTTTTTTTTGTGGATATTTTGTGAATATCCTCAAGTGCATTTTTAATTTGTTAAATGTTATTTTGCTATCTGCAAATAAAAGCACGTTTGATGACAAAAATTAATTTGTGGCGAATATTTATTTTAAAATTATAAGAATTAAGAGTTTCTTTGCTTTTCTTTTTTATTTGAATTACTATTTTTATTTAACATTAAAGTCCAAGTTGGAATAGTACAATACAGTCGAGTCGCGAAATAGTAAATACCGTATATAGTGAACTACCGGAAATAGTAAACACAAAAATTTTAACATTGAGTGTATGTATATGGGGGACTCCTATATAACGAACAGCGGTAACCCCGATACAGCAAACTGCGTACAAAATCGTGCATTGAATGACACATTTATAGGGACTTCCCCCAAGACTAAGAATTTACATTAGGTAACACACTATTTACACTTTATTTTACTCGTAAAGTTAGCATAAAACGCAATTTTTATACAATGGCTTATAATGAAATCCGGCTATCCTATGCTAGCAATGTAAATTTTACTTTTTGAAAACTCTTTTTCTACCTATGTAAAAATCGCTTTTACAAAAATATTTTTCAGACATTTTTTGTAGATAATTTCATTCTCTTCATTTTTGTTTATATACATTTTTTTTACTTTGTCGCATCGTTTTTGCCCGAGAGTGACTTAAACCAGTCTCGGTAAAAATCCAATGAGAATCCCCTGAAAATACCATAAAAATTCCATTTTTAGTTGAAAACGATGCGACAAAGTAAAAAAATGTATATGAACAAAAACGAAGAGAATGAAATTAACATTATTAAGACCAAAAATGCCTGAAAAATATTTTTGTAAATGCGATTTTTACATATTAAAAGAGTTACGGTTTGACGCTTAAGTGCTTCGACTACGAAGCAGAGATTCTTGGCTCGAACCCGAGTAGAGCTGAAACTTTAATTTCTAGCCGTCCTCCCTCGGCGGGTAATGGTAAATCACCGAGGTAATATGCCTTGAAAAACCCTTCATAAATTGAAGTGGTTAGCCAAAACTCACTGTGGGTTGTAGTGCTGGTCTGTAAAAGAGTTTTCAAAAAGTACAATTTACATTGTTAGCATACAAAGAAAAAAAATTTCATTTTTTAAGTTATTTTTCTATTCCACTAAGTGTTTTGAGAACGCGCTTATTACTTAAAAATTAAGCATGTAATGCAAGAAAAAGTGTTGAAACCAGGATATCGAATATTATACAGGGAACGAAATTCAGATTGATTCTGATCCAGAAAATGAAGACGAGGATGAGATGGTTTCTTATAGTTTCAATAAATCGAAGCTTTTATTTTCAAAATGTTATTTTATTGTAAATTTTGTAAATACCGAAATAGTGAACAACCCCGAAAAAGTGAAAGGTCTTTGCCATATTTAATTCAATATTTCGCGACTCGACTGTATTGCTATGATAATTTCATAGAAATTATTATCACAACACTTAGTTTTGCTCAGATAACCCTGGTGTGCGGAAGCAGTTGGGAATTTTCAAGGGTCGCGAGTTCCTAGTTTCCAAATTAAAAAATAAAAAAATTTTCCAAAATTAATTAAACGCATTCAAATTCAAATGAATCGCTAAGTGCAGAAAGGAAAGTACTACAAAATTTATATTTTGAGATAATCGATTTAAACTGTATAAATTTTGAACCTTAGCTTTCAGCTGCAAAATTTTTTCACACATATTTAGAAATGGTCCTTAGCTATAGGGAAAGTAAAAAAAATAACTTAATTCTATCCATATTGTGCCAAAAAAAAATATTTACTACAGTGAAGTACTTACCTTTCTGCACTTAATAGTGCTATTTAACTTAAACAATACAAAAAACTTAAGCAAAAGAAAGCTTTATTCTATGAAACATAAAATATACTCATTCCAAGCCAAAATAAACATTGTATATTGACGTGAAATTCACCCTGGTTGTATTTTTTTTTACTTATTAATTAAATCAAAATTTGTTTTTCAAAATTCTTCCAATTAAATATTAGTTAAATTTTAATTTTAATAAAATTATAGAAATGGCAACGCAAATTTCATACGATACCCATATCGCAGTCCGGCTTATCAATTGCACACTCTTTCCTACGAATGCAATTTTAATTTCCAATAATAAAATAATCCAAGTTAAAATTCTAATTTGTAATTATTCTTCTTCTAAATCAGCGCAATCAATCAATCTGCTACCGCTCAGTAGCCACTCAATATCAAAAATATTCAAAACAACTCCAAAATATCAAAATAATCATCCAAAAAAGGCGCAATAATGCATTCGCATATAATCACTTTATTCAAATCAAATTAAAAATATTACTCACAAATTCAAACTAATATCAAAACTCAAAATAATCGCCTCGAGCCAAAATCGCACAACAGGCTCGTGCAATCGCTAACGGCGAAAGACCTTCAATTCGCTGTCATCGGACCCCACCTACCAAATTTTTCAATCTTACCAATTTAATAATTAATACAATAATTTTACTACATTGTACAGGGTGGGTCCAAATCATTTTTGAAACATGACAATATACATATTATTCAGATTAGTTAAAAATTTTCGCTCAAGAGAACGAATGAAACTATAAATATAAAAAATATAAAATAAAGACACCCGTGTTTAAAAGAAAGAAATGCATAATATCTACATAATGATAATAAAGTCGCCCAATTGTCGACAAAATGCAAAGTGGTGATAACATTATAATTTTTTTTTTATGTTAGTATGTAATTCTTTTCATTTTGCATGCAATTCAGATCATAATTTTTGTGAGTGCATTTGTTTTTCATTTTGATAGATGTATTGTAAAATGGCAAAGTTAAAAAATAATACTAATAAAAAATGTCTTTCACTATTAGAACTAAAAAACTAAAGCCAAACAAAATAACTATGTTTTTTTCATGAATTTTAAACATTACACGTTTTATAAAAAATAAATATGTTAAAGAGTACATGTAACGTTTTTGTGGGAAGTAGGGGGCCGACAGTCGCTAAAATGTAGGAATGTAATTTAAAGTTTGCAATGTTAAATACAATTCAAATCCAATTTAATAATTCTAACCGCTCTCTCCAAATTAACCAAATCAATCTAATCAATTAATACACTATCGCTCAGCAGCAACTTATCAAAAAGTCCAAAATAATTCAAAATTTTAAAAATAATTGCCCATTAATGTAATCGCATAAAAATCACATTATTTAATCAAAAATAATAACTCACAATTTCGAAAATACAACAAATTTTTAAAATAACTCACTGAAGCCAAATAAAATCATCGACCAGCTCGGTCAGCCATCTTGGCAAAAAGCTTCGTATACCCTTACAAAAATAATATTTTCTACAAAAATGCACAGGGTGGGTGCGAATCCTTTTGAATCACCACAGTATATAGAAAACTGAAGAGGAAATGGCCTCCTCACATAAGCAAAAAATGCGAAAGCTGATACCGCTGATGGGCTGATTCCCTACACGACACGGTCATCAAATCAGCTTATAGAACTTGTATTATATTACATTATTGCTCTGATTGTTGATATTAATTATTAAATGTAAAAGAAAAAAAAACGATATTAGCAGGCTTGCTCACCACGTTGCTATTGTTAATAGCAATAAAATTTTAATATTTTTTTAACCCGCAAGGTACTAACAATCGGTCTCACAGACCGATGACTTCTATTTTTAACTGTAAATTTAAATAAACGATAAAATAAAACAATAAAACTTTGTAAATAAAAATCACTTTTTTCTACTAAAATTTACATTATTATAAAGAACAATACGTAGACATTTGATATTATTCCTTATGTAAGGTAAAAAAATATGTAAACACTAAGTTAAAAAAATTGAAAACGACACAGACCGACGTTAGTACTCGTGTTATAAAAAACCACGTTAGTACCATAGATTTAAAAGCTGTATTTTTAAATTTTACTGTAGCAATGTTATAGAGGCGAAATAAAAATCTCTTTAATTTGAAACATTTTTCATTCTAATCCGTTATAATGGGAAGCAGAAATTTAGAAAAATCAATATCCCACGTTTTTCCCAAAGTAAGTGCAGTTCCTTGACCGGTCACCCGGTATAAATTTTAATGTACTTTAACTGTTCTTAATTATGTAGTTATGTTAATTTACGTACTGGTATATGAAAAAATTTAGATAATATTTTTAAATTGTTGAGCATTCAAATTTAAAAATGCATTACATAGTACAAATTGTAAGATGACAATTTTAAACGCCGCGCTAAACTTTTAGTTATGCACATGGCCAAGAGAGGTCTATATTCGGATAATATTATAACACGGGGAATTTATTTATCTTATATTACTTAATTGGTGCGATATTAACTATGTTGCATTATGTTTGACGTTTTTGTAGAATGAACGGTTTATTTTGACCTTATTCGGTGTATTTCTTAATATTTTAGTACATTATGAATAATGAGGTACACTCGGGAGGGTTGGAGAGTTCGGAACAAGCTATTGATAATATTCCAACCTTTTGTGATGTGAATATCAAATATGAAATCAAAACGGAACACGAAGATGTCGAAATTAAATTGGAAGACGAAGATATGGCGATCAAATTGGAAGATTTGCATCATGCTATTGATATAAAAGAAGAAATTTTACCTTCGGAAACTCAACCGGTAGGAGAAAAATTGATATGCAACATTTGTAATGGGAAGTTTGCCAATAAATTAACTTTGAAGAAACATGCACTAACCCATACTGGTGACAAACCCTTTCGTTGTAAAATTTGTGATTACAAAACTTCTTATAAATATAATCTGATGCTTCATTCGAGGAATCATACCGGTGACAAACCTTTTTCTTGTGAGCTTTGTAACTTTAAGTCTTCATTTAAGAGTAGTTTAAAGATTCATTTAAGAACCCACACCGGAGAGAAACCGTTTGCTTGTGAAATATGTGACTTTAAGTGTGCTAGAAAGACGGGATTACAACTTCATTTGAAAGGGCATGCTGGCGAGAAACCTTTTGTATGTGAGGTTTGCGATTTTAAATGTGCTCATCAAAGAACATTTAAGGAGCACCTAAAAGCGCACACCGGTGAAAAACCGTTTACTTGCGAAATTTGCAATTGGAAGTGCGCAACCAATGATAAATTAAAACTGCATTTAACAATTCATACCGGGGAGAAACCTTTTGCGTGCAAGTTTTGCGACTTGAAGTTTGCGCTAAAAAGATATTTGTCTGTTCATTTAAAAACTCATACCGATAAACCTTTTTCGTGCGAATTTTGTGATTATAAATGTGCACATAAGAGAAGAATACGAGATCACATACGAAAACATACTGGCGAAAAACCATTTGCATGCGACATTTGCGACTTTAAATCTGCACAAAAGGCAAAGTTACAGCTTCATTTAAGAAATCACACCGGAGAACAGCGTTTTACGTGCGAATTTTGTGAACTCAAGTTTTCACAGAAAGAAAAATTTACACTTCATTTGAGAACCCATTCAGGTGAGAAGCCGTTTATGTGCGAAATTTGTGGTTGGAAATGTACAACTAAAGATCAATTGAAATTGCATCTAACTATTCATACTGGCGAAGTACCTTTCGCCTGTACGTTTTGTGACATGAAGTTTGCATTAAAAACATATTTGAATGTTCATTTAAAAACCCACGCCGGCGATAAGCCATTTACGTGCGAAATTTGTGAGTATAAATGTTCAGAGAAGAGAACCTTGGAAGAACACATAAGGATCCATACTGGAGAGAAACCGTTTCAGTGTAGATTTTGTAATTTTAAAACTGCGCATAGAAGAAGCTTAAAAGTTCACGTAAGGAAACATACGGGTGATAAACCGTACGCTTGCGAAATTTGTGATTATAAAGGTACACAAAGATCTCTATTGGTTCGTCATTTAAAAACTCATAGTGTAGTTTGAAATTAAATATAAGGAAAGTTTGAATAATCATAAAACACAACTGGGTTAAGCTTTTTGTTAGAATTAATTTATACTTGCAGCAGTTCGTCTAGGACATTCCGCTATCGCCATTTAAATTTTTAAATATACATTGCAACATAATATAATAAAAATTAATGAATTAATTAAATTAGAATTACCTTTATTATTGCACCGAGAATAAGTTTATTTATGTTGTACCTGCTTTATTTATTGTAGTTTTGCAAAATAGAACCCACATTTATTTCTATTTAATTTAGTAATTTATTAATATTAATTTTACAGAATACTTTACTAATTTTACATACCTACGCTTTAATATTAATTATAAGCTTTAGTTAATTTATGTATACCTAGTTTTTATTGAAAAAAATATGTAAAGTAAGAAATAAATGTGGACTTTACTTCTCCGTTAAATATAAACACATCAGCAAAACATATAAAAAAGGTTTAAATATTTGATTGCACAACATAAATAAACTTATTTTGGATATAATATGGAATTATCCGTTAATTTTTAAATTCTAAATTTTTGTATAATATACGGGTGTCCCCGTGTCCGTGGAGAACCTTTGAGGTGGTGATAAAGGACACTTTTCTAAGACAAATTTTCAAATAAAATTTTTGTCAAGTCGAAAGCCTTGTGGGCTACCACTCTTTAAAGCAATTTTTTGAATTTCTGATTTCAAACAGCCATAGCTCTGACATTATTGATTTTTTAGACTTAATGGATTAGACATTTTTTAAAGCTCATTTGCTTATCTACAAATTAGGTTATAACCCCTTATCGTACAGAATCAACGGATTTCGAGTTATAAATTAAATTAAGGGAAAAAAATGTTAAAAAAACTCAGGCTTTATTTTTTTACTTTTACAAAAAAACTGATAGCCTAAACCAGAAAGGAAATTTAACGAGCTACAACTTTGGTCAAATAAATTTTTTTGCAAAATCAACTGTTTTCACAAAAATTATGAAAATAATGAACAAGGTGTAAAAAAATAAATTCACAAAATTGCTAAAAATCTTAATTTGATTTATAGCATTTGTTTTAATGTCAAAACGTATCGTAGCGTTTGACGTTTGAGTGACATTGTTATAAAGTGCATAAGTTTATCGTTAATTAGTTTATTAGTTTTTTTTATCTACACCTTGTTCATTATTTTCAGAATTTCTGCGAAAACGGTTTATTTCCCAAAAAAATGTATTTGACCAAAGTTGTAGCACGTTAAATTCCCTATCCGGTTTAACCATCAGTTTTTTTCTAAAACGTTTCGTTTAGGAGATATGGGGTTCGCAAGAAAAGTAAAAAGAAAGAAAACCTGACTTTTTTTTAACATTTTTTCCATTAATTTAATTTATAACTCGAAATCCATTGATTGTAGATGATGAAGGGTTACCTAATTTGAAGATAAGCGTATGGTCTTTAAAAAAAGTTCGAATTCATTAAGCCTAAAAAATCAATAATATCGGAGCTATGGCCGTTTGAAATCAGAAATTAAAAAAATTGCTTTAAAGAGAGGTATCCCTAAAGGTTTGAACTTGGATAAAAGTTTTATTTGAAAATTTTACATAGAAAAGTGCTTTTTATTACTACCTGAAAAGTTCTCCACGGTCACGGGAACACCCTGTATATTGTCAACTTTTGCATATTAAAAATAATATGGGTTTGTTTCTCACCGCTTAAAAAAAGTCCCATATGGATGCTCATGTTGAGATTAAGAAAATAAATATTAAATTTCCGACGGTAAAATGGACAACGGCGGTAGCGAAGTGGCGACGGCGAAATGTCCCATTCTGGCAGCAGTCATTTTCATACAATAATTTAAGTAAAATACATTAATGTAGTTCTTAGGTTAAATGTTAAATAAATAAATGTTTATTAAAAAATTTGTGTCATAACCATACGTATTTACCGGGAGGGGGGGTGGAGTAGTTTTTATATTTATTAAACATTCCTCTGAATTTTTTCAAAAAATGTTTTAGAGATTTTGTTTATTATATTAGAATATTTTTGTTTTACCTTTTTATACTAATATATCGTTAAATTTCCCTAAAACTTTTTTTTTTATTTAATTCAATTTATATTTACAATCTGCTTAAAATTAAACAATAAGTAAATGTACTGGCAATATTACATGTCATGCAGAAAACTTTCCATTGAAAGTTTTCTTAAAAGAATAATTTATTATGACAAATTGAATTCAATGTTTGAATCGAGTCGATAAATCCGATGGTCTAAATTTCTTCAGCCTTCTTATACCTCCAGTATTGCTCATCAATTTATTGGCTAGTTTATTTGGATGATCTTCTAGTCTGCTCTCATATCTCTTAGTAAACTTTTGAATTTCCTCTTGAACTGATGTGACTTTTAAATCTTGGCGAATGATATTATTGGGTACATACCAGAGCGCTTCTCAATACTTTGTTTTGAAATCGCTGTAGTATTTCAATATTAGAGCCGCTTGCAGTTCCCCACAGTTGTATGCCATATGTCCAAATTGGTGTTATTATAGATTTATAAAGGGCGAGTTTGTTTTCGTTGGCTTTCATTCTCAATTTACGCAGCCAATCCTGTATTTTGTTTAAATTATCTTGCAGGTTTTTGGAAGCATGTCCAGGATCGGTATGTGACGCAAGCACAGCTGTGTCATCTGCAAATGTAGCTGTTGTTGCAGATTTTATGGTTGGTAAGTCGGCGGTATACAACAAGTACAACACCGGTCCCAAAATGCTGCCCTGAGGAACGCCTGAGCTTATTGGGTAGAGTTTGGTATATTCTTCTTGATGTTTTACCAAAAAGTGTCTATCGCTCAAATACGATTGTAGTATTTCGTAGAAGTGATAAGGAAGACTTTTCTTTAGTTTGTAGCGCAATCCTTCATGCCACACTTTATCGAAAGCCTGGCTAATGTCGAGGAATGCGGCTGAGCAGTATCTTTTGTTTTCCAAATCGTTGCTGATCTTTTTGGTTATCCTATGCACCTGCTCGATTGTGCTATGCTGTCCTCGGAAACCGAACTGGTGATCTGGAATAAGTTTCTTTTCTTCTAGTACCGGTTTAAGACGTTTAAGGAGAAGCTTCTCAAATACTTTTGATAGTGTTGGTAATAAACTGATTGGTCGGTACGATGTTACGTTCTCCGGCTTTTTTCTTGGTTTCGGAAGAAGAATGATTTGAGCAACTTTCCATTGATTTGGAAAATATCCCAATCGTAAAACGGCGTTATAAATAAATGTAAGAAGTTTTATACATTTCGGTGTGAGTTCTTGCAACACCTTACCCGTTATTAAATCGAACCCAGGTGCTTTTTTTGGATTGATGTCATGGAGAATTACACGCTTGACTTCTTTGTATTTAAAGACTTTGATGGGTATGTCCATTTGGAATGGCGCTTCCAAGTTACGAAGGATTTCGGAGTTGATGTTTCAATCCAACAAATCATCCATATTTTCCAGTGATTTTACGATCTCTTCGACTTGTTCCTCTAATGGCGAACTGAGGTTGGTGGTCACTTGATGAATATCTTCGAAAATATTGGTGAGGACTTCGGTCTTTTTTTGGTTTGTATAATGATTAATATTATAATGACTTAATGTAGGCGTTGGTTCTTTCTTCCTCCTTAGGGCACTTTCCACAGTGAGTTGTCTTTAGTGGTAAGATCTTTTGTTTTGTTTAATCATTCTTGATGTCGAATGGTTTTAATCCTATCTTGGATGTCTTCCGTAAGCTGGTTTTTCTTGATAGGCTACATTGCCTGTTTCTAACCACTTACGTCGAGCTTTGTTACGCCGTCGTTTAAGATCGTCGATTTCTTGATCAGCTACAAATTTGTTTCGAATTTGTTTCGTTTTCGTAGAAACTTTGTGTGCTTCCGTGATTGCCACGGTGAATTTAGCAATTTCGGAGTCTACTTCTTCAACAGAATTGATGTTCGGAGTTATGTGAATTCTGTTGTCGGACTCTTGTTTATATTCACGCCAATTGGTATTCGAGATAACGTAGTTTGGCGAAACACGAGGGGTAAGTAGAGTCATCAATACAGACCAGTGATTCGAATTTAGGTCAATAACTGTTCTTGGTTGTGAATAGTTTGTGATTCCTTGAACCAGGAAGAAATCGATGGTCGATTGCAGTAACCCGGGCGGGCTAAAAGTGGGTGTGGGCAGATATAACAGCAGATAGTTGTTTATATCGTTGTGAGCCTTTAAAGTGTTACCATTTTTATTTGGGTACCGACAGTTCCATTGGGAGTGCTTGGAATTAAAATCCCCTCCAACTATAATCTTGTCGTAACTGCTCGATATTATCGAGCTCGACTGATGTCAGATTCGTAGACGGTGGAACATACATTGCTCCAACACAAAAAGGACTCTTGGTTTTGATTTTCAAAACCAGTAATTCTGCTGTTACGGCAGGCTGCTCTGTCGTTTCGTGCGGCAATCCCTTTCTTATTAAGATAGCAACACCACCTGCCCGGTCAGTTAATCGATCTTTCCTGACGACAAGATAATTTTTTAATTTTAATTTATCATTTGCCTTTAACCAAGTTTTGGTTTTCAGGGCAATATGGATGTCGTTTTCATCCAAAAAAAGTTCTAAATCTTGCGATTTGTTTACGACGCTTGTTGCGTTCCAAGTCATTATGTTCAGGTCTTCGAGGTTGTAACTATCCATCGAATTCCTTAAAACATTTCATGAATGCCGCCATGCGAGCACCACCATCGACTGTAGTTGCCATAACGCGATTCAACTCACGCACAGCCTTCAACATTTTGTCAATGTTACACATTGACTCTAGTATTTTAAATTCACTAAAAAGTGAATTTAAATTTTCAATGCCGTCTTGACTGGCGCTTGGTGATACGATATGGTTTACTTGTCGCAGAGGAACTTGAGCTCTTGGTTGCATCACTTGATGGTGATTAACTGGCTTTTGTTGTATCACCTGACTCATCGCAGGTGTAAAATTTGGTAACGGTCGACTTGGGCGGAGGGACGAAAAATTCGCCTGACGCACTACGTAGTGCTGTGGTTTAACAGCTCTTGGTGCTGGTTTAGATACTTTGTTAAGAACTTTTAAATAAACTGCACATTGTCTGTAATCACCGGTATGAGCGTCACCGCAATTTGCGCACTTAGGTGTCGTGCCTTCCGAAAGTGTACACTCTCTCGACAAGTGGTTACCAGCACATTTTCGACAAGCAATTTTTAAATTACAGTTATCAGCTGCATGACCAAATTGTTGACACCGGTAGCACTGAGTAATGCCTTTCCTTGCCCTATATTTTTCCCACTATACACGTATGCCAGCAAGACACCGCATAGATTGAATCTCGCTGAAGGTCACTTCACTTTCAAACGCCACTTTAAGTTTTGGATAAAACTTGTTGTCTTTATTTAAAAGTTTAACGCTAATAGATTTAGCGTGCACAAATTTTAAAGCTTCTTTTCACTGTTGATGCTATACGAGTGAAAGTGTGTTCCTCCATTTTAATTTCTGTTTTTCCTTCATTTTTTACAGTTTTGGTACTGAAGTTCGTTTCAGAATTTGACAGAAACGTGTTTATTAAATGTGCCGACTTGGCACATTTAAACGTGCTTAAATCTCCGTTGCCTTCAATTGCAGCACTTTCACTTAATTTAATTTGAATTTAATTTAAATTAACTAATTGAAAATTTAATATTTCACAATATAAATTTATTATAAAATACGTCAAGCACTTAGTCGTTACCGTAGCACATCCGATCACTTCGATTGCTCGACGCCGAATGACCGGCAAGCTGAACGTTTAAAACTAGTGTTAGAAACCTTTTGGGTGACCGTCGCCCTGTGACGTTGTTCCCTAAGTTCATGGATCATTTTACAAATTAAGGGCGGTATGAAATACCGACAGACCAGCAACGGCATCCGACCTAGATTCACGTGTCCTTAAGATATTATATGTAAAATATAAAATAAACTTGTGCTAGAAATCGTGTGTTTAATTAATTAATTAATATTACTCATTTATTCGTAAAATCAGATTAAAAGAGAAGAAAAATCAATCAATCGTAACTAACCAAATATCTTGGTCAACCATTAGCAAAGGACTCTCAAGGAGTTCTCTGTTGTACTCGGGAGAAAAATAACAAAAATTGAGTAACATTTGTGATAAAGAAAAGTATGAAAAGAAACATAATGTAATTTATTCCAGTAAATGGAAGAATGGCATATAGTATAAGAATGAGGGGAGAGAAGAAAAATCTGTCAATCATAAATACGTATGCATATGTGGAGGATGAGCCTGATGAAAGGAAGAAGAAGTAGAAAAGCTATATGAAACACTGTCAAAGAAGGACAAATAGCGGATTTAAATGCACAAATATGAAGAGGAGAATACTTAAAAGAAATAGCCGACAAGCACACCTTACATGAACGAACAAACGATAATGGCAAAAGAACATGCAACCTAGCAGCAATATGTAACACGAAGATTGCTAGTACGGTTACTGTCAGTTAACCCTCACCACGAATTTCATCTACACTATAGGAAAGAGGACAAATTTCTGACAATTTTTCATAATGCAACAAAATTTTTTTGAATTAGGCATTAGTTTTCGAGAAAACGGCATTTTAAAGTTTCTAATAGCAGGGACTTGGTTTCCATTTGAACAAGAGGCGAGTAATAAAACTTTGAACCCCACTCTGAGAGGTTTCTCTTCTCCCGCACGCCAGATCTACGCCGTGGTAGAAAAGTGTTTGCTAATTTTTTAGTAAAATATCATTACAATATATTGTGTATCAAAGTGATTTTACCACCACTGTGGTTATTTTATAATTTGTTTGGAATTTTGTTATTGTTTTGTGTGGTAGAATTGTATGACTCTGTATGAGTTGGTTGTAAATTTTTTGAAAGTGAAAACTAGCAGCTCTTGACCAAAATGGCCGACGAAACTGATGAAAAATTTGTGCGTGAAAAAAAAGGAGGAATTTATTTCATAATTTGGACAGCTGGGTTCACGGGCAAGACAATTACCATAAAGGTAAACATTAAAATACAACCAAATTTGATGACATTTTTAATAAATTTGGAACAAAAGTTTAAACGATACGAAAATTTCAAAACAAAATTAAGAAAAAAGAGTCTCATGCTCTCTAAATATTTGCATGTTACCTCCAAACCACCAATTAAATAAAGAAATTGATAAATTTTACATTTTACAAAATTATTGCCAGGAGAAAATGCCAAATCCAAAAATATTTTTGTTGCATTATACTCAGAAAATTGTCCTTTCTTATAGTGTAATTGAAATTTTTGAATTCGTGGTGAGGGTTAACTGACAGTAACCAGAAAATGTAATCCACTATTTTACACACGTACGAACGATCTGGCTTCGCTTCTTTACATTTTCATCTCTTCGTATGATTGTTAGTTCCCGCTACCATCAACATACTTCCGACAGAGAATTTCAAACTGTACATCAAGTCTTCAATGATAAAAACCGTTTGTATACTTACCTTAGTCTTAAAATTAGCTTTCAAAACCAAAGTCAATTTCATATGGTTTTTGCGATGACTACATTTTGCAAAATACTTTCATAAGACAGTTAATTAAAAATTTTTATTAACATTACAATCGTACTCATTATTAACGTACAATCGTTAAGTTTTTCTTCCAGTATAATAAAAATCATAAATGTACAATCATGAATGGTTGTAAAAAAAAATAACATATGATTGTGTATATTTACTTCATAAGCCTAAAAAATTGTCATGGGTATAAAGAGCTGTTACATTTTACCCTGCCTTGACTATGGGGTTGAAAGTAAACTTCGATATCCATCTGAAAACATTAAAAAATTAGTTGCTATAATCCTAAACTAGGTCATATTATAGATAAACTTTGAAATTACTTGAATTAAAATCATATGCGACTGCCGAACTTTCCAAGTGTTAACAATGAGTAGTACAAATAGCTTAATTTGATTCTTCTGGCTTCGCTCCCGTTACTTAAATTACCACAATTTCTGTACATAAATACAATCTTACAAAGATCTTTAGGTAACAGTTTTGTCAACATGAATTCTTAAATGACGTTTCAAGCTTGCTTTCCGTGCACATTTATAATCACACGTTTCACACGCAAACGGTTTCTCACCAGTATGAGTTCTTAAATGAACACTCAAATTATCTTTTCTAGCAAATTTCAAGTCACATAATGCACATGCAAAAGGTTTCTCGTCAGTATGAGTCCCCAAATGAAGTTCTAATCTTTCTTTATGTGAACATTTATAGTCACAAATTTTACATTCAAACAATTTTATCCTATTATGAATCCTTAAATGAACGGTCAAACCATTTCGTCGGGAAAATGTCACATCGCAAATTTTACATGCAAAACGTTTTTTACCGGTATGAGTCCTTAAATGAAGATTTAACGTTCCTTTTTGTGTACATTTATAGTCACAAATTTCACATGCAAATGGTTTGTCAACAGTGTGAGTTCTTAAATGACTAATCCAACTGTCTTTTCGTGAAAATGTTAAATCACAAAATTTACATGAAAAAGGTTTTTCGCCAGTGTGAGTTCTCAAATGAATGTTTAAACTTCCCTTTTGTGCACATTTGTATTCACAAATTTGACATCCAAACGGTTTATCGCCAGTATGATTTCTTGCATGCCTTTTCAGGTTATATTTATTAACAAATTTTGCTTCACAAATATCGCATATAAATTGTTCGCAAAGTTGTTCCTTAGATTCTATCGCTAACCGAAATTCTTCGGGCGCAATCTCTTCTTTAATTTCAATCGAATGATGCAAATCTTCCAGTTTAATTTCTACATCTTCTTTTTCTAATTTTATTTCTACGTCTTCCTCTTCCAATTTGATTTCTACGGGTTGATCTTCTATTTTAATTTCATAACTAGTTAGCAAATTACACGAAGTTGAAATGTTCAGCTTTTCTGAATTTCGTAACTCTTGCACGAATATAATGTTATTCATACTGACAGAGAGTAAAACCTTTTCTTTGACATCACAGTAAGTATTTTGTTAGGTTATGTAGGGCTAGGATTTTACTACGACCTGCGTAGTGTTATTATAAATAATAATATGCAATATTCAAATAAATATTATTATCGTAATCTGGTAATCACGTAACTACAAAATAAATAGATATCAAAAATAAATTAAAACTGTCACTCAACTACTCCACTGTCACTCGCAAATATTTCAAGCAGGAGTGCCCAACTTTTAACAAACACAAAACTAACAAATTTTATGTCATCTACACAGTGAACAATTTTTAAACATTTTTTAATTTTGTTTATTATATCATAATTTATTATGATAAATCATTTTGAAGTTAGAAACATTGGATATGTTCTACAGCATTCGTGGCGGCTTTCCATAAGTGATAGGTGTGACAATTGAAACATTGAAATTTCAAGTTTGAAAATTTATTTCAAAATTTACAATATGATAAACTTAAAATACGCCAGGTCTTGAGGAACCAGAATTAAAAATTGTATCGTATACAACATACTCTTATATACAATATTGTAATAGGCGGAAAATAAATTAAATTTAATTTATGCCTGCCTCTGGGTGTTATGATTTTTATTATAGTTAAGTAAATTTAAATTTATTGAATAAAACGTTCGCTTCTATAAAGCTTAAAGATTTTATCTACTATTTTGCGGAAAATTGCACTTTCAACATTTATTTGTCATATAAAATGAACTACTTTATTAGTACCTGTTGCATTTTAAAAATGTTACAGTTACACAGTTTGTTAAGCAATTGTGGAGCACCGGGTTAATTTCTCACACCTCCTTCTTCTGTTACTTGGAACTTTGATTTCAATTTGAGTTTTTACGAGCTTGTCACTCGGGAACCGTCAATATATTGTCGTAGTTTGATTTTATAATGTAGTAGTCGTGAAAAGAAGACTTTGGCCGGAAGGCTTGAGTTGATGGCGAGATCACAAACCGGGATTTCAAGCTACAATGATACTTGAAATTACCTTGTTCTCTATTTTGTGAATAAGCAGCTGTGCCAGAATCATTACGATTGTTTCTGGCTTGGTCGTTTTCTGGTTGGTGTTCGGTGGGGGACCTTGATCACAACGACGCAGCGGTTGCTTTGGTCTGGTTTGCGTTGGTAGAGTCGGATTTTTCTTGGCATCTTTGGGAACTTGTATACCCCTGATAACTGGCTGGGTGTGCATCTTCGCAGTTAACGCAGGTGGCTGGCGTGTTATTGGGTTTGATGAAAGTTGTCCATTAGGTGTGGCTGTGCGCACTTTACGCATCTAGGTGCTGCTCTGCAATTTTGCTGTACGTGCACAAAGCCTTGACATGGATGGTACTGGAACAATCGCAGTTTTCGTCGAAAAGTTTTCACCTGAATATTGATGTTCAGAATTGTCCCAATGTTGAAGATTTTTTTGTTTATCGGATTGGTTGGCGTTGTGACTAGTAGTAGAGCTAGTGATTTCTTATCACGTCTTCTGTGCATCCTGGTAACTTCAAATTCTTTTAAGTCCGGGTTTGCCATGTTTTGTTTGATGTGGCTGATGTGCATATCTTGTACTTGAAGATGAAAGTACACAGTTCTCATATCGATGAAACTAAAAAACCAAACAAACAACAACCAACACGTGTGCTTCTTAGAGACACAACACCGTTAATCAAAGTTGCGGTGGGTATGTAAGATGCTGTTACTCCTCTGGGATGGAAGTGTCTACAACAGATATACTGCCCTGTGCCAAGGTGGAGACGTTTTGACGGACCGGGGACGGTCTGCAAAAAGCAACGACCGTCCTGCAGCGGGCTGGGCTGTCTAAACTTCATGGTAAAGATATATCATCCCGATTTGGGTCCTATCAAAAGAAATCAGCACCGCCAAAAAAATGTGAACACAAGTTCTCTCCTAAAAGTGAGTCAAAAAAAAGGCTTGGGTATTAGTACTCCCGGCTAACTCTTCTGAGTGATCAGAGGAAGACAGCTAAAATGTCCGTACCTAAACCAGCTACGAATGAGAAAAAGAGAAAAAGAAATATCGAAAAAGAGATAGCTTACATTAAGCTAAAATATATTCAGACCAGAGAAACTGGTCTGGATCTCTAGACTGCATCTCACGTAGGCATTCAGAGGAGATTTAGGTCAAACTTTAAAACATAAGAGAAAGATTAAAACTGCTATAAATAACAGTAAACCTACACAATAGAAGCCCCTTCTTCAGCAAAACAGCATGTAAGAAATTCGTCTGACGAAACTTGACCTCTTACGAAACTTGCAAATCCGTTTTCTTTGGGGTGTATTAGTCCCCGTAACAACTACATTTAAATATTAAAAGTCTTTCATCTCTTTTCACATTCGTTCTTCTCTTCCATTCATTTCTGTCTCTGGTCTTCTCTCTGCATTCCCTGACCTTCAACGTCTTCAGATCATCAGTCACCTGGTAGTACCATCTCATTTTCGGTTTACCTCAATTTCTATCCTTCATTGGTCTCCACTGCATTATCTGCTTTATCACTGCATTAACCTCTCTTCTCACCAGATTTCTCACCCATCTCATTCTATTCGAATTAATTATCTTTACTATGTCTTCGTTATTGATTGCTTCCAGTAATTCTCTGGTCGTCATGATTCTCATTTCCGATTCGTTGATTCTTTTTATGCCCAACACCTTTCTTAAAATTATAACATTTTCGTTTTTCTTTATTAAGCTAGTTATGACAGCTTTTATTAAAGTTTTGTATATTGTTACGAAACAATGATTAATTATATTTTATGACTAATATATGACGTCATGTATGATGAGTCAAATATGATGAGTCATATGTGATGAGTCATGCATGATAACATTGTTATTCATTCAAATATTGTTTAGCTTGCACTCGAGACATTGCTCGAAACGTATAGAAATATATAGAAATTCTATTGAAGTTTTGGGAAAACTGCATTTAAATATAAATGCAGAATGGTTTCCAGTGACGAATTAATTCCAGTTTGAACGTACACATAAGTGTGAACATAAATAAAGTGTAAATAAGTAGTAAAGTGATAAACAATATACCGAGTGTTTAAATAAATCCGGATTTTGTGTTAAATAAATTGTAGTGTAATTTAGTTTAGTGTTAATCTTAGTGTAATAATTGTTTTATTGTTATAAATTTTTTCTGTATAATTTGTTTTAGCCTTTTAGAATTAAATAAACGTTTTTAATTTTTGTTACAATATTATTATTTTTGATAGTCTTGATATGTGTTTATCATGTGCTTATTGGTAAAATACGCTCGATGCTTGTATTCTTCGTCTCTTTTCCACATTTCGCTCGTTATCGTTATTTACTTGGACTTCCAGGTAATCAAAACTACTCACTTTTTCGAACTCATCATCGTCCACCTCCAAAAATTTTCCTATTTCTGTTCTCTTTCTTGAACACTTCATATGTATATTTCGTTTTATTCTGATTTATTATTAGTCCCATCTTTTTCACTATATCCTTGATTCTTCTTACATTTTCTACCAATTTACTTCTTGTTCTCGTTATTATTATGACATCGTCCGCATAGGCTATTACTTGCATCTCTCTATTTATTATTGTGCCTTTAACATCTATGCTTCTCATTATCTTTTCCAATATCAGATTAAAACAATACAGATATTCGATTTTCCTGCCTCACTCCGCTATTTACTTCAAAATCATTCGATTCTCCTTCTGATGCTCTTACGCACGCTGTCGTTCCTTCAAGTGTCTTATTTGTCAACTTTATTAATTTCGTCAGAATCTTCATTTTTTTATCGTTCTTAGTAGTTCTTCTCTATTTATCTCGTCAAATGCCTGCTTGTAATCTATAAACTGTTGTTCATAGATGAGATGAACATATATGACAATATTGTACTCGGAGCTTCTTTCTATTATTTGTTTCAGAATAAATATAGAATCTACTGTTGACTTGTCTTCGATGAATCCACACTGATATTCGCTCATAGCTCTCTTTTTGTATGTCTTTTCAATCTTTTATTTATTAGCGTAGATTAGATAGTATTTTGTTGTATTCAACAGTGTAACTCCTCTATAGTTACTGCATACCTCTGGATCTCCTTACTTTTTTATCGCGTCTACGATTCCGTCCTCCTTTCATCTCCTTGGCATTCTCTCTTCTCTCCACACCTGTCTCATCAGTTCATATATTCTTTTATGTAATTCTTCTCATCCATCGTACCTGACGTCTTTCTGTTCTTAGTTTACTTATTATTTTCACCACTTCTGCATAACAGGGTTCGTCTTCTTCTGACTCTTCTTCGCTTGACTCTATTTCGTTTTTTCTTTCTCTTGTTTATGGGACATTTAGCAACTTACTAAAGTGTTTTTCGCATATCTTTTTTATATTTTGAGTAATATTTTCTTAATATGTTCTTAAAATTGTCTTGCATTATTAAATCGGTTGCTTTCTTCTATTTCCTACATCGTGTCTTTAATTCATAAATTCTTTTTCTTCTTGCACATTTTCCTTGCGTCTTTGCTACTTTTTTTATATTTCTCAGGTCATCTTCTCTTTTGGTACTGAACCATTTCAGTCTTGCTCTTTTTACTGCATTTGCTATTCAACATTCATAATCAAACCATTCAGATCGCGTTCTCTTATCTTCCCAACACTATTTTAGCGCTCTTTTTCAGGCTATTCACAGTTATGTCGAATTCTTGACCTATTATGACATTTTATCCTTCTCTTGCCGTCTCCCCCTTTACCGTGTCCTTATAACTTCTTCTTATTTGACTTTCTCTTAGTTTTTCCGTTGCTATTCTTTTATTTCCTCTATTATTTTTCTGTTTGTTTCCACTTTTTGTTTAATGACTGCTACTACCAAGTAATGATCCATGTCTGCATTGGGTCTTCTATATGATCGTACATCTCTTATTAACATTTTCTTCCTTCTTGATATCAATACGTGATCAATCTGATTTCCTTCATCGTTGTTTTCTCCCAGTCATACCCAAGTTATTTTATGTATCGTTCTATGTATGTGCAAATCTGGTACCGGTAATCTCCATATCTGTCGCTGCCGCCAAGTTGCATAATATATTGAGATGATCCGAGCTATTTATTCTTATAACATTTTTTTAATTCTAAAATTACTTTTTGCTCGAATTCATCCATTATTTAACATGAGACTCTTTAGTGTTTAATTTAATTGTAAATTAAAAAATGCCCAAGTTTGTTACCTTTCATGTGGTATTGGACTTTGGCTTCACGTGCGCGCCTGTTCCGCATGTGGTATTGCAGCTATGGCCACGCTGGTCTTGTGAATTTTTTTGTTCAGTTATTTTACAAATAACCAAAATTATCACAATTTTCAATTTATTCTTCTTTTGCACTTCAATTTTATTAATTACATAAAAAAAACAACTTTTATTCTATTGAATTTACTTTAATTATCGTCAATTTCGGAAATAACAAACATCCGTTTCTCTATTCGACGCGAAGGCCTCAGCCCAAGTGTCTCTATTTAAGCCCCTCTCGTTTTTTTACTTTTTCATTCTCCCCACCTTATTTACATAGCAAATAATTTAACAAACAAAATTATACACAATATGATAAATAAATAAATAATAACACAAAATTAAACTTTAAAATTATTTTACAAAACAAATAAATTATGATTTTTATGATTTCGAAACACGACAATATGTATTATCGTTATCATTCGTTATATCGTGTATTGTCTGCTTTCAAACCACTTTTTTTATGTACTCTTCTTTTTAAATTTACGCATTAAAATCACTCAGTATTATTAGGGTGTCACTTCTGAAAGTTTCTTCACATATATCTTCTAATTTATCATAGAAGTTTTCTTTTTCTGAATCACTGCTTCCCTCTGTAGGCGCGTATGCGCTAATAACTGATATATTTGACGATTTTGCCTTTACTCGCATGTATGCCACTCTTCCGCTCACTAGTTTAAAATGCATTATATTATTACGTAGTTTTCTTGATACTATAAATCCCACTCCATTGCTTCTTTGCTTTTCTTCACCAGAGTACAGCAGCGAAAAGATATCTCCGATTATATCTTCTTGCTCTCTCCATCTAATTTCTTCAAGTGCCGCTATATCTACCTTGTATTTCATCAGCTTTTCGGCCACCTTTCTCATCTTACCTAGCTTCAATAGGGTCCTTACATTCTATGTCCCCATCCTGATTACATTTCTATTAATCTTTTACTTTCTTTTTATTATTATATATTGTTGGGAAACAAAATATTTCGACCCACCCTGTGCTAAATTGTAAAAATTTATTAATTTTATTTTTAAACGTTTGAATTGGTAAAAGTGCAGAGTGCGAAGAAAAAATAGAGATAAGAGCTTTTTCGCCAAGATGGCCGACCGAGCTGGTCGTTGATTTTGGCTCTCTGTAACATTTTGATATTTTGTAATAATTTATGAATTTGTGAGTATTGATTTGAAAATAAATTAAATAAAGTGAATTTTGTGCGAACGCATTATTGCATATTTTTTTGAAGTTGTTTTGGATATTTTTTTTGATAAGTCGCTACCGAGCGAAGATTGGGAATTAATTTGATTGATTATTTTGGAAACGGAGCATTTGAAGTTATAAATTCGATTTGTATTGGAAATTAGAAGATTTGAAATTGTATTTGTGCGAGCGAATGGTTCAAAAGATAACACCGTCGATTTGGATAAGAATAAAATTAAAAGTACGAGCCCAATAAAATTGTACATGACATTGAATTTAAATTGCATTTTGCATTGTGAATTGATTATTTTTGGAGAAGCATTTATTTATTTTTTTTATTCTATTTTGAAACGCTAGAACCCTTTTTACAATTTATCTCACACTCCTCGCCGACAACATTGACAATATTTCTTTTGGATAATAAAATTGAGACTTTTGTTTGATTAAATTTTCTCAATATCAGTGCTGAACATTATTTTTTTATTCAGAACTGATGTCCATGATAAGACTATTTTAGCTACCGCTAAAGGAAGAGCTAGACCGTGTAAACATAGGGCAGGGACTTATTTTTTTTAATTCACTGCAATACGTGTATAATACGCAGTTTTTCTTTTTACATTAATTTAACTTTAAAATGTCGTTGAATTAACATTGGCGCTTTATTGTAAATAATTGCGAGTGAAATATTATTGTTATTATATTGTTTTAAAATACTTTGGGTGCAGTGCCGTAACTACAAAATGTGAGCCCGTATTTAAAGTTTGCCGTGGGGTCCTTTTCTTAAGTGTTAAAAAAATTATTGCGCAATACAACAACGCTTATAATTATTATAAGTACTATTTATATTTTACTATACGATACACATTATTTAAACAAAATTTTGAATTATATTAAAATATTAAAAATTACAAATACAAATTATTTAAAGCAGTGTTTCCTAAATAGTGGTCCGCGGCATGTTTTGTGGGAGTCTGCGAATCCACGACATAAAAAAAACTTTGAAATACAAAGAACAAGTTACCACGGTTATTATTTTGCGATTGCAAAATAGCACGGAGTAATATAAATAAGTTAGGAGAGTGCACTCGTTCAGTTATAGTGGTCATATAACGCACGCTTGAAGAGAGAGACGGCACGAGACAGAGAACTCGTCGTTAGGCTGTTCATTTCACCGAGTATAGCCTGCAAATCATGTAGTTTAAAGCATTTTCCACAATTAAACTAGGCACCTTCAACGTTTCATTCTATTTATTATTTTTTATTGATATTATTCATAAACTATAAAGTAAAACTTACTACAAAAAACTAAAAATATTAATATTTAATTACATAAGAAGTAGAAATAACATCAATTTGAATATCAATCGCTAAAATAATTTTCAGTTTGTAATTTGAACATTTTATTTTTCTCCTTAAAGTTCGATTTAGTTTTTAATTCCGTGCCTTTGAAGTATTACCTTTTCAACAATTAGTGTTTTTAGCGTAAAATATTTACTTTCTATATTTTATTGTGAATAAGGAATCCTGGTTAAATTTACTTCCAGTGCCTTTGCATTCCGAGATAACGTTTGTTTTGCATGGCGGGATCCACAAAACACATTGCAATTTTTGTTTAGTCTGTGTAAAGCATTCATTGTTAAATCATTGTTGACTATCTGTTAAAAATATGGGCTACAAATGTTTTGTGCCTTATTGTCGTTCGGGATATGCATCCTGTAGCGAAATTGTATCTTTATTTTCACCCCCTAAAGATCCTGAGTTGTTGAAAATTTGGATTAATTTTTTAATTTTTACAAAAAGTTTCTTTTTATTTTATTATATATATTATTCTCTTCCAAAATAATAATTTTTTTAAAAACTTTTTTAAATTAATTATTATTTAAAAGTATGATAAAGTTATGGGCATGGCCACATCCAATTTTTTATATTTATTAACATAATTTATGTAATGTGTCTTAATTTTTTAAAATTCGGTTCACAAAATAAGGTCAGAAAAAAATATTTAAATTTAGACTAATTTAACTTCAAAAAACACAAAAGGACAAAAGTAAACATAAACCACAAAATGTTATCACCGATTTCATTAATTATTTTGTTGGTTTATAATCTTACAATGAGCAAGATCACGTCAAGTGGACCCTCCATTTTCCACTTGATCATCGAATTTTGATATTAGTGTTTTTTCAGGAAGTATTCACGATCAACAATTAATCCCCAAAACAGTTTTTAAAAATTTTCATTTTAACAATAAGTTTTTTGATACTGAAAGTTTTTATGACTTTTAGTTAAAAAATCATTAATTAAAAAACTATTAGAGATATTTCAATGAAATTTTCAGAATGTATACTTCAATACTAGTATTTTAATAAAATATCTACGAATTCAAATTTTTTATATATTTTCATATTGTTAATTAACTTTTAAGTTAACAAATGAAAATTTAAATAACTTCTCCCTTAAAAATCAACATTTTTTTTCTCGGTATTTTGCATTGAACATTTAAGTAACGAAATCCGCGATAAAATTTGACTGCTCGCGATTAGATTAAGCAAAAAAAAATTATTTATGATGGGCGGTGGGCGCTGTCGGTACAGTACATTGCCGCGTGTCATGATTTACCTTTAATCTACTCAGTAATTACAAATAAGAAACAATACTTTATCTTTTAAATGAAAATAGGTATATTTTTATTTAAACACTTTATTTATAGTAATTGTAACATCTTTGGAAAAAAGCTTGCACTCGAGTAATATATTGTTTAAAGCTATGTAATAATGATACTGACGTGTATTTTTAATCGTTACAGCTTGTTCATACCGTGATTTATAATTTTTTTCATGAAAGTCATGATCTTGACAGCAAAAACCAAAATTAATTTTTTTTTAAAAATTTTCAGCCCTTTCAAATAATGAAAGCGCATTAGTAATGTGCTTATCATTATATCGTTGAAGACTCGCGCGATAAGCTTGTCTTTTTACATCACATGCTTCTTTCCCGTGCGAAGTAGCAAAGAAATTCCATTCCGCGTCAACATTAAAATCATTTTTGTGATTAATTAAATTTGCAAAATTATATTTATTTTTGTACTGAGAAGCAGCTCCGTCCGAAAAATAAGAAATTTTTTTAATCATATTTGCTCCAAACTTATTTTTTTTAAATTCAATCAATTTAGAATTAAAAAGGTGAACTGAACTCGCATCGTGACTAACTTTTTCTGAAATTATTACATAGTTTTCATGTTTCATTTCTTCATTCTCTCTATAATACACTACGTAAGGGTGAATTGTAGCCTGGTTGTTATTCCAATGATAAGATTGGATTGCGTTTTGTACAGAAAAACTATAATTTTCAGAAAAATCAAGACATACGATAAATTCTCCATCCTCAACAGAATTCTTTTTATCAGTAAAATATGATGCTTGAAATTTTGCAAGAAAATCATGTCTCAATAATTCAGGCCATTTTTGTCTTAAATCATTAAAAAAATCTTCTTTCTTCTTCTTTTCTTCAACTACTTCAGTTCTGTAAATTTCAAGCCAATTAATTTAATTAAAATATTTATAGAAAAACGGATAAGAAAAAAAATGTACAGTTTAAATGGGACAAAATCTAATAATTTCATTATTAATATATCGATACAATAAATCTGTAACTTTACGAAACAAAATATAATAAGTATTTATTACACAGTCAAATGAATAAAGTTATTTTATGAGAGTAGTTATTAAAATTTTAAAATATAATAGTGATTTGGGTGAACTTTTCCTTACCTGTCGGTACTTTTTCATTGGCTGTATGTAATTTCATTTATTTCATGATTATCAAGCAACATTTCTAATTTATTTATAACATTATCAGTTCCTGGGCACTTAGTACACTTTGAAAAATAACCCAATGATGTAGATTCTTGACAAACAAAGCTTTTAATTAAATTATTTGAACTTTCCGAAAAAATTGTTCCTTTTTTTTTAATTCAATTTTAAATCCATTTAACTGCAATTTCATATTTTGGTGAATTTTACACACACACACATTATGAGTCCCATTTTTGCCAGCAGGTATACATTCACGAGGACGGAGGTTTTGAAATTTTGTGAGTCCAATCTTTTCGTCAGGAAAAGCTTCAGTAAATTTTTTGTGTAACTCATGAATATTATATAATAATAATTGTTTTTGTTTTTGAATTTGTTTAAATAAAACCATAACAATAACATAATTTTTATTTTAAAGATAAAGTATTGTTTCTTATTTGTAATTACCGAGTAGATTAAAGGTAAATCAATGACACGCGGCAACGCACTGTACCGACAGCGCCCACCGCCCGTCATAAATAATTTTTTTTTGCTTAATCTAATCGCGAGCAGTCAAATTTTTTCGCGGATTTCGTTACTTAAATGTTCAATGCAAAATACCGAGAAAAAAAAATTTTAATTTTTGAGGGAGAAGTCATTTAAATTTTCATTTGTTAACTTAAAAGTTAATTAACAATATGAAAATATATAAAAAATTTGAATTCGTAGATATTTTATTAAAATACTAGTATTGAAGTATACATTCTGAAAATTTCATTGAAATATCTCTAATAGTTTTTTAATTAATGATTTTTTAACTAAAGGTCATAAAAATTTTCAGTATCAAAAAACTTGTTGTTAAAATGAAAATTTTTAAAAACTGTTTTGGGGATTAATTGTTGATAGTGAATACTTCCTGAAAAAATACTAATATCAAAATTCGATGATCAAGTGGAAAATGGGGGGTCCACTTGACGTGATCTTGCTCAATACAAAGTATTTAATAATCACCCAAATATTCTGATTATAGAAATATTGAACTATCAATAAAATAGATTTTAAGGTGAATTTTAATTTTATGCAAATTGTCCATTCTTATATAATTAAATATTAATACTCTTATTTTTTATAATTGGTAATACTTTATAGTTCATGAATAATATCAATAAAAAACAATAAATGTAATGAAACGTTGAAGGTACCTAGTTTAATTGTAGAAAATGCTTTAAACCCTTTAAACTACAGGGTTTGCAGGCTATACTCGGTGAAATGAACAGCCCAACGTCGAGTTCTCTGTCTCGTGCGTTATGTGGCCAAGCGTTAGCCGGTCGCGAGATACCAAGCAACCTCTCCTAACTTATGTATATTACTCCGTGCAAAATAGCAACCAAGTGGTAAGAAATACTAAGTCCAAACCGGATAGGAAATTTAACGGGCTACAACTTTGGTCAAATAAATTTTTTTTGGGAAACCAACCGTTTTCATTGAAATTCTGAAAATAATGAATAAGGTGTAGGTAGAAAAAAATAAATTCACAAAATTGCTTAAGGGGTTAGATGCACTCAGGAGGAAGCATTTTAAATAATTTTTGTTGAGAGTAGTTTATTTTATTTTATAAATCAAAAATGAATAAGTTATTTTATTATGTTTTAACTTTATTTGATAAAAATTAAAACCAAAAAATATTTATTGTAGACGAAGTTTGTCGCCATGTTTGTTGGACCCCGTCCCACAAATCGTGTTTTGCGGCGATCACCATAACATTTTACTGGTTCATCTAAAATCAATCAAACAAAATAAAGTTGTTAGTTTAATAGTTAATTCAAAGATCAAATATTTGATCAAAAAGATCAAAGAAAATATAGATCAAAGGATTTGTTTTTATTATTAAAAATTCTATCTTTTATAAGCAATAAACTTAGTACCGATGTCCTTGAAAATAGACGAGTTATGCTATCAGAGGCCACTATTTTGTTTACTTTTAAAAAAAATCAAAAATCACAACACAATCTGTTTTCTGTAGACTATTGTAATTGCTAAACTACCTAAGCAAAATCATTCAATTCCTAAACCTGGTTAGATTACAAAAGAAACTAGAAAATAATGGAGGACTGGCACCAAATTCAAGTACCAGTTTAGGTTCCAAAAGGGCAGATCAACTATCCACACAAGATCTGCTGACTAACAGCGTTAACCAGACCAGAAGAAGAACATGGCAAACCAGAAAATTTGTAATAATAATAGTTTTAAACGTGTGATGCGTCTAACTTGGTCAGATAGAAAAATGTTCTCTCAAAATGGGAAAGTAACAGCATTAGAGCGTGCCTTTCCAATTTGATATCGGACTACCGCAACGTCTACATCGGTCGGCAAACGCCATGCTGCGGGAGAAAATAATCCACTTTGGTCCTTCAGTAAATAATATACTACGAGTATTGTACGTGTATAGTAATAGGCAAGCTAAAAGCGCCTAGTAAAGATTATCTTTTGAAGATTATTTTTTACAATTTTGTTATCGCGATGATATTATTTTATAAACAGGATAAAAAAGTAGTAATAATTTATTGTTTATTACAATGGCAAATAATATAAATAGATATCATTTATTGAATTGAAGTGTTTTATTTTTAATATGATTGCATTATTGGTGGTAATCTAAAATATAATATTATAATCATATAAAATTTTTAGAATAAACCAAAAAATGCACAAAAACTTTTTAGAACTAAAATGTTTAAGTTAACACAATATAAATACACCGTATTTAAATTATCGCAAACGTTTTCAAAATTCGATGATCAAGTGGAAAATGAGAGGTCCACTTGACGTGATCTTGCTCATTATGAAATGCTATATTTTATTCAAAAGGTAAAGTAAATTAAGTAAGGCTTATTGATAGTATTAAATTATAATTTTGTCTGTATTTCTATATTTGGCTTTAATTTTTTTAGAATATAAAAGTGGATTATAATGTGTAATCGTTATTGAGAAAAATATCCATTAAAATAGGTAACAAAAACTTAATTAAATGATAAGATAACTTATCGTACAAACAAATATTCGAAGTTGAGTAACAAAATATGGATGATTTAATTCTTTAAAAGAGAAAAATAAAGTCTTCTACTCTTCTCACTACCAGCAAACGTCGTTTTAAAAAAAATATTTAAGATCTTACACCAAAAGATTCCAAAGGATTGGTTTCAGAAATATCAGAATTTCAGCCTGTTTTATTAAAAGTGTCACCTCCATAACTAACCAAATGTGTTTTGTTATAGATAATGAAAATCAGTCTTTGAAGCATGAAAACTAAAAAGATAGGGCTGTTTTTTAAATAAATTTTTACAAGTTTTTACCAAAAATAGTAAAAGATTTTATTCATCACTTTATTTCATGACAAGTTTTATTTTGAAAGTTATATTAAAAATGTAAGAATGTCAACACCGAATCAGTATGGGTATTGTTTCAAATTTAAAAGTTGCGAAATCGAGGAAAATATTAAATTAAAAAAAATTTATTTAATCTTATCTGATAACTTACATAGCACTTGATACTATGATAGTACTATGATAGGTATTAATAAGCGTCGTTCATAGCGGTTTTTATTGTTTGTTCATCTAAAACCCAGTCTTTCTCCTGAGAAAATGTACAAGCCTATGTAAGTGCATATTATTTTATTTTCTTCTTTTTTTTATTAAATTTTATTATGGAAGAATAAAAAATAAATAGTTGAGATAGAGGTCGTTATAATCTACAACGTAAATGAATTTCAAAATACAAATTTGTAGCAGGACATCGGTAGTCAGGACCGCATTAGGAATCAATAACGAATGAAAAAAATAGAAAGAAAAAAATTATTAAATTCAAAACGCCTTAACGAACGACATGTTTCGGACTTATTCGTGGTATTACCCAACGAAATTGACCTCATCGGGCTCATATTGACAAAGAAAATATAAAATTAAACTTACCATTTCTATCAACCGATCATGTAAATCTTCCACGTGCTCTAAACTAACCGAATGCCATACTAAGAAAATGTATTTTGAAAGTTAGTAAGCGTCCACTAGGGATATCTAAACTTACAAGTCTGTTTTCTCACCAAACTAAAAATAATAACGGTAAATGAAATGAAATTTCATTTATTTCAAATTTCAAAAAATCATAAGGATTTTTGAAACTTCATATTATTTTTATTATGGAAGTAGATATAATACTTTAAAAGACATCTATTTAATTTTGTTTGCCTATTACTCTATTTGGATATAATTCATACTATAGTACATTTGCTTTTAAAGAAAATTATTGGAATTTGTACTAAAACGACGACTTATGAATGCTAACTAATTAAATTGCTTTGAAGTTAGTTAGACTGTTAGTTGTAGTTAACTTATACTAACTACAAATATTTATATAACTTTCAAAATAATAAAAAATAGTAGTATAATTTTCCTAGGTTGGCTAGTTACATCAAAGCCCGAGAAATGTATAGACACCAAGGGAAATGTATTCATATTTCCCGTGTCCTAATCAATAGTTTTCTTCTAATTGAAAAATAAATATTATTAAATATATCAATATTTCATCACTAATCAAATTTAAGATTTTGAATTTACAATAACTCGAAAACGGCGCTAGATATCTGAGCAAAAAAATTACCCCCTTTAGCTCGTTCTCAACCCCCATAGCAATTTGTTTAAGAAAGCCTTATGCAAAATTCTAGATCAATAGCGCGCAGAATGCACGCATAATAATTCAGAAAAAGTTAGGTTAGTTTTTAAAATATAAAAATAAGTAGACACATTTTTCATTTTAAACGTCACTTAAATGTAATTTTTTAACAGGGGTGGCTTTAGTATTTTATTTTGCGTGTTTGATTGTCAATCACCGTGCGCAAAGTATAATTTAAAATATGACACGTTTCATATTTCCCTTGGGAAATATTAATGAGTTATGACATATTGTAACTAAGGCGATATTGCTCAATATTGTTTCAATCAGAAGACAATAAATTTAATTGTCTCAAATAAATCTTTACTGAAAGTAACACGCAGACAATACCGACGTAGAATAGAACGTCAATAAACTTTTTACTTTTATTTAATTATAATAGTAGTTTATATAGCGAAGAAAATATTTATGCTTTTTCTAAATTATACCTACAATCTTTTGATAATTGTGAACAATGCCTGCATTTTATCTGGATATAAACAAGCACGGATATAGGGATATAAGAGGGTATAAGCTAGAAAATCTAAAACACACCAGTAAAATGAACTAAATTGCTTAAAATTTTAAAATAATATGTTATCTAGGTTAGTTATCTAATCCAATTATTTTATTTTTAGACTGATTGCGTTGTTGGTGATATTCTGGAAGATATCGTTTACCTTTTCCAAAAGTTTCTGTACATACTCAAAACATGATTTTACATGGAATTGTGGTAATCAGTATTTAACAAGTATTCCAATATCTGAAATAATGAATAGAACTGCGACACGTTTAAATTTTGGAAACAATTTCATCGACTCAATTGAAGATTTAAAATTTTTACCGTACAGAAATGAAGTTACAGAAATTTTTTTGGACGATAACACATTTAAAAAACCACCTAAAAATTTAAACAAGATAGCACCAAACTTAAAAAAATTAGATTTAAGAAACAATCAGATAACACGCATAAAAAATGAATTTCAGTATTCTGACGATTTAGAATACTTGTATTTGGATTCCAATCCCATCCAACATATTTTACCTAACGCTTTTATGAAGGCTGCACATTTGAAAAAAGTAACCTTACCACCTTCGAACTTTACATTCTCAAATAAAGTTGTATCAAAACGAAATCAAAATTTGGAAATTATAACTTCTCCATCAAATATTTTCACATCTACTTTGCCGAGTACATATACAACAACCAAATTACATCGTAATTTATCAAGCCATAACGACAATATCCACTAACACAAGCACAAAAGAAAGAAATATGACGGGTAGTGCCAATACAATGCAGAAAACCACTTCTGCTTATGTTATTATTATTATTAATACTTTAATGAAAATACAAAACCAAGATAGAAAAGTGTAACACTGCTGGTAGATGGTTCATGAGCAGCTCTAAAATTAATTATCAAAAAAAAAAAAAACGTTGGGATGTATGGGTGCTGTCCAGAGGTAGTACCTCTATGCTTGGAAATGCCGAACTTAATGTTGTTCCAAGGTGTTGGTCCTCCGATAGCATCAACTCTCACTTTTGGCTCCTAGAAGTTGGAAAATTACAACGGCCACATCCTGGTAACTGTGTCGGCACACAGGCTAAACAAAGTGAGGGGGTTGCCAGAAACCAGTTTTTAATACAAAAGCAAAGATTTCGGCAACTACAGATATCAATAGATATCGACTTAGCAGCGGATGAGTAAAATCTCTGCACATACGAGATAAGATGACGAATTTTCAAGCAGAATTACTCAGGTAAGTTAAAATTTGAAGCGTTTTAGTGTAGCTAAATAAATATAACATTGATCATAAAGAAAATTTAAAATTTTTATCTGCTAGATGTTGAAGAACCAATCAGTCCTACTATTTATATAGAACAACGATGACAATGAAATGGTATGTTCTTGCACGCTTGATAAACATTGAGCCCTTTCAAACCTAACATCCAAGAAAAACTAAAAACATAATAGGTTTCATCTAAAGGATAAGTTTAACCTTAACATTAACTAAATATCTATTGATATAATCTCTTTTTTAGATTTCAAGTTGTTTCATATTCAAGTCTTGCTTTTCCACTTGGATTTTTTTTAGATTCTCAATAAAATTGACCAATAAGAGAAGGATTGCAACAATCACATATCGGATTTTTTTGGGTAATTTTTATGAATATTAATTCATAAAAGTATCATGTTTCGTCATAATTCAAAATCAGAAAATTTTAAATTAAAATAATCAAAGACAAGTGGTTTAGGTAGTGTAACTCGATTATTAATCATATCAGATTTTTAGAATAATCCAAAAAATTGTCCCTAAAACAATTAGATCAACTTTTTAACTTTATTAACAAACAACATAATAATATAAATTTACTAAAGAAATAGAAGTAAACAATAGAATCAATTACTTAGATCTCACAATAATTAAAATCGATAATAAGCACTCATTTGATATTTTCCATAAACCTACGGATGCTGATATAATAATACATAATAACTCTGCGTATCCTTTTACACATAAAATTACTTCTTTTCGCGCTTTTCTCAATCGCTTAATTAGAATTCCCTTAAGTAAAGTTAATTTTAAAATAGAATTAGACAGAATTAAATATATCGCAATCTCTAATGAATATGAATAATGAATGTCACTCTTATTAATAAATTATTATGCCAAATTAAACAAAAACTTCTATCGAACTTCGATTGATTGATTGATCATATTAATCCGAATAATTTTAAAAAACTAACGCTAACTTTAATGTTATTACTTTTCTCGGAAACAATTCAAACAAAACTGTGAAATATTTAAAAATAAAAATTATAACATCGCTATTAAAACGGACAATAAATTTAAAAAATTTATTAATAACGCAAAATCAAAATCAAACATGTTAACTAAATCAGGGGTTTATGAGCTCACTTGTGAATGCTCTCAAATATACATTGGTCATACCGGTAGATCTTTCAAAACACGATTTTATGAACACACACGATCCCACAGACTTGCAGATGGAAAACCGACTTTCGCGAAACACCTACTAGACACAAACTATAAACAGGGGAGATACGAAATTTTCCACATTGAACAAAAAAGTAAAAAACTAGAATTTTTGGAAGCTATAGAAATTGATAAATTAAAATATTCATCTTCATTACTAAATAGTCAATCTAATTTAAATAACTCACCCTTACTAAACATTTTTAATAAATAATATCCTCTTCCCTTCTAACTTACCCTACATCCACTTACATTATTATTTCTCTTTTATATTAATTATATTCCTACCCTCTAGTAAATTCATACAAAAATATACTATTTTTTTTAAAATACCCCCCTCCTACCCTCTTCCTTTTATTTTGCAATTTGGTCGATAAATACGGAAATTTTCTTGTTTCTCTTTCTAGTTCATTGCTTGATGATGCCATAGTATGGCGAAAACGTTTGCAATAATATACATACGGTGTATTTATATTGTGTTAACTTAAAAATTTTAGATTTAAAAAGTGTTTGTGTATTTTTTGGTTTATTCTAAAAATTTGATATGATTAAAATTGATTCATTAGCAAAACAGATTCACTTACTCAAAGAGACTGTTGTCATCCGAATTCCACTTTGATTTTTACGTGAAGTAATTTTAGGGTTCCTTATACGTTGACATACTAGACATTTAGGTATTTTATATTTTTTTATTATTATCGTATTTTTTTTTTCTAATTATGTTAACAAATATTTGCTTAGACAATAAATTAACTGCTTATTTATTTATTCTTTTATTTGTGTTATGTGAAGGAAAAGAAAAAACCACAATCTTTAAAGTTTTAATCTGATCTAGTAAATAAATATCATAATCTGGTGGCATCATAACCAATCCACCAAAATAGTTTTACTTGTTTTTTACATCGAGCAGTATAAAGTAAGCTATACCTATCTCACTTGGTGACATTTGGTGAGATTCAGACATCTACCCTACAGCTATTATTTGATTTTTTGTGATTCATTTTATTTTAAATAAAATGGGGATAAGTTACACTTCCAGCAACTCAGTAATTGTATAGACTTGATTATATTTCTAATAAAAGCACATAATACATACATTAATTTAACTTTAAAATGTCGTGGAATTAATATTGTCACTATTCACTATTGTCGCTAGTGACAATAATTAAAAATATAATATCAAATGTTTGCCATATTTACATATATGCACAAAAAAAGCTCTCTATCAATTGAAACAATTTTCATACCTATCCGTTACAATAAAGCTTGTTTTAGACTACACAAAATCTTGAAGGAAATCTTGAACAAATTTTAAAACAATCTAAATTGCGTAGTATCAAACAGCAAATTGCTTCAAAAATTTTTTTTTTGCTTTGTTAAATGGCGTGAAAAATAGAACATGTTCTATTTTGAAACAATCAATAATATGGAATGTATAAACAGGTTTCGTAAGTGGAACAAATCTCCGTTTCTCCTGACTTCAAAATTAATGTTTAAATTTTGTAGCGGGGGGGGGGGGGGAATTTGTTGTTGAATGAAGAAGAAAAAGT
Source organism: Cantharis rustica (assembly GCA_911387805.1). Taxonomy (NCBI): domain Eukaryota; kingdom Metazoa; phylum Arthropoda; class Insecta; order Coleoptera; family Cantharidae; genus Cantharis; species Cantharis rustica. The sequence continues at coordinate 33,264,344 of OU426880.1, forward strand.
TATTTTTTTCTTTTTAAAGGGAACAGTAGTTTTTAAAGTAAGATGCTTTTATTATTCATTTTTATTTTGAGAATTTTTTTACAGTCAGGGGTTTTTAAAATTTTTATCATGATTGTAGTGTATTATTGTATTACCATCAAACTAATAATAATAATTTATTTATTAATTTCTATTAATTTATTTATTATTTATCTATTAATTTCTAGCGAACTGCGCAGAATCGTAAAAGAAAAAATATTGTTTCAAAAATTGTACAGTATCATACAGGTTGATATTGAAAACAAAGCAACTTCTTGTTCAATATATTGCACAATTTATTGTTTCTCTTATAAAACTGGTTTGCTATGTTTTTCAAAGCTGTTTCTTAACTTACTCTCAGAAGAAAAATCCAACTAAAAACAAACTTTTGGTCAAAGTCATTACCAACATAAAAAGTAATATAAATACATAATATAATAAATAAAAAAAATAATTAAAAGAATTAATTTATTCTTTTTCTAGAAATTAAATATAATTACCAGAAGACCCGAAGTCTGATTTTAAAATTATTAAAAAACAATAATATAATAATTAGTTTTTGTTATTTAAAGAAAAATTTTATATTGATATTTTACTAATCAAAATTTAAAGACTAAAATGTTAAAAATAAAATAAATTTAAAAAAATAAACAAACTAAACAAAACATTAAAATAATGAATTTTAACTGTTAAGTAAAGAATGCATACTTTATGCAGTAAAAAGTAAAAAATAATTACGTTATTTAATTACTTCAACTAGATGGCACAGGCGGCCAATTATTGTAATCTTTGCAGTCGGTTAAAATAAATAAATGATGATTGATTTTTCTTGTTTATTCAAATATTTTATGTTGTTTGATTATGTTCATAAATGTTTATTTCAACTATTAAAAGTAAAAAATAAATACTTATATAGAAAAATGATATTTAAAAAATAATAAAATAGACATTAATTAACATTTAACAAGTTTGGACTAAGATGAATATTTGAATAAACTAGAAAATAAATTTTGAAAAAATTACGTTATAAAAATGATGAAAATTTAAAATAAAAACTTTGTAATACGATATAAAGGCCTCTATTTCACAATTATTATAATAATAATAATAATAATAATAATACTTATTTATTAAGAACTAAATATACAAATTCTTATACAAATTCTTATACAAATTCTTAATGGGATGGCTTCTAACAAGGTTAGTTTTTCAAGCCACCCGTCTCAGCTCAACAAACAAAAATCAACAAATATTAAAAAAAGACTATGCAGACATTTCTGCATAAACAGCAGCATCCAAATCACGGCGGAAGGACCTTACGCTAGTGGAGTCGTCAAAAAGGCTACGGTGTCTCTCCACAAATCTGGGCGCCAAACACGCAAAACACTGCTCGAAACCTGCCATGGAATGGGAGGGCACATCGAAATTTCCCAAATCCCGCAGAACACGTGCATGGCAAGCTGAACGGGGCCTAATCATTTGTCGAAGATAACTTGGCTCTCCGCTCTTCAAAATTTTGAAGATTATAACTCCAAAAAGTACCGAAAAACGATGTTCTATCCTGGGTATGCCATGTTCCCGATAGAAAGGAGTAACGTGGTCGTATCTACGCAGATCAAAGCAAAAACGCAGACACGAATTCTGCATGAGCTGGAGCCTGCGCCTATATTCCTGCGTGAGAAAACCGTAATATACCGCTGCACAGTATTCTATGTTAGATAAGATCGTAGTACTAACAATTGACCACTTCACATGAGAAGGTAATAAGGTTTTAAACTGATACAGCGATCTAAGCTTGTAATAGCACACCCTAAGCTTACGGTCCACATGCAGACGAAAATTGAGCTCACTGTCCAAGACCAGACCCAAACTCCGAGCACAGTCCACAACCCTGACGGTTTCACCATCAATCGTAACAGACGATGTTGCAACGCTTAAAGCCCTACGCACCAGCCCAGGACTACCCAGGAACAGAAGCTCCGACTTCGCAGGGTTCAGAGTCAGACCATTCAATAACGACCAAACACGTATCGATTCGAGATTACGATTCAACATATCTATCGCAGTATCAATGTTCGAGGGCTGACATGATACATGTATTCGAGAATCATCGGCATAAAGATCGAGAGAGCAATCCGGATCAACTACTCTCTCCAAATCGGTCGTGTATAATATAAACAACAGTGGGGCAAGAATGCTTCCTTGCGGGACACCACGAAAAATAGTCAACGGCCGAGACACCTTTCCCGCTAACTCAACTACCTGGGATCTATCATGCAAATAACCCGCCAACCACCTACAGAGTAACTCGTCACAGCCATAATTGTGTAGTTTGGCTAAAAGACGATCATGTACAACCGAGTCAAAGGCCTTAGAATAGTCAAGAAGCACTAATAAGGTGACTTCAGAACGATCGATTGATGAAGCAATATCCGAGGTGAGCCGCAACAAAGAGGTCACAGTACTGTGGTGTGGTCTAAAACCTGATTGGGCAGGCGACAAAATATGGTGGATTGCCAAATGATCACGTAAAGCATTCCTAATAAAAGACTCAGCTATCTTTGCAAAAGGCGATAAAATGCTAATAGGACGGAGATGAGAAAGCTCTACGGCCATTGGAACCTTAGAAAGTGGTCTGACACGTGAAGCCCTCCAGATAGATGGCACCTCTCCGGTTCTAAAGGAAAAATTTAACAAATTGCAGATCACCTCGCTGCAAAACGGAAGTACAAGCCTCAACATACGAAGACTGATACCATCAGGACCAAGAGCATTGGAGCGCAGAGCCCCAGCAACATCAATCAACGCCCCAGGTGTGACCTCACAAATAGAGAGCTCTTCCGCCCCCGAAAAAGACGAACCATTCAACCCCAAATCAATCCCCGCAGAAACTTCCGGAACAGATCCGAGAAAGTATGCGTTAATAAAATCTGGATCCTCACACAACCGTGCAGATATCTGACTAGATGGACGAGAATGAACGCCCCAAGAAGACAGGCACCGCCAAAGCTTTTTCGGATCTGAGCGATGAAGCACAAGCTGGCGGTTTATATAACTCGCCTTCTCCCTTCTGACAGCGCCCGATAGATAACTTCTGAGATCACGATAACATTCAAAATCAACACTTGAACGTGTGCGCCTATACTTGTTGTAGGCTCGCCTCTTCAACTTGGCCATCTCTCTGATTGTCCACGTAATCCACGGCTTACTCCTTTCTCTGCAAACTACTGTACGAATAGGAGCATGTACATTGAAAAGCGACAGAATGAGATCATTCAAGAACTCGACCTTAGAATCACATAGGGGTAACTCGTCAACGACACCCCACGGTAAGCTTGCCGCATCAGTTGAAAAATTAACCTGATCAAATTCACTAAAATCACGATAGGTGATCTTACGCGGTTCATGTGGCAACGCAGCCAAAATCAAGCAGCAATGCACCAAGTAGTGATCAGTAGAAGCCAAAAGATCGATAACGCCCTTGTGACGAGGGATGCGATGCTTGTCAATGCAGATGACATCCAATAAAGTGCTCGATGTTGAGGTAACACGCGTGGGATCCGTTATGATCTGATGAAGATCAAAAACATCAAGAATTCTCTGCAAGCGCGTCCGAGAAGGCGATGGAACAAGGTAATTAATGTTTATATCACCCATAACGATCAACTCACAGCACTCACCGCCAAGTAAAGAAAGAAATTCTTCCAACTCATTCAAACAGGAAAGAGCAATAGTAGGCGCCCTGTAAACTACCCCGATTCCGAATACGATACCATGAACTCTAATGCGAATCCACAGATGCTCCAAGCCACTAGCAAAGCGATGCCCCTCATGCAAAATTTTAAATGAAAATGCGTTACGAATGTACAACGCGACTCCCCCACCTCGGGTTGCCCTATCCGATCTAATGATTGTGTAATTTGGCAGATCAACAAGGTGAGAAGGAAAGTCGGGAGCAAGCCACGACTCAGATATTGCAATAATACTAAAGTGGTTTCCGGTTACGAAATCGGAGAACATGTGAAAATCAGACAACAACGATCGCACATTTATGTGTGCCACAGAAAAACATGAAGTAGTAATTGCCGAGCAAAGTTTGCAATTATCATGAATAGATGGTGCAGAAGAATCACGCACTACCCCGTTCCGGTCTCCCGCAGTGGACGACCCTCTAAAAAATTTTCACGGCTACCAGTGGCACTGCGGTTAACAACAGCCGGCCTGCGGTAGTAAAAAATTATTGATCATTGGTCGTATTTAACACGACAAACAAAGAAAATTAAAAATATATTACTTAAAATTGAATGTGACTTACCAAATTAAAACCAAATGTCACGTTCCTTAATGAAAATTTTAAGGTTAAATGAATAAAATAATTCTAATCACGGTACAACCGGATTTGAAGTCCGGAACTTCTTTTCAGTTATGTAACAGTTTTTATTTTAAATTTTTATATTTTTATAACGTAATTTTTTTAAAATTTATTTTCTAGTTTATTCAAATATTCTTGGTCCAAACCTGTTAAATGTTAATTATTTTTGTTTTTATTGTTTTTTTAAATATTATTTTTGTATTCTTTACTTAACAGTTAAACTTCATTATTTTAATATTTTGTTTACTTTGTTTATTTTAACAATAAAAATTACCACTAATATATTTTTTAAATTAAGACGGCTGTAGATGTACAATTCACTAGGAGAAATTTTACCGATTGTCACTATTTCCGTCTGCGCAATCAGTGGAAACTAATTGAATAATACAATAAAATATGCATTTTTATCAAATAGCGTTCATGGTACGAGAGGGCACTGCTGTATAAAGATTTTAATGTGCTTTCTTATTATGCAAATAAATAAGGTTTATTTCTTAATATATAGAGATATTTTCAAAAAATTTAAATTTTGATGGTTTGTATATTCATGCAAAGTCATTTGAAGGTTATTAGAATGTTAAATTAAAAAAATAAAAATGAAAATCTTTTTTTAAAAAGTTTTTAATGACTTTCCATGAAACTAGATTTTTTTTGAATTATTAACTTTAAACCGCATTAAATTCCATGTATTAGTAAAAAAGCTACATGAATATTCGTTAAAAGTTAGGTGTACAACCCTCGCTTAATTATATCGGAAAAAAAATTTGCGTGCATGCGGGCAGTAAATATAACTGTGAACTGGTTTTGTGAATTTGAGACGAGAAAAGAGGGAATCTGAAATTTTGAAGTGACAGAAACGAACAAAGGAGGTCAAAGTCCGTATACAAAGCTAGGGGAGAGATCAAAACACTGTTTGTATAGGATTTAAACTTTTAAAATTTGATTTAAATTTTGTAGGTTAACCACGATTGTCAGTTTTATATGGTGCCAACTCTAAAAGCAGGGAATTTGTTGTAACGTACTGTAGAGAAACCAAACACGAACATCTCAAAGTGATAAATATAGCACAGATACTCTCGAGACGTTGAGTCGGGTGCTGTGTTATACGCGAATAGAAATAAAACCGTGGAAAAAGAATAGAACGAATAGAAGCAGTGTAAACCGAGAACAGAATACAAAATAAAAGGTAATAGTAACAACATTTTTTCACGAGAAGTGGCGAGAAACCTAACAAGTGATTACTTAAATGAACACAAAAGAAGGAAGATCGCGGCCAAACTCCCAACCATCTGTCAGAGAATATATTAAAAGAGCAAGAGAAGAAGAAGCTGAGGAACAGATACGGATTTTCCAGAAAAGTAAAAAACAGTAAAGACACCAACAAAAGATAGCGACAATTCGTTATAAGTACATCCAGGAAAGCAATTCGATATGGAAGAGCTGAAGAATATGTTACCGGGCCTGTCGAAGGCTGTAGATAGGGGCTTTAAAGAAACCAACCAAGATATCAAGGAAAATAACAGAGAAGTCAAAAAGATAAAAGATAAACTGGATGGACTAGAGTTAAAATGGTGCGAAGAAAGACAAGAACTAAAAAAAGAAATTGATGTACTTGTGAAAACAACGAAAGAACAGGAAAACAGAATAGAAAGACTAGAAACTCAACTTGAATGAATTGAGAAAGAGCGAAAATTGTGTAACATCGTTATTGAATTTGGAATCTTTATGGCGAGAACAGAAGATAAAGACAATATAATGCAGTTCAAGCCGATAAATGGTAGAATGGCATACATAAAAATCAGAAGAAAACAAGCGAACATGTCGATCATCTGCGCTTATGCTCCAACAGAAGACAGTGAAGCGGAAGACAAAGAGGAATTTTATCAGCAATTGGAAGATGTATGTGAAGCAGTGGGAAAAAAAGATATTCTAATCCTCAGGAGATTTCAACGCCAAAATAGGGAAAGAGGATTATATTAGCAAAGTAGCTGGGAAATATACAATACATAATAAAACGAGTGATAACGGAAATAGATTGTGTAACCTAGCAGCAGCAACAAATATGGATATAAGTAGTATAAGATTCAAGCACGAGAAATTGCATAAAATAACTTGGGCGTTGCCGGGAGGAAAAGGATATGAGGGAAATCAGATAAATCATGTACTGATTATGGAGAACCACAGAAGAAACAACTTAGATATAGAGTGTGAAAGAATTGCAAACATTGTAATTGCAAAGACAGTAATAAGATATAGAAAAAAAGAAAAGTATAAGGAATGGTTTGATGACGAATGTAATGAATGGGGAAGAATGAAAAGTAAAGCATGGTTGAGATGGCTGGAAACAGAGAACGAGGAAGACTTACAGAGCTACAAGAAGGGAAGAAAAAAAGCAAATAAAGTATACAAGAAAAAGAAAGACAAATGGATAGAGGAAATGATGAACGAAGTGGAAGAAAGCAATAGGCAGAACAATAACAAAGTGTTTTATGATAAGCTAAAAACGCCAAAGACTATAAGATAAAGACAAGGGGAATGAGAAATAAGCAAGGAAGAATAGAAGATCATTCAGACAAAATTAAACAATTATAGGTAGAGCACTTTGAAGAACTACTAAACGTAACCCAAACAAACAATTGTATAACCATGATAACTGCAGATCAAGAAACAGAAGAACCAACATACGAAGAAGTAGCTGAGATGGTCGAAAGAATGAAGAATGGAAAATCACTTGGCAAGGACGGTATAAATGCGGAATTGCTGAAATAAGGAGGAGAAATATTGTATAAAGAGATATCGTCGGCATACAGGTAAAAGTGACCAAGTCAAAAAATAGAATTTCGAGATAAATCAAATTGAATGTTTCGCATTTTGCGAAAAATCAGCTTTATAATATTTTTAATTCATTTTTTCGAATAATGAAACATGTTCAATACGTTATTAGCACATAGACGTTTTTTTCAGACCCGTGTCTTACATTTTTACGGAGTTAATCATTTTAACTCATTTCCACAATTTTTTGACTTAGTCACTTTTACCTGTATGCCTACGATATATAACATCATAACACAAGTATGGAAAGAAGAAAAAATGCCAAAAAGTTGTAAAAAAAGAATAATACTTACAGTAAAGAAAAAAGAAGACGCAGAAAGATGTGAAAATTATAGAGGAATTACGTTATTGAATGTCGTCTATAAGGTGCTGTCCACATTGATAAACAATAAGTTGAAGAGATGTATAAAGGAAATATTAATAGGCGAATACCAGTGTGGGTTTGTAAAAGCTAAATCAACCGTAGACGCAATACACGTGCTAAAGCAAATAGCATGGAAAAGAGCTGTGAACATAATATAGACATACATACATATTATGATTTTCATCGATTTTAAGCAGGTGTGATGTCAACAAATTAGATCCTATTATAATAAATTAATACAATGTATTATCAATGACCTAGGCATTTTGTCATGCAATGGAAAGTTCATTTACTGAAGAAAAAGGAAATATGACAAAGTGCGTACGTCTGTGTCTAGACGTTCAATGGCATTAGAATAAGCAATTAATATAATATAAAAAGGATGTAGACATAGATTAGTTCAGTTATAATTATTGTATTCTAAAATCGAATCAATATATTCAAATCTTTATTTTAAATTGTTTTTTCTAATTAAGGCCCGTACGGCAAACATAACTCAAGCGTTTGATAAAATAAACAGATTTGAATTGAAAAAAGAGATGAAGATTCTAAGTAAGATAATAAGATTGACTCGTATGACACTAGATGAAATAACAGCTTGCGTCAGAACTGCAAATGGGCGTACCAGAATAAACAGTGAAGTGAGACAAAGTAATGCGATCTCGGCAAACTTGTTCAATTTAGTATTGGAAAAATTAATCAGAATTACAGAAGTTAAAGGCACGATAGTAAACAAGGAGGCGCAGGTGCTTGCATATGCGGATGATGTAGTGGTAATTGCAAGATCGGTAAGAGCATTAATGAAAGTAGTTGAAAAAATAAGAGACGCCACAAAACCAATGGGATTTAGGATAAACACGGATAAGACAAAGTATATGAAATGTCAAAAGGGTGAGAAGTTGGATGGAAGTAATGAGCTGAGAATTGGATATGAAATATACGAAGAGGTACAGGATTTTAATTACTTAGGAACGCAGATAAATAACAAGAACCAGAGACAACGCGAGGTAGAAGCAAAATTGCAACAGGGAAGTAGAGCATACTATGCTAACAACTATTTGATATGCGACAAGAAGTTAAAGAGAGCAACAAAGATCAAGATCTACAAGACTTTGATAAGGCCTGTGATTACGTATGCTGCGGAGACCATGTGTGTAAGTAAGATTGAAGAGGAAAAGTTGAGAATTTATGAGAGAAAGATTTTGAGAAAAATAATAGGACCAGTAATAACCGACAACCAAGAAAGTAGACAATTGATGAATCATAAAATTTTGAGTCGAATGGGAAATGAGGATATAGTAAAAGTTGTAAAGTCAATAAGGTTAAGATGGTTTGGCCATATAGAGAGAACCGATGAGAGCTCCATGATAAGACAGATCACCAGATGGAGACCAATGGAGACTCAAAAACAGGGAAGACTCAATCTAAGATGGCATGATTAGGTACTCCAGGACGTTGGGAATATGGGAATTAGAGATTGGAAGACAAGGGTAATGAATCGGAAGGAATGGCGAAAGATGCTAATGAAGGCGAAGACGGACAGAGAATATAGTTTTTAGTTGGTTTAGTTTGATTTTGGTTTTGGTTTTAGACTTATTGAGTTATGTTTGTGTTGTGGAATATGGAGTTTTGGTTACGAGGAGAATTAAATTTGTTTTAAAATGTAATAGAAATGAAGACTAATCTACCTTGAAAAATGGATTTGTAAGTCTTGCAAGAGGCAGCTAATTCCAATAGGAATGTATGGCTCTATTATTATTATTATTTCGGAACACATCACCATTAACTATCGCTTGAACGAAAAATTTTTTGTTTCCCTTCTTTTCACTTTCGAAACATTTAAAGTTGTTTATCCACGACCACTATATTAGAAAGGTTTAATACGTCTGTTTTCCGTGGATTAGAAGCCTTTTAATACACTAGTGGATTAGAATTCATAATACACTAGTGGATTAGTTTTCAGCTCAAAATCAGTAGGTATTGGTCAAAATCAATTTGTTAAATCTGACATTTCTTAAAACCAAAATTTTTACTTGTGGTTTTGGCCATGGTCGTGGATAAAAGGTTGAATTACATTCGGGAATTAACAAGCCTATAATCCTCTCGAAAAAATGTGACTCTCGGCTGCGCCTCGAGGGCTCATTCTTTTTCGTGAATTAGATGCTTCTTAATCGCCTTATATAATTAATAACTATTATCTACGACTGTTACATAATTCATTTACATATTACGTACGTAATCAGAGTATTGTATACCCTTCATAATTCACAACCGTGGATTATGAATTTAAAACACAATGTTTTAATTACTAAATTCGGAGTCATGAGTCATCGGTTTGCAAATTCCTTTAGAAAGCGGGCAGTGTTATCCATTTATTCATATCAGTCCTCGCTAAAAGAAATTAAAAACGCGTTAAAATTATTAAATTGATGAATTATTAAAGAAAATATTGTAATTTAATAATTTGAAAAATTTTCAAAGTAAAAAAAATAGTACAAGATTTTTGAAAATATCGATTTTTAAAAATGCCACTCGGGTGCAAAAAATTATCTAAAGCCAAATGCGCAAAAATATTTTCAAAAAATTTAAAAATGACCCGGACGATTTGCACTTTAATATTCAAAAACAACCCTCAACTAAAATTAAATTACTTTTTATTTTAAACAATCAAAAATCAAAATTATAACTTAGACGGGAATGAACACTCATCCCGCCTTTAGCCAACTCACACCGCGTCTAACCAAGGCTAACCTTGCTGAACACATTCTCTCTCACTTATTTCTACTTCCAACCTAATTATTTACAATTAAAACTTTATGTACAGTCTACTTACAAATAAATATTTACAATAAAAACAATACAAACTTCAAAATAATTTACACAATAAATAAAATAAGTATTCTAACGTTTCAAAACACGACATTTTACCCCCTTAATTTTACAGTTAGTTAAGTTACAAAGTTGTCGTGCTTTGAAAAATAATTTTTATAATGCTTTCTAAAGTAAACAATAATTTTTATTTTAATTAATTAAATAATTTTTCAATGTTTGTAGAGTATAACGGAGTCCTTTAATGACGACTCTAAAATTTCTTTTGTTTTTTATTTGATATGCGGGACATTTAACATCTTTCTTTATCAAAGCTTCTAATGAGTTCATCAGTGAGCTTCAGTAAATAATATACTATATATTATGTACTACGTGTATAATAAATAATACGCATGCTAAAAGCGCCTAGTAAAATAATCCTTTAAAGCTTATTTTTTATATGTTTAAACGTTTTGTTATTGTGATAATATTTATAAATAGAATAAAATAGTGATAATTGATTATGACAATAGCGAACATCTATAGATTATTATCATTTATTTAACTGGAGTGTTTTATTTTTAATATGATTGCATTATTGGTGATAATCTGGATTATATTATACAAAATTTCTGTATGTTTACAAATAATGTTGATTTCACTTGAACCTGTGCTGATCCAAATTTAAGAAATATATTCCAGTATCGTCAAACTTAATGCAAAGACCTACAAGCCGTTTTGATTTTAAAAGCAATATTACCAGCTATTACCGCTTAAAACAAACTAAACATAAATGTTAAAATAATGAATTTTAACAGTATTATTTAATAAGATTATTAAATATTATTTAAAAAACATTGAAAAAGACTTTGATTTACATATAACAGGTTTAGAATATAGGGGGAAGGTGAGGGAAGATCGAAAGATTTCCAGAGGTAGGTAAACCGGAACTATAGATGCCTTAAGATCCTTAGCTTATCCCTACCTAAGATCGGCGTGCGTGGCGAACATTTAGCCACAACCTACTCGAGGTACCTGTCTAGCAAAACACGATGGATCTAAACCAGATAAGGTCGAAAAATAATCCAGCAAGCGCTAGGCTGGGAACCTGCTTAGCTGAAACCAGATTACTCGAAAACTTCAAAATTGCCTCGGAACTTCGGACGGATTAAATGATGATGAAAAGATTGGGAAGATTAGATGAATTGCGAGTGGCGACGTGGAATGTGAGAGGACTTAGTACAAAGACTCCTGAACTAGAAAGAGAACTGAATAAAAAAAAGATAGATATCGCTATCGTGACAGAAACAAAAAAGAAATTAAGAGGATCAAAGGACTTAGAAAAGTACACACTACTATATAGCGGGGTAGAACAGACCGTAAGAGCACAAGCAGGGGTTGGTGTAATGATCAATGAAAAATGGAAAACAAAGTTAAAAGGCTATAACGAATGCTTTATAACAGCAAGATTCGAGATTGCGACGGGCTACATTCGGAGTGTATGCGCCGAAGAAAGGAAGGATGGACGACTCCAAATAATTTTATGACATACTGCAGCGGCAACTGGATCAAACTAATAAAAACGATTACATTGCAATATGTGGGGATTTAAATGCAATAGTGGGTAATCAACCTATACCAAATGTAGTGGGAACAGAAGGCAAGATCAACACGAACGGAAATGGAGACCAATTACGTGAATTCAGCAAATTTATAAGCTCTATAAGAATAAGCTCAAAATAATGAACACCTTTAGAAAGAAAGACATTCACAAGTTTACCTGGACAGCGAGAGGGTACAGATCACTAATCGACTATGTAATAGCCAACGAATAACTGGCCCCACTGATTACAGATACAAAAGCATGTATAGGGGATACTACCATTACCTAGTAGTATCTGAGGTTACCTTGTTAAATCGATGGAAAAAGCATAAAATGACAAACGCGGAGCCCGTGCGAGAACAATATAAAATCCATTTGCTTCAAGATCAATTTATAAAATTCCTATACCAAACTAGAATGGCACATGAGCTGCAAAATATACCAACCGAAAAAAGTATTGAAAATGAGTGCAAAAATATATAAAAAATTAAAGCAAGCAGCTTACAAAGTCTTGGGGAAGCAAAAGTTAAATAATAGAAGACGTGGTCCCAGAATAATAAATAATAATAATAAATCAAATTTATTTTCGTAAATACATCAAAGCAGACATATGGAGAAAACAGGCGTCACAAAAGAAATGAACTATCAAAGCATCAACAAAAATCACAACAAAAACTATAATAATAAAACAAAAATAAATCATAATAAAACCACAAAAACTACAATAATAAAATAATTCAAATTTAACATTCAAAAATTCTGCCAAACAATAAGGCTCGATCTGTACAATAACACGATCGAGCTCTTTCTTGAATATCTTTAAATCAGTTACTTCGCGTAGGCGCAAAGGTAAGGCGTTATAAAGTTTTAGGCATATATAATGTAGACTACTCTCCGTGTTAGTCAGAGAGTGTATGGGATACATATAAAAATTATTCCTAGTAGGGTAAACACCCTTTTCAACACAACTAAAAAACTCCTTCTTGTGCCTGTACAAGAAAACTCGGAAATAGAAAAAGCAATAAAAGAGAAACAACGAGCATATCTCAAATACCTGCAAAACAAAACGGTAGAAAACGAAATAGACTACAAAACAAAAAGAACGGTAGCAAAATCACTAATACGTTAAGCACACCAAGACAGCTGGGATAGGTTTATAAGTAACGTCGAAAGTGATGTGTGGGGAAGACAGGATTTTGCGTATAAGCTGCTTCAGTCACTGAACAACGAGGAAAGGGAAAAATCAAGATTGAACTTTATTGAAGAAAATGAATGGATTGATCACTACAAGCGGCTCTGGACGGACAACACCATCAACATTGAAAAGGTAGTGTTATCTGAACCTCCATACACTGGTGACCTCATAACAATAGAAGAAATGAATGAAGCGCTTTACAAAACAAAAAATAAAAAATTAGTTGAAATTAGTTGACTGAAAGGAATACATGTAGAGCTTATAAAATATGGAGGATTGCTTCCCGAATACAGATTTCGGCATCTTTTGAATGTATGCTGGAAGGAAAAAGTTATTTCGGAAAGTTGGAACATAGCGAAAGTATCATCTTCTTCTACTTCTTTAATTAGGTCTGCAACCTGTTTTTGCTTAACAGCAACCTCAGTGATGTTTCAAAGTTACTATTAGTTCTATGAGCATATTTATTGTTTTACATCCAAGGTAGTTTGCTAGACTTATCTCAGATGTGCCAGTAACTCTGGTTTTTGTTGTTGATGAAGGCAAGTCATCAACTCAGAGGAACCGCCGGCTTTACGTGCCCACCGAAGCACGGAAACAATCATAAGAAATTTTAGACTCTCCCCGGATTCGAACCGAGTACCTTAATGTTAGCAGTTATTCGGCTAACAAACTAGGCTAATAACCGTCTCGAAAGTATTATCGATTTATAAACAGGGAGATCGAACCTTAACCAAAAACTATAGAGATATAAGCATACTAAACACCGGATACAAGATCTATAGTAAAATTATAAATGGCCGACTCAAGACAATAAGTGAGGTACTAATATCAGAAGAGCAGCATGGTTTTCAAAAGGGCCGCTCGTGCATAGACGACGTATTTAAAATACAACAGATTATAGAGAAACGAAAAGAATTCAACTTGTAAACACATATTGCCTTCATCGATTTCACAACCGCATTTGATAATGTAAACAGAAAGAAGTTATGGAACATCATGCAACACCGGGGATATCCTAAACATCTTATTGCCTGTATAAAATCTTTATACAATAACACCCAGGTGGTAATTGGTCTTCAAGGCCGCTGCGGTAAACCTTTTATTACAAACAAGGGAGTTAGATAAGGGTGTAGCATTTCACCCACACTTTTTAATATTTACATTGACGATGCCTTACGCAGATGGAGAAACATTAGCCCGAAAGGTATACAAATTATCAACGAACAGTTCCTTAAATGTTTGTTATATGCTTACGATCTTGCAATCATACAAGATAACGAAGACGACTTCCAACGAGCGTGCCACCAACTCTTCAAGATAGGACAAGAATATGACCTTAATGTTTTACTCCACAAAACAAAAACTATAGCATTCCTAGGAAAGGAAGCAGTCAGAACCAAAATATATTGTGTCGTACCCCTAGCATAATTTTCATAACTGCTCTTTTTCAAAAAAAACTTCGACTCTGTCACGTGACATTCATAACACGAGACTCTTATCTTTTATAACTTAAATGAAACAATCTGTTCCCAATCGAAAAATAAATTTTAATTTTTAAATATTTTAATTTATTAGAAACAAAATCAATACCCTGCTTATTATATCTATGATCATTAAATTTTTAAAGAGGTTTCAAATTTGTCATACATTTGACCAATTAATGAATCACAATTTACATTTGTGCAACTTTCAATAATACATTTAATTGTAATTATTTCAACATCTGTATTGAAAGTTTGACGTAATGATAAAATTAATTTAAATTTTATAAATTTATGTTGAAATTACTGTCAATGATAACTTTTATCATTATGTGCACTAATTTAGTTTCTCGCCCTGTGATGTTTTCTTAATGTTACTTATTGAGCTAATTGTTACGTCCGGACTTCCAACCTTTTCCAATATTCGCCAGTGTGGTTATATTTTTTATTTTTATAATCTTCATGTCCAAATTTTTGTTTCAAATATCCATCTCCATATCCAGAAATCTTCGAGTTCTCAAGTCTTAAATTATTTCAACATCTCAACCAATCCAAATTCAAAATTTTTAATCGTAACTATTTTATTTCATTTTAAAACTTGATTCTATCTCAACACCAAATTTTTGTACCTCTTCGATTTTTATCTCTTTGATTTCCTTTTCTCTCCCTTCCCCCACACAAATTTTCACTCTTGCCAAATTAAATTTAATAAAATTTTGCAAAATTTCAAAAATGACCGCGTAAAAAATGTATTAAACTTGCTTTTTTTTCATTTTACTTCGACGTGTTTTATATCCAATTATCATAAATGTCTTTGATCATCATTAATTTTTACTTTCTTCTCATTTGAAGATTATTTTTTTAAAACATCTTTACCTTTAATCTTTAAACTAAATTAATTTAAATTATTAATGCTAGGTAAATGATTTTGATTTCTTAATTTATTTTTTTGCGTTCTCTACAATTACGACAAGTTTTTCTACGTTTGCAGATTGTTTTCATTTCTGTTGGTATCAAAATCTTTATCCCTTGATTGGCTTTAACATCAACCCGAAAATGTACAACTAAATACTTAAATTATTTAATCAGTATGTAATAAAACATGACAATATATAAATAACCAACCGTTAGAACAAGTGAGTAACTTCAACTATTTAGGATGCGATGTCAGCTATGGGCACAACAATGACATAAAAGTTAAAACGAACAGATTTCAACGAGTCTGTGGTACGATAAGAAGAACATTTCGAAATAAAACTAGGAAAGATACTCAAATGAAATTCTATAAGGTTATGGCGTTACCAATTCTATTGTATAGCAGTGAGACTTAGGTTTTGACCCAAAAAGATCGCTCATACATTCAAGCCAGTGAAATGAAATTTCTTTGAGAAGTGGCAGGTAATACTAGATTAGATAGAATTATAAATACAGACATAAGAGACGGCTTAAAGGTGACACGCGTTGTTGATTTGATTGAAACCAACCGAAATAATTGGAGAGCCCATCTAGAACGGATGGACGATCAGAGATGGCCAAAGCTCGCATATCAATATCATTCTAAAGGAAAAAGAGACTAAGGAAGACCTCGGAAGCGGTGGCAATAAGAAGTCGGAAAAGGTCTAAAGGCCTAAGCTCTAAAGTGAAGAAGAAGAAGAAGAAGAAGAAGAATATTTGAATAAACAATAAAAGGAAAATACTAATTACCACAGAAATCTATTTAAAAAATTAATTTTTTAACTTCTTTTTTTATTATCACCAGTTGGATTATAGCGAAAATCATTTTTATAAAGTTTGAGATTTTGATTCGCTAGCTGTTTTAGGTTTTATTGAGGAAATTTTAGTATTACTGTATTTATATCAAATATATGCGTTCAAGGTAGCGGACATTAATTAAGTTACTTATTTAGATTTGTTTTATTTCTGTATTGTTTTAAATAATTTTTTTACTTATCTATTAAGCAATAAAGTAAGTCTTGATATTATCAAACTATTATTTTTTCTATATTTCTATATTTGCTTTTAATTTTTTGTAGAATAACAAAGTGGATTAGAGTGAAATCACTATTGAGGTAAATATTCATTAAAAAAAGTAACAAAGACTTAAATTAAAAGATAAGATAACTTATTGTAACAAAAATTCAAACGTTCATTTAATTTCTAAAAGCTACAACAAATCTATACAGATAAGATTAATAACAATAAAACAATTACCACACTAAGATTAACCTAATACTAAATTACATTACAATTTATTTAACAATAAGTCTGTATTTATTTAAACACTCGACATATTGTTTATCACTTCACTATTTCTTTATACTTTATTTATGTTAACACTTTTAAGTTCAAACTGGAATTATTGGGTCACAGGAAATTATCTGTATTTATACCTAAATGCAGCTTTCCAGAAACTTTCATAGAATTTCTATACATTTCTATAGATTTCTAGTCTGCTAACTAAACAATATTTGAATGATAGCGATGTTATCATGTATGATGAGTCATACATGACGTCATACATTAGTCATGAAATATAATTAATCATTGTTTAATATAATTATCGTAGCAGAATAGAAGATTTACAGGTGGAATTAACAAGCAGATATTCGAAGTTATGGCACATAAAAACGAAATAATTTAATTCTTGAAAAGAAAAAACTTTTTTCACTTCGAGCAAACATAGTTTTAAGAAAATTATTCAAGATCTTACACCTAAAGATCCCCAAGATTGGTTTGGATTTGTTTAATATAAACTAGAATTTCAGCCTGTCTTATTAAAAATTTCACCTCAATAACTAAAAAAATGTGTTTTGTTCTAGATAATGAAAATCAGTTTTTGCAACATATTTGCATCTTACTAGAAAGACAGCCTGTACTTAAAAATTTATAAGTAAATACAGTTCAATTTACCTACAGATTTTATGGTAAACCTAATAAGTTTTTACTAAAAACAGAAAAAGATTTCATTGGTAGGAGAAAGTATGCAACTTTTATTTTGAAAAATCGTTAATATAATCAAACATTAAAGAATGTTGACACCGAACGATTGTTGATATTGTTTTAAATTTTAAAATTGCGAAATCGGGGAAAACATTTTAAAAATTTTTTATCTAATCTTATTGATCACTTCTGACATAGCACTTGACACTATCTAAGTAATACCTATATAAGCGTCGTTAATAGCGGTTCTTATTGTCTGTCCATCTAGAACCCGTCTTTCTACAATGAAAATGTACAAGCATATGTAAGTGCATATTTTACTTTTTTTGTTTTTTAAAATAAACAAACTAAACAAAATGTTAAAATAATGAATTTAAACTGTTAAGTAAAGAATACATACTTATTCATAGAAAAGACATTAATTTACATTTAACAGGTTTGGATTTAACTATTCACATTTAACTATTTGAATAAACAAGAAAAATAAAAAAAGCTTTAAATACTGACTTATTATTTTGAAATATGTAAGTTTGTAAATATGTATTCTTCACTTAACAGTTCCAAATTTATTATTTTAACATTTTATTTGGTTTGTTTATTTTAACATTACACACTACTAATTACCACAATAATTTACTTAAAAACTTCATTTTTAAGTTCTCTTTCTATTTTTTTTTATAAAATTTTATTAGAGAAGTCGATATACAATTTTAAAGAAACCATTTAATTTTTTTTTCTGTTACTTTATTAGTATTGGATTCATATACATATAATTATTTCATTCGTTTATGTTATGATATTGTGTTTTATCATCTGTCGTACATGTTTACACCGCACAGTTGTCCAAGTTTTCAAATTTTTAAAATTTTAGCTTATACAAGCTTAAAATATACATTACAAAACTTTAAAACTAATAAAATGTTATTTACTACTGCAGTGAATACACCAACGTTAGAATATAAACATAGTTTTTACAGATTATTAAATTCAAATTTAATTAAATTAAAATTAAATTCAAATTTAATTAAATTAAAATTAAATTATTAAATTAATTAAATTAAAATTTAAAAAATCTAAAATTCCAGCTTAACAAAAAAAATTGTAATGAGCCTGCATATGCTGGGAAAGTTCTTTTTTAAAAACTTGGATATGTAGACCTTTTTACGAACGCCTACCCTGTAGTAGGTACTATCTAATTAAACATTTCAAATTTTTTCTCGGAAAATTAACGTTTAGTATACCAAATTACAAAATCTATTGTACCTACTGTATTATGATAACAAATTTATTAAATTAAAATAAGTTATATAAATAATAAATAAATCTGCAATTTATTTAGATATCTAAACCAATTTTTTAGTATAAATAATTTTCTAATCAGTGTTAACTAGGGAAAATAGAAAATAGAAACTAATAGAAAATAGATGAATTCTCAATTTTTGTTATCAAATGTCTTACTCGAAACGTTAAAATATACTATTAATATAGTATATACATCGCTGGGCCTTGCACATTAAAAAAATAAAAAATTTGTAACAAATAAGTAGTGATATATTTCTTCAATTTATTTGAAACATATCTGCGATTTTCGGCGCAAACCTAGTTTTTTATACACAAATGTATTTCAGCGTACTTTGATAAAATCGACTTATCAAATTTTTAAAATTTTATCTTATACTAACTACAAATATTTATATAATTTTCAAAATAATAAAAAACAGTAGTATATTTAAAGTAAAATTTAGAGTTTTTCGATTTATTTGAATTATCTCTGCTATATTCGGCACAAAATTTGTTTTTTGTACACATATTTCGGCATACTTTGATAAAATTGACAATTCATTAATTTGACTGATTTATTATCATAAATGAAAATAAGAGCTAATAAGAATAAAAAATAAAAATAAAATCTTAATAGAAAAATAATCTCGTCCAAAGCTATTTATGAAGTTAAAGGATTAACGGGATATTGGAAATGTTGCCACCCTGAAACCTTAACAATGCTGACTCTTGGTTCGTGTTGTTGATAGTGTTTTTGGATTGTGTACCTTCCTGGATGTTTAGATCTTTGTACTCTGATTGCTTGATGGCTTCCTGTTTTTGCCTTTTGAATTTTTATAGAAATTGTTTTTTAAAAATATTTTTTATATTGTGATACTATTTTTGAGTTTGGTTGGTATAGGGTTGTTCAACTTTTGTTGTTTTTCTATTTTGCTACTCACATTGTTTTTAGTATTGTTTTTCTGTTTGGAGGAAGAAATTTAACTTGTTAATTTTTCGTCTTGCATTTTATTTTTCTAAATCAGGTATATTTTATTTGATACCTTTGCATATCTGTCAGGTGTCTATTTTAAATATTTGACACTCGCTATTTGTTTTATTTGAATTATTGTATGCCTTAATGTTTGCAATTTTAATTTACACGTTTTTAATACTTGGTTAATGTGCCACCTGACAGACTATTGGTCTTCCATCCGATAGAATTATTTACGCTTAAAATACCCCCCATCTTTATCTGTGAGGTATGTGTTACAACCCTTGCCTCTGGTTTGAAAGTCATTCCTTCTCTTTTTGTTTTTTAGTCATGAGGATGGTTTAATTAATAAACCGAAACGTCGACCAACAGATTATTTGTTTTTATTGGCGTTCCAATATCCCGTTAATCCTTTAACTTCAAAATAAAATCTTTAGATTTAATAGAAATTAATAAATTTAATTGTCCCAAATAAATCACCACATGCAGACAATGCCGACATAGAAGAGAACGTCAATAAACTTTTTACTTTTATTTAATTGTAGTTTATATTGACGAAGCTTTTTTCTTTATTAACCCTACAATTTTCTGATAATTGTGAAAAATGGTTGCAATTTATATGAATACAAACAAGAACAGATATAAGGTGGTATTAGCTTCAAAAGCTCAAAACCACCGGTAAAATGCAATAGATTGCTTAAAATTTTTAAGCAATAGGTTATCTAAGTTAGTTATCTAATCAAATTATTTTATTTTTAGCATGATTGCGTTGTTGGTGATATTCTGGAATATATCGTCCACCTTTTCCGAAAGTTCCTGTACATACTCTAAACCTGATTTCACATGGAACTGTGCTAATCAATATTTAACAAGTATTCCATTAGCGGAAATAATGAATAGAACTGCGACCCGTTTAAATTTTAGAAACAATTTCATCGACTCAATTGAAGATTTAAAATTTTTACCGTACAGAAATGAAGTTACAGAAATATTTTTGAACGATAACATATTAAGAAAACCACCTCAAAACTTAAACAAGATAGTACCAAAATTAAAAAAATTAGATTTACGAAACAATCAGATAACATACATAAGAAATGAATTTCAATATTCCGACGATTTAGAATACTTGTATTTGGATAACAATCCCATCAAACATATTTCACCTAACGCTTTCATGAATGCTGCACATTTGAAAATATTAAGCTTACGACATTTGAATTTTATATTCTCAAATAAAGTTGTATCAAAACGAAATCCAAACTTGGAAATTATAACTTCTCCACCAAATATTTTCAAAACTATTTCGGCGAGTACATATTATCCAACAACGAAATTACATCGTAATTTATCCAGCAATTACGACATATCCATCAATACTAACACAAAAGATGGAAATACGACGGGTAGTGCCAATATCATGCAGAAACTCAGTTTTCCTTGTTCTATAATTATTGTTATTAAATTAATGGCACTTCAAAGCCAAGTAAGATAAAAAAAAAGTGCAACATGTTGGCACATGGCTCATGACCACAGCGTGACACAGCGTGTGATAGTGATAAGGAAGAAAATACAAAGACAGCGGGATGTATGGGTGCTATCCAGAGGTAGTACCTTTATTCTTGGAACTGCCGAACTTAATGTTGTTCCAAGGTGTTGGTCCTCAGATAGCATCAACTCTCACTTTTGGCTCCTAGAAGTTGGAAAATTACAACGGCCACATCCTGGTAACTGTGTCGGCACACAGGCTAAACAAAGTGAGGGGGTTGCCAGAAACCAGTTTTTAATACAAAAGCAAATATTTGGGCAACTACAGATATTATTATAGATATCAACTTAGCACCGAATGAGTAAAATTCCTGTAAATACCAGATGAAGTGATAAATTTACAAGAAGAATATCTTAGGTGAGTTAGAAAGATCGAAGCGTCTTAGTGTAGCTATATTACTGAAGCATTGATCATCAAGAAAATTAAAATTTTTTTATCCGATAGATGTTGAAGAACCAAACAGTCCTGCTGGTTATACCTATAGAACCACGATGACGATGAAATGACAGATGATCCCTTTCGAACATAACATTAAAGAAAAACTAAAAACACAAGTTTTATCTAAAGGATAAGTTTAACCTTAACGTTAACTAAATATTTATTGATATGAATTCTTTTTCAGATTTCAAGTTGTCTCATATTCAGGTCTCGACTTTTGACTTTGATTTTTTTTTAGATTCTCAATAAAATTGATTAATCAGAGAAGGATTACGTCAATCACATATTAGAATTTTGAGGCTAATTTTTATGAATATTAATTTATAAGAGTATCATTTTTCGCCAATAATTCAAATTCACTCAAATTTAAAATTAAAACATTAGCAAAACAGACTTTCCTACTCAAAAGAACTGCTGTCATCCCAGTTCTACTTTAACTTTTTGTTAATTTTAATGCGCTTTATACCATGACATACTAAACATTTAAACATTTTATATTTTGTTATTATTATTATTTTTATTTATTTTTTCTAATTATGTTAACAAACATTTGCTTAATCAATAAATTAACTTTTTCGTTATGTATTTTTTATTTGCGTTATGTGAAGGAAAAGAAAAGAAAAAACGCCGGGCAACCTGTGCCTATGGAAGTGTGTCCACCAACGCTATAATAATGATGACATCTACAGTACCCATAAATCTAAAAGCGGAAGAACGGAGTACCAAGTATCATTCGGCCGGTGCCAACGCGAAAGACCTCATAACCGACACCATACAATGGTGGCAAGCGGCATGCATCCACGGTGGAAAGGTGGACTTACAGATTGATACCGCAAATAGCAGGGTGGTACCATAGGGGCATGGTGAGCTTAGTTACCATCTTACCATGGCGTTGTCTGGTCACAGTTATTTCGCAGCCTACTTATGCAAGCAGAAGAAGATTAGTAGTAGAGCGTGCGTCTACTGCATCAAACTCGACAATGCCGAGCATGCGCTGTTTTGCTGCGGGAGATAACAGTAGGAAAGGGGCAACTGCTGAGCCTTTGCTGCCTTTTCTGACGGTCTCCTAACCCCGGACATGACGGTGAAAGCTATGATAGAAAAGTGGGAGGTGGTCGAAGGGTTTGTCACCTACATTATGATGGAGAAAGAACAAAAGGAGCGTCTGCAGCAACAAGAGCTACGTAAATTAACGTAGATCTTCACAGCAGTTGGTTGCGAATTACTTATAATTAGTCAGAAATTTTACATAATGAGGATCTAGCGTAAAATTAAATTATTTGGGTACAGCATATTAATTATTTAAGTGTGACTCCGATTATTTATATTTAACACTGATTAAATTTACATAGTGGGGATGGCTTATGATTGGTTTTCATGATTAATTTATAAAATATTGTGACAATAATCATAATTAAATCTGAAATTACCGTTCGTAATTTTCTGAAAGTACAAACGATATTTTAAAATTTTATTAGAATTGTGCAAAACATAAGGTGACGCTGCCAGGTGGATAACTTTGAAGCATTGATTTAAAATAGTTAAGTCAAGCAAAGATAAAATAAACTAGGTAATGAGAAAACAGAAAATTTAGATAAAAATACCTCAAATATTCATTTCGTTGACGTCACAAAGGCAATCAAGGGATGAAGCCTTATTAGTAATTATATATAAACATTAGAGCTAAACCTAAAACTTGTATTAATTATGTTTTACGTAATAGTTATGTAATGTAGTGATTAATCAATTTTCATATCAAATTTTTAGCATAAACCAAAAAATGCACAAAACACTTTTTCGAAAACTAAAATGTTTAAGTTATCACAATATATAAATACACTGTATTATCGCAAACGTTTTCACCATACTATGGC
This sequence comes from Cantharis rustica, assembly GCA_911387805.1. Lineage (NCBI taxonomy): Eukaryota > Metazoa > Arthropoda > Insecta > Coleoptera > Cantharidae > Cantharis > Cantharis rustica. The sequence continues at coordinate 33,288,072 of OU426880.1, forward strand.
ATCATCAGGCGATGAACTTTGCGATAATACAGTGTATTTATATATTGTGATAACTTAAACATTTTTGTTTTCAAAAAAGTGTTTTGTGCTTTTTTTGGTTTATGCTAAAAATTTGATATGATTAATATCGAGTTACACTACTTAAACCACTTATCTATTGATTATTGTAATCAATTTTATTTTTTTCGTTAACTTTTAAAAAGGCTTCAACTAGCTTCAAATGTCGAAAGCTTAAAATCGTTCAGAGGGGAGGGGGATGAGCTCTGGTAATTTGGCTAAAAAATAAAATACAAAATTGTCGCGTTCAAAAAATTTAATTATTAATTTCCACATAAAAAGATTATACTCTTCTGACAATGGGCTGAAAATTATGAAAAAAAAGACATGAAAATTTAGTGAAGTTCAAAACCAAAATTACAAGTATTTAAGTTGGGGTATTTAATACCTAAATTGAGAACAAACACTAATTTATAACCTATAAATAGTATAATACAACCGCTAAGGAATACCTAACACTTTAGGGGTCGGTAAATCGGATCCCTAAGGTTAGGGACTTCTTAATACCACTAAGGAATTCTTAGCGCTTGGTGAAAAACAAATTTGACATAAAAGTTTCTTATCTCAAGTTAAGGAACTGTTAACGTTAGGAATTTGTTGGTGTAAACGGGCAGTAAAGTAAAAACAAACAAAGATACGAAGAACAAAGAAAATGATGTAAAAGTATAATTACTAAAAATAAGAAAATGTATAAAATCAAAAAACTAGAAGAATTAGAAGAAAAATACACCAATAATGACGTGAGAAACTTCTACCAAGGTACCAAGAGAATAATGCCCGTTTTCACCAACATTTATTTAAGAATTCCTTAGTAAAGAATTCTTAACGCTAGGTATTCCATAAAGTGAAATTTGCATTTCACCAACATAAGAGTTTCTTAACCAGCAGTTCCCTTGCTAGGTATTCTTTAAGGAGGACAAATGAACTAATGAGGGTCATAAATGTCATATTTGAATTTGTAGGTTATATTTAATGGCGGCATTACGGTTGTGTATGATTATTATGTAGTTAATTTTGTTAATTATGAAGCAGGTACTGTAAAGGATTATATAAACCGTTAATATGTGGTGTACATACATAAGATAACAATGTGAATCCTCAAGTGATGGCAACTGCACTCTTAAAAAATATAACAAGTAACGACCATGTTAAATAAATAAACCATAAATTGTTAATATTACATTTATTATTTCTTAATATAAAATAAAAATAAACTTGACAAATATGTAATTAATAAACTATAAAAACACACAGAAGTTATGGTTGATTAAAATAATTATTTACAATAATGTCTCGCGTTCCACCATATCTTGCATTATTTTGAATTTCTGCAGTCACTTGACCATTTTCGATCAAGTGATTTATTCCCTCAACTTCATTTGGTGGAAGTGCTTCCTTCGCCTCAATGCAAATATCACAACCGATATAACTGTTTGCAATTTCAAACGTATACCTATAGCTAATACAGGAAATTTTCGTTTCCACACACCATATTGTCTTTCAACTTCTGGTATGAATGTGTGCACGGTTATAATTTTCTTCAGCTCTATTTTCTGAAGTGAAGTGATGAAGTGTACAACTTCATCATCTGATGAATCATCATATCTTTCTAATTTATCAAAAAGTCGAATAGCATCCATGGCTAGAGAAGAGTGTAGAATAATGCACGGCTATTCAAAATCAACATGCACAAACACTAATTTATAACCTATAAATAGTATAATACAACCGCTAAGGAATACCTAACACTTTAGGGGTCGGTAAATCGGATCCCTAAGGTTAGGGATTTCTTAATACCACTAAGGAATTCTTAGCGCTTGGTGAAAACCAAATTTGACATAAGAGTTTCTTATCTCAAGTTAAGAAACTCTTAACGTTAGGAATTTGTTGGTGAAAACGGGCATAAGAAAAGGATACCAAGCAATAACAGAATTTTGCAGAGACAAGAAAAAAAATCGGAGCAAAAGAGAATAGAATCGAGATATGAACGGAGCATTCACAAGAACTCCTGAACAAGCAACATGAAGAAAATAGAGAAAAGACAACCACGAGACAAAAGAGAAAAAACGAAAAAAGTAGTAATGATGAAATAACGAAAGAAGATAACTTCCATTTCCATTTCCACCGCATTCAGCTATTCGTGTTTTGGTCGTCCTCTTTTTCTTGTATATTGGGAATATGGTTGAGAATTGCGGTTAAATAAAACAATATAATTGTCTGACGTTTCGGGATCTTTACTGTCCCATTTTCAAGGCTATACATACAAAAAACAAAATAAAATTAAAATACAGATAACGTTAAAAATTTAGAGAAGATATATAACTCTAAAAAGCATTTACAATGTTAAAAGTCGAAGAGACCAGCAACCATTACCAATGTTTTTTGTCAACTTAGAACCCAATGAAAATAACAAAAAAGTATACGAAATACAAATACTGCAGCGTAGTAATATAAATCTTGAACCAGTACGCCAAACCAGACAAATTCCACAATGTTCCAGATGCCAACGATTAAGGCACACACAAAATTACTGCATACGCCAACCAAAATGCAACAATTGTAGTGGATTCCACGATAATAAAAACTGCAGTGTTTCCGAACGTAAAGATTTAAAATGTGCACTCTGCAACGAAAATCATCCTGCCAATTATAAAGGTTGCAAGGTTTACAAAGAACTTCAACAAAAACAATATTCAGCGCTACGAAGCAGAACTTATCATCAATAAAATTCAAATACCGGTAATAACCGAAAAGAAAGAAGCCAATATAAATAATCCCAATATCAGCATTACAGATCCATCAACTAATGTAGTAACAGAAGACAGAATATCGCGACTAGAAAAGCTGGTAGAGGCTATGACTCAACGTATGGACACAATGATGAATATCGTGTCCACACTGCTTAATAAATTAAATCAATGGACCCACACCTAAGAATAGCTGTGTGGAACGCCGACGGTCTTAGTAATCATAGACCCAATGTGAAATCTTTCTTGAAGGAACACGATATTGACATAATGTTGATTTCGGAAACACATTTCACAAATCGCAGCTATTTAAGGATCCAAAACTACACCATTTACGATACAAAGCATCCAAATAATGTTGGTTGGGGCGGAAGCGCCATCATAATCAAAAACCAACTGCAACATCATGAACGACAAAAATATCAAACAGAACATATATAAGCAACAACAATTTTCGTTGAAGATATTATAGGACCACTAGCCATATCAGCAATATATTGTCGTGTTTTGAAAACCAAAACTACAATAATTTATTTATTTGTAATTCAATTTTATTATTAATTATTTTTAATTGTACATAAAAATGTTAGTTGGATGTTAGATGTAAATAAAGGTGGGAGAAGTGAGACTGGAGAGAGTACGGCTGGTAGGTTGTAGGACAATTAGGCTTTGGCCTTCACGTCGAGTCAGGCGGATGAAACACCATACCTGCAATAATTTGATTGAAAATTGTTTTTAAAAAATAAATTAAGTTAATTTGATTTGTTGTTTTTTTTTTAATTTAATAATTAAAGTGAAGTGCCACAATTTAAAAAGTGAAGAATTTGTAAAAATTTATTCGATGCAAAAGTACATTGCAACAAATTTGTTTCACTAGTCGTACTGAAGCCAGCTGCATGATATCACATGTGGAGCGCGCACGTGAAGGAAAAGTTGAATATCACACCAAGGTAAAAAACAAAAGTGAGCATTAATTTTTATTAAAAATTTGTGTAATTTTTAGAATTAAGGCAAATTTAGAAGATTTGTATACCTCGGGTCATCTCATTAAATGGCGCCCAACGTGAAGTCAAAGCCTTAATTAAAAAATTAAATCTAAAGAAAGCTCCCGGATATGATCTCATAACTGGCACAGTCATTAAACAACCAGATAAAGTGTTAATTGCTCTAACCCAAATTTACAACTCAATTTTAAGAACTGGCCACTATCCATCCCGGTGGAAAGTAGCGCAAATAATATTAATCGCAAAGCCAGGAAAGCCTTTAAATAAAGTTACATCGTACAGACCAATAAGTCTACTGCCTATTCTACCAAAGCTTTTTTAAAAATTATTTCTTAAAAGGCTAAAACCAGAACTCGATCAACTGAATATTGTACCACAACACCAATTTAGATTTCGGGAACAACATACAACTATCGAACAAGTACACAGTACACAATACACAACACATTTGAATGCAGAAAGTGTTGTTCGGCTGCCTTTTTAGTTGTTACCCAGGCGTTTGATAAAGTATGACACCAAGGGCTTCTATATAAAATAAAAACAAAATTGCCTATACCCTATTTACCAGGTATTGCAGTCTTATTTGACCAATAGACACTTTATGGTTAAATATCAAAAAGAAATAACCGATCTACACCAAATAAAATCAGGCGTACCCCAAGGTAGCGTACCGGAGCCGATCTTATACCTGCTGTACACTGCAGATATACCTACTACTGCAAACACAATAACAGCCACCTTTGCAGATGGCATATCACAACCAGTGATATGCCTGCCTATGCTTCTAAAAAACTAAAAGAGACACTTAATCAAATTCAAGAATGGTTCAGAAAATGACGCATTAAAGAGCAAATATCTGGTCAGTCACCGAGCGATTAGGTCTAAACCCACATTAGTACTCTCCTATAATTTGCTCTATACCTATATTTCTGCATCATTTATTTAATGAGATTATTATTGATAATAAACAATGACGAGATTAATGACCAAACATGAGATTAATAAAACAATTATTACAAAAAAACCAGGAGGAGATGTGGACCAAATTTTAGTTTTCACGAAGAAAAACATAGCAATATATAGATATTTTATTCTTTTACAGAACAATCCAGGAATTTTTCGTGTACATTGATATTATTCTATTTGCCTGTTAAATCTTCACTATTTACTGTAAAAAATTTTATTTGCTCAACATAAGACTAATTATTATTTATACTATCAAGCAAGTATATTTTGGTATAATTCCCAAAATTAAAAATTTAATTAAAATAATATTCGAAGTTTATTTTATTTTTAATTATTACAATCAAAATTAAACAAACAAATTTGCTTATAATATTATTATTTTATTATGAGTAACTTGATATTTACGACGCCCTCCTCGATATCTTGACTAACATTGTTATTTGATTGATAAAATTATTTTAGTTGCAAATTATGCACGTGTGCAAGTTGCAAGAGAAAATAATTAAATGGGTATTTTTGGACGAATTATTACCTTGCTATGGTGTCTTACATGTGTGTCACCCATCCAAGATTTTGAATCGCAGTACGTAATAATTTTTTTAAAACACATACAATAATTAAATAATTTTTAGATCTCGTATAATTTCTTCTTGGGGAAATTTAATATTTAATTCTGAAAAAGGTAAAGATTTCCGTTTTGTTACTAATGGAAATGGACGAATCTTGTTTAACGACGGCGATTTAACAAATGTGACAAATTTAGTAAGCGAGAGTTTTTTCTTTTAATTTTTATATATTTTGAAAATATGTATTCCATAACAGGATAAAATGGCAACAGAAACATTACACCGGATTAACGACAATTATCAAGATATAACTTCCCGATTAGAGAGTGTAAATAAGATCATGGATGGAAGCCAAAGAATTTTAAGACGCATCAGATTATTAGAACTACGCAGCGTCGGAGCTCATGGAAATTCCACGGTTTAGTTCTAAAATATTTTATTAAATAATTTTATTTTTTTTGTTTGATTTTATAGGCTGTCTCTTACAATTATAGATTGAATGGAATAAGTCGAAGAATGCGTGTCTTAGAACGAAAAGTTAATCAATTAATGATCTTATTGGTTACAAATGAGTGCTCGGTTAATCCATGTATAAATGGAGGCATTTGCCAAGATATGTTTAATAGTTATATGTGTCATTGCCCCAAGGAGTGGGAAGGATCCAATTGCGAAAGAGACGTAAACGAATGTACCAGATATGCAGGTACAGATTTAGGATGCCAAAATGGTGCTACATGTGTCAACAAGCCTGGTTCTTACGAGTAAATTTGATTAACAAAGTCTTAATTTTTCAAACTGCAATTTAAATCTTAGATGTATTTGCGCTTCTGCTTGGTTTGGTACACATTGCATACGTAAAAGTGGAAACTGTAATAACGGTTCGACCATCGAACTGTGTGGTCATGGAATGTGCATTCCACAAAGTGGTGGTTACAAGTGTTTATGCGATCAAGTGATTAGATAACATGTGTTGGTGTTTTATTATTTAATATTTTTGTAGGGCTGGACGAACGAGGGTACAAACCCAGCATGTATTAAGGACGTGGATGAGTGTTCAGCATTGAGTACAAAAACACCTCCATGTTCCATCAATCCACCAGTACCGTGCATAAACGTTCCTGGAACATTTTACTGTGGCAGCTGTCCCACAGGTACCCCCTTCTAGTTTTTATTGTAATAATTTCAGTTTTACTTTTATTTTAGGTTACACAGGGAACGGATACTATTGCAACGATGTCGATGAGTGCTCAACTTTTAATGGAGGATGCAGTGTGAATCCAATGGTTCAATGTATCAACACGTTGGTAGGTTTTATTCTGTTAGGTGACATAATAAAATTTATTTGCCAAAATTTAGGGTTCAAGAATGTGTGGTTCGTGTCCTGCTGGATATGAAGGCGATGGAACTACTTGTACGTTTCAAGGGATTTGTAGAATAAATAACGGTGGATGTTTTCTATTTGCTCAATGTCGCGATAATCCAAGTAAATTTTTTTGTTTAGAAACTCGTACACTTTTTCAAATATTTATAATTTAGGAATAAGTTCCACCTATGTCGAATGTTCTTGTCCACTTGGATATATTGGAAACGGAATTGGACCATCGGGTTGTCAATTATCCACGTCTGGTGTAGACCCTTGCTCATCAAATCCATGTCAATACGGTACTTGCGAATCTAACGCAAGAATTGGAACGTACATTTGTCATTGCAATCAGCAATATACCGGTAAGTCTGGATTAAAATTTAATTTTCAAGATTTAATCAAGCTTTTAGGAACAAACTGCAACATTCGTAAAAATCCATGCCAATCTCAGCCGTGTTTAAATGGAGCTACTTGCATTAGCATTGCAGATTTATCTTTTAGATGCATTTGCCCAAGTGGATTCACGGATAATATTTGTGAAACTGAAAGAGAAGGCATGTTATACATTTTTTCTTAATGTTGTTATGATCTCTAATTGTTGAAAATTATTTTAGCTTGTGGGGGTCTGTTGAGACAATTTACAGGTTTTCTAAAATATCCTGCCTCTGCTAGTTTAACACAAAATCCTATTAATTGTGTTTGGATTATTGAAACAAATTCATCCAAAATTTTAAGAGTCACATTTACAGAGTTTCACGTTGAAGATTCCAACAACTGCCGAGCAAATTGGTTTGAGGTAAGTTTCTTTTATCCCAGCTGCCCTACTAGACTGAACGCTCTTAAAATTATATATATTTTTTAAACTTTCAGTTTAAATAAGTTAATTAACAAATAATTAATAAAAACGCAAACGATTAAATGATTAACAAATTTGGCACTTAAAAACTACAAATAAATACATAGCCCTTCTACTCTAAGTAGAAGGGCTTCTATTTGCAGTTTCAGAGTTCTTAAAGCTTAACCTTAAGCTTTAGTAGAGTATACGTGCCTAAAGTTAAAAAAAATACAGGTGGTGTTTTGGGAACCATGACGTAATAATTAAAATAATTCAAGATTAAGAGATCCGTAATCATAAGTTTATTTTAGTTCTTAAGTTCTTAAAATTAAAATTTCGAATATAGATGTATATTACCTTTAGTTGTTACAAGAATAAGACGAATTAATACATACATATTAGTTCGTCCTTGGTAGTCTAGTAGTGTATGTGGAACTCCATTTGATACTAGAACTCGATATTCAAACTATAAACGGGATTTTATGAATACGAAGAATTTAACAACTTTGGTGATCATCGTAACATACATTTTAAATTTTATAGTATAAGACAGACTTATCATCTTCACGATTTCTTCAGGGCTGCTTAAACCGGATTGGGCAATGAGTTAAAGTATTTTTAATAGTTTATAGTGGCAATCACCAATCCAAAGGGATTAACTTTCTTTTTTAAAACTTTTTCATGAAAGTTTCGTCTCTTCTGGATTCGAACCTGATAGCTTAGCATCAGCAGTTTGAATCCGTTTTAGGTTGAAAGTTTGCTGTTTAAATTTAGCAAGTGGTGCAGTACAGCAACTCCAAATCTCTGTAGCATAGAATTTGATATTCATCTTCTTAAAAACTGCAGAAGCCTGCCCAATTCGTAATCTTATTTCAGTTTGACTGTCAGCACCACTTGTTAAAATACTGCCAAGATATTTTATGTGATCATTTTGCTGCAGGACTTTGCCACCTACTGTGATGTTAGAGACAGGATACAACCCTGCCTCACTCCGCTTTTTTTTATTACTGTGGAATCTACCTTTTCTATTCTTACGGTAGATGTTTGGTTCAAGTAAAGATTAATAGGAATAATACGCACACTCACATCCAGTTCAAGGTCTTTGAGGGTCTCTATTAGTTTTATCTTATCTTACTCGGTCAAAAGTCTTTTAGAAATTACTACACAGGTATGCAAATTATTAATTGACATGTCATGACTTCTCTGAGCAAGAAAGTTTGTGTCAAACAGCTTCTCTTGTGCCAAAGTCATTGCGGAATTTGAATTGGGATTAGCAAGAATTACAGTTTGCTCAGGATAATCTCTTCTGAAAATTAATATAGAGAAAAACAGGTTGTTTAGGTTAGAGGTTATGTTGTTTCTGAGTTTTATCAGGCCGCAGTTTGTGATTCGATCAGAATCCACAACCTTTTTTTAAATTTAATTTTCTTGCAAGCCTGAATATTTTTTGGTGGGATTACCAATAATTAACCAAATATTGTAGATCGGTTTGTTCGGACCATAGTTTGTGCGGTGCCAAGGCAAGTAAATAAAGCTAGTGTCTCTCGTCAACCTAACTTCGGTACCTATGAATAATCGTTTCAAAATATCCGGACAAACTATACTATTATATTGTTGTGTCCACATCAAGCGATAAGAGGTGGGTTGCGTACTTCAAAAATTAAACGATTGACTTTGCAACCTGAAGAACAATAAAGCAGGACTTTATGTTTCGTTCTCGTATGTCCAACTATGATGCGCGGCTAGTATTTGTGTTCGTTATGTTAAGATTTTTGTTTAGTTAATTTGTTACCATTAGTATTTTATTGTTAGGTTTTTGAATTTGTGTTTGTAATTGTTATTTTTATATCGTATGACTCACCAACAAGCAAGACAGCGAAAAGTAACCAACAGTAATGTTGATTTACAAATTTGATAAAAAAAATAATAAATTTAAATGAAATTTAGAAAAAAAGGAAAGATTGTAGAGCCAACCAAAAGGATTAAAAGTATGGAACTTTGGTGATATGAATAATAAATAACGGTGATGAAGGCAGTTACATTTGAAGAGCGTTCGAGAGCAGTCGTGTTCGAGATACAATTCAATCGCGTTTGAGAGCAGTCGTGTTCGAGAAGTATTATGAAGAGTTATTTTGCTTGGGAAGTTACCCAATAGGCTAAAGGCCATTAGTTTCCACGTGTGGAAAGCATCATCGACACGCAGCATAAGTAAAGTGAGACTCAGGCGTTGATAAATAATATATCGAAGGTGAACAAGAATTCCATTGAGAGCAGCTTCAAGTGTTGAAGAAGGAGCCAACGATTTAGTGAAGAAAAAGATATCCTGTGAAGAGGGAAAGGTTATTGTGCTACAAAAACGTGCTGGGCTACGAGTTTGCGTGAGTTCTGCTTTTATTTTATTATTGTGAACATAAGGTTGCAAATAAATATCTTTTTATATCGTCGATTGTTTGATTGTTTTACATGTAATTATTTTCTTCTGAAGACCCATCACGACCGTGAGATACTTAAAAGCTTGACGATATCTCACATATCATCACAATATAGACCTATATAGTTATACAGACCATGCGGTTCAAGTCCGTATCTTGCACATCTACTCTGGTAGTCATCAGCATGATTATCACATACTCTTCGATCAAGATATCTTAAAAAGCGTTTTTGTACTACACGTTCTATTTGAGATAAATGAACTTTATAAGGACTCCATACCTGAGAAGCATATTTCAGCACTGAGCGGACATAAGCATTATGCAATCGGATCTCGAAATTCTTTACAAATTCAAAAAATAAATCCCAACATTCTATTTGCTCTTGCGACAATAGAAACTATATGCCAAGAAAACTCAAATGAAGGCACGAATGTGATTATTATTATTATTATTATTAGTAACGGGCTGTGGTACATATCCCCACTGCACTGAAGCTTAAGCTTATTGTGCACCCATCCGAGTTTTTACTCAAACAACTGCGTCTCCACTACCAGGTCGAGAACACAGTTGAAGGGAGATTGTTCTATCTCCTCGGTTGTTGGGTAGGGCAAACCGAGGTGACGCAGCCTGCTCCTGGCCAAGGCCGGGCATTGGCATAGTATGTGGAGTGGGGTTTCATCCTCCTCGCCACACATCCTGCAAATAGGATCCTCCGCCAGCCCCATAATGCTGAGGTGACTTTTGAGACAGCAGTGCCCTGTGAAGAGACCCACTAACCTTCGAAGTTGTTTCCTACTCAACATGAGTATTTTGTTCCTTTTGGCCTCACTGGACGGTGCCCTTATGAACGTACGCGATTGCCTCAGTCCAGGTAGGTCCACCCAGTGTGCAAGGTGTTGTTCTGCTAGTATATCCCTAAGTCTTCCTTTTGCGGTAGAGTAAGCAATCCCGCAGGAAGGCTCCGGGCCCATTAGGTTTGCGGAAGCGGCCTTCCTAGCTAGAGAATCCGCTTCTTCGTTGCCTTTGATGCCCCGGTGTCCCGGCACCCACATCAGTATGACTCTATTGCGGAGAGCAAGTTTTACCAGAGCATCTTTGCATTGTTTGACAACCTTGGAGTGTAATTCAACTCCTTCCAAGGCTCTTAGAGCTGCTTGGCTGTCAGTCATGATACAGATTCTCCTCTCTACAAGGTTCCTCCGTACCAGCTCTTCAGCACAGACCAATATGGCAGTTACTTCTGCCTGAAATATAGTTGCGAGAGGTCCCAGGTTAATGCTATAAGCATCCCCCAGTCTTCTGCCTCGCACACCTATTCCAGTACTCGTCTCAGTCTTTGATCCATCTGTATACCAGATGGTATCATACCTAAGCCCCAACGTTTGTGAGGTTTCAATTTTATCCCTATCCGGAACTATGACCTTATAGGGCTTTCTAAAGTCTCTCACGGTGCCAGTTCTGTCAGGGTGCATGCTGAGCAGGCCGTTACTCTTAATTGAGTTTAGGATCATGATGTGGTGCCCCCTTCTAGGATTGATCTCACCATGACCGTTAATTTTCAACCTGTAGGCTGCAAGTAGAGCCTCGGACCCCACGACTAGATGTAAAGGTCGAAGACCCAGGAGAGCCTCCATGGAAGCGGTGGGCGTTGATGCCATTGCCCCCGTAATACCCAAGCACGCCAGTCTTTGCAGCCTGTTGAGCCGGTTTATGCTTTCCCTTTTACTGGCTTTATGCCACCAGATCAGGGCTGAGTATGTGATCGTGGGTATCACCACCTTGGTGTACAACCAAAGTACCATTTTAGGTTTTAGTCCCCACGTTTTACCGATCATGCTCCTACAGGCCCAAAGGGCCCTAGTCGCTTTGTTCGTAATGTGACGGATGTGAGGCATGAAGGTCAGCTTGCTGTCCAAAGTTAGACCCAGGTATTTGACCTCCTTCTGCAGAGGCAGCTCCTCCCCCCGCAACCTCAGAGTCCTCACATCCTGAAGTTTAGTGCGTTGTGTAAACGCCACAACAGAGGTTTTGCTCGGGTTTACCGATATCCCCTCTCCTGTGCACCATCTTTCAACGATTCTGAGTGCGTTTTGCATCAACGAAGACACGACTCCTCCGAATTTCCCAATAACAAGGATTGTGATATCATCAGCAAATCCCTGTCCATGTACCCCTGCCTGTTCCAGCTCCCGCAGAAGACTATCCACTACCAGGCACCACAGCAGCGGGGAGAGAACCCCCCCCTGCGGACACCCACGTGCGGCAGACACCTCTACAGTCGTCTGTCCCAGACTAGCTTTGATTTTTCTGTCTCTGAGGGTAGAGCTAATCCAACCCGTAATAGCCGGGTCGACTCCACGACTTCCGACAGCTCTCACTATAGAGTTAAAAGAGGCGTTATCAAACGCCCCCTCTATGTCTAGAAAGGCTCCCAGAGCAATTTCTTGACTGCCAAGAGCCCCCGCTATCCTGTGAGTTAGTTCGTGTAGACTAAGCTCACACGATTTGCCCGATTGATAGGCATACTGGTGTCTGTGTAGAGGTGAATTCACCAATACACTATCCCTAATGTGCCTATCAATCAGTTTTTCCAGTGTCTTTAATAAAAAAGACGTCAGGCTAATTGGACGAAATGACTTAGCCTGGGCATATGATGCACGCCCTGGCTTGGGTATAAATACCACTCTAGCCATCCGCCAGCTTTGGAGTACATAGTTGAGCGCCAGGCTGGCTCTGAACAATGTACATAGAGGGGTGGCTAGTACTTCCATCCCCTGTTGTAATAATGCGGGGAAAATGCCATCCTCGCCTTGAGATTTGAATGGTTTGAAAGTGTTAATCGCCCATTCAACTCTCGTTTTGTTGATTATATTATCTGCTAATTTCCAGTTGCTCCTGCTTGCCCGACTCGTCGGGATGGCTTGGTGCCCCTGGCCATTAGAGCCATCAGGGGGTTTGGGGACACATCCCGGGAAGTGTGTCCGGAGCAATAGCCGCAGAGTCTCCTCCCCCGATGATGTGAACCCTCCCCGTGGTTTTTCTATTGTGCCCACTTTTCCGTGGCCTCTCTTGAGAAGAGCTCTTTGGAGTCTTGCACATTCGGGAGTTCTTTCGATTTCCCCACAGTACTTCCTCCATGAGTCTTCCTTTGCCTTACGTATGGCGTACGTGTATTTCAGACGGGAGCCTCTGTAAGCTTCCCAGTCTCCTGTTCTCTTAGCTTTGTTAAAAGACTTTCAAGACTCTGCCCTGAGAGATTCGAGTTCACGGTTCCACCAAATGGTCTCCCGCTTACTTTTCCTCTCTTTTAGAGGGCAGCTTTCTTCGAAGGCTGTGATAATGGCCGACGTTATCGCGTCGTTCATCACTTCCAGCTCCGCTGTGTTTGTAACCCTCGACGGACATTCCCCCACCCCCTGTTCCAGACTCTCATTAAAGAGAGCCCAATCACAGGTTCTGGGGTTCCTGTACGAGGCCTCCACCATTGGTGGGGTTTTTATGTCAAACCTAATGTATCTGTGATCAGAGAGTGACTCCTCCCGAGAGACGTGCCAGTCTCTGATCACCTAACTCACGAAGGAAGTCCCTATCGTTATGTCAATTACCTCCTCCCTTGCCACAATGACAAAGGTAGGCTCCTCTCCCTTGTTCATTATCTCCAGCTTATTACTGAAGACAAATTCAAGTAAGAATACGCCTCTGCTGTTCGTGTCCTTGCTCCCCCATATTATGTGGTGTGCATTGGAGTCACAGCCGATCACCAGTTGTGTTTTGCTGCTTTTGCAGTCCAGTACCAGATTTTCTAACTCCTTTGGAGGAGGTGGTCCCGGTTGGTCATATGGAAGGTATGCAGACGCTACCACGAGGTTCGTTAAGCTCCCTTCCATAGATATCTTAAATTTGGCTGCTGTTAGGTCTCTTGTGCAGAGCCCCCATAGCGGCAAAAGGCAGAGCCTCTTTTTTGCAATGATGCATACTCTAGGATGATTATCTCCCGGGCTAATCAGCTCCCGGTCTCCTAGAGAAGTGAGCCCCCTGATCCGGCCCCCCGTTACCCAGGGTTCCTGGATCAAGGCCACCTCAATGTCGTGTTTAATTATGAACCTTTGCAGGACCGCCAAGGCAGCCCTGCAATGGTGAAGATTTACTTGTACTAACCGGATCATCGCACCTACGATCCGGTTGGGAGAGTCACCCCCGTCACCGTCGCCATCGGCTGAAGGTGCGTCTTCAGCCGCAGACGTGGACTCGCCGGGAGGAGCAGATGGCAGGGGTAACTCTAGGTCCCCCCCGCCCTCTTCCATAGCCTCTCCCCGCTCCTGCTCCTTCCTCTTCCCCAGTTCCTTGAAGGTGATCCTGGAGAAGTTCAGGTAAGGCTTACACTCCATTTCCTGGATTCTGCTCCAGGAAAGTTCGTCAACCAGCAATATGAGTTGCTGGCCCTTAGTATCAGACTTCCTTTCCAGCACAGACCAGGTCTCAGTTCTGAGCCCCCGGTTCTGGGCCTTCAGTCTGTTGATAATGAGTTCCGGTTCCACAGAGGGTCCCGGAACCCACGTCATGACCTTTACAGGCCTGGGGACGTTCTTAGCGTCAATGACACCAAGTTTCGCTCCTTCCCAGGGTTTTCCCCCGGCTACCACCCGCACCAACCAGTCCTTAGTGGCCTGGTCAACGCAGGAGGCTACCAGGAGTCCCCCCTTGGGTTTGACCTCAGTGAACTTAGGCCCCTTGTCCTCCTCCTTGATAGTGTCAAGGGCACTGAGCAGCATCTCTTTAACCAGCTCCAGCTGCTCCCCACTAAGGAGGTTTATAGAGTAGCCCTCTGGTATGATGGCCACCCTAATGTCTGTCAGGACAGACTTATAAGAGAAGGTAGGGTTTGATCTCTTGCCTCTCTTCTTTGGTCTACCTGCGCTTGCAGGTGTACTCGCATCTGACCGGTTTTGCTTTAGCCCCCCGGTCGAGGTACTTGGTTTTGATTCAGGAGTAGGTTTCGTTGCCGTCCCTGCCTCCTTTACCTTTTTTGCTGCTTGGAGTCGATTATAGCGCCTCCTTGCAGCCCCCGAAGGTCTGGGTGGTTCCTTCCTTTCGGAAGCGCCCCCCGTGTTTAGGTTTAAATTTAGTGGTTCCATGTTGTTCCCACGAGTATTGGGGTAAGAATATCACCATCGCACAGAGCCCCATGCACGATAGAAGGCATTAATACAACGGGGTGTCCCTGGTGCCCCGAGGTTTCTGCGACTAGAGACCGAACTTCCCTCCGGCCTTGCATCCCTTTGGCGTCGCAGTACCGTGGGAATGGGGAGGGTTTTATAGTGGTACCTCATCCACGCAGCCCAGACGATTAAGCCAAGGCCCTCGTGCCCCCTATCACTGCTATCCACTATGGGAGTCGTTGCAGCCCACAGGCGGTTTACGATTTGATTTTTGTGTTTGCCAATTAGTCAGGCTCTCTCCGCCACAGCCATCCTAACCTTTAAGAAGACGGCAAGAACCGGGCACAAAGAGTTTTTAAGTCCCGGCCGGCCCCAACCGCCTCCCGTCCGCCCTGTGGGGGGTCTCCCCACAGTTCGTCCCTTGAGTACATGCCTGCAGCTTCACTGAAAGCACGCTAGCCCCATCACCACGCCAAGGTTACAAACACTCGGAGGGGGCACGAATGTGATACCCAGATCTAGTACTTCTAACACCCTCAGCAGCTTCCAGTCATCAATAAAGTAATCTTCCAGTATTGGAAAACACATGCGATAAAATGCCATAATATTACACTTCTGTTCATTTAAAAATAGCTTATTTCCTTACACCATTGATGAACCAATTTGAAATCATGTTGAACCAAAACGATGTCGGATTATTGACTGTACCATTCTAAATAACTTCAGATCGTTTGCAAAAAGCAGACACAAGCAAAACTTTATCAAATAAGTCAAATCATTAACAAAAATTAAAAATAAAATAGGTCCAAGATGACTATCTTAGGGGGTACACCTGACAACACCTCAACAACTGCAGAATTTATTCCCTAATGCTAACATATTGTGTTCTGTCGCTAAGATATGATCTCAACCACCCTATTAGAAAATCTGATAGTCCCGTACTCAGAGCCGGCGCTAGATTATTTGACGCGCTAGACAAAAAAATCAGTGTGCCTATGCCCTCTCCCCCCCTCTATTTATATACTAGTACTGAGCTGGGGAGTGAGAATCCGCGATATTTAAAAAAAATGCTTACTTTTACATATTTTTAATAAAAAAATAACCTTTTCAACAAAAATAAAACTAAGAAAAATAATAAAATTTTAACTCTTCTGACTTTTTTTGCGGCAAAAGTTGTTACAAGTTCTTCCAAATTTAGCGTTAAGGATTCTTCCTGTTCTATAGAAATAAGTTCTATATTTAATTATATTTCACAAGTTAAAAAATTAATTTATTAAATATTTATTTTTTATGTAATTAATATCTTTATTGTTGAAGACGGTTACGGTCTGATGCTCATGTGCGTCAAATGCTTAGCCGAGATCCTCGGTTCGAACCCGAGCGGAGTAAAAACTTTATTCACCGTCTTTCCTCGGAAAGCAAAGGCGAACTACCGAGGTATCTGCAAAGAAAACCTCTCTGAAGAAAAAGTGGTCACTAAGCCCTTATGTAGGGCCAAGAACTAAGAAGAATGAGAAGAATATTGAAACATTGAAATCGCTTACAATGCCGGAAGTTATTTCTTCGCGAGGGATAAATTTATAAGCACATGTTCAAAGCAAAAATTTATCATTTTAATTTTGTTTTACTATAAGTATATTAATATTTCGTTTTACATTACCCACTGCAATTAATTTTTGCACTTTAATCTGGTTTGCGCCCTTTTATAGTTTGCGCCCTAGGCAGTCGCCTACTTTGCCCAGTGTCTAGCGCTGGCCCTGCCCGTACCTACCAGTTTAGATACTAATGTCATGCTGTACTTAATCAAAAGCCTTTCAAAAATCCATATACACTGCATCAACTTATTTAAAAAAAAAAAAAATATATAACGGATTGTTTACAGTTTAGTACCGCTTCTCCGTCCCCAGTTTCCATTTCTCTCTATCATAGCATGCTTCTTCTTGGAGATTTCTAGCTTTCATCCCCTCGTTCACGTCATCTCTCCAACTCCTTCTAGGTCGTCCTCTCTTTCTTTTCTCCGGCGGAATCCACTCTAAAATTTGTCTGGGCCATCTATCTTCGTCCATTCTTTTTGTGTGTCCAAACCACACTAGTTGTCTCCTCTCGATTTCGTGTGCTATATTTTTTTCCACCTCCATCATATCTCTAATTACCTCATTTCTTATTCTCTCCAAACGCGATCTTCTGCAGCTTC
Organism: Cantharis rustica; assembly: GCA_911387805.1. Lineage (NCBI taxonomy): Eukaryota > Metazoa > Arthropoda > Insecta > Coleoptera > Cantharidae > Cantharis > Cantharis rustica. The sequence continues at coordinate 33,305,395 of OU426880.1, forward strand.
TTTTCAAAAAATCCATCTCCGTGGCTAGCAGTTTCTTCTTATTAGCGCTACTCACATCCCAGACTTCGGCTCCATACAAGGTTATGCTTTTGATAATACTACTATATAATCTCTTTTTTGTTTCCTTTTTTATAGTTTTGTCCCATAGTACGGAGTTTAGCGCTCTTATAGCATTTCTGCCTTTATTTATTCTGTTTATTATTTCTTCTCCGCTGCTTCCTTGTTTGTTAAAGGTCACCCCGAGATATTTACATTTTTCTACTCCTTTAATGACGTCCGTTTCGAGAGGTAAGTTACTTTGTTCGTTGTTCCCCACTAATAGGTATTCACATTTTGCCATATTCATACTCAACCCCGCACTCTCATACTCCTCTTTTAATTTTCTTATCATATAGCTCAGGTCATCTTCATCTTCTGCTATTACCACCTGATCGTCCGCGTAATATAAAGTGTATAGCGTGCTGTCTCCCACTTGTAGTCCCATTCTTTTACATTTCTTTGTCCACCCATTTAAGGCTTTGTCCAGGTAAATTTTAAATAACGTTGGAGACAGACAGCACCCTTGTCTAAGACCCTTTGTTGTACTAAAGTTATTTGTTACTCTGTTGTTAGTTTTTACCCTTGCAGTGTTATCTTCATAATATCTTTTACAGGCGTTTATCAGATCTTGATTTATGTTAAGGTTTTTCATTTCCGTCCACATACGTGATATTGGTACACTGTCATATGCCTTTTCTAGATCGATTAAGGCAACATGGGTTTCTCTATTTCGTTGCACTCTTTTTTCTAATGCTATTTTTAAGGTGAATATGTTGTCAATTGTCGATCTTCCTGCCCGGAAACCTGCCTGCTCTTCCGGTTGTTTTGTTTTTATTTCATTTTCTATTTGGTTTTTTAAAATTCTTGAATATATTCTTCCTATTGTGGGAATTACGGCTATTCCTCGATAGTTTTTTGGGTCATCTTTAGGTCCTTTTTTGTAGATGGGCGAGATATATGATGTTTTCCACTCATTTGGAATATCTTCACCATTGAGGCATCTCTCGAACAGGTCTTTTAGCATGTCATACAGTTTTTTTGGGCCGTTTTTTATTAGTTCAGGGTAAATTCCTCCTGGTCCTGGGGATCGTTTTGCTTTGGTGTTTTTAATGGCTTCTTTCACCTGTAGTATATCTAATTCGATTGTCCCCTTATGTGTTGAATGATCTTTTTCCAACTGAAATTGTGGTCGTTTTTCTTGTAATAGACTCTTGAAGTACGTTTCCCATTCTTCACTGGTTATGCTATTCACATCGTTATTAATTCTGCTGTTCGTTCTCATTGATTTAATTGTTTTCCATGCCTCCGAACTCCTTGTCCCTCCGATATGATTTTCAATATGTTCACACTTTCTAATCCATGCACTGTGTTTCTTTTTTAATACATTTTGCTTCACTTTTCTATATGCTCTTTTATACATTTCTCTACTTTCATCGTCGTTCTTCTGTAGACTTTTTAGATATAGTTCTTTCTTTTCTTTAATTTCTTTTTCAATTTCTGTATCCCACCAATTTGGTCTTTTAGTTTTTATATATCGTCCCAGAGCTTCCTGTGCAGCATCGTGTATACATTTCTTTATATGTTTGTATTCTTCTTCGGTTGTTCTTTTTTTCTTTATAAGTTTCTCTTCTAATCTCTTTTTGAACAGATATCGCGTGCTCTCGTGTTCCATACTTTCCAGATTATATCGTGTTTTGGTTATATTTTCACCTTCCGTCGTGTGTTTTATAGATTTATCAACTTATTTACCGGATTCTATAGCATTCGATACACTGTTTGTAAAGCGTATCAGATTTGTAACCGTTGATTTCCGAGCCATAAAGCCGTGTTGAGCATCGCTTAGAAATGTCAAAGAAATAAATCTTGGATGTTTAAGAATAGCTGTAATACGTGATATTTTCCAAACCGAAAGAAAAACTCCCAATTTTAAGGACTGATTAAATATCAATAGTAGCGGTGTAACCAGTAAGGAATCAAATCTCTGAATAAAATCTGTACAAATACCATCAGGATATGGATAAATACCATCCCCGCTTAGCAACTCTAATAGCCTCCATTATGCTTTTCTCATTCATACATATGTGATTCATAATATAACCACTGTTAACATAATTACAATTAGGTAATCTATCTGACTCGTGCTCAACAAACCCCGATGCAAAAAAAGAACGAAAACGCTCCACTAACTTGCTCACATCGGACGAGGACCTACCGCTGTAATTCGTTTTTGAAATACAGCTATTAAAGCTATTACAGCTATATACTATTCAATTGAATAGTAGTGAATATGAATATTTTAAGGGATTGTCAATCAAACCTCACCACGATTTTAACTTTTTTCTATGCATTATTGGAAAGAAGGCAATTTTCTAAGCACATTAAAACAAAAATTTTGTTGGATTATCCATTAGTTTTCAAAAAAATCGAATTTAAAAATCAAAAATTTTAGATAGGAAAATGTTTGTTTTAACATGGATTCGCGATTACCCGTTATTGAGTTTGTCAAAATACAACGCGCCTGTATTTTGAAACACACATAACAAATTTAAAAATATCCCCGTAAAATGACAAAACTCGCCAACGATGGACCTCGAAGGCATAGAACTCGTTCAGGGGTCTACCGCAACCGACAGCAAACAATAAGAGTATATCAAAAAACACGGACCGTCAACAGAAAACCGGATTGCTCGGAGCGGGAAAGCTTACTAGTCGATACCGCTAGCGCGATACGGGTTTCGTGTTTTTGAAGTTCCTGCTTTTGAAATTTTAAAATGCCGTTTTTTGACAACTGGTGAATAATAATCAAAAAAAAAATTTGTTGCATTATACTCAAAATGTTGTCCTCTTAGTGTGTAGATTAAAATTTTAAATTTGTGGCGAGGTTTGACTGGCCGTAATCTATTTTGATTTATTAATTTCTATATCAAATCTAATATTAGATTGAACAATCTAAGATTATTGAATTTAATTTTATTATGTATAACAGAATCTGTTTCGGTAGGTTTATGAAAAATATCAAATGAGTGCAAATTATTATCTTTAATTATTATGAGATCCAAGAGATCCATTGTGAGATCCACTAAAAACATTTTAGTTTTAAAAAGTGTTTGTGCATTTTCGGTTTTTCTAAAAATGTGATATGTTTAATATCGAGTTACACTACCGTAACCACTTATCCATTGATTATCTTATTTTTGTATTTTAATTATTAGCCACATACTTTCCGTCTCGGTAATTTAAAATTTTTGTACCTTTACTTATTTTTTTTAAGATGCACGACGGCAGTAACACCGCTTCCATATCGATTGGTCGCTTTTGTGGAAATAATTTTCCTAATGGTGGATTTATAAATTCCACTCATAATTCACTCTATGTGTGGTTGAAGTCTAACACAGCAACATCACATATTGGATTTGCGTTAAATTGGACATCTGCTGATCCTGGTAAACAAAAAACTGAAATTGTTTTGTCAATTAAATTTGTGTTTTAACAGTTTGTGGGATCGATATAAACGTGGAATCACAAGGAATTCTGACGTCCCCTGGATTTCCTGGAAATTATCCGTTAAATCGAGACTGTTATTGGAATTTCGATGCACCTTCACAAAAACGAATCCAATTTCATTTCTTTTCGTTAAATATTGGTAACAATCCAAATTGTAGTTACGATTTTGTTAAGGTAAAGAATTTCTGTTTTGAATATTATATATTTTTTTACATCTCTAAAATTTTCAGGTTTATGAGGGTGAAACAACAAACCAACTGTTGGCTCAATACTGCAATACAACACATCCAGAGCCTCTAGCTTCATCCAGTTCAAACGCAATAATTTATTTTCATTCCGATGGTAGAGATTCTTATTCAGGTTTTCAAGTGGCTTATTCTCTTCTGAACGGAGTTGATGGATGTGGTGGAATATATACAGGAATGGTTGGTGAAATGGGCGCACCTACTGAAAATAACCGATATCTACCGAATATGCATTGCGAATACAAAATTTCAGTTCCGGAAAACTCGAGAATTAAAATTACATTTTTAACTTTCGAGTTAGAAGGTGGATCCGAATGTTACTATGATTATGTTAAAGTAAAATTTTATTTTGTCATCGGTCGCTTGATCTTAAACCGCCGTTTTTGTTTAGATTTTTGAAGGCACTTCGGCAACATCACCTATAGTTGGGAAATATTGTGGGCATAGATTACCTCCAACGTATACATCAATTGGAAGAAATATAGTTATACTATTTGTTTCCGACTACGACAGCGGTACTGGCGGTTTTCGTGTAAAATATGAAACAGGTGAAATTTTTAAATCTGATTTAACTTAAAATTTAAACCTCACTGTTTTAGTTTGTGGGGGTACATATTTTGAACCAACTGGTGTTATTACATCTCCTGGTTTTCCAGAACCGTACAAAGCAGACTTAACGTGCATTTACGAAATCATACAACCGTTAGACAAATCCATAACTTTGACGTTTATAGATTTTGATTTGGAGATAAATTCATATAATGAAAATTGTGTACTGGACTTTGTTGAAGTACTAATAGTTTTTTATGTTATTCGAAAAAAGTTGATAATTTTACTAAATTTTACAGATACGTGATGGAGAAAGTGAGAACTCAACACTCATTGGAAGATATTGCTATCAAATGCCTCCAGTAATTCAATCAACCTACAATTACTTATGGTTTAAATTTGTAACCGATGCAACAGTCAGTGAAAGAGGATTTAAAGTAAATTATACCACAGAAGATCTTGGTATGATTTTACTTTTTAATAGTATTGTAACGGTGTAAAAGATCAAATTACTGAATCAGTTGACTGATTTAACCACGAATCGGAATGCAAGTGTGTATAATTTAAAATCTTAAAAAGATCGCTTTTGATTCCACCCTGTAATTTTGCTCCCCAAAATGTGCAGGTCACTTCTTCTTGGTGTTCCTGTTTTATTTTTGCTGTTTTCAGATATATCGGGATATTCTTTCTCATCTTTCAATAGTAGGAATGTTTTCAAATTCAATCTCCCATAAAGAAATGTGTATATCAGAAAGAAATTATTCTTTTTAACTTAAGAAAACTTACTTTTAGATAATATTTAATTTTCTGCTTGTATTACAGAGATTATTCCTTGATACTGTAACGAAAATTAAAACGTTTATTTATTTCTAAAGGGCTAATACAAATATTTACAGATACGATTAATAACAATAAAACGATTACGAACTAAAATTAACACTAACACTAATTTACACTATAATTTATTTACACTATAATTTATATTTAACACTAGGTCTATATTTATTTAAACACTCTGTATACTGTTTATCACTTCACTGTATTTATGTTCACTTGGTTTAGGTTAACAGTCGCGCGTTCAAACTAGAATTCATTCGTGACAGGAAATCGCGCTGCATATATACTTAAATGCAGCCTTCCAGAATATTCCATAACCATCCAGGAATTTCCAGGTGCTTCCACGCATTTTCTAGAGCGTACATTCATCTATATTTGAATGACTAATGCTGTTATCATATATGACTCATCACACATGACGTCATACATTAGTCATCAAATATAATTAGACGTTCTTTCGTAACAATACAAATGTTCAGTACATTGCCATGCCACCAGCTATTAAAAATGTATAATTTTATCTTGTTAAAATATTCTCGCTGGATGACATATTTTAATGGAACAGCTATGAGACTCTTCTTCAAAATTTTAAACTATTTCAAATATCTTTTTGTATCATTTAAAAATTGTTTCATTTTATTTTTAAAAACATGGTGAATAAGTGTTTTGGTAATGCTAAATTTTTACCTCATGTGGTATTGCGGCCGCTCGGCCATTCACACCTAGCTGCCTCGGTTAAACAAATTCGCTGTGATAATTTCTTCCAAATTTTCACAAATTTTTACAATCTTTCAAAATCTTAATCGTCAACACTTCGCAAATTAATTAAACAACTTTTTATCTAATCTAAACTCACTTTTAATAATTAAAACTATAAAAATCAAAATTATAATTAAAATTTGTGCAAGCGTTGCTAAAGCACGCCCACTTTTGAAGGCTAACCTCGCTGAAGCTATTCTCCCACTTATTTAAATCGTTACCAACTTCTTATTTTTACAAATAAAATCCTACGTATAGTCTGCTTACAAATAAATATTTGCAATAAAATCAAAACAAATTTCAAAATAATTTACAAAATAAACAAAATATGTTTTTTAACGTTTCAAAACACGACAATAAATTATAAATTGAGTAGCAATAAGTAGGTAAACACTCCACAGCTTTGGTTTATTAGTAAAAAGTATGTATCAAGTATTCCTCATATTTGAACTCCTGACATTGGAAATAGGTCAATCAGTTTCTCTTCTTCTTCTTTAAGTGTCTTATCTACTTTAAACGTTGGCGATCACTTGGCCCATCTTACCTCGTGGGTTATTGTTTGAAGCAATGTCAAAGACGTCATTCAGGTTCATTACATCAAGCTTCGCAGCCAAGATATTTTTCGTCGTTCCATCCTCAATCTTTCCCTGTAAGATTTGCTGGAGTATGTGGTATATATTGCAATGATATTTCGTGGAAATACCACACACTTTTGATTACCTCGGGTTACTCTTTGCGGGAGCAGTTGGTAATTTTCAAGGGTCAAAGGATTCTTGCGTTTTCACAATCAACATAAAAAATTTTCTCCAATGCAAATTAATCAATCACTCCAAAATAATTCTTCTTCCAAAATAAATTAATAACTCATAAATTATATCCAATGTGCAATTTTACTGGGCTCACACTTTCCAAACTCATGCGTATCCACAACGTCGGCTTATCTGCAGCTGGCCTCGCTCGAACAAATGCAAATTTATTCCTCGAATTTCAAACTAATTTTCAATTTAAAACAATTTCAAATCTCATAATCTCAATCTTTCCAAATCAATCAAAACCAATCAATCTTCTAAAGCACTTAATCAACTACCGCTCGGTAGCAACGTATCAAAAATATCCAATTTCAAACATCAAAAATTATCCAAAAATTGCGCAATTAATGCATTCGCATCAAAATCATTTATTTAAATCAAAAATCAAAAATATTACTCACAACTATAATTCACAAATTTAAACTTATATAAAAATCAAATCTCAACAATAACTCACTCGAGTCAAAATTTAACGAGCCAAAAGTCGGCGCTGTCTTTCGCGCGGCTACCCCCGTTGGCAAAAGCAAAAATTATCGTCGGTTCGCCCCCCACCTGTCTAACTTCTCCAGTCTTACAACTCAAAACTATTTAAAACAAAATAAAACTTTCATCAAATGTGTACAGGGTAGGTCGCAATCATTTGAAACACCACAATATGTTTGTTTATATATTTCGAACACTTCTAGGTGCTTGACCGAGTCTTCCGTCATGTAGCATTTCAGCATTTTTGTTCTAATATATATTGTCGTGTTTCAAAATGGTTGCGACCTACCCTGTACATTTTTATGAAAATTTTGTTTTTGAATAATTTTAAGTTGCAAGACTGTAAAAGTTAGACAGGTGGGGAGCGAACCGACCAGGAGATTTGCTTGTTGCTAACAGGTCGCCGCGCGATAGACAGCGCCGACTTTTGGCTCGTTAATTTTGGCTCGTTAATAACTCGAGTGAGTTATTGTGGCAATTTGATAGTTTTGATATGAGTTTAAATTGTGAATAGTTGTGAGTAATAATTTTGATTTTGATTGAATAAATAATTTTGATGCGAATGCATTAATTGCGTAATTTTTGATATTTGGATGATTAATTTCGATAAATTTGAAATTTGGATATTTTTTGCTGAGTTGCTACTGAACCGTAGTTGATTTAATTGGTTTAATTGATTTGATAAGTTTGGAGAGATTTGGATTGATTTGGTAAAATTTGGAGAGAATAATTGAAATAAAATTTAAAATTGGTATAATTCGAGGAATAAATTTACATTTGTTCGAGTGTGGCCGGCTGCTAGACAAGCCGACGCTGTGAACGCGCATAAGGTTAAAACGAGCGAGCCCATTTTACAATTTCACAATAAATTGAATTCGAATTTTATTTTGCATTAGAAAGATTTCTTTTTTATTTAAAATTTATGAAGACGCTTGGAACCCTTTGACCCTTGAAAATTTACAACTGCTCCCGCAAAGAGTAACCCGAGGTATTAAAAAAGTGTGTGGTATTTTCCAAGAAAATATCACAGCAATATAGATATTCAGATTCATGCTGCACAGCATCTTCTTTAGTGTCATAAATGTGGATCTCGCTTTTTCTATTCTGTTCTTAATTTCTCGGGCATGATCCCAATCTGCGTTTAGTGAGCTATCTGATTATGTAAAAGATGTTACATTTTTTAGAGTCTCTTTTTGCATTACATTGGGCAACGAGATTTGGTGTCTTGCTGATCACTACGACTTTCGTTTTTGATATATTGAGTTAAATTTCGTTTCCTTCACTGGATTCTATTACTGCATCCAAGGTCTCTGCAGTCTTTCCAGACTATATCTGCTAAGAGAACTGTGTCATCGGCATTTCTAATCTAAAGTTGTTGATTACTTTCCGTTTACCAATATGTTTTCATCGGATTCCTCTATAGCTACAGCAGAATTCTTCTGATATATTTTCCTCGACCCGGACAGTTCTCGTCTGAAGTACAGATTTCCGATGATAAGCTTGTCTTTTTTTTCTATCTTTGTTTTGTTTAAGCTTTCTATGTTGAACTTCGCCGAAAACTCTCTTGAAGTCAATCAAGCAAGCGTATACCTCGCAATCAAGATTTCTTGCTTTCTGAACTAGTTACTTGCATGCAGAATAAGGCTTTTGTTGTACCCATACTGTTTCTGAATCCAAATTCAGTTTTGCTCAGGTGTTCTTCTATTTTTCGAAATATGCTCTCATATATTACGTTCAGAACAATCTGACTCATATTATTATGGCTCTTTAAGCTTATGATAGTAGTTTTCGCATTTTTTGGCGTGAGAATTTTTCGGTATCAGTATGAATATCAGTGTCAGCCAGTCTTGAGAAATTTCTGCCGTATCATATACTTTATTGAAAAACCTTACTAAGAAGTCAGTCTGACCATCCTACAGCACTTTCAAGAGTTCCCCATCTGTTTCCTGCGGCATCGTTGTTTACAGCTCTTTAACAGTCATATGTTTTCAGTATCTCATCTGTAGTAGTTAGTCTCCTCGGTTTCCCATAGCAACTACAATAATTGTATATACATAATTTATTCAACTCCACTTCCATGGCTACGTTGCACACATCTAGTTTGATCTAATGTAGTAAAATCGGACAAGTACCATTAGCTGCGTAATATATCAAATTACTAGTCTCCCATGTTTTCAACAAATAATCTACTTGATACTACAGCAAATACTATTTTTCCCAGTAGAACTTGGCTGTACATTCTCTGGTCAGGTATACCTTTATGCAATTCCAACACCTGCACGACATACTTCTTTCTGTATACCGGTATGTGTCGGAATCAAAGATCCGACACCAAAATACCACCAATAAGATCCTTTTGTACTGTACGCATTGATCATTTCTATTTTTATTCTGTCTTGTGCTAAAATCTTGTTTGCATATTCTACAACCTCTTCTTTGAAGGTTTATCCGCGGTACCAGAATTTGACATAATGCAAGTCTTGTTGTTCTGCTCTTTGGTTCATATACTGGAATTATTCATTTCGTCGTATTTACTGCGATCAGTTTTCTTCTTGCAAATGTAGCTATCTTTTCTCAAGTTTCTAGACTGGCTAGCATCAATCTCACTAAGTTGTTGAGCGTAAAGTGGATGTTCATGTTGAAAATTTTTTTAGTAAGGACAACTGCCGGTCGCCGTGTTTAAAAAAAAAACGTGTAAAAAGCTAGGCGAGTTCGTACGTTCTATCGCCAGGTTTTCTCAAGTACAGGCTGGAATGTTTTGAATGAGTAAATGTGACTATATATTCTTCTTCACCTTAATAGAATCGCATTCGTGTTTTCCAGAACTATTAAAAGTTCCTTTATTTTTAGCCATTCGCAAATTTTTTCAATGGCTTGGTTTATTCTTCTTATCAGAGCAGATTTCTTTCTACTAGTTGCCACAATAAAGATATCGTTGGCAAACCCTACTATTTTTGGCTTTAGCACTTCGTCGTTAGAGATGTTTCATAGAGTTGGTTAGAGATATGATCCCTGCAGCACTCCGCTGCTCATCTTAAGTCGCGAAGGCTTTCCCGCTTTATCTATGATAATTTATTTCTCTTTAAAGTAGGAAGAGATTAGATTACATGTGTAGACAGTGCCTTAAGTTTGTTCTAAACTGTGCTCTAAATCTTCTCTAACACTTAAAACGAACATCGGAAACTTCTGAAATCTTATACACGCAGTTAGAAGCCGTCTTTTAATTACGTGGGAGTTTAGGGAGGGGAGAATTACTAGAAATCTTACGAACTCATACGTGGGGGAGGGGGGTCACGTATTCCTTACATAAGTTTAACTTAAGATTTTTTTTTAAATTAAATTTAAAAATCAAATATAATTTTACTTTTTTTTCGTTGATATATTGCTGTGATTTAAATAATAAAAATATTATATCCAGTTTCGGTCCCAAAAAACTTTACAATTTTAAATTATTTTTAAACTTTATAAAATTTTTATATTCGCCTTGACGATCGACCTTATATTTTCCAGCTATCAATTCAAATGCGATATCCATGCCATACGTTCGGCTATTCCAATGTAGGTAATTTTATTTATCCAAATCTTTTATTCAAATTAAAATTATTTTCACTTCAGAATCCAATCTTATAATCCTCAATAAAAAAATTGTTGATCCAAAAAAACAAATCCTTTAATAATCAAAAAATCAAAACTCACAAAATCAAAATAAATTTTAACTGTGGTCACGTCTGATCAAAAATCTTCTTAACAATTTCTTAATTAATAATTCACAATTGTAAAAAAACGGTCTCTTACAAAATACTCAAAACTTTACGGAGCAAAAATTAAAATCGAACCGCTCCGGCGGCCATGTTTGGCGAAAAAGCTCCACCTATTTGCAATTTAATTATTAATATAATCAAAGCTAACAAAATGTTAAAATAATAAAATTTTAACTGTTAAGTAAATAATACATACTACAAAGAAACATAATATTTAAAGGAATTAAAATGGCAATAATTCACATTAAACAGAGTTGAACTTAGAATATTGAAATGATAAAACTTACTTAAAATTAAAAAATTCTGTAACATAATATAAAGGCTCTTATTTTACGATTATTTTTGATCATCAGTCATGTATAACAGTAAAAATAACAAGAAGTGAACAAATATACCAAAAAATTGAAAATATTTTTAAAAATTAAAAAATCAAGGAAATTAACCACACTTTAAATGTTGTGCTTACCAAATAACCAAACTAAACGGCGTCATGTCTCATGTAAATGAATATGAATTCTAAATTCCTTATACAATAGAGTTGAAGTAGAGACATACAATGCCATCTATCACTTCGAAAACTAAATTTGAAAAGAAGTTTCAAATTTTACCACATTTATGTACCTAAAGTACGTTTACTATAAATAGAAAATATCTTAAAAAGTTTTAGAATTTTTTAAGTATTTTTGTGGTATTCAGTAGTATGTGATACTACTAAGTATGTATGTAGTATGTGATATTTTGAATATTTTTTTATTAATAATTTTGAGTATTAATAATTAAATAGAAAATAACTTAAAAAAGTTATAGAATTTTTTTAAGTATTTTTGTGGTATTTAGTAGTATGTGATGTTTCTATAGCGTAATTTTTTCCAAGTCTTTCTCCAGGCCTCACGATTCATGACCTTCTGTCCCTATCCTCTCTCTCCCATCCTTTCCATGTCTTTCGTCACCTCATCGCTCCATCTTAATTTGGGTCTTTTTCCATGTTATTACAGTTCTTGTTGCTTCCTCTTTGCTAGTACTCATCACTTGTCTTCACATCTTAACCTCTGCATCTTGATATATCTCACAACATCTTCTCTATTCATTACCTCTAGTATTCTTGACACAATAATCACGTCTACGTCGTCCGCATAGGCCAGCACTTGGTTTTTTTTTAATTATTGTGCCTGTACAACCAATATTTCTTATTGCCTTCTTTATTGCAATGTTAAATAGCGTTGCTGACAGAGCATCTCCTTGCCTCACTCCCCCATTCACTTCAATGCTGTCTGTTTCCCCATCCGACGTTCTCACTGTGGCTCTAAAATTTTTCGTAGTCATTGAGATCAGACTGATTAGTTTAGATGATATTTTGAATTCCGTCATGATCTTTATTAGTTATAGTTGGTATCTGTTTACTGAGTCGAAAGCTTGTCTAAAGTCTACAAATAGCAAGTGGATGTCTATTCTATGTTCATATTTTTTTCTTGTACTACCTGCTTTATTACGTGTAATGCATCCACTGTTGACTTTCCCCTTCTAAACCCAAGCTGGTATTTTCCGACTATTTTATGGGCATACTCTGTAAGTCGGTTGTGTGTAATTATAGAGAGACTCTTAAAAGCTGTATTTAGGAATATTGTACCGCTTGAAGTATTGAAGTTTGGAGCTTGGAGTCGCTAGTGGACTTTCTTCTAGATTAGATGGTACGAAAAGCTCAGATGTATTATAACCTAAATTTTCAGATATTTTCAACAAATTTATTGTTCTCAGACGATTCCAATCCATTTTTTTTGGGTTTTTTTCAGTTCATCGTAGACTTTTCTCAAACATGAAATACACAATTTACTCCTTGATATAATGGAAGGCATAATAATCTCATACTTATCATAAAACTCAAAAGTGACTACTTTTAATGATTTACGTACTCCAATATTATGAGGTTTATACGGATCAGCACAAACTTTTTGGTTCTCAGTATAAGCAATACGATATTCATTGTCATGTTTTCATACATCTTAATTATTGAGATTTTTGAACTATTACTATACAAATGCGAATTCAACTTTTATTTGCAGTACATCCTCAATAATAATGAGAACTTAGTAAATATAACTGAAGCGTAGGAATTTAAACCAATAACGTTATAAAATTAATATGAATAATTTCTATTATGTTTTTATAATTAGGTTGTGGTGGTATTCTCAAAAACAGCTCAGGAACTATAAAATCTCATCAAGGTTCTTTTTATTCAAACAACTTAAATTGTACCTGGATAATAATTGCCCCCTTAGGACATTTTATCGAATTATCATGGTTATCGTTTATGGTGGAAGTCAGCATTTCATGCAGTAATGACTATGTGGAAATACTTCCTGATTATAGTGGCGAGGATTATATAGGAAAATTTTGTGGGGAACAGCTGCCACCAATAATAACAAGTCTTTCAAACGTCATAAGAATTAAGTTTGTTACTGATTTTTCTATAGGTTATGAAGGATTTGAAGTGTCTTATAACATTATGAGTGAAACAACAGGTACAGTAGCCGATAAGTGCCTGTTATTTTATTCATTGATCTATTTTAGCTTGTGGGGGCATGTATCATTTCAGTTCTGGCATTATTAAAAGTCCAAACTTTCCATTTGATTATCCAAATGGAATGCAATGCAATTGGACGATTACCGCTGATCCAGGTGAACAAATAATGCTGTATACTCAAAATTTTACTTTAGAAAATAGCTCTAATTGCAATTTAGACTATTTGGAAATAAGGTAAAACTGTCCACTAATCTTCAGTTATAGTATAGAGTATAATAAAATTTTAGAAACGGAGGATCTGAGCTATCGCCATTAATAGGAAGATATTGTGGAACGAAGATTCCTAAAACTATATCATCACATGCCCATAAATTATACATCTATTTTAAATCTGACTTTTCCGTTCCGTTCAGCGGATTTATGTTTAATTTCGAGTCAACCGCAACTGGTAAGACTAAATCAGAGATAAACATGTAAATAATTAAAAACTTTAAGGCTGTGGAGGAATTTTGACTTCACCGGAGGGCACAATTGTGTCCCCTAATTATCCAGAACCGTACAATCGCGACGCAGAATGCAATTGGAGAATTTCAGTTAACGCTGGATCTTATATTCTGTTGAACTTCACTGATTTAAATTTAGAAAATGGTTCAGGTTGTTCCGAAGATTACGTCGATGTATTTTGATATTCAAAGAATAAACAGTATCTTAAATAATTATATTTTTAGATTTACGATGGACCTAATTTGTTTTCAAAACGAATAAAAAGATTGTGCGATTCTTCTTTGAATTTTTCTACAATTTCGACTTCCAACCACGTGACTATAAAATTCATATCTGATTACAGCTGGCAAGGGCGTGGATTTTCTTTGGAATATTCGGGAGGTAAATACATAAAAAAAGAAAAGCTGCTCTTTGATGTCAAAATTTTTAGTTTGTCAGAATACCCAAAAAGGATTTCGAGGTGTCATAGAAAGTCCCAATTATCCCAACAATCCAGAAACATGGAACTGCGATTGGAAAATCGAAGTTGCTAAAGGAAATAAAATTAATATAACGTTTGTGAATTTTGATCTTTCTGTTTCGTATAATCCCCTCGAAGGAAATTGTTCAGTTAACTACCTGCAAGTCAAGTATCAAGGGAGCGAAGGTGGTATGACAACATTGGGCACATATTGTGGATCCAAAATTCCGTACCTTTTAACGATAAATTCAAATCTTGCCGAAATTGCATTTGTAAGCAATTATCTTCAGATAGGAACAGGATTTCGGCTAGAATGGCAAATCTATGGTGAATAAAATTTATTACGTTTTAAAATATTGAGTTAAAATGTTTCAGGATGTGGTGGATTGCTAACCCGTCCAAACGGAATAATATCGACTCCCAATTATCCAAACGTATATCCGAAAAATACTCAATGTGACTGGATAATTCAAACGGATTATGGATCTAGTGTACAAATCACTTTCACAGACATCAATTTTGAGAAGACACTCGACTGTGAGACTGATTATGTTCAGGTACGAAGGTATTTTACTTGTTCAGCCAAAACTTATCTGGATCTTTTATATTTTCAGATTTCCAATGGTCCTGACGAATCTTACCCCGTAATTGCTAAGTTTTGCACCAGGAATACAAAACCTTTGGTGGTTACAAGTATAGCAAATTTTATGTACATAACATTTAGAAGCGATGCTTGGTTCACAGGAAGAGGTTTTAATGCTTCTTACGTTACGTTACCTACCAGTCAGTATCCACAATTAAATAAATTTTATGTCAATAACTTATTTTTTAGGGTGTGGAGGAAAAATTACCGCTTCCTCGGGATCAATTCATTCGCCAAATTATCCAGAAAATTATGATAGCGATAATTGCGATTGGTTAATTGAAATCGAAGACGGTCACGTGATCAATCTAGAGTTTAATGATGTAAATTTTAATGGAAATTGTTCCACTAATTATGTTATGGCATTCGATGGCTCAAATGAATTAGCTCCTGCATTATACAAAGCGTGCGCATCTACGAAGCCAAATTCAACCTACAAATCTACGTCAAATAAAATTTTCCTGAAAATGAGAACAAGTAATGACACTAAAGGCAAAGGATTTTTAGCAAGTTATTTCACGGTAAAATACTATTACGGTAGGATTAGACTAGGATTGAACTGCTAATTTGTAAATAGTGCTGACTAGCATGGTATAATAAGTTTTAAGGTAGGATATCTAAACGCACTAAACACGTTCAAGTTTGCGCAGTGACGTCACACGTGACCAGATTTAAAAGCATAGTACAGGAACGTATACAAATTAATAAAATAATCAAAGTTTTTAATTTTATTTTCAACAGAATATTATATAAATGTATTTAAATAATAAATAACAATTTAAATAATAAGTAAAATTGTTACTATGAAAGAATACATCCATAATAATTGCTTTAATAATATAACTAAATTTTATCTACTTTTGATATAATAAAATATAGTCTCAGTTTTCATGATTATTTCGGATTTTTGAAAATTATAACACAATTTTAGATATAATCGAAGTTTTAATTTTATTTTCAACATAATATAAAACAAATAATAATTTAAATATAGTACAATTTTTATTATCTACCGTTAACTGAAGTTGGAAACTGTACTTATTGATTTGGTTACTGTTTTTATAATTTTTCTTTTTTTGTGTAAGAGAAACGTTCAATAAACTGTTATTTAAAGATTTTATTTGAAAATAAAGTCTTGACCAAAAAAACAAAAAATATTAGCTTTGCTGGTTTAGAACAAGTAGTAAAGTAACACGCTTTCTTTAGCAAATTTTTCAAAAAATGATTAGAAAATGATATTCCATTTCCTTTAAATACTTCAAAGATACGTTCCACGTTTTAAATATCTTCCATAAACTCATCAGAAGGTTTGACTAGACCTCCTTTATTTATATATTATGTCCATGCAAATGTACTTGTACTTGGACATTCATTAGTTCCTGCCTTTCCTGAATTTCTCTAAAAATCGTCATTATTAAAATGTATCGAACAAATCCTTGAATTGTCAACATTAAATTTATCAAACCGATAACACAAATGAATCCATTCAAACCTTAATTCAGGATTGTTACGAGGAAAGCAGAAAAAAGCTACTTTTTTAACAAAATATTTAACTTTTGTTATCGGATTTGCAACCAAACACTGCACACCTTATTTTTACAATTTATAAATATAAACTGTAATAAAAAACATTCAAAAATAATTTGAAAAAAACACTAAACAAAGTCTTCACCATAAGAATTATGCACAATAAATACTCAACAGGTCACGTATGACGTCAGTAACTCCTCCTACCATGCGCAGAACTATTTAGATATCCTACCTTAAAACTTATTATACCATGGCTGACTAGACAATGTTTATACTTTTTTCCTAATAGCACTTGAACTGTAACTTCACTGATCAAAACGTTACATTAAGTTTAAATCTAAATTACGGCTAAATTTTTGATCAAAAGAAAGTTTTGTCTCAAAGATTTTTTGATAATAGGTAAACGATGGTCATCTCCATTATAGTAACCTAAGGGTAAGACGGGTGATTGTAGAAATCTCACCGCTACTACCATTGTAGTAACTCTGAAAAAAAATGTTTATAATGATTTTCAACTTTTAGCTGTGGGTTTCAACAAACTTATTCAATCATAAATATTTAACTAAGAAAATATATAAAGATAAAAAATATTAAAATATGTTTACTTATGGTAATTAAAGAAATTGATTTTATATTTAAATTAAAATTATAATAAAATTGATTTTAAAAATACCCAATATAAAGAATTAATATAAGAATAATGGCAAAAATATAATTTTCTTAGCTTTTAAGTTTAAACTTAAGTAATTTTTAGGATTGTGGGGGTCGAATAGAAACCAACAATAGCGGTTTAATTCGTTCGTCGCTTAGTGTAATTGTATCCAGGCAACAGTTTGACTGCAGTTGGACGATTATTTCAACAGATCCTAGTAGGATATATTCTCAAACTTAGTAAATTTTATTTTAATTATAAGTTTTATAGCACAACACGTTTCGTTGAGTATTTCTAGTATTGACGAAATGAGATGTTCTGGAACCGGTAATAATATTAAAATATACGATGGAGATAGCAATACAGCTCCTCTTATAAAAACTTTTTGTGGAAATAAGTTACCACCGATTATTACCAGTATAGGAAATATGTTACACGTTGAAATACAAGGAGCTATCCTTAATTTTGTTGCTTCTTATTCCGTATTAGATTCAAGTAAGTCCTTTTAAAATTTAAAGCTCTTCCCAACATTATTAAAACTTTTAATTTAGCTTGTGGTGGAACTCTTTCAAGACCGGATGGGTATTTTTCAACACCCAATTATCCAAATCCGTATCCTTTAGACGCACAGTGTGAATGGACTATACGAGTTGCACCAGGTTTATGAAGCAATCCATAGCAATTTACAATCTAAAATTATTTTTATAGGAAATAAAATATCTCTTTCCTTCAATACCTTTGACTTAGTGTCGTCCGAAAGATGCAATCTTGATTTTTTGGAAGTTCGAGAAAATAATGGCACGGGAAAGCTATTGGGAACATTTTGCGATTCCGCGCCGACGAACATTACCCAAGAAGGAAATTTATGGATGCTCTTCAAAAGTACTCCTGTTCCAGATGATAACTCCGGCGCTACAGCTCAAGGATTCTTGGCCGAATATTCACTGAGTACGTTTTTGGTTTACTTTAAAAACAAATTAATAAACTCTTCTTCTAGTTCACGGCCTCGATTTATCGGGACCCTTTGGAGAAATTGCATCGCCTTTATATCCAGACGATTATATACACACTGGAACATTTTCATGGAGAATAACTGTTAACGTTAGAATGAAAATTTTGATTAGGTTTAAAGAATTTTCTGTAGGATTGAATGAAGGCTCGTGGTGTCCCCTGACATATTTAGATGTAATAATACAGGACAATAAGGTGGCATTATGTTAAATTATTTCCTTTTAGATATTTGATGGTTTCGACGAAAACTCTCGACGATTAAAGCATCTTTGCGGATTAAGTTTACCAGATCCTATCGAGACCACATCCAACATTGTTTATATTCAAATTACGTGCGATTCATTTTCACAAGGAACAAAATTTTTACTTGAATGGTTAGAAGTTAATGCTACAAAAGGTCCTAATACACACAAAGTAAATGGTAATAATATTTATGCTTACTAAGTCACAATTTTTAGTGCTATAACTTTTAGGCTGCGGTTCGGATTCGGTAATCAACATTTCAAATTCTACAAAGTATAATTTAACATCTCCAGGTTATCCAATCGGTTACAAGTCAAACTTACATTGCGAATGGATTTTTACTACTGCCCCTGATTATCATTTAAGTATAGACTTTCGTAAAGTTGACTTGGAAACTATGATAGATGGGTGCATATTCGACAAAATTGAAATTTATACAGGAATAGGTGGAATTGAAAACTGGTATTTACATAAAACTGTTTGTTACGAGAACACCACAGATTTAATATTTGAACTTAACAATGTCATTAAAATTATTTTTGAATCCGATAGTTCTATGAACGGTAGTGGATTTAATGCATTAGTTTACAGAAGTAAGTTTTTACTTTTAGAGGTATTATATAATATTATTATACAAAGCTTTGCATTAATTTAGAATATATAGTCGGATTTTTTTTAACTCGCGTATGATTTATCGAAAAAATTGTATGAATCAAAATTTACAAAACGTATGTCTTAGGGTTTTTTATATCAAACGAGATGTCAGATGTCATAACCTTTGACGAGATTATACGTCAAAAATCAAACGAGATGACAGTTAAAATCATTAAAATCGACGTACGTTTAATTCATTTTCATTACAAAGTTACGGCGACGTATTCTTTTTTTTCTGTCTCTTTTCTAATATAGTTACTTTTTTCTAAATATGACAAAGATAACCAAATGTTATACGTTAAATCTCACTACATTTGGAGATCAGTCATACGCGAGTTAAAAAAAATTCGACTATAGCTATTCTTTTAGCGGGATTTACAAATCCGTTTGAAGGGGGGGGATTAGACGCTCTATAATACATTGTATGATTACTGGTTCTTTCTTCCTCATTCACAATCTCTCTCCATTGACGTCTATCGTAAATCCTGAACATCCAATCTTCTCCAAATTGTCGGTCACCTGGTCTCACTATCTAACCCTCGGCCGTTCCCTTGTTCTATCTCCCGTTCATTTCCATAATGTAATCTTCTTTAAGAAATCTTCCCTACTTCGCATAATATGTCCCAACAATCTTATTCGCTGTGATTTCACGAACATCACAGCACCATTCTCTTCTACTTTATAGAAAGTTTTCCCATCTATTCTTAGGTCTTACCGTAGACACGATTTGTTTTTTTACATTTTATGTATTTTGTCTTCTTTTCATTTACGAATATGTCTTTTCACTTCGCTGGCTCCTCCATTTCTTTGAACATTTCCAGCATTTTCTTGCGTGATGTAGCCGTTATGAGTACGTCGTCCACGCATGCAATCATTTGATCTTTTTTTGTTATTATTGATCTTTTCTTATCTGTTTCTCGAAATATTTCTTCTAGTAGTATGTTAAACAGCGTTGTGGACAACGCATCCCCTGCCTTACACCACTATTTATTTCAAAGTAGACAGTTACTCTTTCCTGTATTGCAACACACACCACTGTACCTTCAAGCGTCATTCTTATCGGTCTGTTTAAATTGTTTAGTATACCCATTTCTTTACACGATTTGTCTAGCTCTTTCCTGTTGACCCTCTCAAAAGCCTGCTGACAGTTTACAAATAGAAAGTGTAAATCCACATTGAATTTGTGGGTTTTTTTCATTATTTGCTTTACCACATGTATTGATCCAGCCGTAGATTTGCTTTCTGTAAATCCAATTGGAATTATTATTTCCTATTATTTCCCTTGTGTGCTCTTTAAATCTTGTTAGTACCAACGTTAATAGTATCTTGTATGTAGAGCTAAGCAGCGTTATTCCACTCCAATTTTTACATATTTATTTTTTAACGGTATAATTACACCCTTTTTCAGACTTCATAATATCCGCCATACTTAATGAGTTCTATGTTTATTTCATCTTTTTCCAGCGCTTTTCTATTTTTCATCTTCTTGATTACCTTCCTCATTTCTTCATTTCTTAGTATTAGTATTTCTTTCTCTTTGTTATCTATTTCTCTTTGCATATATTTTTCTTCTTGATGTGTGTTTAAGATTTGCTGAAAGTACTGCACCCAGATCTGATTTAATATCTTCTCTGCATTGTTGAGAAAATATTTCCTTTATTGTCTTTCATTTCTCTTTGTGCTATGTTGCCTTTTATCTTTTGGTTTTTTATAAGTTGGTATATTCGATTCATTATGACTGTTACAGTTTCCATTTCTTGCATTTTTTCCATAAACTTAGTAGTTTTATTAACATTGTATAACTTATCTGATATTCTTGAGAAGTTCTTATACTTTTTTTATGTCTTCCTGCCGTCCAGTTTTCAGCCATTCCAATCTTCTCTCTATTTTTCCCTCACTGTATTCCGGGCATTACTCATCGAACCATACCTTGTTTTTCTGTTACCTATATATCCAATTGCCTCTTTTGCGTTTGTGTATAAACTCGATGTGATATTGTTCAACTCTTGTTCCATATCGTTGCAATTTATCTTCGTTTTTAATACATCTTTGATGCGTTCTTGATATCGTTTTCTTGTCTCTGTGTTCACCAATTTTTTCGTTGCTAGTGATTTCTTTTGTTTTCTGATTTCTGTTTTTGTCTTCGTTATTTTTATCTTCGCTATCACCAGGTTATGATTCGAATCTGCGTTGACTCTTCTGTATGTTCTCACATCGTTCATAGCCTTTTCATTTCTCTTTTAAATTAGTACGTGATCTATTTGGTCACCATCTTCTTTGCCTCTACCCTGCCACACTCATATCATTTTGTGTAATTTCTTATATTTATTCATCTTACTGCAAATTTTGGTTTACGTCGCTTCGGCTAAGTTGTATAATCTATAAGTCCGTTTTTTTTTGTTTTTCATGTATTGTTTTGTAACACTGGTACGCTTTGATTAATTGAATAATCGCGGCCATCGTTTGTCTACTAAAGGTAGAGGTCGCTGCCACCAGAGACTATTTATAGCCAGTTTAAAACATTTTAATCAAAGATCGGAGACGTAGAATTATTACCAACTTGAATGCTTTTTTAACAGCAAGAAAAGAATAAAAACATGTAAATCACAAATAATTCATTTAACACAAAAGAATAATGATAAAATAGTATAAAAAAATATAATTACAAAATAAAATATAATTTGGAATATAAATCCTGAGAATTAATTTACTAAGTTAACTTTCTGTTACAAAGATAGAATTACGATTAAATCGTTGGGACTCAACCTATATAAAAAAAACACATAATTTCGAGTATATAAATTTGGTTATTACCTTTTGGTCGTTTGAGGAGCGCACAAAACAAAAAAAAATTTTAAAAAAAGAAGCTATTTGAACTGGAACAAACTGACAAGTTAAACTGAGCGTCTTGTCGAGATAGATTGCTTTTCCTTAAGGAATCTCGCTCTATTTATATGAAATTTTGAAATACATGTCGATAAGGTTGATGTGTATTCATCGACGAATTTTGGTTTTTAAAAACTGGATTTTTAATTATAAAAATTGGTATTAATGTTCTTAATTGCTGTTACGAATAGGGAATAATCATATTTGACTTTAATTGAAAAATTAGCGAATATTCGCAGTTAATTGATTTTTGAATTGTGAAAAATCGCGAATGACATTTTCATTCCATCGCCCAAAATCAGGTTAACATGTATTTTGATTGCAATCAAAAGTTTTAGCGAAATATTTGCAAAACGTTGAATTTAAATCAGTGCACATAAAAAGTTGACTTGAATTTCAAGCTTGTGTGTACGTATTAAGGGAATGTTTAAGAGTCACTGTTTGTGAATGTAAATCTTTTAAGACGTGTCAATTAGTTGCCGAGACGGTCACTTCAAATTGATAATCTAATGGATTTACTCTTATCTTCCCCTTTAATTTAAGTTTAACCGGTGATCTCTAATAGTTGGCTATAAGTCGGATTTTTACTATATAGTTTTTAGAAAAGTTTTGAGAAGGCTGGTTTTTTTAACTTTTATGGTTTAAAATGTGTTTATTTAATAATTAATTTGTAGTTCTCTAGACGTCGTACTTCAATTAATTGGTTTTTAGTTTAATAACGTAATGCTTACTTGTTTCGCGAGATTTTTGGCACATAACATAGGATTTTCCTAGCAAAACAAATAACGCTTTTTTTGCTATAAGTTTGAACTCTGCATGACCGAATAGCTCAAATTTAGAGTCAATAAGTTCAAAATTCGTTAGTCCTAATTAGTTTTTAAAAAGACATATCTGCCCCATAATTCAGACGTTCTATGACTCCCTCTCAAGTACTTAAATTAAAATTTATTTAAATTTTAAAAGTTATGAAATTTTGTAGCCGTTTCGATATATCTTGAAATATGCGCTTTCTAAACTTTTTATATTTATTGTTATAATTTTCAACTAATTACGTTTCACATATTTAAGTTCGAAATTTGCAGAAGGTAATTTATGAAAATAAATGATCTTAATTGGTCGCTTGTTGCGTTTAAACTAAATTTGCATAAATTACCATTGTTTAGGTTTGCAAATCTATGGGTGGTTTGTTAAAGTTCGTCTTCCTTCAATTGACTTTATATATTTTTTCTTTACTATCTTGGCATTAAAATCTCCTAGTATCTTGGCTTGGTACTGTTTCGCAAAAGGTTTGAAGCTTGTTTTAATATTTTTTTTTCTCAGATTTGCTGCTGTTTTCCGTTAGAGCGTACGCATTTACTATTGATATATTTGTTTCGGCTTCGAGTCTTAGATATGACATCCTACTACTTATTACTTATTAAGTAATTTTTCTGCTTATTAAAAGCTCATAGCTATTAAAGATTGATCCTTCTTTGTGTCTTTTCGTCTGCATAGAGTATTGTAGATTTCATTTTTGTCGTGATAACGTCTTATAAATCGATATACCGACTGCACGCACGAAAAAACATGACTCATTGTCACGTTTCGCCTGAGTCATGCGTGCAAGCGAGAGCGCGGAACAAGCGATAGAGAAGCACAATCGGCTTACCTCACACATGACATAACAATGTGTCTAAAATGACAAGGCGTTTATTTCAGTTTATTAGACAGTTTATTAGACATTTCAGTTTATTTCTATAACTAATTGTTCGTGATAATATTTAAACAAATTAATTAAATTAATTTTGCAATAACTGTAAATAATATTTGAAAATTAATGGTTTTAATCAGAGTTTTAATAGTATATTATCTACGCGGGAGATATGAGATGCATTACCGGCGAAAGATTTAAAAGCCAGAGAGCCGTAGGCCCGAGGGCTTTTGAATCATGAGTCCGGTAATGCATCGTTATCTCACAAGTTTGATATACTATTTTATCTACTTCCTTGTTTAAATAGCATTTAATAATAAATAATAATTAAAATAATTTACACTTGACAAATGAAAACATAAAAAGCTGTTTATCTCGAAAACGAGACAAGATATCGAAAAAATAACTCAAAAATGTCCCCCCCCAGCCTTCACACCCCCCCGCCGAGGGTAATGTTCTCGCTACCAGATGCATTAATTAGCGCGCCCTAACTCCAAGAAATATTGATGAAAACTCGATTGAAACAAATAAAGTTATACAAGTTATGAGAAATCTAGTGATTGAAAAATAAAACAAATGAGTAATTTGTCAAAAAAAATTGTGTAATTTCATTAACATGGTTGATACTTTTGATGTTGATGAAGCCGCGGCAAAGCTTGTAGAACAACGATTGCCGACGAAATCAAAAAAGAAATATGAAATACAGTATTTTATTTTATTTTATTCATGTTTATGTGCTTGTCGTGTAGTTATTGTAGTTAGTGCCGGTATTACATATGTCAATATATAAACGTCAGATAATATTACCTCCCTTGGGAATTTTACAAATATTAATCAATGCAGTAAGTAACCGCGATCATATCCACGCCATTTGATGGAGATAAGTACGCATTTATTTACCGGAAGTAGATAAAAATATTTACGTTTTAATGAAAATTAACGCATTACAAAGGAATATATTATTATATCAAGCAGGTTTTGGCGGGCTTTTCAAAAGCATCAGTTTCATGAATTCGATTTATTTGTCCAATTTCATCCTTTTAAATTAGCACTCGGTTTACGTACGATAATTTTACGTCATAAGAAAACATAATTCAATTCAATTCATAAAAGTATACAATTTTTCATCATTGTTTTCTTATGACCTTATCACGTCAAATTATCGTCCGTAAACCGACTTTACAGACAACCCGAGTGCCAGGGGTTTTTTTATTTCTCTCTGCTCATTTCATCTATATATTTTCCCGGTTTCAGTAGTGTCCTTACATTTAACATTGTAATCCTTGTCAAAAACCCCTTACTTTCTTTCTTGCGTAGACTCATTTTCGCTCTTTTACGTTTTTGAATCTCTTCTGTCCTTTTAATATTGTCTTGTCGTCTTATGTAACTTTATTTCCCTGTATGAGGTTTCCTACTGACAATCTAGTCGCTCCATCTTCAACAATCAGTTTTTTGTTGGCTTAGATGCTTCCGCATCTGCTACCAATTCCATATTTTATACACTTTTCCATCCACCTCCAACTTTCTATATCCAACTCTTACTGTTTTCCATGTCTGCTCTCCACTCTGGCAAACTCTAAAATCTTATCTTGTGTTGATTATTTATTATGTGTCAGGTTGTTTTATAGGTAATTTTTTGTTTCTTTAAGACTATTTTTATTTTCCATCACTTTCATCTTTTGCTTGAGGTCCCTTAGCTTAACCACTATCACTTTCCTTCTGGAGAGATCTTTGCTATCTTGAAATTTTCCAAAACTTCAACACGCACCATGAGTTTTTCTTTTAAAAATTTCTTAACTCCTTCTCTTGATGTCAATTCTCTATTTTGGGCTTTTTTGATAATAATGTTACACTTCTTTCGTTCTTTTTCTTCTCCCTGCATATGTTCTTTCAGTTGTTTAATTTTGCTTTTCTGTTTTTGGGACCATTTTTGTTCTTCTATTCTTTCCATTCTTTTTGTAATCTCCTTCATATGTACTTTGTTTACCGTAAAGCTAGCGTTAACTGTTTCAGACAGGGTTACTATCATCTTTTTTAGTTCATTCATTTTTTCTTCCTGGTGTTGCACCTTTATGTTGCTTTCATTTCCTTTCTTGTTTTTGTTGTTCCTTTTTAGTGGTGTTCTAACTACTACCCTACTCCTTTTAAATATCTCTTTCGTGTCTTCTTGTAGCTGTACAAGAAGACCTCTACCTCTCTTGCTATAATCTGTTTGCGTTCTAGAAGGTGTACTTCCGTAATTCATAGGACTTACATGGTTTCTCGTCTAAAAAGCTGAATTCAATATCTCCTAACCTTGAACCCCTGTGTTGTTCGTTATTATGTTTGTATACTGAAAACACATCTTACTTGCGGAAGAGCACAGTATCCGGATCTACTCCTTAAAGATACCTTTACTACAAAAGAGTCTTTTTATATAATTACTCGCCACTTTAGTACCTAGTTCCTATGTAATTGCAAAGGTTAGCACTCCCGCAATAAAATTGTCTCTATCTAAAATATAAGACTAACCTCAGAACTCAGTCTCTTTTCACCCTCTCAAACGCATCCTCAGTGTATCTCACGATCCTTCAATAATCATCTCCTCTTCTATACCACTTCAACTCTCAAATATCCTATCAGTATCCAAAACAGCCCCAATAGATTCCCAAAAAATTGCACAATTTTAATACTCATTTCTGAAAACCAACTTTTAGAGGTATTATGTTTCATACAGTACATTTCTGATTTTAGGTTGTGGAGGAAACTTAGAAGATCAATACAATGGTGTGCTAAGTATGGATAACTCTGGCTCAACATATGGTGTAAATCAGGTACGTTTGGAGTTTTCTTTTTTTTAAATAACCTAGAAATTTAAAAATGATCTCAATATTTCTTGAAAGAAGATATTTTTATATTGCCATCAATTTTTAATAAACAGTATTATTTCCTTTTTGATATAATACCCGCATATTGTGACGTTATCCGCTTTCTTTTCTTTTCTTTCCAATTCTTTATTCAAATATTTGGGCTTCACCTTGGATATCGTTTCCTTCTGTTTATGTTTCTAAAATTTGTTAGATTTGGAAGTAGTAACTACGTCAAGAAAGTTGGTTGTGTGTGTGGAGTGGTCGTGAAGTTTTTAAATGTTTATAAATAAAGCTAAAGGCCTAAAATTTCGTTTTGGTAATTATCGTACCGTCAATATCGCCTTTGCGAA
This sequence comes from Cantharis rustica, assembly GCA_911387805.1. NCBI lineage: Eukaryota > Metazoa > Arthropoda > Insecta > Coleoptera > Cantharidae > Cantharis > Cantharis rustica. The sequence continues at coordinate 33,332,374 of OU426880.1, forward strand.
TTCTGTAGCTATTTGGGTTGCTAATTCGCTTTGCCATTTTAAGGCACTTCGCACATGTGCATAATTTCGTTTAAAACTTCGTGTACACAGGATTGTGAAAGTCATCCCCTGCAGAAAAGTAAAACAACTACTTCTTCATTCATCTTTAGTGCCAACCAACCTATTTTTATACTTTTGAGTGATCTTTGGTTAAGAGTCCTACCTAACCTCAAATGCCAAGTCTTGGCAGTAAAATGCGTACGTAATTCTGATCTCTTCGGAGGAGACCATCTTTATAATATTGTTGAAGTCATCTGTAATTACCTTTTCATCTTATGCGTGACCCACATCAGCGCAGCAGCTATTGTTATCTATTGTTTGGTGCCTAGTCGAAAAATTAGTTTTTCTTTTACATTTACCTCAATAAGGTCAACTTAGTGGACACCTTGTTATTACTACATTATTGGTACCTCATTCGGCATTGCGACTCGAAACTTCGCTATCGTGCTTTCTCTGGATACCGCTGTGGCGCAGGATATTTTTAAGGTAAAAATTGTTAACTATTTTACTAACTGTGTACACCTGTGTTTTGGACAATTGCAGAAGATTTTATATTTGGAGCGACATTCAACTTACTGTTCTATGTTGATAAATTCGTTTGTCGTACTAGTGTTAAAACTACCGGAATTACGTTGCTTACCCTTGTGTATGTCAACAAAATTTATCGTAATATATTATCTAGTATCATAGAATTTATTTTCACGCTGACTAATCTATTTTTATGTAATAACAAAAGTCGAGAAGTTACTTATAGTTTCCGTTTAATTTATTCAGTAAAAAAACTCTCGACGAGGATTGTTACTCATTTATATTGTGTTGGATTACCAAAAGTTGAATCTCAAGAAGAATCCCGTTTATTATGTGTATTCGTGTCGTTCGATGTGTTGCCTACCTTAGGCGTGAGTAATCATTCAATTACTACTATTTGTGAATTATATGTTTATTTGGCCGTTGGCCGTAACTGTTTAGTTTTATTATTAATTAACACTTTGTTTCCTACGACCATCAAGCTACTTCTGTTCAGGAAAAGTTCCGTAGCGATTTCTCGAGCAACCACTGCGGAATTGGTTATTGGTGGTAAGTTAGATTCAGTTCGAGTGGCGCCCTCTTATTCTTACCGATTTGTGACCCCCCTCCCATTATTTTGTTTTTTATCCTTTCTACCGTCGAATGTAGTTCACCGACCCCCCCTTCCATTTTCATTGATTTAGTTGGCTTCGTCGGTCGGAAAGCGAGTTGCGGTGTAATCTCGATTATACCCGTGACAATATACAAGAGAGATGTAAATATGTCAGACGTGAATATAACTCAAAGGAACTACAAAACGGCACTTTTTGTGTTGACGCTTAAATAAGTTTGTTGTATCGTGAAATTGACTTCTAGTTTAATTCAACTAGTAAACTGAATATTTATAAAAGTGGGTTGGTCAAGTAAATTTACTTCCCTTTTTATTGAAGGGCATCTGAGGCCCCTGTGGGCATCTGTGGGATACTGCAGATCGAACACTTTATCTTATTAGAACCGGCTGCCGCCTTATGCTCTTCTTCTCCGCATCACATGCAGGTGTTATTGTAATTTTTGGAGCTGGTACATGTATTGAATTTATGTCCGTCCGCCTAACATCTCTAGCAGAATGCTCAAAGTCTCCTCTCTTTGGCTCTGCAGCCTGTTATCAGACCGACTGTCGGTTGGGTTTTTCTTAGTTTTTCTGCGGTGTCCGGTTTACAGAGATCACTGCTCTGTATGTTCTATAGTATGCCGGGAGGATTTCAGTCCTGGGATTTCCATCATAATTCTATCTTATGTTATTCTTATCGATTTTTGTAGAACAATCTTCTTCAGTTGTTCTTTGAGTGATTTTTTTTTCCATAATTTGAAGCAGGAGGTCCCCTGTTGCTATAGTCTGTATTTTAGTGATGTAGGACTAAGCTTTTTGGATTTGATCTCTGCTTTTATCTTTTCTACTAATTATTTGGAGATGGCATACGTAATCTGGTTTAATTATGACCGCCTCTCGCTTTTTACTACGCGTGAGGATCTGTTTTTCCGGCTGTTATTCTTTTGCCTCTTCTTATTATCTTTAGACTTTTTCTTTTGTACTAACGTATACTGTTTTTTCTAAACAGTCTATCTATTCTGTCAATTTGTGGGCTTAGCCCACAAAGTCTCTCACGCCCGGTTTTTCAATCGTTGGTTAACTATTAGTTCATAGTTAACTATTAGTTAGGTTAAAAATTACGTTTTTCAATTGCAGGTTAACGTAAAGTGTTGGTTACGTCGTGATTATGTTTACCAACACTTGGGGTGTGGGTTAACTATAGGTTGGCGAATTACTAACACTTTATAACCGTAAATTGTGATAGTTTTCATTCAGAAAAATTCAATAAGTTAATTAATTTTTTGAAATTATTAATTTTGTTATCTATAAATTATTACGATTGCGATATTAATACGTATTGCATTGATGAAGAAATAAGGAGACCAAAAATAATTCGTTACAAGCTTAAGTTTTTTGAAGAATACAGTGGTACTGACTTTTTTAATAGATTTCGACTTACCCCAAGAACATTAGAGAATATACTAGAGGAGTTAAAAGATTTAATTTCTTATACTAGTCAATAATAATAGGCGTTATATTAATAAACATATTTTTACTCTAGAAATCATTGCATTTCTGCTCGAGACCAACTATTAGTAACGTTGAATTTTTATGCAAGTGGTTTGTTTTTAAGAACGACTGGAGATTTTTCTGAGGTTAGCAAATCTACTGCAAGTAAAACTGTATTACGAGTCAGTTTAGTTCTTACAAGTTTGCGACCTTAATATATAAAAATGCCTCAAAATGAAGAAGTGCTTAAAATTCCGCATGATTTTTATATTATCGCCAAATTTCCCAAATGCGTAGGTGCATTGGATTGCACACATGTGAAAATACAGTCACCTGAATGTGATTATACTGAAATTTTTCGTAATAGAACACTAACAAAACAAATTTCTTTTATTAATATTGTTAAATACATTCTCAACTCAGGTCTAAATCGCATCTTTCTCTTTCCAAGTAAAAGCACCAGTTTTTTCGGATTCTAAAACATTTTTATGTTGCTCTACAATAGTAACTAAAAGTTCTTCTTCCTCTTGAGTAAAATTCAAGGCACGTTATTTACTATTTGCTTCCATATCAGAAGAATAATACCTATAGATAGCATTATAATTATTTATTTTGTAGGTATTTGTTTATATCAAATATTTCAATATAACTATTAATAAAATTCTAAAATTATCAATGCTTGTCGTTTAACACCAATAAATACAATCATACAACGACACCTGTCAACCTACTGCCACTACAATTAAATATTTAGGGTTATAATCACGTTTAATAGTTCAGATGTACAGTAAACTAAAAGTTACCTTACCAACACCTAAATATATAAATTGAAAAACGCAAATAAATTCTAACTATAGGTTAACTTAAAAGTGAAGGTAACCAAACTAAAAAGTTAACCAACGATTGAGAAACTGGGCGCCAGTTGTACAGTTTGTTCAGAGGGGAATGAAGTATCAAATTTGTCTGTGGTCAACGCTTTCAGTTTGTCATCTAGTATTTGTACGGAACTGTCCATTTCAGAAATTATTTCTTTTAGAGTTCGGAATTGCGTTGCTATATTTTGTTCTGGTTTCCTTCTTCGTTATTCTTGTTCATTTGCTTATGCTATCTTTTCTTTCTGTAGTTCCCTTATCTCATATTTGCAATCTTTGCGATGAGTCAGTACCTCTTTTAGTACCTCTTCTTTTACCATAATTGATACATTTGTCTTTTCCTTGGCACTATTAGTTTCTTTAGGCGTTTCTGATATTTAGGAGCGTTGTGCGCATCCCCTGCCTTACGTCTCCGAATATTCCCTTCGTTGTAGACAAGCTAAACATATTGCTCTAGTCCATCAGAAATTATTGGTCTACTGATTATTACCGTTGGGAACTATGCTGCATTAGGTTCTTTCCCTAACAATGTTTCAATTCGTTTAAAATCTGAAAATTAAAGCATCATTCGTAAACTTCGTGGTATTATCGCTAAGATGGAAACAACGTTAAAATTATGGTGTGATAATCAAGTAAGTGTGAAAAATTGTCTTGTTGATCAGAACAAGGTATGCTCTTAAGGTAAGCTGATATTTGAGAGATTAAAAAAAGCTGGGGAAGTGGATAAAGATAAAATGTTCAAAGCTAGTAACTGTTGGTTCAAGTAATTCAAAAATCGCCGTAATTGGCATAGCATTACAGAAAGTGGAGATGTGGCAAGTGCTTAATAAAGAGACTGCGTCCTTCTATCCAGAGAAACTTAAAGCTGTGATAGTAGAAGGTGGCTATACCAGTCAATATTCAACGGGGATGAGACTGGCCTGTTTGGAAGAAAATGCCTAAAAGAACTTTTATCGCGCCTCAAGAAAAAACTTTTCCAGGTTTTACTGGCACGAATGCATCAGGTAATTGTAAGCTAAGAGACCTCTCTTAGTTTATTGCGCAGAAAGTCCAGGAGCACTAATAAATAAATCTAAAGCTGGCTGGTCCGTGATTTGGAAGTTGAATCGTAAAGCTTGAGTGACAGTTTCCCTTTTTGAAGATTGGTATGATCATCACTTCATACTTGAAGTCGTACGCATGAAAGCTGTATTTTTGCCACCAAATACAACCAGCTTATTGTTTCAACCGATGGACCAGTGAGCAAATACAAGAAATAAAAATTTTATTATCATGCTACGAGGAAGTTTTGCGTAAGAATAAAAAATCTTTGATCCCTCTGACAATTTTGTTAGATTTTATGAAGCCTTATACGTCAAAATAACATCGGTTTGCAATTTATAATAATATAATTTGTTGTATTATTACACATTTCTCTTCGAAATTATTATTTTCTTTAGTCTCCGGTCTCACCTATCGCGTCAGTCAGGGGGATGACTGCCAAGAGAAAACAACTAGAATAAATTTTTTACTCCGCCCGGCATCGAACCAAGAGTCTCGGCTCAGCAGTCGTGCCCGTTTCAGGTTTCATAGCAATTACTAATCCAAAATAACAGTTTTGTTTATTTTAGTGCCAATGGAACATTACTGTCCGTCCTGGAAGAACCATCAAAGCTGAATTTACACTACTTAATTTAGTAAACGAAAGATTGGATGAACCATGTTCAGATTACATAATGGTAGTATTCATGTTTTCAGTTCTTTACACTTGTTTATCATTTTCTTTATGCAGTTAAAAAATGGACGTTATCCGGAATCTCCAACTTTAAAATACTGCGACAATACTACCTTAAATTCGTCAATGGTTACGACAGGAAACTTTTTATTTATTTATTTCATTGGAAGTAATAAGAAAAGCGTATGTTTTTTTAATTTTTATAAAATATATAATTAATTTTTAATTTTAAGAGTTTTGCAATGACCTATCAAGAACTTTCTCAAGATTGTGAAGAAACTATTACATTGAGCAAATTTCAAAACATGACTTATATTTCTTCTCCAAATTATCCCAATATTCCATCCCCATACACTGAATGCTTTTGGACGATTATTGGACCACCTGGAGAACTTCTTCGAGTGGATTTTAAAGAACGATTTGATCTCACTAAGTCACGAAAGTATAATTTCTGATAAAAATTTAATAAACATAAAATAAACTTTTTTTAGTTGTCGACTAGAAGCAGTGGAAATTAGAGATGGAGGTTCCAAATACTCTCCTCTTTTGAGCACTTTTTGTACGGATATGCCCAGTTCGACATATTCGTCTGATAATATGTTATCAGTTAGATTTTACACTAACGTTAACAATCCTAAGAATGGATTTAAAGCAGCAATTTCAATAGGTAAACTGCGGTGTGGATTTTGAATATTTTCTCCAACCTGCAATTTTAGCAAAGTGTGGTGGGACAATTCGATCTAAATACGGAGAAGTCCATTCGCCTAATTATAATATCAAATCTCAATATCCTCAAAATTATAATTGCACCTGGTATATTATCGGTCCAATCGATCACTATTTAAACATAAACTTCGATAAAATAAACGTGAATAATTGCAACTCTAACGATAGAGTTATTTTAGAAGAACGAATTGGTTTCAATAATACAAGTTAGTCGCGTATTTGATTAGTGAGTTTGGATAATTACTAAATAATTTTAGTTCAACCTATAGGAACCTATTGCTCTGATAATGAGCCAGCTTCAATTAGGACAGCTGGTAATGAAGTGTTGGTACATTTGATTACCGGAAGCGGTAATTTAAACTTGGCAGGATTTAGCTTAAGTTTTAATGCAAGTCAAGAAGGTTGTAGTTTCAAAAAATTTGTTGTCAACATTATAATTATTTATTTTTAGCATGTGGTGGAGAGTTAACCGCCGAATCTGGATTAATAGAATCACCAGGTTACCCACAGGCAAATCACTACAGAAGGCTTTGTGAATGGGCCATCACAGTGCCAAAAGGACGTAGAGTAACTTTAAATTTTTCGGATATTGATATTGGTGAACCTGGAGTGTATGGTAGGATTTACGTTTACGATCAAAAATATTCTTTTCGACTTATTAGCAAACCAAACAGTACGAATACTCTAATTAAGTCGAGTGATAATACAATGCTACTAAGCTATTGGTCATTTCACGCTACTTCTCGAAGAGGATTTAGAGCTCGATTTTCATCCGACGAACCTACAAGTAATTAAATTTAATTTAAAAATAATTGCATGCGGTATTTAATAAGAGAATTAATTTTAAAGTTGGAAGTTATTATTTTTTCAAGTATTTCAAATTATTTTTGAAATCGCCGTTATCAGCGAAATCGGTTATTTTAAATTGAAGTCACTCAAAACACAAAACAAATAAAGCAACCTTCATAAACACATGTCAATAGGGTTGCATAACATTTCTAACGTTATAAAATTATTTTTGAATATTCACTTTCTTTTCCTCACATTTGACTTTATTTTTTTTAATTTATGAAATGTACAGTTTGCAAGGGCGACTTTACTCAAAGGAATGGACTAATTACAAATTTAAACGAATCGATTTATAGTTGTGTGTGGAAGCACTCGGTTGATAATACAACAAACCAAACTTTATCCATGTCGATTGTGATTAACTCTACGATAACACCGTGCAACCATCCGTATAGAACATTAGTTATCGACGCAGGTATGTAGTTCAGCGAAATGAGACATTGCGCCGTTTCGCCGTCGTAAACAAATAAAACTATACTCTTATTTTTGAAATTTGTATGCCTTTGTTTATTTTTACAAATAAGAGTGTAGTACTTTATATTAAATAAGAAAACGCTTACTTTATAATTTTAGAAAAATATAGAAACAACATTGCACGATTTTGCAAATCTGTTGAACATCCTGCCATTGTAAGATCTCCATATCCGACTACAGAAATTATGGTAAAATATTAAACACATTAGCGCTTAAATAATAATATTTATTTTGTAGGCAAGTAAAGGTTTACGTGATAGTGGAACCATGCTATTCTCGATCAATTATACTACTTACTCCTGTGGTGGTATAATAATCGAAGATGAAGGCGATATAACCAGTCCGGAATTTTCTAATAAGTTATCAGATACAATTGAATGCGCTTGGTTAATAAAATTACCAGAGGACCAGCGACTCAAAATTAATTTCACCACCATCAACTTGGACGAAAATTGCGATTATAACTATATAGACATCTATAACGGCGAATTTCGACAGAGCCCGAAATTTGATAGGTTTTGCGGAAGCAATCATTCAACAGTGTTACACTCTGGAACAAACAAATTACTTATCGAGTATCATTCGGATGGAAGAAGCAACGGTAATGGATTTAAGCTGCACTACGAGCCAATTATGAATGGTAAAACTAGTAAAAATATATACACAGATTTTTATTCATGCGACGTTAGGTTGCAGCGGAACGTTTCATAATGACGAAAGAATAATTACAACTCCAAATTATCCAAACAATTACCCAGCTAACAGCGAATGCTTATGGGATATTAGAGTAAGCAATGGATACCGCGTAGAATTTAAATTTATAGACAGATTTTATGTGGAAGACTCGGATAGTTGCAAGAACGATTTTGTAGAAGTAACATAACCTAACTTTTTAAATAAAAAAGTAATAGTCTACAACAATTTTAATTTTAGATTTTTGATTACGACAATGAGGAATATAAATCGTTAGGAAAATTATGTGGACGTAATCTTTTTTCAAAATTTACTTCAAAATCAAACAGAATGAAAATATTATTTAGAAGCAATGATAAAATCGGGGCTGCCGGATTTAAGGTTTGATTTTAGTAATTCCTCTATTCTTAACCTAAAAATTACGAAGGGTTCTTCATGTAATCTTTTATTTAGGGTAAATGGCAAATAAAGTGTGGTGGAAATTTTGAAGCAACAGCAAATACAAAATATCTTTTAAGTTCGCATTATCCATATAATTATAAAGGCAATCTCCTATGTGTGTACAACATCACTTCCCCTAATAATTACATTAACATTGTTTTTGAAGACTTTGAATTGGAAGACAGTACTTAATACATTGGTATAGCTATAGAGCACTTAATACTTTTTTTATTTCAGCACTCGGTTGCCATTATGATAATTTAACTATAACGCCATTATATTATGAAGATTACTCGTTTGGCTCAAGTTATAGTAATAAAGCCCGAGTTCACTGTGGTACCCAAAAACCACATCGCTTACACGTGCTCAATGGCGTCGTAATTACTTTTGCTACGGATGAATGGATAGGAAGGAGAGGCTTTAAAATTGCTTACAATATTGACAGTAATCAGGTTGCATAAAAACATTCCGATTACTTTTAAATTTTGTCTTTTAGGTTGTGGTGGTTTAATAACCAAACCTTCAGATATAGCATCTCCAACAACAGAAGTCGGCAACGTACAAGTTTATTCAAAATCTATGAACTGTTTTTGGAACATCACCGCTCCTGAAAATAAAAACGTAGTCGTTAGGTAAGAATTCGGACATGTGATTTTTTATTTAGAATTAAAGTGGATTTTTAACAGGTTTACCAAGTTTGATCTAGAACTCACCGACAATTGCCGTTATGATTTTGTAACTGTCTATGATGGAATGATTTTTAACAACACTTTAAGATTAGCAGCACTGTGTGGAAACCTGCAACATAATTTACCAGTTATTGTATCAAAGTCGAATTCTATGATTATTAATATGGTAACAGATAAATCGGCTCAATTTGAAGGCTTTAAAGCAGCGGTTTATTTTACTTACGGTAATTTTTTTAAATTTGAAAACATAAATAATTTTTTGTTTCAAGATTCTAGTGTTGGTTGTGGAGGTACAATTATTGTTAACGATACCGTCACAATTGAAGCTCCCGTAGGATTACCTAACTTAGAGTGCCATTGGGAATTATTTACAGAACGAGACCACGTTTTAAGGTTAACTTTTAGTGAATTAAATTTGGTACCTTGTGATCAAAACAGAACTAGAACATACGGGAAACAAACTTGTTCGTGCGATATAGTAGAGGTAAGAAAATTGTAAATTAATCAAATTCTATTTTGTCTAGATCTGATACTGAATTTTTAATATTGAATTGTCAGTCGGCGGGATTTCTGTATAAATAAGTCAGTTAGCCCGACGTGTTTCGGAATTAGACAAACTCATCAAAGTTGCCTAAGAAGCCTTTTCTAGGCTCTTTCTGCTGCTAAGCGTACCATATACGATCTAAAAGAGAATCAAGGATCAATATGATCGATTTTTATTGACATTTTAATAGTTGTAAGGCGATGCTTTCAACTTTTGTACACCAACACTACTCTTGTCTTTTCGGAGGTCATATAAAGCTCCTTTTCTTCTTTAACTTAATTTTAGAAGTTTGTTCTGATTTATACCGTTAATATACCAAGTTTTATATTTGGCATTTATGGTTCTATAAACACTTGCGTAATATTCTGGTAAGATGCTAACGTTACCGGATGCATAACTCATAGTTCAAACTCGGGCCTTAGATCACAACAGTGCAATGAAACAAGCTTTGAACCGCGGTTTCCCACTCCGTAGCTTGTCGATTTAAGCCTTATACCACACTGCTGGTATATGAAGCCCCTTTTGCCTTAAATAATTTTTCATTTGTCTTCCATCGCGAAGTTTCTCAACCCTGCAGCACCCCACCGGTTATAAAGAATCTGACAAGCTCGTAAAATGTAACCATCTTTCATTAAAATTCAAAATACAAAATTTTTTACTCATTTAACTCTTGGAAAGATATTCTTTCATTTAACAGATATACTGTCGTGGATTTTTGTGACAAGCCTTTATTTTGATAATCAGTAATCGCTTTGCCTTGAAAGAAGCAACCGTTTTTGAAAGGTGAAGTAAGCAGAGTCATTTTATGTAAACGATAATACACAAACACTGTCAACACGATTATTTGTATGAAATGCAGCGACCCGAAAACAAGTAATTAAAAATGTTCGGAAGTGTATAATAAAATTTAATTTATGTTTATAATTGGGTTTTGTCAAGTTTGAATCAGGGAGTTTTGGAAAATTGGCTTGGTGAACGGAAATAGAGAAGAAATATATCAAGACGCAGAGGTCATCTAAGCTGGTCGATTTGAGTGTTGTCTGGTCAGCGACAATTAATTTTGATAGTGCAAATTTTTCACTTTTGTGAGAGCTAAAACTAGTTTTGAAGCGGAGATCCATTGTCAAGCTTTGAGGAGAAACATCATTTACTGCGTTAATTTGTTCCTTCCTAATAAATTCCTTCGTTAATAAATTCCTCATAAGTTCAGCGTCACGCGCACGATGTTGACGTGTGGAATTTGTAAGCGAAATGCGACGCGTTATGAAGATTGCATTCAGTGTAAACAAAAATGCAAGACCACCTATCACATACAGTGCATCGGGATGACGTTAGAAGAGTGGCGTAAGTTAAACGGTAGCGAAGTGATTCATCAGTGGAACTGTGGTATGTGCGACGAAAACATAACCTCAAATCTGCAGCAAGATAAAATAAGTGATCCGTTCATCAAAGAGAATCAATCAAAAATATTACTAGAATCAACTGAAAACAACCCCGAAACTGCCTCAAATTCTAATTCGAGTCAAATTAATCCTGCTGTAATACCGCAGACATCAAACGATGACCCACAACAGGTTAGTCAAGGTATCCCCGATCCAGAGAACTCACAGTCAAATTGGAACACAGTGAGCTATACAAAACGAGCTAGAGAAGACAGCCCTAGACAGAACACCAGATATTTACGTCAAAGAACCTTAAACGACTATATACCCACAACTATAATTAGGAATCGCTATTCAATTCTAGCACAAGCCAGCGAAAATCAAAGTGAAGCAATACCAGTCAAACCCAAAGAGTCAAAACCGTCCCCCATAATTGTTCCGGATGTCGATAATATGGGACTAATGATCGAAGATCTCGAGGGTGCAGCAAGCAATCAATATACGATCAAACTCATTGGTAATAAACAAGTAAAAATACAACCAAGTAACGTTGAAAACTATCACAAAATACTTGAATTGTTACAAAAAAATGATACTCCCTACCATTCTTTTCAGCTTAAACAGGAAAGAAGTTTTAAAGTGGTGTTGAGAAATATGCATCCCTCTTGCGACATCAATAAAATCAAGGAAGAAATTGAAAAACATGAACACAAAGTTTCCAGGATTGCTAACATTATAAAAGACAAAAGAGCAACCCCGTTATTTCACATTGAATTGGAACCAAGAGAAAATAACAAGGATATCTACAAAATTCAAGTCCTTCAGCGGCAAGAAGTATCGTTTGAGCCCCCCTATCAGAGACGTGAGATACCTCAATGTTCCCGTTGTCAAAATTATGGTCACACAAAGAAGTACTGCAATCGCCAGCCTCGCTGTGTTAAATGTGGAAAATTACATCTCACCCAGCAATGTGCCAAAGCCAGAGAAACACCAGCTACTTGCGCTCTTTGCGCAGGAGAACATACGGCTAACTATAAAGGGTGTACAATCTACAAAGAATTGAGAAACAAAAAATATCCACCGCTACGTCCAAAACAACAAGTTCAAGTAGATCTAGACCAACCTCATCAACATGCTGACTCCATAGAAAGGACGACCAGAGTAGTGGCGGATCCTGTACATCAGCACACCCCTACTATCCAACCCTCCTACAGCCGAGTGGTTCAAGGTGAAAATCAACAAATCCAGACTATCAACACCCCCCTACACAATGTTCTGTCAACAAATCAAAACCAGGTCAGTAAATTAGAACTTATGTTAACGAAACTCATGGAAAGAATGGATACTATGTTGAATCTTCTAACCCTCATTGTCAGCAAAACCAATAATGCATAAAAATCTAAAAATCGCAGTCTGGAATGCCAACGGCTTGACTCAACATAGCCAAGAAATAAAAACATTCATACAAACACACAATCTGGACATTGTATTAATCTCGGAAACCCATTTTACCAATAAGAGTTACATCAAAATACCGAACTACACAGTTCATCAAACTAACCATCCCGATGGTACAGCACATGGAGGTACGGCCATAATAATTAAGAACTCGATATACCACAATGAACTGGAGAGCCATCAAAAGGATTATCTACAAGCAACCTCAATCAAAGTTAAAGATCAGAGAGGCTCAATTGTTGTTTCGGCAATATACTGCCCACCAAACAAGAGAGGACAGGAAATCTCCAAAGAGGAACATTTTACTAGATTCTTTAACTCACTTGGTAATCGTTTCCTAGCAGCCGGCGATTACAATGCGAAACATGTCCTATGGGGTTCCAGATTGAATACCACAAGAGGACGAGAGCTGCTCAAAGCAATGGAACTTAATAAACTGCAGCACTTATCCACAGGTCAACCAACTTACTGGCCAACAGATCCACAAAAGATCCCGGACGTCCTCGACTTCTGCGTGATCAAAGGTATATCAGAGTTATACACCGAAATTAAACCTAGTTTCGATCTCTCATCCGATCACTCGCCATTGTTGGTAACTCTAGGAACCCACGCTATTCAAAAAGATAAAATACCTTCGTTACACAATAAACAAACCGATTGGATATTTTTCAGAAAACTGCTCGACGAAAAAATATCACTAAATATTAGACTAAAAACGTCAGAAGAACTGGACGATGCGGTTGACTATCTAACAAGATCAATTCAATATGCGGCATGGTCAGCTACTCCAAATTATTCAACCATAGCAACAAATAACGTCAACTATCCCATCGAAATAATGAATGCTATAGCCGAAAAGCGGAAAATCAGGAAAAACTGGCAAATTACCCGAGACGTAAATATTAAGAAAGGACTAAATAAAGCAACAAAAGATCTTAAAAAGATGCTGAATGACTTTAAAAATCAGACTGTTCAAAATTACCTCGAAACTCTCTCTCCAACAAAGGCTACTGATTATTCGCTCTGGAAGGCCACAAAACGGATTAAACGTCCACAACAACATATTCCCCCAATTAGAAAACCTAACTCAACATGGGCGAGAAATAGTAAAGAAAAGGCAGATGCATTTGCTGTACACTTTTCAAATGTCTTTCAGCCTTATCCAAGCGAAATAAGCATCGAAGAAGAGCAACAAATGCATACATTCCTAGACACACCAATTATGGAGACTGCTCAAATAAAACCAGTCACAGTTAACGAAGTATCACTGGGGATTCAGCAAACTGCAAAAGCTAAAAAAACGCCAGGTTACGATCTCATAACTGGTACGATACTCGCACACTTACCACTAAATACAGTAAAGTTGATCACATACATCTATAATGCAATGCTAAGAATTAATTATTTTCCATTGCTATGGAAGGTGGCTCAAGTCATTTTGATCCTCAAGCCAGGTAAACCACCTGAAGAAGCAGAATCTTATAGACCGATAAGCCTGCTGCCCATCCTCTCAAAGTTATTTGAAAGACTATTACTCAAACGTCTTCAACCTGTCTTAATGGAAAAAAAACTTATCCCGGATCACCAGTTTGGCTTTCGAAATCAACACGCCACAATCGAACAAATTCACAGAGTAGCTAAACAAATAAGACAAAGTCTGGAGGAAAAAGAGTACTGCTCAGCCGCTTTCATCGACGTGACTCAGGCGTTCGACAAAGTCTGGCACGATGGACTACTGCATAAAATAAAGAAACAGCTACCTAATTACTATCATTTATTTAAATCTTATTTAACCGAAAGAGTGTTTCAGGTCAAGATTCATAACGAATATTCAGCACTAACTTCAATAAATTCGGGAGTTCCACAAGGAAGCGTTCTGGGTCCAATCCTGTACCTCCTATTCACCGCAGACTTTCCTGCTTCTTCCAACGTAATGGTGGCAACTTTCGCCGACGATACAGCAGTCATGGCAGCTCATCCAAATCCATCCATAGCCTCAGATATGCTCCAATCAATCCTAGACAAGATTCAAAAATGGATGAAAACTTGGCGAATTAAGGCCAACGAGAAAAAGTCTGTACACATCACATTTACAATGCGCAGAGAAACGTGCCCGTCAGTCACCTTAAATGGCAAAGTTCTTCCCCAGGCAGAAGACACTAAGTATCTCGGAATGCATTTGGACCGAAGGTTGACATGGAGGAAACACATATGGTCCAAACGCAAACAGCTCGGTCTTAAACTCCACAAGCTAAATTGGTTAATCGGTCAACAATCGCAACTAACGATGGATAATAAAATACTTTTATATAAGGCCATCATCAAACCAATCTGGTCGTATGGGATTCAACTCTGGGGTTCGGCTAGTAACTCAAATATCGAAATTCTACAAAGATTCCAATCTAAAACACTGCGAAGAATAAGCAACGCTCCATGGTACATTACCAATGAAGCTATTCATCGAGATCTAAGAGTGAACACCGTTAAGGAAGAGATTCGAGCTAGCAGTACCAGGTATTATCGGAGACTGTCCAATCACCCAAACATTCTCGCCAGTAACCTATCAAGCAAATCAAATCAAATTAGAAGACTCAAAAGAACCGATTTTTTGGATCTGCCAAGAAGAACATATTAATGTAACATTAACTAAATGTAACAGATACAAATATTGTAATTATAGTTTTGGCAACTGTTGTTGGACGGTAGGCCTCTCAAGTCATATAAAGTCACAAAACTTACCAAATGTACCATGTACAGATAGTAAATAAATATAGGGATTTCAAACAAAAAAAAAAAAAAAAAAAATTTGTTCCTGAAATTAAATTTTAATTATTCAAAGAAATCAGATGTTTAAAACACATTTTGTATTAGAAATTAGAACGCGGACGCTATCTTGAAAAATTACAAAGCAAGAATTTAAAAAGCAAGCGATTTTGGAAATAATTTGGTAGCTGGAGCCTAACCTTTCAAAAGTAGCGAAGACAACACATGGATTACACAGAGACTGCGAATTTAAACTGCACATGCGAACTGCAAGTACCGTCTACAAGTGAACCACAACGAGATCTTGCAAAGTCAGTGGCGTATCAACCGGTACATTTAAAACAATTATAAAATGTTAAAGTGCATTTTATTTATTTTTCTGAACATTAAATTGAATTATTTTGTACAAATTTTGCTAACACAAGGACACCATAAGATAAATAAAATTAGATGCTAACACGAGTACGTTTGACAATAAATGTGCATATAAGTTTATTAGTTCACACGATATACTAAATGTTTAAATCTGCTAAAGGTGAAACTGTCACTTACTAAAACTCCATCTTTCAAAAATAAATTTATTTCAGTTTGCCTTAAAAAGAGCATTTTTCTTTTGACCGACAATAGAGTTTTTGTCACGGGAACCGACTTCTGGGAAAGTGCTTAATACTCTCCGATTAAAACGCTAGCCGAGGTAAACTTTTAAGATAGCAAAGAGTTCTATCCTACAAATTAGGAGAAAGCCGCTACAATATATACGTCTGCCTATAGCAGTAGTCAGCAAACTCATTAGTCAACAGAGCCAAATATCGACAGTACAGCGATTGAAATTTCTTTTGGAATCTACATTTTTTAAACTTTACTAATATTGTGTAGTTTCATGATTTTTTTTAACTCATTGAGTAAAATTTGCTGCTACGCTTTTGTTTTGTCAAACCTGACTTTTGACATTTTTTGCCAAAGCGGGAAAAACCACATGCAAGAAGTCAAACAGCTACATGTGACTCGAGACGCGGTTTGCCGACCGCTCGTTTATTATATATATATAATAGCCAAAGTAAACTGCTTTGTTCTATACGTGCCGATCTTGGTAGATATAATTATATCTAGGATATGGCTTGCAGATCGTTTCTTGCGGAAGTCAAACTGTTTATCTGCAAGTCTCCTTCCATACACTCATACACCTTGCTAACATAGTCAAGAAAAGACAATGGGTCTACGAAGACTGTTTTCTAAATGCATTCACTAAATTTCAGGCTACGTAAACAGCAATGCTTACAGCGTTAAAAGATTTGTAGGATACATTAAAATTTTGTCTTTCATTATAATCGTAAAATTTCTGCTGTTAAGCCACTCAAAGCTAAAAGTAAACCAAATCGTAAACATGTCCCCAGCACTAAGTAAACTCATCGTGATGATAGAACAACAAAGAAAGAAACTAACTTTTGCATCTTTAACCTCCAAACCCTAAAAGCAAAATAAGTGGTAAAACAGTTGTCCGCCTTATTGAAAATTGTCCGAACGTCTTCAAGAAGATTAAAGCTTGATGACAGAAACGAGAAAATGAGACATCAGAAAAGCAGTCAAACCCATGAACGTAGCAGAACTCGACAAAAACATAAAAAAAACGAAATAGATAAAGAAACAAGTACTGGAGATTTGACACAGAAAACAAATTAGAATCACAAACCCCATCTAAGGAAAAAAACAGAAAAAAGAAAAAAGCAAGAAACAAGAAGAAACAACAAGAAACAACAAGAAGTTCCAACCAACCAAAGAAACACTTTACCAACCAACCGGACTAACAGATGCAAATTGACAAACCAAGAAGCCAAAAAAAGCTAATTATTCATCGAAACAATGATGTAAGAAGACATGAAATGCTTAAATACAGTTAGATAATTTCTCCTCAGAAGCAACGAACTACTCAAAAAAAAGAGCGCAATTCTCAACTCACAGGAACTCCCTGTTAAATAAAGTTAAGAAACAAGGTAATCACAAACAAGAAAACGTAGAAAAAACTGCCAAGATAAAATCAAGGAATAACAATTAAACTTTTTTATGATCGTGTCCGTGATTCGGAGTATACATAAATCCGGTGGTCCCTCTGAGTTGATGATTGCCACTATCAACTATTAAAAAAAGGGCTACAGGCATTCTCCAATCCGACTGTGGGGGTTTAAATGCAGATACCTTTCTCGACAGAGAAAGAGGCTGATGTAATAGGAGTGGACCAAAGAGCTGATGATGATGAGCCATAAGTCCACTAATGTTATGAAGGAAAAGAGAAGATACATCTTAGAAATCCCGTAAAAAGGCAGAGAGAAATCGAAACGTCAACTTAAAACTCAAGCAAATTACCCAGACATCCTAACAACATAGAAACAAGCAATCGAGTTTCACTGAGCCAATCTGAGCATGACAGAATAAATTGACAACTTAATAAGTAACCGCAATCAACAAATTACCTATCTAATCAGTACCCATGCAAATTACAAGAAGATCTACATTAGCAGAACAGAATGGTGGAATGATAACGTAAAGAGGTCCCGGAAGAAATATTAAAAAAAAACAGCTACTATATAGGATCAATCAGGAATTACTAGGATTGGACCTGTACAACTATTTATGATAAGAAGAAAGATAGCGTCTAGAAAAACCTCAGAAAAGCCAAAATTAAAATCTGGAACTACTTTTACGTTCTTTTTACGAAGGACTAAGACGTATTAAATGCCTGACAAGAAATCAAACTAAATCCAAGGCACTTTTCTGAAGAAATTTCATGGTCTGATCAAAACTATCGTTTTAAACACATGCAACGCCTACCTAAAACTAGCTTACTACTTCCCCAGCATGTGACATAAAGCAGTACTCAATATTCTGAAAGATGCTGCTGGTGATCACGAGTCAGTTAAAAATTACACACCAACCACACTTCTCGTTTTTGAAAAAATTTGAAAGTTAAGGAATACGCCAAACAAGTAGAAAGGCAGAACCACGGTAAGAGAAACAGCCATCAGTTTTTTTCGATGTCTCAGCGGCTTTGGCAATCTGTGGTGGCCAGCTTTCCTCAATGTCTTATGAAAGAAAGGACGCCGTTTAGGCTTATTATGATCCTAAGAAGTTATCTATTAACGAGGCAGGTCAACCTTATCTCTGGCTTTATCATTCCAAGTAGAATTTGTAACAAAGGCTGCCGCGAAGATCAGTCCTTGAAGCAATTCTATGAAACAAAATTGACAGAAATAGAAGACGATCTCCACTCAAGCTTATGCAGATAATATCAGCAAAGTAATCAAAACAACATGCAGGAAAGAAATTATCACTAAACTACAGGGCTCAGTCAATAAGGTTTGGCTTCAAAAGTCATGCCAACACATAAAGCTCAGCCTCTCAGGAGTAAAAACAACAACCATGTAACACAAATTAATCAGAATCAGTAACATAGATATAAAAATTTACCTAAATAGAACAAAAATCCAAAATATCATAGAATGCAAGCATACGTGAATAATATCTGCACTAAAGCAACAACCCTGATAATAAAACTTCACAGCAAGACAAAAGTCAGCTAGGAAGTTTGCAACCTAAACGTTTTGTATAGTACAATACCCGGATAAATAACCAAACGCAACGAATCAACAAAGACTGTACCACATAATTGGCATTCAAAAATTACAAGCTACAAGGACAAACAAAGATACAATCCTCAATAAAAACTTCCACATACTACATAATTATACTGTTGTGATTTAATCGATCAAAAATAATACTATTTTATTTTAAAAAACTTCCGAAGAAAGTTTTCTTTACTTTTATATTCGCCTTGAGGATCAAACTTATTATTTCAAATTATCAATCCAAATGTGGTATCTATCAATCTACACGTCGCACTCTCAAATGGAATTATATTATTCAAATTAAAATTAACTTCCAAAAATTATATTTGTATGCAAAAAATCATATAAAAAAATATCTTTTTTATTTATCAAACATACTATAATTCAATAAAATAATCAATCTAAAAAAACTCACAATAAATTTCGGTTATGGTCAAATCCAACCAAAAAAACTTCTTCAAATTAAATTTAATTACAATAATATTCATTAAAATAATTCAAAATATCATAACTATGCCAAAAATCACACGTCCGCTCCGGCGGTCATGTTTGGCAAAAAAGCTTTGAATCTCGTCTGATTGGTCCCCACCTAGCGAATCGTACGAAGTTACAACTTAACTCGCAATACAAAAATTTTATTAAATTGCAGAGGGTAAGTCTAAATCATTTTGAAACACGACCACAAAATCCTTGTTGCTAATTGCAGTGATGAGCGCAGCTCAATACGAAATTCGAAAACACTTCCTTGGCGTATTTCAACAAAATAAATTAAAAAAAAAATGATCTACAACATTACAATTTATAATCAAAAATAAAATTAAGTTCAAAAATGAAATAAATAAAAGGCTTAGGTATCCCTTCAAAAAAAAAATTTACATTTATCATCTTTTTCCATCTTTTTCTGATTCGTTTACTTCTCCTTTCGGACCTTCCACAAATTTACTTTCGTTTGAGGCGTCATTTCTCTACCCCCGACTCATCCAAAACTTCCAATTTTTCTTTTCATCCATAGCTTCCTATTTTGTAGCTTCTTGTTTTTCAATTTCTAGTTTTGCTTCTTCTTGTTTTATAATTTCCAATTTCATAGCTTCTTGTTTTTCTTTTATAAATAATTTTTCTTCTTCTTCATTTTGTTCTATTTTCTCAATTTTTTTATTTAATGTCCTCCCAGTGTGTTCCATCCTTTCATCAAATGTCTTCTCAATAATCTGATCTATTTTCTCTAATTTTTTAATGAATCTTTTCTCAGTTTGTTCCATATCTTCTTGAAAACACTTCATGAACATTACCCAATCAATTTCCGCCGCCATTTTTACGTTTTCTCTTATCTCAGGGTCGAAAGTGCGTCCTATTCTGGAAGCCTCACGTTAGGCACCAATAGATGCTATGTAATTTATCCAAATTAATTTTAATTTTGTATTCAAAATAATCCAATTGTAAAACACTTCTTCAAACTTTAAAATTTTCGTTTCAATAAATTATAAATAGTAAAAATGCTATTGTTAAACTTGCACGTAAAATAGCGGGTTACAGCTGTCGACCTATCAGAATTTTCTAGTTTGGTCTTCAAATTAAATTAATTATTTAATAAAAATTTTACGATATTCAATCTTTTGAATGTGTAAATTTCAATAAAAAACACGTAGCACTCGGGTTGTCTGTAAAGTCGGTTTACGGACGATAATTTTACGTGACAACGTCATAAGAAAACATTGATGAAAAATTGCATACTTTTATGAATTGAATTGAATTATGTTTATGTAACAGATAATACTAATTAAAACTATGTTATTACATTAACCCTCAATAGGTTAGTGCGTTATGTGCATGAAACATAATTGCATCATTTGGTGATCGCGAGATCGAACCTCATTCTGGACAAGTTTTTTTTAAAGGTATTTTATAATTCAAATGATGTCTATGTATGATGCAAAGCCGATCGTGGCTCTCTCTCGCTTGTTCCGCGCTTTCGCTTGCAGAACGTGATAATTTTTCGTGCGTGCAGCCGGTATATCAATTAATAAGACGTTATCACGTCAAAAAAATCATTCATTCAACAAGAAATATCACTTTAATAATCCAAAATAAAAAACCCACAATTGAAATTTAAACAAAAAATCTTTTTAAAACCTTCCAATTATAATACTTAAACTAAAAAAAATAACAATTTTTAAATCTATTTCTCACAAAATAATCAAAAATATTTAATGCCAAAAATCATACGTTCGCCCCGGCGGCTATGTTTGGCAAAAAATCCCCCAGTCTATCCAGTTTTTTGCCAACCTTAAACTTTACAAAAATTAATATAACAAACTTAAAATTCAAAAATTTTACCAGAAGTATCAGGAGCGGTCAAAAATTACTTTGTAACACGACAATACATACATGTCAAGAGGTACTAAACTGTAATCCGTAGTACTCCATAAAAGTTACACGATTCCATTCACTTAGAAGATTGATGAACTACATACGAAGACTTGTCATGCTATAGCTTGCATTGTTTAATTTCAAAATGTTACAGAACCATTGGTGAAATCCACAAGCTTGATCTAGAACTGAACGATTACATGGAGAGAGAAAAATCAAAAAATAAAGCCTCAATATTTATAGTACAATATTTATCATGTCCGAGTATTTGTAATCTAAAACCGAAATACGGAAGGATGTGGAAGATTTCTTCACAACATATTGCATTGTCCGGAATAAGTCCCAGAGAACGAGAACTAGATTACCGACATTCTTGATCATTTCCATCTCTCCCCTTTTATTCAGGAAAACTCGGTAAACAACTTTGTAGGAAGTTCCCAGGAATTAACAAAAGAACCGTTATAAAACTTGACCAGGCAGATGCTGTAGCAAATAAAAACGAATATCAAAATGACACTGGAAACTGAAAAACCTAAGTTCTAGAAGTGGCACGTGACTCCCGTAGGAGTATATGTAGGCTTCACGTTGTGGTGCTGGTGACTCCCATTAATTCATTTACAAATAAATGACTTCGATTAATCCATTTATATATTTTGGTTGTAATCTAACCTAATCGGACCCATAAGAGTTTTTTTTTCTTTTACAGAAGAAGCCCGAAATGGAAGTTTTTTCCTTTTCACATTTTAACTTTCTCATGTTCCAGCATTTCGGCTGTTGTTTTATAAAAGTTTAAAATAGAAAAATACAATCTATTCGTAAATAAGAATACATAACTTGATATTGTCTCATCAAATCAAATTAAGGTCTTATGGAGTTAAGAAGACTTTCTAACAGTAGTACAAAATAAGTTATCTTTCATATTAAAAATATTATATAACTGCAAACTTTACCACACAGTTTAAATAATATCCCAATTTTAGGTTCGAGATGGAGGATCTTCAGCATCTGAACTAATGACTCGTTATTGCGACAATTCAATTCCTCCAAGTATGACAACATCCGATGCTTCCGCATGGATACGACTGAACACAATCAGGTCTTCCACGCTTAAGTCATTTAAAGTTATTGTAACTAAAACATCCTGTAAGTTTAATACGTAACCAATAATAACTAAAATTAATTTGTTTAACCTATAATGTAGCAATATGCGGTATATCGACACTAAATGTAACCAATCAAGTGCAGGTTCTAACATCTCCGTCATATCCAAATCCATATCCAGCCAATATAAAGTGCAATTGGTTACTCACAAGTTCCAATTTTGCGGATACCTTCTATTTTAAGTTTACAGAATTTGATTTAGTTGACGTTACAGACTCAGAATTTTTGAGCCAAACTTGTAAAAATGATCGAGTTGAAATTTCAGATAAATCGGTATTAGACTTAGCGGTGTCTTTTGATTAGAATATTGTACAGTAGTTTCGTTTCAGCTTAATAAATTTATTAGCGATGGTTTAGGTAGCGATACGATATTTTCTAGCAAACCCAATCAAGTGGGAGTATACGGAGTAAGATAGTATATAGTTACGCTAAATCTCTTTTCTCCTTATTTCAAAAACTTTTTTTAGACACCACGCTTACCAGCAGGAGTACATATATATTGTGGACGACATGCTTTAAATTTTGACCATTACACTGGGGAAAACCAAGCTATAGTTTCTTTTTCCTCATTAGGAAGCACTTCGCATGGAAAAGGATTTAGAATGGAATATCAAATAGCCGGTTAAATTTAACATTTCGGTTTAATCGAATTATCATAAACAATGGATATTTATAGGCTGCAACAGAAACTTCACGGCCATCCAAGGACGATTCAAAGCAGGTGAACTTACAAAGGAATGCGTAACAACAATTGAGGTGCCTGAAAATTATACCATATCTCTTTATTTTACAATGTTTTTAATGGTGGATGATGCGGACTGCTCCAAAATTCGAATGGAGGTAAAGTTTTTCAGAAAATGTAGGAAACAAATATGAACTGTTCCTAAATAACCCAAATCCTGTGATTCCCCAAAAAATATGGTGAACAAAATTAATTTATTTTGATACAGATTTTTGATGGAGATTCTGAAAATAGTCGTCAATTGGGCAAAATGTGTGGTTATGAAAAACCGAACCCAATATTTTCTAGCAGTAATAAGCTACTGATTCACTCTTACGGAACCTCTGCAACGTTTGTATCTTACGACTTTATTTATACGTCATCAAGTTCAGGTGAGAAGTTAATTGACTAATTTTTTGCATTGACTGATAGTCCAAAATATCTGGCATAGGTAGAGGTTGCGGTGGAATTTTGTATAACTATGCGGGAATAGTAACCAGTCCTCTGTATCCTAGCACTTATAGAGAGAATAAGATATGCATTTGGGAAATTATGGTTCCCCAAGGAATGCAGGTGGCCCTTAAATTTTCAGGTTTGCTTAATACTATTCAAAAGTAAAATACACTTAAAAACGCTTTTCTGTTTTAGTATTCCAAGTAGGTAGAAATTGTACCCAAAATTATGTAGAAATTAAAACATTTAATCAAGATAACAGCGATTTAGCAAATTATCGCTTCTGTAACTCTGTAAGTAATTATAAAATTATGAATTACTTGAAAATTAATTTTGTTATATTAGGATAATCCGGCAATCATGAAATCAGAAAATAATCGTCTTATTCTTTCATCTTCCTCTTCTACAAACAATGAAGGTTCGGGTTGGATAGCTAACTTTATCGCTGTAAATCCAGGTTAAATCATAACGTCAAAATTTAAGTTCATAATAACCTCACATTTTTTTCTTAGGTGCCGAAATAACATGGAATTATTTATAGTTGTTATAACCGATCGAGAATTGAGTAAGAGAAATTTCAATTATGAAATTTTATATTTGTGTATTTAAAATAATTATTAAGTCTAACATTATTTAACTTGTAATTTTTTTTTATTACTAAAATTCGTAGTAAAGTGATACCTTCTTTTAAATTAATGTACTACCTTGTACAATATTCAAAAAAAGTTATACGCTCTATTGTATTTACCGTACTTTTACCTGATTATTATTATTTCTTTAAAAATGTAGATTTAAGTAAAAATATCTTAAAGATACTACTGTGACCAGCCTTTGTCACTGCTTTCTTTAGAGCGAAAAGTCTATTTGATAAAAGCATCCAAGAAAACCGAGAAAATGTATGAATGAGCTTTCTTGCTCGTGGTAAGACAATATTATTTTTTTTGTAATTTTCAAACTCAACGACTTTGAACACAAAATATGAATGCTTCAAAGCTTCAAAAGGCACCCGGGTACCCATCCAGTCACATAAAGGTTAACGTTATTCGTTAGCTTAGCTGACATAAGATAACACATTAAACAAATCGACAGCTATCATAAAACATAAAAGTATTCTAATTGTGTGAATCCATTTGACTCTTAATAGTTAGCCCAGATGTCGCTAGTCAATAAAATTAAAAACAGGTGCATTAATTCAAATAGGGAATAACTATTCCTTTTGACAAACGGTCAACAACATGACAATTAACATAAAATGAATTAAAATTTTTGATTAAATTGGTTGCAACAACCAACGATAATGACTATTATAATATCCACAATATGCACTCAAATTGAATCACCATAGATTGTAACAAAATTTTGAATTTTGTTATATTCTTTTGGCTACACCTTGTATTTGTATTTTAATGATACGGAGAATATTTCAAGGCACGACGATTGGGCGCATGACGGGGGATAAGAAAAAGAAAGAAAAAGAGAAAAAGAGAGCCAGATTTTATGGACGGAAAAAGGAGGTTTATCTTTGATTTTTGGTAGCTATCGGTGATTTTTTGTAAAGTGAGAATTACTGGAGTTACCATCGCCCTTTCTTGCGGGTTTGCGCGCAAATTGTGTTTTTTTGATTTTTTCACCATTGGACTTCTTAAACACCTGAAAGATCAAGCGATAGCGACCACTCAACTATTTTCAACAACAGCAATAAGATAAGTTTTTTTTTACCTTATTACCTTCTTTTTGTTTCTTTCATCTGCAAAGTTGTACAACACCGATGATATTTTTTGATAATCGTCAGCTGCGTTCGTCGATATAGCCGACACTCACTTCGAATATTTTTTGATCCAGTTTTGAGCTCAAGCACCGTTTTAAATATTCTAAAGATTGGAAGTCTTGATTAAGAGTTGTTGGGAGAGTGCTTCGAGCGCCGGTCGTTTCAAACATCTAGTCCGAGTTCACTCTTCATAGTAGGTACGTTTTTTTTGTTACGAGAGAGAGTGCAAACTTGTTGCAGTTACGCCGGATTCATCCCCGGTTTCCGCAAAAGAAAAGAGCTAGTTTTTTCCACCTTAGGTATCCTCACCAAATGAAAGGTTGGGAATATCGATTTTCAACCGTGTGGGAAGGAAAAAATTGCTGGGCCTTTTCTAAAAAGCCCCAGACATCCTTTTTTTTCCTAAGATAACATAAAATATCTGACTTATTTAAATCGTTGTAAGGGCGATCGGCTACTCAGACCTCTGGCGACAATTGATCGACAAAGTCATACCATAATGTTTCCATTTTAGCAACATAACGTTTCAAATTGTAGACCAAATCCATTATTTTCAATCCAAACCATTATTATCCAAATCATCAGTAGCCAAAAATATCCGTAAAACGGTAGCCAATATAAACGATCGCAATCCAGATAAATTCCTAATAATTACGTTACATAGAAAATTAACATAAAAAATGAAATTTTTAAGTATTTATTGTGGTATATTTTAAAAGTATGCAATGTTATAATCAAACTAAGCAAAATTTTGAAATAGTAAATTTTAACTGTTCAGTAAAGAATACATATGTAGTAGTACAATCATGCATGCACACGCATGCAGGTCAATGTCACTGCAGCTACATTCCATGGCATTACTTGGTCATTGGAAATTAATTTGGAAATCCAGAAACTTAAGGATAATGTTTCCGGTTAATAACAAAAAAAAGCAAATGCTAAGCGTTGTCAAGGGTTTTTATTATTAGCTGGAACAAGAGTTCGCAAAAGGAACAACAACGTTCCAACGCAATTTTAAATATTCCGCCCAATAGTTTATATTCTATAAATTTTAAATCTGTATATAATTAGTATTCTTGTTCACGTTTATTTATATTATTTTTGAGAATAAAAAGTTTTGTTATAAAAACTAAATAATTATTAAATCCACTAACAATTGGTGACCACCGACGTGATCTAAATAATATAAATCAGGAGAAGAGATTCCAGTATTTAGCGCTGCACAAGAATTCCAGCAAGAATTACTTCAAATTCTTTAATAGTTCCACAAAGTTCTACGAATTGTGCCACAAAGTTCTACGAATTGTGCTACAAAGTTATCAATCGTGAGTATCTTTTTGTTCCTGCATATTTAAGTTAATCTCCAATGGCTAATCAAAATGTCCCTGATAATCTTTTTCTTATCCCTGCTTTACCTAATCCTATTTTAAACGCGCAACAAAATCAAAATTTATTCCCAGTCAGTGTCAGACTGGGCATTTGTCCACGCATTTGATTTTGTCAGATTGAAGCTCAATTTGCCAACTCGAGAATAGCTAATGATCATACTAAATACAATACTGTGGTAGCTTCATTAGAAGGTTCAATCCTATCGCAAATTTCGGACGTAATTTTAAACCCGCCGAATGTCAATCTATATGACACATTAAAGTCAAAATTTCTTGAACGATTTGAAGAATCTAAGCAATCGCGTTTGAATACCTTATTAAATTCACTGACATTAGGTGACAAGAAACCTACCCACTTATTACGACAAATGCGTGAGTTGGCAGAAGGAACCATTACCGACACACCTCTAAAATCCCTTTTTTTTTGTAACGATTACCCCAACAAGCTCAGGCTATGTTTTCTATTAGTGACCAACCTTTAGATCAAATTGGAATCCTCGCAAACCAATTTTTAGAAGTAACTTCGTGTGACATAATGAAGATTCGGACAAAACAGACCTTAGAAATTTGTTATCAACTTGGTCTAATAGTTTAATAAAATACATTGATTACCTTTACGATGGTAAGTTTGAGTTTAGACACATTACGGTAAAGTTATTTAGGTAAATTTTTTTAGATAACGACATTACCATACAAGTTTTGGAAATTATGGAATATTATCACTTCGAGCTGTTAAAAAAATTAAATGTCGAAGTACAAATTATATTTCAACATAAATTCAAAGAATGGAGAAAGTCAATTGGAATGCCATGCGAAACGTTTCCAAAAGGATCGCAATGGTCACTGAAAAAGAAAAAGAAATTGAATGGTGTACAAATTTGGAGACACCCAAAAGGCGTCCTCAAAATGACGAAAATTCTATTTCAGTAAGGAAAATTTTATCACAGACAGAAAATGGCAAGGCACTTAGGGGGGCTTACGAGTTGGTGCAGCGATTTACCGACCAACAAAGGTCGATGTTGATCGAAACCATTGTTAATTATTATTCAACAAAAAAATTAGGTTTATCAATTAAACAAAATGATAAAATTGTTGAAGAAATCGTAGAAATATTTCCCACAGAAAGAGTAGTAAGAATTTAAAACAAATTATTTTATGTTTTTTGTAACAATTGTTTTCTAGAGTCTTTATAGCAGTAATGGCAATAACAGGGGTAAAATTTACAATAAATACCAAAACTTAAAGAAGAAGTGGAAACCAGTTACTGATATTTTAAAAATTAATAATTCGAATCCCACTACTCCTAAATCCAAAAAGAGAAAATACGGAGAACTAGGTAAGCAGCACAGTGTAACTATAGATTTGTTTTTATTAAAATATAAATGTTTAATAGTCGCAGAAGAAGATGCCGAAGAATCGGTACGGTTAATTAAATTTAGTCGTCTAACTGCTGAAGAGTTCGATAGATGTTGGCAAGCATGTCGGGAATATCGTCTGCTTGATATAGAAAATTTATCATTAAACGAGGTTTTCAAGAAATGGCCACAGTACACATCTCCTAAAGGAGATCGATTAGTAAGCATATCATTTTAACATTCAATTTGTAAGAGTATGTACAACGCGCTCATAATAGTAAGGCGCCCCACCTTTTTACCAAGAAGTATTAGGCTTATCCTGAATTTTAAAGAAATTATACCTGTACATTATTCCTGGCAACCTTTAAAAAGAATTTCATTTAAATTTGAACCAAAAGGCGGTTAGATAAGTTAAGTACGGAGATTTCAATCTTCAGCTTTTTTGAGAGTTCTGAAGGACCCAAAATTTAGGTAAAATTGTTCCGAAAATATGTAATTCTATTCATTACAAATGAAAAAGAGATTTATAAAAATTTCTCCAAATCTTACGGTTTTCATGTTATAGTGCAATTTATGCAACAAATTGTTGAACTTAATTAATGTTACATTAATATTAGTGCACTAATTATGTGTAACAATAATGTGTTGCATTAATTGCACTATAACATAACAAAACCGTAAGTTTTGGAGAAATTTTTGTAGATTCCCTTTTGGTTTGTAATGAATAGAATTACATATTTTCCGAACAATTTACCTAAATTTTGGGTCCTTCAGAACTCTCAAAAAAGCTGAAAATTGAAATCTCCGTACTTAACTTATCTAACCGCCTTTTGGTTCAAATTTAAATGAAATTCTTTTTAAAGGTTTCCAGGAATAATGTACAGGTATAATTTTTTTTAAAATCACGACCAACCTAATATTTTTTGGTGAAAATGAGAGGTGCCTTACTTCTATGAGCGCAGCTGTATGTATGTAATTGATACTTATTTTATTTTCTATCATAGATTTCGATAGACTTTGATGGTCTCAATTTGCAAAAAGATGGCAATGGTCTTTTGGACGGGTGGAACTTGACATTAGAAGCGATGTCAAAAATGTTTAAGAACCACCTGAAAGATGGTTCGGTAAAGAATCAATTGACATTCCTTCAAAATTCTTTTTTACAAGAAAGTATGTATTTAATTAAATTCGTATAAAGCTCGATTTCTTCACCTCGATATTTAAGATACCAATCCCTTAGATGAATTATTAACCAAGTGACCAATCAAATCTTTGGTTTTGTTATAGCGAATTTTAATTGGTGTCTTGATTGGTTACTTCGTTAATTTATCTAACAGATTTATGTCTTACAGATATCTAGAGAGAAAAAATAATTTATACAAATTTTTTTTATAGATTGTAGAGATTCGACGATGTTCTGGGCACTTCATGCGCTATTACCACCAACTGCCAAGCAAGTCAACCAGAACGCAACTGGGAAGAAGTCGACTTCCAAATATACAATAGCGGATTCCCAAAATTCGTTTGTATATTTGGTTAGTTGTACGCAGGAAGTTTACGAACATATTGCGCATGTCAAAACATTGGAGGACACCGTTCAACCATTTATAATATGCGTCGGAAATAATATCTCCAATATATCGGATATTATTGTGTTTTTCCACGACCACAAATTTATTTTTAATACTTTCCTTAAAGCTGTTGATACTTGCTTTAAGATTTTCTACGTGTTCCATGTAGAATTTCCAAGTGCATGTAAAATAGTGTGGAATTTTTTGGCACATTTTTACTACAAAACGGAATACGAAAGCCATCCGCGGTTAGAAGAAGTAGTTGATATATTAAAAAATGAATATTAAATTTGTTACTTTATTTAAGTATTGTTATTGTTTTGTTCAGTGTTTAATAAATGAGTAATAAATAAAAGAAATATTTTTTAATACTTTTACGTGTTGTTATAATTATATTATATTCGATTGGGTTGGTAATGATGCAATTCATCAAATTCTAAATTAATTTTGAGTTATTAATAATACAAAGAATTATATTTGTAAATATTGCCTGCTTTGGATTATTAGTAGTACCAATATATTCGTAAACATTACTACGTTTGGGTTATTAATAGTACAAATATATTCGTTAAAATTACAAATTAATTTGTACATAATACTGCTATTGGATCATGAATCCGATAAATATATTTGTTAATATTGCAAATATATTCATAAATATTACCACGTTTGGGTTATTAATAGTACAAACATATTCGTTGATATTACAAATCTATTTGTAAATATTACTACTTTTGAATTTTGAATCTGACAAATATATTCGTTAGAATTACAAATCTATTCGTAAATATTACTACCTTTGGATTATAAATCGGACAAATATATTCGTTAATATTGCAAATATATTCGTAAATATTACCACGTTTGGGTTATTAATAGTACAAACATATTCGTTAATATTACAAATCTATTTGTAAATATTATTACTTTTGGATTATAAATCGGACGAATATATTCGTTAATATTGCAAATATATTCGTAAATATTACCACATTTGGGTTATTAATAGTACAAATATATTCGTAAATACTACCACGTTTTGATTATTGATAGTACAAAATATATTCGTTAATATTACAAAGATGTTCGTAAATATTACCACGTTTTTGTAATTAATAATACAAATATATTCGTAAATATTACAGAATATTTGTAAATGTTACGAATACTATCTTCGTAATATTAACGAACTACCTGTAGTAATATTAACAAAACTTACATCGGATCAAACCTGTAGTAAAATTAACGACCAAATTCGTTAAATATACACTGCTTTTTTTTCAGTGTAGCTGCCGTACAATGCAATTCAATAAATAGCACCAACAATTCAATAATTTCTTTTATAGAAAATTTGAAATTAGAAGTTGCCGAGTTAAAAGTAACGTTAGGGAAGCAAAATTTTAACCGCGAAAGATCATATTCATGATCATATTTACGATCATCTTCACGTTCTTATCAGCATTGAAAAGGATCATGCAGCCGACACATGTCAAAAGATGGCTTATGATGGTACCACAACCGCTTTAAAAGTAATGCGAAACGATACATTCCGCCTTGTAAATTTGTAGAATCGGAAAACTAAATGAACACAATACCGCAGCGACCGGTATTGTGGATTCAACAAATAGTCGTTTGCATGTTTTAGATCTGGTGTCGAAACAAACGTACCTCATAAACGCAGGAGCTCAGATTTCCGTATTACCAAAGGAATTCAGCTTACCTAAACTTGTTCCTACTTCCTATAAATTATTTGCAGCTAACAGAACTAAAATTTCTACTTTTGGTACAAAATTAGTACATTTGTCATTTGGCTTCTGACGATCATTTCCTTGAATTTTTATAATCGCTGATGTCGTCAAACTAATCATTGGTGCAGATTTTTTAGCCAAGTTCGGTTTACTAGTGGACCTGCAAAATAATCGTTTAGTAGATAGCGTGACAAATTTATCTTGGCCAAATAAATTTTATCGGAAATCCAATTTTAACTTTAAAATCCATTTCTCCTTGCCACATACAAGACAACGTTTTCAAAATTTTGCAAAGTTATCCTGATATCACTCCACCAACAATCTGCAAAGAGGTGCCAAAACACAGCGTTCGACATTTTTTAAAAGTGTACGGTTCTCTAGTATTTTGTAAACTCCGACCTTTAGACCCAGCAAAACTATAAAGTGCCAAAAAAGCTTTTGAATTTATGCTAGCTGAAAACATCTGTAGACCATCTTCATCTTCTTGGGCTTCACCTCTTCATCATATCAAATTTTTAGCATAAACCAAAAAATGCACAAAACACTTTTTCGAAAACTAAAATGTTTAAGTTATCACAATATATAAATACACTGTATGTATATTATCGCAAACGTTTTCACCATACTATGGCATCATCAGGCGATGAACTAGAAGGAGAAAGGAGAAAAATCCGTATTTATCGACAAAATGCAAGAGAAAAGTGGAGGGGGTAAGAAGAGGAAGTAATTTTTAAAAAAGTAATTATGTGTGAATTTACTAGAGGGTGGTGTAAATTTAAAGGGAAAAAAGAAAAAAAGGGGGGAAAAATGTAAGTAGATGTGAGGTAAGTTAGAAGGGGGGGAAGTATTATTTATTAAAAATGTTTAGTAGGGGTGAGTTATTTAAATCAGATTGACTATTAAGTAATGAAGATGAATATTTTAATTTATTAATTTCCATAGTTTCCAAAAATTCCAGTTTTTTACTTTTTTGTGCAACGTGTAAAATTTCGTATCCCCCTTGTTTATGGTTAGTGTCTATTAGGTGTTTCGCGAAAGTCGATTTTCCATCTGCAAGTCTGTGGGATCGAGTGTGTTCATCAAAACGTGTTTTAAAAGATCTACCGGTATGACCAATGTATTGTTGAGAGCACTCACAAGTGAGCTGCTTTAAAACATTTTTTTTTAATTTCCACCTTCACATGACCATAGTCTCGAAAATATTAATTTCTCAGGAAAAATGGTTTAGCACTTTTTTAAATAGTGTTTTTGTTGTCTAAAGTTAACGGTTTTCAAATTATGAATTAAAGTAAGTAAAGAAATGTTGAAAAATGTGAGCTTTTAATGTTTTTTTGTTTAAAACCCTGTATCTTTTAAATGAAACATTTTACAAAAAATCTGATATCAATTCCGTATAAGAAATTTAACAGACTACAATGTTTGTCTAGTAAAAATTTTTGAAAAACCAATCTATTTCACAGAAAATTAGAAAATGATAAACAAGGCAGCTATAAAATAAAAATTAAATTCACAAAATTTTTATTTTGATTGAAATATTATTTTATTAATTAAGGTTAAACTATTATATTATTCAAGTATGTAAATGTTCAAAATTACCATCCTCATTTTCAATACACGCAGTCGTGATTGTTTTAAAAGATATTGTGTAGTATTATTTATAACATTTCCTCTTTTCATTAATTTCTCTCTGGTGTCAGATTTTCTTCTGTTGCTCTCTCTCTAGAGGTCTACAGTCAGGTGACTAATTTAAAGCAATCTCTTTATTCTCTCATAGTAGCTATCAGTTTCATCTTCTGTTGCTCACAGAAATAAACAGTAACATTCAATAAACAGTAATAACAATAGGCCAGGTAACCTCTAAATTAATAACGCCAAAGGTGCTGATGCAGATTTAATACTTTTAATGTTATCTTGACGCATATTTTTGCGTGTACTTAATTTTGTATAATGTAATAATTAATTTTGTACCAACAGTATGGTGTAAGGCTTAAATCAACATGCTATGACGCGACTACACTGTTGTTATTTAAAGCCAAAGATCTACCTATAGGCTATGTATCTAACAAGGTTAATATCGTACTAGATTATAATATGCAAGTGCTTAAAGAACCGTGAATGCCAAGTATAAATTTAGTATATTGTAGTAGTATTCTCCTTATTCAGTCAGAATCCTTTACTATTTCTCAAGATTTTACCTCGGCTAGCTTTTCTCTCGTCGTAGGGCAATGAGATCTCAGAAGTGAATTCCTGTGATAAATCCCTATCGTCGATTAAAAGAAAAAAAAAGAAAAAAAATGAAAAAATTAGGTAGGTGACAATCTCACCTTTATTTATTTTTTATTTATTATACATTCAATAGTGAATATTGCTATCCCTGTCTGGGGATTTACAAATACGGATGCAGTTCTTATCGATGCAAATTCCCTGATAGGTGAAGCTGTCCACCTTATCAAAGTCATAGCTGCCCATTTTAATGCCTTTCTTATTCTTCGAGTTGGTCCCGTCTTGCTTCATGTATTTAGTTTTACCTCGTTTATCGGTAATCCCTCTTCTTTAGACCTTCTCTCGATTTTATCGAACATTTTTTCCATTCTCCTCCGGGATCTTGCCATAATAATAATGTCATCAGCGTAAGCAATCAGTTGTCCTTCTCTTCTTGCTATGCTTGTCCCTCCTCTTGTTATATCTCTGACAATTTTTCCATAACAATATTGAAGAGCAACGCCGACAATGCATCTTCCTGCCTCACTGCACTGTTGATACCGAAAAAATCTGTTGTGCCTGTGCAAGTTCTAACACATGCTTCAGTGTTGTCCAGTCATTACTGTCAATTTTATCAACCTTTCCGGGACTTCTATTTCTTCCATCACTCTGTATAGCATGTTTCTATTAACCGTGTCGAAAGCCTGCTGGAAATCTACAAAGATCAGATGAATCCCTATGTTATCTTTGTATATTTTCTCCATTTTTTTTTACTATATGAATCGCTTCCACGGTGGATTTACCTTCAGTAAAACCATACTGGTATTCTCCAATTTTCTGTTTTGTGTGCTCCTTTAATCTTTTGTATATGATCGTAGACAGTACTTTATAGGTTGTATTCAGCAGAGTCACATCCCTATAATTTCGGCAATTGTCAGCGGCTTCCTTCTTTTTAATTAGTACTATTACACCCTTTCTCCATCCCGCGGGCATCCTTTCCTCGTTCCATACATGTTGCATGAGCTTGCACAGCTTTCCGCATATTTCCTCCCCTCCATACTTAATGAATTCTAAGGGTATTTTGTCAATTCCCGGTGCTTTGTCATTTTTCATCTTCATGATAGTTGACACTATTTCCTCAGTCGTTGAAGGTGTTATTTCTTCGTTGTTATGTTCAGTCCTTCCTGTAGACATTTGTTTTTCTTCCTGTTGTACATTTAATAGATTTTGAAACTGCTTTTTCCATATTTGTTTCTTTTTCTCTGTGTCATGTTGTATTTTACCCTCTTCATCTAGTAATCCTCTTTGTTTCATCATGTGTCTCGGAGTCTGCCTTTTTAACAATTAATAGAATATTCTTGCATTGTTCATCTTGTTACTAGTTTCGATTTCGTCCATTCTTTCTGAGATCCATGCGTTTTTTTTTGCTTGTATAATGCGCTTGCTGATTTTATACTTTCTTTATATTTCTGCAGGTCATCCTGGTGTCCTGTTTTCAGCCATTTCAATCTTCTTTCCATTTTTATTTTGTTGCTTGCACTACACTCGTCGTCAAACCATTCTTTGTCTCTTCTGTTTTTTCT
This sequence comes from Cantharis rustica, assembly GCA_911387805.1. Lineage (NCBI taxonomy): Eukaryota > Metazoa > Arthropoda > Insecta > Coleoptera > Cantharidae > Cantharis > Cantharis rustica. Next base: position 33,367,563 of record OU426880.1, read on the forward strand.
ATTTTTTTTCTACAGCACTTATACGAACGCTTGATATTACTCATTTCTTGTTCGATCTTTGGCACTTCTTCTCTTTTGTTAATTTCATCTCTAACTCGCTCTGCATAATGTTTTCTTAAATCAATGCTACAATTCTGTTCTTTTGTAGATTTTTGCTTTTTGTCTCAATTTTTTTACCACCAGATAGTGATCGAAGTCAGCGTTAGCGCCTCTGTATGTTTTTGTATCAAATATTGCTTTTTCCATCTTTTTTGCTATCAGTACGTGGTCTATTTGGTTTCCGTCCTCCTTACTTCCTCTTGGCCAAGTTCATGTTACTTTGTGCTGTTTTTTGTGTATAAATTTTGTACTACTGATCACCGTGTTTGTTGCTACAGCCAAATTTCACAATCTGTTACCATTTCGACTTGTCTATTCGTGGATGGTATATTTTTCTGCCACAGGGCTTATGCGGTCTTCTTTTTCTATTTTAGCGTTGATGTCTCCTAAAATGACTAACATATCTTGCCCAGGTACAGACTCACATAGAAATTCAATTTCGTTATAAAACTCATCTTTTTCATGATCGCTACTTTCTTCTGTTGGAGCGTATCTGTTAATAATAGATATGCATGTTTTTTCTTCAATTCTCAGATATGCCAGTCTTGCATTTATTGCTTTGAACTCCAGCACATTTTTTGCTATTTTCTCTTTTACAACAAAACCTGTACCATTCTGTCTTTGTTTTTCTTCTCCTGAGTAAAACAGTCTGTAACTCTTCTTTTTAATTTCTCCTTGCCCAGCCGATCTTATTTCCTGCAGCGCGGCAACCTCAATCCCGTATCTCAAAACCTCGTTTGCCACCTCGTTCATTTTTCCTGGTTTCAGTAGCGTTATTACATATTATGTTCCTATTATGATCAAATCTTTCTTATGCTTCTTTTTTCTTTTTATCTTTCTTTTGTTTTTATAATCAGTTTTCATATTTCGTGTTTAGCCATGTCTTCGTATACATCTCAGGGTCGGTATTTGGGGCTCCCGCGTGAGACATTGCGGTCACTCCCTCCCCATTGCTCAGTTTTTATATCCCACTCTAATTTTTCTTCCCTTCTTCTTCTCGGCTCTAGCAACTTCCAAGATTTTATCCTGTATAGCCTTTTCTCCTTGAGTAAGATTGTTCTCAATGTATATCTTAGTGCCCTTCAACTTGATTTTATTTTCCATCACTGCTGATTTCTGGCTGTAGCTTCCCAGTTTTGCAATTATAATCTTTCTTCCGGGTGTTTTTCCTACTTTGAAAGTTTCTGTGATGTCCACTCTTACCGCTAGTTTATCCAGTATGAATTCTTCTATTTTCCTTTCTGTTACCGTTACACCTGGACAAGCACCTTTGATGACAATATTACACCTTTCTTTGTCTTCTTCGTATTTCTCTACTTGTTCTAGCAACTGACTTATTGTTTTCTCCTGATTTAATATTCGATTTTTAAAAGTTCCAATTTCATTTTTCAGTTCCTGTCTTACAAACTTCCATTCCTCTCTAAGTTCTTGAAATTCCCTTTTGCTATCAGTAAAGCCAGCATTGACCGTGAGAGCTAGCGTACTAATCATTGCTTTCGGTTCCTCCATTTCGTTTTTGTTTACCGTTTCTCACTCAGTCTGACAGATTATCTTGGTGGGTGATTTTGCAGTCTTCTTACTTCTAGGAAAAATTAACTATTCCTCACCATCGCTCTGAACCCCTCCAGGTGATACCTCTCTACTACTTGTTTTTTTACTCTTTTGAAACATTCGCAGCTCACGCAAACTGTCGCCTTCGCTCCGATCTTCCTCTCTTACTCTCTTGGTGTACTCTCTCACGGAAGGATAGCTGCTGTATCTACTTCTCTCTGTTTTGCTTCTGTTCATTTATCTAAAAATTTCACAGACTCAGTGTTTGGTTTCTCTTCTCTTGCAGTTTCTTAAACTGTTTTTCACCAGTTTAATACTACGTGTGGTTTCTCACTCTTATCTACCGAGTACGTTGTGTTGCCTACCGTGTAGCTTTTCGCAATGGTTATTTCAGTTTTTCCGCGTTTAAAACTCGGTTCGGTTCAACACTTCAGAAACCTCGTCTTGATAACTTAACTTCCTAATTTTACGGTTTTAATTGAGCTCACTTGTTTAAAATTAACTTGCACACCTTCACCTATCTGCGATGGTTTTTCTATTTAGTGATTTAGTTACTTTTCTCAAAAATTCTTTTAAGTTGGTATTGCTTCTTACAATAATTACTTAGATAAACAAGTTAACCTTCAAATCGGTTTCTTTCAGCAAATTCAATCTAATCGGGCACTTCCTTACCTTTCTCTAACCTTTCCAATGGTTAAAATATTTACTCTTTGCATTCCACACAAAAATTTAATAGTGTTGTGATAATTCACACAAAATAATTCTTCCAGTTAAGGTAAGTAATTTCAATTTTTAATTTGTTGAAAACTTGGCGTCCAAAATGGTGGTGCATCGATTTTAAATCACAATCTGGTTCGGACTTTTAATATTAATAATTCAATTTTAGGAATCAACCTAATATCGCAAATGATGTCTTTTTTGACGTAACGAAGAAAACTCCGCTTCAAAATAAACTCGCTTTTCGCAAAACTTGTGAAAAATTCACTCGCAAAACCAATCGCTCAAGACAAAAACGCACAAATTCACCTCACTCGGACGATCTTCGCTTGTCTAGTCTTACACTCGTCCGTCTTCCGCAACGCCAATTTTCCAAAGCCTGCTTTGAACTTGAAGAAACTAAACTTCAAAACGCAACTTAATGTTTGTACAATGCTGAACATTTTATTCTCACCTTGTTTTTAAATCACTGCATCTCTTATAAATTATAATGTTGAAAATTAATGTGTGTAATCGTGTTTAACATAAAATTATACTACTGTTTCATCTCTCAAAAATTTGTCACTTCCATCAAAACAAAGCGGTTACTGAATGTTGAAATCCGAAAATCGAGCTTGTCATAAAATTACACCTCAATATATAACATGGTTAAAAAACAGGACGTAGTCCTAGATTAAGAAGAAGAATACCTAATTACATTTGTTTCCACTTGTTACAAATAAATTTTTATAATTTAAAACATCAATTGAAATTAGACTGAGTAATATGACCTGTGATACTTTGGAAACAAAAAATGATATTTTCTTCCACACTGTAAATCGCTTTTTTATGGACGATGGAGAATGTAGAATTTTAGGTAATTTCCTTTTAGGCAAAAATTACTAAATTTTTTAAACTTTTACTTGAATATAGTAGAGTACATTACATTTTCCACATAATGCTTAACATTATTTTCCAAATAAATAAATTGAAGAATAATTACAACCAAATGGAAAATTGACAATAGTATTTGAATACTAATAACTAAAAAAAATTCTTTAGAAAGTTTTTCTGAAGACAAAACTATCACTTTATTTACATTTGTTAAAGGTAATATATAAACAAATTTTTTAATTAACCTAATATTTTTTAATAATCTGTTAAAAACAGGCAGTAACCTTGTTTGCTTGATGCGATATATCAATTTTTTTTAAAAATTGCAAATTTAACTGATTAAATTTATTCCTTGTTGCCACTTCAACATTAGAGTAAAAAATTAAATTGAAACGGATTGTAAAATTATTTCAATTAGTTTATTTTTGGTGAATAAAGTGAAAATAAAAAATTTGTTGTTAATACTAAATTTATATATTACAAAACTTAAAACTAATACAAGGCAAAACGCGCATTTAATATAAATAATACTTTAAAAATTATAAATTTTGCTTAATTATATCGCATAATTGTGTTCCCCGCTGGAACTTAACTCTATTCAACGCACAAGAGCAAGTCTTGATTCATAGTGGTTGTTCACGCACTCCCTCTCAAAAGACCTGCTTCATATACGCATAATCCCCTTCCACCAAATCACGCATAAAAACTATTTTATAAAAGTTAAGCAGAAAAGGATGATTCAAAAAAAATTACAAAAAATATTGGTTGCGAATTTCCAACATTCCTCTTAAAACTATTTCGTTAAAATACTAATCCCACCAATTTTGAAACAATACAGAAAGATTCCCTGTAAAATCGTCAAATTAAAATTTGTCTGATTTTCTGAATACATATCTAATAAAATTATAGTCAAATAATAATAATTATAGTTATTAGAAAAAAAAATATTTAATAAGGAAACCACAAAAAAACTTTTACAAGTAATTTATACCAATTATGTAAGACTATAATCACGCAATCAAACATTTAGAACTTTAAAAAGCTCTAATAATATGTTCAAAAAGAAAACTCCAACTCTAAGACATTCGAGCAAATCAGACAAAGTACAGACAAAGCAAAGAAAGTTAAAAAAAATCGTTAAAATGACACAATAAGGACTCGATAAATCTCGGTGAATCGTTCAATATCTAGAAGAAAAGAAGAAGAAGCGACCAAACCCAATGTAAGTACATCACCAATATCATGTACATTAACAGTGTTACTGATTCCGACCACCTAAACTTGCTGCTGGCTTAACGCGCTCAGCTGGAGAAGAATATGGAGGCCATGCTGTCGGCAGCTAGCAATTTGAACCTAAAAAAACAAGAGCCTTTCAAGTGGGTCCACTCCCTATCACCGGAAGGAGCTAGTAACAGCGGCGAAAGTGCCTCCAGCGCGACCATGGACAAAAAGAAAAGGAAAAAGCTGTCTAGCCGGTTAGAAGGAAAAGAGCAAGGTGCACCACCCCAAACTCGTCAACCAAGGAATTGCACAAAGCCAATCATTTCAAGCCACTATCGGAAACACATAAACAACGTCCTGAAGCAGACAGAATTAAAGTGAAAGCCGTTGTCGAACAAACACCAACAGCTACAAGGACACCAAACAAGAACAAAGCGATTCTAAGATCGAACAAGAGGCGAAGCCAAAACCCTTAAATAAAACCCCAGGATTTTAGGATGCCGTCACCCATCATATTAGACGTAGTGACATGGCTCATAGACACTGAAGAAATTAAATACAGAAGCGTCAGGAGCATGCCGGAGGAACTCGCGATTTATCCCTCGAGGGATAACCGAGGACTACAGGATACTGGTGAAACTACTAGAATCCAAACTTAGCAGTGGACAACATAGGTTCCTTCATCCAGGCCACGCCAGCGAGTTCAACGGGCCCTGAAAAAATTTAAGTAAACTTAAAAACTTACAGACGAAAGAACTTAAAGGGGAAAACTGCCTTAAAGCTCCTTTAGAGGATCCGTTACTTTAGCCCCCCCTCCCTTAAAACCTTTGGCTAAAAAGCTAGCTCTCGAATCTGTAGAGCTAGCACCAGCTAGCACTCAAATATTAAAGCTAATACCATTACAGTTTTTTCACAAATTCACATTGAAACTGGGGGGGGGGGGCTAAAGTAACGCTAGCCCTCTCCCCCCAGTTAATATTTTGGCTCCAAAATCTAGCTCCGTAATCTATATAGCTAGCACCAGCTAGCTCCCAAATATTAGAGCTAGCACCTTTACAGTTTTTCCAAAAATCCACATTGAAACTGAGGGGGGGCTAAAGTAACGCTAGCCCCTCCCCCTCTTCAGTTAATATTTTGGATCCAAAAGCTAGCTCCGTAATCGATATAGCTAGCACCAGCTGGCACCTAAATATTAGAGCTAGCACTATTACAGTTTTCTCATAAATTAATATTTAATAAATATCTAAATGTCTCATTCTACTGCGCATGAACCATGATAATATTTCACACGCTCCGCCCATTCTTAGGGCTTATTGTTAATCTACATAATATGTAATTTAATTAAAAACCGAAATTAAGAGTTAAATACAACCTTAATGTAGTTGTTTTACCAACTTAACAATAATTCGCATTACATTTTAATTAGGTTGTTTTGCTAACTTAAAAATAATTCAAATTTAAGCGGTTAATTACCAATAACAAACTTAAGTATAGGGTTGGCTACATGTTGAAGTTTAAGTTGAGGAGGAGTTTAAGGGTTTTTCCGGTTTATCTTCAAAGCTCTAGGTTCAAGAACTTACAAGAACATTTTATCTTCGATGTATGGGACAAGTTGTGCAATGTCAAGGAATATAAGATTTGCAGATATTATTAAATGCTATTTTTATTGTTGCTTATTCCGATACAGAAGGGCACTACAATGGCAACCCGACAATTTGCAAAATTAATAAAATGTGGCTTACTCAACGTATATCAACATGAACAGTTGAACAGTGAACAGAAAAATATCTCAACCCAAGTCTAAATATTTGTAAAACGAAAATCCGACGTAAAGAATATGTGTTATGTCATTATCCGGATATGTGCCGGATTCAAAAAGTACAGGTGGGTTTTTTATGAGTATTAGCTAACTTTTCATGTTTCTAAAAAAATCATTGTATAACATGTTCTAAATTTGATGAAAAGAAAAAAATTTGCGAATTAACCGAAAATGAAAAAAAAACTATAATTATTGGCATTTAATTTTCTCTTGCAAGCTGTTTTAAGTACCCTAAAATGAGCCTTTCTTCTTCTTTTCTGTTCCATGTACAGTTCCCCGAACGTCAGCGATCAACTTGGCAGAAGCCAAGGTGACATACCAGGGAATTACTAATGGAGTGGTTTGCCGTTGCTTTCTCCATAGCCCAAAGATCGATAGTAAGCTTTCTAGATCACAACAGTGTAGTCGGCGCGACCAAGCATTGAACCGCGGTCTTCCGCATCTCAGCATGTCGATTTAAGCCTTACACCACACTGCTGTAAAATAAGCTCAGAGCATATTTTTTTATGTAAAGGAGCTTTTTTTTTTTGCGTGCGTCGGGAGTGGGGAAATCTTTCTCTGGCTTGTTGAGCCATCACAAGACACCACACATGGTGGTAGTGTGGGGTTGGATTATTCCGACCCACTAAAACCCCACTCCGGTTAGACTGGAGGCGTGGTATTACGTAGTATTTCATCATCGCCTCGCAGTTTTTTACGCTTCAGATGGTGACGGGCTTCTTCCGCTTATTGATCTTGAGCTTTTCTATCTCGTTCTTCTCTCTCTTTGTTTCGCATGATGTTTGTGATCATAGCCGAAATTTTATTCCAATTCTCCTCTGACTGCAGCATAATGCCCACCATATTGTCCTGGCTGAATCTTTGCGTGCCCACCGCTTTGGCTGTATTCGATCTGTGGGTCTCCCACTCCTGGCAGTGGAGCAGAGTGTGGGCAGCGTCGTCGTCCTCTTTACAATAGAAGCATTTGCTGCTGCTCATCCTGCCTATTCTGTGAAGGTATGAACAGAAGCACCCATGTCCAGACAGCGCTTGAGTGAGGTGGTAAGTCATATCTCCGTGGGTTCTTGTGACCCACGGGTACAGTTCCGGGATGAGCTTCCGCGTCCACGCACCTGTTTCCGCCTCGGTCCATCTTATTTGCCAATCAACCATTGCTTTAGATTTGTTGAGAGCTTTGCCCGTGGGGCCGGTTTTATAGTTGGCTGATCTGTCTTCCGCCATCAGGTCTATGGGTGGCAGCCCGGCTAAGACTAAAACCGCGTTCTCCGAGATGGTGCCATATGCTCGACAGACTCTGATGGCTGCACGTCGCTGTACTTTAGCTATTTTGGCTAAAGTTCTTCACTTGCATTGCCTGTATCCATACAGGTGCCCTGTATAAAATGATGGAGTGCATCACAGAAGCCAGAATCTTTCTTTTTATGGAACTTGGCCCCCCCACGTTTGGCATCAACCTGGACAACGCGGAACAGCATCTATCCGCCCTGTCTGCCACTGCCTGGAGATGCGGTGAAAAGCTAAGTCGATGGTCTATAGTTATTCCAAGTATCTTGATTTCTTTCTTGGGCTCTATGCGGTGATTACCCATGTTGAAGACGACTTCTTTGATCTTCCGCCTTCCAGTTATGAGGGCTGCTTCTGTCTTGTAAGGGACCAGTTTGAGGCCCATGGTCTCCGTCCATTGTACTATGGCCTGTATGGCATCGTTCACTGCCACTTCCAGGTTCTTTTCGGTTCTCGCCGCCGCCAGCATGGAGATGTCGTCGACAAATCCTACCAACTCTACGCCCCCCGGCAGAGAAACGGACAGTACCCCGTCATAGAGTATATTCCACAGCAGGGGCTCCAACACTGACCCCTGTGGTACGCCGCTCGTCATTTTTATGCGGCCGGTATACATTGCCTTCTCTACCAAGAGTTCGCGATCGCTCAAATAGCTCTCGATAAGCGTTACCAAGGCCGGATCAACGTTTCTCTTCTGAATTTCGTTCACGATCAAACTCCAGTTTGCCGAGTTAAAAGCGTTCTGCACGTCGAATGTTATCAGAGCCACAATCTTTCTAGTCCTCCAAGTCCCGGCTCTAGCCTTGGCCGCGCCTTCGACCAGTCTCTTAACGGCATCTATGGTCGACCGCTGTTTCCTAAAGCCGTATTGTTTTTGGCTAAGGTCTCCCGACTTCCGGATTTCTTCTGCCAGCCTTATCTGGATTAGTCGCTCATAGAGCTTGCCCATAGTGTCTAATAGGCAAATCGGCCTATAGGAGCTGGGCGTGTCAAGCGGCTTATCACCCTTTCTTATCAGGACAAGCAGTGCCCTCTTCCAGATCTTCGGAAAATCTCCGTGTTCTGCACATCTGTTTAGAACTTGTAATAGTACTTCCGGCCGTTCTTCCGCCACGATTGTAATCACTTCACTAGGGATACAGTCCGGTCCCGGTGCCTTGCCGTTTGGTGCGCTTCTTGCTGCCGCCTGCAGCTCCGCCTCAGTAAAATGCTGGAAGGGGGTCGTTGGTGTTCTTGTTTCCCAATCTACGATGTCGTGTATAGGGAATAATGTATTCAAGACCTTGGTTATCCGCTCTGGGGTCAGCCCTGGGATTTAGCCGGTTCTGAGCTTTTTTGCCACGATTCTATATCCCAGGCCACATACGTCGGCCTCGGTGTCTCTAAGGACTTCCCCCCAGCTCTCCTCTCGGCTTCGCAGTATTAGTACCGCCATTTCTTTCTTCGCTGTTTTGTAACTTTCGTGGGCTTGTTCTGCTGCGATCGCTTGGTTTCGTCCTCTTTTCCGCTTATAAAATAAAATTTTTTTTTCATTTTCTATAGTATAATTTTTTCAGATTTTAATTTCTTGTTTATTCAAATTTTTCTAAGTTCAACCCTGTTCAATGTGAATATTTGTTTATTTTGGTTTCTTTAAATATTATGTTTCTTTGTAGTATGTAATTATTTACTTAACAGTTAAAATTTATTATTTTAACATTTTGTTAGGTTTTATTATCCTAATAATGATGTCAGGCGGTTGTAGAGATCAACAAAAAAAATTTAAATTTTGTATACATGTGTCTGGAAGCCATCAGAAAGTATACAAAAATTGAAGAAGTTGATTAAATTTATTTTAAATCAGGGTACAGGATACAGTTTTCAACATGTTCAACTGCTTTAAAAAATCTAAAATAATTCATGAATACTCTTCAATCCTTCTAAAGTGTGAATCCATAATTATTTAAGTACAACAGTTATTATTTTTTATACTATAAATTGGTATCTAAACATTAACATAAAAAAAAAGTGTTTTAGCCTAAATTTTAAAAATTAAAAACTGTATAATAGTAACAATCAAATTATTATGGATTGTCGTCATGGATACCCTAACGTTCAAGAAAAACCAGGTTTCGATCGTTTCTACCCAAAAAAGTAGAATTATTGGATCAATTGAAAATGCATAACTTCTAGGAGAGGAAAATCAAGAATTTTTATGAAAAATAAATCGAAAATCATTTTGAATGCACAAATAATATTATTTTTATTCAAACAAAAAATTATAAATGGAAAATATTATAAAAATTATAAAATATATTCAGAAAATTGTCCTCTTTCCTATAGTGCAAACAAAAAATTTTAACTGAGTGGATTAACTGACAGTAACCTAAAACGTTCATTTATTTTCTAAAGGGCTAAAAATATGTTCAGATAATTAAAATATTTATTTACAAACCTTAATGCGCTATTAGAAGCCTCCTGGATAAAAAAACACAAAACTTTTAAACTGCATTATAACTGACACGCGTTTTTGTCCGGTTGATAAGTTTTTAACACTGTAACTCAAGAATTAACTGGCCGAAGGAGGCTAGAGAACACTTGCAAGAAACCACCTGTACTAAGTTTTTTTAGGTAGAAAACCAGCGCCCTTATCCTTTTCGATTTACTTGAAATTCACAAGTGAAATTTCGCTTAAGACGAAATCGTCCCAGTGCGACCGTGGAGGGTTAAAAAAATGCTTGTAAACTACAAACTAACTTCATATTCAGTAGGGAAAATCAATTTAAAGAAAAATAGTTGATGACCTGACATGAATAGAATTTTTGATTATAATAAACGATGTTTTTGCGTGTAGTCATATTCGTTCGGCCCGTTCTTCGCGAAAGTGATAATAAGTAATAATAAATACCCGAACATAAACATTAACCATGATTCCAATAAGCGACGTGCACGGTATTAGAAAACAAAAGTTTTTTAAGATGCGACTTCATCAAAGGAACAACCAGAAATTTTTTGTTTGTATTGCGTGTAGAAGTGGTCAAGTTTTATATAGTAATTTGAAAGTTTCATGAATTTTAAAACTGCGCTATTTGCCAATAGATGGCTCGGACTCATAGTGAGTATCTCATATTACCTCTAGATTTACAAAAAAATTAAAAAAAAATCCCTTTTTCTCTTTCCACTTGTAAAATCCCTAGATTCAGGGAAAATCCCTAGACATGGCAACGCTGCCTAGTACATGTCTGCCATGGATATACGTCTTTACACTGTAAGTTGCGACTTCTAAATTTGAATTTAGCGCCAACACCTACTCATCGATGACAAGGAAAAATAGTCATGAACCACCACGTTGTGTAATTACCTACCGCACGCCATCTAGTAACCCGTTCTTTCTTCCGTTGTACAAAACAAAATTGTTAACATAGCTGAAACAATACAGATGACCGCTCCAAAAACAAGAGACGATCATAAACGCACAACACAAATAAAATTACATATATTTGGGTTATGTCAAATCTTTTATTTCCTGTTTAAATTTGGGTTCAAGGATCAAGTCTGAAGCAATGAAAAAATTATAATTTATTTTCAAACACCCTGTATTTTAATAACCCTGAATAATTACTTAATTTGGTGATCACGGTACTTATTTTATATCGAAATCCTGTGTAACTTCAGTAATGTAAAATTGCATTCTTAGGGGTCAAAAGTTTATATTTTATATAATTTAATTGTGCACGGTTGGGTCAAGATTATACTTTGTATAATAATTATATTATTGTTTGTCGAAACTAAAAGTCCATTTCTTTAGTTAAAATTACACCTGCAAATGTGACTCAATTAAACCAAGCAGAGATCGTTATTTAGATTTGAAGTCTCAGGAGAGCGGGGGGGGGGGGTTTAAAGATGTATTTAGACTCAGAGCTTTTTGACTCTCGTCTGGGTGGGATTTGGGCATTCTTCTAGATTTTTCTTCTAGACAATCTACTCTAATATTTCAAGGAGGGTCGGAGGGATTTGTGAATTTTCTTCTAGAGTTCTTCCAGAGTAAAAGACAAATCGTTCAAATAGAAATTACAATCACGTTCAATTCAATTAAGCATAATTAGTAATATGCATCTCAATTGTCATGGGTTTTGAAATCATTTTCAACTTGTGATCGTTAGAATAACTAGAAAAACCATTGCAATCAATTTACATACAAATAAAAGTCATCTGCAAAGTATATGGAATTTCTTCGGTCGTTAAAATAAAATTCAAAATGCAACATTTGATACTTTAGAAAATACGGTTTCTTTGTATAGTTTTAAAGTAATAAAATATTAAATTCCTGTTCGGAATGTGATTTTGTGAAACAAAAATGCAGCTGGTTACCAACCCTCTAATCGGTGTCGATTTCACTTGTTAACACAAAGTACAATCTCAAGAAACCGCCTACGGTAACCTTGAAATGCTCGTAAAATTAACACGCACCCTAAACTCAATTATTTAAAATAATTTAACGGTCACAAAAAAATTACCACTAGTAAAATATTGTTTCAACCATCACCCAAAATTACCACTAACAATGAATATGTTTAAATAATTATCAACCCAAAATTACCCAATTACACCTATTTTAATTATACTGCAATCAACTTTTAATAATGTTAATAATATAAAATTACTTCAATCTTTACCGAAATATAACCCATCTAATAATTAAAACATTTTACTTCAATTGTTTAAATATAACCAACTCAACCCTTGATAACGTAATATGCAATAGTGCTCCTGTTTTAAACAATTGAAACTAAAGAATAAATTTAATTACCAAAATTCACCTAATTTAGATCTGACGTGTACACAAATATAATTAATATCAATATTATGTTTAATTGAAAAGTTCTTACCCAAAATTGTTGTAAACTATTATTTAACTATTTTTTTAAACAGGACTATCTCGTTTGGCTTCTCAAACTGTTCCTCGTAAAACTTAACAAACCGTCCCTTCCTAACTTAAGTTTTAAATCCCTCGGATAGCGTCGGAGTAGTCCGAAACAAAAATTAATATATAGGCAACCCAACAAGCTTACTATCTGGGATATTGTAATCTTACAACACCTAAAACTAAACGTCTAAAAACACTTACAACTAAGTCAGTACGCCTAAATTTTTACGCCTAAAGAATTTTACACCTAAGGTTTTTTACGCCTAACATCATGGACATCTAAAACTTTTACACCTAACGAAGTTACGCCTAAGTCTTTACACCTAAAAGAATTTACGACTAAAACACATAAAGTGGAAAAAGCAGCCCCTGTTCTCCAAATCGGGAAATACATGTATAAAAGCGTTGATCTGAGCCTTTTCGAAGTCTGTCACGATGGAGCTTAGAGCAAGATTTGGATTTATATTCTTGAGGGCTTCAAGAACTCGAATGTACGTCTCTTGATGTTTGTTTAGAAGAAGACAATATCCGGAAGGGATCACATTGTGATACTTAACGCCATGAATTGTGAAGAGTTGTTCAAAGAGTGGCGGAACAGTTTTAAAAGTACCATCAGCATACCAATGCCTACAACTTGCCATCAATTTCAAACCGGTTTGGCTGCCAAAAATCAATATGCGATCTACTCCATCCACTGGCGAAAATGAGAAATTTTTGCATTGTGCCATTTAAATTGATTTCAGTTACATGATTCGGAATTTGAAGATCGGAAAGGTTTCACGGTGTTGGAAGTCCAGTCCCAGGACTGACGTGACTTGACGTGTCCGCTGAATGTTGCGCTTTAACAATGCTTTTGAAGGAAGCGCGGCTTGCACGGCAGCTGGAAGTCTAATGCTGCAATTGGCCATAATCTGTTGGGGGGTATTTTGAGTGCTTCGGGATTTATCCTTGATCTCTGTCATAACCTGCCGAGTTTTAATCTGTGCTGCTCGTGACGCGTGATTGTGTTCTCGATCGCTCTTGTAAACAACGGATTCACCTTCTGTATAAACAACTGCTGGACACTTACTTTTGAAGAATTCTATACATTTCCAAAATGTTTTCCCAGCGACATCCCTGTTTTTGGTATAGATAAAGTTTTCATAAAGTAATTGATTGTTACCTTTTCGACTTTTGATGAATGTAACAGCCATTTTTTCAGCTTCGTTTTGGTAGATATATTCGTTCAGGCACTGTTATAACTTTTTACCATGAACACTTTTATACATATGTACAGTTTGTGGTATTTTTTGGCAGTTGGTACCACAGAACATAGGAATACGCCCTTCTGCGCCCGTACTGCAAACTAAAATTTTAGCGCCATGTTTGAATACCTCTTTATAATTTTATACAAGATTTTAAAATTTTAAAAAATGTATTTATAAATTTTCTATAATAAAGAGAGGTAATCAGAAAATATATAAATAAACTTCTTGAGAATTTAAAATAATTATATGCTAAATCTGACAACGATTGCTTATCAATATAAATTCAGTCTAATTAAAAATGTATATTTTTTTTATAAAATTAATTTTTTACATTTTACATCTAAAAAAAAACTTATCACATGTTAATAATCTTAACTATTATATTTAAAAATGTATATAAAATTGTTGTGTACCGAGTAAAACTAAGTAATATAAATTGCTTTTATTAAAACTTTAATTGTAAAAAGTAAAACGTAAATTCTTTGTACACGAATTGTAAGGCAGGGCAGCCAATTCTTACAATACTAAATTCGCCAACCATCTACCGTAAAAATAACTAAAATTGTACAATTCAAAAAGCAGTAACATAACATTTCCTCCCTTCGTAACATTTGTTTTTCTTTACATTTGCAGTCGGTCAACAGGTTTGCGAACTCGAGTAGAACGTCTCAACATGACTGGTTCATTATCTACAGGCATCTGTATAGACCTATTCGCATACCCATTTTCACCTGAACCGCTACCAACAGTAGTATCATTTACAATGGCTTCATCAGTAGCTGTATCGTTAGTTACAGAAGTATCAGGACACTGTACTTTTTGTGATTCCGATTCCACAGTAGGAACAAAAGAATTAAATGTAGGTAATAGTGGAGTATTTTGACCAATTAATCTTATTTGGTTCAAATGTCGTTTCCAAGTTCTTCCGTCATCTAACTTTATTAAGTAGTGTAATTTACCCAATCGCTCAATTACTTTACCAAATCTCCATTTTGCCTCGTGTAAATAATCACGCACAGAAACACGCGAGTTAATATCAAAATTTCGTATAGGAATGTGTGATTGCAGTGTTGCATTTGTTTTGTTTTGTATCGGCTTTATTAAATCTAAACGAGTACGTATTTCACGGTTAAACATGAGCATAGATGGTGAAACTTTAGTAATGCTATGAGGCATACGTCTGTAATGTAATAACATTTGATTTAAAGCTTTATTTCTGTCTTTTTTATCTGGCTGTAGTGCTCTAATTGACTGTTTAAGAGTCTGGACGCATCTCTCAGCCAATCCATTTGTGGCGGGATGATAGGGCGCACTTAAACAATGTTTAATACCATTTAATCGTAAAAAATTTTTAAATTCGGTTGAAAGAAACTGTCTACCATTATCACTAACCAATGACTCTGGTATTCCAAAACGTGAGAAAATATCTCGGCAAACTTTTATAGTAGTATTTGTAGTCATATCTTTTGTTTCAATAATTTCGGGCCAACGCGAATACGCATCCACCAATATAAAATAATAAGAACTGTAGAATGGTCCCGCATAATCAATATGAACGCGTTTAAAAGGTATATCCACTTTTTCCCATGAATGAGTAGGAACGATTGTAGGATTATTTCTGATTTTGTTACATTGTGAGCAATTGTTAGCTAAATACTCTATGTCAGAATCCACATTTTTCCACCAACAATAGCTACGAGCTAAACCCTTCATTTTGACGATTCCAAAGTGTGCAGCATGTAATTCGTCTAAAATGCGTTTTTGTAATGAACTTGGTATCACTACTCTTTGTCCACGTATTATACAACCCTGTTGTAAAGAAAATTCATTTTGATCAATACCAAATCGTAAACCTTTTTCAATACTTTTACCCGTTTGTAATGCATGTAATAAAATTTTTAAATGAACATCATTCTTAGTTTCTGAAGCTAATTCTGAAATTGTAATTGGTAGTACTTCTATCTGATTCATTTCAAATAGATCTGGTTCATCAAAAAAAATAACTAAATTTTCAGATTTATTTGGTAATCTTGACAAGCAGTCTGCATTGCTATGCATGTCGCTTTTTTTGTATTTAATGTCATAGTTAAAAGCTTGTAAGTAAATAGCGTAATGTTGCATGCGCGATGCTGAAAGTATGGGTAAACCTTTCTTTGGATTAAAAATTTGGAGTAACGGTTTATGATCTGTGTAAAGCGTAAATCGATTTGCGTACAAATATTGATAAAACTTACGTATTCCAAATATTATACTGTAAGCTTCTTTGTCAATCTGTGGATATTTTTGTTGCGTAGACGACAAAGTTTG
Organism: Cantharis rustica; assembly: GCA_911387805.1. NCBI lineage: Eukaryota > Metazoa > Arthropoda > Insecta > Coleoptera > Cantharidae > Cantharis > Cantharis rustica. The sequence continues at coordinate 33,383,587 of OU426880.1, forward strand.
TGAAGCAAATTGTATTGGACGTTCTGTCCCATCTGGGTATAAATGTGATAAAACAGCTCCTACACCATAAGATGAAGCATCTGTCGCCAAAATTAATGGTAATTTAGGATCGTAATGAACTAAAATTTCTGATGATTGCATTTTTTCTTTAACTAAATTAAAAGATTTTTGACATTTGTTGTTCCAAACAAACTTTACGTTATTATGAAGTAATTGGTTTAGTGGAAACAGAATTGTACTTAAATTTGAAAAGAATCGTCCGTAGTAATTTACCAAACCAATAAATGCCTTTAATTCAGTTTTATTTGTAGGAGTAGGTGCATTTTGTATTGCTTCTACTTTAGCTTTCATTTTATGGATACCATCTTTATTAATCATAAAACCACAATATTCGATTTTATCCGCAAAGAAAATAGATTTATCTAAATTTACATGTAAATTGTGTTTATGTAATCTTTGTAAAACCTCTTCTAATCGTTTAAAATGAATTTCATCAGTTTCGCCCGTTATTTTTATATCGTCTAGAAAAACTGTAGTACCTGCAATATCATGTAAAATATTTTCCATCTGTCGTTGCCATATAGCGGGTGCAGAGGAAACCCCAAACATCAGTCGGTTACTCTGGTACAATCCCTTATGGGTATTCAAGGTAAGCAAATGCCTATCTTCCGGAGCAACTTCCAGGTGTAAATAAGCTTTACTTAAATCAATTTTCGTAAATTTCTTACCGCCAGCCATAGACGCAAATAATTCGTCAATGGTAGGTAAGGGATGTTCGTCTACTTGGAGAAATTGATTTAACGTAACCTTAAAGTCTCCGCAAATTCGTATTTTATTATTTTTTACTACAGGTACGATTGGAGTAGCCCAATCTGACGAATTAACTTTTGTAAATATTCCTTGGTTAACTAAATTATCAAGTTCAGTCTCAATTTTTGGCCTAAGCGCAAATGGTACAGTTCGAGCTTTAATAAATATTGGCTGCACGTTTGGTTTCAATCGTAATTTGGCTTGTAATCCCTGAATTTTACCTACACCCGGTTTGAAAATTGTTTCGTATTTAGTAATTAAATTTTCCACCGAAATATTACTTGTAATAGAATTTAACTTGTGAACGTTTTCCTCCCATAGATCAAAATTCATTTGCCTAATCCACTCTCTACCTAGTAATGGTTCTCTATTAATTGTTACAATGTATAGATTTAAATTGTATAAAACCTCTTTGTATAACACACTGCAACACACATATCCTAAGACGTTTAAAGATTTACGGCAAAAAGTAATTAACCTTAAATTTGTATTTTGCATAGGTAAATTTGGAAAAAGTAACTGATATTGTATCTTACCCATTACCGATACTGAAGCTCCACTATCAACCTCCAATTTGACCCTTTGACCATTCAACATAAGGTCTGTATAAAATTTATTACGAAATTGATGGTGTTCTGTGGTTTCCAGTGTCACGATCTCTTCTGTATCCACCAAATGTGTGCCAGCTCTACGTGCTTTTGTACAAACGTTTTTTAAATGACCTTTAATTTTACAAAAATTACAAACAACGTTAATTTTTGGACACCTGTTTGCCAAATGATTTAAATCACCACACCTGTAACAACGTGTGTTAGTATTGAAAGTATCTTTACCCTTTTCTGGCTTCTTTCTTGCAGTATTTATAGTAGCATTGTAATTCCACGTCTTCTTCTTCTTCAACGTACTTATTGTATGCACCGGCGTATCCTGGCGATGTAATTGCGCTGCATCTCGAGCTGATAATTCCATACTGGCAGCTATACTAAATGCGGTATCCAAAACCAAATCTCTTGTTTCCAGTAGCCTGTTTTGAATTTTTTCACTTCTTAATCCGAAAACGAATTGATTGCGTAAAGCTGTTTTTAGATAATGACCAAATTTACAATTTATAGCCAACTTCTGTAATGCTGTAAGGAATTCTTGTACACTTTCTCCTTCCAATTGTTTTCGTTGATGGAATCTAAAATTTTCAGCAATTTCTAACGGAGCAGGACTGTAATAGTCTTTCATTAGATCAACCAATTCCGAATACTGTTTTGAATTTGGATCCTCGGGAGCCAACTTATCGCACAAGATATCATAAGCTTCAGGTCCTATGTAATGTAGTAAGTAAGGTACCTTTTTTGTAGCATCAATATTAAATATAGTAAAGGCTCCTTCCATGCGTTTAACCCATCGTTCCCATTGAAATTTGGTATTGTCGAATAATTCGATGGTGAACACATTTTGTGTGGTGGCAGTAATGGTAGTTCCCGTAGCCATAATGAATGTATTGTAAGTAAATAATTGTGAAAATGTAAAAAGTTTCTTGTAAAATTTTCGTCGTATATATGATTAAAATTTTTCTAATCTTGTATGCAAAGCAATTTTCTGACCTTGTAAATTTTGTCCACTCTTTGTAACTCAATAAATAAAATCTGTCTTCGCTTGCTTGTAAATTTATTTTGCTTGAGTTCGAATAATCCTCGTCGCCAATAACTGTTGTGTACCGAGTAAAACTAAGTAATATAAATTGCTTTTATTAAAACTTTAATTGTAAAAAGTAAAACGTAAATTCTTTGTACACGAATTATAAGGCAGGGCAGCCAATTCTTACAATACTAAATTCGCCAACCATCTACCGTAAAAATAACTAAAATTGTACAATTCAAAAAGCAGTAACATAACAAAAATCTTTAGGCGTAAAGACTTAGTCGTAACTTCGTTAGGTGTAAAAGTTTTAGGTGTCCATCATGTTAGGCGTAAAAAACCTTAGGTGTAAAATTCTTTAGGGTTAAAGACTTAGGCGTAAAGACTTAGGCGTACTGACTTAGTCATGAGTGTTTTAGGCGTAGTGGTTTTAGACGTAATGACGTGATACCGTCTGCCATACATTATTAAAATCAGCAACAAATTATTTTAAAATGAATTACACAAAAAGAAGCTATTCGAGCATTTTACGCGACGTCGGAAATAGATATGTGCAGGTGCATGTTTGCAAGTTGTAATTTAATAGTACTACTGCTTGTTTTTATCGCGGTGCTTGTTTCTTCATAAATTTACTATGATCATGATCTATGACTAAAACACACGTCAAATAATTAATTTAATAAAGCCTATATCACTCGACGATAATGTAGCTATCTATCAGTAAAAGAATTTTTAAAATCGGATCATTAGTTCCAGAGATTACCCCTGACACACAAACAAATTTTACCTCTTTATAATATTAGTATAGATTTTACAAATTTTTTTTATTGTAACCGCGGGATGCGGCGGGATTTTTGTTTGGCGGGGTTGTGGTCGCGAGATTTTATCCCATCCCGTTTTAATTAGAATATCGTTAGGTCACCTTTAGTTGTATTAAAATTTTCTTGGTAAGTTAGCTTTCCCTTTAACCGATTTCGATGAAATAAAAGTGGAAACCGGTAGGAAATGCACTGCTATCAATAGGTCACTATTATGTTTATCGTTAGGTCATCATTAAAGTCCGGATAAAAAAGCATAAAAATTTAAAAAAAAGTGCTTAAAAAGCATCAACTATTAGCACAAAAAGCATAAATTTTATAAAAAAAAGCATTACTTTAATTAAAAAAAGTGCAAAATTTATTAATAAAAAAATTATTGATATATACAGGGTGTCCCCGTGACCGTGGAGAACCTTTGAAGTGATAAAGAACACTTTTTTAAGACAAATTTTCAAATAAAATTTTTGTCCAAGTCCAAACCCTTGGGGGTACCTCCCTTTAAAGCAATTTTATGAATTTCGGATTTCAAACGGCCATAGCTCGAATTTTATTGATTTTTTAGGCTTAATGGTTTAGAACTTTTTTAAAGATTATTTGCTTATCTACAAATTAGGTTATAACTCCATATCCTTTAGAATCAACGAATTTCGAGTTATAAATTAAATTAAGAGAAAAAAAAAGGAAGAAAATGTTAACTTAAAACATTTTAGTTCTAAAATGTGTTTGTGCATGTTTTGGTTTTTCTAATATTTTATTTTTTTTTTATATTTCTTGCGAACTATATAGATCCTACTACATTAATATTGTTACGAATAAATGCAGGGTAAACACATTTTTATACGACGAATAGATCGTCCCTCTAAAAGCAGAAGGTCGTATGTAACAAATGTAATAGTATTGAGTAAATAGACGCTAAAGTTTTTAAGTGCAGGTGTTGCACGCTTGTATTAATCATTGAAAACAGTTATATTTCAATGTCAAACTTGGATACAAATAAGACTTTTTGCCATTAAAATAGAGCAAAAAATTACGAAAATTTTGATACCAACCAACGAAAAATTTACAAATTGTTACATACGACCTTCTGCTTTTAGAGGGACGAGATGTTGTTGGGAGAAAAAAAACCATTGAGAAACAATACGTGCAAGGTGAAAAATATAGTGTGGCATATAAACACGGTGTATTAACTAAATATAGTTATTGTTTAAATTTTTCTATTGCTGTTTTAACTTAAATATAAATAAATGTCTATTTTATTTTCAAAAAAAGAGATTTTAAAAAATCTTCAAAGTTTTAAAACAATACAGGAAAGCATAAAAAAGCACAAATAAGCATAAAAAATCAAAAAAAGCATATAAAGCTCGCGTCACACGATGCTTGTTTTCCTGCATGTTTCCTTGCTTGGTGCCGTGATGGGTGCGCTGATGGGTGCGCAGTTGCCGTGCATGCTTTGCTGCATGTTTTCGTGCATGATTTCTCTGATAGAACCGGTGCTATTTTCTGTGATGGTTTACGTGCACGTTTTCAGCGCTAACCAATGATAAAGCCGCATCGTACGAGTACTACCGAGAAATGCCGAGTTTCAGTCGAGTTTGAATTGAAATGATGTAAACAAATAAGTTTATTAGGTTAAATAATAACATAATTTATTTTAATATTAAAAATAATAAAATATTTTTATTATATTGGTTATTATTATTGCTTCTTGTTATTTTCTTTATTTTATCATTTTTTCGAAATTGTTGTTTCTTGGTTAACCATATTTGAAAGAGATTATCATTTTAAATCGGTAGTTCGATTTGTGTATAATTACAATTATATTGTTTTGTGTATTTTGCACAAAAATATGCTAACCGCTAATATTCTACGATAAATTTCTATTAAAAGGGCGTTCATTTTTACAAACTTAAGACTGTCACTATCACTGCGTACGCATTGAAGCTTGAAACCATGCTTGCAAACCATCATGCACAAAACCCGTGTGAAGCCAACCATGCACAGGAGCCATCATGCTAGGTACCATGCACAGAAACAAGCAAGGAAACCATCAGCAAAACAAGCATCGTGTGAGGCGAGCTTAAAACATGACGCCAAAAGGATCCTTCTTTGATAAATCGCTTAGATTATTTAAAAAATTTGGGCTGCTTCGAGTTTCCAGAAAAAGTATTATAGCTACAAATCCGGACTCTAATCATCATTAATTTGTTTGCAATAAATTAATTACAATTTTATGTTTCTATTGCGCTTCCGCTAAACAAAAATATTAGTGTGCAAAATTACATGTTGGGGGTGCGTTTACTCACAATTATTAAAGACAATAATAAACACTCTTTTGACATTTTCCATAAACATACAGAAAGTAACATAATTATTCCTAATAGCTCCGCACATGCTTTTACACATAAAATTGCATCTTTCCGCGTTTTTCAATCGCTTAATTGGAATTCCCCTAAGTAACGTAAATTTTAAAAAAGAATTAGACAGAATTAAATATATCGCGATCTCTAATGGATACCAAGTCACTCTTATTGATAACTTATTACGCCAAATTAAACAAAAAATTCTATCAAACTCAATATATCCCAATATTTTTAAAAAAAACTAACGCGAATTTCAATGTCATTACTTTTCTCGGTAACAAATCAAACAAAATTGTAAAATATTTAAAAAATAACAATTATAACATTGCTTTTAAAACAGCTAATAAACTCAACAAATTTATTAATAACGCGAAATCAAAATCAGACATGTTAACTAAATCAGGGGTTTATGAGCTCACTTGTGAGTGCTCTCAAAAATACATTGGTCATACCGGTAGATCTTTTAAAACACGTTTTGATGAACACACTCGATCCCACAGACTTGCAGATGGAAAATCGACTTTCGCGAAACACCTAATAGACACTAACCATAAACAAGGGGGATACGAAATTTTACACGTTGCACAAAAAAGTAAAAAACTGGAATTTTTGGAAGCTATGGAAATTAATAAATTAAAATATTCATCTTTATTACTTAATAGTCAATCTGATTTAAATAATTCACGCCTACTAAACATTTTTAATAAATAATACTTCCCCCCCCCTTCTAACTTACCTCACATCTACTTACATTTTTTCCCCCCTTTTTTCTTTTTTCTCTTTAAATTTACACCACCATCTAGTAAATTCACACATAATTACTTTTTTAAAAATTACCTCCTCTTACCCCCTCCACTTTTCTCTTGCAATTTGTCGATAAATACGGATTTTTCTCCTTTCTCCTTCTAGTTCATCGCCTGATGATGTCATAGTATGGTGAAAACGTTTGCGATAATATACATACAGTGTATTTATATATTGTGATAACTTAAACATTTTAGTTTTCGAAAAAGTGTTTTGTGTATTTTTTGGTTTATGCTAAAAATTTTGATATGATTAATATCGAGTTACAGTACTTAAACCACTTATCTATTGATTAAATTAGGTTATAACTTATATTATACTTTACTTTATTTATTTTTATTATACTTTTCTTGCGAACCCCATCTCTTAGAACTTGATATCGAAGTCTCTTTGATTTAGATTACAATAATATATCACAATTCGTTGGGCTATAATTGTTTAAGAATCACACAGGAATGTTAATTCGACTACTTCGTAAGAATTGAATAATTCAGATATAAAATTGAAATTATTTATTTCAAAGTAAATTTTTATACAATTAACATTACAATGGCCGGACTTGGCTCATACACGCTTAAAATATATTATTTGCTGCAAATATACACGTAAATTTAAGAAAATACATTAGATCCAAACAAACATTATTTGATGTAACAATATATTATTTCATTGAAATAAAAAGGTAAACTTAAGATGAATTAATAATTTATTTAAAATTTAAATTAAATTCAAAAAGAAAATCTACTTAACTTAAACAAATATTGAATATATTCTATTTAAAAATGCAGGAATATCTGTCTGTTTCATTTGAAAGTCTCTGAAATAGTAATGTTTGATTCAAACATATAATTTTTTTTTTATTTATATTGCTAATATCAGCAATCAGAATAATTTACAACAAATAAATATTATAAAGTTTCCTATGAGTTGATTTGTTCTCTCTTGTCATGCAGGGGAATAGGCCCATCGGCATTACCCATATCCATAGTTTATTTTATTATTTTTTTTTTTCATTCTCGAGTGAACTGCCGTAGTGTACAGACGTATATACTTAGGAGTCTTTCTTAGGAAAACCACTGTGACTATATCGAGCGATCAGCCAGTTACGAACAAATTAATCAGTTTGAATATTTTCTAGCACCAACTACAAACGGGCCCTACCAAGGAGAGCACGATAAAACCAACCACAATCACGAAAGCAAAAACCAGGATAACCACTGGAACGGACGAAGCGTTCCAGAAACGGCTGAACACCATTCTTTGTAAGGTCAACCTACCAAATAAAGTCCCAGACACCGAAGAACAAATCTACAACATTACCACCCTCATGCCAGGATCAAGATCAACCTCACTGCAGGCTCACACGAGCAATCAACCCGAGCCAACCCGACTCATGGAGACGGAGACAGACGAAACACACCAGGTCCCCACGATGGACGTTTTCAATAAATACGGAATAATGACCACCATCCCCGAAGACGCAGGACAATGGACAGAAGACGCCAACCACCCAAACCCCAGCCACAAAGGATGCAGCCAAAACCTCTTGCTGCCCCTGTATCGGCAGCAGCAAGGACCACAAAAAAGCCACCGCCAATAATCCTAACACATCCCATCTCAAATCCTATAGCATTTCAGGAGCAATGCAAGAAAATTACGAAACAACCAATCGTATACCAGGCCATAAGAGGGCACACCTGGATCTACACCAAAACCAACGAAGATTACCATCTAATAAAGGACGACCTATTTAAAGAGGGAGCGCCCGGATACACCTTCGCCCGTCAAGAAGAAAAAAGCACCAGAATGGTCCTTAAGGGTTCTCCATATGTTTAATTTACAATTAACCATGAATTTTTAATTTTAAATTATAACGGTAGAACACCCTGTATATGTAATTTTATTGAAACTAATTTGCAATATTCAAATTTACTAATTCAACAAAATGTAAAAATATATTAAAACTTTAGTAAAGACGACGACAGGGTTGCACGTGCACCAAAACAAATGCAATATCACAAAACTTACTTTATTGTAGGAAACAAATACAATTAATTTATGCATATTTGGCAAGGTTACAAATCCTTTTAAATTATAATGTAATTACCTATTAATATCTGTATATAAATTTGTTAATTTAGCATTTGCAAAAAGTATGTAGTGTATAGAGGAACAGCCATGTATTAAAAATTGAAACGTAGAGACATTCCCGTCTACCAGAGGGCGTAGCAAAGCCATCTATCGGCCGGGAACATTTTTATATTAAATAACTAAATATAAAGTTAGCTACTATATCGATAATTGACCTCCGTGAAGTTGGCCTCCCATCTGAAACATTTTGATATAAAAAAATATGGAATCGTTAGGTCATCGTTAGGTCTCGAAAGGTCACCCGGTTTTATCGTTAGGTCATTTTTAGTTTTATCAAAAAAAATTATTCAAGTTTTGAAAAATTTTCTTGGTAAGTTAGCCTCCCCATTAAACGATTTCGACGAAATAAAAGTGGAAACCGGTAGGAAATGCACTGATAAGGATTGGTCACGTATATTTATCGTTAGGTCACCTTTCATTTATTTGCAATTAATTAATTTCAATATCATGTCTCTATTACGCATGCGCTAAACAAAAATATAGTTGTGATGAAATTTTTCTTACAAAAGTAAGAAAAATATAACATTTTGATATAAAAAAATATGAAATCGTTAAGTCATCGTTAGGTCTTGAAAGGTCAATTGGTTTTATTGTTAGGTCACTATTAGTTTTATCAAAAAAAATTATTCAAGTTTTAAAAATTTTCTTGGTAAGTTAGCCTCCCCATTAAACGATTTTGAGGAAATAAAAGTTGAAACAGGTAGGAAATGTACTGATAACGATTGGTCACGTATGTTTATCGTTAGGTCATAATTAATTTGTTTGTAATAAATTAATTACAATTTTATATTCCTATTACGCTTGCGCTAAACAAAAATATTAGTGTGTGCAAAATTACATCTTGGGACGCGTTCTTGTCAACTCTTGACTTGGTGTGCGTTCTCGCCAACACTTTTGTACATAACATGCGCTCTAAATGGTTAGAAAAGTTTTGTAAGCGCGGAACTTGAAAGCAGCTATAAAGCACAGAAATATTATACAAAGCAAACGTTTTCACTTCAAGAGATGAAGCGAGCAAAATTCTGCTTTTATCGTTCAAAACGCAGGAAATGGGGCGGGGAGAGATATTTTTGAAGAATTGCTTTTTTTAAGGGGGAGGGCTAATAGTTTAATAAGACCATAAAGTCTTTTTTAATTATTGAAAAATATTTTTAAATTAGGAATTAGTTGTAAGAATTCATAAGCTCCTGGGCTTTATGGTCTTTTTAAATTGCATAAGCCGGGACATCCTGTTTAGGAATTATTAAAAAATAATAAAAAATAAAACCAACTCGGTAACTACTCAAGAAATTGTAATTAAAAAATATTTTTTAATTAAGAATTAGTTGTAGGAATTCATAAGCTCCTGGGCTTTATGGACTTTTTAAATTGCATAAGCCGGAACCGGGACATCTTAACATAATAATTTTATCTTCAAAAGGATTATGAGAAAACCCATATTTTATTTTAATTAACAAAAGAAATAGAAGTTAACAATAGAATCAATTGCCTCGATCTCATAATAATTAAAAATAATAACATGCACTCTTTTGATTTTTTCCATAAACCTACTGAAGCAACTTTTTGAAATTTAGCAATAAATAATTATTTGCTTCAAATAAAAGCAAATTTATTGAAAACATTATTAAAAATAGTGTTAATGTTAAAAAAGAACGAGTTACAATACTAAAATCATTATTTCTCATAAAGTGTTTTATTATTTCTAATAAGAAGATACACTGTATCTACAATGTATACTACATATCCCACATATCTATATCACATATCATATACTACATATCTATGTGGGACAGTGCAGCTGCTGTATGGATTAAGTGTTTTGTTTCAACACCCCGTGCATTAGTGAATTATAATATTGTAATTGTGGATCACCGTCAAGTACATCAATAATAGACGTTACTTAAATAGAAGATCTTTGCACTATAAACGTTTTGATTACGCTCTATAGTTGCTTTCGAGTTCCGCGCTTACGAAACTTTTCTAACCATTTATAGAGCGCACGTTATGTACAAAAGTGTTGACGAGAACGTACACCAAGTCAAGAGTTGACAAGAACGCGTCCCAAGATGTAATTTTGCACACACTAATATTTTTGTTTAGCGCAAGCGTAATAGAAATATAAAATTGTAATTAATTTATTACAAACAAATTAATTATGACCTAACGATAAACATAGGTGACCAATCGTTAGCAGTGCATTTCCTACCTGTTTCCATTTTTATAGTGACCTAACAATAAAACCAATTGACCTTTCAAGACCTAACGATGACTTAACGATTTCATATTTTTTTATATCAAAATGTTATATTTTTCTTACTTTTGTAAGAAAAATTTCATCACAACTATATTTTTGTTTAGCGCATGCGTAATAGAGACATGATATTGAAATTAATTAATTGCAAATAAATGAAAGGTGACCTAACGATAAATATACGTGACCAATCCTTATCAGTGCATTTCCTACCGGTTTCCACTTTTATTTCGTCGAAATCGTTTAATGGGGAGGCTAACTTACCAAGAAAATTTTTCAAAACTTGAATAATTTTTTTTGATAAAACTAAAAATGACCTAACGATAAAACCGGGTGACCTTTCGAGACCTAACGATGACCTAACGATTCCATATTTTTTATATCAAAATGTTTCAGATGGGAGACCAACTTCACGGAGGTGTTGACTACAGTACCTTCAAGTTGGGTAGAAGGCAATATTTTATATTGGCCTTAATAATAACGGTTTAGAAGCCATAAGTTTACGCCACGATCCTCTTTCGCAGCCAAACAAGAACACGTGGATAAAATTTGAGTGTGCAATGAAAAGGTACGGTATAGCCACCTTGGAGGAAGGCTTAAAATTAGAAAAAGGTATGTGTATGCAATCGGACACTGAAGACGATTTAGTAGCAGTAGAGGTTACTTATCTATACGAAAAACCAAAGGAAAAATAAGGACTACAAAACCTAATTATAACCACTTAGCAAAGGACATCTTGAATATTACGGTAATACTAATTATATTTCAGAATTTATGTTTAGTTTTATAATTGCTGTAATTTATTATATTTACATAATATATAGACTTCAAATACGACAAAATCATCGGACGAGGTTGATCGCCATAGCACCATATATGAAAGTTCGCATATTAATAACAGTGATCCGAATTATTCTGTCAATGACGTGATGCTTGTAAATGTAGATTTTGAAAATATAATCCAGCGTTTGGAAGACCGAATTGGCACTTCATAAGAAAAGCTGGATAACGTAACAAAAATGACTGACAAACTCAATTCAAATGCTGTAGAAACTAAATTGATAATGCAGCAACTCATATCTTTGATTAGTAAGGATGAAGATATTAATGTAGAACCAATAAGTAGTACAATAGACAAAGAATAATTGTGGTTGCTTCAAAACAACTTACTTATTGCTAATTTAGAAGTACTCAATAATATTGAAAAACTATTGGATGAACAGCATTTTAATAGTGTTTTTGTAGAGTTTTTATCGAAGTTCTGTGACAAGAGCGGCAAAAAAAGGGGAACAAAATTTTCTACATAATTTTTGATAAATTAATCGATAAAAAATTTGCTACTACATGTAATTGGTCAGGAAATACGCACGATAAAGAAAAGAAAAAAATCGGCTTTAATTCCTTTCCAAAAGTCATCGAGACTTTCCACGCAGTGGTTCGATTAGCAAATTCCGAGTTTCCCTACAATAATGCGGTTGAATTTAAAAAAAAATTGTTTAGAAATAGTACAAACCGGTAATTATAATAATTAAATTTTGTATAAATTTAACGTATTTATTTTTTTTAGTGCTAAAGCAGAAGGTAAACGAAAACGTAACAAAGATCACGATACTGATTAATAATATAATTTATTATTAAGTAATTTTAGTGCTATGTGTATGTTAATATTTTTAATTTTTATAATTTATTATATAAACTACTTACAATATAATTCTTTATATATATAATTGTTTTTATTTTAAATAAAATTATTTTAAACAGATATCCAACGCGTGCATTAATGGTATGAAAACTGTTCTGCTGTTATAAATGATTGCAACCATTTTACATTTTATCTCACTTATAGGATACAACTTTGGTTTATCTTCTTTACACAAAGAAACAAAAATATTTAAGTATGATGACTTAAGTGGGTTTTCAAAGAAGTTTTCTAACTTTCTCATAGGAGCTCCGTATATATGCACGCTATTTTGAAATATAGTAATATAATAATATTGAAATATAGGAAATATAAACTTGATCGCTACAACATCATTACTTTTGGTTAGTATCCACTTATTTGCAATATCAGCTTTTAATATTAACCCGTCTGCCAATTCAACGCTTTGAAAACATGTTGTACAATAAGTTGGTAAATGTCTGTCTAACGTATATTCAGAGGCGGATTAAGGTACCTCTGCGCCCTTAGGCACACATGTATGGTGCCCCCCCCCCCTTAATAGAAAATATAAACAGTTATTTTTTATTATTTTATACATATTGCTGTGTCCACTCCACACCAAGCGGTAAGAGATTGGTTGCGTATTTGCGTATTGGTTGTAAAATTTCCGAAAATCAAACACTTTTTTGATCGGTGAACTCTGTTCTGTGGGAGCAGTCAGGCTTACTCAAGGTCGCCGATTCAAAAAATTTGTTTTTTCGAAAATTCAAATTACCTCTTCTCGGAAAATTATTAGCAAAATTCAATTTTAAAAGTATTCGTTCCAATTCAATTTAAAATGGTATCGTTAAATTTTATGATACCGGTCCACAGCCTGGCTTATCAAACTGCGTAGTCGTTCCTTTAATAAATTTTCATCCAATATTTAAAACATTTAATATAACTCCAAATTAATCATTTCCAATAAATAATCGTTTATCCATTAAAAAAATTCTAAAACTCAGAAAAACAAAACTTTAGCTGCGGCCACTTTTGACCAAAATAATCTCATAACAAAATTCTAATTAATAATATTCGTATAAAAATAATAAATTGTAAAAACTATTCGCACAATAAGAACTCAAGATCAACGGAGCAAAAATCTAGTCCTCCACCGTTTTCGCCAAAGAACGTGGCAAAAAAAGCCCCATCCCAACTCAACTCTTAGCCAATCTTCTACATTTTAAAATTATACCATCTAATTCAGATTTAGAATTCAGAAAATATTAACAAAGCATCAGGGGCGGTTAAATTACCGTAATCTAGCAATGCGCTCATAGATTTCTCAAGGTGTAAGTTTTAAAAATGTGCTAAAAATTGAAAAGTATTTTGTAATCAGTAAATAAAAACTCAGTAAAAAAACTATAGGTAATCATTGTATTTTTTGATAATTTAATTTTTGAGAATGTAATGTATTTTGCTTGGTACATTGCGCCTCTTTTTTTCGTGAGCCCCTAAGCACGAGCCTAGCTAGCCTAAACGGTAATTCGTCTCTGCATATATTACGTTAACCGACATAGCTTAGAGGGTTGGACGATAGACTTGTGATATGAAGGTCAGTGGTTCGAGCCTGGGTCGATGAGGTAAGTAAAAAAAATTTATTTAATAAATAATTGAAATTATTACAGGACCGAAGACACCTCCACCACCAACAAGGAAAGAATTGATAATTTATATATATTGAGATGTATTTAAAAGAAGGTGAAAAAAAAGAGAGTAGTGAGGGAAGAATTATAAACCAGGTCCCAGCTGGATTTTGGAGAGAAATTGATATCTCAAAATTTAATTAAATAAAAAGAAAAAGAAAAGGAAAAAAACGATTAATTCCGAGAAGAAGCTCTCGAAAGTATAAAAAATAGAATTGTTGAAGGGGTGTAGAAGTAAAGTTTGGCAAGTGGATTCCTAGAGAAGAAATAACTGTGGCGGAGCAAAGAACGGCGGCGATAGTAGAAAAGGAGGGAAAATAGTAAAAAAATAAGGTATTCCGTTAACGGTATATTTAAAGTTTAATTTTATTAGTTTAAGTTTCTGTTTCTGTTTATGTTCATGTTGTTTTATGTTTATAGAAAATAAAGGTACGGTGATTAACCACATTCAGTTTTATTTTCAAAATTACAAACGTTTAGATTGGTGACCAAAACTCCAAGTACCACCAGAGAATTTATCTGGTTGAAGTGTAAAAAAACACGACAATATATATATAAAATTTAAATTAAAAATTGCCTATCATCAACATAAAAAAGCGCTTATAATAAATATGTAATTCAATAATAAATATTGAGTAATGGTAATTACTAACTAACAAAATATATTTTTATTTATAAATTTATTTTATAAACAATTAAATTTCAAAAATTTGTTTTTTTTAGCTGCGGCGGCCAGCTAAATAGCGTTTAAACTAGTTTAAATTGCTAAAATGGCCTACTATTTTTAAGCAAATAGCCAGCTGTTAAAAAGAAATTTGCTTGCTGCCAGACAGCTAAATAGCGTACTTTTAGCTTGCTGTTAGACAGCTAGCTATTTGCTTAAAAATAGTGGGTCATTTTAGCAATATTGCTAAAGCAATATGGATGCAATTTAAACGCTATTTAGCTGGCTGCCGCAGCGAGTATGCTGCCATATTTTGCTATTTAGCCACTAGTTAGTTGTTTTTTAGCAGCAAAATGCTCAAGGCCGTAAGCCTGCAACTTACAACTTTCAAGAATATTACAAGACGAACTTAATTATTATTGCATAAAATTATCAAAGCTAAAGAGTCAGTAGATTGTTCACCTGCATTTCTTATCGGTAACAAGACTTGTCTGTGATACATCCTGTTATAACACCATATATCATAATTCCATAATGCACGGCTTGACCTTTACATATAACTGGCTTTATCGTGTAATTTGTGTTCGACCACTGAATTTGAAATTTTATTTACTGTATTCAAAAACTTGCTAAATTTCAATCTCATTTGTCGTTAAATGTTAAATGTGTAGCAAATATTAACATTTTATAATGTTGTACAAATTTTGGTTAATTTTTTATAATAAAATGTTTTTTTACAAAGGAACTCTTTACTTTTCCTATACCTTGTATGTATCTTGGGCGTGTTCGTGTAAGCAACTCGTTCTGTCCACTACCATTTGACTTCTGTACGTATCCAGTGGCACACGTTTTCTGGTTAAGCAACTTCTTCAAACCATCTAGTGTAAGTTAATTTCCCAACTTGATTAGATTAAAATTCTTCAATCTCGACACCGTCAATCCAGTGTTCAACAATATCCAAATTAAGTAACTTTACTTTTAACGTAGGTAAGTAAATTTTTATTCGCAGCTAAATTTTTATCATTTTTCAATATGTAGCGGTGTCTCAACCTTGACCTTCAAATTATTGCACTCACGTATTTCTCAAATTTAAATATTTTTCAGCAATTTTACGCTGAAATCCACGACTCGTTACAAATATTCTCTTCTATGGCTCGGAAACTAATTTTCACTTATTCAATAAGCAAAGATTTTACAAATCGCAAATCAAAAACGCTCAAACGCCAATTTAAGCGTCCACTGCGTCTTCAAGCCGCTATCTCCTCTCTCTCCTGCGTTCAACCTCTAGAAAATTCATACCCGGTAAGTTCTTCAATTACGTACAGGAAGTTGCACAAATTAATCTCTCTTCTTTTTCGTAGATGGTTATCAAAGTACAACACAAATATCACTACTCCAAGTTTTATAAAATTTTACAGTAAAAATAATGTGTCATGAAGGTCTTTAAAGTATTAAATTTAGCCTTTTTAATTTTCCTGTGAATAAATTAGAACGTATTTGCAGTACATAAAACAAATAAATCGACCACGATCTGCACTGGCGGGTTGTCTGCACAAAAAATCACCACAGTATACATATTATCTTAAAACCAAAACATTATTATTCTGACGAAGGTGACACAACTCACCGAAAGCTTATAAAATAAAAATTTTATTTTACGTTTAATTAACTTGTTTACTTTTAAATTTAATTGATACAAAAATATTATATTATCCAATTTAACAAGTCATACACTTGAAATCACAGTACTGTGATTTTAAGTAGAGAAACTGCTATGTTTCATTTAAAATACGATGTGTTACAGTCAAGTATATGTTATCATTATTCTAGGCAAAATAGGCTTTTTAATCAAAACTACAATGCACTACACCCAAGTATATCGTATTTTCAGTTTCAATAAAGTAGTTTTTCAACTTCAACTTCCATGCACTGCAGTCAAATATAAACTAAAACACTTTTTTTTTAATAATTTTACGGTGTATTTGCTGATATACAAACGTATCTTGTATTTAAATCCAATAATATTTACTTAATGGAAGTAAATAATTTTCTGTGAGTAAAAAACAAAATCAGATCTTGATAGAAAAAAATATGATTGATGATTAAAATTGGTAAAATTGGTCACAATAAATTAAAATATTTTTTTGATTGTCAATATTATGTATCACCAATGAAATTAAAAAGTTAAGACTTTATTCCGATTCTGTGTCGGATAAATTTAAATCTTGCGACAAGAAATTATTTATGTTAGAATTGGTTATACCATTAGAATAACCATTACTTGCAGGTTTAACGACCTCGTGAATGTCCATATCATTATCCGAACTTGAAGAAGAACTATCACTTATTTCACCTATATATATGTCACTTTCTGTCATGAATGATGGCGGTTTGTCTTGTGGTTTTTGACTAGACGACAAATGATTATGAGCTTGTGGCGCATTTAAAGTTGTATTTTTAAAATCGGTATCTCCGATCATGGGCATACTGGCCAATAAACGTGGTGGATGGACTCTGAAAGAGAATTAATTTATTTGCTAATTCTAACGCTACAAAGAGAGTTCTTACTTCATATTTGGATGGTGATCTCGTTTCGGAGTGGAATAATTTAGACTATCCTGTATCGGAGAGCTAACTGGAAGGTTAGCTGGTTTGGAACAACCCCTGGCTACTCGAGGCTTACTCGAGATACGTTGCCCACCCACAACGGGTCGGGTCTGAGGTCTGCCCTTACTGAAAGTGTTGGGAATTTTTTGTGGTATTTTTTCGTGACCTCGTTGGTCATTTGCACCTGTAATTAAGTAATATTAGAATTTTGTACGCAAATATTTGTTTCTTACCTTGGGGCAAATGTGGTTTAATAGATTCATTCCTCGTTTTCTTAACTAGAATATTACTGGATAATTTTTCTAGAGTAATTTCACCGGTAGCTTGATCAATTATTAATATGCATTCTTTTTGATAAGGCCTATGGGAACCTTTAAACACTGTTTGAGGTACATCTGCACCATCTGGAATAATTTTTATTATACAGGGTAAATCAATAATACACTGCATCATTAACGTCGGAGTATTGCTTTATAACAGTGCGGTATCAAGTTTAAATCGACATCTTACAGAGATTGTTGCCTCAGGATTTTACATATTATTATAGTCAAAGAAAAATAAAATAAATGATTGTAAAGAGGTCGACACCATTAATGCCCGTACCTATAGTCAATGCTTGGCTGGAGCAAAACTTGAGCACGGTTTAAGTACGAAATCAACCAATCACGATCAACAATTTCGTACTTAAGCCGTGCTCAAGTTTTGCTCCAGCCAAACATTGACTACGGGCATAAATCACTTTGTATATTTTTACAAATGAACAGTAATACTAAAAAAGCAACGCTAAGGTTGCCAATATCTTTTACTGTGCATTTGTTCGTTAACAATTTCTCTGACCTTGTCCGAAACAAACTAAGAAAAGTAAAATTTTCGTTCCCTTTAAGACGGCTGTATATGTACAATTCACTAGAAGAAATTTTACCGATTGTCACTATTTCCGTCTGCGCAATCAGTGGAAACTAATTGAATAATACAATAAATATGCATTTTTATCAAATAGCGTTTATGGTGGCGAGAGGGCACTACCGTATAAAGATTTTAATGCGCTTTCTTATTATGCAAATATATAAGGTTTATTTATTAATTTTTTTCTTAATTTCTTGGTGAAAAAAAGTGAGTTATTTTTGAGATTTGTCTTATTTTTGGGATTGTGAGTATTTATTTTGATTAAATAAAGTGATTTGATGCGAATGCATTATTGCGTAATTTTGGATAATTTTTGATATTTGGAATTGGAATAATTTTTGATACGTTGCTACCGAACGGTAGTTGATTTGATTGATTTGGTTAATTGGAGAGAGATAAGTTGAAAGTATTAAATTGGATTTTGCAAAGTTAAAATTGAAAAATTAAAAGTTATATTTGCACGAGCGAATGTGCGATGGTGATAACAAGGCGCGATTTGGATAAGCGTTAAAATTAAAAGTACAAGCCCAATAAAGTTTCACATTAAATTAAATTTGAATTTATTTACGATACAAAAATTGGTTTTTGAAGAATTTATTATTTACTTGCGTTTGGAGGAATTTTTATTTTATTTTGAAAGACATTTTTTTGGAATTTTGAAACCGCCCCTGAGAAGTCTTAGCTCTCCGACTTGTAAAGCCGTAGAGATTGATGATTATTTGCCGTTTGCCACGCATTCGAAAAAATATCAGAACAATATAGAGATATCGTTACCTTAGAGTTACACTGTTGTATGTAACATTTTTCTTATTTTAGACTTTTTAATGTTACAAAGTTGTACGTAACTTACTCTTTGTTTTCACAAAATAACAAGATTGTATCGTACATCCATCGACCAATGCAGGCACAATTACATAGTTGCATGCAGTTACAACTTTGTAACCTTAAAAAGTCTAAAATGAAAAAAATGTTACATACAACAGTGTAACTCTAAGGTAACGATATTTAAAAAAAATTTAACTTTAGTAGTTTGTATATTCATGGAAAGTGATTTGCAGGTTATTAGAATGATAAATTAAAAATATTGAAAATGAAATTTTTTTTTTAATTTGTTAATGACTTTTCATGAAACTAGATTTTTTTTCGAATCATTTACTTTAAACCGCATTAAATTCCGTGCATTAGTAAAAAAGTTAAATGAATATTCGTTAAAAGTTAGATGTAAAACCTTCTTAAATGTCAATCATTAAACTCTAGAAGCACTATTATTTGCAATTTTTGGTAAAATTCCCTTTGAGAATAAATTAACCAAAGCTTACCTAAGTGGGGAACGGTAACTGTTACTTCTTGATTGTTTCCAACCTCAACCGATGCAATTTTATTTACATCAAGAGACAAAGGTTTAAAATCATCTAAAACCAATCTCGATTAGTACACGAAAACTCTAGGAGCAAATCAACTTACATCGTATGGTATGAAGAGCAGGGCCTTTCGAATTGATAAAACTCTGACCCAATTTCAACGGTCTTGCTTCATTTCCTAATCCAAATTTGTCTGCCATTTTAAACTAGAATACGATTTTGAAGAACTGTCCTGAAAATTAAAAAATATCAAATTTTTGGTAAAAATATAACAAAATATTTAAAAAAAAACATCGCAATATCTTAAGCTAATTTTGCGCTGTAAATGAAGTTTTGAAATAGGTCCAAAAATCGCACCCTTAAACTTTTTAAATGATAATAATTCTTACCTGAATTACTTATTAACGACCGTGTGTGTGATATTCTCAACTGGAGTGCTCAGAGGATAATGAGGTTTTTCCGTACACTTCTGTAGGCTCCTTGAAATTTTAGTGGCACCCTGTACATGGCGATTTAATAAATTAAACCAATCACGTAAGCGCACCAAATTTAAGCCGTCTAAAAGAACCACAAGCTAAAGGGTGGGGACAAAAAGAATTTTTAATGACAATCGGCCATGTTGTAAAGTGTTCTATTGGTGCTGTCAAATTTCTTACCTGAATTCTTACCTGAATTACTTATTTACGACCGTTTGATGTTCTCAACTAAAGTGCTCAGGGTATAAGGCGCTTAATCCCAGTTAATCCGTAGACTTCTGTCGGCTCCTCGAAATTTTAGTGGCACCCTGTACATGGCGATTTAATAAATTAAACCAATCACGTAAGCGCACCAAATTTAAGCCGTCTAAAAGAACCACAAGCTAAAGGGTGGAGACAAAAAGAATTTTTAATGGCAATCGGCCATGTTGTAAAGTGTTCTATTGGTATTGTCAAATTTCTTACCTGAATTCTTACCTGAATTACTTATTTACGACCGTTTGATGTTCTCAACTAAAGTGCTCAGGGTATAAGACGCTTAATCCCAGTTAATCCGTAGACTTCTGTCGGCTCCTCGAAATTTTAGTGGCACCCTGTACATGGCGATTTAATAAATTAAACCAATCACGTAAGCGCACCAAATTTAACCTGTTTTTTTGTAATTTATTAATTTTTTTTAAATAATATTCGAAAAGATTGTCGATAAAAATGCAAATTAGTTACTCGAGCGAAGAACCACAAGTAAAAGGGGGAGGACAAAAAAAATTTTTAATGACAATCGGCTATGTTGTAAAGTGTTGTATTGGTGCTGTCAAATTTTGTGATTTTGTCCAAATTGGAAAATAAAATGGATGAAACTAAAGTAATTTATCGTATAGACGACGAGGAGACACCTTATTTAGTTAAAATACCAATATCGTTGGATAAAATAACCTTGGTAGATTTCAAAAATGTACTCAATCGGCCTAACTACAAATTTTTTTTCAAGTCTACTGACGACGATTTTGGGTGAGTTTTTACAGATCAATTGTAAATTTTAGAATTCTTAACGTAATTCTGTATTGCCCAAAGTAGTAATTTGTGAGTAGCAGAAAATTTATCTCGCTCTGCGAGATCAAATAAACAGATGCTGAGTTTTCTGTTTAAATTAATTAATTTTATTTTGACAGTTGTGTATTTTTATAAATTTTATTAACAAAAACATTGCGATACTTTTATTTTCTATATGAAATACTCTAACAAAATACCAAGTATGGATTACTAATGGGTATTTCTAATATTTCTAAATATTACTAATGGGTAGAGTGTAGAATTTATGCACTAAAAAGAACCAAATATATGCACATACATATGCAGCAATAAATACCTGAAATATGCACGTATATGCTTTAAAAATTAAAAGATTATGTACCTGCTAAAAAACGAAAACCTTTAATTTTTTTAATTAATTTTATTGAGAGATTTAATTAGAATTAATAATGAGATTATACGCCAGCCGCATTTTTCTAATTTTTGTCACTTATTGTGCTGGAAGGTCAGTCCTCGAATAACAATTCCCCAAAGCTGTTGGGACAGATATAAGAAATTTTCGAGAAAATCGCCTTTGAAATATTGAAAATGGAACCGTTGAATAAAAAAAGTACAAAAATGCACTGATATGCACAACCGACGAAAATATCCACCTAGTGTTAAAAATATGCAAAATATCGTGGGTATCCTGCAAAAATTCATTAAGTCAATTTTTATAATTTTGACATAATTGAATTTGAAAGTTTGTTATCTCTGAACATCTTTATGTATTTTTGACTTATGAAAAAAATTATCTTGGCTAGTTCTATAAATATGACTTTAGTGCGTTTTTGCAGCCTATACAACGTTTACAAAACAAGAACAGAGCATGATTAACTAAACAAAAAACAACAAAATAATTTTGACTTAATGCATTTTCGCAGAATACCCACGAATGTAGTTTAAAAAGTATTTTATTGAATTCTGATTTGCCTAATTCGGCTTTATCCATATGGATTTTGGTGACATCAATTTTAAGAAATATACAAACGCATTAAATTCTGTGCTCTAATTATGACTAATAAAATAATCCATTTTATTTCCATTGCATTTCCATTATGACGGCACAATAAACGGCAGCAATTAAACTTCTTGATGTTTATTGCAGATGCAACAATAAATAAACAAATTCGTTTTCAATCCGTGCCTGGGAAACTGTTTTTTTCAAAGAATCTTTTTTAAATTTTATTTTCTTAAAATTATAAACATATGCACTTATATGTCTTAAAAATAAAAACATGAAATATGCAGTAAAAATAAAAACATATGAAATATGCACTCTCAAATTTTGGTTGTAAACTCTAAAGTTATAGAAACGCATAGATACAAATTTTTACGACTCTAGGAACAAGCAACAAAAATATGCATTTACATACTATAATTCCACACTCTACTAATAGGTAATCTGAAACAGTTTCATGTAATGCCAGCCCTTCTACCACGATTATTTGAAACATCTTCGGTGTTAGTTCAGATTTGAAAACCACAAGCTTTCAATCAGAAACGACTGGACGACACACCACACTGTCAGAATTTTCAAGTGTTAGTCGACTGCACGTAGCAAGTAGAAAGAGGCCACAAAGACGAAGAAAGCAAAGATTGCAGGTAACAGAATTTGATTAAAGGTGTTGACGTAATTTTTATGATTAAATTTGTAGCCAATGTCGAGAACGAGTACATATTCGAGTATCACCGAATGCACAATGTCCTTGAACATCATTACCGTTACGTTAAATATAGACACAGTTAACTTCTTTCAATTGTTTCAATTGTCGGACAAAGTAATAAAGGCGGCGATGGTGGCATATAATGTTGGATCGATCATGAAAGGGTGAGATTTAATTAGATTTAAGAATATTTTGAACGTTTTCATGGTTATCCATTTTCTTTTGTTTTATTTAATATTCAACTCTTTTTGGTTAACAAACATAGTACGATTAATTATTTAGGAAGAGCCGAATTACTAAAATAATAATTGACATATTTTTAACTTTTAATTCCTTTTTTTGTTTATTATCTAACAGTTGGGTTTGTGTTGTATGGGCTACTCTTACCATGATACTCTTAAATACTGTGTTACTAGAGGGCTCCTATATGGTTCATATCCCTCAGTTTCCAACACTAGAAGTTTCTGTGCATGTTTTGTAGTTGTGATACGGGAAATTGTTGGCTCCCGTCTCGAGTTGTATTGTTGTTTTTTCGTTTGGGTGACTCGGTGGAGATCTTTGTACAACATTATATTATTTGCTATACATTTAACACTTAACGGCAAAAGAAATTGAAATTTAGCAAGGTTTTGAATAAAATAAATAAAATTTCAAATTCAGTGGTCGAACACAAAATACACACGATAAGGCCTAAAAGTGAAATTTGTCGCTACGAAATTTTCCTTTGAATAAACAACATTTTTCGTTATTTACAATACGAGTTTTTATTTGCTCGCAAGACAGACGGGGTGACCCGAAGGAATTCACTACTGAGCGTTTTATTGCTTCCGATAAAACTGAGCCAGCCGAGGTAATTTAAAGGTGGAAAAGGTTTTTTTTAGAAAATACCATCACAATATAATATAGTATATCTTGTACATCAGGCGATCTTATGGCGGCGGCCTGGAACGTCCTAAATATTTATGTATACATTTTTTTATTTGGTCTCCTTCCATACAGAATTTAATCTTAGAATTTAAATTATGTACATTATGTAAATATTTAAAAAGCTCAAATCCCTACCCCTACAACCTGCTACCTAAGTTGGTACCGTAACTTTCTGAAAACTTTTAATTTTTTGTTAGAATGGTTGTTGCCTTTTAAAAAGGTTCATTTTCAGTTGTTCCTTTGTTAAAGGTGTTTGGTTTTAGTTAGTGCAAGTTTTTTTGAAGTTGTCAATATTAACAAGATGTTCAATTGTATTCCTCCTTCGTTGAATTTAAATACAGAAACTTTTCATACGTTGCCCCATCCGCCGTTGGTAAGTCCGTACTAGAGAAGAATGCGGGACTACTTTTCTTGTCCGGTCTCCTCCCGTCCCGCAATGCCGCATCGTTCTGTAGATCCCATACTCCACACATCCCACACATCCCACAATGGTATGTTCTATGTTATGAGTAACTGAAGTTGGTTCGTCAGATATTTTTGTTAAAGATTTAAATTCCTTCAGCAATTCTACAAATACAGGATCTGTATCTTCATAGCAAATTGTTGAAAGTGTTTTAAAATGATCGTGACTAACTTTACCAGAAACGCTTAAGGTAGTGCTATTGTCTATTAAACATTTTCGACGAAGGTCTACACATAAGCTAAATTGATGAAGAAAATCTGCCCCCAATATAGCTCTTTCTACGTCCGCTAATATAAAAGGAAAATCAAATTTTCTTCGTAAACCTAAATTTAAAACTAAAAGTTTTTTACCGTGAGTTAAAATTTTAGTGCCATTTGCGGCATATAATTTAAAAGATGTGGGTGTTAATGTGTTTCCACCAATTGATTTTGGTATGACTGAAACGTCAGCTACTGAATCTACTAAAAAAGAAATTTTAGAATTTTTATCAACAATAAAAAGACGGCGGGTTTGTTGGCTCACGTCAGTAGCAGATGAGACCAAGTGGCCAATTAATTTCCCGACTCGTTTTTGCAGTTGCATGGATGTACGCGGTTTTTAGCTTTGTTACCGTAATTAGAGTGATACCAGCACAAGTCGTTATTATTTGGTGTTGAATTTGACCTAGCTCGAAATCTTTGTTTATTTTGAGAACGTGATCTCTAGATCTTATGCGCCACAAATCATTCACACGTTCAGTTCAAGTTTGCGATTTGTTCAGTTAAATTCGGTGATTGTTTAAAATGAGAGGTTGAAGTTCCCAATGTTGATGTAACTAAGAATAATTCCGGCGTAGAAACTTCTGCAATTTTGTCCGCCATGGTAGCTAATTTTTCAAGACTATCCTCGCTGATTGAAAAAATAGCTTGCATTTGGGATGGAAGTCTTTGTAACCACAGGGACTTAATTGCTGATTTACCAATATCTTTTCCTGCCAACTCTCGCATCTCTCGTAATAAATATGACGGTTTGCGATCACCGATTGACAAATTGTTTAAAAGTTTTTTAACCGACTTTGTTCTCTAACTCTAACTGCATTTATTGACTGTTCAGGTTCCAATGTAATTGATTCGATATTTTCTATTAAAAATCAATTTTTTAATGTGTTTCTAAACAAGTACGGGGTCACCAGATGTGCGTTTCTTGGTTGTGGTTTAGTCAATTATAAACGTACTATTAAATTAAATAACTCAAAATTAAATTTTTTATATTTTATGAGTTTTAATACAATTTTTTGTTTACGTAACTTGGTAAAATTTTTTTATATTATCTTACAACTACTTGATAATCAAAATTAAAAAATTGTCTGTGCTGCTCCGTCACTAACTTTTGAACAAACTACATCTTGGGAATTAATAAGACCAAGTTTAGTAATTAAAATTTTATTTTAATAGTTAGTTATCGGGCATCTTCAAAAATTAAAATGACATAATAAATGGCCATAAAAGATATTAAAAAAAAAAAAACGATAGGTATTTAAATTATGGAATTTTGCAAATTGATGAAACCACATACAATATAATTAATATTATTTAAAAGATACAATAATTATGAATTAACTCGAGAATGAATATTGACCATTTGAAAATCACACACTCTCTTTATTGCTCTTTCGGCATGTATTCTGAGAGTTGCTATTCGTTTGGCTTTCTTTACTTGCTCTTTCGTTAATATTTCTCCTTCTTAAACACTTGGTGGTCTAATTAAAGTGCAATTTCTTGTTGATAGCATTAAAGCAACATGTTTGAAACCTTTGTCTGCCATCACAGCACAGTTTTCCAACAACTTTTCCATAAGTTACTTATTTATTATGTTTTTATCTGAAATTCTACTTCCATATCCATCAGAAATAAATTTGACAAAACCATTTGTTGTACAGCTTATCACAGTGGCGTAGCTAGAAATTTGGTTCGGGGGGGGGGGGCTGCGAGCGCAGCGAGCCGTTTTTAATAGCTCCGCAGGCAAATTTTTTTCAAATTTTCAAGGTCATGCGCTCAATAGAAAGTTAAAAAATTACAATAAAAAATAATTTCTCTGAAAAAAGAGTTTCGTCAGACATTTTAACGTTAACGACAATAATAATAAACACTAAATCACTAAATAAACATTAAAAATTAAGTCATAGAAATTATTATTATTCTAATATAATTATAATTGTAAAATCATTGCGTTTTTTTGTTATTCCAAAAGTATTTATAACCTCTTCTACATTAATATAGGCACATTCCTGTGCACTGCTAATAAAGCTAAACCGCTTAACCTATTCTTGCCCGTACTCTTTCTCAAATTTGGTTTTATTCGTTTTAAGATGGAAAATGTTCTTTCTACAGAGGCTGTAGTAACCGATAATGTTCCTAAAATAATATATATATTCGAAAACATCAATATTAAACTGATTAAGAGCTTCCATTGTATATTTTGGAAGCTGCTCCTTCATGGTTTTTCATTTCTGATGCAAAATCAGCCATTTGCCTTCAAATATAGTATCATTAGTGTTTTGAAAATCATTTATATAGAAATCTATACATGGTTTAAAGTCATTGAAAATTACGAATTAATAATTTCCGGGGGGGGGGGGGGGCTCGGGCCCCCTAGCCCCCCCCCCCCCCTTGGCTACGCCCACTGGCTTATCAAATACTTCATTATGTTACACTTTATATATTCCGACCAAGTGTAGCTTTGGTGTAAAGAATTACTTGGTTTCTCAATTTCTATTTCATAACAATCTATAATGCAATACACATTGCTGTATGTGAATCTAAATGGTATTGATAGTAATCTTTTCACATCTGATGTTGGCCAAAATATCAACGCTTTCATACAGCTATAGCTATTAACGGAACTGACTTTGCGAATACTTTGGAAATTGTGCTAATACTAACACCAAAATCATAACTTATAGTTTGCTTTTTTTAAGAAAAATATTGGAATTTGTACTAAAGCGATAACCTTGAAATGTAAACCAATCAAATTGCTTTGAAGTTAGACGGTAAATTTAACAAAGTTAATGTTTGACTCGAATAGTTATTAATAAATTTTTTATAATAGTTGATGATCCCCAAAAATCCCCTTAAAGTGCGTAGATTGGTTGGCCTTGGATAGTTTTTTATTTCTTGCAATCTTTCCTTATCTAGAGTTACCCCTGAATTATTTATTCTAAATCCCAAATATTTTACCTCACTTCTAGCAAATACTATGGATAGGTTAATACGTACAGCTTCGATCTACACCTAACGAGTAGAGTTGAGTAGGGTGACAAAGCATGATGCAATAAATTTAATTTTGTATTTATTTATGTAAACAAAATTAACGAAGACAATTAAGAGAAGTTGGTTAAAAGAATAAAATGTAAAAATATCAAATTAAAAAAATTTCTCACAATTAGATTTTGATTTCAAATTTATTCTAAGCAACTCGCATCAACAGATGGCGTTGAAACCAGCTTTACCTAATAATGCATTGAAAGTGCCACGAGCTATGCGTATTAACTTATTTACAGTATTTGCTTCTAGCAAATTGACACTTTTGAATATTAAGTTTTAACCCCGTTTCCTCTAATTTTGAAAATATGATTTTTATGTGATCCAAGTGTTCCTCCCAACTTTTACTGAAAATTAAAATGTTATCAATGTAATGGATGCAAAAATGTTTAAACCTCCCCAAAATCATCTGCATTACTCGTACAAGTGCCGCTAAAGACGACGCCAGACCATACGGTACTACTTTAAATTGGAAAACATTTCCTTCTACACTGAATCCCGTATATTTCCGCGAGTTCTTATCTAAGGGAATTTGCCAAAACAAGTTTTTTTTAATTTTACTTGGTAAACAAAGTATTCGTCCCAATTTTACCTAACAACGCATTTATATTTTGCGGAGCTTCATATTGTGGTTTGGTAATCGCGTTTAGGCTTCGTGCATCTAAACATAGCCGCATCAAATCATCTTTCCTTTTAACTACCAACATCGGATTTAAAAATGGTGTACTTGCACGCTCAATAATATTGTCCTCAACCATCTAGTCGAGCTCCTTCCAGACTTGTGTCTTGTAAGCTTGTGGTATTGGGTAAATTTTATACTTAAGGTGGCAAATACTAATGTTATTTGGCCATAAGAACTACTGTCGATTAAAAACAGAGTACAGATGACATATCGTGCTGTAGTTTATGACATGATATTATTTCAACTGTTGTTGATAATGTGTTACAATTAGAAGTGAAAAGCATTTTTAATTATTACACAAATAAATAAACAAAATACGCCTATAGAACGATCTACTCGTTTAGTTATTGTAATAAAAATAGTAAAGTAATCATGCTGTATTTGCAATATGTCATTACAGAAGATATGTAGGGAAGAATACATTTTGAAAATCTGTTATTAATGCCTCCAGTAACAACATTTTTCGTCAGTCTTCTAATGCCTATGTTACTAATGTAATTTGTAATTTTTAAAATATTTCCTAGATGGCGCGTGCTTAACACATTCAGTTTGTGTTATTTTCTAACAACTCTCTTTTGAAAGCGCTGTACAAAATTTGAAGGAGTTGAAAGAAAGTATTGTCTTATCTATGTATATCGTGTAAATTGTAAACATAAGAAGTGATAATAACGTGTCTATATTATACCACAATACCAATCTCACAGTTTTGTCACCTTTTTAAAAACTAAAAATGTGTAGGTATTTTACCCATTTATCATCTCAAAGCTTTATAATTTAATTATTATGTGCAAATTTCTTCAAAAATATTTAAAATATAATTGATAATATTAATGAAAATTTCACAGTGACCACGGCCGACAGGTTGTCAGGTAATTGATCTCGTTATCCGTTCATCTTGTTATCATTTCAAGATTTTTTTTTGTATTAAATTTTATAAATTTTTTGGGTTGACAAAAATGTTTTAATTGTTTGGTTTGGTCGCATAGTTTGCAAAAGACCGTCAACAATAATAATACTGATAATAATAGTATATTATTTAACGAGCATATAATGTCAGTCAGTTACACTCGCCTACGGCTCGCGTATAAACTTCATCCTCGTGAATTATAGCCATTATGTACGAGTCAAATACGACGTTTTATCTACGACTCTGTAATATTGTAAATTTAAATTTGAATATATTGGGCGCGAAATTTTAAATTTAGTTCATTTTGGTTACTTTAAAATACAACAGTTGTAAAACGTAAGTGGTGGGAGTTTTTCCGTTGGATTTGACCGTTAGATGGTAAAAAAGGGTCTTACATTTTTGAACGTTGTGGGAGACGGTCGTTCTTTGTGGATCAGTTTTAGAATATCAAGTAATTGAAATTAAAATTATTTCATATCATATTACCAACAGAATTAAAATACGTAAGTTTAAAATATTTGATTTATTTTGTTAAAAGAATTTAATACAGGATTACGTTAAAATTACAAGTAATAATATCATGACCACGCGGTTAAGTAATTTTTCATAAGAAGTTGAATCTAAGTTTTTATTAATTTATCTTCAGTTATAAGATTTAATTACTGTTCGAGATTGTGATTTATAATATTATCATTTAAAACGGGAGTGGATTATGTAATGGAAGAGATTGATTATTCATAGAATATTTTACCAATGGCGTACCAAAGGGTGGTTTGGTTAAGACGTAAAAGAAGTTGTTGAAGGTAATTTAATGAAGGCGGGTGTTTGAAGTGGAAATATATTTATCGTGGGATAATTTAATTTAGATGATTAAGTGTAACGGATTGAGTGGACGCTTACAATCATAAAATGGCGGTCAATATATGTCGCAGTATGGCTGGTCACTAAAAAGGCGAACTGTAATGGAACCGGAAGTGACATAGCAAATGCTGTGATGTCGCTCCTTTCTTTTTTTCAATGTCTAAATGATGTACTACAAAATTATGATATTTCAGGACAGTTATTGATAATTTTAACAATGTGCCTTATGATTATTTGCGACCACTTATAAAATAGTAACAATCGAATACATTTAACTTAATAAAAATTGAATATAATTAAAATTAAAACATTTAACCTAATAAAAGGTAATACCAATTAAAAACAATATTTAAGAACTGTGTTAACAAAGTTCTTCATGATTATTATTTGCGGCTATAATTATTTGCTAGTTTAAGTATGGGGAATTTATTTAGTTAAGTACAAACGATTTATTTACATTTAAGAAACTGACCAATTAGCAATAAGAGACGTACTAGTTTTAAGGTGACCATCTTAGCTTAAGTGACAAGGTAATATAAGAACGGATAATTTAGAATATAGGGGTTATCATTTAAGGTCTTACGAAATATAAA
This sequence comes from Cantharis rustica, assembly GCA_911387805.1. Classification (NCBI taxonomy): domain Eukaryota; kingdom Metazoa; phylum Arthropoda; class Insecta; order Coleoptera; family Cantharidae; genus Cantharis; species Cantharis rustica. The sequence continues at coordinate 33,414,236 of OU426880.1, forward strand.
ACCAATTGAGTCGAACATCGGTATGCATACATGAACTTCTTACAAATTACTATAAGTTGTGGTTGGTAATATAAATATGAATAATCAATTAGAAAACATTACGATCAGGGGGATTAGCTATCGAACAGTTATTAAATCAAATTTCAAACTAAAGTATTCTGAATTACATGATATCAAGGAGATTAACTTTGCTGGTAAATTGGTTGTCGGACTACCTTTTTTTTTTTCGGTTAAATATATATTCATCGTTAAACCGAATCCTGTGTTTTATTTAATTTGTGTGTACTAATTATTCCTGGTGTCCTAGCAGTGGTTACGCCACTGGACATATATATTTAAGTTTAAGGTTAGGAAGCAAGGTAACTACGTTAGCATTCAAAGAGCCATCCGCAAATTTAAAAGGACTTGTAAGTGTTACTACGAGGGGAGATTACATCGTGCGAGGTTTGTTGACGATCACAGCTTTGGTTTGGTTTGTAACTTTGATTTGAGAAGGCTGTAATTCAAATTGAAGAACTAAATATTACAACTCTAAATAAAAAATTTCATGTTTACAAATTAATTTTTATTTATTAATTTAGAATTGAAATAGAATTTTGACCGCCAAAATAGCGATTTCGGCACCTGTCAAAGTCGATGTAAATCCGTAATCATCCCGGTCATCTTTGAATGTTTCGAAATTTTTTTTGGACATGCGGTTTAGAGAATTTTTTGCATCCGGGTGGCATTTTTCAATATCGATATTTTCAAAAATTTTGCACTTTTTTTTCAACTTCGAAAATTAATTTTTAAAATTATCAAATTACATTTTCTTTAATAATGCATCGACTTAATAATTTTAACGCGTTTTTTATTCCCGATACACAAAGAGTATGATCACTTTATGACTTTTAACGAGAATCTTTATGGATAAATGGATAGCACTGCTAACGACACACCGCGTTCGAATCCCGGTGAAGGCGACTTTTTTTTCTAAAAGAATTTGCAAAGATTTTTAAATTATAAATAATTTTCATAATCCACTGGTACCAGTGGATGTACCAGTCGTAGAAAAGCTGTTGTAATTTACTAATAACCATTTTATAATGAATAACAAAATAAGTCATCGTCAATAGTTTATATATTCTGTACTTACTAGTAAAGTTTAAAAATTTCAAGATGCTCCGCTTTTTTATTAAACTTTTTTAATTAAAATAATAACCAAAATATATATATATAAATTATTTAACAATGCAGTAATATTAATTATCGCAAGTTTTCAAACTTGAAATGTATATAAAAAGTAAACATCTGAAGGTTGAATTCTTTCGCCGGCACCGATTGTCAATTTGAGCATATTTGTACTCAAAACTACTTTCTAAATATGTAAGCGGCAAAAAAAACACGAACTAATGTAGACGTTGGTAAGTTTTGCCGCTCGCATTGTATTACGATCTATTGATGACAGAGTCATCTACTAGTAGCGCTTGATAATAATTCATACTTTTTGCCACCTTAAATGAATTTTCATTTATAATTTCTAATTTGTGATCATACCCTTGAGCAGTTTTTGGTGTTTCATTTATTAAAATGATATGTTTATACAAAATGTTCCTAATGCAATTTCTAAATTCTACCGGGCAATCTAATTCTATGTTTTCTAAATTGAAGTTATTAATATTATTTATCATCATTTCAACATTTTCTTCCTCAACATTATTTTTAACTACTTGTTCTTCCCACTTAACATATTCCCCATTCACCTCAATACTTCTCTCTTCCACATTTATTTTAACTTTAAACTTATTTAACAAATCCATTCCTAGTAATCCTTCCATACTTAATCCTTTCATTATCATCATACCTTCTTCCATACTGACTTTTCCTATCTATATGTTAGCTACCAACATCTTATTAATAATACTTAACTTTTTATCATTAGCTGTTACCAAATTTATGCTTTTTATATTTAAAAGTTTGTTTTTAAAGAATGTCATATTTTTTAAAATTATTTCTTCATTTATGAGAGAGATTTCCGCTCCAGTATCTACAAGACATATTAAAACTACCTCATCTACTTTAATCTTTATTCTGGGTAGAATGTTCGTATCTATATTGTTGGAATTGTCATTATCTACCGTGATAAACTCCCGAGGGTGCCGATAGGAGTTTGTGCCTTTAGTGCATGTAACCTTATTTTTTCACCCTTAGCTCATGAGCGGTTACAGAACGCCTTCGTCACCTACAAAACGATAATTAATTTTCAATTATTTAAATCGTAGGTCGATAACCTCACCTACGTTTACTTTGGTTTTGTTGACATTTATTGAGTAAATTTTAGCTAAGGCAATTGGCGTTCCTTGTTTGATAAGCGGACACATTTTTCCAACTTCCTGATTAGCATTGATTGTGAGAACAGTAGAAATTATTGAGATCGGCTAAAAGTTGTTTATTAAAGTGCAAGTTAGTAGGATTTCACTTACCGTAAATTCGGGATCATTTCACTAGTGATTATTATTTCGCAAAATCGAAGATTCGTGAGCGTTATCTGCTGCGGTAGGATTATTTAGCCACTGGTAACGAGATTGAAATTGATTTGCACCGACCTCAGTTTAGTTTTTTATATACGTCTTATTACTTACTACTTTATCATCAACACCGTTCTTTTATCCACCATCAACACCGATACGTTTATGCTCAAATTGAATTAACACAGAAGCTGCTGTCTGCGATAATCTGTTACGACGTGATAGTTTTTTTTGTGAGGTTAAATCATCAACATTGGTTGTTTGACGTTTGGGAAGACTACTAGCACAGGGCCGTACTAGCCAGTGGTGTACCGCGGGAAACAGGGTGAGCTGCCTTATTTTATATACTTTTTTGTTTGTTTGATTCGTCACGAAGCGTGTGATGATATTGCGCTTATTTTCCAAGAGTTCGGGTAGTGTAAAATTACGTGGCTACGAAGAAGATTACTTTTCGCCAACCTAATTTATATAGCTTGTTTGCCAGAATCGAGGGACCACCTCGATTGTATGATCGTTGTATAACCAACTCAGATCTGAATCGGTTAATAATTCTTATTCAGCTGCGCCTGACCAATATTACACATATTGTGGTGATTCGTTCGATTTCTCTGTACCCAGCGCGGTAGTTTAATTCAATTTTGTTAATGTCTGCAAAATTAAAAGTTTGTTGAAAGGAAAATTACAATAAAGATCCAAAAATGTTACTCACATACACCACACTACACTTAATAATTTTTATGGTAAAAGATAAGAAAGAAACAGCTGTGTGCCACGCGAGTGCTACCGAACGGAAGGACCTGTAACAAAATAAATGTCATGAAACTGTCGTGAAACGTGAAGCATTCGGTATATGGAAAATAAAACTTACAATTTTGGAAAATTTGAAGAGGTTGGCAGGCCTTTTTTGAGAACGCGCTGGTAGTCCGATACGAACCAGAGCGAACCAGACGTATTTTCGGCGTCTGAGATAATTTATTTGCAAATTGTGCAAATAAATTGCATTTTTGGAAAGCGAATCTTACGATTTATTGTTCGAGGCTATTGCGGAAACAGTAGGAGTGATCTTATTGTTTAATTTGGATGAGTTCTGAAAATTAAAAAGTGTTCTCGTGCGTTATCACAATTCGAAGGTTAAAAGCCGACGCCATCTTGCAATAGGTGAAGATTGACAAAGAAATCAATAAAATTGATTTTTTACTTACCGTATTTTCGATCGGGTGTAAAGGCACCAAATACCAAGTGGGAGCAGTTAATCAGCACAATACGAAGAAATATTGAAAACTTTGAGGGCGCTCACCGAATTCAACGAGGGAAACTGCACATCTTGTCAAGCAGATGTGGCTGTGTTCAAGAGCGGAAGTCAAATGACGGTACATACTGCTAACCAAGAGAAGTGGCGATATACAAGGTATTTCGAAAGTTATCTCTTAGTGAAACTAACAGTTTAGATAAAATTTTATAATTAAAAACTTTTTACAATTGTATTACAATATTATGTTCTACACAATTTACACCGCGGCATATAGTAGCGAAATTTAGGATTCTTTTGCGTTACATAAATAAAATTTCGAGATCATACGCTGTGCACAATTACACACAGGGTCACATAGTGAAATTTGTCACTACAGATAATTGTCCTCTCAATGAATTAATAGAATTTTCGTTATTAAAGATAAAAGTATTATTATTTATCAATTTATAAGAAGGGTAAACAAAGAAATAAATAGGAACCGACTACTGAGCGTCTCATTTTGTTCTCCGCTGTAAAAGCTAGCTGGGTAAAATTAAAGATTGTGCCGGGTAGGTATAATTTATATCAAACCTCACAACAATATACTATTTACTTTTTTGCTTGTTACCTACTTGGATATTTTTTTCTTTTTGATAATTTCGTTATTAAATTTGTTTGTGTGCCTCTGTCTGCGCATTATTTTTGAATTCCAGGTATTAAGCGTTCCTATCGTACGCTGTGCTATCTGAACATTTCTTTTTGCATTTTTCAGGGCGAAGAACTTATCATTGGCGATAAAAAGTGCATGGCGCTAATGTTTGAGGTTACCAAACCTATTAGTTTGAGGGATCGGGTATTCACTCCCGATCGCCTAGCCCCCCCTAAATATCTCTACATGAGCTAGGTTAAAAAGCATCGCCAGATCAGAAGCCAGTGGTATAGGTAGGTGGAAGGGACTTAATACGGCTGTGGATTTGCGAGCAGGTTAGGCTGCCGCAATTTGGCGCCCAGCGTGGGGCCAGCGCTTATTGACAGACAGAGGCAATTTAGTTTTCCGGGGTCACCAATTATTTTGGAGAAAGTTGGTGTACGACCTCTTAGAGATAGAGTAACGATTATTAAGGTACAAGCAAAGGTCAGGGGGCTTATTTCAGTAAAATTGTTTTTTTTTTGCGGAGGTAATATTTCATTTAAGGGCTCGGGTACATAGGCGCACGGTATTTAAGCTTTTTTTTAGCTTATAGTTGCGCGTTAGAGTGTACGCTAGTGGAAATAGCCTGAATTTGTTGGTACTCTCCAATTTTTATTTTGTTTTAAAGTAATTGGCGCAACTGTTGTTTTGTTGCAATGGAGGGTTCTAAAATCAAAATTAACAGGTTGTCAAAAGATGAGCTGGTGTATGAGATAGGCATTCGTACGGTGGCAGATTGCAAAGATAGAAATAACGAGGAGTTGCCAAAAATGTTGAGAGCTACTCTCTCGTACAAAAAATTGTTAGACGAGTCGATACCAGCTTGCATTGCTTAATGAATATTCCGGTGACGAGCGAGACGGCGTATTTAAAAAAATAAAGACTAAGTTGACGTACGCGTTAGGTAGGTTAGGACGATTGATTACGGTTACAAGGGAAGACATTAAAGCAAAAGCTGTGTTCAGTACCGACCTTTTACTTCTCACAAATGACGTAAAATCGAAAGGCAAAAAAGTTAAAAAATCTCGTGAAAGTATTCTAGACCTCAGTACGATTAGAACGGCATTACGTGAAGATAACGCAGGTATAGATACTCTCGACAAATCAACATCCGATTCAGAAGTTGAGATAGCGACGCCTAAGCGGCAACGTCTTAAACCACTACCAGTACGAGACTGGGGAGTGAAATTTAGTGGTAAACGATCAGGCGAATCGCTAAATTCTTTTCTTGAATTAGTCGAAGAAAAGCGCGTATTTTGCGGCTTGTCGCGGGAAGAACTTTTTGATTCGGCAATTGAATTATTCTCCGGGGATGCTAGGATTTGGTTTCGGTACGCGAAAACCTGGGTGAGAGATTGGGACGGCTTAGTAGACGCCCTAAGGGATGAATACCTTCCGGTTAAATATGACCAAAAACTTTTTAAGGAAATCAAAAAGCGAAGGCAGGGTAAAAGAGAGCCTATTGGGACGTACGTTGCGGTAATGCATGCCATGTTTGCGCAACTACAAGTAAAAATTCCAGAATCGACCAAACTGGATATAATTCTAGAAAACATTTCACCCCACTATCAACCATATTTCGTATTCGCAGAGGTTAATACAGTAGCGCAACTTACGGAGTACTGCCGTAAGATCGATGATAAACGTAGTATCGCCAATAATTATACGCCACCGCCACATAAACCTAGTTGTTTAGAACCAGATCTGGCGTTTGTAGGTCCTAGTACGTCAGGAAAGGCAACGGGTATCAATAGTTTGGGCGCAACCGGTCACAGGTGTTGAGATAGCGACGCCTAAGCGGCAACGTCTTAAACCACTACCAGTACGAGACTGGGGAGTGAAATTTAGTGGTAAACGATCAGGCGAATCGCTAAATTCTTTTCTTGAATTAGTCGAAGAAAAGCGCGTATTTTGCGGCTTGTCGCGGGAAGAACTTTTTGATTCGGCAATTGAATTATTCTCCGGGGATGCTAGGATTTGGTTTCGGTACGCGAAAACCTGGGTGAGAGATTGGGACGGCTTAGTAGACGCCCTAAGGGATGAATACCTTCCGGTTAAATATGACCAAAAACTTTTTAAGGAAATCAAAAAGCGAAGGCAGGGTAAAAGAGAGCCTATTGGGACGTACGTTGCGGTAATGCATGCCATGTTTGCGCAACTACAAGTAAAAATTCCAGAATCGACCAAACTGGATATAATTCTAGAAAACATTTCACCCCACTATCAACCATATTTCGTATTCGCAGAGGTTAATACAGTAGCGCAACTTACGGAGTACTGCCGTAAGATCGATGATAAACGTAGTATCGCCAATAATTATACGCCACCGCCACATAAACCTAGTTGTTTAGAACCAGATCTGGCGTTTGTAGGTCCTAGTACGTCAGGAAAGGCAACGGGTATCAATAGTTTGGGCGCAACCGGTCACAGGTGTTGGAGATGCGACACCCGAGCGCATTACGCAAGAGACTGTGGGACAGAGACCGAGGAGGGTTACTGCTCTCGTTGTGGGAAAACGGGTGTAACGCGGGATAATTGTTTAGATTGCAATGACGCAAGTATCTACCTACGCAGGGGAAGAGGCATTCACAGTGAATCTAGCAGGGGTCCGGGAAACGGTCCGAGTCGCGTCTAGGTTGTCGAGCTAGACCGACTCTGTACTCTAGATCGACAAAGAATAGCTACATCGATCACGTAATCGATTATATTTTAGAGCACACGAAGGGCGATCAGCGTCCTTATTTAACTGTAGATATTTTTGGATACGAGCTTAAGGGTTTGCTGGATTCTGGAGCTAACCATACCATTATGGGGTCTCCGGGACAAAAATTTTTAGATCAGGTTGGGGTGAAGCTAGAACCCGACGATATGGCGTGCACAGTGGCAAACGGCCAGATTGTACGCAGCGTAGGGAAATGCATGCTCCCTATAAAAGTGGCTAATACCACTAAATTAATTTCGGTTACGGTTATTCCCGAATTGCCACACTTATTGATTTTGGGCGTAGATTTTTGGAGGACGATGGGGACGAGGAGTCCACCGAATTTTTTGAGATAGCCAATGCCATCAAGAATACGGACGATTTGAGCCCCGACAAAAGGCTCAATTGGATGCCGTAGTTAAAAAGAATTACGAGCTTATGGGCGACGAGTTGGGTTGTACTAACGTTGTTGAACATGTTATTAAAACAACAGCCGATCCTATCAAACAGCGTTATTACTCTGTATCACCGGTCATTCAAGGGTACTTAAATGAGCAGTTAGATGACATGATCGCGAAGAGGATTGTTCAAAAGAGCAGTAGTTCTTGGGCTTCTCCGGTGATCTTGGTAAAAAAGAAAAATGGGGAACACCTTTTTTGCGTCGACTTCCGGAAGCTGAATAGGGTTACCGAAAAAGATAGCTATCCCATTCCTTACGTCACGAACACGCTCGATCAATTAAAAAACGTAAAGTATCTGTCTTCGCTAGACGTCAAATCAGCTTTTTTCCAAGTCCCACTTGCAGAAAGTTTAAAAAAGTTTACTGCATTTGTAGTCCCTGGGCGAGGCTTATGGGAGTTTAATCGTCTACCTTTTGGGTTGTCAACGTCCCCCGCTACCTGGCAAAGATTAATGAATAAGGTGCTGGGCTATGATTTACTACCATACGTATTTTGTTACCTTGATGACATTGTGATCGTTACCGATACATTCCAGAAACATTTGGAAATTTTGGAAGAGGTGTTCCAAAGGTTAAGGGCTGCGAATATAACGGTCAAAAGGAAAAATGCCAGTACTATCGTCCCTAGCTTAAGTATTTGGGCTATGTCGTGGATAAGTTCGGTCTTTATGTCGATCCAGACAAAGTTAAAGCCATGTTGGAATTGTCCGCGCCAAAGAATATTAGTAGCGTCAGAGGAATACTAGGTACTGTTGGTTGGTATAGACGTTTTATTCCTGAATTCTCAACCTTAGTTGCCCCATAACCGCGTTACTCAAAAAGGGTAATGAAAAATTCGCATGGTCAGATGAGTGCGAGAGAGCTTTTAGAACAATTAAGGAAAAATTAGTCACCGCGCCGGTTTTAAGTTGCCCAAATTATAGTTTACCGTTCGAGGTGCAAACCGATGCCTCAGGATGGGGAATTGCGGCGGTTCTGAGTCAACCACATCCAGAAGGTGAACGGGTAATATCTTATATTAGTCGCTCTCTTAATAAGCAGGAGAGAAAGTATAGTACGACCGAACGGGAATGCCTCACGGTTCTGTTTGGGTTGGAGAAATTTCGGCAATATATTGAGGGGGTGCCAAACGTCAAGATGATTACGGATCATTATTCCTTCGTCTGGCTCAAAAATTTGCGAGATGTAAACGGAAGGCTGGCTCGGTGGGCAGTTAAGATGCAACAATATGACGTTGAGATAGTGCATCGCAAAGGTAAAGACCACGTTGTCCCCGATACTCTAAGTCGGAGTGTTCCGGTTATTGATTTTGTTAACGGGGAAATAAACGGTACGGCTTATGACGATCGGTGGTATTCTAAAATGAAAGAAAAGGTATTGGCATCACCGTTGAATTTTTCTCAGTGGAGGGTAGAAGGTGATGTACTTTATAAATACTTACCACCATGTCTCTCCCATGTAGTCAACAATTGGGAATGTTGGAAGATGGTCGTCAGAAAGTCAGAAAGGTGAGCACTTATATCAAGTGCACATTGTGACCCTACGTCGGGACATCCGGGTGTTTATAAGACGTACGTGCGATTTAAACAAAAATACTTCTGGCCGAAAATGAAGAGTGATGTTGAACGATTTGTTAAACATTGTACGGTATGTCTCCAATACAAATCTCCAAACAAGGCGCAAGCGGGACATATGCTCTCTCATCCCCTACCTTCGCAACCGTGGGAGACCATCTCTTCAGATTTGATGGGACCATTTCCTAAATCTAAGAGTGGGAATAGATTTTTGTTGGTAGTTTCTTATTATTTCAGCAAGTTTGTTTTGGTGTTCCCTATGAGGAACTCTCTTGCTACCAACATAGTTAAGAGATTGGAAAACAAGGTATTTTTAATGTTCGGGGTACCTAAAGTCGCCATCAGTGACAACGGCCCGCAATACATCAGCCGGGAGTATAAGTCTTTGCTGGAAAGATATGACGTTGAGGCGAAATATACGCCCTATTTCCACGTCCAAAGCAACCCAACTGAGCGTATGAATAAGACCATTAAAGGTATGATAGCCGCGTACGTTAATGAAGATCATAGCAAAAGGGATGAAAACCTTGCTAAAATTGCCTGCGCTATTCGCAACTCAAAGAGCGAAACCACTCAAAACACGTTTTATTTTATTAATTTTGGGAGATCGATGATCTTGTCAGGGAAGGATTTCGAACGTAGAGACATTTTTCAGGACGTCGAAGTCGTTTCCGAAAATTGTCGGGTTGAGGGTGTCAAAAAACTTTTCAATTTTGTTAAGCAAAAGTTATTAACGGATTTGAAAAAAAATAAAAAAACATATAACTTGCGGAAAAGGCCCGAACAATTTGAGAGAGATCAAAGTGTATATCGTACGAATCACGTCTTATCAAGTGCGACAGATAAATTTACTAAAAAATTTGCTCCTAAATACGTAGGACCCTTCTACATTAAACAGAAAGTGTCCCCGTGGACATATGTACTGGTAGATAAGAACGGAATAGGGAAAGGTACATGGCATGCACGGGATCTTAAGGCAGAACCTCCAGACTCGGATTAGATTAGTTAGACTAATAATATATTTCTTTTTAATAATAATAATTTTAACTAGGTACATTTGATTGTTAGGGGAAATTTTTTTAAGACCTGCGGTTGAGAGTGTTACGGGTAACCTTCTGGTGGAAGGGGAGGAAGCTGTAACCTTATTTTTTCACCCTTAGCTCATGAGCGGTTACAGAAAGCCTTCGTCACCTACAAAACGATATTTAATTTTCAATTATTTAAATCGTAGGTCGATAACCTCACCTATGTTTACTTTGGTTTTGTTGACATTTATTTAGTAAATTTTAGCTAGGGCAATTGGCGTTCCTTGTTTGATAAGCGGACACATTTTTCCAACTTTCTGATTAGCATTGATTGTGAGAACAGTAGAAATTATTGAGATCGGCTAAAAGTTAACGAGATTGAATTATCAGTAGAAAATCATTAGTGTTTATTAAAGTGCAAGTTAGTAGAATTTCATTTACCGTAAATTCGGGATTATTTCACCAGTGATTATTATTTCGCAAAATCGAAGATTCGTGAGCGTTATCTGCTTTGGTAGGATTATTTAGCCACTGGTAACGAGATTGAAATTGATTTGCACCGACCTCAGTTTAGTTTTTTATATACGTCTTATTACTTACTACTTTATCATCAACACCGTTCTTTTATCCACGATCAACACCGATACGTTTATGCTCAAATCGAATTAACACAGAAGCTGCTATCTGCGATAATCTGTTACGACGCGATAGTTTTTTTTGTGAGGTTAAATCATCAACATTGGTTGTTTGACGTTTGGGAAGACTACCAGCACAGGTCCGTACTAGCCAGTGGTGTACCGCGGGAAACAGGGTGAGCTGCCTTATTTTATATACTTTTTTGTTTGTTTGATTCGTCACGAAGCGTGTAACGATATTGCGCTTATTTTCCAAGAGTTCGGGTAGTGTAAAATTACGTAGCTACGAAGAAAATTACTTTTTGCCAACCTAATTTATATAGCTTGTTTGTCAGAATCGAGGAACAACCTCGATTGTATGATCGTTATATAACCAACTCAGATCTGAATCGGTTAATAATTCTTATTCAGCTGCGCCTGAGCAATATTACACATATATTTACTTTTTTGCTTATTACCTATTTGAATATTTTTTCTTTTTGATAATTTTGTTATTAAATTTGTTTGTGTGCCTCTGTCTGCGTATTATTTTTGAATTTCAGGTATTAAGCGTTCCTATCGTACGCTGTGCTATCTGTACATTTCTTTTTGCATTTTTCAGCGCGAACAACTTATCATTGGCGATAAAAAGTGCATGGCGCTATTGTTTGAGGTTACCAAACCTATTAGTTTGAGGGATGGGGTATTCACTCTCGATCGCCTAACCCCCCCTAAATTTCTCAACGTGAGCTAGGTTAAAGAGCATCGCTAGATCAGAAGCCAGTGGTATAGGTAGGTGGAAGCGACTTAATACGGCTGTGGATTTGCGAGCAGGTTAGGCTGCCGCATTCATCTAACCTTACTTAAAAATGTTGAGCCACAGAGGTGGACGTACTAGTTCCTTCCTCTCTTGAATTATTTTTTTGAGTCCCCTGCTGTATCCTAACATTATTAACTACTTTCGTATCCTCACTTCTTGCGCTACTCTCGCCGTTGTTTCTCTCTCTAGCTATATCTCCTTCACTCCTCTTTTTTTGTTGCTCCTCTTTATACCTATTTTGGTGACTTCCGTATCCCCTGTAGTACTGTCCTCTACCTATGCCATAGTTAACATTATTATTTCTATACTGGTATCTCTCTACATCCTCGTGTTCCCTATTTGTAAAGTTTTGGTGTCCATACCTATCTTTGTAGCCTCTGTGAGTCTCATATCCTCTGTTGTTTAAATAGCTCGTTCTATTAAGGTTGCTAGGCCCTACTTTATCGTTTTGGGTCTCAAAAGTCCTCCCCAAGTAGGCCTGGCTCATAAACCTTACCGACAGGTCAAATCGCTTCAAGAGTTCCAAAAACTCTTCCATAGTATCAACCTTTTCCACTCCCACTCTTCTAACAATGTCAGACTCAAATTGCTCCGCCATATAACGGATTAAATCTTTCTCATCATATGGCGGTATCATCTGTTGAGCCTGGCTAAGCACTCTGACAGCATATTTTTCCCGCGATCTCTCATAACTTTTGTATTTTCCTGTCGTGACCTCTCTTCTTACCTTACTTTGTTCCGCTTCCCCCCAATATTGTTTTAGGAACATCTCGTTAAAGCCAGAATAAGTGTCAAATTTTTCTTCTACCATGGCGTACCAGGTCTCTGTTTCCCCTTTCAACGCACCCCTGATTATGTTTTTTATCCTATTTATATCCGTTAATTCCGAGAAAGAGCTTGTAACAAATTGCTTCTTCATTACCAGCACATCTCGTCATCGTTAGTTAAAACTTTAAACACCAAATTTTCCATACGGGGTTGTAAAACCGCAAATGATTCAACAGATATTTTGCAACTGACCTTGAACGACGGTTATTTTTGTGTTAATAAATAAATTATCTTTATTGTATTTTATGAATTTCATTGCCGAGAAAGAGGTCATTTGTTTCTAAGTATTAGAATCCACGTATAAAGTTACGATTGTCTTTACTTCCGCATTTAAGAGCAAGCTTGGAGCACTTATAGTGTAGCATGTGTGAAATCAAACAGGTTTGAAAGGATCATCGCAATACATTCGGTGTATTTATATTGTGTTAGCTTAAACATTTTAGTTCTAAAAAGTGTTTGTGAATTTTTGGTTTATTCTAAACATTTGATATGAAATTTTTAAGGTTAAATAAATAGAAATTAATTCTTATCGGTACTACCGTAAATTTTGAAGTAAAGACACACACTTCTCATTTTGAAAAAAGTTTTCAAATTTTACCACGTTTTCGTACCCAAAAGCACGTTATACTATATTTTCTATCCAACAAATTAAATTTTCAGTTGGCAATTCAAGACCATTAACTACTTAAAAATATTTAGTATTAAATATAAAAATTTTATATAAAAATAGTATTTTTAAATAAGTTAATAAAATTTATTTATTAATTCTTTTTTTTTAATTTTTAAGAATATTTTTTTAAAACTTTTTTTTAATAGAGGATAATTGTTCGCGCGCTTTTATCAAAGCGCGCTTTCAAATCATTGAATGTATGGCCGAAACCAAACTTCATTTACAACTCTCATAATACAAAGTTGTTTTTAATTTTTAATGCAGATTACGTAAAAACTTTACATTAGCTACGGTATGACATATTTAAAAATGTTAATAATTCTTCCTATTTGATATAAAAAACTTATTAATTAAATAAAAAGATATATTTTTTATCAAAACATCTTAAAAATTATATCACGTTGTTCGAGCAATTATCCTCTCTCTATTAAAAAAAAATCAACGTAATATCTTTAGTCAATTTTGCGCTATAAATAAAGTTTGAAATAGGTCCAAACATCGCACTCTTAAATAAAATTTTCTTTTATATAATTTATTATTATTGTAACAAAAATTAAAACGTTTATTTATTTCTAAAGGGCTAATACAAATATTTACAATACGGTTTATAACAATAAAACAATTACTACACTAACACTATTTATTTACACTATAATTTATTTAACACTAAGTCCGGTTTTATTTAAACACTTGGTATATCGTTTATCTCTTCACTATTTATTTATGTTCACTTGCGCGTTCGAACTGGAATTGATTTGTTACAGGAAAGCATCTGTATTTATACTTAAATACTGCCTTCCAGAAACTTCCAGGAATTTCTACTCATTTCCCGACTGCTAATTTAGCTATATTTGAATGACTAATGCTGCCATCATGCATGACTCATCACACATGACTCATCATACTATATGACTCATCATACATGACGTCATACATTAGTCATCAAATATAATTACACATTCTTTCGTAACATTATAAATGAGGTGTTTAAATAAAAAAAATAGTTTTATTAATATATTATATATTGTCGTGGATTTTCCTAAAAAATTGGTAATTTGTAATAATCTGAATTAATTTTTATAATATTTATTTTGAATGGAAATTTTGTTAAAATTTGAAGTTGGCAGTAAAGTGGAGATAAAGATACCTTTGGTCAAAAAATGGTCGATGGGACGGACTTATATTTGTCCGCTTTCGTTGTATTTTGGAATTTGAGTTTGATTTTAATTAAAAATACGAATGTTTAAATTAAAAATTTGTTGTATTCAAGAAAAGTGAAATTCAAAAGAAAAGTTTTTGAATATTTCAAGAGTTTGTCGAGGGAACGACAAATTTTGTGATAACAAGGCAGCTGCGAAACGGTATCGTATAAAATTTAACGTTACCAATTTATAATTTTATTACAACGAAAGTTAAATTGTTTATGAAATATTTGGAATTGAAAGGTGATTTAATTATATTTGGAATATAATTTATATTACATCACAATACATATATTGTCGTGTTACCATATATTTGGACCCACCCTGTACTTATTTAGTAAAATTTGATAAATTATAATTTAATTTGGTGGTTTTGAAAGAGTGCAAGGTGGGGTGTCAAGAAGGAGAGATAAGGGCTTTTTCGCCAAGATGGCCGACCAAGCTGGTCGATGATTTTGACTCTGTAATTTATTTTTGAGATTTGTGATTATTTTGAAATTGTGCGTTATTATTTTTGATTAAATAAAGTGATTTTATGCGAATGCATTATTGCGCTTTTTTGGAAGTATACTTTTTGATATTTTGGAGTTTGGATATTTTTTATATTGAGTGGCTACTGAGCGATAGTAGTTTCGATCTGGTTGATTGATGTGCAGAATGAATATTTAAAGTTATAAATTATAAATTTGGATATTAAAAATTTGAAATTAAAATTATATTTGAGCGAACGAATGTTGTGACTGATAATTCGACGATTTGGATAAGGCGGGAAATCAAACTTCGCTCCCTTTAAAGGCAACATAAAATTTTATTTTGCATTTATTTGAATTTGGATTATTTATAATTTTTGGAAAACAAATTTGTTTTATTTTTTTAAGACAAGACGAATTTTATTTTATTTTGAAAACGCAAGAACCCTTTGACCCTTAAAATTTATCAACTGCTCCTGCAATCCAGGGTTAATCCGAGGTAAACAACAGATTGCAGATTTTCCACGGAGACTCTACAGCAATATATTATATATTGTGGTGGTATTTTATTAAAAAACCTTTTCCTACCTTAAATTACCTCAACTAGCTTAGTGGATTCGATAGAGCATGAAACACCCAGTAGCGAATTCCTGTAGGTCACCCCGTCTGTCTTGCGAGCAAATAAAAACTGTTATTTTTGAATAACGAAAAATTGTTGGTTTATTCAATGGAAAATTTTGTTGCGACAAATCTCGCTATTAGGCTTTATAGTGTAATTATGTTCGACCACTGATTTTGAATTTTATTTACTTTATTCAAAATCTTGCTAAATTTCAAACTCATTTGTCGGTATGTGTTAAATGTGTAGCTAATAATAAAATTTTATAATGTAATACAAGTTTTGCTTTTTATTAATAAAATGTTTTTACTAGGGTATTTTTTTACTTTTGAAATACCTTGTACAAATCTCGTGCGGGTTCGAGTAAGCTGCTCGTCCCGTAGATCACCATTTGCTTCCGTACCAGCGAATGTCACACGTGTTGCGAGGAACAAACTTCAGCAGACCATCTAGTGTAGTATTAATTTTCAAACTCAATTAGATTGCAATTTATCAATCTCAAAACCGTTGATACAATTTTCAATAATATCTAACTTAAACAACTTTACATTCAACGTAGGTAAGTAAATTTGCATTAGCATAAAAAACCTTTAATGCTTTCCAAAATGGCCTTCGCTTCTCCCTTTGACCTTCGTAAAACTTTAATTTACGATGTCTTCAAATTACGTTGATGATGCACTAGAGGGACTATCTGAGTCCTTCAAGAATATCGCAGACACACACTTGGTGAGAAAGAACATAAAAAGAAAAGAATGGATGACCGACGAAATACTTCAACTCATGAACGAGAAAAGAAGGATTAAAGCAAAAAACGACGTTATAGCATTTGAGAACATTAAAAGACAAGTGAGAAGAGAAATAAGGACAGCAAAAGAGAACTGGATGAGGGCTCAATGCGAAGAAATAGAGGACCTTGAAAGGAAATATGATATATTCAATATGCATAAGAAGGTCAGAGAGGCGGCCGGAATATACAGATCCAACACAGTAGGAAAACTACAAGATGAAAATGGTAGAATTATAATAGACAAGCAGGAGAAAATGAATTTATGGACAGCATATATAGCCGAACTATTCGAGGATGACAGACAAGAACAGCCGGATAAGTACCACTGTCCGGACGACCTGCCAATCACAACACATGAGGTCGGAGATGCGGTTCTAAAACTCAAGGAGGGCAAGTCTCCAGGACCGGATCAGATTTGTGCTGAGTTTCTTAAGCTGTAGGATAATGAGAGCATTTCATGGCTGACAAAAATATTCAATAAAATATACTCCAGTGGAAAAATACCAAAAATATGGTTGAAGTCAACATTTATACTTCTACCAAAGAAGTCAAATGCCAAATACTGCGGCGACTTCCGGACCATAAGCCTTATGAGCCACCTCTTGAAACTGTTTCTGAAAATAGTCCACAAGAGAATTTTTAAGATATGCGAAGAACAAATCGGTCGTACACAGTTTGGTTTCCGAAATGCGATGGGCACAAGAGAAGCTCTTTTTGCTGTACAAGTG
Source organism: Cantharis rustica (assembly GCA_911387805.1). Taxonomy (NCBI): domain Eukaryota; kingdom Metazoa; phylum Arthropoda; class Insecta; order Coleoptera; family Cantharidae; genus Cantharis; species Cantharis rustica. The sequence goes on from OU426880.1 coordinate 33,431,163, forward strand.
CTGTTCCAACGATGTAGAGACGTCAACTGCGATATTTACGTATGCTTCATCGATTATCAAAAGGCGTTTGATAACGTACGACACGATGACCTGATTGGATTATTAAAGGAAATAGGAGTAAATGATAGAGACATAAGAATTATCAGTGATCTCTATTGGAACCAAACATCATACATACGTTTACAAGGAGAAATATCGGAAGATATTAGAATTAGGAGGGGGGTCAGACAGGGGTGTGTGTTGTCGCCGCAATTATTCAACGCGTACTCGGAGCGTATTTTTAAAGAATCAATAGAAGAGATAGATCTTGGTATTAAAATTAACGGCGAGTGTATTAATAACATAAGGTTTGCTGACGACGCGGTAGTGTTCGCTGACAGCTTGGAAAATCTTCAAGTGATTGTAGATAGATTAGTGGAAACTAGCCAGAAATATGGACTCTCGTTAAACGTAAAGAAAACGAAATACATGGTAATCTCAAAAAATAATAACCACCCAGGTCAACTGATGGTGAACGGACAAAATATAGAAAGAGTCAAGAAATGCGCATATCTGGGAACAACGCTGAATGAAGAATGGGACCACTCCATCGAAATAAAATGTAGGATAGAAAAAGCCAGAGCCGCGTTTCTAAAAATGTCCCGATTGTTTGGATACCACGATTTGTCCATGATAACGAAGATCAAAATGCTACGGTGCTATGTGTTCCCGGTGCTGTTGTATGGAGTGGAGTCTTGGACCCTGACGGAAGCCTCGTGTAAGAAGCTGGAGGCTTTCGAAATGTGGCTGTATAGGCGCATGCTAAAGATATCATGGACGGATAGAATCACAAACAAATTTGTCTTGGAAAGAATGTGTAAAGAGAAAGAGCTGCTAGTTAACATAAAGGCGCGAAAGTTAGAATACCTTGGGCATATAATGAGAAACAGCCAGCGGTATGAATTGTTGCAACTGATCCTGCAGGGAAAGGTGAATGGAAAACGGGGACCGGGAAGAAGACGTATATCATGGTTGAAGAACTTAAGAACATGGTACAACACTACAACAGTGGGTCTTTTTAGAGCTGCTGTGAATAAAGTTCGAATTGCCATGATGATCGCCAACATCCGAAACGGATAGGCACCGAAAGAAGAAATGCTTTCCAAAATGGCCTTCGCTTCTCCCTTTGACCTTCGTAAAACTTTAATTTACGATGTCTTCAAATTATAATATTTTCAGCAATTATCTACTGAAATTGACGATTCTTCACAAATATTCACTTTTATAGATTCAAAACTAATTTTTACTTAGTTTCTAAGTAAAAATTATACTCTTCGCAAATTAAAAGCTCACTACGCAAAATTAAGCGTCCGTCTCGCATCCAAGCGCACTGGAAGACCTCGGTTCAACCTTAAGAAAATTTATATCCCATAAGTTCTTCAACTACGTACAGGATGTTGCACAAATTAATATTCTTTTCTTTTTTTTTTGTAGATTGTTTTCGAAGCACAGCACAAATATCACTCATTCCAATGTTTATAAAATTTTACATTCAAAAAATGTGTTGCGGATGTGTTAAAGTATAAAGTTTAGCCTTTTTAATTTTTCTCTGAATAAATAGTAACTTATCTGCAGTACATAAAACAAATAAAACGACCATGTTCTGGACTTGCGGGTTGACTGAACAAAAAATCACCACAATATATATATATATTAAAAAATCAAGTATTGTTTCTTATTTGTAATTACTGAGTAGATTTAAAGGTAAATCAATGACGCGCGGCAACGCGCTGTACCGACAGCGCTGACCGCACATCATAAATAATTATTTTTTGCTTAATCTAATCATGAGCAGTTAAATATTTTCGCGGATTTCGTTACTGAATAATCTCGGTACAGAGATTATGGAGAGAGCGGATGACTTCTGAGTGTCAGCAGCCCCACTAACAAATTTTTAGGCTTGCATCTCAAAAGCCATCCTGGATGGAATAATAAAACTCAAGTCGAAGTTAAGTTTTACGGAATTCGATTAATACTCAATTTATTTAACAAAATTTACATACTTATATATCAAATTAACAAATGCTAAATTAACAGATTTACATATATACAGAAATTAATAGGTAACTACATTATAATATAAAAAAATTTGTAACTTTGCGATATATGCATAAATAAATTGTATCAAGTGTTTTTGTTTCCTACATTAAAGAAGGTTTTGTGAAATTGCATTTTGTTAATGCTGCATGTGCAACCTGTCGACGTCTTTATTAAAGTTTTAATATATTTTTACAATTTGTTGATTTAGTAAATTTGAATAATTGCAAATAGTTTAAATAAAATTACATATACACGGTGTTTTGCCGTTATAATTTTAAATTAAAAATTTATGGTTAATTGTAAATTAAACAGTTACTTAAGTGTTCAATGCAAAATACTGAAAAATTTGTTTTTTGAGGGAGTCATTTAAATTTTCATTTGTTAACTTAAAAGTTAATTAACAATATGAAAATTTATAAATAATTTAAATTCTTAGATCTTTCATTAAAATACACGTATTGAGCTATAAATTCTGAAAGTTTCATTAAAATATCTCTAATGGTATTTTTTTAATTTTCTAATTATCGCTTTTAACTAAGCGTATTATAATACAAAAAAGAACAAGTACCTAAGTACAGATACATCGGCTGCTGGCTGACAAAGGATGTCCATCCGGACACTAGAACACGACATGAAAAACTTACTGTGTGATTGGAGCTTCAACCTGAAAATAAGGTACGATTTGTAAAATGTTATGTGCACTCGGTTCTTCTGTACGGGGTGGAACCATGGACACCAAAAACGCATACCATCAACCGGCTAGAACCATTTGAAATGTGAAAGCTCAGAAGAATTTGCCAGAATTGTTGCCTACCTTCATTGATGGAGATGGCACCTAAAGAAGACAAAGAGTATTCTTTAAATAATTTTCCGTTTGTCATTAGCTATTTTTTAAAACGTTTTTTATACTCGTAGTAACAAATTGACGAATTTTGATTTTGACATTTGAAATTGACATTTTGACGAATATTGTTATTAGTGAAGAGGAAGTGGCCGAAAAATTACGTTCACTAAAATCTTCTTATAACCTTTGTTCAGACGGTATCCCTGCGATATTTGTTAAGAATTGTAGCGAAAGTCTTCTTAAACCCTTAACAATGTTATTTAATAAATCTTTGCAATTGTCCTGCTTTCCCAGTGCTTGGAAGATTTCGTCCATCACACCTGTTTTTAAGGGTAAAGATCGTTTACATGTGGAGAATTACAGGCCGATAAGCATATTATCAGTGATGCCCAAATTTTTTGAAGGGATTATCACTGATAAGCTCTTTTGGGCAGTTAAGAACGTGATTATTGATGAGCAACATGGCTTCTTTAGACACCGCTCTACGGCAACTAATTTATGTACCTTCTCGGATTATATTATTAATAATCTCGAATCGGATTCAAGTGTTGATTGTATCTATACAGATTTCACCAAGGCATTCGATCGTGTGCATATCGGTAGGCTAATATTCAAATTGGGTAAGCTAGGCTTTGGTATTAACATACGCAACTGGATTGCATCCTACCTATCTAATCGGCAACAAAAAGTTAAGATCAATAATTGTATCTCTCGTGAAATACTAGTTAAATCGGGAATTCCTTAAGGTTCCCACCTTAGCTCTTTACTATTTATTATATATATTAACGACTTTAAAGATGTCTTCAAGAATTGCAAATTTTTAATTTACGCAGACGACCTAAAAATTTTTCGAGTTTCTAATTCCGTTGACGATTTTAATCTCATTGTTGATGATCTTCGCTCTCTTGAATCGTGGTGCTGTGCCAATTTTATCGATCTTAACATTTCTAAGTGTACGTATCTACGCTTTACTCGTAAAAGAAATCGTACCGAACTCAACTATCGCTTACTTGGTAATGTGATCAAATCCGTTTCCAGCTTCAATAACTTAGGCGTTATTGTGGAGTCCAATTTTAGTTTTAAATCACACATTAATAATATTATTATTAAGGGTAATCGAATGTTGGGCTTCATCTCAAGACATTCCTATGAATTGATTAGCCTGAGGGTACTGAACTTACTGTTTGCTGCCTATGTCAGATCGCATCTTGAGTATTGCTATACAATTTGGAACCCTTACCATTCCACCTTGGTCACTCGAATGGAGAAATTAAAAAAAAGATACGTGAAATTCTCCAAGTAACACACGATCGTATAATATACGTATATTTTTGGGATAAATAGTATATTTTTGGTATACGTCTAATTTTGGTAAGTCTAATATACGTATATACGTATACACTTTATATACTATACTTAAAATATTCGTATATTATACGATGCTTATATACTAAAATTTAACTTACATTCAAATGTAGAATTTTGATCTAGGCAATACGTTTAGTAGATGTATATTATACGCATAAATTTACCATATTCACAATAGTATATTTTTGGTCTACGATATATGTTTAATAAACGTTGGTTATAAACGTAAACACTGAACATTATTCCTTTATAAATTTTAAGCATGACAGGTAGAATTTTCAGTTAAACAATTCGTATTATAAATGTGGATAATACGTATAAATTTACCATATTTAAAATAGTATATTTTTGGTCTACGATATATGTTTAATAAACGTTTGTTATAAACATAAACACTTAACATTATTTTTTTATAAATTTTAAGCATAAAAGGTAGAATTTTCGGCTAAACAATTCGTATTATAGATGTGGATTATACGTATAAATTTACCATATTTATAATAATATATTTTTGGTCTACGATATATGTTTAATAAACGTTTGTTATAAACATAAACACTTAACAGTATTTTTTTATAAATTTTAAGCATAAAAGGTAGAATTTTCAGCTAAACCATTCGTATTATAGATGTAGATTATAACGTATAAATTTACCATATTGCAAATAGTATATTTTTGGTCTACGATATACATGTTTAATAAACGTTTGTTATAAACATAAACACTTACAGAGCCGTATTTACGGGTGGGGTTTTAGGGGTTAGAACCCCCCCCCCCCCCGAAATTATTTATCAAGTACTGGAAGTCCGCTTGCAATCGTAAAAAAAATCAGAAAAAACAAAAACAATCTTTACAACTAATAACAAAAACATTAAACTTGAAGTATTAAAAAACATTAAAACTAAAGATATTTCTAATAAACTAAATCCCAAATTAAAAAATCGGAAATTCCTATTAATATTTAGCGATTGGCGACACTGGATTGAATACACCTACTAGTAAATTGCAAGAATATAAAAACTGACGATGAAGAATTTAAAAAAGTGCTATATATTTACAGTAATATTGAAATAAATGAAATATATGTTTTATCTTAATTCTTACTATTATGCTAAAAATTTTAAATTGCTATAAATAGTTTGAACCAAAAATTTAAAAAAAAAAATAAATTTTATGACCATCATTGGCAACATAGCTTAAAACAACACTTCTGCAATAAATTAGACTGGGCATTGCAAACCCATAAATTGTCTTATATTTTGGTGTAATTTAGTTCTTTGTTTTGACAGGGTATTCACACTCTCTGGTATATTCCGTGGTAAATTTACCCCGTGGTAAATATACCACGTTTACCAGGGCGTTATTTGACTGTGTAGTAAACTCCCATAAGAGCAAATACCATACCTCGTGGTATTCGTAAGTAGCCCTCGACCGTGTATTTCTAGTATGGTAAAGTTAAACCAGTGCGCCGCTTTTCTGCGTTGTTGTATTTTTACTTCTAATATGGCGAAGTGCACACAGCTGATTTAAAGTAACTACTACTTACAAAAATAATAACAGCCGATTGTGCCGAAAGTAGAATTAAAGTTAAAATACCAACACTGAATACCACGAGGTGTGTTCACAGATATGGTATAAATGTGTGGTAAATTTACCACGTGTTAAATATACCAGAGAGTGTGAATACCCTTTATTTATCTACCGTAAAATAAGAATTTAGTTTGTGATTTTTATTAAATTAAAAAATTTTATTTAAAGACGGTTTTTTACAAAAGAGTTTAAAATTAAAATATGAATAAGTTTAAACTTATTAAAAATATTGTAGTAAACAAAAATTTTAAAATGGCACAAACAAAAGTTTTATCCGCGATGCCCCCCAGAAGTTAACCTGTAATTAAAATTTGTCGCTCCCTTAACAAATTATTTTAAATCATTAAATAAAGTTCACAAAAATCAAAATTTTCTTTGAATATCAAACTTAAATAAAGAAAAGTCGCTCAAAAAAATAATTACTTTAATTAAATAAAAACAATCTTCTCACAAAATTTCAACTTTTTTGCGGTCACTTCCGACCAAAATACTTTTAAACAAAATTTTGCAATAACAATACTCAAAAATAAAATCGTAATTGCAAAAATACTTGCACAAAGTTATACTCAAAAAATCAACGGAGCAAAATCTAGGCCTTTGTCATTTCTGCCATCTTGACAAAAAAAACCTCCCTCTACTCATTTTTCTGCAAACATTACATTTCAAAAATTTATATAACAAAATTTAAATTTAAAAATATTACCAAAACTGCACTTATTTTGCCGATTTTAGCATGACTGACGGTTTAAGTTGGGACTTAAATTTTTTTATTTAGGTATTTATTTATTTATCGAGTTCCTTCTATTTTTTATTTTATATTTGTTTTTTATTGTAGCTTTTTTTATTTTTTAAATATGTTGTACTTTATATTTTTATTTTTTGTTTTAAATTTTAGTTTTTTTTGTATTTTAATAAATTAGCTATTTATTTTTTAATATTTTTAATCCTCCCCCCCCCTCCCGAAAATCTAGTCTAAATACGGCCCTGAACATTTAACATTATTTTTTTATAAATTTTAAGCATAAAAGATAGAATTTTCAGCTAAACAATTCGTATTATAGATGTGGATTATACGTATAAATTTACCATATTGAAAATAGTATATTTTTGGTCTACGATATATGTTTAATAAACGTTTGTTATAAACGTAAACACTTAACATTATTTCTTTATAAATTTTAAGCATAAAAGGTAGAATTTTCACCTAAACAATTCGTATTATAGATGTAGATTATACGTATAAATTTACCATATTTAAAATAGTATATTTTTGGTCAACGATATACATATGTTTAGCAAACGTTTGTTATAAACATAACCACATCACAACGGATCTAATGAAAATTGTGAAATTAATGTCAATAAAGAAAAAGAAGTGATAGATAATCCTATTGATATTACGAGTACATGCAAAATCTCTAAGATTAATACTATTGATAATTTGCTAAATAATCAAACCTTGCCGCCATGCTTTGATTTTAAAGACAACGTCGAAGAACTGGAACAAAACGTGTTTATTTATACCTAATAAATTATTTTAAATTTTTATTTGATTTTTAATTTAAATATAATATTATTATTACATTTAACCCTGCGCTTTAATTTTTTTAACTACGCGCCATTGTAACTGGTAAAGTAAAGTAAGCCAACTAAAAATTATCATAAGCCTCATAGGTAGATGGTTAGAGTCGTTGCCTCATGGTCTTGACACCGCGCGTTCGAATCCCGTAGATGTCAAAAAAAATGTAAGTACAATTTAATAAATTTCTGAAATGAATGAATAATGTAATAAATAATGTAATAATTAGAATTTCACAGATAGTAAACAGGGATAAACGCAGCCTAAAAAAATAAGCATTATGAAATTAAATTAAATAAAAATAAAAATGCTCCAAATTTTTTTTTATCTATAATTGTGATATAAAAATACGAATAATATACGTACATTAAATATGTATAATATACGTAGACAGTATACGTCTATATTGTTGTGTCCGCACTAAGTGATGAAAATGGGTTGCGAACTTAGCAATAAAATTACGGTATTTGCAACTAGAGGAACCACAAAGCAAAACTCTATTTTAACATTTTATTACTAGTGTGTGTTTTATTTTTATATATTCTTAATTTTGATTTCAGTGTTTGTTTAATATTTTATGTTTGTCTAGTTAGTAAGTTTTTTTGTTTCGAATTTGATTTTTATTTTATGTTTGTATTATGACTCACGTGAATGCCGACAACAGCAATATTTTTGAATAATAAAAATCTAGAGGTAAAAAAAAAAAATTTATAATGTAAAAAAAAAAGAAGACAGAAAAAAAAATGGATATCCAAGGCAATAGAAGAATTAATCAAAAAAAAAAAAAAGTTAGTCACATAAAGATTTGAAAGCAGTCGGTCGACGAAAGTTTGAAGGCAGTTAGTCAGAAAAAGATTTGTAAAGCGGTCGGTCGACGAAGGCTTGAAGGCAGTTAGTCAGAAAAAGATTTGAAAGCAGTTGGTCGACGAAAGTTTGAAGGCAGTTAGTCAGAAGAAGATTTGTAAAGTGGTCGGTTGACGAAGGTTTGAAGGCAGTTTAGTCAGATATTTAGCAGAGCGGTCGGTGAAGAATAAATTCAAGAAGGAAGATAACAGTGTTTTTGTTTATAGAAAAGCTGGGGTCGGCTATTTGCGTGAGTTTTTGCTATTGTTAAAATTTTGTTCCTATTTTTTTTATATTTTAACTTTGCAAATAAAAATTATAAAACGGTTATTTTATTGTTTACTTGTAACAATTTTCCACATTCGAGAACCTACGTTTATCCCATTGACGAGATAAGAGGCGCGCATAAGGTCGCAGCAATATATAGGAATACGTCATGACCAAAAATACGTATACGTATACGTTTATGCTATACAGTTTATAGACGTAGCATAATGAAGGATAATATACGTACATTGAATATGTATAATATACGTAGACAGTATACGTCTATATATTGGGATACGTCATGACCAAAAATACGTATACGTATTCGTATATGGTATACGTATTATAGTTGGTTTTAACGTTTGGTCTAGACGATTTTTATACGTCTAATATACTATTATGTGTTACTTGGGTCGTGTGCTATAAGTTTCACATCTTGCTGGAAAGTGACTATGACCTATTGCTTGGCTATCTGGGTTTATCCCGTTTAGAAAATAGGAGAAAGTACCTGGACTTGCGCTTTTTGTACAAAATTCTTAAATACTCGTTCGACTGCCCAGATCTACTGCAATCGATCAACCTTTGGACTCATCCTTGTGCGGTACGAAAACCGGACTTTTTCCAATCCAACTTCCATAGAACAAGTTATGGAATGAATTCACCGACTACGGGAATGATGACTATTGCTAATCCGTTTAAGATTGACTTTTGTGCCAACTCCTTTATAAGGCTTAAAAGTCAATTAAGAACGAATCTTGGGATTTAGATTTCTTTTGTATTGACTTGATTTTCTATCAATTTGTAAAATTATGAAAAATTTGTTAAATTATGTATATTTATAAGGAAATATTTCCGTCAATAAATCATTATTATAAATTAGTGAAATTTTCTATCAGCGAAACGTCCTAGAATCTCCCATAATATCTATTATTATTACTTGAATTTAAAAAAACGTATAAATTTAAAATTTGTTTATTACTAAGATTATCACTTCTAATACAATCTGATTTGCAATAATTATACTTGCTGTGTTGATCAACTAGGAATTATTCTCATTTATAAATCTACATTATACAGTAATATAAAGCATGTGCACATAATATACTATTAAAATATACGTTAATTGGTTTCCAAAATCTTCAGGCTTTTAAACCTTTCAGTGTTAAGCATGTAGAAAGGCAAAATTTGAATAACTAAAATAAAAATGTTCATATTATATTTTTCTATTAATTTAAATCTTTCTTGCCTTGACTAGAGTTTCGATATCGATAATTATTAATCCACATGCGCTAATTGTAACTTTTTGTTGAGCTCTTTGAATCAGCAGTAAGTTAGAAGTAAGTACTATTTTGAAATGTTGTGAATACCAATCCGAATTATAGACAGCGTTGGATATTAATGATAACTACAAATGTATGATTAATTTTATTCTTCTTTAACTTATTTTAGAACTTTTGTTCTGTTTTTTACCATTAACGCACCAAGTTTTTACACTTGGCACTCATGGTCTGTGAGCACTTGCATTAGTATTCCGGTAGGATGCTAACCTTGCCAGATGCATGGCCCTTAGATTAAACTCAGGCTTTTAATCACAGCAGTGCAGTTGGCGCGGCCGAGCATTGAACCGCGGTCTCCCGCTTTGTAGCATGTCGATTTAAGCCTTATACCACACTGCTGTTCCATTAATTTTATTAACATGTGATAATATGTTATGATAATCGATTTTTATCATGTTAAATGAAAATTGAAATTAAAATGTAAGTCACAATAATCATTCGATTAAATAGTTTTTGTGGTTATGACTTAAATTTTAATTTCAAGAGAAATTGAATGTTTTCATAAATAGATCATAACTATATAGTATAATATAGTAAACACAAAAATTTCATATTATTTATTTCAAATAAATAAAATAAATAAATTAATAAAAAAAAATAATAAAGAACAGATATCGCTGAAATGAACATGCAGAACAAATAAACTGTATTATAAATTATATTAAAATAATTTAAAGGTTAGTAATATAAATTCTTTTACCTCATCGGTCAAATAATTCGCGGTGTAACAATAAAATGTTAATTGAATTGTGGCAATTATGAGGTAATTGGTAGATATTACCAGCAAATTTAAACTGGAACTAAATATAAGCATTAATTAAAAAAAAAAATCATGTTGATTAAATATACGTACAATTCCGATATTGCATACATTTCTATACAAGTAAAAGCTGCTGCTGTCACAAATAAGATCAATAATGGAACCGAATAAACGTCTTGAAGCTTTTTGTGATAACTAAAATATTATTCATACGATGGGGTATTTTAATTTTCATTACCTACCTCAATAATAATATATGATGCTTTATACAACTTTGCAATTTTTCATAGTAGTTTTTTAAATCATTCTCACAAGTTATTTCTTTAATGCTTAAGCGTTCCAAATGGTCATATAAAATTTTGCATTGGATTATCGCCTCGCAACAAAATGCTAAGTACAAGCAATCAAATAATCCTAGAATAAACACCAATATAGTTCCATCAAAAAGCATTGTTACGCAAGCTATTATGAATAAATTGCTTCTTTCCATACTCCAATTACCAATAGCAAGTTGCTTTGTAATGATAGTTTTCAGCCATGCCAAAACGATAGCTGCTGTAAGCAAGTATGTAAACACCTTCAATACAAATATAATTCTCTCCGAAAATTTCTTAGTACTTTGTTGTACCATTTTTGAACATTTGGTAGTAGACCAAAAGTGTTCAGTGGCATATTCAATTAGTTGAAGATATTTTTTTTTGCTATATAATAAAGAAATCAGTTTTCCTAAAAACTAAAAATATAGTATTAAATATAGTTGGGTATTAGAGTCTCTTAAAATATACTTATGTAGCTGGTATATATTTACATAAAAGAAGGAGCTAGCTACATCACCAATTGGATTACAACTTTCTCTCTATAATCAAGAGCACCACGTTATGGCGCTCTATACATTCACATTCGAGTTTTTGGCCGTCGAGCAGATCAGACGAGTTTTACGGTTGTCAGATTAAGTGACGTCATCGTTACCAACATGACATAGCGAAGTGCCAGAAGGAAGGCAAAAAGCAATGTACAATGCGATCAAGAAAATGCCAAAGTGAAAGCAAAAAACGACAAAACAAAAGCCGAAGTGGAATCCGACGATATCGATTACAATAGAGTGGCCAAGCTACGAGACGCAATAAACGTGAGATTGAGGTAGTTAGAAAATACAGACCAAGGGACACTATGCCCAAGTTCCAGAAGCGATCCAAGCCCCGACCACCAGGACGAGTTGCACGAGTTGAACAACGAAGTTGTTCCTTCAACCACAACGCGTTCGGCTTGCTGAAGCCATGGAGCTTCTAGCTTCAAGCTAGCGATCTAGCTTGAATCGCTAGCCTCACGAGCGGTTCGACCTCTTCATCGCTGGAGGGAACCAGTGCAGGCGAAAGCGATCAGAGCGTCTGCGCAGAAATGATAAAAGCAACCTAAAACGTGGACGAAAATTTCTAGCTGGTGCAGAGAAAAAAAGCAAAGCAAAGCTCTGGAAACTTCTCTGCAGAAGACCCTCAGAAGGCAAACCGGTTAAAATCCTTGGAGCAAAAGCCCAATCAAGTCCCGCCACCTTCAACCAGATTGCGATGAAAACCGAAGCGGAAGCAAAGCCAATGCCGACACTAGTCAATACGACGGCAGTGGCACTCCCACAACACCAATGAGAAACCTCCAGCAAAGACGAGGAACCAGAATTCCGCCAATCACATTGAAAGATGCAGCGGCATGGTCAACATTCGCCAATCAGATAAGAAAAAAAGAGTTGAGCTACAAGAGCGTACTGAGCGTTGCAGAGGAACAAGGATATTCTCCCGCGAAGCAACCGAGTACAGTAAGAACAAAAAGCCACTAAAACCAGTCCCTAAAAATTGCGATCAAGGGCATCCACTACACGATCGGAACCAACATCATTAAAGAGGACTTGGAAGCCTAACACTTCCATATCAAAAATGTCGCTAGGATATACTGGGGCCGCGATAGGAAGCTTTTTACTGATACTGGTTACCTTCTCAAAAAGTGACTAAAACAAGAGGATTTTCGACGTAGGGAATATCCTCGACATCGATATCGTCATCGAGTCTCAGATTCAGAGTTGGTCAGTGTCACAAATGCCAGAAGTTCGGGCACTCACAAAGAGAATGCTGATCCGCGGCGAGATGTGTGAAATGCGCAGACAATCACGTAACAAGTGTCTACGCAAAGACCAAGAAACTACTGCCACCTGCGCAAACTGCGGAAGCCCTCACCCGGCCAGCTACAGGAGTTGTACAAAATTCCCCAAACCACAAATGAGAAACTGAAAACCAGCCGGAATCAATAGAAATGCCGGGATAAATTGCCCCCCCCCCCACTGACAACCACAGAAAAAGACCCAAAAAATGCCTTCAGTAATCATTGCGCTCATCACGTCCCAACTGACAAGCTACGAAGTCAGCACGGAGAAGATCGCAGCCATACTAAGCAGTCTGAAGACACAGACTGCATACCACTAAAGGCCAACACCCGACACACCAAAAACGTCAATTCACTCGCTAACCACAAGAAGATGACCTCTTCTTCAAGATGACTTGACCTCAAAGTCAAGGATACTGACAAATGAAGGAGCTCCAAGACAGCATTCGGCTGCCACTTGCTCCGCAAGTGATTTTTAGTTAAAGTTAGTTATGGCACTCTATACCTGGGACGAAGTTCTTATTGAGTACTGCATCACATGATTTATCTATACTGCTGTAAGTGCTCTAGATAGATTTACACCACTTAGATGGAGTGATGTACGGACAAGGTTAAGAAGAAGAAATCACGTACACGAATAAGCTCACAAAAAATTTCCAATAGTTTCACAAACAAATTGTAGAAGCCAAAAGAGAACTCAATAAATAGAAATTTATTGGGGAATAATTTCGGATAAGTTGGCAACTGAAAACTTCAACAGAAGGAAAATATTCACCTCCTTCCAAACATTCTCTACACTAATTTTGTATCATTCATTCATATATCATTTAATCTTTTTTATAAAACTAGCTAGCTAAGAATTCTGTTCATTAAGATCTCCTCGTGCAGTATTTTTAGTTTTTAGCGGTCTGAAGAACGCCTACTTTTAAATCGTACTACCTACTCACACAAATATTTAACAAAGCGTTTACGTGATTCTCGAAAAATATCTTCTCGGTTACTTTAAGAAGTTTTCTTCAAAAAATAGAAAAAATAAAACAAACTTAATTATCCTAATTATCCTAAAATTTCTTACGATTTTTCCCTTGCTATATACATCCGAAACTGCTTACAAATAACGAACAAACAACTATATGAATGTTTTTCCTAAATATTTCATAAACGTAAAAAGTACCAACAGACACTTAGATAAATTAACAGCGTTTATATTAAATATTCAAATTGGGAAATTTTTTAAAAATTTATTATTTTGAAAATTTAAATCTTTTACCTGCACGTAGACTGCAATCCCTTCAACATTTTCTATATAATGCTCAATATTATTATCCATATAAAAAAATTGAAGGAGCATCAGAATTAAATGAAATGTTGCTAATAATATTTGAATACTAATAATTAATAATAATACTTTTGTAGTTTTTTTTGTAGATAAAATTCCAAGTTTATTTAAATTTGTTAAAGGCAAAGCAAATAAATTTGGTAGATCGCTCATTATTTTACTAATTTCTGAATTTTAACAACCTGTAACAACACATTAAATGGATTATAAGATTGAAATTCGCTAATAATGATTTTAATCTTTGACGATATAGAATGTACCTACCCTGTTTAACAATTAAACAAAATTAATTTCTATAATTTTGTTGCAATTCTGCAGTCAAAATTACTCAATTAAAAAATTTAGTAATTTTGATAATTTATTGTTATTATTTTCTTCTTGTATAGAACAAATACCATATTCAGCAATATTATTTGTATGTAAATTTTTAATGGTTTGAAGTTATTTCTATTGTAAAATATCAAAAACCAACATTTTTTAAACAATTCAGCAAAACCTTTTGTAACAAAGCTGAATTAATAAGTTAGAACTAAAAGCTGAAAACTAGGTCTATTGAAATTATTTATCGTAATTGGGCATTGCATAAAAAGTATTTAATATGAAAAGTTGAAAAAGTATAATTTATTACATAAAATTGTAAACACGCAACCAGGTTACATAAATTTAGTTTCAAAAAGTATTATTAAGGGGTAAAACCATAGTAAATTTTTCAGAAAATCAAATTTTTTTATTGGCTTAAGAGATACTTTAAACCTTCTGGAAAGTTCTGAAAAAAATTTGTTTAGTAAAATTTCTAGCTTGTACCCCAAGCGTGTTGGATTGCTGCGTAAGAACTACCTGCTACAAATTAATCCCTACTGGAAAGTAACCCCAATGGGTTACTTTTTGTTTTTTTTTAGTGTAGTGTCAGTATATGTGCAAGAAGAATATAATTTTTATGTTTTAAACCTACATTTACACTTTGTTAAACGGATTTTTGATTTCATCGCAAATATTCAATTTTTTTATTTTGAAATCACGGAATTTGTGTGTAGTGCTGATTTTTAACAGCGGATTTGTAATTTCAAAGTGTTTTTAAGTTACAATGAGTGACTCAAAGGTATACTGGGGCAAGAAAGGAAAGAAATCATACAGTTTGTGTCTAGAAGCCGATGCTAAGCTGAACAAAGCCGCCAAGCAGTCTTTGACATATGCAACAAAACATGCACGTTTTAGCATAAAAACTTCGATAAAAGAGAACGAGGAAGAATATTTTAATGTGGAAGAGCACCTTTATGGTCCTGGAATACCAGATTAAAGGTAAGCAATTTCAAACGGTAAAATTTTTAATTTTTTTTAAGTCTATAACACATTTCAATATTAAACACGATTTTTCTCGAAACACGATTTTTCAAAACGGCACGCAGCATAACTCCAACAATTTTTGTTCTTTTCGTTCGAATTTTTGATAACATCTTTATAATAATATTTTGAAGAGAAATACGTACGGGATTTTCAATAAGTTGATTTATACATTCTTTATTAACAAATGATTACCGATTTTTGTGTCAAAAATTGAAAGTTTTCATTCAAATAGCCGTCAATCACACAAAAATCAATATTTTTAAAATCCCCTACGTATTTCTCTAGCTATGAACATGCAGATTAAGTGAATTTTTTTGTTTTATTTTAGATTCAAATTTGGACAAGCTACACTGCGTGCCGCAGAGCGCCTCAAATTCAATAACCCTCACGAGAATGGCTCCAGTGTCGCCATTTCTTAATATTTCTAGATGATAATTTTTTGTTTAATACTTAAATATATACTGAATACCTACCTCGAATATTATTATTCTACTACCTTTCCTTCTATGCAAAAAAAATTGTCAAAAAAACGCTATTTTTACAACTGTTACAGTGTTACAGTTAACAGTGTTACCCCTTAATATTAAGTTATGCGATACATGAGCCGACTTTAACTTTTGGTTCTACTGCAAATATCGCTTACGGCTCTGAACCACGTGACCTTTTATTTACATAGCGTCGGTTAAGACTGTTAAACTGCTAACTCCTAAAAGTAAAATTTTAAAGCAAGCAAGAAAAACCGTATAGGTTGACCAAAATTTGTTATATAGCAAAATTGAAATTCCCATTTCTTAAATGATACAAATCATTTCATTAGGCCACATTTATTTGTATTTTACCCAACAATGCAACAAAACCGTTTAGTATTTAATAGTATTATAAAACATATATTTGAAAAAATGGAGTTAGCAGTTTAACACTCTTAACCGACGATAGTACATAATAATTCTATCTAATAAAAAACTTACACCATCTATAAAAAACTTAAAAATTATTAGTAGGCACATAAAAGCCGTTATCAATGCTGCTCTCGGTAGCAGCAGCCCTGGGACGAGAGAATATTTCAATATAATATTTCATGAAACAGCAGGCTGGAAGATATTCGATGAAAATATTTCTAGAACGCAAATTTTTGTATCGTTCTTTAACACATCTAGATTTTTTTTCAATTAAATATTTACAAATATTTACTGTTTATTCAAACAATAAAGTAAATGGTATGATAGTAATATAATGATAGTAATAGTAATAGAATGATAGAAATATGATCCATAAAAATGTATGTTTATATTTTAGCCTAGTCAAAATAGACATAAAAATAGGGTAAGCTTGCATAAATTACGATACAGCTGAAAGTTGGTGGTCTTCATTTCATTATTACAAATGAAATGTCAGAAGTCCCCATCGATCCCACATCTGCTAAAAAAGTTATTCAAGGTCAAAGGTCGAAAATTTTGGTTTTTCGCCTTTTTCTCGCAAACGGCGAGTGTTATAGTAAAAATAACTTATACAAAAGTTGAAGATTATTAAATTTTCTAAAACAATTGTCTCTATGTTTTTGTTTTCTTCGAATCATTTCGATATTAGAAATTCGATGTTTAAATCGTAGACTTACGCCAATTGCCTTTTTTATATTTATTCAGATACCAATATAGACATTTATTTAAATTTGTACTATAAATTTTAATTATTTAATCATAATTTACGATGTTGCTTCAGCCATTGGACCCTGCGATTGATTGGTTTAACATCTAAAATTTAACATTAATCACCAAATAATATTTACTTTTTAATTTTTTCCGAACGGCGGCGGCAAAATTCGAACCCGTGCAGCATAAACCTTTCTATCCCAAAGTATACACGATTTACGATTTAAAAAGTCTTTATTAATCTTCGGTTTACAAATTTGCTAGACCAAGCAGCCCAATATTGCCGGTTGATCTTACATTTATATTAATAATACATTATTGAAGTACCTCGTGATAACACATAACTTCAGATATAATTAAATAAAACTTTGAAAGTTTTTAAGGAAATGGATTGTACAATTAATAAATTTGGGTTTTCGTATTTATACTGTTAACATGATTAATTTGTTGGAAAAATGATATAAAAAACCAACTTAAAAAAATGCGGTTATTTACAATTATGTATAGCTATAACAAACGTAGAATATACAATAACAATGATAACAAAAAACAACTGAAAAATAAAAATACAAGAATAAAAGAAAAGTTTTCGTAATTAACTAGCACTCTACAGCTACCTATCTGTGGGAAGTAAACGGTTTTCACACGCGTCACTTCAATATCCAGGTATACGTATTCCAGTAACGTAGCAGTTCTTTTTGTTTAGGTTGTTACGAGGGCCTTACCTGTAAACTTATTTTGCCAACAACTTGCTCAGCGGATCAAACTTTTGGACGTGGTCTACTCTTGGAAGTTTAACACAATCAAACAACACAAATAGTTTATAAGCAATTTAATTTCTCCCTTAGATGTTTGTGAAATGAGCAAGCTCATTGTATAATACAATAATGCAAAATAACATCGATAACATTTTTATCAACACAACAGTAATCATAGGCAACAATGCCATAGTCATTATAACTAAAGATCATAATAACGACCAACATGAATTTATCGAAATGTCAAATATCGTGAATACTAAGTCGGTACTGACCTGAAGGGTCCACAAAACATATGCACACACAAAATTTTGTGCTAAATAAAAAATATCAAAACACGATACCTTTGTTACAAATTAAATTCCGTCGTTAGACGCAGATGTCCATGGAAATGGTAGTTGAGGCAGCGTTCGGCATCGTGCAGTTCATAAGCTCCAACCAAGAATTGAGAATAACCCGACGTCCTCGATTTTAGGTCGTGTTACGTCAACAGCAACATCACTTAGATTTACTCAGTGGCATAATTTATTACTCTTGATTTGACTTCATCAAAACTCAAAGTCCGAAACGAAACGCAGAGTCAGAAATAACTTTAACTTTAAATATTTTGGCACTAGATATAACTTTATTATAATTCGAATGAGTTCGAGACAATCGCAAATTCACAAATAATTTCCATTTATAAAGATTTCTGCACTAGATTTAACTTTATTACTATTTGAAAAGTTCGAAACAAATCGCACGATAGGAAGTCGTTCAAATTTCAAGGTGACTACCAGCAACATGGTTGTCGTATCGCTCGCATTCCAATGCGCAAAGCAACAACGTCGGAACACATTTCCCGCTCTAGCTAAGGTCGAAAATTGCTTGGCGCGCGTCGCTAACAATCTTTGTCCTAACTTCTTCAAAACTAGTTCCCCAAAAACTTCACAAACGATAATCGTGGAAATAGAAATTCCACTACGGAACCGGAAACTTTCACCATAATTTAATCAACTAAATGAATATTTCAAATTAAATTAGCCGGTCTTCGACAGGACTTCCGACTTGCTCGCTAGCCGCCAGAGAAGTGCTCAACCGTTTTCCTGCTGCTCGCAGCTTTCACGCTATGCGCGAACTATTGCGCGGTAACTAATGGTCATAAAACGTCGGCGTAACAAGGTGTCGTCGGGGTGTGGAGAAGGATGGTTAAATTTTGGTAAGGATTGAAAAGGGAGTTTGTATTTGCGTAGTGTTTTGTTTTGTGTGATGTTTGTCGTTAGTGTGCCTTTATGTAGTGTCGTGTAGTATTATGTGTATCGTAGAAATTTTCCGATATCCGAGTTACGTGGTCTCAGAGAAATTCTAACCAAAGTTTACACAACTTAACCGTCACACCTACCTAGAGTGTGCAAAGAAATTAAATTTGCTGATGATCAATTTCAGTTTTTCAATAATAACTATATATTAATTTAATTTAAAAATATCAAGCTTTAATTACTTTAATTAGAATTTTATTTAAAATAATTTAAAACCACGTGTAATATTTTTTAAATTAAGACAAGTAAATAACTGTTTTTAATTTATTTAAAATAAATTTATATATATTTAACTAACAACATTAATAAATTAATTATTTTGTCAAACACGAAAACCAAAACAAAAAATTCAAACTTTTTTCAAAAACATACATAATTAATTACAACTAAATTTATACGGATATTCATTGGACAAAATTGGCACCATTGCAATATTAAATGTTTATGTGGATTTCGACTAGACATAAATTGAACGTCCAGCGGCTATTGATTTATAGACATACATAGAATGTCGAAAATTGAACGTTCATTGGACATTCGTACAAAGTCGATAAATTAATTTGCATAATTAAAATTACAACAAAAATTATAAGTCATATCAAATTTTTAGCATAAATCAAAAAATGCACAAAACACTTTTTCGAAAACTAACATGTTTAAGTTATCACAATATATAAATACACTGTATGTATATTATCGCAAACGTTTTCACCATATTATATAATAATAATAATAATAATAATAATAATAGTTTTATTCATCAACTCTTACTTACAATAAAAAGAAAAAATAAATACATTTTATAAGAAAAAATAAATACATTTCATAAAGCAGAGTCGATGAAGGGGCAAAACAATCAGCAAAGCTGTTTTTCAGTTCTACCCTAGCACGCATTTTGCGCAAGCATCAGAATCTTCTTGATCCCGCTTCTAAAGGAACGGCTGGTTCCGCCGGTCAAGAACACGTCCAGATACCTATTGTAGATCTCCGCCGCTCGGTACTCGAAGGAGCCCTGAAACTTAGTTGTCTTGTGAGACGGGATAGACAAGTTCCCGCTATAACGAAGATCAAGTTGATGGCGTTCAGATCTTTTCACCATCAACTCCAACAGATACCCCGGGCTACCACGCTTATACAAATTGTACAGAAAGGAAGCGAACAGAAGTTCAAAGCGAGCGTGAATCTTGAGGACACCAAATTTATTATAAAAAGGAGTAACGTGACTGCCAAACTCAATATCACAAGCAAACCTCATGCAAGAGTTCTGAAGAACCTGTAGTTTGTGTTTTAAGTTGGCAGTAAGGTATCCGTAATAAACCACACTGCAGTAGTCAAGGTGACATAATATTAAACTCTGCACCAGCTGCAACTTAATCGTCGGGGGAAGAAGATATTTGTACCTGTATAAGGATTTCAGTTTGTAGTATCCTATACCACAAATCTTAACAACGTGCGCCCCAAAACTCAAGTTACTGTCGCAAATTACGCCAAGATCCCTAACATTCTCACTAAACTCCAGTACGGAGCCATCAAGTTCAACGTCAAGAGATCGTGTGCTGTCGGCTAGAGTACAGCAGTATGTACTTCCCACACGTAAACAAACCGTTTTATTGGGGTTAAGGATTAACCCATTGTCGCCAGACCAGAGCTTAATAGAAGTTAAGTTATTATTCAAAAATTGAACAACACTGTCAACTAAGGTTGGTTTGTTAGAGAGATATACTCGAGAGTCATCAGCATACAAGTGTACACCGCAGTCGGAAGAAAGAACGCTGGGAAGATCAGCAGTAAAAATGGCAAAGAGAAGCGGACCCAGAATGCTACCCTGCGGCACGCCACTGGTTATGGCAAGCTCACCGGACAAACATCCATTCAGTCTGACCTTCTGAGTTCTACCAGTCAAATAATTCCGCAAAAGAACAATGGCCGATCCGGCACAACCGTAATACAGCAACTTAGAAAGGAGTAACTCGTGATTAATCACATCGAAAGCCTTACTGTAGTCCAAGAAAGCCACAATTGTTACCTTTGAATCGTCAATATTCCTGGCGATATCATTAGTAAACTTACTCAACGCTGTTGGAGTACTATAACCAGAGCGAAAACCAGACTGAATATCAGGCAAAATACTATTACACTCAATGTGATCTAGTAGCTGCTGGTGAAGAACGGACTCAAATACTTTTGAAAGAGCAGGCAACACACTAATTGGCCGAAGATCAGTAAATTTAGTGGCATTATTATTTTTAGCGATAGGCGTTATGATCGACATCTTCCACAATGTTGGTATTACCAAATTAGTAAGACAAAAATTAATTAGATCAGTTAAGCTATCAAGACAAAAAGGTAAGGTAAGCTTCAGCATCCTAGCGCTACAGTTATCGACGCCTAAAGCACCGGATTGTTGTTTAAAAATTGCAGCTGCTACCACTTCCGATGTGACAGGGTGAAATATCAATTCACCAGAAACAAGCGGGAATCGATTTTCATTGTAGTAAGCAATAACTTCCGGTTTAACGTCAGAAGAAGCAATGTTGGCAAAGTAACTGTTAAGTGAGTTGGGATCGTTATCATCAAGATTAATTGAGTGCTTGGATTTTGTATGAATGTTGGTCTGGTCGAAAAACTTCCATAACTGTTTAGGGTTTCTCGATCTTTGATGAATTTGGAACTGAAAGTATGCCTTCTTTTCGTTTTTTATGGACATCGTAGTGAAGTTGCGCAAATCCTTATAATACTCGTAATCAGTAGAAGATTTAGACTTCATAAATTTTTTATATGCCCTATTTCTCAATTTTATCATGAGTCGTATATTATCGGTTAGCCAACCGGGTCTCCTTTTCTTTATATTAATTTGACACAAAGGAGCATGCAGATCAAAGAGACAATTGATCGCAGCATTAAAATAGAATAGTTCATCATCCACATTTCTGCATCATCAGGCGATGAACTAGGTTCCTAGTACATATAAATACATACAGTGTATTTATATTGAGATGTCCCGAGCTGTTCATAACTTTTATAATTTGCTTACAAATTAATTAATCCAAATGTACTGCTGGGCATTCATTATTTTGTAGCAAAAGACTCTTCAATGTTTAAAATTTGAAAATTTATAAATTTTTAATGCTCACTTTTGTTAGTTTTGTTGTATTGCATGTGGTATGTGGTGTTATGCAGCTGGCTTAATCACGTCTGGTAACACAAATTTTGCTGCGTTGTAATGCACCTTTGCATCGACCAAATTGTCACCAATTCTCCACTTTTCCAAATTTTGCACTGCACTTTAATTATTAATTACATAAAAATAAACAAAACTCAAATCAACTTAATTTATTTGCTACAAACAATTATAATTTCAATTATAGCGGGATGGTGTTTTAACCGCCTGACACCACGGCCTTCGCCTCATTGTCCTTGCATCCACCCACTCGCCGTTCTCCCTCCTAGTCTTCTCCCACTTTTTATTTTACATTAAAATTTTACAAACTTTGTACAGTGTGTTTAATAAATAATGAAACAAACTCAAACTTTAAAGTAATTTTACAAAATAATAAAATTAATGTTTTTATGCATTTCGAAACACGACAATATATTGTGATAACTTAAACATTTTAGTTTTCGAAAAAGTGTTTTGTGCATTTTTTGGTTTATGCTAAAAATTTGATATGATTAATATCGAGTTACACTACTTAAACCACTTATCTATTGATTATTAAAAGTTATAAGCATTTTCATTGGACAAAATTTTCACCATTGCAATATTAAATCTTTATGTGGATTTCGACTGGACATAAATTGAACGTCCAGCGGCTATTGATTTATGGACATACATAGAATGTCGAAAATTGGATGTACATTGGACATTCGTACAAAGTCGATAAATTAATTTGCATAATTAAAATAAACAACAAAATTTATATGGATTTTCAGTGGATAAAATTTGCACCATTGCAATATTAAATGTTTATGTGGATTTCGACTGAACATAAATTGAACGTCCAGTGGCTATTGATTTATGAACATTAGTACAAAGTCGATAAATTAATTTGCATAATTAAAATTACAACAAAAGTTATAAGGATTTTCATTGGGCAAAATTTTCACCATTGCAATATTAAAAGTTTACTTAGATTTTGACTGGACTTAAATTGAACCTCTGGCGTCTATTTATTTATGGACATACATAGAATGTTAAAAATTGTACGTTCATGGGATGTCCATGCAAAGTCCATGGACGTCCATTGTTTGCCGTGTGCTGTCTGGGCCAGTGTTCTATGTGTTCGGTGGAACACGGGCCGCCGGCAAAAGGGGGGGGCAAGGACTCTTCTCAAAAAGCATAAATTTGGTAAAATATTAAATGAAACACAATTTTTCGATATAATATTTTTTGTAGAAACGTGAAAAATTATAACGGTACATTTTCAATATAAGAATACAATATGACAATTGTTTAATAGATTATCAAATTTGTCGATATAATACAACAATGTAAGTACCCTATCCGATATAATCACCTAACTGAGGTACCGCTTATCCCTTTGAAATTTTCCAAACTTTAAAATTTTTTAAGGGTTTTTCCATAATTGGATGAAATTAGTAAAGCAAAATTATTAAAAAATTATTTAGAAACCTTTGAAACCATATTATTAATTGTACTAAAATCAAAAATTCTTTTCAATTAAAGCAAATAGCTGTTGATTTGGCAAATCGGTGGCAAAAAAAAACAGATTTTTCGGAAAGAAGAATGTGAAGACCAAAATTTTTTGATGATATAAAGAATCATTTTCAAATTGAAAGGAATGAACAAATGTTTAAAGTGAACGCTGTTTTTCAAAACTTTGGATATAATAATTGCTCAGTTGGATAGATGAAGTAATAATTTAATTAAAATTAATACTAATTTTCGAATATTGAGCTCTGAAGTTTTAAGTATGGGACATTTTAGAGTTGTTTCAACTAGGACAACAGTTTTATTTAAAGTATTCTAATGACGTTTCTGACTCAATTTTTTCGCAACTATTATCCTTCATGCAGTGTTTCAAGGATTATATAAAATTCAAAAATCTTTCTGTTATGGAGTTATTCGATTTTATTTTAATCAACAATTTCTCATAGTTTAGCAGCTTTACTGCATGTTTCTTATTTTTAACAATCCCAATTTTAATAGTATCTGCGAAACGTTCATTTTCAATTAAAATTAATTAAAATTTATCTTCGTAATTTGATTATCGTTTCTTGTCTTATTTCGATAGAAAGTAAGGTTGCAAAAAAATTAAACGTTTCAAAAATAATTAACAATTTTCAAATTTAAAAGTTAGAAAGAAAAACTATAGGTAGAAGCTTTAATTTTATTTAATGATTCAAAAACAAGAAACATGTAGGGATTAAAATAATAAAACCTAACAAAATGTTAAAATAATAAATTTTAACTGTTAAGTAAATAATTACATACTACAAAAAAACAAAATATAGTAAAGGAGTCTCGGGTTGTACAGGGAGGCAAATCAAACAATGTATTTATTCGTCGACGTTTCGGAGGATCTATACCTCCATTTTCAAGACTATAATGGAAAACGAGCATAAGGTTACATTGGTATACAGATTGTGTCGGCCGGTTATAGCTGTCGCTGTGCTCTTCGTGGAATGTCGAGGTGGTTGAGGTGCGGCCATTTCTGTGGATGAGTTTTTTGGATGGTCTACTTTCTGGTTGGGTTGCTCGATACTTACCCGACGTAACACCACCACCCGCACCGCTGGCTGCCCCCCCCCCTTTTGTAGACTCAAGTACCCCAGAGGGGCACCGTACATTTCTGCGTTTTATTGGCGTTTTGGATCACAGTTGTGCACTTTCCCATTCCGATGGCGTGTTTCTTGTTCCCGTTACGTTTTCGCATGGTGTCAGTGTAATTACATAGCGTCCCACCAGTTGGTCATTTACAACTACGACACAATGGGTTGCCTACCCGCCGGCTTTATCTGCACACACGAGATTAGGAAGAGGATAACACATTTTATTCCAAGTTCTACATTTTGATTTTGATTTTAATTACACCGTTTTAACATAGTTATTTATAGTTATTTATTTATTTGTACATAGTTATTTATAATAATTTTACATTTTTTAATTATTTACAATGTGAAGTCCCTTCATGTTTTTATTATGTTATGTATTGTACATTTAAATATTGTTGACCTCGTGAAATGTGCTTACTTTGGACCCTGGCAACTTTCGACACATAGGCTTATATCGAACACACTCCATCCTTTTTGTTCTTCGGTGAGTGACACAATCTGTATACCAATGTAACCTTATGCTCGTTTTCCATTATAGTCTTGAAAATGGAGGTATAGATCCTCCAAAACGTCGACGAATAAATACATTGTTTGATTTGCCTCCCTGTACAACCCGAGACTCCTTTACTATACATTATATTGGGTGAGAACTACCGTTTTTCTGTGAAAAAAACAAAATATTTAAAGAAACCAAAATGACAATAATTCACATTTAACAGGGTTGAACTTAGAATATTTGAATAAACAAGAAACTAGAAATCTGAAAAAATTACGCTATAGAAATGATAAAAATTACTTAAAATTAAAAAACTCTGTAACATAATATAAAAGCCTTTATTTCACGATTATTTCCGATCATCAGTCATGTATAAAAATAACAAGAAGTAAAAGCAAATATACTAAACAAAATTGAAAAAATTTTAAAAATTAAGAAATTAACCAAACTTTAAATGCCAATGCCATATATCACTTCAAAAACTAAATTTGAAAGAAAGTTTCAAATTTTTACCACGTTTTTGCACCTGAAGCACGTTTATTATAAAATAGAAAATAACTTAAAAAAGTTTTTAGAATTTTTTAAGTATTTTTGTGGTATTTAGTAGTATGTGATGTAAAATACTTAAAAAATTCTAAAAACTTTTTTAGCTTATTTTCTATTTTATGTAGGGATTATTTCAGTAGAGCTGAAAAATTATTAAAATTTGTATTTGTAATTTCTAATATTTTAATATAATTCAAAACTTGAACACGGGCTCAAATTTTGTAGTTACGGCGTTGTCAGCTACCCAGGGCCGTATTTACGGGGGGGGGGGGGTTTAGGGGTTACAACCCCTCCCGAAATTATTTATCAATAAATAAAGTACTAGAAGTCCGACTGAAATCGTAACAAAATCAGAAAAAAAAATCTTTAAAACTATAAAAAAAACATTAAACTTGAAGTGTTTAAATAAAAATTAAAACTAAAGAGATATTTCTAATAAATTAAATCAGGTATTTTATCTTAATTCTTACTATTATGGTAAAAATTTTAAATTGCTATAAATTGTTTGAACCAAAAATTTTAAAGCAAACAAATTTTATAACCATCATGGGCAGCATAGCTTAAAATAAGACTTCCGCAATAAATTAGAGTGGTTATTGTAAACCCATAAATTATTTTATATTTTGGGGTTCGTTTTTTACAACGGTTTTTTACAAGAGAGTTTAAAATAAAAATATGAATAAGGTTAAAGTTATTAAAAATATCGTGGTAAACAAAACTTTTAAAATGGCACAAACAAAATTTTATCCGCGATAACGCCCAAAAGTCAATCTGTAATCAAAATTTGTCGCTCCCTCGACAAATTATTTTCACCCTTTAAATAAAGTTCACAAAAATCGAAATTTTCTCTGAATATCGAACTCAAATTAAAAAAAATTGCTCAAAAAATATAATCACTTTAATTAAATAATCCTCTCACAAAATTTAAACTTTCTTGCGGTCACTTTCGACCAAAAGTTTGAAAGCATTCAAACAAAATTTTTCAATAACCATAAATTTAAAAATTTTAAAAATAAAATCTTAATTTCATAAATACTACTTGCACAAAATTATACTCAAAAAATCGGCGGAGCAAAATCGAGGCATTTGTCGTTTCCGTCATCTTGGCAAAAAAATCTTTTTCTACTCACCTTTCTGCAAATATTACATTTCAAAAATTAATATAACAAAATTTAAATTTAAAAAAATCACCAAGGTTCGGTTGTTCAGTTGCAGGCTAAATCAAAAAATTTAGATTAACTAATAATATTTTTTAAAAAACAGCTTTTCAACGTAATATTTCATTGATTAATCCAAATCTGTTGGTTTAACTTACAACTGAACAACTGAGCCCAAAGGTTTCAAATCAATTCAAGAATTACAACTGAGGGACTGAGGCGTTCAAATTCTCCTTTCGTAACACGGCAATATATAAGCTTCTACAAATACTGTGTACCCTGCTAGTGACAACAACCACCCCGGGAAGAAGTTTCTTTTCACTCAAAAAAGGGAAAAGCTATTTAAGAAATTCTACTGGATAAGAAAGGCTAACAAGACTAGCTCTTATTGTTATGTCCAGTCATAGAACTATGCCTCTCCCCAGTGACCTGGTTTTAGGATAAATTTTCATAGTGCAAGATGATTTTAGTTGGTACTTTAAGTTTTTTTAAATTGCATTTATTTTGCCGATTTTAGCATGACTGACGGTTTAAGTTGAGACTTAAACTTTTTTATTTAGGTATTTACCTATTTATTGAGTTCCTTCTATTTTTAATTTTATATTTTATGTTTGTTTTTTATTGTAGTTTTTTTTTATTTTTTAAATATTTTTTATTTTTTGTTTTGAATATTTTTTATCCTTTGTATTTTAATAAATTAGCTATTTATTTTTTAATTTTTTTAAAACCCCCCCCGAAAATCTAGTCTAAATACGGCCCTGCAGCTACCATAATTTCAACAGAAAATTTTGAAATTCTACGTTAAAAAGTTATTGTACTCTTTCCTGCTCTTTGATTTAGTAGT
This sequence comes from Cantharis rustica, assembly GCA_911387805.1. NCBI lineage: Eukaryota > Metazoa > Arthropoda > Insecta > Coleoptera > Cantharidae > Cantharis > Cantharis rustica. The sequence goes on from OU426880.1 coordinate 33,459,208, forward strand.
TTGTACTAAATTAACAGCTTTGAAAGGCAAGCAAGACTAAAAAAAAAGAATATAATAATATGCAATCTTATATTATATGAAACTGAAAAATCCTTATTTTATTTATTTTGTAAATTATTTTGAAGTTTGTTTTATTTAATTATTTATTTGTAAAAATATTATCTTGGTAATGAACAAAGTGGGAGAATTGCTTCATGCCAAAATGGCTGACGTAGCTAGTTGCAAAATTTGTGTTCACTGCAAATTAATTTGAATTAAAAAGTTACTTGATTAATAATTCAAAATAGCAATATAGACATCAAACAGCCATAATTGAATGTAGCAGGGAGATAAAGGAAGCTAGGATAGAGTGAGGTCACTCCTCACTCTAGTGGTACTCCCTTTCTCCATTGCTATTTAACCTGTACATACAAAGAGTAATGAAAGAGTTCTGGCAAGCAAGAGAGACGGATTACACAAAGAGAAAATGGACGCTATAAGATACGCGGATGACATAGCTATATTTTTCAAAACAAAAGAGGACCTGACACGGTCTCTTACTGATCTGGATAGGGTGATGCAGACGAGATTCAGTATGTGGAATGAGCAAAGACCGAACGGAGTATGGAGGATATATTTGTAGACGGTGAAACTATAAAAGAAGTAAACGCATTTTCATACCTAGACAGGGTTATAATTAATTAAAGACAGAAGAAGCAGCAGGAAAACAAAGAACAGAATAGCTAAAGCCAAAAGAGCATTTAATAACAAAAAAACGACTAATAATCGCCAATAGCATTCCTATAAAAACTAAAAAGAAACTAAAGAAACCTAAAAAGTATAAAAGATGTGAGGTGTGGAAAAAGGCTGGATACGTTTGAAATGTGGTGCTACAAAGAAACCCAGAAGATCAGCTGAGTAGAAAGGCTAACGAACGAGAAGGTTCTGAGGCAGATAAAGGAGGGGGGCGAAAAATGTGGAAGCAGATAGTCTGTAAGAGAAATCAGTTGGTTAGGCACATATTAAGAGAAGAAAAGAAGACCCCGCTTGAAATACATAGCACAGATAAGATGGACACAGGAGAAATTGGGTTTCGGCCGGGAACAATGGAAAGCTGCATCAAACCAGTCACTCGATTGAGGACTTCGAGAGAAAGAGGTTGCTAAACATGTAAGTCAGATATCTTATATTATAAACTACAATCATATGGGCGATGATAGGGGTTTCTAATTTCTGCAATTCGTTGACAATTCCTGCAGTTAACGGAAGACGGTCCTGATTGCTCATGTTAGTTGAAATAATTTTGCTATTGAATTATAATGACATTTTCTTTAATTATAATATTTACGATTATAACTAGAAGGTTAACATAGAAGTTAACTCAGCTTGTAGCTATTCTGATTAAACAAACTTTTATTACCAAATTTTCATCACTTGAAATTTTGCTGTTTGATAGCATCGCAACTGCACCAAGCGTTTTTAAGTTTTACCTAAGCCGATCATAAGCAATTAGCATATTTCTATTGAAAATATCCATATGGTAAGCGGACATTTCCCTACCACCCCTGGAATTTTACTAAAATTATACGCTGAAATATTTAAGGTTTTCAGATAATTTTTTCATAATTTATTTTCATCAGTTAGTATTTTTTAATTAATTTTCCATTCCAATGAAGTTATCTAGCAGAAATATGGTTTAGTAGCTAAATGTCCTAGAATCTCTTATATTTAATATCTATTAGTAGTATTTAACTTGCATTTAATAAAAAAAAAACATTTATATTTAAAGGTTGTTTATTATTAACATTATCATTTCTAATACAATCTGTTAAGATTTATAATCATTAAGTTTGCTGTGATGATCAACTAGCAATCATTCTCAATTATAAATCTATACAGTACTATTAAGCATGTGCACATAATATACTATACTGTTAAAATCTACATTAGTTGGTTTCCAAAATCTTCAGGCTTTTAAACTTTTCATTGTTAGGCATGTAGAAAGACAAAATTTGAGTAACTAAAATAATTTTTTTTTATATATTTTTTTTTAAAATTAAAAATCTTAAAAATTTAAGATCTTTCTTGCCTTGACTAGAGTTTCGAGATCCATAATTATTAATCCACATGCGCTAATTGCAACTTTCTGTTGAGCTCTTTGAATCAAAAGTAAGTTAGGAGCAAGTACTATTTTAAAATGTTGTGAATACCAATCCGAATTATAGACTGCATCGGATATTGATGCTAACTATACGAAACAATATAATGTGATTATTTGAAGTTGATATTTAAAATTGCAGTTTTCCTAGGTTCAAAATATCGTCCCAGTGTCGGATCGCGTCGCCATGTTGCAGGTTTGAGCGCATTGAGCCAACGTAAATTTTATACTTGTGTATGCACGTACCTACATCGGAATGCGATCACGTCTTAATAGAACAGTTTAATACGGATATAGCAATGTTGATGCGCCAAACCAATACAAATGAGATCACCATTCTTACAAGAGACCTTAATGCAAAAGTTGGCACCGGTATACAGTTGTGAAAAACAAATACCATCAGAAATTCTGCATGAAAATAAGCAAATACGACATCTGCGCACCCAGTAGCGCACTGAGCACGGCTTCAGCTTCAAGTAAAGAAACAAGCATCATATGCGGCGGGCTTAAGATAGATGTGGATAAATTAAACAACTCGAAAATGCAAAAGAAGGTGATAGAGAGAATTAAAAACAAAATGGCTTGGTGATTTAATGTAAGAATCGCGGGTATTGCCGCATACTTGAAACCAAAGACAAATAGACGAAAGAAGAATAGAGCTTGAATGAAACTATTAGGCTTTAACAAGGTGGCTCTAAAAAAACGGTATTAATGAAAACAGTTTTTTTAAACACTAAAAATATATTAATTATGGTTAATTGCATGATTATATGTATTTGAGAATTAGTCTTTTAAAACATACTTATATTGAAAAAACGGTATTAAGGGTCAATTACTCTGATAATGAATAATATGCTAAAAATTGTAGCAAAATCAGGTAGCAAAATGTCCCCGGAGCGAAATGTCGTAGTAAAAAAATGTCCCGGGCGCGAAATGTTCTGGTAGCAAAATGTCCGGGTACGAAATTTTCAAGTGCGAAATGTCCCAGAACGAACTGTCCTAGAATCATAAGGCTACTCCTCGGGTGATTGATGAAGGTTTAGAGCAAGTGCAACTAATTATGTGTATCGGCAGCACCATCAACAAAGAATGAGGCCACTCAAATCAAAGTTAATGTGTGTAACAAAATTTTGAATTTTTGATTCTTTTGGCTACACCTCGTATTTGTATTTTTAATAATACTAGAAGATTGCGAGCCAAGACGTTTTAGGCGCATGGCGGGAGATAAAGAAGAAAAAAGTGCGGGGAAATTAGAAAAGTTTTTACCTTTTGGGTAGTGATCGGTGATTTTTTTTTGTGTAGTGAGAATTACAGGAGTTACCACCGCTTCTTTTTGCGGATTTACGCCAATTTCTGGGAAATTGTGTTCTTTTGATTTTTTTCGTCATTGGATTTCTTGAACACCCAGAGGATCGAGCGATAGCGACCACTCAACAGCAGCAATAAGATAAATTTTTCTACCTTATTCCTTCTTTTCGTTTCTTTCATCTGCAAGCTGTACAACACCGATATTATTTTTGATAATTGCCAGCTGCGTGCGTTGATATAGCCGACGCTCGCTTTGAATATTTTTTTTTGATCTAGAGTTGAGATCAAGCACCCTTTTAAATATTCCAATTATTGGAAGTATTTTAGTTAACATTGCTGAGTGAATGTTTAGAGCGTCGGTCGTTGCGAACGTCCTTTCCGGGTTTGCTTCCCATTGTAGGAACGTTTTGTTATGAGAGAGAGTGCAAACTTGTTGCGGCTACGCCGAATTCATCCCTGGCTTCCGCAAAGAAAAGAGCTAGTTTTTCCACCTTGGGTATCCTCACGAAATAAAAGGTTGGAAATTTCGATTTTCAACCGTGTGAGAAGAAAGAAATTGCTGGGCCTTCTCTAAAGAGTCCCAGCCATCTATTGTTTTTCATAAACGTCGGATCGAATATGCAAAAAGAGCATTTTCCTGCTTAAAAAGTATACTATGCGCGCCCGAATAAGTGTACAGCTACGTGTTTGTCTTTATAGATGTTAGGTGTTTTAGGTCGTTCTACACAGCGTTGATTCCTGGACTGAACAGAGTATACCTTGAAAAGACTACAGGCTTTCGAGTGTGAATATATTATAGGCGCATGTTGCGAGTTAAGTGGATGAACCAAGTTTAAAACATCGACGTACTTAGAGAATTGGATAAAAAAACGGAAATTATAAAGACAATAAAGCTGGGAAAGTTGGAGTACTTTAGACATATTACTAGGGATTCAGAAAAATACTATATCTTGCATACTATAGAGGAATATTGATGAAACACGTAGACCTGGAAGACGAAGAAAGTCATGGTTGAAGAACCTGAGCAGTGGTTTGGAATTATCTCCACGTCATTTTCAGAACAGAAGTTGATATAATTTTAATAATAGCAATCATGATAACCAACGTCCGTTAGCGGATACGGTACTTTCAGTAAAACAAATATTTAAATCACTAGAATCAATTGCTTTGACTGAAAGGTAAAAAAATTAAATTTTTTAATCAGTTTTCAAATTTCCCAACATCTACTATCCGCTGTTGTAAGGATCTAGCTGAAGATATTTTTCTGGTATAGACTCTCTTGAATCCAAGTTTGATCACCAAAGCAATGACAGTTTCTAAAGTTAAAATAAAATCTAATGCAAGAATTTTTTATAAACTACATCTTTTACTGAAACTTGAAAATTTAACCCTGTTTAAAAAATAATCAATCAGAATAGATCTCTCTGAAAAAAACACATAATAAAGTATATCTTAAATTACAATAATAAAAATTAAATATTAATAATATAAATCTTTTTACCTCATCGGTCAAATGATTCGCAGTGTAACAATAAACTGCTAATTGAACTGCGGAAATTAAGAGGTAATTGGTAGATATTACCAGCGAATTTAAGCTGGAACTAAAAGTAACCATTAAATTTTACAAAATTATGCTAATTAAATGTAACGTACAACTCCGATGTTGCATACATTTCTGTACAAGTGAAAGCTGCTGCTGTTACATATTGGATCAATGATGGAACCGAGTAGATGTCTTGCAACTTTTTGTGATATCTAAAATACGATTAATACGGAGAGGTATTTCAATTTTTATTACCTACCGCAATAATAATATATGATGCTTTATACCACTTTGCAATTTCTCATAGTAGTTCTTTAAATCATTCTCACAAGTTATTTCTTCAATGCTTAAACATTCCAAATGATCATATAAAATTTTGCATTGGATTATCGCCTCGTAACAAAATGCTAAGTACAGGCAATCAAATATTCCTAGAATAAACACCAATATAGTTCCATCTAGAAGCATTGTTACGCAAGCTATTATAAATAAATAGCTTCTTTCCATACTCCAATTACCAACAGCAAGTTGCTTTGTAATGATAGTTTTTAACCACGCAAAAACAATAGCTGCTCTAAGTAAATATGTAAACACCCTCTGCACAAATAGAATTCTATCCGACAATTTCTTAGTACTTTGTTGTACAATTTTTGAACATTTGGCAGTAGTCCAAAAGTGTTCAGTAGCATATTCAATAAGTTCAAGAAATTTTTTTCTGTTGTATAATAACGAAAACAGTTTTCCTAAAAACTAAAGATATAATTATTAATTATGGTTAATTGCATGATTATAATTGAGGATTAGCCTTTTAAAACCTACTTATATAGCTAGCATGTTTGTATTCACATAAAACGAAGAGTTAAAAATAGAAAACAAAGCATTCCAACACTCATTTGTTTCATCATTTATTTATATTATATCATTTTATCTTTTTCATTACATTAAAAAATGTTTCATTACAGGACAGTTGTAATAAAACAAAGAATTTCAGAGGAAATACAAAACCCAATTACGTATGAAAAATACTCAAAAGTCTAAAAATCTAAAGTCAAGACGAAAGAAAAATTTCAGTTATATTTATGGAATCCTGGAGAAAGTATTATAAAGTGTTACTAACAACAGAAGATAGAGAAGAGTTTAAAATCCAAGAGCAATAAAAAGTAATACATGAAATAGATAAAAACCAAAAAGACATACCAATAAAAGAAATAAAAATATTACTAAAGAGGATGAAAAATAGGAAAGTAGTGGGATCTGGTAATATACCAACAGAGTTAATAAAAACCGCCTTCTAAAATGTTGTGTTTCAAAACCATAAAACCATTAATTCATTTATTTTGTAAAATTATTTCAAAGTTTTAATTTTGTTATTATAAATTATTAAATTATTTATTCTGTAAAAATCCAGTGTAGATAAGGTTCTAGTTGTAAAGAAGGTGAGGAGCGTAAAGAGAGTAGAGCTGGAAGGTTGTCGAACACAGAGGTAGAGGTCCGAGAGACGCGGTGGCGTCAATAAGACCAGAGGAAGAACATTATTCCCGAAATGTTAAATTAAAATTTTAATTGTTAATAAAAATAAAATTAAGTTAATTTGATGTGATGGTTGTTTTTGTTTTATTGAAGTGCGAGTGAGAATAAATTGGAAATTTGAATATTTGGTTATTTGTTGAAATAAATTCGCAACGAATTTGTTAGACGGGCTGAAGCCAGCTGCAATAACGCATGCGAAGGCAACGATCATACCACATTGCAAGGTAACAGAATTTATTAACAAAAATTTACAATTTAACTTCAACTACGAGAGTCTCATGTAAAAATTTAATAATGGATGTACACCCAGCTAGAATAATTTTTGAATTAAGCAAAATTTTATAAATTTGTATAGCTAGGGACATCTCAATATATACTATTGGACCTACTAACAGTCATCTTTAATAAATATCTCTACCAAAGAATAGAAATTCCCCTACATTTCGTCTATATTTAACAGAACAGATGGGAATGTTCTAACTTTAGAGGAAAAAGTGTCATCTGATCAATTGTACACCCATATAAAAGAGTTCTGAAAGCTAAAATAGGGAAATGTATATCAGAACTAGAGGAAACCCCCAGTTCTCTTTTCCAGTTTTCTTCCAGTGAACGTTTCAATAAATTAGGTATAGAACTCCATGCGGAAAATGAGTGTCAATGAAATACAAGTAAATGCAACAAAAAATTTATATACAGACTGCATAAGTCGCATAAAGTGATCTGACGTGTTCAAAGTACGACAAGGGTGCCGTATAGGTACTGTAAGTGTCAAAATATGAGCATCTAAATAGATAACAAAACTCTATTTACTCTCTTTTTTACAATTGATCAGGTAGCTGCAGACGAATTGTACGCCAATTATATGCTGTAGAAGCTCTCAGAAGAGTACAAATGTGGGGATTCGTTTGTAATGTGAGTTGGTTTTTTTCATTATCTTCCATTATTAAATTCCGATTTGTAATTATTTTTAATTCAAGGAAGTACATTACACGCCCTCTATTTTACGATAGACGTAGCGTCATGTTCAATAGTTTTTTTAGTTCTTGATATTTCCGTTAAAGTAGTTCTTGTGCGTTGCACTTCCGATAATTCCGTGAGGAAGTATCTTTGCTTGTAGAATAACGTCGTTTGTTTTAAGCAGCATTTTCTTTTGTTGTAAATTTTGGAAATTTTAGTGAAGTTTTAGTGAGTTTCGTTGAATTTTTCGAGCTATGAATAATCTGGGTTTGATCATTTAGACGCACTGCATTGCTTTGCAAATCTGTACTTTTCCAAATTTTATAAATCAACTGCCGACACACATGTAGAAGAGTCCCGTTTTTCAAATTTTTTGGAATACATAAACATTGCTTCAAATCAAACAAAAGCGTCGTTTTCTATTGCTGCTACCATCATTGGCTTTCAAGATGATCCAATATTTATTAAAAATCTGTACCATCTGGGTGTTGTGCTTCGATGAAAAATTTTCTTTTGTTATCTACCATCAGTGCCATCATGGTAACTTTGTGCAAACAAATAATTCAATTTGTAAGTGTTTACTTGCATTTTTAATCATTATAAAGCATTCTCAATTTTTGTGCTTAAAATATTTTATAAATTACTTAAACTTTGTAATCTAATTTTCGTTTTTGTGAATCAAGTTTTCAACAATTAAATTACACTTAATTTTCGACTATCATTCAGTTTTACTTGATCAGAACAATAATTTAACAATTTTAAAGAATAATAATTTTTAAGTGAACCGTATTAAAGCGTTATGTATTATGTATTTTAGTATTTAATTTTAAGGTTTACTAAAACCAATGCAACTGCTATTATTATGGTCTCGTAAGATTGGTTGTTGCAGGCAATTTAGCCCATCATTCATATTTTTAGGTCCTACGAGTAAGAATATAGAAACATTGTTATAGCTTGCCATTTTACAGACACCTACAGACAACCAATTTACATGTTGTGATTTTATATTTAATCAAAGTGTGAACAATTCGACTATTAAGCGCTAATTTAAATTATTCTGATATTTCTAAATTATATGTGTTTTAATTTTAAGATCAACCATCCACCATTTAGGTTTAAGTACATTAATTCACAAGGGGAATCAAAATTATTATCAGTTCTTGATTATCTTACTGTAGCAATACTTTCTTTTGTCTACCAAGTTATTTTGAATTTGCACTCGATTAAAAGTATTATTTCATTCCTAGTTATTAGTTTTCGATCTAGCTTTTTATTGCCACCCTATTTAGTTGAGAATTCCTTCTCGGGCCTGACCCAACTTAAGGTAAGATTTGATTCTACTTTAGTTCGAGTGGCGCCTTTTATTTTGACTACTGGCGGATTTGATTTACGCTTTTCGATTAAACTTGGACCTAGAATTTCCTTGAATTTAGCGACCTACGACTTCGCCCCAACCAGAACTGGCGGCAATCTTGTTCCTCTAAGCAGTATTAAGGCATTTCCCCCTTCTTGTGTATTGTCGGCCAATTTCGCCCGTTACACGTTAGAGAAAATCGAGAAAAAGAAAAGAAAACCGAATACCTGGTAGTAGGTGAAAAAAATGAAGATTTAAACATCGAAACAGACGTGATTAAACATACAACAAATTTTAAATAACATGGTGTTAGCTTCTCTGGTTCTGGAAATGGTAATAAAGCAAGAATGAAGAATTATAAAGCAGCTGAATTTCATACTGTGGACTGAAAAAATAACAAAGAAAACAAAGAAAGCTACATACAAATCAATTGCCGAGAAAATAAAAACCTATAGTTCGGAGGTATGGGTAATAAACACAAAGAACGAAAAGAAACTAGGAGCTTTGGAAATGGCAGAAATGGCATTCGGCAGCAAATGGGTGTAGAAGGCTCAATAATAAACACAATCGAGGTAAAAATATTGAAGTGGTTTGGACATACAGCGAACAGAAGTTAGATGGCCGAAGAAAATGTGAAACTAAACTCCAAGTTTCAGGAGAAAGCTTGGAAAAGCAATGGAAGCCAGAGGACTTTAGAATGGGGCTGGAATGATACAGAGGAGTAAAGATCAAGATGCGAAAAACGGGTTAGCCCGTAAACAAAAGTAATTGAAAGACAATTTTTATATTTATTTGATTTTGAAACTATTTTAATTTAGAAAATGTACATTTGAGTTGTAAATAACATTCTGTTGAAGTGTGGTTGGCAATAGAGATTGTAAAGTAGGAGCTTTTGGTCAAGAATGACCGAAGTAGCAGACGTGTAATTTGTTAGTCGGTTAAATTTGAATTTAAATAAGTAATTTTATAATTTTGAAAAAACTAAAAGTGATTTTTTAACAAGATTGGTTGATTAGTCCGATGAAATTTTTACAAGTTATCATTTTTGACATATAAGTGATTTTCTTCCTTCGTTAAATATGATTTGACAATGTTCAAATTTGAGGCCTTGCTAAACTAAAATGCGTTTCCCCAACGTTGATCAAATTTAACGTTTTTTAAATTTGTAATCAAGTATTATTCAGATTGACTGCAATGTAATTTCAAATTACTCGTTTTCTATTGGCTCCAAGTTTTGACAGTTATTAAATGTCAATGTTTAATATCTATAGTAAATAACCAAACTGTTGAATTTTGACGGTGGAATATTCGGTCGTCAAATTTGATCGAAGATTTGACTAACGTTAACTATTTATGCATTGGTGAAACAGATTTTTATGACTTAACGATTGTCAAACCGTTTGACGTTGATCAAATATCTTGACGAAGATTTGTGAAGCGGGGCATAAGATTTATAATTGGATTTTGTGATTTGAAAAACGGTTGGATGATTTTAAAAATTAAATTAAAACGGAAGCTATGCATAAATGGTAATTAAATAAGATAAAAATTTTAAAACAAAAAAGGGAAAAAGATAATTAAAAATTAATTAAGTAGTAAAACTTATTATCAAGTTAAAAACTATTGAAAGGACTTCAAATTTTGATGATAAGAAAACAGCTGTGTGCCGGTATCGTATAAAATTTAACATTAGCATTTTATACCTTATTGCAACAAAATTAAAATTTAAAAAAATATTTTGGAAACTGAACAAAAATTTTGAAAATTAATTCAACTATTTATGACTATATTTTAAGCGTGTAGCGTATAGCGTTAAAGTTATAGCAGTGGATTGCTAAATTGAAATCAAATGTTCGATCTTCGATCAGTAAAAAATTTATAAAATTTAAAATTAAACAAATTTAAAGCAAAACAAGATAGAGAAAGTTTCTCAGCTTTCGAAAAGTCAGAGTGAAACCGTGGTAAGCAAAGTGTGGTGGTTTTTACTGACAAAAAATCATTGTAATATATTATATCTTTTTTATAAAATTAGCCAGCTAAGAATTCTGTTGGGAAATTATATTGTTTTTACGAGGTGGAGCGCCGCTGTTGTATTTGAGCGCTGAAAGGAAAGGAGTAACCATAGGTCCACACAGTCCACTTGGTACGCTCGAGGTATGAGCAGCAAAAATATAACAAATAAATTTAAATGGAGTTTTATTGAATATAATATTAACCTATGGAAACAAATTCTGTTCATTAAGATCTCCATTCCGCCGTGTTCTTAGTTTTTATAGCGGTCTGAAGAAGGCTTACTTTTAAATCACACTACCTACATACAAAAATATTTAGCAATCCGTTTACGTGATCTCCTGGATTGCTTTAACAAGTTTCTTTCACAAAAGTCAGAAAACTTAAAACAAACTTATCTGTATGTAGTAATTCTAACATTTTCTGGAATTTCTTAAGACTTTTCATTATAGACATTAGAAACTTCTTGTCAAAAATTGCAAATGTTCTTGTTGAATATTTTGTTAACGAAAAACGTACTTGAAATTAACAAAGTTCATATTAAATAAAATAATAAAACCTAACAAATGTTAAAATAATAAATTTTAACTGTTAAGTAAGGAATACATACTACACAGAAACATAATATTGAAATGACAATAATTCACATTTAACAGGGTTGAACTTAGAGTATTTGATAAACAAGAAATTGAATTTAGCAAAAATTACGCTATAGAAATGATAAAAATTACTTTAAAAATAAAAACTCTGTAAAACAATATAAAAACCTTAATTTCACAATTATTTTTGCTTATCAGTCGTATATAACATTAAAAATTACAAGAAGTGAGAGGAAATATACCAAATAAAATTGAAAATAATTAAAATTAAAAATTTTTTAAAAAATCAAGAAATTTACTAAACTTTAAAATAAATTGTGTGCTTACCAAATAACCAAACTAAACGACGTCACGTGTTTAAATGAAGTAGAGACATACTATGCCATCTATCACTTCGAAAACTAAATTTGACTAAATTTGACACTACTGATGAGCAAAAATAATTGTGAAATAAATAAGGCTTTTATATCGCATTACAGAGTTTTTAATTTTTATTTTTAAAGTAATTTTTATCGTTTCTATAGCGTAATTTTTTCAGAATTCAATTTCTTGTTTATTCAAATATTCTAAGTTCAACCCTGTTAAATGTGAATTATTGTCATTTTAGTGTTTTTTAAATAATATGTTTCTGTGTAGTATGTATTATTTTCTTAATAGTTAAAATTTATTATTTCAACATTTGTTAGGTTTGATTATTTTAACATCACATATTACTAAATACCACAAATTACTTAAAAATTCATTTTTTAAGTTATTTTCTATTCATATTAAATACTTTTAATTAAATATTCAAATTGGGGAATTTTTAAAGCATTTATTCTTTTTAAAAATTTTAATCTTTTACCTGCACATAGACTACAATCCCTTCAACATTTTCTACGTAAGGCTCAATATTATTTTCCATATAAAAAAATTGAAGGAGCATCATAATTAAATGGAATGTCGCGGATGATATTTGAATACTAATAATTAATAATAACACTTTTGTAGTTTTTTTTGTAGATAAAATTCCAATTTTATTTAAATTTGATAAAGGCAAAGCAAATAAATTTTGTAGATCGTTCATTATTTTAAAGATTTCTGATTTTTAATAAACTGTAAGAAAACACTAAATGAATGATAAGATTAAAATTCGTTAACAATTATTTTAATTTTTGGTGATATAAATATGTACGAAATGTACCTACCCAGTTTAACAATTAGAAAAAATTAATTTCTATAATAATTGTGCTGCAATGCTGTGACTAAAATAACTCAATTTAGTAAATTTAGTAATTTTGATAATCTATTGTTATTATTTTTTCTTGTATATAACAAATACCATATACAGAAATATGATTTGTATATAATTAATTTTTAATGGTTTGAACTTATTTCTCTTGTAATATATCAAAAACCAACAATTTTTATACAATTCAGTAAAACCTTTTGTAACAACGCTGAATTAATAAATTAATAAGTTGGAACTAAAAGCTGAAAACAAAGTCTATTGAAATTATATCGTAATTGGGTATTGCATAAAAAGTATTTAATATGAGAAGTTGAAAAAGTATAATTTTATTATATAAAATTGTAAACACGCAATCAGGTTACACAAATTTAGTTTCAAAAAGTATTATTAATATTAAGCTATGTGATAATTAGGCCTACTTTGACTTTTGATTCTAATGCAAATATATCTTACGACTCTGAACCAGGTGACCTGTTATTCTACATAGTACATAGTAATTCTACTTAATAAAAAACTTACATCTATAAAAATTTGAGTTGTGAGTAAGAACATAAAAGTTGCTATCGATAGGTGGCGGTGCTATTTTTGTTAATTATAAATAATGCTTGCAATAAGTAAGCTATGTATTGCCATGCCTTATAAAATTATCAAATTTTTACCTTCCTGTTAATTTAGTTAGGGTGCACAGATTTTTTGTGAGGATGAGGCTCTTTTGATTTATCTACCTTAATTTCAATAAAATCCAATGATATGTGTCAATGCAATTTTTAATATTTAAAACATAAATATTAAATTTCAAAATAAAACTTTATTGCAATTCATGATTTAATAAATTCAAATGTAGTCGATGTTTTTAGATTTTTTCTTGCATAAGATAAATTAATGATTTAGAAATTTTCCGTTAGTTTTAATTTCCTAATATTTACTTTGTAATTATTTCAACGTGCTTTTAGAAAATTATCACTGAATAACATAATATAAAAATTTTAAATTTTAACTTGACGGTGTTCGTTGTTAAAGTTTTAATAACGTGCTTGCACTATTTTCTCACCATATGGTGTAAACGTTGGTTGTGGACTTCTGACCACTCGCATCTGGTTCTCCTGCTACTGTCCATGTTTTATCATTGAGCATCTTTTTCATTCTAGTAATTCACTATCCATTTCAGGTAAGTTGTCATCACTTTCATATCACTTTTGATTGCGGTAAGTTTTTTTTTAATCATATTTAAAATTTCAGATTATACCAATGTCCAAATTTTATTGGAACTACAAATACTTAAACAACTTTCTCGTTTGCTCATTCATACCGCAATGTCCCTACGAATTCTTTTTTAAGCAGTATTGTTGCAAATTTTCTAAATTTGTCCCTTTCTAGAGACGATTTTGCAGCGCGAAGTTCAATTGGTAAACCAACCTAATGTTAAATAAACAAACTAAACAATGTTTTTGCTGCACTTTTTGTTTTATTATTGTCTTCAAACACTTTTAAAATTTTATTAACTTTTTAAGCCCTACTTGATTTATCATTTTCAGCCTTTGCTTGTGATTAACTTTTATTGCCTCTCATTTGAGGGTTCCTCTGTCTAAAAATATCTTTCTTCTTAATAAAATGTAAAATTCAACGAATTTTCAGGTAAGTAATTTTTTATTTTGAAATCATTTTTGTAACTAAAATCTGTTTTTGTTTTAGAACTAATCAACAAATCAACATATTATTTATTTTTAAGTAACATTCTGGATTCTTATTCGTGCACGAGGACATAAAATAATTTTATAAATTGTTAAATAAAAAATTCATGACAGTATATACTATTTCAAGGTTTATTCAATATAAATAATGAATATTATAGTATTGTAATTATTAATAACCGTATTTTATTTAATTTTGTCTTTATTGCTCACAAATAAGGGAACAAAATTTAATTATTAAATAATTAATATTCTTAAAATTGATGTCTATCAAACAGTATCCTAATGGATTCTGTATCTTTAGAATGTAATTTTCATATATTGCAAAAATTTTCATTGCTTAGTCTTTTGTTAATGGAAAACAGAAATATATTCAACAAACTTTCAAATATATTGTAGTGGTATTCTCTCAAAATTTGAACGGAACCCTTTACTTACTTATTAGATTTTACCTCGGCTACCTTTTTTCTTTCGGTAGAGCAATGAGACTTGAGGAGCGAATTCCTATAATAAATGTCTTGTCGATGAAGAGAAATAATGCTCTTTTTAAGGCAAAATGAATACTATTTATTTTGAAAATTGAAATTTTTGTCGGTGACAATCTCATCTTTTGCAGTTTCAAATATGGGGTGTAACGTGTAAACCTATAAATTTGGATGCACATTTACTATCTCAAACATATTAGCTAGCCTCCAAATTTATTTGTCTTTTTTGTGTTTAATGTGTCTCTAATAAATTTGTACAAAATTAATGTTCTATAAAATTAAAAATCACCTAGAATTTTAATTGTTTTCATCAAATAATAATAGAGCCATACATTCCGACTGGAATTAGGCTGTCTCTCGCGAGACTTACAAATCCAATTTCTGAGGTGGATTAGTCCTCATTTCTTTTACATTTCCAGGTAAATACAATTCACTCCTAAACTATATCATTAAATTCTAAAACATTAATTCTAAAATATTAACACCAAACCAAACAAATTCATAACCAAACTCAAAACTAAATTAAACTCAACCAATTCTAAACTAAATTAAATTCTTCTGTCCGTCTTCGTATTCACCACGATCTTTCGCCATTCCTTCCGATTTTTGTTTTTAGTTTTTCTATTGTCCGTTTCGATTTTTCTTTTGAGTTGCCTTGCCGTTTTTTTTGTCTCTGGGATCGTATTTGGAGCTTCCGGTTGAGACGTCCCATCCGCTCCGACCGTTTCGGTTAGTTTTTTGGGTTTCTTATTTTTATTTCGTTCTTCCGCTTGTCGTCTGCTTCTGATTTTAGCTGCAGACATCCTTCTTTCCGATCCCACACGTACATTTTCTCCTGGTTGTACATCCTCTGATATCCAACCTTTACCTTTTCTCCGTTTTTCATTGCTTCCCTAGCTATATTCCATATTTTGCTTTGAATCTCTCTCTCCTGATTGGTCATATCACTTTCTATGTAAATTTTGGAACCCTTTAGCTTGTTCTTGTTGTCCATTACCATCATTTTCTGTTTGAAATCTCTCAGTTTCGCTACCACCATTCTATTCTCTTCCATTTTCCCGATCTTGTAAGTATCCACCACTTCTACTTGTAAATGCATTCTCTTGTTTATGAATTCTTCGACGTTGTCACATGTAACTGTTCCGGTGATGGGAACATTCCTAATAACGATGTTGGACAATTTCCTCTCTTTTTCGTTTCTTTCAAGTTGGGTTTCCAGTTTCTCAATTCTGTTCTCCTGGTCTTTTGTTGTTTTCACAAGTACATCAATTTCCTTTTTTAGTTCTTGTCTTTCTTCGGACCATTTCAACTCTAGTCCATCTAGTTTTTCTTTAATATCTTTGACTTCTTTGATGCTTTCCTTGATCTCTATGTTGGTTTCTTTCAATCAAATAGCTTGCTGAAACACCACTGGTCTTGGAACCTGTTTGTTCACTCTCACTTACTACTGGAATCGGTTGATGCATTTGCCATCCATTCATCTAAATTCTTGAACAAAATCGCTCTTCGTATTCTACACAAAAAATCCAGCGTGTTGTGATAATTTACACAAAATAATTCTTCAGGCTTCGGTGAGTAAATTTTAGCGTCCCAAAATGGCGTCGTATAAATTTTTAATCTTCAAAATTTTATTTTCAGATCTGATATCGCAAATTATTAGGTTTTTTTCGATATAACAAAGAAAACTACGCACCAAATATCTCACTTTTTACAATTTTGTGAAAAACTCACGCACAAATACTAATCGTTCAGAATCAGTTCAAGATCAAAACGCAAAATTAGGACTCAATCGAACGACTTTCGTTCGCCTAGTCCAGCACTTCTTTCCTACGCCACTTTTCAAAAACCTGCTTCAACTTGACGAAACGAAATTCCAAAACGTACTTTTAAGTCATTTTTGACGTGGTAACGGCTTATAAATTGATATACCAGCTGCACGCACAAAAAATTGTCACGTTCCACAAGCGAGAGCGTGGAACAAGCGAGAGAGACGCACGATCGGCTTTGCATCATACATAGACATCATTTGAATTATAAAATGCCATTAAAAAAATCTTGTCCGGCTTGAGGTTCGATCTCGCGATCACCAAATGATGCAATTATGTATCATGCACATAACCCACAAGCCTATTGAGGGTTAATGTAATAATATAGTTTTAATTCGTATTATTTTGTACATAAACATAATTCAATTCAATTTTTAAATTAACACTCGGTTTACGGACGATAATTTTACGTGATTTTACGTCATAAGAAAACATAAATCAATTCAATTCATAAAAGTATGCAATTTTTCATCAATGTTTTCTTATGACGTTATCACGTAAAATTATCGTCCGTAAACCGACTTTACAGACAACCCGCGAGTGCCACGTGTTTTTTTTTGACTACTGCATTTTTTATAATATAATGTGTTGAAGTAAATGTGTGTTTTGTTTTTACATGAAATTATACTACTAATTCAACTATTAAAAAATGTCTGCCTTCAAACGTAACGGCTACTGAATGTTAAAAATTCGACAATCGAGCTTGTCACAAAATTACACCACAATATAATTATTTTTAGTTTTATCTGAATGACACCTTATTTATAAAATGTTGAACGATTATTTCAACTAAATCCATTCCGATAATTAAAATTTTAATTATCTCAACTGTTGATGGTTTAAAGAAACCAAATTACATATCAGTTTATTTGTATACGCACTTTAAACAAAGCTGATATAACACTATTACCTTTCCTCAGAAATGTAAAAAATAGAAAAAATATAAAATCTACCGAGCTATAGTCAAATTTTTTTTAACTCGCGTATGACTAATCTCCAAATGCCACAAGATTTAACGTATATCATTTGGTTATCTTTGTCAAATTTAGAAAAAAGTAACTATTAGAAAAGAGACAGAAGAAAAGAATACGTCGCCGTAACTTAGTAATGAAAATGAATTAAACGTACGTCGATTTTAACGATTTTAACTGTCATCTCGTTTAATTTTTGACATATAATTTCATCAAAGATTATGACATCTGACATCTCGTTTGATATAAATAACCATAAAACATACGTTTCTAAATTTTGATTTATACAATTTTTTCGATAAGTCATACGCGAGTTAAAATAAATTCGACTATATAAATAATTACATCCTTATTGCATAAACTTGGCATTCTCGATATTAAACTAAATTTGCAAATGAAATAGTATTTATGATAAATAAAATGGTTCATTTATAAAAAGTAATAAATAGACTAAAGAAGAAATAAACACTTATATTAGCTGTTAATCAAGATTCTTCACTATAAGTAAAATTCAAACTAATAATGAATCAATGATTTTAAAAATCCACCTAATAGAAAATTTATTATGCTCAAATTTGTATTGTTGATTGTAAATAAATTGATATCAAATAAACTATGGATTTTTAATAAATAAAATATATTACATAAGATTATTAATAGTTAAAGACGTTGTTTATCAATAATTTTCAGTATTTATTGTAAATGAGAACCATCCAAATATATAATTGTTAACTATAAACCGCATTTTTTCTTTCAGTGATAGATATTTTAGCTATAAATAACAAAAAAGATAAGTTTTGACGTTCATTTTCTGTTCATCTAATTTTATGATAGCGTTTAATGACTTCCTTACAACGGCTGTACAAAATCGTTTAAGCTTGAATTTGGTTTTTATTTGGCGTTTATGATAATATCTAATGCCTCAGCACCCTCCGCTCCAGTCCTCTCCGGTCCAGGACATTTTGACTTACGAAGCTACAGCAAATTTTGGATACACTATAAAATTTAATCATCTAATCGTGATAACCATGATTAATTAACCCGGGAAAAATCGCTTTTACACCATTGGTCGCACGTGAAATTTTCTCTCACTGCTCATTATTAGATCATATTTAATAGCTCATAAATCCAAAATAGCAGGAGTAGTAATCTCACGATTTTGCAGTTTTGCAGTTAAAGAAATAAAATTTTGGTGAGAGAAAATATCATACAGCGACCACTCCCTGGTTAATTGCCATTATTACCAAAATAATCTCCTAATAGCGTAATCCCGTAATTTTAATAATCCTTTTATACTAAAATAAATTTGCTCATAGGTGCCCAATTTATGCACGCCTCTTTAAAATACCGTGCATTTATTTAAAATATTGACCAAAATAAATACAAGCAAATTACAATTACAAATAAATTAAGTACCAAATATTTAATTATTTTCGATTGTTTGGAAAGTGCTCGACCATCAAGAAACAAAAATGATATATGCTTTTGTTAAGGAATATTTCACAAATAAATAAATAAAGTTATCAGGTTTTTTGAATAAAATAAATTAATTATTTTAAAGGTCAATCACTACTTAAAAATGTGGAGGCATCGTTGCATTTTCTTGTCGGTTAAGAGAAACGACATTTTTAATTGTATTAGCTTTTTTAATTTAATAAGATCCTTATAGATTCTTCTTTATTATGTTGTTTTATCTATGTATAATTGTTTTGCGTTATCTATTAATGACAAGTCTTCCTATCTACACATTGTTGCAGTTTCTATAGATCACTTTATACATTTTTCGGGTATTTGTAACGTTGTAAGGTGTTTTACCAGAAGAAGGTCTCTACTGTGGGTCACGGATTCTAAAACCCTTTTGGAGTAAAAAAAATACTTCGTATTAACAAACTCTAGGCCAAGCGGCAGCGCGCAACTCTCAAAAATAACAAAATATTATATTCGTGTACTTTCTTGGTTGCATTAATTCCACAAGTAACCACAATAGTTCTGAGGTAAACTGCGTGACTATCAACCGGACGGGCCAGGTTCAATTCCTACAAGGGTTTTTTTTTAAATTTCTAAAAAAAATTTTTTATGTTTAATTTAAAATTTCTTTTTAAATTTTTTTGCTACTCGTTAACATCGCATGTTAATCTATCAACAATTTTGTCAATTTACCTACAAAATGTTTGAATTATAACGCTATTTATTTTTCATTATTAGACACTAATTTCTATCTTCGTAATTTTGTCTCCAAAGCAATTTTTTACACTACTGTATACTTTTCCTGTATGCATGCAGACTTCATTGTAAGCATTTTATAACTGCATAATTATTTTATATGATGAAAAATAATAGCGTTATAATTCAAACATTTTGTAGGTAAATTGACTAAATTATTGATAGATTAACATACGACGCGACGTTAACGAGTAGCAAACAAAATTTAAAAAAAAATTTTTTTTTTAATTTAAAAAGAAATTTTTTTTTAAATTAAAAAAAAAACTATAGGTGGAATTGAACCTGGACTGACCGGTTGCTGACCGCGCAGCTTACCTCGGAACTATTACGGTTACTTATAAATTGATCCAACTGAGCAAGTAGATGAATAACAATTCTTTTAATTTTCAACTTTAATATTTTTGAGAGTTGCGCGCTGCCTCTTGGCCTATAGTTTGTTAATACAAAGTACTTTTTTATCCTAAAACGGTTTTAAAATCCGTGACCCACAGTAGAGACCCTCTCCTTGTTAGCCTATTTTTTTATAAAATCCTTCGCTGGTACAAACCATCAGCAAAAAATATAAATTCCGATAAAGTTTTTCTAAATGAGAGAGGTCTTATACATGAAAGTGATCTCAAATCCAAACTAAACAAAATAATTAAATTTACCACACGATATAATTATTATGTATTTCTACTTGATTCCAAAACTTGAACCAACCCCAGCGTACCTCATGGTTTTATACTATTTTATATTTCTATTTTATGGTCTAAGCAAATTAAGATGTGTTGATGGCATTTTGGTCTCAGTTTCTCCATAAACTCCACCAGTGAAAAATCAATATCCAACAATACAGCAAAGAGAACCTACTGTCACTTACTCTTTTAAGAAAACTTATTGCCGGCGTTGCTCAGTCGTTGATAAAAAATTAACAAAGAGAATTTCGGAGGGGGGGGGGGTTGTAAATCGCTTATTGTTTTAGGAATTTCTCAAGAAAAAAACACAATGTAATATTTGGTTCTTCAATTTGAATTACCGCCTTCTCAAATCAAAGTTACAAACCTAACCAAAGCAGTGATCGTCAAACAAACCTCGCACGATGTAATAAACCGCCCACTCGTAATAACATTTACAAAGTCTTTTTAAATTTGCGGATGGCTCTTTGAATGCTAACTTAAATGCTAGCTTAAATAAAACACAGGATTCGGTTTAACGATGAATATATATTTAACCGAAAAGAAAAAGGTAGTCCGACAACCCATTTACCAGCAAAGTTAATCTCCTTGATATCATTTAATTTAGAATACTTTAGTTTGAAATTTGATTTAATAACTGTTCGATAGTTAATCCCTCTGATCGTAATGTTTTCTAATCGATTATTCATATTTAATGACCAACCACAACCTATAGTAATTTGTAAGAAGTTCATGTATGCATTTCGATGTTCAACTCAATTGGTTTTTTTTTTATATTATGTAAGATCTTAAATAATAACCCTTATATTCTAAATTATCCGCTCTTATAATTATTATCTCGTCACTTAAGCTAAGATTGTCACCTTATTAATATATCGTCATCTTAAACTAAGATTGTCACCCTTATTGCTAGTTGGTCATTTCCTTAAATGTAAATAAATTGTTTGTACTTAACTAAATAAATTCCCCATACTTAAACTAGCAAATAATCATATCCGCAAATAATAATCATAAAGAACTTCGTTAAAACAGTTCCTTAATATTGTTTTTCAATTGGTATTACCCTTTTTTTGGTTAATTGTTATTATCTTATATGTATCTTATATGTATACCGATCACAGATATCAAATTTGTATTGGAAGTTAATTTTCGTGAAAATTGTCATTATAAATAGTTACGGTGACTTCAAACAGGATAATCACTTGCAAAAAGTTTTGTAGACTGGCTGTGAGTGTTATTTCTTGCGGATTTGTATATCAATACTCTTATTTTAGATTTTACAAAAATTGAGGTTATGTCACAAGGATGTGACCATGCATCGAACACCGCCACTTAAAAGAAATGTTAATGAAAATGCCCCACAAGTGGAACCACATGGCGAGGTATCGCAACCAAACTTGGCAGGCACAGCTGTAACATCAAATAATCTTTCCTACTACAATCAAAATGCACAGGCGATACAACAAATACCAGAAACATACATGCCCCATCAAATGCAAATAACCCCGGCAATATATTATAACCAAAACTACCATCAAACAGGGCCGTATCTGCAAGAGACCGTGCCCAGCAACCATTGCTTGCCCCAGCAACAACAAACTATTCAAACCTATGGTTTACCTATCCAAGCGACACAGCATACGCTGATCCCTCCAATGGTGCCACTGATATACACAGGTACACCAGTAACACAAGAAGAAACATGGAAAACAGCCTTGAATAGAAAAAAGAGAACACGCAGTCCAGAGCAACGGATAGCTGGTAAACAAACAAAAATCACCAAATACTGGTTGGCAAAAAACACAATAGATACTCAAAATAGATTTGAGGGGCTAGAAGTAGAATCCGATGCAGCAGTTAACGCAGAGCCGCAAGTACAAAACGAAACTAACGAACAACCATTAACACCAAAACCCCCACCTATTACTATCTACAAAACCGAGAATATCGAACCAATCCATAAATTACTAACTGAAATCGCACCAAAACAATATACAATTAAAACGGTAGGACCTGAAGAAATAAAATTACAAATTCATAAACATGAGTTATTTAACACGGTCATAGAAGCACTAAAGGAAAAGAAAACCTTATTCCATACCTATAAACCAAAGCAAGAAAGAAGCCACAGGGTAGTGATGAGAGGTATACATCCAACTACAGAAAATGAATCTCTTAAACAAAGTTTACTAGAGCATGGACATGAAGCAAATAATATCTGGAATATTAAGCACAGGGTAACAAAAGATCCCCTACCATTACACTACGTCGACCTTAAGCATAAGGAAAATAATAAAGATATATTTAAATTAAAAATTATAGGATCAAACGAAGTTCGCTTTGAACCACCCCACGTGAAACAAACTATTCCACAGTGCACAAACTGTCAGTGCTACGGGCACACAAAAAACTTTTGCTACAAAACTGCACAATGCGTCAAATGTGCAGGAAAACATACCACTAAAAATTGTCCTCGTAAAGAAAGGGATAATAACGTCAAGTGCGTCAACTGTGATGGCAACCATCCAGCAAACTACCGTGGATGTGCAGTACATAAACAACTTCAACAACGCTTCTACCCTACCCTTAGAAACAAAGTAGCAGAACAGCCGAAGACAAAGATTACAAACCAACAACCACAACCAACAAGTACAAGTTATCTAACACCAAGTAATTATAATGCAGCCTACCCTACACTACCAACACAAAACAGGATGATACTTACAAACATACCAAATAACATCAATGAACAAAGATCGGCTTGGCAAAGTGACCAAACAACAAGCAACAATCACACACTTAATCAACAACCTTTTAACATAAGCAAACTCGAACACATGATGGGGCAACTTATAACACAAATGAGCACAATGTTAAATTTGCTAACAACGCTCGTCAACAAATTGGCTTAATGGCAGCTCACCCAAAGTATAAGTTAGCGATTTGGAACGCTAATGGCTTATGTCAACACGCACAGGAAATTAAAACATTTATACAGACTCACAATATTGACATTATGATGATTTCAGAGACTCACCTTACAAAACAACATCATTTTAAAATACCTTATTACCAAACCTATGATACAAAACATCCTGATAACAAAGCGCACGGAGGAACTGCAATAATTGTATGTAATACCATCAAACACCACGAAAGAGAAAAATACGCTAAGGAACATCTTCAGACCACTAGCATTACTCTGGAGGATAAACTAGGCCCAATGACTATCTCAGCAATATATTGCCCTCCTAAATATAACAATAAAAAAGAACACTTTGAAGAATTCTACCATACATTGGGAAACAAATTCATTGCTGGCGGAGACTACAACGCGAAACACTCCTTATGGGGATCCAGATTAACTACGCCAAAAGGAAGAGAGCTGGTGAAAGCAGTAAAAGCAAATAACCTTCAACATATCTCGACCGGACAGCCGACCTACTGGCCATCAGACATGAAGAAGATACCGGACGTCATCGACTTCTGCATAACAAAAGGTATCGATACTAAAAAAATCACAGCGGAATCATGTCTGGACTTGTCATCTGACCATTCCCCAGTAATAATAACAATCTACAGTCAAATAGTAAATAAAGAAAAACAACCCTCATTGTATAGTAAGAAAACCGATTGGGACTTTTTTAGAGAAAACTTGAACAACCTAATCACACTGAACATACCGCTAAAAACAAAGTATGACATTGATAAAGCAGTCGAAGAACTGACCAAAAATATACAAAAAGCAAGCTGGGCTGCCACTCCGAACATCCACGCAACTAATAAAACAGAATCTGTTTCTTGTACAATCCAACAAAAAATTGCCGAAAAGAGAAAACACAAAAAACATTGGCAGGAAATGAGAACGACCGAAAATAAAGCAAAACTAAACAAATCCACCAGAGAGCTAAAAAACATGTTATTGGAAATTAAAAATCAAGGCATCCAAGATTATCTAGCGAGCCTAACCCCAACAAATGCCACAGATTATTCCCTTTGGAAGGCAACAAGAAAACTGAATACACCCCAAGCACATAACCCTCCAATCAAGGATGAAAGTAATAAATGGGCAAGAAACGACGAAGAAAAGGCTGTAATATTCGCTAAACATTTAGAAAAAGTTTTCCAACCATTCCCACTAATGTCAACAACGGAAGAAGAAGAAAAAATATTGAGCTACCTCGAAGCCCCATTTCAACTTAGTTTACCTATTGAGAAGATCAAAATTCAAGAAGTCAAAAATACCATACAAAAAGAAATAAATATAAAAAAATCTCCAGGTTCTGACTTAATTACTGGAAAAATTTTACAAGAACTACCAGAAAAATGCCTAAAACTGGTAACATACATCTTTAATGCTATACTACGAACATATCACTTTCCAAACTCGTGGAAGGTAGCTCAAATAATAATGATCCTCAAACCTGGTAAAAAACCTGAAGATGCCAAGTCATATAGGCCAATCCAAACCACCAGTTTGGCTTCAGAGACAAACATGCAACCATCGAACAGATACATAGAATTGTGAATGTGATAAATAATGACCTTGAGAGAAAAAGATTCTGCTCAGCAGTTTTCCTAGATGTTAGTCAAGCATTTGATAAAGTCTGGCACGAGGGACTACACTACAAAATTAAAAAGTGCTTACCTTACCATCATTTGCAAATCCTACAATCATACTTGAAAGATCGACACTTTTTGGTGAAACAACAACACTGTCACACAAAACTCTACCCCATCTCATCAGGAGTGCCACAAGGTAGCGTACTTGGGCCAGTACTCTACCTGATCTACACATCCGATCTTCCAACTACTCGTCTCACAACGGTAGCTACATTTGCAGACGACACCGCTATAATGGCATCCCA
The DNA here is from genome assembly GCA_911387805.1 of Cantharis rustica. NCBI lineage: Eukaryota > Metazoa > Arthropoda > Insecta > Coleoptera > Cantharidae > Cantharis > Cantharis rustica. Next base: position 33,484,618 of record OU426880.1, read on the forward strand.
CATAGATCCGACAAGAGCATCAAAAAATCTACAAACAAACCTGAACAAAATTCAAAAATGGTTAAAAAACTGGCGTATAAAAGTCAATGAAGCCAAATCCTTCCATATTACCTTCACTATGAACAAAACAACTTGCCCACCGGTTGAATTGAATAATCAACAAATTTCACAGACCGAAGAGGTCAAATATCTTGGAATTCACCTGGACAGACGACTAACATAGAAGAAACATATAATAACAAAACGAAAACAGCTCGGCATAAAGTTCAGTCAAATGTATTGGTTAATAGGCAGAAAGTCAAAGCTCACCTTAGAGAACAAGCTGTTATTATACAAGGCAATCATCAAACCAATCTGGACCTATGGAATTCAGCTATGGGGTTCAGCATCCAATTAAAACCTAGAGATTCTTCAAAGATTCCAGAATAAGATACTAAGAGTGATGGTTGACGCACCGAGATATGTGACCAACGAACTCATACAAGGAGATATACCACTACCAACTGTTCGCGAAGTAATCCAAACATACAGTGTTAAATACAAAGAGAGACTGGAACACCATCGCAACACATATGCAAATAAACTACTCGTGAGTACAAGTGAAGTGAGAAGACTAAAAAGATACCAACCCAATGACCTAATCCAAAGATTTCAGTAACTACACTATGACTAAACATTGAAATTTTATATAATAACATAAATGCTTTTTGGTTGATATAGATGTTATTCATTGGAATGATTTTCTGCACATGTTATTGTTATTGTCAAAATAGACGCCTAATGCCTACGGGCAAATTGCTGTATATCATAGAGTTAAATAAAAAAAAAATATGTATTCAATTTTTATTATTTTATAAGTGGTCGCAAATAATCATAAGGAACATTGTTAAAATTTATCAATAACCGTCCTGAAATATCATAATTTTGTAGTACATTATTTAGACATTTGAAAAAAGAAAGAAGAGACATCACAGCATTTGCTTTGTCACTTCCGGTTCTATAAAAGTTCAGCTTTTCAGTGACCAGCCATACTGCAACATATTTTCACCGCCATCTTATGATTTTAAGTGTCCACTCCACCTGTTGCGCAATTCATCTAAATTAAATTATCCCACGATAAATATATTTTCCACCTCAAACACCCGCTTTCATTTAAATTATCTTCAACAACTCTTCTTACGTCTTGACCAAACCAACCACCGCAATGGTACGCCATTGGTAACACATTATATGAATAATCCATCTCTCCCATTACATAATCCCACTCCCGTTTTAAATGATAATAGTATTAAATCACAATCTCGAACAGTAATTAAATCTTATAACTGAAGATAAATTAATAAAAACTTAGATTCAACCTCGTATGTAAAAATTATCTAGCCGCGTGGTTGTGAGATTATTACTTGAAATTTTAACGTAATCCTGTATTAAATTCTTTTAGAAAAATAAATCAAATATTTTAACTTACGTATTTTTAATTCTGTTGATAACTAAATTATATATGAAATAATTTTAAATTCAATTATTTAATAACCTATTCTAAAACTCTGATACACAAAAACTACAACCGTTTCTCACAACGTCCAAAATGTAAGGGCCTTGTTCAATCTCCAACGGTCAAATCTAACGGAAACTCCTACTACCTGCGTTTCAAATCCGTTGTTGCCAAATCGTTGTATTTTAAAGTAACCAAAATGAACTAAACTTACAATTTCGCGCCCATTATATTCAAATTCAAATTTACAATATTACAACAATAAAATTAAAGTTTATAATAGGCAAATTAAAATTCATCATATAAAAAATTCAAGTCTTTCGTTCAATAACCTAATAAAATTACACAAAAAAAAAATATACCTAAATCTAAGAAATTGCTTACCAGCTAGTTATTTACACACAAAAAACATAAATGGTAGTAAACATCTATTGCAGCTGTTTACCCAAGTAAAAACTACCACAATAATGCAGGTTGCACTAAGATTGACACTCGTACGTTTAATATTTTAAGTTTGAATTGTTTAAGATAATATTTTATTTGTTTGTAATCACCCCGGAACGGTATTAAATTGGATGACACAAAGTTGTTTTTAGTCACTTCATTTGAAGATAATTTATGCCAATAATGTTCAATATTGTTTTGGTAATGCACTTTGCAATTTTTTAAGGCTCAAATGTTTTTAATTGTAATCACACCGGATCGGTATTAATTTGGATAACACAAAATTGTTTTTAGTCACTGTTAAGTTAAGATAATTTAATTATTTAAATGATTTTTGTTTGCAAAAATAGACTTGTCCGAAAATCGATAAGAAAAGATAAAAAGGTAAACGAACGGTTGTGATTTTTGAAAAAAGCCCCGGCTTCTCGCGATTATTCCTTATATAACAATTTTCTCCTTCCACCAACTGTTACCCAGGGCCGTGAGAAAAGAAAATTGTAAGAATTTCAAAAAATAAATCTATTAACACAAGAGTAAAGGGTATTTAAGCAAAATACTAGGAAATTATTATTGACTTCGAGATTATTAGTAACGGAAATTTACACGATCTGTAAGCTAAACAAAAATATTGAAACAAAATTTACGAGTCATTTTTATAAATATAGAAAGTACCTTAAGCTAATTGATCACAAAATAAGTTACAAAATAATATTTTCCCACGGACAACTAGAAAATCGAGTTAGAACAAAGAATTTGATTTTGAAAATTTTTTATTAATTATCAAGCATCTTTTGCGTGCAAAAAGATGTACGAGGTTGATACAACAACGTAACACTACGCTGGAAATCAGTGGCGTATTCAAAGAGTGGGGGGCTTGCCCCCCCCCCCCCAAAATGTTCCTTGTATTGTAATTTTCTAACTTTTTATTAAGCGTTTGACTGAAAATTTGAAAAATTTTCGTCTGCGACGCTATTACAAGACTCGCTTTGCTCGTGGCCCGCCCTCGAATTAAATTCCTGGCTACGCCACTGCTGGAAATAGCAAACTTATAACTAGCTGAATTACCTTCACTTGGTTTCTATTCATCATAAATTTAATGATTAATTTTAAAATTAGCAAACAATAAAACAAAAATAAACATTGAAAATTTTACTGTAAAGCATTTAGTAACTAGACATTTTTTAGTTGGATTGCGTACAATTTTAAATAATTTTCTCATAAATCATTATGACAACATTCAAGATCATCTGGACAAGATACCAAAAGTGGAGCAATAGTTTGGCTTTTGCCACATTTCTTCTCACATACTAGATTTGTGTTATCACCGGCGCCCTCGCAAAATACTGTTAAATCATAATTAGTAAATTACACATAAATATTGTCAAATAGTAAAATAGAAATCTTAACCACAAAAAAATTTCTTGAACTTAAATAATATACATATTTATGTGCTAATATATTTACCTGGTTCCTTCTTCCCTACAGTTGTCATAAAAGCACAGAATAGAATGGCTACGGCGAAATAACAAGTTAACTTCATGGCTGCTATATTTTGTCTAGGTTACCTACTTGCCGCTATTTATATAGTTTTGTTACATAATAATGGAGTAATTTGCAAATTATAAAGCAATAATTAAGGTACTTACCGATTTAAAAACGATAAAATATTAATGAGTACATAATTATTATTATAATAGAAAAATAACCTAAAACGGAAATTTTTTAAGTGGATAGTGTGGTAGTTAGTAGTATGTAATGTTACACTACACAAAATATTAAAATAATGAATTTTAACTGTTAAGTAAACTGCCCTCATAAGCAAAACCCCCGTATAATCATTTTTTGTTTAAAATGAGTTAGAACGTGTTTCTTATAGCTGATATCAAGCTCTACCTATTTGCTAAGCAAGAATACCGTAAAATAAATATAAATACGTTTTAAATGTATATTTTATACCCCGTATTTACTAAAAAGATTGGTAATACTAAACGACAACACAGTAAATTGTCAGTAAGTTGAAACACCGCAAAATTATTTCTACAAATAAAAATAAAAATAGGTCCATCGCAATTAGTTTTATCAAAATATATAATAAAAACGCTTTATGTGCACACAAAAAATATTACATAAACCTACCAGAATCAGTTGGCCGACCAACTTTAAAGTTAACCTCATTTATCTCGCTTCCGCGATTTTGACATATACGGGGGTTTTGCTTATGAGGGCAGTAAAGAATACATACTTACATAAAAATAATAATTTAAAAACAATAAATTACATTTAACCGGTTTGGACTTACTAAACTGACTGAAATAAACAATTTTGATTTTTCTTGTTTATTTAAATATTCTAAGTCCAAACCTGATAAATTAAATTTATTGTAGCTTTTATATTGTTTTTTAAATATTATTTTCCTATGTAAGTATGTATTCTTTACTTAACAGTTACAATTCAATATTTTAATATTTTGTTTAGTTTGTTTATTTTATAGATAATTATTGTTAAAACAAATCATATCATACTAAAAACCAATTTCAATCTTAAATACAACTCAAAAATATATGATTGACTCTTGAATATGACTCTTGAAATTCATCTGGCAATCCAATATAATCCCATGGTACTTAATTTCTTTCAGTCTTTCAATTTTTACCTTCTTTATCATTATTTTTTCCAGAATCGATCCATGCCATCCACGTACCAGTTTCTTTCCAATATCGTCGCTTTACATTACATTACGTTACATTAATTCTTAACTTGTTGTCATATTTAACAGATTGACCAATACATTCAATTCTCGATTAAGTTCCTCCACCAAGCTCCACCTTCGCCTACAATGTATAATATAGTGTTGGCTGCAAATAGGTAGAACCTTACCCTCTTAAATATTCTATACATGTCATTTATAAACAATATAAATAATAACGGACCGATTTTCTTTGCGGTATTCCATATATCACAGTTCTTTTCTTTGATGTGGCTTTACCATATTTTACCCTTAGTCTTCTCCCCGTCAAATTGTTATCTATCCAAATGTAAATTAAAATTGTCAATTTTTGAATTAGCTATAAGATTTGAATTAATACTAACTTTCAAATGCCTTATGATTGGTATGGTATTATACCATAAAACAAAAGTTCGCTTACATAACTTATTCAAATAAAATCTCAAGATATTAAAGTTGGTTTAAGTTTTGAAGTTGATTGAATGGTAACTTTAATTTGTTATTTTCGTTTAATCGTTTTGGATCCAAAAAGATAAATTTTATGTGTAAATCCGCAGTAGATGTAAGTTTTTCACAAATTATTACTCTTAAGGTAACATTACAGAGCGAGTAAAACGTGTAATTTTATAAAATTACCGAGCAACCAATAAAATCCGAGCAACTATCGCGGACTCAGCATTAATACGTAGTATCTTTAGAAGACTATGTGGTAAAATCCTATCCTAAGAGGTAAATCTTGCATGTTTAAAATTTTTGTTATCCAACAACTTATAAAAAAAAGAATATCGGTAGAACAAGAAACTCATTTAGCTGTATAGACCTGCAAAACACATACTATTTCGTTACTGGATGTATAGAGTGTACTGGGTGTATAGATAGTACTGGTTGAATGGAAAAGAAGGGTCAAAGGCATGGGTTTGCCTATTGGAGATGAATAACTTTTCATAAATAAATAATCTTTGAGTAAAGAAGTTAATTAAACGTTTTAATAATAATGTTTTTATTGAGCTTTCGACGTTGAACACGTCTTCGTCAGAATAATTTAATATTCTGTTAATTAAAACGTTTAATTAACTTGTTTACTCAAAGATTATTTATTTATATTTCACAAGTTAAAAAATTAATTTATTGAATAACTTTTCACACTAAATTTTGTGGATGACAATAGTATAATAGTGCAAGATGCATACGATCTGGAATTTATGCTGATAAGACTAAGCCACTATACTACCAAGAATGAGGTCTAACAATAAATATTGAAAAAATAAAATACTTATCGAGCAATAGTATGGATCGCATCCAAATATCGATCAATCAATCAATAAATCAATGGCAGCAGTTTAAGTATCTGGATCGTAACAATGGATGATATCAGTAATAAAAATATGAAATCCAGAATAAAAGGCAGTCGGAACATTAAACTCAGTTTGGTGAAATAGATTTCTCATTAAAAACAAAAAAAACTCATAGGTAGAACAAAGAGCAAATCAGTGCTATGTTATTAAAATTAAGCGTGGGTTATAAGGAAAGCTATGAGGGAAAATATTCAAGCTATCGAGATGGACTGCTTGCGACGTAGCGCTAGGCCGCAGATGACAAAAAGGTAGGCCAAGAAGAACATGAAATTATAGCATAATAAGGAAGGGGATGGAAACATATCAAGTGAATGAGGATGATGTTTTTATAGAGATAATTAGTGTTTGAGTGCCAAAAAGCCACATATTACAGTATAAAGAGGATATTATGTAAATAGCTCCATTGAACATTATTATTGCATTTTTAAATTGTTACGGTACCATCGGGGATCGTGTCACAACTCGCTTTCCACGCGTTAAAGCCGACAGCTCAATGGAGATGGGGAGGGGGGGGGGGGAGTAGACTAAATTTGACGGCGGAAAATGTAACACAAAATTGGGAAGGGACGTCGTAAATCGGGAGAATATTAAAAAGGGCGCCACTTGAAGGACTTACTTGACTCTTCCTACTTTTAATATACAATGACTGATGATCAAAAATAATCGTGAAATAGGGACCATTATATCGTGTTACAGAGTTTTTTATTTTTAAAGTAATTTTTATCATTTTGTTAGCGTAATTTTTTTAGAATTATATTTCTTGTTTATTCAAATATTCTAAGTTCAACCTGGTTAAATGTGAATTATTGTCATTTTAGTGTTCTTTAAATATTATGTTTCTGTGTAGTATGTATATTCTTTACTTAACAGTTAAAATTTATTATTTTAACATTTGTTAGGTTTAATTACTTTAATTTTGTTTAGTTTATAAGTTCCGTTCTTCAATTGAAGATTGTGTTTTTGTTTCTCGTTAATATTTGACTAATGATTAAATCGTGTAAAGACTATGTCATTCAATTCTTATAAATTGAAGTAAACATACTTATTTTATTAATTTTAATTGGAGAGGACAGGGGGAGATTAATGGAAGTAATTTTGTGTTTATATACTCCGGAAAGAAGAAGCAAGGCAGCAAGGGCACGGGTTTTATATTGACAAAAAAGTTTAAAGACAAAATATTGAGATTTGAACCAATGGGAAGAAGACTCTCCTATCTTAGAATAAAAATGGAACCAAACAACTTATCATTAATATATGCATATGCACCAACTGAAGATGCCAGAGATGAAGAGAAGCAAAAGTTTTATAGCGAATTGGAGGCAATATATGAAACTATTCCCAAACATGATACGACAATAATATTAGGAGACTTCAATGCACGAATTGGAAAGGAAGATCATATAAACGATGTAGCTAGTAAGGAGACAATACATGACAAAACAAATGATAACGGAGATAAACTGTATAATATGGCAGCGGCATTGAATATGGTAATATGTAGTACTAAATACAAATACAAGAAAGCACATAAGATCCCATGGAGATGGCCCGGAGGAAGTAATACCGAGGGTAATCAAATCGATCATATCTTGGTAACAAGGAGAAGAGCCACCTTCATAAGAGATGTACGGACACACAGAGAATCGAACGCCGACACAGATCACTACATTGTAATAGCAACAGTAAAACAAAAGACATCGATAGAAGATGAAAAAGAAAAGAAAATTAAAAACATCGCAATAAAAAAACTAAAAAACGAAGAGACGAGGACACAATATGAAAAGGAGATAAAAGTCCAACTAAAAGAAAAGAATAAAGGAAGTGATTTTGCTATTGATGACGAATGGAATAGGTTGGCGGAGAACATAATAACAAGTGCGGAGAGGGTGATAGGACGCCAAGGAAAAACAAAATGGAAAGAATGGTTCGACAGAGAATGCAAAGAACAGAATATAGAGAAAAAAAATCAAGGCTAGAATGGCTATACACAAATGACGAAGTAGACTTATCGAACTACAAGAAAAAGAGACAAGAAGCCAATAAACTATATAAACAAAAGAAAAATATGTGGCTGAGCAATAAAATGAAAGAAATAGAGGATAGCAATAAAAGATACAATATGAAAAAATTTTATAGTCAAATTAAAAATAGAAAAGAAGCATGTACAATGAGAACAGAAGGAATGAGAGATAAAGATGGAATATTGAAAAGTGGAGCAAATGAAACAAAAGAAGTATGGCCCGAACACTTCGAAGCACTATTGAATACTGAGCAGGGCGATGACCTGGAACAAATTGAACTTGAAACAGATGAGAATAAAAACGAAATTAAAACTCCGGAAAAAGAAGAGGTCATGATAGTAATAGGGAAGCTCAAGAATGGGAAATCACCAGCAGAGGATAAAATAATGGCGGAAATGATAAAATATGGAGAAGAAGCACTACACGAAGAATTACACAAGCTCATTAAATAAATCTGGTTACAAGAAAAAATGCCCAGAAAATGGAAGGGAGGGGTGATAGTGACGATAAAGAAGAAAGGCGACTCGGAGATTTGCGGCAATTACAGAGGCATAACACTTCTAGACATAGCATATAAAATACTATCAGCGATTATTCACGAAAGGCTCACGATGTATACGGACGAGATGATCGGTAATTACCAGTACAGTTTTAGAAGAGGTAGGTCAACTGTCGACGCTCTACATATAATCAAACAGATTGGTAAAAAGAGCTATGAATATGACATAGATATGCATATGCCCTTTGTTGACTTCAAGCAAGCCTTTGATAAGGTGAATAGGTGTGAATTGCTACAAACCATGAAAGATATGAGAATACCACTGAAATTGGTGAGGCTGATTAGAATGACGCTGGAAGGTACGTCAGCTATGGTAAAAACAGCAGAAGGGGTAACAAAGAATTTTTAAATCAATTGTAGTGTGAGACAGGGTGATGCTCTTTCTGCGACACTGTTTAACATTGTTCTGGAGAAAATAATTAGAAGCACAGAATACACAGGGACGATAATAAACAACGAGGTACAAATTGTGGCTTACGCGGACGACATTGTGATCATCTCTAAAACAATAAAAGGAATGACAAGCGTACTAAAGAACATAAAAACTACAGCAAGCAAAATGGGGCTCGCCATCAATATGAACAAGACGAAGTACATGAAATGTACGAGTTTTATTTATTTTAGCACTGGTTTTATCGTTGATAAAACCAGTGTTGACGTATGCATCGGAGGTACTGTGCATGACGCTCAGAGGAGAAGAAATGAGAGTATGCGAAAGGAAAATATTGAGAACTATACTGGGCTCAAAGTAAAGGGGTCAGAAGACAAGAGTAAGAATGAATTTTGAACTCCGCGAAGCAATGAACGGGGAAGATATTGTGAAATTTATAAAGAGCCAGAGGATTAAATTGTTGAGACATCTGATGAGAAGTGAGGGAGAGGAGGTGACAAAGAGGATCCTGCTATGGAACCCCATAAGGAAGCGACATAGAGGAAGACCGAAGAAGGGATAGTGGAGTTGTGTGACGGAGGATTTGAGAAACATGGGTAACGGTGGATGGAGTAATGGGTTAATGACAGAGCAAAATGGCGAGCCACTATAAAGGAAGCAACAACGCATCGTAGTTTGTAAAAAACATGAGATGAAATGTAATAAAGGGCTGATCCCCCTGAAACGGATTTTGTAAGTCCAACAGGACAACTCAATTCCACAAAATGTAAAGCTATTTAAATAAATAAATAATAAAATTAAATTTATAATTTTTTATGAGAACTTTTATTGTGTCTTTATTACGTGCATGATTACTCCCATTCTGAAAAAAGAATTTCACTACTCAAGATGCTATAGACTGCCTCCGATGAGCGAACCAGGTGAGCACTTTCAAGTAAGGTAAGCGCTTCATTCTAAGCCATCATCCTTCCACCCATTTTCCATCGTAAATTCTCCGTAATATCTTTTTCTCCCATATGTCTAGCATTGCCTGTTTCTGTTTCCTCATTGTCCAGACCTCACAGCCATACGTTACTGTTGGCCTGATTATTGTTTTATTAATTCTCAACTTTGGTGTACGGGAGAGGAATTTATTGTTTAACATTGACTTCATCGCGAAGGCACTTCTTGTTCCTACTGCTAATCTTGCTTTTATTTACATTTCATTTCCAGGTTTTTTTGAAATGACAGTTTTCAGATAAATAAACATCTCAACTTCTGCAAAGTTCATTACCGCACTCTTTCGTTTATCTCGACATCCAGTATCCTCTCCAGTTCAAATGCCTCGCTTTCTCATACCATGTATTTTCACTTTTGTTCGTTAACTTCCAATCCCACCTTATATACTGTTATTACTAATCTCTTTGTCGTTTGTTGTAATTCTTTTTGTGATCTTGTGAGTATAGTGAAGTCATCCGCAAAAGCAAGGCACTGGTGTCTCTGTCTATAGATAGTTCCTCTTCTATTTAATTTTGCTTCTCGTACCACTTTTTCAAGCGCGATATTAAATAGCACTGACGACAGTGGGTCTCTTTGTCACTTTACTTTGGGTATTATTTAGAGTCATTCTCGTCAGTCTAATCAACTTTGCTGGAATTTGCAAATCGTACATTGCCTCGTACAGTTCCTCACTTCGTATGTAGTCGTATGCCTATCTGAAATCTAGAAAGAGTGCGTGAATTTCCAAGTTAAATTCGTAGCTTGTTGTCTAGATCTCTTTCAATACAAAGATCTCGTCCGACACCGATCTATCCTTCCTAAAATCGCGTTGATACTCTCTCAACGTATTTTCTGTACACGTTCTTATAGTTTATTCTGTATACAAGTTGCCAATATCTTGTATGCGATATTCAGTAATGCTATTCCTCGATAGTTTTGGCATTCAGTTTTCACTCCTTCTGTATGTATTGGGCAGATGATGGCCATTTTCCATGCTTGCGGCATTACTTCCCTGATCCAAACTTTCTGTATCAATGTCACTATTATCTTAAACAGTTTCTCACCACCATACTTAATGGTCTCTCACTGAATACCATCATTTCCCGCTCTTCTATTGTTTTTAAGTTTTGTGATTATTTTAAATATCTCCTCTGCACTGGGCATTTCGTCTTCACTACGACTTATTGTCATTATTTATTTGTCATTATCTATGAGAATAAATTCTTAAAATACCTATGATAAGCATTAGATTAGAACTTTTTTCATATTTCGGGCTTCCACCTCTCATAGCTGTCTTTCAAGTACCAGCCAGAGATGATATGTGATTTTTCTGTATTTTGGTTAATTCTCATTGGTAACCCTTAAAAAGGTGGGGAAAGGCCTTTTCCGAAACAATGCTGAGTCGATTAACCTAGCTGGGTACCCATTACCGAGGAGTTGTTTGAGGTAATCAGCAAGTGCAACGTAAAGCATGCAAGGACGGTCTTGTGAGCGGGAAACCGTGCTTCTAGCCTTGGTCGCGCCAAATGCACTGCAGTGGATTTATTTCTGATTAATTTCTGTAATAATTATTGTAAAAAGGTTTATCCGTAAATAAATGATATTATTATTATTAGTCTGAGTTCAATCACGCTTTCAGGCACACAATCGTAAATAGTGTGTTTAAGTGTTTTAATCAAACTAATCTTTTGTTGTAGAGGATGTGCAGTGTTGTAATTAAGAAGGTAGTCCGTAGATGTGAGCATCTGGGCAACATTTTACATTTTTTTTTGTTTTTGGTGGGTGAGTGCAACTTGATTATTTGTAGAGATTTACCAATGTAACAATTTTTCCATTTCAGCCCTGATGATGGCGAAATAAATCCTTCGAAAAGTTGGCCTAACGAATTACTTGTTTGATTTTACCATCCTGACAAACCTGACAACCATCCTGACAAACCTGACAACCATCCCGACAAAATCCTTTCCAAACCTGTTAAATGTGAATTATTGCCGTTTTTATTGTTTTTTAAATATTATTTTTCTATGTAAGTATGTTTCTTTATCTTTACTTAACAGTTAAAATTCATTATTTTAATGGAATGATGTTAGTTAATGTATATTTGCTATTATCGTAATATATTTAAGTGCTTATTTATCGCAAGTAGTTAAATTACTGTGATAAGCAATATTAATTTTAATGACCCCATTATTATTTATTTTAACATATACTACATTCTGTTGAATATTGCTATCCTTAATCGGGATTTACAATCCATTTTAAGGGGAGTATTAGTTCCCATTTAACATTGTTCAAAATCTTATCGTTCTTCCGTTTATCGTGTCTTCGTTAAAGTTTTACATGTCTCGCGGCCTCTGTGACAATCTTCTTCTAAGTTGTTCTGTCTTGTACCTTCAATTGCCATTCTTCAACTTTCATCGCTCGTAGGTTGCTTGTCACCTGATCCCATCATCTTATTTTCGGTCTTCCTCTAGTTCTATCATCGTTAGGTATTTATGTTGTTATTTTTCTCACCACATTGTTCTCGCCATCTCATCCTTTGATACTTGATGTATTTTACCTTACATCTCTTTTTCTATTTCATGATTCATCAATGCTTTACATTCACCGTTGTCTTCTTTTTTGAGACCAGTATCTAGCGCAAACTTCTTCTTAGTTCTTCCTATCTGTTACCATACTTATTTATATACTACGTCCCCAGATAATTGACGCCTTCTACTTCTTCAAAGCAGTGGTTACTTATTTTAATCTCTTTCTGGCTCGTTTTGACACCTTTATCGCGTTTCATATATTTGGTATTCGCTTAATTTACCAGTGATCCTATTTCTCTTGCTTTTTACTCAATTTTCACAAACATCTCTTCCATTCTTCTGCGGGACCTCGCCATTATTACAATGTCGTATGCATATGCTAGGATTTGTCCCTCTTTTGTGATTATTATTCCATTCGCATTCATTTCTCATACTATCCCTTCCATTACCATATTGCGCCGATAACGCATCACTTTGCCTCACTTCATTGTTAATCGTGAAATATTCTGTTATGCCTTCTTCGGTTCTGACACATGCCATGGTGTTATCCAGAAGCATTTTTATTAAGTCTTGTTAATTTGTTTGGTATTTTTATTTCCCTCATCACGTTATACAGTTTTTCTCTGTTGACCTGATCGAATGCCTTCTGGAAGTCTTCAAACAGCATGGGAATCTCTAAGTTGTGTTCATTTGTCTTTTTATAATTGAAAAAGTACCGAATTGGTACTTTTCTATCACTTGTTTGGTGTATTCTTTCAATCTTCTATAAATTAATGTGGAAAGCACTTTGTATAACGAGTTTAGCAAGGTTATGCCCGTGTAGTTCCTGCAATCTTCTGCTACGCCTTTTTTTTAGAAGTACAATTACACCCTCGTTCCATTTCTCTGGCATTCTCTCCTCCCTCCATACCTGTTGTACTAGTTTGCATATCCTCTCGCATAGTTTTTCTCTCTGTACTTAATGAGTTCTGCATATATTTCGTCTCCTTCGGGTGCTTTCTCATTTTGCATTTTGAATCACCGCCTTTATTTTTTCAGTTGTTGGGGGTATGATTTCTTGGCCACCCTCATTTATTATTATAAACACTTAAGAGATTATCTATTAGAATAAATTCTTGAAATATCTATGATAAGCATTATATTAGGACTTTTTCACATTTTCATATTAGTAGATCCAGCCTTCTACCTCTACTACTGTGGTCTCATAATGTTTTTTAAGTTCCAGGTTTGGTGGACAAATTCTGCTTGTGTGGAGTTGGGTGGAAAGTAGCAAGAATATGCCACCAGTCTCGGCGTCTCCTCCCATACAAAGCATTTGTCTCTTCCAGAGTTCAAGACCGTCACTCGGTCGTGTGTAAGAACAACTACCTTCCCGTCGATGAACTCGGTCCAGCAGCTGTTCATTGTTCTATACGGCTTGCTAATAAGCGTAACGTCTACCTTGTTTGCTGCGGTGGTCTGCAGCAGCAGGTTCTGGGCGGCCCTAGTACGGTTGCAGCACCTGCCAGCACCTATTGCACTTTTTAATTTGTCGCTCTTCACGCACTCGATACGAATTTGCTATTCCGATTCTCAAGTTTGTTTTGCTCTCCATGATTTGAATTGCTTCACCCCTGGCCTCTACTCTGGCGATTTGGGTACCTTGGTAGTAAGTTCTCAAATCCTTGAGTACAAGGTTCTCTTCTGGTATCAGTCTTTAGAGGTATTCTTTCACCTCTTCCATAGTAGCTAGCTTTTCGATGTCTCAGATTGAAAACGTATTCCTTAACCCCTACCAGGTTTATCACATGTTTCACCTTGTCTTTTAGGACATTTTTGAGTTTGTGGAGGTGCTTTCTCTTTTCGAGCTCAACGATTATGTTCTCCTTTCTTGTTTTCCTGATGCCACTTATGAGTCTTGATAATTAGGAGATCCTTTCTACTGGGCTCCTTATTGACTTCTGATTTGGCTATAAGTTGATGACTTTTTACGCTAGGTTACCGTTTGGAACGTATCATTTGGTTTTCTGCTGCCATCGTCCATGTATCTGTTTATTATGTATCTTTGTGCCTTCTTATAGATTTCTAAATTTGTATGCTCTTGTTCTTTGTTGGTGGCGATTGATTGCGCCTTTTTTTCTATGCTCTTGTTAGATGCCGTTGCTTTTACCAGCACCTGGCTCTTAGTCTTTACCACCTGAACCATTCTTGGTTTGGTCACTTCCGCTGTTTTTGCTTCCGTTGTTTTCTTAACTTTTTGGTTTAAGGTTTTCCAGTTTAATTTTAATTTTAATTTAATTTTTCCAGTGTAATCGTGTTAATAAATTTGTACAAAATAAATCAAGTAAATGTTGTGTAAAAAATCAAATAAATGCACTTTAAAATTTATAATTGTTTTTACCTACTTTTCGATACGCCACTGGCTCAGTAAAATGCGGCCTTCACTCGGTACAATTGGCAGTCGAATGTTGCATGTGTTGGTGAAGACATCTGGTTGCTGTTGTCACTGTTGAATTGTATTTCAGCTTTTAAATTATTTCTAAAATCGCTCGCCATAATCTTCACAAAATTCTACGTGTGTCGTGATTATCCACACTTAACAACTCTTGTAATTTAGGTAAGTAATATGACTTATCAAACATTGACTTTTTAATCTTTAGATGGCGGACGCGTCTAATCGTAAAGTGAAAAATCTGGATTTTCTGAATAATTTAATTTCAGAGACAAATCTTCGCTACAAAAAGGTGTCTATCTTCGAAAATTTACCAAGAATCTCTGCTTCAAATCAAATTTACTTTTCATAACAAAATGAGAAAAACTCTTCATGCACAAGACTAATCGTCGTTGACCAAGCTATCTGTAAGTCGACCGGCTTGGACGACTTGTACGCCTCGAATCCTCGCTCTTCCGTCTACCACGCCAATTTTTCAAAATTTCTTGTTTCAAACTTGACAAAATCAAATCTTCAACGTAATTCAAATTTTTGTACACTCCCGAACATTCTTTATCACTTTTGTTTTTAGGTCACTGCGTTTTACTCAAAAAATTGTGTTGAAAGTGTTTGTGTATTAAGTGTTTACATACAATGATTCTGCTTACTTTACCCTTCAGAAGCGGTTGTTTCTTTTAAGGCAAAGCGATTACTGATTATCAACCCGAGAATAAAAATTTGTCACAAAAATCTACCACAGTATATAGACGTGCACTGGATAGTGCCAAGTTCTTTGTTGATTTTTCTGATGGTATTCTCTATCTGGGCGCCGCGCCGGTTGGGTCGTCCGAGTTAGAGTTTCTCCTCGACTTGATCTTCGGTGGGTCTAGCGATGTCACACCAGTCGCTTTTTGTGGCGTCCCGGTCTTGTCAGCCACCAGAGGTGCAGAGCAGTTGCTGGATGACGGTCGGGGTGGGGGGGCGCTTCATCGCCCAACACACCAACCGATACCGAGGCTTCGTACCTCTGCATCGCAACTTTATTCTCATTGTCGTTGTCTATATCATTGCTTTTTTCTCCGGTTTTTTGGGCCGGGCTTCTTACCCTGATACCTCTTGCGTTAGCTTTGCTGGTTCTTCTTATTCAGCGGGATTGGGTACCCGATTTCAGAGATTTCCTCAAAAGTTACCCGGGACCACCACGTGGAGTTGCAAGTAGAATTTTTGTCCTCTGACTCGAGCAGCCTGAATCTGTTTAACTGCCCATCCTCTTGGTGGTTTGGGGGTCGTGATATTTTCAACGAGGTCAAATTTGATATACCGGTGGTCGCTGTGGCTTTCTTCCTCCAACACCTGCCATAGCATCGGATGTTTCGGGAGATTCTGCGTGGCAAATGTGACATCTAGTATAGTTTGCGTTTCTCTCCTATTCTCCGTGGGTCTTCCGAAGAAAGTTACAGTATTGCCAGTATTCCATATGTCGAGCCCTGCTGCAGCCACTTCACGGCTAACACTCTGCCTCTGTCGTTTGTTTGGTCTGACCCCAACTCGGGGACCTTGGCGTTAAAGTCACCTGCGACAACTGCTGAGTGGTGCTGTTTGTCATCTTGGAACAACTGATCCACTAGCACCTAATAATTCCAGACACCTTTGTTGGGTTTGAAATATACGCTGTAGTAGACCACCCCGCTCATTTTGACCGAGAGGTAGCTATGACCTTTTCCAATCTTCTCGACTAATCTGTTTTTTACCCTTATAGCCGCGTTAATGGTCTTGATGTCAGTTTGTAGTACTGGTCCGGTGCGGATCATTTATAATTGCTATATCAATTTTCCTTTGTAGCAGCGTCTGCTACAAGAGGGACTAGGTTGCTACGCAGTTGTTGAGGTTTAGGTAAGCGTTGTTCATTTTTTTCTAGAGATCTACCATTTCTTTGCTGCTTTGAACATCTTTTGTTTCTTCTTTGGCTATGTGTTTTTTGTCTTGGCTATGGTGTCTTGACATTTCTGTCATGACCTTTTTGAGATTTCATTTTTACATTCATTTATTTTAATCTGGACCTCTCGGAGAATTACATTTTGGTCTTGTATAGTTTTTTGTAACTTCTCCATGTACAGTGGGGTTTCGTTCATTTGGCCATTTAGTGTTAAGGTCTGGTCCTCTGTTTTTCTTCTTGTTCCGAGGTGTACGTTTCCTGTACTTCGTTAGCAAAGGTCGTGAAGGCCTGCTATACGGCTGACTTATGTTGCTCTGCTGTTTAAGCAGGTCTGCTATTATGGCTTTGTGCTCTATAATTTTTTTTCTCCACAGGATCTTTCTTTGGTGGGTGCCTGTCAAGTGAACAACTTGCTCTTCCTCAGTTAGTAGCTGTTCAAAACACCTCGGCCTGGTCGCTCACCGAGGATGAAGAGTGGTCGTCTGCTAACGGTCCGCTGTACCCGACCAGTACTGGGGTATCCTTCCCCTAAACTGTAATTTTTCTATCATTGTTTTGGTCCATTTTCATACTATTTTTGTTTTTAAAGAACAACCTTTAGCCAGGTTGTTCCGGTTTTTTGCACTCTTCTGTTGGCATTACCCAGGGTTCACAAAAAGGAGATGGAAGAGTAGGGGAAAGTGGTTTAAAGCCGATCGGTGTCCAAATCCGACCTTCATGCATATTTCGAAA
This sequence comes from Cantharis rustica, assembly GCA_911387805.1. Taxonomy (NCBI): domain Eukaryota; kingdom Metazoa; phylum Arthropoda; class Insecta; order Coleoptera; family Cantharidae; genus Cantharis; species Cantharis rustica. The sequence continues at coordinate 33,502,195 of OU426880.1, forward strand.
ACGTAAGCACAAATTGAGACTGTAATGATCTCATTATAGTCGCCATGAATTGATCGTAGATTGGTTGAAGATTGCACATATTGCAGGTAACATCTAGATTTGTTACAGTCAACTTAATGTTTTCATAAGCCCAGTTTTTCAGTCGTGGTTTAACTAAATAAAAATAGTTAACTACAAAATTTCTTAGTTAGCAGTTTTTCAGTCTTGGGTAAGCAGTTTTCTCTAACCAATTATTTAAACCAGCACATGTGGTAGTTTAACTAAATTATTTTAGTTAACTATGCTAAGCAACTAAAAGTGACGCTGACCTGCATAACCTCGCAATATATCATAAATACCAGAAATACGCACACGTTGTTTGCCAAATTGTGAAATTTTACTGCGTTCCGATACCAACTTAGCTAACCCACTAACAATTTTGGTTAGTTAACTAAAATATTGTCTAATCACTGAAAAACTCATATTCGGCTTAATATGGTTTAAAATTTTAGTTACATTTTAAACCAAATTAGCTAACCTAAAAGTTAACTCACGACTGAAAAACTATCCCATGTGTGTTCACTTCATTTTTAACTAATTTATGATTTGTAATAATTTTGTTTATTTCATAGATCACGAAAAAAAGATAATTGATCTCTAATAATGCCGTCTTACAGTTTTTGAAAATAATATTTATTCAGTGATTGATCGTTTGCTTTTATACGAAAATGCTATTAAATTGTTAAAAAGTAGTGTGGTCTAAATCCGACCTCAAATAATGGTTCCAAATGCGATCCCCATTTTTTGCGTTGTTTAAAATTGATACATTCATATAAACCTACAAAATTACTTTTTTTTGTATTTTTGTGTATTTGTGCATATCAAATACCTATTTTTTGTGATTTTTAAGACAAAATGTGATGCAATTACAAGCGAAAAACTGAAAAAAGAGATCCTGACCAACTTTGACGTGCCATAGCTGCATTGAAAATAGGTTAGCACGAATTACTTAATTTAATCCAACAAAAAATGTTGCTGAATTTTTGATAATTATCAAATAGCTGCTGATCGAATTAAATTGAAACCAAATAACATCTGGAACGTTGATGAAACTGATGTATCTTACTGTACACGTTCCACAATGAGTGATTGCATACCGCAAATTGATCGGGTAACTTCAGTTGAACGTCGGAATTTGATCATTGTTACTTTAGCAGTTTCAGCAAGTTTCAGTTTCAAGTACTTCCATATTTTGTATTTCCTCGTATACGATTTCAACCACACTCTTTGAATGGTAGTTCAAGTGGTTGTGCTGGTGGTGCTAATCCATCAGGTTGGATCAATGTTAATTTTTTTCTTGAATTCTTTAAACACTTTCTAAGGTTTACTCGTGTCCACACATCAGCATCAGAAACATCTAGTTTGCGATTTAACGAAACACTTAAAGCAATTCTGATGATATTGTTATGAAAAAAATTGAAACGGAACTAGTTAAAATTTTAACGAAAATGATCTTTAATACCATGAAATTTAGTTAAAGAGCATACGTATTGATGTGATGTGAAATTTTAACAATATTAATTTCACCACAAACCAAAAAAAATTACCACGGCTAGCTGGTTCAAGTCGTCGTGCAAGTATCGTCAGGGGTGAGTTCACATGTAAGCCCTCATTAACGATGGAAGAAAAATACTCCTCCAAAAATAACCAATTCACAATGTAAAATACAATTTAAGTTCAATGTAATGCAAATATTAAATTGTTATTGGGCTCGTACTTTTAATTTTAACGTTTATCTAAATCGCCTGCTTATCACTATCGACATTCGTTCCTACGAATGCAAATTTAATTTTTCAATTTCAAGTATCCAAATCGAATTTATTCAAATCAAGTCAAAATAAAATATTACTCACAATTCTCAAATAACAAAACTCAGCGTAACAAAATCAAATTTCAGCGGGCATGCAAAGTCTCGCACCCGCTGTCCGCCATCGTTGGCCAAAGAAGCCACTAATTTCCTGTCATTGATCCCTACCTAACCAATTCTACAATCTTACAACTTAATTATTATAGCCAATATTTCACCAAAATGCATAGGGTGAGTCGCAATCATTTTGAAACACCACATCAAACCCCCGATGCTAATTGCTGTTTTGAGCGCAGCTCTAAACAAAATTCGCAAAAATCCGTGCGTGTTTCAAAAATAAATCTAAAAAAAAAGATATTATCTACAACATTACAATATTTAAGCAAAATAAATCCAAATTCAAAAATCAAATAAAATAAAAAAGGCTTATCTCTTCAAAAATAATTTTTCATTTATCATTATCTACTATCTCCTTCTGTTTTGTTCACTTTTCTTTTATTTTTTCTTTCGAATCTTCCACAGATTGATCTTAGATTGAGGCGTCCACTTCACTGGGGTTTTCTTTCTTCTCCTCCTCCGACTCATCCAAAACTTCCAAGTTCTCTCATTTTTTTTCATAGCTTTCCGCTTTGTAGCTTCTTGCCTTCCAAATTTTAATTTTTCAGTTTCTACTTTTACCACTTCTAAATTTTCAGCTTCTTGTCTTATAACTTTTTGTTTTAGCGCTTGCAATCTTACAGTTTCCCGTTTTTCTGCTTCCAGCTTTACCATTTCTAGTCTTTTATCTTCTTGTTGTGCCGCTTCTAATTTTTCAATTTCCAGTCTTTTAGCTTCTTGTTTTGTTGCTTCCAGTTTTACAATTACTAATCTTTCAACTTCTTGTTTTTCCACTTTCAACATTCTTTCCTCTACAGTTTCTCTTTGCAATTTCTCATCCATACATTTTAACAATGCAATAAGTTCACTTGTTCGCTGGTTAAGTGCTTGCATTATATTTGCTTTGGTTACTTTCGGTAGTTGTTCCATTTTATGTTTGTTATTTTCCAAAATAGATGAAATTGAATTTAATCGAGCCCCACAGTATGGACGACAATTTATCTGTAATGATCAAGTTGGTAAATCGAGATGGTTCAAGCCCCACACGTTGCGGCGCCAGTTGAAATGATGTATTTCCAATATAATTCTAATCCAATATAATCCAACTCCAGTTCCAATCCAACGTAATAAACTGTTGTCCAAAAATAGTTATCAAATATAATTAAAAATAAACAAATGCTCTTCCAAAATTAATTAATCGGACTCAAATTCAAATTAAATGTCATGCAAATTTTAAATAAAATTTTAATTTTCTTTAAAGGGAACGAAGTTTGATTTCCCTTATCCAAATCGACGAGTTATCAACACCTCGCACATTCGCTCGTACAAATATAATTTAATTTTCCACTTTTATGTGCAAAACGAATTTATTATTCGAAATATTGTCTTTCCAAATCACTTTAAATCGATCAAATGACTACTGCTCGCGCTCGGCAGCGACTGATCAAAAATATCCAAATTATCAAAATATTAAAATAATCATCCAAAAAAGCGCAATAATGCATTCGCATCAAATCACTTTATATAATCAATCAAATTAAAATATTACTCACAATTCTCAAATAACAAAACTCAGCGTAACAAAATCAAATTTCAGCGGGCATGCAAAGTCTCGCACCCGCTGTCCGCCATCGTTGGCCAAAGAAGCCACTAGTTTCCTGTCATTGATCCCTACCTAACCAATTCTACAATCTTACAACTTAATTATTATAGCCAATATTTCACCAAAATGCATAGGGTGAGTCGCAATCATTTTGAAACACCACAGTATAGTTCTAGAACTGGGACAGGACTGTTTGTTGGAACAAACCTAATATTTTTATAACTGAGACATATACTAGTGCGGTTACAATCTCATAAGCAACTTTTAAATACGATGTGCGTACTTACTTAATCTTTATAATTATTAATAGCAGTAGTAGCAGTGATCTAAAGTCCAATATCCAGATTTGTGGGCAACGGAGACGGCAACGGGAAATCGCTTCATTATAATGGAGTGGTTTCAGCTTCATTTTCCAAAATTTCTAAAATAATGGTAAGTCTTCCTATCTACACATTGTTGCAGTTTCTACAGATCACTTTATATATTCCTCTGGTAATTGTAACGTTATAAGGTGTCTTAGCCTATTTTTTTTTTAAATCCTTCGCTGGTACAAACCATCATCAAAAAAGATAAATTCCAATAAAGCTTTACTAAATGAAAGAGGTTTTATACAAGAAAGTGATCTCAGATCTAGACTAACTAAACAAAATAATTAAATTTACCATACAATATCATTATTATGTATTTCTAGTACTTAATTCCAAAACTTGAACCAACAACAGCGTACCTCGTGGTTTTATACTTTTTTATATTTCTATTTTATGGTCTAAGCAAATTACTAGGTGCTAATGTTATTTTGGTGCCAATTTCTCCATAAACTCCACCAGTGAAAATTCAATATCTAACAATACAGCAAAGAGAACCTACGCCGGAAATAGAAGACTTATAACTAGCTGAATTACTTTCCCTCGGTTTCTATTTATCATGAATTCAATAATTAATTTTAAAATTGGTAAAAAATAAAACAAAAATACACATTGAAAATTTTACTGTAAAGCATTTAGTAACTATACATTTTTTAGTTGAATTGAGTACAATTTTAAACAAATTTCTCATAAATCATTATGACAACATTCAAGATCATCTGGACAAGATACCAAAAGTGGAGCAATAGTTTGATCCTTGCCACATTTCTTCTCACATACTAGATTCGTGTTATCACCGGCGCCTTGGCAAAATACTGTTAAATCATAATTCGTAAATTACATATAAATATTGTTAAATAGTAAAATAGAAATCTTAACCACAAAAACATTTCGTGCATTTAAATAATATACATATTTATGTGCTTATATATTTACCTGGTTCCTTCTTCCCTGCAGTTGTCATAACAGCACAGAATAGAATGGCCCAGACGAAATAACAAGTTAACTTCATGGCTGCTATATTTTGTTCAGATTACCTACTTGCCGCTATTTATATAGTTTTGTTACATAATAATGGAGTAATTTGCAAATTATAAAGCAATAATTAAGGTACTTGCCGATTTAAAAACGATAAAATATTAATGAGTAGATAGGTATAGATAATTAGTAGGTATAGTTAATAGAAAAATAATATTTAAAAAACAATTAAAACAACAATAAATTTACATTTAAGCGGTTTAGACTTATAGAATTAAAGAATTTTGATTTTACTTGTTTATTCAAATATTATATTATAATTATTATTACAAGATTAATTGTTAGATACTATTATTAGATGTTATTAGGTGAGACACTATTATTACAAGCCTTTTTAAAGATCTCCCCGGGATACCTCCTGAATTGCCTTAAGATTTCCTTCAAACAAAGCTGAAAAATCAAAAGTATTCTTAATATTTCAAAGATTTCCTAAGATTTTCTAAAATTTCTCTTTGCTTATACATCAGATTTCCCCCTAGGTCAGATCATTAGTAAAATTAGTACAGGTTTGTAACTTTATTTATAGTTTTCTAACGAGCTTGTGACGGTTCAGTGCCGCACAATCTAAGCAATCTCGTATTACATAATAATAAATTAATAATTATTCGAATTATTTGGGCGAGCTGCAAGGTAAATTTTTTTACACTAAATTTTCTTTTAACAAGGTTTTTTTAAAGATTTCCCGTAATTTCTCTTAGATTGTCTGAAGATTTCCTTCAAACAAAATTAAAAAAAACAAAAATAATCTTAATGTTTCTAAGATTTCCTAGGATTTTCTAAAAGTTCTCTTTAGTAATACACCAGTTGAATTATGACGGTTCAGGCCGCACATTCTAAGCAATCTAGTAGTTACATAAATAAATAATAAATACATAAATAATAAATTTATATTTATTCGAATTATTAGGGCGAGTCACAAGGCTAATTTTTGTATATTATATTTCTTTTTATTATGGATTTTCTTTTTTTTTTAGTTTGCGTAGGGAGAAGAAAATCTCGTACGAGATATCATCATCTATGCGGTAGTGTCAGACTTGCACTAACTAAAACCTCCCCCCTATCCCCCACCTCAACCAATAAACCGCCGTTAGGCATTACTTTTGATCGGACAGGGTTGTCAATTTTCCAGCTGCTCTTGCTTCTGTCGCCGTGTGTTTGATGTTCTTACGCTTCTGTTTGATTCGCTTGTTGCTCTCGCTCCGCTTTTTCTTTTGCGGACAGGGCCGTGTGGATCATGTTTTCAACGGCACTCTCAACCTCAACCGGACTTTTCAGCATGGTGGCTACTACGTTGTCGGGCGTCAGTTGCAAGTCTGTGCTCAACTCTGGGGTGACTCTTGCCAGCTCCCATCTTGCGCACTCAAAGAAAGTATGCTCGGCAGTGTCTTCCGCATCGCAGTAGTCGCACTTGGGAGCTGTTTTTATGGCTAAACGGTGGAGGTATGCATTAAAGCACCCATGGCCGGTGAAGGCTTGCGTGATGTGGTAGTTTACCTTACCGTGACTTCTAGCAACCCAGCTTTTTAATGTCGGGTATGAGTCGCCTTGTCCACCGTCTAACCTCGGCTTCATTCCATCTGGTTTGCCAGAGGTCCATCGTCGTGTCGTTGGTGTTCACTTCTCCGGAGTGGGTTCTCGCCCTTTCTCTGGCCTGTAGGTCTGCCGGCGGTATTGAGGCTAACAACAGCGCGGCTTTGCCCGACACGGTCCTGTATGAGCTTATCACGCGTAGAGCTGCTCTGCGTTGTACTCTCAGTACTCGGTCTTTGTTTCTCCGTATATGGAGGGCGTCGTGCTAAACGGATGCGGCATACAGCATGATGGAATGCACCACCGTTGCGAGCACTCTCCGCTTGGCTGTCTTTGGTCCTCCCACGTTGAGCATTAGGCGTGCAATGATGCAAATCTCCAAATTCAAAGATCCAAATCTCTGATTTGGATGAGCGATCCGTTCATATGGATGCAGATGTTGGGCATCCTTCTCCTTCCGATGGCCATGACAGCTTCGGATTTCTCGGGAATCAGCTGGAGCCCTTTTTTGTTGATCCACTGCAGAATGGTGGAAATAGCCTGGTTTGCCTTAGTTTCTATCGCCTGAGCTTCCTAATCGCTAACCACTAGCGTCAGGTTGTCGGCGAATTCTATCAGTGTGGCTCTCGCTGGTAGGCGGAGTTTAAGCACGGCGTCGTACATCAAATTCCACAGGGATGGACCGAGAACTGATCCTTGCGGTACACCACTTGTTGCCTCCAATCTGTCGTCGTCTCGTCTCCTTTTAAGGATTATCGTCCTCCTGCTCAGGTAGCTGACCATGATGTTGTAGATGTGCGGTTCGACCTTCATGTCTCGGAGAGCTTGTAGGATATGGCTCCATCCGTTGCTATTAAAGGCATTCCGCACGTCGAGGGTCACTACCAGACAGTACTTGCGGGTTCGCTGTTCGTGACTGTGCAGTATGGAGGTACCTTAGCACCAGATGATTGTGTTTTGAGGTTGCTATTGTTATTTAACATTCTATGAAACCGGCCGTCTAAACGCTTAACCATGAAAAGTGAAATTTTGGTTATTGACCGGACGGTTAAGCTTCTTTATTTTTTCGCGGTTGGGTTGTCATACATCTTCAATTGAGAGGTAATCGTATCCATGGTGATATATCAACTATTTTAGCGGGATATTCGATATGAACCACTTGCTCTCTTTTCAAGAAATTTTATAAATTTTATCGTGCAGAACATTGAACTTACTCAAAAAATTGATACGAAAGTAAGAGTCAAAACTTTGAAGAGGTCTGCAGAAACATTTCAAACAAGTAAGTTGCATTGAAATTAGTAGTAGTAACTTAAATAACTGTTAAATAACTGTACCTAACCATTATCAGTTTAATTTTTTTTATATTATATTTATAATTCTGTATTAATTTTTATTATTTTTTTCTGTAAATACTTCGAATAAAGCATGCATGTGTTGAAGTTAATTTATGAAATCAAATATGCATTAAATAAATCCAAAACAAAATTTATAGCTATATGTATTGTAAGAAGCCGAATTGGCCAATATAACACAAAAAGGGGAATATATCTTAATACTGCTTGGAGGAACAGGATTGCCTGAAACAGGAGATCCTGAATCCAGGATCAATTGAAAGACGTAGAGTAAATCCGAGAGTAGTCAAAATAAAGGGCGCCACTCGAACTAAAGTCGCATCAAATTTTACCTTAAGTTGGGTTCGGCCCGAGAAGAAATCCTCAACTAAATAGAGTGGTAATAAAAGGATAGATTGAAAACAAATAAGTGGGAGTAAAATTATGATTTCAATCGAGTGCAAATTTAAAATAACTTTGTGGACAAAAAAAAGTATTGTTACAGTAAAATAGTCGAGATTTGATAATAATTTTGATTCACTTAGGAATTCCAAACCTGTTAAATGTGAATTATAGTGATTTTTATTGTTTTTTAAATATTATTTTTTTATGTAAGTATGTTTGTTTATCTTTACTTATCAGTAAAAATTTATTATTTTAATGAAATGATGTTAGTTAATGTATTTTTTCTATTATCATAATATATTTAAGTGCTTATTTATCACAAGTAGTTAAAATACTTTGATAGGCGATATTAATTTTAATTAAATAATAATAATTTATATTATTTTCTTTTTTATTTTTTATATTATTATTTTATTTTAAAGCAAAAGGTTTTCAGTGTGTAAAATTATTTCTGCAGGGATAAGAATCCAAAGTTTTAGTTAAAATTATATGATATGTTGATTAGTTGATTAGTTCTAAAACAAAAACATATTTTAGTTACAAAAATTATTTCAAAATAAAAAATTTACTTACCTGACAATTCGTTGAATTCACTACATATTGTTTAGAAGAAAAATGTTTTTGGACAAAAGAATCCTTAAATGAGAAGACAATAAAAATTAATGACGAGCAAAGGCTGAAATTGATGAATCAATTAAGGCTTAAAAAGTTATAAAAATTTAAAAGTGTTGGAAGACAATAATAAAACAAATTGAAGTAAACAACATGAGATTGGTTCACCGTTTGATTTTAGCGCTGCAAAATCGTCCCAAGGAGAAGACAAATTTGGAAAATTTGCAGCAATGCGTAAAGGAGAATTCGTGAGAGCATTTCGGTATGAACAAGGAAAATCCGTTGCTTCCGAATTGAACAAGAAAACGACAAGGGTTCACGGCCTATCAAAATAGAATTTTCCAACGAGAAGGCTAAACAACTTACTTACAACTTACAACAACTAACATCAGACATGTTAACTAAATCACAGGTTTATGAGCTCACTTGTGAATGCTCTCAAAAATAGATTGGTCATACCGGTAGATCTTTCAAAACACGATTTGATGAACACACACGATCCCACAGACTTGCAGATGGAAAATCGACTTTCGCGAAACGCCTGCTAGACACAAACCATAAACAGCGGGGATACGAAATTTTACACATTGAACAAAAAAGTAAAAAACTGGAATTTTTAGAAGCTATCAAAATTAATAAATTAAAATATTCATATACAATATCCCAAGTGCATTCAAATTGTCGACAATTTTTTTGAGCTCACGAATGCGTTTGTTGCTTTTGCAATTTTCCCGACTCGAAGAGGAGGAAAAATTGCCCTAAAGCAACAAACGCATAAGTGAAAAGCGAAAAAAAATTGTCTACTAATTTGAAATGCACGAGAGGATATTTATTTAGACTATTTCACGAATAAAATAGAAGGTTAATATAAATAATTAATTAAAAGTAAAAATTAATGTATCGTTGATTATGTTTGTCATGACAATATAAAACAATCTTAATTATAAAGATGTCGTACAGTAAACGTTTTGGTGCAATTAATTTGCAAAATATTAAGAACGAAATTGAGAATCTCGTGCTAACAAATACAAAAAAAATCAAAATCATCAGTTGGAAACAATTTAATAAGTTTTGCTTGGAGAAAAATTATAAATTGCAACAATGGAAAATCTGGTGCTTATATTGGTTGACTGGTGTTATAATAATATGCGCAAAACCGATGGAAATGATTACAAAGAACGAGTTGTAATGCACACGTTGTAAAATTAATACAAGCAAAATATTTTTCTGGATATAATATAAATATCAATCCGTTCAGTGATATTGTATTTAAGGCGCTCCAGATGCACGAGATGTAAAAAAAGCATTACAAATTCAACCAGAAAACGGAAAGTGAGTTCAGGGCCCATTGCATTTCAAGGAATATGACGAAATTGGAATTGTGCTTTCAAGAATAATTCAAATTGTAATTTTTCTTTAGTATTATTTGAATTTATAAATCTACAAATTAAGCAATTTGTAGATTTATAGAATGTACAAACTTATAATTTGAGTTAGTGCTGAAAGCACAATTTTTTTTACGCTAATAAGTAGATCATAATATGTATTATGTAAATGTTGAAGTTAATAAAAAAAATTGTTGCTTATATTTGCTTTAAAATAAATTTGAAAAAGTTGTCGCTGCAATTCGATTGCTATTGGTTGAATGTTTCGTTGTTTTTTCATTCCATTGGTCTAATGACAGCTGAGTGAAATAGTCATCTTTATTACTAAATAGTAAATCTGATTTATAGAACTCACCTCTACTAAATATTTTTAAGAAATAATATCCTCCCTCGCCTTCTAATTTACCCTTCATCCACTTACATTATTTCTTTTTTATATTAATTATATCCCTACCCTCTAGTAAATTCACACAAAAATATACAATTTTTTAAAAAATATTTTCTTTCTACCCTCTCCCTTTTTTCTTGCAATTTGGTTGATAAATACAAAAACTTTCTTGTTTCTCTTTCTAGTTCATCGTCTGGTGATGCCATAGTATGGTGAAAACGTTTGCCATAATATACATACGGCGTATTTATATTGTGTTAACTTAAACATTTTAGTTCTAAAAAGTGTTTGTGCATTTTTTGGTTTATTCTAAAAATTTGATATGATTAATATCGAGTTACACTACCTAAACCACTTATCCATTGATTATTCAATTTGAATTACTGCTTTTTCAAATCAAAATTCCAAACTCAACCAAAACTGTGATCGTCAAACAAATCGCGCACGTTGTGATCCTCTCGTAGCAACACTTACAGGTTCTTTTAAATCTGCGGATGGCTCTTTAAATGCTAATGTCCTTTACCTTTGTTTACCTCGTTCTTAACCTTTCAAGTAAGTTTATATGTGTCAGTAGACGAGCCACTGAAGGATACATGAAGGAATAATTAGTACACACAAATTAAATAAAACACTGAATTCGGTTTAACGATGAATATTTATTTGACCGAAAAGAAAAAGGTAATTCAACAACCAATTTAGCAGCAAAGTTAATCTCCTTGATATCATCTATCTCAGAATACGTTTAAATTTGAAATATGATTTAATAACTGTTCGATAAGTAACTCCCCCTTTATATATCATCAGATATTGTATATTCATATGTAAAGACCAACCCCAATCTTTGCAAAAATAACAATAACATGCATTTCGATACTAATTAAAACCTTCTATAGACCTAATACTCCTCAACACATCGTCACACCTTAATAAATAAATTGTTACCTCCCTAATTAATTATGTCGCATTCTCAATATATAAAAATGTCATCCTAAGCAAATTTAGATTAGTTAAATAGTTAAAGATATTAATAGCTAAAAAATAAATAGATAAAATAGTTAAGATAGAATAGTTAAAGATAGTTAAAGATTTCCCCAGGGTCAAAACACACTTGCATAAACAACTCTTTTTTTACATAACATCAATTCCCGTGTAAATTTAACGTAATATAAATCATTCTTCAAACTAATTAATTTAAATCTTTCGTGAATTGAAGATAATATAGTTATTTTAAAATAGTTTGAACCCGAAGCAAAAAATCCGAAAAAAAAGTTGACTCGCGTCAAAGTTACGTTACATGTAATTTCTAAATCCAACCCTGTGTTAAATTATTTAAAAGATATTATAATTATTTTAAACTTACGTATTTTAAATTTGTCGATAACTAAATTATATTGAAAACAATTTTAAATTCAATTACTAAACAACTTTTAAAACACTTGTTCGCACTAAAATCGACCTTCCTCTCTCGATAAAGAAATGCAAGGTAAAAAGATCCGGTAAAATACATCAAGTCTTAAAGGATAAGATGGTTGAATCACATTATGAAGAGATGTGATAACAATGTGATGAGAAAAATAACGACCTGGAAACCTAACGAAGATAGAACTAGAAGAAAACCGAAAATAAGATGGTGGAATTAGGTGACAAGCGACATACAAGCAATGAAAGTTGAGGAATGGCAGTTGAAGGTACAAGACAGAACGACTTAGAGGAAGATTGTCACAGAGACTGCGAGACATGTAAAACTTTAACAAAGACGTGATAAACGGAAAAATGACAAGCTTTTGAACAATATTAAATGGGGGCTAATCCTCCCCTTAAAATGGATTGTAAATCCCGAGTAGGGATAGCAATATTCAACAAAATGTAAATTCTGAAATAAATAATAATCGGGTCATTAAAATTAATATCTAATAAATTAATTTTTTAACTTGTAAAATATAATTAAATAATCTTGGAATAAACAAGTTAATAAAACGTTTAATAATAATGTTTTTATTGAGCTTTCGGCGTTTGGTACACGTCTTCGTCAGAATAATTTAATATAATGTTTACAAGTTTATATGGAAACCAAATGATAACGTATTGTCATTTGAACCATCTATGATCTAAAATATGTGATTGTGTGATAAGAAACAACCTGCAGTGAGTTTCCTTCAAGGTAACAGTACCAAGAAAGAAACATCCAATTTTGCTGTTATGCCTTATGTCAAAAGACTAAGTGAAAAACTGAAGAGAATTTTAAGCAACCACGAAATCAAACTGACATTTAAATCAACCAATAACATTAAACAGCTGTATACAAAATTATTATTATTATTAAATAATAATAATTGAACTGTTAGAAACGATAAAACAAGATATAGGCAACCCAACAAGCATTACAATTTGAATATTGTAACTAATTTTGAGTCTAGCCATTGCGTATAGTTGGTAATGGTTACCTACATTTATATTATATACTATATGTGAATATTGTGCACAATTTTTTAGTATTCTATTTTGTGAATTATCATCATGTATACTAAAAAACGTGTGAATAATGTTAACTGTTGTGTTTACGGATGTCACTCTAAAAAAGGACGTTTTCATAGTTTTCTTTTAATAAATTTAGGTTATGTTACCATAGAAAATAAATTTGGTTTAAAAAAAATTTGCAGATGAGAAGCATAGAAGAGAACTTTACTAATGGGAAAACCAGTAGGTTACTTTATGAAAGTGTGTTCTCTGCACTTTCTGCGAGACGATTTTATGTTACCAGGTAAATCTAAAGTTTTTGTCATGTAGAAATAAACCTATGTACTAATGAATTTCTTCTTTTTTAAGATTTTAAAAATAAGAGGGCAACATTAAAAAAACTGCTGTACCTTCCCAAAATTTACCCCAAAGAAGCATACAGAACACAATACCAAAAAGCAGTTTGGAGCGAAGGAATAGGTATGAAAGAAAGATGAATGAAAGCAGTCAAAAAAATAAGGAAAATGAAAGTCCCGAGTGGATAATCAAAGATATCTCAGTTTGTGACGGTAATAATAAACAGAAAAATCCTGATTGTGTGAATCAAGAATCATTTGCTTGTAACTCTCGTCGCACAATTCAAAAACGGATAATGTCTGACTTAGACTAAAAAGAAAAACAAGCTGTTTTAAGTATGTTAAACCTTAATGATGTGCTTATGAAAACGAAACAAGATAAATCAGTGCAGGTGAAAAGTGGGGATATCGTAGTACCATTTGTAAATATAAAAGATTCCAAAACCAAATTAAATTCAGTAACTGTTTAAGACTCTTTTGATCTGTTATCGTTGTTAACAGACACTTTAGATAAATAGTTTTTTCGAAAAAGAACTGGAAAAGTATCAACCAAAGATCGCGTAGTTTTAACATTTATGAAAATGAAAACTGGTCTGCGCTATGTTGTGTTAGCTGAATTATTTAATGTAGTCAGCAGCAAGACGTGTAAAATTGTATTTCATGACACAGTTTCCAAACGTTTTAAAAAGAGACCATCGCTTAATAGAAAGATCTAATAAATCAGACTTATTAGCTCGCGGCTGTACAGAAAGACATTGACGAAAATCTTCTCCAAGTACTATCACTTTACCACCGAAAGGAAGATTTTTATTTGCAATAGATTTCAAAAGTTGATCAATGTTATGTAGTCCATATTTTGGAAGCATCGGAGCTTCATCCATAAGTAAAATATCTATTTCTGCGAATTTTCTCGCTTTTGAAGAGTTAGGTTTGATACTCGAAATTGAGTCTGGTGTTAGTGGTACTTTCAGTCTAAAAGTTTTATAACAAGTACGACCATTAGGCAGCAATATGGAAGCAATGCTGTAAAAGCCACACATTTTACTTTGCACCGTTTTCCAGAAAGCATGTAGTATAGAGTTTTATAGATAAAGGTCTTTCCGGTACCCCCTGGACCATCAATGAAAAAGCATTTTGTTTCACCATTTGTATCATTTACAGCTTGAAGAATGGCATTAACGATTTCTACCTGTTTTCCTCTTAGTAGTTGATACATTTGTTCTTCTAAGACTGCTTATTCATCCGTGTTCAGGATATTTTGATTAACTTCAACATCGTAATCCTCAATGTCATCAAAGCCAAAAGTTTGTACCCAGTATTGGAAATTTCTGAATTCTGTTGCTTCTGTGTTTAATTTATAAGCAATAATCCTGTAGGCGCGATTAATTGCATTTTCAATAGACTGTCCATTCCTACGGGCTGCGTGTATAAAATCTTCTGCCAAATCGTTTTTAAATATTTCCCATAGTGGCTTTGGGTTTTTGGGACATCCGTAAATTAATATTTGTATAAAAAGGCTTCGCATTGCTATGAGCATTTTAGACAATGCAGATTCTCGTAACTCTTCTATCCATTGTTGATCATCGTAGCTAAGCCACGATGTTAAGCAAGCTTGTTTATATGTCTGATACTGGGTATTATTCTTAGTTAGAAGGTCTTCAAAACTTGTTGCATCTTTCACATGATACAACAACAATCGGAGGTGATATAGTTCTGGTTGGGCGACGTAATTCACATTGTGAATCCTACCAATGACTTGTAATTGACCCTCTAAAATGTTCAGGTATCTGCCAATAATAATGTTATTCCATTTTATCAGAATAATCATTTATGTAATTGATCAAGTTCACTCTGTTGTTTAATTTGTTTTTTATGTCTAAAATATACCTCTAAAGTGGATCCTCTTTTACCAATATCGGTTAAATCTTACTAAATTTGATTTAAGTTTGCGATTCCATATTGACCTGGAAAGTGGATATCCAGTCGTTGAACACTATGACTTTTTTTAAATTTCAAAAGCAAATAATCGCCAGCATGCTTCTGGCGGCGTGACACAACGTCCTTCAATGTATGTGTTCACCTCATTATAAATTAACGTTTTTTGTTCTTCTACAACTTTGATCGATGTGCAGTCATGTTTTTTATAAATGTATTTATAAAGATATTTCACAGCCGAATTACTCCCTACATACTCAACGTTGACAGTCAAATTTTATCAATAAATATGCATTGTAAGGGGCTACATGACGATTGTCTCGCGTTATACGACGACCATTTATGTTTTTGCGATAAACTGCTTGTTCGTGTGAAAATTGGGAACTTTGAGAGTCCAACTGTGTGTTGTATCGTCGTCGGTAATTTGGTTTTCCATCATCTACTAACAATGTTACTTCCTGGAAGGATTTAGGAAAGTCGAATGAACATTTTGTTCTTCTGTTTTTTTGAACCATACACGTTGCGTTAGGATTTAATTCTCCACAGTAATTGTGAATTATCTATTTGAGTACGAGTTCTCTTAACCGTAAGTCATGATTTCCGGATATTTCGGATGAAATCAAGATCTCTTCTGGTTGATGAATCTTGTCATCAGATCTCATAATGATAAGCAAATACATATGTGGTAATCCTCTTTTCTGAAATTCTATCGTGTATACAAAAGCCGATACATTTCCAAAGATCTGTTTTTTTGTCCAAATCTTCTATTATTTGATCAAATTTCAACTTAGCAACTCGAACCACGATGTCAGGACGATTCTGTGGTAGCTGCTGCAAGGTTGTCCCATTCTCTAATTTTATTTGTAATGCTTGTTTTATTTCTGACCAATTTGGATTCGATATCATGGTGATAAAGAAATCAGGCGATCCAAGCCGTCGAACAATAGCCATTGCATCTTCAAAATTCTCCGTTTCTTGTGGAACCAGGAAATGAGAAAGGTAAAATAATCTTTTCACCAACTGTGACATTTTTTTGTTCGGCTAATTTATTAATAAAACTGGTTAATCCCGTATATTGTTCTGCGAGAATCTTATTTTGATTATATTTTATCCATTGAATACGGTCACGCTCTACACGAATGTATGTGTTCACTAAATATTGTTGAAATAACCTGCCACCGAAATAAAGTGCATTAAATGGTATTTGTCGCAAATCAACAATGTCGGGTTTCCACTAATAATTTTATGCACTCGGATCGAAACGAAAGTTTGTATTGTGCCAGCTCAAGCCGAGTTAAGTGGTTACTGCTAGCATATTGTCGGTTAAGAGTGTTAAACTGCTAACTCTATTTTTGTAAAAATATGTTTTATAATACTATTAAATACTAAACGGTTTTGTTGCATTGTTGGGTAAAAATGTGGCCAAAAGAAATGATTTGTGACATTTCAGAAATAAAAATTTCAATTTTGCTATACAACCAATTTTGGTCAATCTATACAGTTTTTCTTGCTTCCTTTAAAATTTTACTATTAGGAGTTAGCAGTTTAACACTCTTAACCGACGATATGGCGTCTGTAACTGCAAATATGTACTATCCGTGCCAGCCAGGTAAAATAATGGATAAGTAAATGACTCGACTTACTTATCAATATCCTTTAAATGAACAATGTTTTTATTAAGCTGGTGAACAATCATTTCGTAATCTGGAAAGCTTTGATCATCACTAAGTATAAACACTGCGCAAACCTCATTACAGGCGGGTATATTAAACTTTCTGTGATCAGCCTACTTCGGCAATCTAAATAAAAGCTTAACATATGGTAGAGGTACTAATTCCATAATTAAGCGGATGATTGACTCTTTCATTAATAGCATCGTCAGAGTCTAAAAGTATAATTGGCCGTACAGTGGCCGCTCAAAAACACCTACATCGTTCTGTGGTGGATGAGCCGTCATATTCATTTTATGATATACTTGTCCGCAAATAACAAAACTATAAATACTGCGGCTATTTATAATTCTGTCATCTTCTACGTTCAAGGACGCTAGTGGAAAAGATGCGTTGATGTTTCTTATTTTTTGTGAAATTCTTCCGAATGTGGGTGCCGGTTCAAAAAAAGACGTACTAATTTATTTGAAAATTTTTTGTAGAAAATTGTTTAAATCGATCAATCAATAACAGTTATTAACCATCAAATTTGATACCCCCTCGGTTCAACGACCGGTTACCCGGGTACCCACTATGTTATTATGTATGAAAGCCGGGTTTGTACAGACTGAAAAAACCGTTTTTCAAAGTATTTACGTATCTTGACTTATGAATAAATAATAATCATCAATATTGTTTGTAATTTCCTTTATTTAAACAATTTTTATTATAAATAATAGTAAAGTTAGTAGGTAAAATATCAGCAATCCGCTTTATTTTTCATTTTGGTTATTTTTTCTTTTATTTGTAAAATAACACAGTACCGTATAAAAATAACAAGTAGATTTAATTATTTCGTACACTCCTGGCATGTCGTGGTTGAAATACAATATTCATCACAAATAGGGAACTCACATACCGAACATGATTTTTAAAATCACCCTGGAGACAAGAAGCTCAAGATTTTTCCACGCTAGTTGTGTTTTCTCTAGATGTTTTTCATTATATGTTGCATTATGTTACGCTTGCTTTTTATTCGTATATCAGTCATTTTTTGAGTGAAAAATAATTTAAATATGTCGAGATCTGACAGCATGTTGGTGTTCCTATTAGGTCCACATCTCTGTTCCACAATATTACGCTTTCCAACTTGATGTTCACTTGTTGGTGTCTCAGCCCACTGAGTACCATCTTTTGCTGTCATTCCTGGCCCACTACTTGCTTCTAGTTCACTTTCATCTTTATCATCTTCGTCGAACACATTCTCATCAACTTTTCCTAAAAATATACATAATATATAAAACATAATACATCATACAGTAAAAGTCAATGAAATGTACTCACTAAAACTTTTTTAATTATTTTGTAATTTTTGTAATAAAATCGAGAAAATTTTATTACAAAATGTATCACTACGGGCCCCGCGCTGGTTTAATCCGGCCCTGCTTATAATCCAGAAATTTAATAATTGGTAGGATCACCCTTGTTTTTTATAACGACTTTTAACCGGTTAGGCATAGATTTTAAAATAACGATAACAATTTGTACCTGTAAGTGAAAAGAAGGTATTCTTACGTTTCTTTAACCCTTTTGGTGCATAATCGTTTTAAAATTTTATGACCAGATACCATATTGTAACAGAGTTTTGTGCAAATTCTAATGTGAGTACATTTCATTGACCGCTACTGTAATTATTGTTGTACACAATAGAAAATAGAAATGCAGCATACCAGCATCGTCACAATCCGAAGCAGCCACCTAACTCTCTGGAAAATATTCATCGTCGTTACTATCCGATACGTGGTCATTATAATAAGATTCTTCTGCTTCAAATATTTCATCATATAAATGGTCTCTTCTCTGGGAACGCGTATTTCTATTGGAAAAAGTTTTCAGTTTATTAATTAGGTACCTATTTTTTTAAATATTTAAAATTAAATTAATTTTATCAAAAATAAAAGAAGGCAATCACGCCTTACCGTCGAAAACTCGATGAACTATTCATCGTATTTATACTCAATTTTTTTTGTCTTTATTTGATATAAAATTTGATATAATATTTGAAAATATTACAATCTATCCCGACCGGAATAATAAGCAACATATTTATCTTTTAATCACTTATATAGACATAGTAGAGGCCAGTACATTAGCTGACCTCTTTTATACTCTATTGAGACCAGTCAATACTTCTGTTTGCTGCTTCAGACCCATCACAGTTTCCAAGCCGTCATTTACGTTGAGGTAGGTTTATTGGATCAAATAGTTTCAGTCTTCTTATAGTTGGGACTAAGAGAAGGTCCGGTGTTAAAATGTTGGTGTGGTCGCCTAATCTTGTTTGGTATTTGGAGCTTAGGACTGAGATTTCTTCCTTTACTGTTTTAACCCTCGGGTCGGAGTGTAACACTGTGTTGGAAACATACCATGGAGAACCATTGATGTCACGTAGTACTTTTGATTGGAATCGCTGCAACCTAGCTATGTTAGACTCGCTGGCAGCACCCCATAGTTGGGCACCATATGTTCATATTAGCTTTAAAATTGCTTTGTACAGCAGTCGCTTATTTTCTACCGTAAGGTTGGAGTTACGGCCCATTAGCCAATACATCTTCCGATAACCCTAATTGGAGTCTCTTGCTCCAGATGTGTTTGGTCCAGGTCAACCTGCTGTCGAGATAGATTCCTAGATACTTGACTACCTCTTGTTGGGGGAAAATGTTGTTATTCAGTGTCACACTAGGGCATGTACCTCTTCTCAGTGTGAAGGTAATATGTGTTGATTTGGTGCTGTTAACTTTTACCCTCCATTTTTTCAGCCAATTTTCGATCTTGTTTAAATGGTTTTGTAGTATTTGTGAGGCACGATTTGGATCAACGTGAGATGCCATTATGACCGTATTATCAGCATACGTAGCGGTTGTTGTATTGCTATTTTCAGGTAGGTCGGATGTATATATTAAGTATAGTGTAGGCCCAAGTATGCTACCCTGAGGAACTCCAGATCTTATTGGCATTAGGTTAGTATAAGCTTCACCGTACCTGACCAGACAATGTCTATCTGACAGATAGGACTCTAATATGCGATAGAAAAGATGTGGGACAGTTTTCTTAATCTTGAATAGCAGTCCTTGGTGCCAAACCTTATCGAATACCTGTGAGACATCCAGAAAGACAGCCGAGCAGTATCTTTTGCATTTGAAGTCTGTTCTGATCTTCTTTGCTACACTATGTACTTGTTCAACCGTTCCATGACCCTGACGAAATCCGAATTAGTGATCTGAAATTATTCTTTTGTCCTCAAGAATTGGTTTCAGTCTATTCAAAAATAACTTTTTAAAAACTTTGGAGAGACTAGGAAGAAGACTGGTAGGTCTGTAGGACTGAGTGAGAGTGGGATCTTTGCCTGGTTTTGGAATTAGGATCACCTGCACAGCCTTCCATTGACTTGGAAAGTAGCCTAGTCTGGTCTAATTAACGATTGGTTGTGTTGGGGTTGGAGTTCGGTGACTAAGTTAGTAGTCTGTTGAGCATATGAAAGCCCTTGTTGAACATGATCTCTATTTCTTCGTAGTGGTGGGAAAGAATTTATATTAATCTCTTGATTATTGTTATTTGTGTTAATGATCGGTGGATCGTCAATTTGTCTATTTCGGAGTGTTGGAAACCTTCTTTTTTGAATCTCTTTGTAGACAGCGCAGCCGCTGTATTGGCTGAATGGCTCTCATTACAATTCGTACACTTGACTCTATCATCTTTCTCCTTTCGGGGACAAGCCTTTGTAGCGTTATCGCCAAAGCACTTCACACACCGTAGTCTTCGATGGCAGTATATTTTTGTGTGTCCAAAACTCTGGCAACGTGTGCACTGTAAAACTACATGTTTAGGATGTAGAGGTTCCACTTTGACAATGGTGTTCATTAATTTTGTGATTTCATAGATGTCCTTGTTATTTTATTTTCTCTTTCTCGTTCGACATTGAAAATGGAAGCAAATTTTTGGTGCCTCTTTGTCTAATTGCAGATATATGTACTAAATCGTGTCCTTTGGCTTTTAATTCTTCTTTTATTTCCTCCGTGTCGTGTAGATGTAGGGTGGATGTTACAAATCATTACTCGAAAGATGCGATCTTCCTTCAGCTGGTATGTATGAAATTGGGTTTTTTTGCTAGCTAGGGCTTTTATTATTACTGTATATGTCTTTGAAATATTTGGTTAAATTTTTACCTTGTTATTAGGTAGGTTTTTGATGGTGTAACTATCAGGAGCACATATATTGTACCACTCTTCTCTCTTTATGAGGTTAATGGCCAGATTGCCTCTTGAATGCCGGTAGTTGGTACACCGAGCAGCTACGCTTTGCTCTTTTTGATCTACAGGCCGAGAGCTAGGACGTTCACACGTTTTGTGAATCCTTATTTTGGAGACACTGTACGACAACCACCTGAAAAGAAAATGGAGTTCCCGCTGGACGCCAGTCAGCTTAAATAAAATCCAAAGAGAAAGAATGAAATTATTTAATTGACAAAGAAAAGAACAAAGAACAAACGTAATAAATAAAAAATAATAAATAAAAGGTCCTGAAGGGATTGTAAAAACAAAAACGAACAAAAATGGAGTTAAAAACTCAAATGGTTAGAAGTTATCCACTCACAAAACTGTATGGTAAAGTCTGCCAGCAAAGATGCTACCACTCAGGCAAAGGAGCAAAGGTGCTACTTGAATATTTTTCAATAGACAAGTAGGAATTTTATATATAATGAATAAAACAATATTTCGGTAAGCTAATGTCACTTACCCATCCACAATCGCAACCATCAACATCTACTCGCAGAGTTCTTTCTCTGACTGAAAGGTAACAACCGTCACAGACAGACTGCAGCAGCTTTACGAGTTGTAATCTTCCAACTTACAAACTTGAAATCAAAAATAAAATAGTTCAAAATAAAGGTAAATTTAGTGATCTTCTTCGGGCCGATCACGCTCTTGAAAATTACTAATAATTTCCGTTTTCGCACCACGAATCCAAAACACCAAACCAAAATATATCCGTTTTCTTTTTTTTAAATAAATCTTCTAAGTTTACTCAATAATTGAAGCCACAACTTCTTAATATACAAATATGATAATTATATTATTATATCTTCAAATAAATTTTCTTATGGAATCGTTTCCACAAATTCACCTATCGTTTTTTGTAGGATTTCGATTTTCTATCTAATTTGACGTTTCTCGTCAGAGCCCTCTCAAAATTTCGGTTGGAGGTATACGCCATTACATGCAAAGGTAATGCTACAACAATAAGTAAGTCAGGTAGGGGATTTATGTTTTCAACACTCTCAACAAATATTGGTGGAGGTTTTACTAATTCAGGTGTAGTATTTTTATCTGGTTGCTGTTCTTCTTCATCTTTGTCGTCCCCTTCGCTACCGGACTCATTCTCTTTATCGTCTGTCGCTAGGCCATCAACGGAATTGGAAATCGGTATGGGTTCGGATTCTGAGAGTTTTCTTAACCAGTAGTCACTCAAGATAGTTTGCTTGATTAAATTTTTCCTGTACTCGGGACTCTCATTGTAGCGCCTTTTCTTATTTACAACAATGTTTCATTGTGGTTCACCGCTGGACTCTTTATGGGCGTCTTGAGCTAGAGGTTGTGGCTGCTGGGTGATCGTAGGGAGTCCATACGTAGGATACAACACTGGTTGCTGTTGGAGTAAGCATTGGCTAGTAGCATTTCTTGGGCATTTGCAAAATTTTGAGGTATGTATGGCCCAGAGACAAGTTGTGTTGTTCGTGGGTCTCCAGGATATTGTGCAATCGGTAGATAATTTTGGTTGTAATACATTAGTGGTACCGTCTGTTACAATTGGGGCTGATACGAACCTGTTTGTTGTTGCTGAATTACGTGCACATTTGGTTCACAATAAATTGGATTATTTCCTGGTATCTTTACTACTGTCCGATTTGATCTTATTTCTTCATTAGTTTCTATTGCTTGAGGTGGATCGTTTTTCTTAGGAGGCGGTGTCCTCTGCATATTTACATTTTATATTTTATAACCTCAAATTTTGTCAAAACTAAAAAAGAGTAACATTACAATTAAATTTGTAAGAATCAACACTCACAGATGGTCCAAAATCTTTTCCGAATGTAGTAATACTAATAATAACCAATATCACCAATTTATGCAAAACTATTGTAACGAAAATTAAATTGTTTATTTATTTCTAAAGGGCTAATACTAATATTTACAGATACGATTAATAACAATTACTAAACTAAGATTAACACTAACACTAATTACACTACAATTTATTTACACTATAATTTATATTTAACACTAGGTCTATATTTATTTAAACACTCGGTATAACGTTATCACTTCACTGTATTTATGTTCACTTGATTTAGGTTAACAGTCGCGCGTTCAAACTAGAATTGCATTGTGACAGGAAATCCCGCTGCATTTATACTTAAATGCAGCCTTCCAGAATATTCCATAACCATCCAGGAATTTCCAGTCATTTCCTCACATTTTCTAGAACGTACATTCATGGATATTTGAATGACTAATGCCGTTATCATGTATGACTCATCATACATGACGTCATACATTAGTCATCAAATATAATTAGACCTTCTTTCGTAACACTATTATTATAAAATTATTGAAATAACGTAAAGTCATATGCTCTGTTCACACTCAATGCGATTGTTTATTTATAATATTAATAATTTTGTATATTTATTCTCACTTTTACAATAAATTTGTACGATATAATTTCGTTCTTTTCACTGCGCTTAAAAAACTTACTATTGAATCTGCACGGTACCAACACAATGTTACGCCTGACAATCGTTTTTCTTTGCTGTTCTTGGCAAGGGCATCTACCACTCACGTGACTGTGCA
The DNA here is from genome assembly GCA_911387805.1 of Cantharis rustica. Taxonomy (NCBI): domain Eukaryota; kingdom Metazoa; phylum Arthropoda; class Insecta; order Coleoptera; family Cantharidae; genus Cantharis; species Cantharis rustica. The sequence continues at coordinate 33,526,099 of OU426880.1, forward strand.
GTAGGGAGGTACCTGAGCACCAGAGGACCGTGTTGGGGTTACTATTGTTATTTCACATTCCATGAAACCGGCTATCTAAACGCTTAGCCATGTGGCGCGCAGTAGATGGGTACCCGGGTAACCGGTTATTGAACGAAAGGTAAAAGTTTGGTTATTGACCGAACGGTTAAAAGTTTTTCAATGTTTTCTTTTACTTTTATTTTTGATATTTTCGTTTTTATTTGTTTATATAATTATTATTTTTCTTCTGTATTCCTTCATTTTGATTTTGTCATTGTTATTTATCCCTATTTTTACTTTTATGTCTTTGTTTTTCGTTTTTCTTTTGTACAACTCTTCTCTGTATTGTTAATTTTATCTGTATTTTAATTTTATTTTGTTTGTTTATATAGCCTTGAAAATGGGACATTAAAGATCCCAAAACGTCGAACAATTAAATTGTTTCATTTGATCGCTAACTGAACTATTTTCCTAATATTTAATTACGGAAGGTCAACAAACATCACACTATTTTAAAATTTTTTGTTTATAAAAATGTATTACAATTTAACACAAATCAATAAATCATTTCAGTAATTTACCGGTTTACAGAGCAATACGCAATTAATTGCTCTACAGCTAAATTTAATATTTTATGCAAAAAATTTCGCAAATGTAGGAAGCAGGAATTTTGCGTATAAATTCGAATAAAAGATTCCTCTTTTAACAATTAAAGTTGTATTTCTTTTGTTCTTCTTCGTTTTAGGATGTACTGCCAAAAGGTACGATTAGAAAGAGATTGTACGGAGTAAAATCAATAAAACATTAAAAAATTTTATTTAAAAAAATGTATTACAATTAAAATAAATTAGTAAAATTAGCAGTTGTCAATAAATGAAATGTACCGTCTACCTTTCGGTTAATTCTTTCTATTCCTTCTTAAAAATATTAGAAACGAAGTTTCTAAATTTTGTAGTACCCTCTCTGCCGGTACTTCTCTTAGCTGCCTTATGTTTTTTTAAACCCGAATTATCCGTCGCCAATTTACCGAATTCAAATTTATACCTCAAGTTTTTGAAAGCAATCTTGCTACTCAGATGTTCCGTGGGAAATTCGAAAGAACTTTTTTTATTGTCTTTAATCGCTGACCTCTGGTCGTTGTTTCTTTTAAGTCCTCTTATCGGAGTCGGTTGCAATTCTTTCTCAATTAAACCAACATCTGTATGTGTTTGTGGCTTATCCAAGTCTTTCGCATTGGATCGTCCGAAATTTTTCAATGCAATCTTAGATGATTCGATATAAGTTGGTCGTCTTGCAGCCACTGTAGGTTTACTTCTAGTCATTTTTTCTTTCTGCCGTTTTGGGTTATTACGTTGTCTAGCCTGATCTTTCAGATTTTTTGAATATTTCGGTAATATAACGTTATCGGAAGTTGCCGATTGGACAGTGGAAATACCTCTACGTGCAGATGGCCCAAAAACATTGATGTTTTTCTAGAGACTACCAGAACAAAAGATTTCAAACTTGGAAACTAAATTGAAAAATTTTTCAGTTTTTGGTAAGTCTTGTGCGATGTCATCATTATGGGGTGCAATGTGGGCAATACTTTGGCAGCGATTCAAAGTAAGATTTTTGTTTTTATTTAGTGCTGGTTCATTAGACAATAACTCTAAGCCAGAATCGACAGATTTGCATTTATTCGGTGGCCTAACTTCTGTTAACACGTTACGATGTTAATACGTAACTTCCATGGATTGTTCGCTATTTAATTTATTCATAGGAAGATTGGTTGCTTGGCTATCATTGGTATCGTACAAACATAAAACTTAGAGTAGAAACGACCGCTTTGTTCAGATTTCGGTATCGGGTGCAAGGATTCAGAGTAAATGTTTTGAAACTTTTGTGCAAATTTTCAGACGTGGTTTGCGCAAGAAGTTTAAGTATCGACTCCCGTTCGGCCAAAACTTCCAAAGGTTCAACTCTAGAACTCCACGCTTTCATAGTCCATGCAGCATCAAAATATGATAAAAATTTTCTGGCACGACCGGAACCGGTTGGCCAAAAAGGCTGTAATAATCCATCACCTACCAGCAACTTCAAAAGCTTATAATTACTTCTTACGGCAACCTTAGAAGAGGATTCGGTTGCGTACATGGTTGAAAAATCAAAAATGCAGATATCTGGATGACCGTAATGATTGGCAGCAAATTCTAAATTGGGCAGCTGATATTCTGTACTAAACTCGGCTGCTTCTTTAGCGTAACGCATTAAAGCTTCCTTGTTTACATTATCAGGATGCAATAACGCATCTCTAACGAGATCTTCCTTGATTACTCTTTTCGCGATGAAGCTGCTCTTTTATGACAAAATAATGTGTGTCATCTCTGTAATAAATAATGTTTTCTAGATCAATTCCCATTTGGGTATCTAATTTTTTGAAAAACTCTTGGTTGTATATGTAAGATACTCCACTAATTTCTGGCACTTTTGTTTCAGCTTCCGTGCGGTTGTTGACAAAATTAACCGTGATCGCAATGGCATGCTTACTACGTAACTCTTTTTGCTTGAAGTTTTTCGAAAATCACGTCAAAATCGCATTTCGAAACCGGATGATCGATCTGATCCAACTGGGCTCTCCAACCGGTTTCTTCCCGAGCATTGGGCTCAATCAGCTGTTCAAAGCTAACATCTGTATGAATTTTCACTCCAAGTAACAAAGCGACTTTCAGCATGCGACATGCACTGAAGTTTCTTGATGCTGACGTGGTCGATGGAACTGATGCAAAACTGCCTGTCAAATCATGCTGCACCCAAATTACGCAGGTCATCAATAACAAAGGGCCATAGACGAAGAACATTATTTCTGCAGATGTAATTTCGCTTTTCAATTACGACCACTTTGGCCCCAAGTAATTGAGCTTCGATTGCAATTCGGAGTTCACAAGGACCTGCACCAATAATAAGAACCTTCGTATTATGGCAGGCTAAACCGTTAGCGTAGCATTCATTCTTGGCCATTCATTCTCCTAACTCTACTTTCTTCATGCAGTATCATCTGTTGCAATGTAAATATTCGATTCACCGCTCAAATTCTGCCCCACGTTGCGTACCAATTAAAGATGTGGTGGTATTTGATTGATTTTTCTTCTTTTTTTTTTTCAACCAAACTCTTTACCACACTCAAAAAAAGAGACCTAAGACCTAAGACCGCGATAAGATCAGCTCTTATCGCGGTGGAGCAATTCGACCTCAGGAGCGAATTCCTGTGACGATATTGTCTTCGTTGTCAATCAAAAATAATGTTTGTTGTGAAATAATAAGTTTATTCAAAAATGTAATTTTGGTGACAATTTCACCTTCTGCAGTGATCGAATTGAGGGCAACCCTTAAATTTGGAAATTTATTACTAGTATAATTTATTATTTTTAATTTCCACCTTTAAGTGATGTTAAGTGTAATTTATGTATTATAAATCAAATTGATTAAACCTTATCAATAAATTGGTTGTTAAATAATATTTTTTTTATCAAATTTATACCTGCGGTTTCGCTACTGTTCATCCGCCTCTTTTACTCGATCCACGTGTGCCGATCTTATAACATCTACACCTTGTTCATCAAGCTTCTGAATAATTTCTACCTTATTGTGTGCACATATTATCGAATCCGTTCCAACACGAAATATTAAGACCATTAATATTCAAGAAATACAACAATTTCTCTTGTAATCTAAATACTGTTAGAAATCTTTCAAGATGGCTTCTTCGATCTACTCAAAAATTAGACATCTGTTGATAACGAATACGATCAACACTCGTATTGACCAATTTGACCAAATCCAATCTCCAAACGGAAGTTAACTATCTCCAATTTATTTAACAATAATTTTACCTATTTTTCCAGGTAAAAAACCTACTTTTCGATCGCTACGAATTCAATAAAAATATCTAAAAAACTTTGCTCTTGGAAAGGTCTCGATCGTCGCTCGGTCAATCGTCACCTTGAATTCTTATCTTCTGCAATTTTTAAAATTTATTTCCCTGGTATTAAATTTAAATTTGTACACTCTTGAACTTTATTTTTCTGCACCCTTCCTTATCTTTGCCGATGCAACAAATCTTTTACAATAGTGTAATAGTGTGTGTCGCTGCACCTTCATGCCGAAAGCCATATTCTGTTTATAATCAATAGATAAGTGGTTTAAGTAGTGTAACTCGATATTAATCATATCAAATTTTTAGCATAAACCAAAAAATGCACAAAACACTTTTTCGAAAACTAAAATGTTTAAGTTATCACAATATATAAATACACTGTATGTATATTATCGCAAACGTTTTCACCATACTATGGCATCATCAGGCGATGAACTAGAAAGAGAAAGAAGAAAAATCCGTATTTATCGACAAAATGCAAGAGAAAAGTGGAGGGGGTAAGAGGAGGAGGTAATTTAAAAAAAAGTAATTATGTGTGAATTTACTAGAGGGTGGTGTAAATTTAAAGAGAAAAAAGGCAAAAAGGGGGGAAAAATGTAAGTAGATGTGAGGTAAGTTAGAAGGGGGGGAAGTATTATTTATTAAAAATGTTTAGTAGGGGTGAGTTATTTAAATCAGATTGACTATTAAGTAATGAAGATGAATATTTTAATTTATTAATTTCTATAGCTTCCAAAAATTCCAGTTTTTTACTTTTTTGTGCAACGTGTAAAATTTCGTATCCCTCTTGTTTAAGGTTAGTGTCTATTAGGTGTTTCGCGAAAGTCGATTTTCCATCTGCAAGTCTGTGGGATCGAGTGTGTTCATCAAAACGTGTATTAAAAGATCTACCGGTATGACCAATGTATTTTTGAGAGCACTCACAAGTGAGCTCCTAAACCCCTGATTTAGCTAACATGTCTGATTTTGATTTCGCGTTATTAATAAACTTGTTGAGTATATTATCTGTTTTAAAAGCAAAGTTATAATTGTTATTTTTTAAATATTTTACAATTTTGTTTGATTTGTTACCGAGAAAAGTAATGACATTGAAATTCGCGTTGGTTTTTTTTAAAATATTGGGATATATTGAGTTCGATAGAATTTTTTGTTTAATTTGGCGTAATAAGTTATCAATAAGAGTGACTTGGTATCCATTAGACATCGCGATATATTTAATTCTGTCTAATTCTTTTTTAAAATTTACGTTACTTAGGGGAATTCTAATTAAGCGATAGAGAAAAGCGCGGAAAGATGCAATTTTATGTGTAAAAAGATGTGCGGAGCTATTAGGAATAATTATATTACTTTCTGTAGGTTTATGGAAAATTCCTTTTTTCTCTTTAAATTTACACCACTCTCTAGTAAATTTACACATAATTACTTTTTTTTAAATTACCTCCTTCTCTTACCCCCTCCACCTTTCTCTTGCATTTTGTCGATAAATACGGATTTTTCTCCTTTCTCCTTCTAGTTCATCGCCTGATGATGCCATAGTATGGTGAAAACGTTTGCGATAATATACATACAGTGTATTTATATATTGTGATAACTTAAACATTTTAGTTTTCGAAAAAGTGTTTTGTGCATTTTTTGGTTTATGCTAAAAATTTGATATGATTCATATTCTGTTTGTTGGGATTTGAAAGATTTTGGCCAGAAATATTTAACGAATTTTTGTTCCCACTTTTGCTGAGCATAAGTGTAAATGCTGTAGCATCGTGAACCTGTAATCCGAAATTTTCTTTCTATACTCCACTCTTCGACATTATTTTTAGTTGCTTTTGCAATTTTTGCCATATTTATATTGCATGCAACTTTTTCATCATAAATTTTTTTGCAGCACTCTTTCACAAAGAAAGAAGCTGGCAACTGGTCGAGTATATTTGGTTTTTCTAAATTGCATATCAATGTATTTAATTCAAACAATTCTTCGACATTGGTATAGTTATATCAAATTTTTTAGAATAAACCAAAAAAATGCACAAACACTTTTTAGAACTAAAATGTTTAAGTTAACACAAGTTATTTGTTAATGAAGTGTTTATGCATTTTTTGGTTTATTCTAAAAAATTTGATATGGTTAATATCGAGTTACACTACCTAAACCACTTATCTATTGATTATTGGTATAATTGTCTACATTATCTGCAGTAGGACTGCAATTCTGAGGTCCACTTTTAAAAACATTAATTTATTAACTCTAAAATAAAATCAATTAATTTTTTAGTTGATTATTTATCAGTGCTTTGTCAGTGACGACTCTGCTCGATTGGTCCTGTATCTTGTAGCAAGGATAAGATAATCACTTTCTGACAACGATTTCAGAAGTGATTTATTCTTCCCCTTAAAACAATCATCGTCTGCTGTTAGAACTGGTACATATTGTAATGGTATTTTCGTAGAAAATTTCCACACACTTATTCTTGCTCAGGTAACACTGGATTGCGGGAGCAATTGGTAATTTTCAAGGGTCGAGAGTTCTTACGTTTGAAAAAAAAATAATGAAATAAAAAACTTCTTCTCGTTTTAACAAATTAAATAGTAATCCAAAATTAAATGTAATTCCAATTCAAAAGTAGTATTCTTTGATGGAATCGTGGTTTTGATTCCGACCCTATCCAAATCGCCCGCTTATCAATCGCAACATTTGTTCCCACGAATGCAAATTTCAAACTTTCCAATTTTAAATAATTCAGATTCAATTTTTTAATTTCAATTGCTCTTTTTCTAATTTATCCACCAAATCCAATCTACCGCTCAGTAGCCACTCAATATAAAAATTATCCAAAAATCCAAATATCAAAACTTCAAAAATAACGCAATAATGCGAAAGCACAGAATTCACTTTATTCAATCAAATCAAAAATATTACTCACAACTAATTACAATAATTCGCCTCAAAATTCAAAACTCAACGGGCTTACAAAATTTTACACCCGCTGTCGGCCATAGTTGGCCAAAAAAGCCTCGTATCTTTATCTTTTCTCCCCACTCTGTACTTTTCCAATTTAAACATTCAAAAATTAAATTCACAAATTTTTACAATTTAGCACAGGGTGGGTCGAAATATTTTGTTTCACGACATCTTAATGCCCCCGTTGCGAATTGGAGTTATGGGCGCAGCCTAGAGCGAAAGTTCGCAAATCCCATGTCGTGCTACAAAACAAAAATTATCAAAATTTAAAAAAATAGTTATTTACAATTGAGAGCAATTCAAATTTATCTCAAATAAAACAAAATCAAAAATCAAAAAAAATCGCTTATTTCTTTCAAACTTTCATCCTGTATCCATTTTTTTCCGAGCTCCTACTGTTTGCATCTATTTTTTCTTCTTTACCTTCCACAGAATTATTTTCTTGCCAGGCGTCCAACTTTCCGGCATCTTCTTCTGTCGCCCCCGACTCGTCCAACACTTCCAAATCTTCTTCTTTTCTTTCTCAACATCATCCATTTGATTATATTTCCGCTTCACACCCTTGTGAATTTTTTTTTAATGATTTCTCGTCCTTCTCTTCATCTCTTATTAATGGTTCTTCTGTGTCCATCGACTCATTTCTTTTTATTACTTCTTTTTTTACAAATGATTCTGTCTTATCTTGTGCCATCAGTTCATTTTCTTGCTCTTCTTTTTCAAACATTGCAAAAAACTCTATTTCGTCTTCATTGGACTCTTTTTCTTCCATAAATTTTTTTTTAATTAATTCATTATTTTCCATTAGTTTGCTCTCGAATTTGTTTTCTTGAAAATTTTGTCGGTTATTTAATTGTAGTTCTAATTGATTTTTCGTTATTACGCATTCTTTTAAATGAATCACCTCACTTTCTACCTTATCCACCCTTGTGTTACTGGTTTCTAGATTTTTCTCTATGACCCGGAATTTTTGTTCAAAGATTTGTATGATTTCTTTTTTATTTTTCTCTAAGGACTCCATCATTTCTTTTGTATCTTTTTTTTTATCTTCTTTGTCTTGTTGCCTTTCTCTTCTTCGTTCCTCTCTGTCTTCCAGTCTTTCTTTCCTTTGTTCCTCTTTGTCTTTTTTGTTATTTTCCATGATAAGTTTTTGTAAATTTGCCATCCAATCCTCTGGTTCTGGCATTTCCATATTTTCAGTACCTCGCTTAGTGCTGGAGTACTTCGGAGAATCGATGGCTGCATCACTCACATATTGTTCTTCCTGTTTTCTATTGTTTTCTTCCATTTTATTTTTATTTAAAATTGATCATCAAAAAAAATAAATGCAACAGCAGAAATTACTAAAAAAAAATTTTTTAGATGTTTTTTTCGTTTCTCTGCGCTGTGGCGTCAATTTAGTTGTAATGGTTTTCCTTTAAATATTTGCGAACAAGTCCCTGCGCCGTGGTGCCAATTTAGTTGTAATGGTATTTTCGTAGAAAACTTCCACACACTTATTCTTGCTCAGGCAACACTGGATTGCGGGAGCAATTGGTAATTTTCAAGGGTCGAGAGTTCTCACGTTTAAAAAAAAAATAATGAAATAAAAAACTTCTTCTCGTTTTAAAAAATTAAATAGTAATTCAAAATTAAATGTAATTCCAATTCAAAAGTAGTATTCTTTGATGGAATCGTGGTTTTGATTCCGACCCTATCCAAATTGCCCGCTTATCAATCGCAACATTTGTTCCCACGAATGCAAATTTTAAACTTTCCAATTTTAAATAATTCAGATTCAATTTTTTAATTTCAATTGCTCTTTTTCTAATTTATCAACCAAATCCAATCTACCGCTCAGTAGCCACTCAATATAAAAATTATCCAAAAATCCAAATATCAAAACTTCAAAAATAACGCAATAATGCGAAAGCACAGAATTCACTTTATTCAATCAAATCAAAAATATTACTCACAACTAATTGCAATAATTCGCCTCAAAATTCAAAACTCAACGGGCTTACAAAATTTTACACCCGCTGTCGGCCATAGTTGGCCAAAAAAGCCTCGTATCTTTATCTTTTCTCCCCACTCTGTACTTTTCCAATTTAAACATTCAAAAATTAAATTCACAAATTTTTACAATTTAGCACAGGGTGGGTCGAAATATTTTGTTTCACGACAATATACTTACCCGCAGTTGATCATTTCTTCCAATAGTATCTTAGATCGGTTGTTGATAATTGTGGTAATTCCAATATATCATCTCTAAAATAATGTAAATTGTATATATATATGTTACGGTCAATGATGACATTTCGGCCATTGACGTCAATGACCGGACAATAACGTCAATGCCCTCTCTAGCTGGACATTAACGTTAACGCCCGGCTATTGATGTCAATAACTATGCATTTTGGGCAATGTTGACATTTAAAATTCTATTGTGGTTTTTATCTCATTGTCCGGGCAATGACGTCATTGAGCAATATAGAGTAGGCGATGATGATATTACTATTCTACGGGGAGAAATCTTATTTTCATTATATGGCGGTTATTTTTTATATTCCATCAGAAAGCTATATATTAATTAAATATTTATACAATTTATCTACTATATAAATATTATTTTTTTAATATTTTAAAATATTAAAACTAAACGGTAAATCTCAGATCTAATCTCTCAATTACGATAATGACATTAGAAAATTTTTTAATTTGAAGGGGCATTTAGGGTGCTGCTTCCGGTTTGACTGTTGCTTACCTATATGGGCGAAGCCCCCTGGCAATGCGAGAAGCGCCGAGTTTTTTTCAATATGATTAATTCTAATTAATCCAGTAATTGGTAATAAGCAACTAAGAAATTTTACTATTTTAATGTATGGTTAAGTATGTAGGGGAGCCCACTGTGAGCAACCCTTGACCAACTCTGTGTACTTAAGGCAGGTTACCATCATCTAAGTACCTATTTTAAGTGAAGTCGAGTACCAACTTAAGTATGTCAAAATAAGGGACATAACCCAAGCTAGTTAGTGAATGGAAGTTAGTGATTGTAGATTAGTTTAGTTAATGCGTTAATAGTTTATTTATTTCATTTTGAACTCATAACCTTGTATATTAGCACCCAAATGCGGGCGTAATATGGCTTTTTTAGCCCGAGGGCTTATAAAGTTGCTAAGAAAGGATGACAATAGCTATATTCTTTTTACCTATTTTATTTCCATCTCAGTTGCACAACTGAGATGAAGTGAGCTGAGACGAACCGAGATTAACTGAGTCAATGTGAGGAAAAGATAAGGTAAAAAGAACAACGAAAATTTACTAAGTGATTTTTGAATTTAATTATTTTGAAGTTTGGTAGTATTAACCTAATTGTTTTTTGTATTATTGTATAATGTCAACATAAACTTCAAAAATACGAATTAAAAATTTAAGGTGCAGTAGATATGAAAATGATTGCAATAAGTGACAAGTTTAATTCAAATCAACCAATCCGGGTCATTTCCCAATTTGTCTCAGTTGTAACACTTCAAAACAGCAAGATCAGCTTGAGTATGGAAGGGGATAATTTTGTCACGTAAAACTCAGTTCGGCACGGCACAGTACTTATGTCAAAACGGTAAAAAAAACAACCTTTCAACTGAGTAACTGAGTATCTCAGTACAATCTCACTTAAAATAGGTAAAAAGAATACAGCTAATATTAATATAAACAAACAAACAATTAGTCAGAACTGTCATACTTTAATCAACAAATATGTAATATGGTGCCTTTAACATGAATTGTTGAATGTCATCTCGTTGCAGTGCCAGTGATTTTTTGGTTTCATCACCCACAGAATTATTTTTCATAAACTCCGTATGAAAGGGAAACTTCGATATATCCACGCTTTCCTTAACCTTCACCATCTTCTTGAGCTTCGAGTAGATACACCAAAGAGATTACGGTTTATAAAGCTTTGACTAAACAAGAAGAAAAATTGTTAATTAATACATTTTTTATTGGTGGTTGAACATTTCCTTACCATTTCAAATAAGTACACCATAACGAGTTTTTCATCGCAATGCGTGACATTTTTTGCACACCTCCACCCACAAAACTTCTCATATTCCTTCTCATACAAATTCTTTGATTTAATTGGAATTAATTTACTCTGGGCGACCTCAAATTTTTCAAGAATTTCTTTTGAATAATCAGTTTTATCCATTTTGAATCAAAAAATTAATTTCTTAACAATAAAACAAAAGAGCATTATAGCAATATCAACAATCTACATAGGAACCATGGCACACCAAAAATTCATAGCACAAACAAGACGACTACATAATTATTTTTTCCAAAATACTTATTTCTTAAATTTTGACAATTCAAGTACCAAGTACCAAAATGAAATAAAACGTTGTATGTACCACGTGCGCAATCAGATTATAACCCTCAGGCAATTTAAAACCCTCCGCTAACGCGTCGGGCTTAAAATTTCTCTCAGGGCTATAATCGATTGATTGCGCCTTTAATACATAAATAACTATTATATAACAATAGTATATTAAAGGCCAAGGTTGTGAAGACAGTCATTATAGCCATAGCGCCAAGATTATATTCCGAGGTGCGAAGCACCGAGGAATAAAGGCGCGTAAAAATGAAATTCGTATTTTATACTTAAATTTTGTTTTGTTTTGTTGATTTAACAGTACTTGTTGACAAATTTAGTTATAAATAGTGGTTTCTTAAATTAACAAGGGGCGGCGCTTTCGCTTGCTGTCATAATTATTTCGAGTTTTTAAAAATATTTAAAATGAAATTAATCTATTAAAAAAGCGTTTTGAATAGTTTAAATGGAATTAAATAGCATCTCCTGGTTATACAAAATCGTTTTTTAACAAAATTTGCCTTATAAATAGTTGCCAAACTATAGAAAAATATTAATATGTTCATTATTAACCACTAGTAAATAATGAAAAAATTATTAACCACTAGTCGAAAATGAGTCATTTCACAAGCGATTAGCCTACGTTCTAATGGTAGCCTATAAGACTAGTAGTGGAAAAAATATATTATGTTATAGTATAAATATTTAATAGATTAATTTTTTAACTTGTGATATATAATTAAATTCAATAATCTAGGATAGAACAAGTTAATTAAACAATTAATTTATTAATTTTCTGACGAAAACGTTAACCTACGTCGAAAGCTTAATAAAATAATAAAAACATGATTATAAATTGTTTAATTAACTTGTTCTATCCAAGATTATTGAATTTAATTATGGTATAAATAGTTGTTTTAGATGTTAAATTAATGTAAAATTTAATATCTTTTTCCATGTTCTCTGCAGCTCTTTAAAAATTTAACTGGTTCATTATCTTATTATAATGTACTAATATGCCAAATTTCATTAAATTCTGAACTATAATTCTATAAAATTCGACGTAGTCGAATTTTCTGTCGCCGAATGGGAATCGCCGAAACTAGCATAGCCGAATTGACAGTCGCCGAATTGACCGTCGCCGAATATACGATGCCGAATCGCCGTCGCCGAACTGCGGTCGCCGAAACGACGTGTACCGTGTTGAAAGAGCCAATAGAGATATCGAGAATATGTTGGAAGCATAGATGGACAAAAATAAAACTAAAGATTGGCCCGCAGGAATTAAATTTATACAGTTTAAGAAAAACCGTATTTTGCATTCTGGAAATGAAAGATCCCCATATGAAGCAATGTTTGGATGTCCAACTAGAGTAGGATTAACCTCAACTGGAATACCGCACGAAGAAGTTTATCTTAGAAATTTGTCAACTGAAGAAGATGTTGAAACTCTTTTGCAAGAAATGGAAGGAAATCTTGAAGAAACACAAGATAAAAGTTCCGATGAAGAAATGGAAGAGAACAAAGCAGATGATGAACTGGAAGATAGTATCACATTAATATTTGAAAGTGAAGGGAACACTGAAAACTTGTTGCAATCTATTGTTGAAGAACGAAACGTTTGCAAACAGTGCTCTACAGTATTACCTTTTGAAGATGAAGTTAACCATTCTGGAAAATGCCCCTATTGTAAAAGCCAGGAGAACATTATGATAAAGCGAAAAAGATGTCGAGAATCATTGGAAAAGCAAGCATCTAAAATGCTGAAGTTATAAAGAAAAATGCACAGGGCATTTAAATAGTCTCGTTGTATACAGGATTATGAGCAGCTTTGCGAACTTCGCGATGAAGCCAAAAATCTAAGTGCATTACTGCACCAGAACTATATAATAAAAACTGAAGATGCTATCGCTGCTAATCCTCAAGCATTTTGGCGATACATTGATGATTGCAAGAAAGTCAATGGTTATCCTGTCTCTATGTTTCTGGGGGATGAAATTAGCAATTCAGGGCAAGACACGGTAAACTTATTTGCTAGACAATTTTCTTCTGTCTATTGTGATGATATTATCAAAAATAATTATTGTCATTATTCTGTGGATCAAATTGATTGTAATCTGTTGAACATAACAATCGAAGACGTTATTGCGACTATCTCTAGTCTACCTGATAGTTTGAGTTCTGGACCGGACGGTATTCCAGCCTTTTTCATAAAAAGGTGTATAATGTCGTTATCGAATCCTATATTATTTAATATTTTTAAACTATCTGTCTTGTGCCCAGTTTCCTTGCGTATGGAAAAAAAGTTTTATTACTCCAATCTTTAAGAAGGGTAATCGGTGCGACATTAATAACTACAGGGGTATATCGATCCAATCGGCTATACCAAAAATGCTAGACAAAATAGTTTCGGCTCAACTAATGCACGCCAGTAAAAATTTTATAGTTCAGAGTCAGCATGGATTTTTTCCAGGTCGGTCGACAACTACAAATCTTTTGTCATTTGTATCGTACATCATTGAAAATTTTGAAAAGCAAGAGCAAGTTGATGCCGTTTATACGGACTTTGCTAAGGCCTTTGATCGGGTATCCCATTCGGTTCTTCTGTCCAAAATTGAAACAATGGGCTTCGGTCCTAACACTGTGGCATGGTTACGCAGTTACTTGTTGGGTAGAACTCAGAAAGTACGTATTCGTAGTTTAGTATCGACAGACATAATCGTTTCTTCGGGGGTTCCGCAAGGTTCCCATTGTGGGCCCATATTGTTTCTACTTTTTATCAACGACATTGGGCAGTGCATTAAGAACTCCTCATACTTGTTATTTGTCGATGATATGAAAATCTTCAAGAATGTTGTGACTGAAGATGATTGTAGGCTAGTACAATCTGACCTGGATAATCTTCATCGGTGGTGTACTGATAATCACCTCGCTTTGAATTTTTAAAAGTGTTCGGTGATCTCGTACACAAAACGTCATCATGGTAGTATTTTATTTCGGTATTGCTTTAACAATATCGAGCTTAATCGAGTCTCAGAAATAGACGATCTGGGAGTTTGCCTGTACTATCATCTATCGTTCAAAGCTCATATTGCCATTATCTGCAGCAAAGCCCTTCGTACATTGGGATTTATTAAACGACAAAGCAGGCATTTTTCTGCAAAAACGGTTAAATTGTTCTACTTTTCGCTCGTACGATCTCAATTAGAATATGCTTCGTGTGTATGGACTCCATTCTATCAAGTTGACAAGGCTAAGCTAATGTCGGTTGAACGCAAGTTCCTCAAATACCACCATTACAAGCTTGGACTACTATGCGAAGATTTCTCGTACGATAGCAGTATGCTGCAGTGCAACATGAGATCTTTGGAATACAGAAGATCGGTTTCTGACGTATGTTTTATTCATCGTCTAATTAACGGTGGAATCCATTGTCAGCGCTTACTTGAATGCTTGCATTTTAGCGTTCCGACTTATCGGACCAGGCAGAATTGTGTTTTTTGGACCAAGCATCATAGGACGAACTACGGACTGCACAGTCCTATTACGAGAATGTGCCAGACTATCAATAAATTAAACAGGCATTGTGATTTTGATTTGTCTACACAGAATCACCTAATATTTAAGAAATATGTTATGTGGACAATCAACATATTAGTGTAGTGTAATTAGTTTGTTGTTATTTGTTTGTAAATATTTTTGTTCTTTTGATTATGTAAAAAAAGTTTATCCGTATAAATAAATAAACAAATAAAAAAAGTATAAATAAATAAATAAAATAAATCAGCTGTTCAAATTGGAAGTACTGTTCAAATTCGCATACCAGACGTAGATAGAGCTCGCGGTTCCCCCCGAAACATACTGGCTGTTGTTAGTTCAGTAGAAGAAGATGGCCTTTATAAACTTTGCACAGATTATGGTGTTTTGAAGAATAAGTATACCCGATCTGAGTTTAACCCTTGCACTGAAAAGTTAATTTTATTAGAAAACATTAGTGATATAACGAAAAAAATGAGATTACTCTTAGACAACCTGCAGTTCAAAACAGTGTTTTAGGGGGACAGGGTTACAAGCGTTGTCACTGCAAGGGTAGATGTAAAAATAATAAATGTACGTGTCGCGCCAGAAATCAAATTTGCAACTTGAAGTGTCATGGATCACTTTCATGCCACAATAAAAATGATTAATTTAAAAAAATGTATTTAATTCTTTTTAATTTTTACTATTTTTTAAAATTATTGTTAATATGTTTTTTTGTTAATAAATAATTATAATACATTATAATACAATGAATACAGCATAACTTCAAATGTTCAAAAAATATTTTTTCCACGATGTCATCATTGTCTGCTTTTTGGCCAATGACGTCATTGACCGGCCAAAGACGTAAAATATCACAATTACATGAAAATATTTACATCATTGTCCACCGTTAACGGGCAATGACGTCAATAGCCGAACAATAACGTCAATAGCCGGCATACTTGGGCATTGACGTCATTGTCCGGCCATTGACGTCAACGGTCGATTTACATCATTGACCGTAACATATTGTGGTGTTTCAAAATGATTGCGACCTACCCTGTACACATTTTAACGAAAATTTTGTTTTTGAATGATTTTAAGTTGTAAAACTGTGAAAGTTAGACAGGTGGGGAGCGAACCGACCAGGAGATGTGCCTTTCGCCGATAGCGCGTTGCCCGAGTATGTTCAGCTCGAAGCAGTTTTTGAGTTTTGATATAAGTTTGAATTTGTGAATTAAAGTTGTGAGTAGTATTTTGATTTTGATTGGAATAAATGAATTTTGATGCGAGTGCATTAGTTGCGTAATTTTTGGATGATAATTTTGAGATTTGAAGTTAATTTGGATAATTTTTGTGAGCGGCTACCGAACGGTAGTAGATTTGGTTGGTTTGGATAGTTTGGAAGAGCAGTTGAAGTTACAATTTTCGATTTGAGTATAAAATTTGAAATTAAATAAAAATTAAAATTGGTTTTGAAATTCGAGGAATGAAATTTACATTTGCACGAACGAATGTGACCAGCTGGCGATAACAAGGCATTTTGAACGCGCATAAGTTTAAAACAAGCGAGCCCATTTAAAATTTAACATTGAATTAAATTTACAATTTATTTTTGAAGAATTTATTATTAAAGATAAAAGAATTATTATTTATCATTTTAAAAAGAAGACAAACACACAAAATAAACAGGAACAGACTGCTGAGCGTCTTATTTTGTTCTCCGCTGTAAAAGCTAGCTGGGTAAAACAAGGATTGTGCCGGGTAGGTATAATTCATACAAAACCTCACAACAATATATATTGTCGTGAAACAAAATATTTCGACCCACCCTGTGCTAAGTTGTAAAAATTTGTTAATTTTATTTCTAAACGTTTGAATTGGAAAAGTACAGAGTGGGGAGAAAGACAGAAAGGTAAGGTTGGTGTGCCAACAATGGCGACAGCGGGTGAAAATTTTGTATGCCCGCTGAGTTTGAGTTTTGATATGAGATTTTGTTATTTGAAATTGTGAGTAATATTTTAATTTAATTGATTGAATAAAGTGATTTTGATGCGTTTGCATTATTGCCCCTTTTGGAAGTGTTATTTTGAGATTTGAGGTTGATTTGGATATTTTTGATGCGTTGCTACCGAGCGGTAGTGGATTTGATTGATTTGATAAATTTGGAGAGATTAGTTGATTTGATGAACTTGAAGAGAGAACGATTTTAAATTGGTGTAAAATTAAAAGTAAAATTTGCATTTGTATGAGTGTACAGCTGGCGATAACAAGGCGTTTTAAACGCGCATGAGGTTAAAAGTGCGAGCCCATTTAAAGTTTGACTTAAAATTAAATTTGAAATTAAATTTACGATTTATAAATTTGGATAATTAATTTTGGAAGAAGAATTATTTTGGAATATCGTCACAGGAATTCACTCCTGAGGTCGAATTGCTCCACCGCGAAAAGAGCTAGTCGAGGTATTTTTCAAGTTTGGTAAAGAGTTTGATTGTTTCAAAAAAAAACAATCAAATACCACCGCAATATCTATCGACTCTACGGTTTGTTTTTGTATTAATTGTTTTACCTGATGCACAACAACAAAACTGCAGAAAAATGCTTGCACCGTCCTGACATCCCAGCTTTGCAGGTACATGAACACTTCAAAACATTCACTTGTTTACTACTGATGGTTAAAGTTGCATTTATTTTGTGTGGACTTTCTAGTAGCGCACTTATTTCCATGCAAAGTGCAAATAAGTCAACTTCTTCTTCATTTTTGCTGGTTATGCCAAACATTATGATGTGTTTAGCATTCACTATTGCTTGACCTACATTTACACACCTTGAACTTGATGTGAACTTAAGTAAGGAAACAAATTAGAGATGGAAAGGTGAACCGATTGAGTCATGATTTTGATTGTAAATTCACAGTAAATTAAAATTTTACTATTAATATGTATGATAACTAATTAATATGTAAAATGTAACTGACTCATTTTATAATAAATTGTATAATAAATAGTAGTTTAGATACTATTGATAGTAAGCTTATCGGTCGATAAGACGTAACTTCAGTGGGAGGCTTTCCTGGCTTCAAAATCATTATAATTCGGGCAAATTTTATTGTGTTGGCCAATGAGATAATCTTAGAGTAGAGTTAAATAGTGTCGTTAAAATCTTGATACCTAAACGAGGTAGTTCAGACAGCACTTTGCCAGTTATTAAGTCGTAGCCGGGCGCTTTCTGTTTATTTAGTTTTCTGATCTCGTTTGCTACTTCATTGATGGTAAATTTGGTGATTGGCAAAGACATTTGTAATGGTGCTACTAGAAATTGTTCTATTTCTTTATATGACTCATGTCCATGTGGTTTAAATACTTTCGCTAAGTGTTGTGCAAATAAGTTTGCTTTGCCCACATTTGTTCTTGCTCGCATTTGATCTGGATTGCGAAGAGGAGAAATCGTGACTTGGGGTAGTTTAAACCCTTTCGTTGCCTTCTAAATAGAGTGATCTTTTATTTAAAGATTTTGCAGATAACTACAAAATGTATGATTTTTGGCTTCTCTAATTTTTTTTTTAGTTGATTGGCAAGTTTGTTGTAGTCTGTTTTGTCTGAGGGATCTTTGCTTCGTTGCCATCTAGCACGTGCTCTTCGTTTCTGCTTTAAGATTTCTCTAATCGCTTCAGGAATATTATATGAGTTTTTTATCTTATTTTTAATCGTAGGAGTTGAATTCTAAGCTACTTCTTGTATGGTTGTTATAAAATAATTAGTGGCTTCTTTTAATTCCTCATTAGTTTTAATTCTTAGCGACAAGCTTAATTTTTGATTTACTTCTTCTTTGAATTCGTTTCAGTTAGTGTTTTTGTTATATAATGAAGCTCGTGGCTGTTTTCTAATTATAGTGCTTCTGATGGTAAGTATAACTGGGGTATGATCTGAGGTTAGTTCCAAACTCGATTGTATCTCTACAAAACTAGATGAAACTCCGTTGGTAATAAAAAATCTAACAAATCAGGAATCTTGTCTACATCGGTAGGCTAATATGTTGATTCACCTGTTGATAGGATGTAATAGTTTTTTTCGTTAATGAGTTTTAGAAATTCTTTTCCTTTATTTGTTATTAATCTGGATCCCCAAATTGTATGTTTTGCGTTAAAATCTCCTGTAATAAATTTCTGACCAAGTGATTCAAAGAAAGGTATTAAATGTTCTTTTTTGATATTGTGTCTAGGTGGACAGTATAATGCCGATATATTTATCAAGTTATGCAGTTTGTTGATTTGAATAGTTGTTGCTTGTAGAAAATTAGTTTCGTACTTATTTAATTCATGATGTAAAATACTTTCTCTAATTATAACAGCGGTTATAACAGCAGATTTAGGCAACAACATTCGACCATTCAACAAAGTCATCGCATAGTAAACCACATCAGCAGAACTTTTGAAGAGAAGCAATATTGTTCGGCGGTATTCTTAGACGTAAAACAAGCTTTTGATAAGGTGTGGCACAAAGGACTCTTATTCAAAATCAAGCAAGCTCTACCATATCATTACTACCACTTATTACAATCATATCTTTTTTTTTTTATTTATATTTATATTGCTTATATCAACAATCAGAATAATTTACAACAAATAAATATTATAAAGTTTCCTATGAGTTGATTTGTTCTCTCTTGTCATGCAGGGGAATAGGCCCATCGGCATTACCCATATCCAGTTAGTTTATGACAGCAGATCACGAGGGTATTTTCTTTTAAGGCGTCTGAATATATTTTCTTCTAAAAGTTGTGTCGTACTAGGATTGGGATGATCTTGAAGTCTTAGATCATGTTTTTCTGCTCGTTTTCGTATTTCATCTTGGATGTAGTTAATGCCTAGGTCAGTGTGGAGAGTTTGGTTAGTAATATACCATGGTGCATCTAGCATTGAAATCTTTGTATAATTTTTATGTTGGACATGCTGGCGCACCCCCACAGTTCTATTCCGTACGTCCAGATTGGCTTGATGATAACCTTGTATACCAGTGTTTTATTTTCTATCGATAGAATAGACTTTTTTCCAAGTAGCCAATACATCTTTTTTAGTTTTATATCCATTTCTTTTCTCTTTTTTTTAATATGGGTTTTCCATGTAAGTCTTTTATCTAGGTGCAATCCTAAATATTTTACTTCTGTCTTTTGAGGTATGGCTACATCATTGATATATACAGGTGGACATTCCGAACGATTTAGAGTAAATGTAACGTGGATGGATTTGGTTTCATTTACTTTTGTTCTCCATTTAGATAACCAATTTTGTAGTTCAGTCAAATGTATTTGTAGCAGTTCGGAAGCGCGCTTTGCATCGCTATGTCTTGCTAGTATGCTAGTGTCATCTGCAAATGTGAACAATTCTGTAAACAAGGTGGTGGGTAAATCCGCAATAAACAGTAAGTACAGCACTGGCCCAAGTACGCTTCTTTGTGGAACTTCTGATGATATGGTATAAATTTCAGAAACATCTTCGTCTTGTTGAACTTGAAAACTTCGATTCTCCAAATAAGATTTCAGAATTTGATAGTAATGGTTTGGTAAAGCGTGTTTGATTTTGAAAAGAAGTCCTTTACGCCATACTTTATCAAAGGCTTGTTTTATATCCAGAAAGACTGCCGAGCAAAATTCTTTTCCTTCTAGGGTTCTATAGATAGTGTCTACTATTCGATGGCATTGCTGAACAGTTGAGTGTTGACGTCTAAATCCAAATTGATGATTTGGTATTAAATCATCTAGCAAGTTGTTGTCATTCAATCGTTTTAGGATAATTTTTTCCATCAACTTAGATATTATTATCAGCAAGCATATTGGTTGATATGATGAAGGCTCCGTGGGTGGTTTTCCTGGTTTTAAAATAAGTATAATTTTGGCAAATTTTAATTGTAATGGCCAATACGATAATCTTAGGATAGAGTTAAATAAGATTGTCAAAAATTTTATTCCTACCTTGGGTAATTCAGAGAGGACTTTACCCGTTATAAGATCATATCCAGGAGCATTGGTCTTGTTTAGTCTTCTTATATGTTGTTCGACTTCAGTTTGCTTGATTTTCCTTATTGGTAAGGACACCTGTAGAGAAGCGTCAAGGTATTGTTCGACATCTTCATCTGTTTCGTCAGAATAGAATTGAAAGACCTCCGTTAGATGTTGAGCAAACAGTTCAGCTTTTTCCATATTTGTTCTTGCCCAAGAATTGTTGGGATTGCGAAGAGGATGAATGGTAATTTGAGGTCTTTTAAAGCTTTTTGTAGCATTCCAAATAGAGTTATCTTTCACCGACAAGTTACTTAGATAATGATTAAATGTTTCATTTTTAGCTTCTTTAATTAGTTTTTTAAGTTTATTCGCTATTCGATTAAATTCGGTTTTATCTCGAGGATTGTTACTTAAATGCCATCTAGCTCTGGTTCTTCTTTTTTCTTTTAATATTTGTCTTATGTGCATAGGTATGTTGTTCTCATTACCTGGTTTTTCTTCTTGAGTGGGAGTCGATTTCCAACTAGCATCTTGAATTGTTGTTATAAAGTGGTTTGTAGCTTCTTCTACTTCCTGTTTTGTTTTAATAGGCAGTGTAAAGTCCAGTTTTTGTACTACGTGATCTTTAAATTGGTCCCAGTTGGTTTTCCTATTGTAAAAACATACTTTTTGTCGTTTTTTAATAACCATATTACTAATCGTCAATAAAACTGGGGTATGATCCGAAGTTAATTCAAGGTTTGATTGAATTTCCATAAAATTAGTAGAGACTCCGCTGGTAATGTAAAAATCCAGTAGGTCAGGAATTTTATTTACATCAGTAGGCCAATATGTTGGCTCGCCTGTCGAAACTGTATGGTAGCTTTTCGCATTAATAATCTTTAGGAATTCTCTACCTTTGGTGGTTATTAATCTGGATCCCCAGTGTGTATGTTTTGTATTATAATCTCCACCTACAATGAACTTGTTGCCTAGTGACTCAAAGAAAGGTTTCAGATCATCTTCCTTAATATTGTGTCTAGGTGGGCAGTAGACTGCTGCAATTATTAGTGAGTTACGTAACTTGTTTATTTGGATTGTAGTAGCTTGAAGATGTTCAGTTTCATATTTGTTTAGTTCGTGGTGAATTAGGGATTCTCTAATTATTATGGCAGTTCCTCCATGAGCCGTTCCGTCCGGGTGATTAGTAGAATATATTTTGTAGTGAGGAATTTTTATAAATGATCTTGAAGTGAAGTGTGTCTCGGATATGAGTAAGATATCGATATTATAAGTTTTTATGAATAGTTCAGTTTCCCGAACTTTTGATGTGTGGAAGCCATTAGCATTCCATAAGGCAATTCGTAGAAAGTCTGCCATTATCGTATTAGTTTTTGTATGACTGTGTTGAGTAAATTTATCATCATGTTGTTCTGTTGCATGAGTTGTTGGAACATTTCTTTAAATTCGTTAAGAAATTTGGATAACGGAATGTCTTCGGGGTGACTTGTTGGATCATGTTGTTTATTCCTTGTTGCTTCTGAGTACGTTTGTTGGTTATTTGAGTTATAATAAATTTGTGAAGTTGTAGGTTCATTTGTTCGAATGGGTTCTCTTGGTCTGGCACTGTAGAAGCTAGGTGTGGTTTGTCTACTTTTCTGTTGTTGGTCTTTGTTAAATTTGTCTTGTAAATCTCGAAATACATGACATCCTTTATAACTTGCAGGGTGAGGTCCATTACATAAGTAGCAAGTAGCTGGTATATCTTCTGCTTTTTTGCAAAATTTTGTATCGTGTGATCCACCACATTTAACACATGCAAAAGGGCGATTACAATAGGTTTTGGTATGGTTGAACATCTGGCATCTCGTGCATTGGACTATGTCAGTATTTCTGTACGGTGGTTCAACCCGAATGGTTCTATTTTGTAGATATTTTAAGTCATAGATACTTTTATTGTTCTCCGCTGGTTTGAGATCCACAAAGAATAGAGGTAATGACTCTTTCGTTGAACGATGTTTAATATTTACAATGTTTCTTATTTTGTAACCTTTACTTTCCAACTCATCTTGAATTTCGTTTATAGGTGTTGTTTGATGAAGATGTCTTATTACTACTCGATATGCTCTTTCCTCTTTCAATTGATAAGTGTGATGAATTATATTTTCATCCTTCATATGTCTTATTAGTTTACGGTAGCTATCTACAGTTTTGGCATTGATTTTTACGACATTATTTGTTAAGGATTTTGTTGTAATTTGTTCCTGTTCCACTACGGCATTAAAATTTTTAATCATGTCTTGGTAATTGATTACGCCGTGCACAAAGATAGGAGGTGGTTTATCAATTTTGGATTGTTGTATTGATTCTATATTATTAATTTCTAAGTTATTAACGGTTGTACTTTTGTCACTGAGGTTAGCAAGTGGTAGGTATCTTCTTGATAGTGTTAGCGGCGGAAGCTCTGTGTCTGGACTGATAACTCGTTTTCGTTTGTTATTCGTCACTACTTGCCATGGGTGATCATTGCTTACTGATATTTCCATATTGTTAATATTTACTTGTAGGTTTTTTGTTTGTAACTGTTCTTGGTTTAGATTAGGTTGACTTGCATCAGTACTGTTTGATGTCATATTTTTCTAGTTTTTTCTACTTAACTGCCCGAGGTACGGTTAAAATGTCTAAAAAATTTAATAGTTAGTCCTGATTATAATTTAATTATATTGAATATTCAAAGAATAATTCTATTAAGTTGTATATGGCCAGGTATTAATCTTACGATAACGGAGCACTTTGAAACACGTCCAACACGCTTCGTAGCACATAGGAAAGTAAATCATATCTTGAAAATCGTTACTTCCAAGTGCAACGTGATGAGGAAATTTTCGAAATCTATGCAATTACATCTGAAGTTCCCCAAGGCAGTGTTCTGGGACCGGTGCTTTATTTGCTATTTACATCTGATTTACCTACCACACCAAACACAGAAACAGCAACATTTGCTGATGATACGTGCATATTATCAACACATGAAAATGCAATTGAAGCATCAGAACAGGTGCAAACACATTTATATCTGCTACAGGAATGGTTGAGAAAGTGGAAAATAAAAGTAAATGATACAAAGTCAGTTCACGTCACATTTACACTCAATCGTACACACTGCCCACCCGTATACATTAACGGTGTAGAAAAAGGAAGCAAGATACCTCGGACTACATTTGGATAGCAGACTTACGTGGAAAAGACACATTATCAAACAGAGAAAGTAGATGGATCTAAAAATTTAAAAAAATGAACTTGCTAATCGAAAGAAAATCTAAACTCTCTTTGGAAAACAAATTAATAATATACAAGGCTATCATCAAGCCGATTTGGACCTACGGATTGGAGCTCTGGGGATGTTCAAGTATGTCTAATATTAATATCATACAAAGGTTTCAATCAAAGGTACTACAAATGATAGTAGATGCTCCATACACTCTGATCTAGGAATAGGATACGTGACACAAGAAATCCTAAAAAAAGCAGAAAAACACCATATAAGACTGGAAGATCATCCCAACCCAAATATGCAACAACTGCTCGAAGAAGAAGTTTATAGGCGATTGAAACGTAAATGGCCTAACGATTTAAGACACCATTAGATATCAAGAAATAAACTACACTGAAGGACGTTCCCGGTGCACAATTTAAAGTTAGAATCCATCACATCAGCTTATAGAACTATATAATTGTTATTGTAATTGTAATCATGTTCTGATTGTTGATATAAAGTAATAGCAATAAAAATAAATAAATAAATAGTTTGTTGTTATCAACAACTTGTTGGTCCTTTGATTTCAACCTTTGATTTCAATTTAGCGATGCACTGCTATAACTTTTATCCACACGTTGTGCGCTTAAACTGCAATGTTATAAAAAGTTGAATTGATTTTTAAAATTTTTCGGTAAATTTTTTAAATATTTCTTTAAGTTTTAATTTTGTTGGAGTAAAGTATTAAATGGTAACGTTAAATTGTATACAACGGTATACAGCTGTCTTCTTATCATCAAAATTTGTAGTCCCTTTAATAGTTTTTAACTTCAAATTATTAGAAAGTTTTAGTATCTAATTAATTTTTAATTATAATTTTTTTTCCGTTTCTTGATTTAGAATATTTTATCTTATTCAATTACCATTTTCGATAATGCAGTTTTAGTTTTATTTTCAAAATCATTTAACCGTTTTTCAATTTCCCATATCCAATTCCAAATCTCAATCAAATACTGCTCATCAGAAAAAATCACTCAAGTATAATATTTCAAAAATTATCAAATGCGTCGGTCATTTTTGGTTTAAAAGTTTCTACTCTGCAATCTCTATTGCCAACCTTACTTCAACAAAATATTATCTACAACTCAAATTTTTGATTGTAGTGTCGAAGACCATCGTAGAGACTGGTCAGACGTTTCACGCTATCGAAGCTTTTTGTGATTTTTTGAGAAGGAATTGCGGTCAACAATAACGCAAGTAATATACAGAATCAAATTCTTAATTGACTAATAAAAGGACCCTTCATTTGGAACTGAAGACAGATGAAAGAAAATCTTCGCTACAATCAGCTAGGAGTAAGTCTAATAAATATTTGTAGAATTGAACTTGTGAGAGTGTAAAATTACCATTTTCAAAAAAACATTAGAGTTTAAATTTTAAAAGTTTATAAATTGTACACAAAACACGCATACATAAAACATCACACCTGGCAGAAATTTGTCTGCTACACAAAGTATTTTGTTGATATTATTGTTTTGAGGAAACATTTTTTGAATTAAAGATTAAATTTTATTTTTTGTAATTACTTTTATTTGAATTTTTTATTATTTCACTTGTATGAAATAAAATTAGAATCCACCCCCCTGACGAGGTCAACTCACGATTGTTAAAGTTAACAGAGGTTTAACAAATAAGTTGGAGAATTTATAAAATTTCATTACTCTATGTATAATAATATTGTCGTACGTTATCTATCAATAGTAAGTCTCCCTATCTACACATTGTTGCAGTTTCTACAGATCACTTTATATGTATAACTTCACTGGTATTTATAGCGGTTTCATCAGAAAACAAAATATAAATTCCAATAAAGCCTTTCTAAATGAGCCAGGTTTTATACATGAAAGTGATCTCAGATCTAAACTAAACAAAATAATTAAACTTACCATGCGATATTTATGTAGGTATTATCAATGTATTTCTAATTGATTCCAAAACTTGCACCAACCCCAGCACTGCAATACTTCGTAGTTTTATACTTTTTATATTTCTACTTTATGGTCTAAGCACATTATGAGGTGTTCCCAATTTTTCCGTAAACACCAGCAGTAAAAAGTCAATATCCAACAATACAGCAAAGAAAACTAACGTCGGAACTAGCAAACTTATAAATTATAACTAGCTGAATTACCTTCACTCGGTTTTCATGCATCATGAATTCAAAAATTAATTTTAAAATTAGTAAAAAATGAAACAAATTACACATTGCAAATTTTACTGTCAAGTATTTAGAAGCTATACATTTTTTAGTTGTTAAAAAGTGTCATGTTAAGACAACATTGAAGACCTTTTGGACAATCTACAAACATTGAAAAAGCGAATTGGTTCTTGTGACATTCCTTCTCACAATATCCACGCGTGGTTTCACCATTCATGTTGATGCAAAATACTGTTGTATTATAATTCATTCAATCATTAAATCATAAATAATATACATATTTATGTGCTAATATATTTACCTGGTTCCTTCCCTGCAGTTGTCATAAAAGCACAAAATAGAATGGCCAAGACCAAATAACAAGTTAACTTCATGGCTACTATATTTTTTCCAAGTTACTTGCCGCTGTTTATATAGTTTTGCTACATAATAATTATAAAGCAATAAATAAGATACTTGCCGATTTAAAAATGATAAAATATTAATGAGTATAAATAATTATTGTTAAAGCGTAGGCAACCACAATCTACAAAGTAGATTACAAACATATTACATGCAGATATCTTTTTTGAATTATAGTCGAAGAAATAAAACAACAAGATTATGTATTTCTAACAAGCCTTACCGAATGCCTGCTCCTAAAATTATTATTCTTATTAAACAGCAATTTTTAAAGTAAAGTTATCAATTATGTTTTAATTGGCTATAAGACTTTCTTCTTCATGTGCCATGTCCGGTTCCCCGAACGTTGGCGACCTCTCTCCTATGTCTGTGTTGTGCGTTTGAAGTATTATTTATCACATACATAAACTTATAAGACATATAAGACTTGAAACAATACAAACATTCAAATACCTCATGATGATTGTGTATTATACTATAAAATAAAAGTACGCTTACAAAGCTTATTCAAACAAATTCGAAAGGTTTTAAAATTGGTTTAAGTTTTGAAGTTGATTGAATGGTAAGTTTAATTTGTTATTTTTGTTTGATCGTCCTAGATCTGCGAAAAGATCACTTTTATGTTTAAATCTGTAATGGATGTAAGTTTTTCACAAATTATTACTCTTACCGAAGAAATCAGAACCCGGATTGGAAAAGCGAGAAGCACTTTTGTGACAATAAGACAAATGTTTACTTACAAAGACCTCAGTTTCGAATTAAAGATAAGAATGCTGAGATGTTATGTCTTTTCAATCCTCCTCTATGGATTAGAGGCATGGACACTGAAAGTAGAAAATATAAAAAAAATAGAAGCCTTCGAGATGTGGACATACAGGAGAATCTTGAAGATATCGTGGATGGATCGAGTGACAAATGTGGAAGTGCTGCACAGAATGGGAAAAGAGAAGGAAATACTACTGAATATAAAGGCACGTAAACTGCAATATTTGGGTCATATAATAATAGGCATTTATTAAGAGAGCTACTTTACAAAAAAAAAGGTCTCTTAAAAGGATGATTTCTAACAAGTTAGATTTTCAAATCACCCCTTTTAACAATGTATTATTTACACCGATATATAACGCATAATAAAATTCAAATCGCATGATACCTACTGCTCCAATTACAGTGCGTCGGTTAAACCACGGCGGAAAGCTGTCAAACTCGGAGATTCCAAAAATAGTCGTCGATGGCTTTCCACAAGTCTCGCTGCCCAACATGCAAAGCAGTGCTCAAACTTGGCTGTAGAATGAGAAGGAACGTCAAAATTTCCCAGATCACGCAGAGCCCGGGAATGACAAATAGAGCGGGGCCTAATCATATCTCGAAGATGTGTCGGTTCACCACTTCTGAATATTTTAAAGAGAAGAATTCCAGCAAGTAACAGAAAGCGCTGGTCAATTTTCAGGACATGCAGATCACGATAATATGGTGTAATGTGATCATACCTGCATATGTCGAATGAATAACGTAGGCATGAATTCTGCAGAAGCTGCAGCTTGCGTTTGTACTCTTGAGTTAGGAAATCGTAATAGACCGCTGAACCATATTCGATGTTGGACAAAACTGTGCTGCTGACAATCGACCACTTCACATGAGCAGGAAATATGGTCTTGAATTGGTACAGTGATCTCAGCTTAAAGTAACATCCCATCATCTTGCGGTTAACATGTAGACGAAAATTAAGGTCTCCATCCAGAACAAAACCCAGGCTACGTGCAGAGTCGACCATCCTCACAATCCTATCACCGATCCTCGCTCGAAGAGTTGAGCCATCGAGCGCTCTACGTACCAGCAGAGGACTACCCAAAATGATTAGTACCGACTTCGCCGGATTCAATGTGAGACCATTTACTAAGGACCACACACGCAGTATGATGCTGTCAAGAGTGATGGTGTCAATATAAACATGATCGAATGCGTATTGTCCTACAGGATTATGGAGTAATAGTGTTCTTTCAATTGGTTGTCTTTCATTTTTTGATTTTAAGCATACCTTGCATTCGTTGATAAATTTGTTAACATGGTTTTGTAGATTAGGCCAAAAATATTTTTTTTGAATTTCTTTAACATTTTCTAGGATTCCCTTATGATTTAAATTTTCATGAAATTTTTTTATTATATCTTTTTGTTGAAGAGGGTTGGTGACGTTTTTTAATTTAATATTGCAAATTATAAATTCTAAGGATTTCGTTAGATTATTTTTTCTAATTATGTTTCAAAAAGGGTCACTTTTTGACACTCAAAAGTGTGCGAAAAAGTACTACTTTTCCGCCCTAGTGTAGAAAAGTAATACTTTTCCGCACACTTGTGAAAGTGTGCGGGAAAGAAAGAAAAAGTTCTAATCTACTTTATTTACAATATACATTAACGGTTACATGTAGTTTGTTTTGCACTTACCTGTTCACGTTGTAATGGCTACTATCTATGACCTACCTACTGTCTATAATGGGCTACCAACCGCAAAATACAAAAATTTTATAGTATAAACGCCTATTATCTTTTTTCTTGAGAAATGAGAAATGTTATTGATTCTTTTTGAAACATAATTAGAAAAAATATTGTTTGAATTCAATGAATGGTTTTGTTAGAATCTTCTATGAAATAGAGGGCATGTTTTATTTCAGGTGCTATAAATTCTGTAGTTAGCTGCATAAATTGATCATTTAGATTTTCGAGTTCATTAATTTTCCAAGCTATTATCTGTTTATTAAATATTTTTTGAGTGCGGGATTCTGAATTCGAAGCATGCAATCTATGTGGATTTGATGAGAAAATTAATTAATTGGTTTTTCTGAAATGGGCAATTCTAAGATTGTCTCTAAATTTGAATGAATAGTTGTTTTTCCGGGTTGTTTGGGGATTTGTGAAGATTCTAGAAATAGAACTTATGTTGTCGATTATGTAACATTCATTTTGACTATTTTCAGGTGTCTTGCAATTGTCAATTTGAAAATTTTTTTCAAAGCAAAGTTGATAAGTTTCGTCAAAATTAAAATTTTGATTGTTTTCTGAAAGTTCAAAATTTGGAAAATTTTGACTACAGTTTGTATTTTCTTCGCAGTTAAAGGTTGTTTGTATAGACATGGGTTCCGGTTTAAAAAACTGTTCGCTAGGTTGCCTTATCTGGTTACCAGGATTTCGCTGGATATTATTATGAGGTCGATACGCTTGCTGAGAAGTGTTTTTAAACGGAAATTGATCTTGACTTACAAAACGTTGATAAGGGTTTTTGAATGTAAAATGATTCGTTTTATCAATTTGTCGATTTTTAAAATTAAATTGATTATTATTTGGTCTAATTTGTGGTGGTTCCAAATTTGGATTCTGTAACGGGCTGGTATTATAAAAATTGTTATAGGTACCATTTTGTTGAACAGCTTTACTCCTGTTAATAAAGTTTACTTCGTCGATCGCTAATGTGATTGCTTGATCTAAGTTTTGAGGATTTCTGAGCCGTACTTGTGATTGAATATTTAAGGGCATACAGATAAGAAATCGATCTAGCGCGTTTGACGTATATAGTTCTATCCTAAGGTCTTTATTATCTACATTTGATAAATTGATTTTTGAAATTAATTTTGCAAGCTGACTTCTAATTCGATTACCAAAGATTACCAAAGTTTCATTTTTTTCTAACCTTAAGTTATTAAAATTAATCAATAATTGTTCAATTGATCTACTGTCTTCAAAATGTTGCAAAATAGCATTTTTTATTTGTTCCCAAGTGTTTAAATCACTTCTTGGACACAAAATTTCAGCCGCTTTACCTCGAAATTTGGAAAAAAATACTAGCTCTAATCGTGGAAGCAACTTCGTTAAATTGAGAATGTCTAGTGATAATATTTTCAACTGTTGTGACAAAATTATTAATTTGAGTTTCTTTTCCGGAAAATATCGGAATGGTATCCAAATCAATTTTGAATAATTGATAATTCATGGTCATTTTATCAGTGTTATTAATAAAAATTTCTACTTCACTTTTTTGAATAAATTTTCGAATTTTTGAATGTCGTAAGGTTTTGGCATGAATTATTGCAATCAATTATTTCAACGTACAAATTTTCTTTGTTTTATTTAAAATTTCTTGCATAAAATTTAATTATGTTGCATATACAAATTATTTTTGTTTTTGATTAGTATATGGGGTTTTTATCTTAAAATATGTGAAACCGAGAAATTTTAAACTTTAAATAAAGATTTGGTTTACAAAATAAAATTAAAATTTGACAGGGGTTTTATTTGTTTAAAATTATAATTGAAGTTCATTAAATTATTTTGGGTTTGGTTGTTTTTCTTAATTCTGTTGTCTTAAAATTAAACAAAGGGAAACAATCAATGGATCGACTCACCACGTTATTCGAAGTATGAATTTGATGATCGATGCACTGTGTTGGTTCCTGTTGGAAGCTCGATGTTGTTGCTACCGCGAAGATGAATTTGGCTGTGGGAACAGGAACTTGTGGACCTCGATGGACAAACACGAATTATCTGTTTCTAGCCTTATTCTTTCTTCTTTATTGATTTTATTATTGCACTGCCGATTTTTGGGTGTAACAATTTAATCAATATTTGTGCAGGTATTTGGTTTCTACTTTTCAAAGAACTGAAGTTCACCGAAAGTGTCGATTTTTGAATTTCGTAAAAGTAATCCTTTATGACTGCGCCATTCATGTAATTTTGAATTTTAAGATTTCAAATTTACTGAGTTAAGTCTCGATAAATAATAAAACATCAATTAATTAAAGAAAAGTAGCGTTTATTTAACTAATGTCTTTATTTGTTGTAGTTCAAAGCTTAACTAACTTATATCTAACATTCTTGCATTAGCAGATTAGCTTGAATATGATCAAGTGATTGGCATGAAGATGAGAAATGCAGTTAATATAACACCCACGGAAGAAATCAAGGAAGAATTACAATTACAAAGATTTAAAGTAAGAAATATAGTCAATATCAAACATCGAGTAACAAAACAATCGCTACCACTTTTCTTTGTTAATTAGGAACCAGATGAAAATAATAAAGCGATATATGAATTAAAATATCTCCAAAACAAAACCATTCGGGTTGAACCACCCCTAAGAAATACTGAGATAGTACAATGCTCAAGGTGCCAAATGGATAACCACACGAAAGCCTACTGTAATCGCCCATTTGCCTGCGTCAAATGAGGAGGACAGCACGATACAAAAACCTATCAAAAATCTAAAAATACACCAGCTACATGTTTTTATGCAATAGACCTCATCCAGCAAATTATAAAGGTTGTGTAGTATACAGAGAACTACAAGGTAAATACAAAAACAATTTTTATCAACAAGAACAGAGGCCGCGTTTGCAGACATTAAATATTAACAACATACTCCCGCAATCCTCAAGTCTAACTATAAATAAGACAACACGAACCTTCTATAACCAAAACAATAGACCGTCATATGCAGAAGCACTAAATATTAATTCACCAGATGTAAGTCACAGCGAAGACATATCGCTATCAAAATTTCTAAATGAATTCAAAAATATGTTTAACCAGCTTATGCAACAAAACTACCTAATGAACAACTTACTCAACACAGTCATTGGTAAATTGATACCCTAATGGCAAACTATTTAAGAATTGCCGTATGGAACGCCAATGGCCTCCAATCAAAAATTAATCAAATTATTCGTAACAAATAATAATATAGACATACTCCTCATCTCCGAAACGCACTTTACCTCTCGATTACACTTAAAAATACCAAATTATATAATATATAACACATTCCATCCTAGTAGAAGAGCTCATGAAGGGACTGCTATCATTATAAGAGAAGCAATTATGCATTATAAGGAAGCTAAATATGAAAAAGATTTCCTCCAAGCTACTACAATCCAAATTAATCAACTAAATTATCAAATAAAAATATCTGCAATATACTGTCCTCCTAGACACAATATTAAAAAAAAGCAATTGGAACCTTTTTTTACAAACTTTAGCCAGAAATTCATAGCAGGTGGAGCTTCAATGCGAGGCATACTGCCTGGGGATCCAGACTGACGACTACGAAGGGAAAAGATCTTTTTAAAGTAATAGATATCAACAACTATAATATTTTCTCAACAGGTCTCTCAACTAATCCTGATAAGATACCCCACTTCTTAGATTTCTATATAACAAATGGAATTTCAACAAACTTTACTAAAGTGCAAACAAGCTTAGATTTAACATCAGACCACACTCCAGTTATACTCACAATTGGTTCAACTATTATTAAAAAGCAATTAAGGCCTACTCTCTATAACAAACGCACTAATTGGGATTACTTCAGAGAGTACATAATTCAAAATTTAATATTACGTTAAGTATCAAGACCAACGATGAATTGGATCACGAACAGACCACTTCGTAACGACAGTTTAAAATGCTGGCTGGATATCAACTCCCACGCTAGAAAATAAAACAAATAATAAATGCAAATAAATGCAAAATAATAAACAAATAATGGAAATCAGAGAAATGATAAAAAAAAGCCAAGAGCCAGAGCAAGATGGCAGCGAAGTACTAATCCTAGAGATAAAAATGA
The DNA here is from genome assembly GCA_911387805.1 of Cantharis rustica. Lineage (NCBI taxonomy): Eukaryota > Metazoa > Arthropoda > Insecta > Coleoptera > Cantharidae > Cantharis > Cantharis rustica. The sequence continues at coordinate 33,559,301 of OU426880.1, forward strand.
ATATAGTCGTCTATCAAATCTACTTAAAAGAAAACTGAAAGAAGTGAAGAATGAAACTTTCAATTATTACTTAAAAAGACTTATCGAGCTAGGACTACTTTATCTGGAAAGCCACAAAGGGACTTAAAAGGCCTCAAATAAACATTCCGCCTCTGCGTAACCCAAACAATACCTAGGCAAGATCAAACGCCGAAAAAGCCAAACTTTTTGCTAGTCATCTTTCAGAAGTTTTCAAACCTTATTCTGATGAGTCAGATGAAGATGTTATAAAATTCTTAAAAGCTCCTCTTTAAATGTCACCGCCGATAGAGAAAATCAAGCAAAGTGAAGTTAAACAACAAATAAGTAAGATAAAGAAGACCAAGGCTCTAGGTTACGATTTAATAACGTGTAAAGTACTCTCCGAGTTGCCCAATTTGGGAATAAAATTTTTGACAATTCTATTTAATTCTATTTTAAGATTGACATACTGGCCTATGCTACTAAAATTTGCCAGAATCATACTTATTCTAAAACCAGGCAAACCTCCCACAGATGCATCCTCCTACCGGCCAATAAGCCTGCTACCAGTCATTTCAAAACTACTGGAGAAAATTATTCTTAAACAGTTATTATTATTATTATTAGTAACAGGCTGTGGTACATGTCGCCACTACGCTGAAGCTTAAGCTTATTGTGCACCCATCCCAGTTTTACTCAAACAACTGCGTCTCTTCAACCAGGTCGAGAACACAGTTGAAGGGAAATTGTTCTATCTCCTCGGTTGTTGGGTAGGGTAAACCGAGGTGACGCAGCCTGCTCCTGGCCAAGGCCGGACATTGGCATAGTATGTGGAGTGGTGTTTCATCCTCCTCGCCACACATCATGCAATTAGGATCCTCCGCCAGTCCCATAATGCTGAGGTGCCTTTTGAGGCACCTGTAAAGTGCCCTGTAAAGAGACCCACTAACCTTCTAAGTTGTTTCCTACTCAACATGAGTATTTTGTTTCTTTTAGACTCACTAGACGGTGCCCTTATGAAGATACGCGATTGCCTCAGTCCAGGTAGGTCCTCCCAGTGTGCAAGGTGTTGTTCTGCTAGTATATCCCTAATTCTTCCTTTTGCAGTGGAGTATGCGATCCCACAGGAAGGCTCCGGGCCCATTAGGTTTGCGCAAGCGGCCTTCCTAGCTAGAGAATCCGCTTCTTCATTGCCTTTGATGCTCTGGTGTCCCGGCACCCACATCAGTGTGACGCTGTTGCGGAGAGCAAGTCTTACCAGAGCATCTTTGCATTGTTTGACAACCTTGGAGTGTAATTCAACTTCTTCCAAGGCTCTTAGAGCTGCTTGGCTGTCAGTCATGATACAGATTCTCCTCTCTACGAGGTTCCTCCATACCAGCTCTTCAGCACAGACCTATTCCAGTACTCGTCTCAGTCTTTGATTCATCTGTATACCAGATGGTATCATACTTAAGCTCCAACGTTTGTGAGGTTTCAATTTTATCCCTATCCGGTACTAGGACCTGATAAGGCTTTCTAAAGTCCCTCACGGTGCTAGTTTTATCAAGGTGCATGCTAAGCAAGCCGTTACTCTTAATTGAGTTTAAGATCATGGTGTGGTGTCCCCTTCTAGGATTGATCTCACCATGAGCGTTAATTTTCACAACTAGGTGTAGAGGTCAAGGACCCAGGAGAGCCTCCATGAAAGCGTGGGCGTTGATGCCATTGCCCCCGTAATACCCAAGCACGCCAGTCTTTGCTGCCTGTTGAGCCGGTTTATGCTTTCCCTTTTACTGACTTTGTGCCACCAGATCAGGGCTGAGTATGTGATCGTGGGTATCATCACCTTGGTATACAACCAAAGTACCAGTTTAGGTTTTAGTCCCCACGTTTTACCGATCATGCTCCTACAAGCCCAGAGAGCCCTAATCGCTTTGTTCGTAATGTGACGGATGTGAGGAGTGAAGGTCAGCCTGTTGTCCAGAGTTAAACCCAGGTATTTGACTTCCTTCTGCAGAGGCAGCTCCTCCCCTCGCAACCTCAGAGTCCTCACATCCTGAAGTTTACTGCGTTGTGTAAACGCCACAACAGAGGTTTTGCTCGGTTTACCGATAGCCCCACTCTTGTGCACCATCTTTCGACGGTTCTGAGTGCGTTTTGCATCAACGAAGACACGACTCCTCCGAATTTCCCTATAACAAGAATTGTGATATCATCAGCAAATCCCTGTCCATGTACCCCTGCCTGTTCTAGCTCCCGCAAAAAACTATCCACCACCAGGCACCACAGCAAAGGCGAGAGGACCCCCCTTCCCTGCGGACACCCACATGCGGCAGACACCTCCACAGTCGTCTGTCCCAGACTAGCTTTGATTTTTCTGTCTCTGAGGGTGGAGCTAATCCAATCCGTAATGGCTGGGTCGACTCCACGACTTCCGACAGCTCTCACTATAGAGTCAAAATAAGCGTTATCAAACGCCCCCTCTATGTCTAGAAAGGCTCCCAGAGCAATTTCTTGGCTGCCAAAAGCTCCCGCTATCCTGTGAGTTAGTTCGTGTAGACTAAGCTCACATGATTTTCCCGATTGATAAGCATACTGGTGTCTGTGTAGAGGTGAATTCACCAATACGCTATCCCTAATGTGCCTATCAATCAGTTTTTTCAGTGTCTTTAATAAAAAAGACGTCAGGCTAATTGGACGAAATGACTTAGCCTGGGCATATGATGCACGCCCTGGCTTGGGTATAAATATTACTCTTGCCATCCGCCAGCTTTGGAGTACATAGTTGAGCGTCAGGCTGGCTCTGAACAATGTACATAGAGGGGTGGCTAGTATTTCCATCCCCTGTTGTAATAATGCCGGGAAAATACCATCCTCGGCTTGAGATTTGAATAGTTTGAAAGTGTTAATCGCCCATTCAACTCTCGTTTTGTTAATTATACTATCTGCTAATTTCCAGTTGCTCCTGCTTGCCCGACTAGTCGGGACGACTTGGTGCCCTTGGCCATTAGAGCCATCATCGGGTTTGGGAACACATCCCGGGAAGTGTGTCCGGAGCAGTAGCCCCAGAGTCTCCTCCTCCGATGATGTAAACCCTCCCTGTTGTTTTTCTATTGTGCCCACCTTTCCGTGGCCACTCTTGAGAAGAGCTATTTGGAGTCTTGCACATTCGGGAATTCTTTCGATCTCCCCGCAGTACTTCCTCCATGAGTCTTCCTTTGCCTTGCGTATGGCGTACGTGTATTTCAGACGGGAGCTTTTATAAGCTTCTCAGTCTTCTGTTCTCTTAGCTTTGTTAAAAGACTTTCGAGACTCTGCCCTGAGAGATTCAAGTTCACGGTTCCACCAAATGGTCTCCCGCTTACTTTTCCTCTCTTTTAGAGAGCAGTTTTCTTCGAAGGCTGTGATGATAGCCGACGTTATCGCGTCGTTTATCATTTCCAGCTCCGCTGTGTTAGTAACCCTCGACGGACATTCCCCCCATCCCCTGTTCTAGACTCTCCTTGAAGAGAGCTCAATCACAGGTTCTGGGGTTCCCGTACGAGGCATCCACCATTGGTGGGGTTTCTATGTCAAACCTAATGTATTTGTGATCAGAAAGTGACTCCTTCCGAGAGACGTGCCAATCTCTGATCACCTGACTAACGAAGGAAGTCCCTATCGTTATGTCAATTACCTCCTTTCTTGCCACAGTGACAAAGGTAGGCTCCTCTCCCTTGTTCATTATCATTAAATAATCTTGGAATAAACAATAACCAATAACATTAAACAGCTGCATACAAAATTAAAAGATCCGGTTCCTACAGAGAAAAAATCAGATCTAATCTATAAAGTTTAATGCAAGAATTGTAACCTAGTATATATTGGACAAACGAACCAATGGCTGCACAAAAAAATGAGTGGTCATATCTCAAGTGTTCGCTGTAATAAACCGGACTCTACTGCCATTGCAAAACATATATACTAGTCGATGGACATGATGCAGATTTCAAAAACGCAAAAATTATTAAATCTGTTACTTATCACACAATCACATAATTTAGATCATAGATTGTTCAAATGACAATACGTTATCATTCGGTTTCCACATAAACTTGTAAACATTATATTAAAATATTCTGACGAAGACGTGTACCAACGCCGAAAGCTCAATAAAAACATTATTTTAAAACGTTTAATTAACTTGTTTGTTCCAAGATTATTTCATTATATTTCACAAGTTAAAAAATTAATTTATTAAACTTGTTCATTATCTCCAGCTTATTAGTGAAGACAAATTCAAGTAAGAATACGCCTCTGCTGTTCGTATCCTTGTTCCCCCATATTATGTGGTGTGCATTAGAGTCACAGCCGATCACCAGTTGTGTTTTGCTACTTTCGCAGTCCAGTACCAGATTTTCTAACTCCTTTGGAGGAGGTGGTCCCGGTTGGTCATATGGAAGGTATGCAGACGCTACCACGAGGTCTATTAAGCTCCCTTCCATAGATATTTTAAATTTGTCTGCTATTTGGTCTCTTGTACAGCGCCCCCATAGCGGCAAAAGACAGAGCCTCTTTTTTGCAATGATGCATACTCTAAAATGATTATCTCCCGGGCTAATCAGCTCCCGGTCTCCTAGAGAAGTGAGCCCCCTGATCCGGCCTTCCGTTATCCAGGGTTCCTGGATCAGGGCCACGTCAATGTCGTGTTTAATTATAAACCTTTGCAGGGCTGCGGAAGCAGCCCTGCAATGGTGAAGGTTTACCTATACTAACCGGATCATCGCACCTGCGATCCGGTAGGGAGAGTGGCTTCTCCCGCAGCCCCATCTTCGTTGCCATCAGCTGAAGGTGCGTCTTCAGCCGCAGGCACAGGATCGCTGGAAGGAGCAGATGGCACGGGTAACTCTAAGTCCCCCCGCTCTCCTTCATAGCCTCTCCCCGCTCCTGCTCCTTCCTCTTCCCCAGTTCTTTGAAGGTGATCCTGGAAAAGTTCAGGTAAGGCTTGTAATCAATTTCCTGGATTTTACTCCAGGAAGTTTCATCGACCAGTAATATAAGTTGGTGGCTCTTAGTGTCAGACTTTCTGTCCAGCACAGACCCGGTCTCAGTTCTGAGCCCCTGGTTCTGGGCCTTCAGTCTGTTAAAGATGTATTCCGGTTCCACTGAGGGTCCCGGAATCCACGTCATAACCTTTACAGGCTTTGGGACGTCCTTAGCGTCAATGACGCCAAGTTTTGCTCCCTCCCAGGGTTTTCCCCCAGCTACCACTCGCACCAACCAGTCCTTAGTGGCCTGATTAACGCAAGAGGCTACCAGGAGTCCCCCCTTGGGCTTAACCTCTGTAAATTTGGGCTCCTTACCCTCTTCCATAATGGTGTCAAGGGCACTGAGCAGCATCTTCTTCACCAGCTCTAGCTGCTCCCCACTAAGGTGGTTTATAAGGTAGCCCTCTGGTATGATGACCACCCTAATGTCTGTCAAGACAGACTTGTAAGAGATGGCAAGGTTTGCTCCCTTGCTTCTTTTCCTAGGTGTACCCGCGCTTGCAGGTGTGCTCGCATCTGACTGGTTACGCTTTTGCCCCCCGGTCGAGGTGCCTGGTGTTGGTTCAAGAGTAGGTTTTGTTACCATCCCTGCTTCCTTTACCGTTTTTGCTATTTGGAGTCGGTTATAGCGCCTCCTTGCAGCCCCCGAAGGTGTGGGTGGTTCCTTCCTTTCGGAAGCGCCCCCCGTGTTTAGGTTAAAATTATTGGTTCCATATTGTTCCCACGAGTATTGGGGTAAGAATGTCAGCATCGCACAGAGCCCCATGCACGATAGAAGACATTAATACAACGGGGTGCGCCTGGTGCCCCAAGGTTTCTGCGACTAGATACCAAATTTTCCTCCGGCCTTGCATCTCTTTGGCGTCGCAGTACCGTGGGAATTAAGAGGGTTTTATAGTGGTACCTCATCCACGCAGCCCAGGCGATTAAGCCAAGGCCCTCGTGCCCTCTGTCACTGCTATCCACTATGGGAGTCGTTGCAGCCTACAGGCGGTTTACGATTTGATTTTTGTGTTTGCCAATTAGTCAGGCTCTCTCCGCCGCAGCCATCCTAACCTTTAAGAAGACGGCAAGAACCGGGCACAAAGAGTTTTTAAGTCCCGGCCGGCCCCAACCGCCTTCCGTCCGCCCTGAGGAGGGTCTCCCCACAGTTCGTTCCTTGAGTACATGCCTGCAGCTTCACTAAAAGCACGCTAGCCCCCTCACCACGCCAAGGTTACAAACACTCGGAGGGAGTTTTTAAACAGTTACATGGTGGCAATCTCCCGGAGGACTTAATACCTACGCATCCGTTCGCATTCCGGCAGCAGCATTCAACTATTCAGCAATGCCACCGAGTAGTGGATGCCAACCATAGAACTTTGGAGGAAGGAAAGTTCTGTGCGGTAGCCTTCCTGGACATAAAACAGGCTTTAGATAAGGTTTGGCACATGGGACTCTTATTCAAGATTAAATAAACCTTGCCACATCATTACTACCTTGTCTTGAAGTCTTACTTGCAAAATCGTTATTTCCAAGTTTAACAAGAAAATGAAGTGTCGAATATCTATTCGATAGCATCAGAAGTACCACAAGGAAGTGTGCTTGGTCCAGTATTGTATCTGCTGTATATCGCTGACCTGCCTGTCACTACAAACACGGAGATAGCCACATTTGCAGATGACACTGCTATCCTGGCAAAACATCACAATGCTCAACAAGCCTCCGAAAAGTTGCAAACACATCTGTCTCTATTTCAAGATTAGATATCTAGATGGAGAATGAGGGTAAATGAATTAAAGTCCATACATTGTAACTTTTTCTTTTCACCCTTAGCTCCTAAGCGGTTACAGAACGCCTTCGTCACCTACAACAACATAATTAGTTTTCATTTATTTAAATCGTATGTCAATAATCTTACCAACGTTTACTTCGGATTTAATTATAAAGTCGCAAATATCACAGTGTCGAGTGTACATCAAGGAAGATCCACCCCCTTCTAATAGTACACTTTGACGAGTAGAACCGGTCTAGGGTGAGTACAGCATTTGTAAAAGCGGACCGGAGCTAAAAATACCGAAGCGGAGAATGTGGAGTGTCGGTTTGAAAACCGCAACCACGGTAAATTTCGGATCCACCCAGCCATCTATAAAAAAACTCGTAGTAATAAATAATACAGATCAGCAGTGTGGTGTAAGGCTATAATCGACATGCTGAGGCACGAGTTATGTTTGCGGTACGGGCCTTAATTGAAGAAACTAATTTAATCGTCCGGTCAATAACCAAACTTTCATCTTTCGTTCAATAAGCGGTTACCCGAGTACCTACCTACTGCGCGCCACATGGTTAAGCGTTTAGACAGCCGGTTTCATGGAATGTGAAATAACAATAGCAACCCCAAAACACAGTCATCTGGTGCTAAGGTACCTCTCTAATGCACAGTCACGTGAATGGTAGATGCCCTTGCTAAGAACAACAAAGAAGAACAATCGTCAAACGTAACATCGTGTTGGAACCGTGTAGATTCTATAGAAATTTTAGTGAGAGTCATGCCCAAGTAACATTTGGTGCTGAAAAAGAGAGAGAGAATGATTTTTGCTAGGATTTTTGAGAGGGTGGGTAGGAGACTGATAGGACGATAGCTGGATGGGATATTTTTGGGTTTGCAAGGTTTAGGAATGGGGATTACAATTGCATTTTTTTAAGCGGTAGAGAAATATTGATTTTTTATGCATTGGTTGAGGATGTAATAAATTTGGAGGATTAACTTTTTGGGAAGGCGTTTTAGGATTTCGGTGGAGATGTTATCTTGACCAGGAGCTCGATTTTTGAAGGATTTTATGTGTAATTTGATTTCTTTGGGAGTGACAAGGTCATCGGATGGGGTGGGATGAGATTCGTTTAGGAAATTTTGATAAGATTGGTGTACTATGCTTCGGGTTTGGGGGGTCAGAAAGGTTGAGGGTGAGGCTGTGATTTAGGAGGTACGCATCGGCAATTGCGTTGGATTTGTCCAGGTTGGTGTTTTTAGTGCCGAGAGAAGTTTGAAGCGGAAGAATTTGGGTACGGGATTTCTTGGATTTGAAGGATCTGGCTATAGACCAGAGCTTTGTAGGCTTTTGAGGAGTGATGTTGGTAAGGGTTTTGTCCCACAAGTCGGATTTAATTTTGTTAATCGCGATGTTGATTGCGTTAGTTAGCCGGTTTATTTGAGTTTTAATCTCGGGGTGTTTATCGCGTTGATATATTCGCCGTAGTTTATTTTTGTTTTTGATTTTTTGCAGGAGTTCGGAAGGGAGTGTAAGTTTGACAGTGGGCGCAGTTTCCTTGGTATTACTTGCGTGTGTTAGTGTTATTTGTTCGGTGAAATTTTAAATTGCCGTGTCAATGTCGCAGTTTGATTGAATGCTTGTGTTTGATTGTAGTTTGAGCGCGTCGCGTCCGAATTGCATCAAATTGGTGGTGAGTTTGGGTCGCGGCGGAAATATTCGAAGTTGAAGACTTCCAATTGCTATTTGAACCGGTAGGTGGTCGGAGCTGAGTTTGTGCAACGCGGTGACCTCGCGGATAACCACGTTAGAAGAGAGGACAAGATCGATGGTCGAGGGGTTGTGTTGGACGTTTGACGGGTGATGTGTGTGTTCGTTGGTGGGGTATGATATTAAGATCGGGTTCACGTTGGTGTAGCGGTGTAGAGTGTTTCCGTTTCTGTTTGATGTTGCGTTGTTCCAGTCCGGGTGTTTCGCGTTGAAGTCGCCTGCGATGACGACTGAGTTTCCGAGATGAATTAGTTGGTCGAGTTCGGTAGGGTCGATGGGAAGGGAGGGAAAGTTGTAAAAGTTAACAAGTGTGAGGTTATGAATTTGTATGGCTTGCGTTTCGGCGGTCGTAGTGTTTGTTGGCGTTTCCGTCGCGTTTAGCGCATCAGCGATGTAAATGAAAAGTCCGCCGGCGGACGTTTTAGGCTGGTTTATCGCGGTGTAAAGTGGGATTTTAGGAGCAGCTCTTTTGTTGAGCTTTGTCTCCTGGATGAGGATGGCGTCGGGTTGGGATTGGGAAACTAGGAGGTGGAGTTCATTAAATCTGTTGAAAAACCCGTTTGCGTTCCAAGAGATAATGTTGATCTGATTTTTAATCGATGACTGTTTATGAGTCGTACTTTAACGCGATTTCCGATCAGATTTGGATTTTGGAGAGCATGTCGGTTGCCCCCGCAAGTCTGACTTTGAGTTCGCGCACGATCGCAATCATGTGCCTAATGTTAAAGATGTTATTTAATTCGCGAATTTCGTCCATGAGGGTTTTAAGATCGCTCGCGTTCGCGGCCGTGGGAATAGGGTTGGTTCCGGTGGGTTGAACGTGCGCGCGTTGTTCGGGAGGAGTTAAGTTACGCGAATAGGTTTGTGAGCTGGTAATTGGTGGGTTGGTGATTGCTGCCCATGCGGATACGGTTGGGGAGGAGCTTGTGTGTACGTTGGTAGGGTAGGGAAGTTTTGCGCTTGTAGGTTAAAGCTGCTTACACGTGGTTGCTGAGGGCTTACTCTACCAAATTGCTGGGTTTTGATACTTACCCTTTGACTGTAATGTTGGTAGGCTGGGCACTGGCTGTAATTTGCGGCGTGGTTACCTCTACAGTTGCAACATTTGACGTTTTCGTCTTTCGTTTTTCTCGGACATTCGGCGGTCAAATGTTTTTCCAGACATTTGACACATCTGGGCGCCATGTTGCAATTGCTGGATCCATGGCCATAGTTTTAGCAGCAGTGGCACTGCGTACGGGTTATTTTTTTTGGAGAACTCTTGCCATCGAACAATTGAGCCATGGACTTCTCAGAGTTGGATTATTTGCTGAACCGCGGTGTCCGGGGGGAACTGCAACAGAAAAGAACCTGAGTTGGTACCAAATTTGGTTTTGAGGTTTAGGACTAGGGATGGGGTGAGGTTGTATTGGGTAAATGCTGAACGGATCATTTTTTCGTTCAGATATGGCGATCCTTTTAGGACCATTTTCTGGCTCCTTTCCTCTTGTGGGGTGAAAGTGTACCCTGGGGCTCCTCCTTTGAAGAGATCCTCCTTGAGTAGGTGGTAGTCTTCTAATGTAGTAGGATAGATCCGTGTGTCCTCTGACCGCCTGGTACGTGATGGGATTTTTGGTTACAGTCCTGCACTGCGCTTGAAATCTAGTGGGGTTGTTGACGGGATGGGTTAGTATGATAGGAGGCGGTTTTTTGGCCGCTGGTGGTTTTCTTGCAGCCCCCGATACAGGAGCTGCATGATACTTAGCTGCTTGTTGTTGTGTCGGTGGGTGGTGTTTGCGGACCTCCGTCCAGGGCCTGTCATTTTCTGGGATAGTGGCCAGTATCCCATACCGGTTGAAGACGTCTAGGTTTGGTACATCTGTTGTTTCGGATGTCTCCATTGTAGAAGTTGCTGCCTCTTCTTGGTTTTGGGCGATCTGGGTTTTTCCTGTACGCTTGAGCGTAGTTATGGCGTACCCTCCGTTGTCTTCTTCTGGATTTGTGCTGCGGGTTGACAAATTTACTTTTTTCAGAATGGTGTTCAGCCTTTTTTGGAAGGCTTCGTTTGTTCCAGAAATCTTGAATTTGGTTTTCGTTATTCCGATTGGTTTCGGAATGCTGATCAACCGTGGTCCTGTTGCGATATTTAAAAAAGAAAAATTGAAAACTTGAAAAAATGTCAATAATTAGCACTTGGCACGATGAGGGCTCCCGATGTTTACTCGACTAGAGTTCAACTGGGAATGACTTATTATACTAAAAAATTCAGTTATGTTAAATACCACCCGTAAATTTTAATTTTTTACTAAAATTATTAAAAACCCCGTTCGGTTTGGAAGCACGTAGACACGCCCTTTTCCAAATCAAACGCATATTTCACATGCTTTTTTCGTAAAGCGAAAAAAGCGTTGTAAGTGCCAAATCAAACGCGGCCTATACAAATAAGGAAAAAGGTATTTAGAATTTGTAGTAAAATTTATTTGCGTAAGTATTTATTTAAAAGTATTTATTTAAAAACCAGCATGAAATATAGTGGTGTGTATTTAATTATTTTTCGATAACTGATGGTCAAATACTCCACACAAAAATAGATTGCATATATTTTAAAAAAATCAAAAAAGTTTCATATAGCTTTATAGCCTAGGCAGTTAAGCTGTCAAGTTCCAAGGTGGATACCTCAGGTTCAAATCCCATTCGAAGCGGGCGGACGTGTAAAAAAATGTAAGTTTAAACTTAACTTAAAGTTATATATAATAATATATAAATTTAAAATTACTGTAATATTTCAGATTCTATTCTAGGATATCATTAACTATATAAGATATTGCGACTGATATAAAATGATAAATAAATAAATGATGTAATAAAGATATAATATATTTATATTTTTTGATGTTAATGAAAATAATAAAATAAAATGTTCTATAAATTATAGGCGACAATTTAATTAGATAAATATAATTATCAATTTAAAATAATTTTTTTAATAGCTGTTCAAAATGCTGAATATCAGCTGAATTTTAACTGAATTTCAGCTGATTCGACGCTGAACATCAGCTGAATTTCAGCTGAATATCAGCTAAGTCAGCATTTTCAACAGCTGACGCAGCGCAATTTTAGCTGGTTTTTTGCAGCCAAATTAGCAATTCAGCAGCAATTCAGCTTCTGACGTTACTAAAAATCAGCAGCTGACGCAGCTTACTAGCTGAATTTTAATATCAGCTGATTCAGCGCTGAATATCAGCTGAGTCAGCATTTTCAACAGCTGACGCAGCGCAATTTTAGCTGGTTTTTTGCAGCCAAATTAGCAATTCAGCAGCAATTCAGCTTCTGACGTTACTAAAAATCAGCAGCTGACGCAGCTTACTAGCTGAATTTTAAGCTGACACAGCGCTCTCGAGGACAATTTTCTGAGTATATTAACACAAAATTTTTTTAGGATTATGCAATAGTTGTCGAAATAACGGCATTTTAAAATTACGAAATGCAAGGAGATGTAATATGATACACCCGATATGTGACGGTTGGTCTCACGTTGAGGTACGGTCACGTCGGTGACGGTCTCCTTTTGTTGACGCTACGTGTGCTTTAATATACTCTTAATGTTATTGTCAGTCGTGGTCGACACCCGGACGAGTTCTATGGCTTCAAGTTCTACCCTTGGCGAGTTCTGTCATTTTTCAGCGATATTTTAAATGGCTGGGTAGAGGTCCACCCAGCCACAGCAGAGGACTTCCGAAAACTTAATAAGATTCTGGAAGAACAGCGGATAGAGAACCACAGCTACATGCTGACAGAAGACAAACCGCTCAAGGTAGTTATCCGAAGACTACCAATCACAATCACGCCGGAGGAACTACAATCATAGTACCCAAAAAAAAGTAGCTTTTATTACAGTTACCTATGTACCTATTACCTATTAAAATTAAAAATTTTGCAGTTGTAAGAATTATGAATTAATGTTATTTTTTAAAACATTTCAGATTCCAGGTAGGTAAAATATCAAAAAAAAAAAAAAAATTACTTCGTAAAATAAAGTTGAGTTAGGAGCAGAGCCGCATTTAGGCATGTGAGTAGCTTGAGCATATTATTTTTTGTCGCCTCCGTATAATTAAAAATCAAAATTATCATAAGGGTCCGTCCATTAATTACGTAAGGATTTGGTGTGAGTGGAGATATTGGAAATCTTAGTGACCCTTACGGGGCGAGAGAGGGGGATCAAAATATTCCGTAAATTTAATTTAAAATATTTTTTAAATTAACTTTTTTATTTTTACGTTGGTCTACTTTTTACGTTGATAATCCCTTCATATTCACGCTGCTTATTGAAATCACGGTTTTAGAAATTGACCAAAAATTAGCCAGCGCACAGCGGAATGCAAAATGAGGAGAGAATCAAAATTAATTTAAAAATAACCTTACGCAAGGAAAGGGGGAGAGATATGCCACATTCTTACGTACTCTTACGTGGGGTGGGTCAATGATTGTTCTTACGTAATTAATGGACGCTACCTAACAACATTATTATAATATGTAGTATCATTTTTAGAAATCAAGAATAATAGTTAGACCTCTTCAAAGCATTTTTTGAAAGTTCCACCTTTAGAATAGAATAGAAATTCTCCCCCTAATGTGGAAACATTGTTTATCCCTAAATTCGTCTCTATGTTTTAGATAATTATGGTAAACATAGCTTAACAATTTCTTATAAAGTTTAAATTTTTAATAACTTTTAAATTACATCTAGATAAGTATACCAACCTAATCTAGTTTTACGCGCTATACAACCAAGGAAGTCTTCAAACTGAACTTATTCAGTTTATAAAATTTTATTTAATTATCTAATACCTACCTATCACAAGAATTCATCAAAATCAATTCATAGCAAAGTGACAATTTACCAATCAATCAAATCAAAAAACCTTCGATAACTGCATCAATAATGCGAAAAGCGATTATTTATTTACATGAAGTAAATAAAGTAAAAAGTAAAATCTTATAAATAAAATTTACAAAAAGTTAGCAGGAATTGTAACAGATGAGGTGACATCTATTGGATTTTAACACAAATATGCAGTGGTGGTCCATGAGTAAGTAATTTGGGGAAACTAGATGTCTGAAGTATTAAAAGTACTAATAACAGTAGTTACTTATTAACTATGTATCTACATAATGTACATAATAATTCTTGAGTTTAAAACTCAAGTTACACTCTATTAAATCATTTCATATCGTTTTAGATATTCCTTTAAATATTATATATAACAAAAAATGTTCTTTAAGTAACTTATTTTCTTGTGCAAGTAGTTCTAGTAATTCAAGATAATTCTCTTTATTTAAAAATTCGTTATTTTCCGGATGTTCACGAAAAGCAATTTCTTGCTTACCTAAAATACAAACAAAATACAAACACGTGTTAGTAAATGTCTATTTATACCGACTTTTTCACTATGTTTTAGGGCAGCAAGTCGTCGACTTTCTGAACATGTTTAATTCTAACTTGACACAAAACATGAAATTTTTTTTGATTTCTCAAGTGATTTTTTGAAATAGACTGTGTTTCTGCCTTTTTTATAAAAATTTTTATTGTCAACATTTAATTTTTTTTTCCGCCAAAAATTACGCAAGTAAAACAAAACATTTTATTTCGCTTATTGCAACTAAAAAGCCACAAAAATTTGCTATACTAACTACAACTCCCCCCCCTCCCAAAATTATTTATCAATTAATAAAGTACTAGAAGTTCGACTGCAATTGTAAAAAAATCAGAAAAAACAATCTTTACAACTATAAGAAAAACATTAAACTTCAAGTGTTTAAATAAAAATTAAAACATAAGAAATATTTCTAATAAATTAAATCGGAAATTCAAAAATTAGAAATTTGTATTAATATCCGGCGATTGGCGACACTGGATTGAATACACCTACTACTAAATTGCAAAAATTTAAAACTGACGATGAAGAATATAAAAAGCCCTATATATTTACAATACTGTGTAAAAGTCTGCGGCCACTTAATTAATTGTTAGTAGTTATTACTCCTATCAATTAATTTTTGATTTTTTGAAAAATAATTATATTGAAATAAATGAAATAGGTATTTTATCTTAATTCTTACTATTATGGTAATAATTTTAAATTGCGATAAATTGTTTGAACCAAATTTTAAAGGAAGCATAAATTTTATAATCATCATGGGCAGCATAGCTTAAAATAACACTTCTCACAAATTTTCAACTTTTTTGCGGTCACTTTCGACCAAAATATGCTCAAACAAAATTTTCCAATAACAATACTCAAAAATAAAATCTTAATTGCAAAAATACTTCCACAAAATTATACTCAAAAAATCAGCGTATCAAAATCTAGGCCTCCGTCGTTTTTGCAATTTTGGCAAAAAAAAACCTTTTTACTTACTTTTCTGCAAACATTACATTTCAAAAATTGATATAACAAAATTTAAATTTAAAAAAATTTTCTTTGTATTGTTACGAAAGAACGTTTAAATATATTTGATGACTAATGCATGACGTCATGTATGATGAGTCATATATGATGAGTCATCTGTGATGAGTCATGCATGATAACATCATTAGTCATTCAAATACTGCTTAGATTGCATTCGGGAAATGAGTAGAAATTCCTGGAAGTTTCTGGAAGGCAGTATTTACGTATAAATACCGATGCTTTCCTGTGACGAATCAATTCTAGTTCGAACGCTAAAGTGTTAACATAAATCAAGTGAACATAAATCGAGTGAAGTGATGAACGATATACCGAGTGTTTAAATAAATTCGGACTTAGTGTTAAATAAATTATAGTGTAAATAAATAGTGTTAGTGTAGTAATCGTTTAATTGTTATAAACCGTATTATCTATGACCACGGTACAACGTGAGCAGGTAAGTGACCACGGTTTTTTATGGTTATACAATTTGTGTGGCGAATTTTAAGTGGCAGTGATGTTAATTTTGGAGTGTCCACGTCGAAAACTGATCCGAGCGCAGTTAAGACTTTTAATAATTGTTCTAATGTAACCGTTAATGTATATTATAAATAAAGTAGATTAGAACTTTTTCTTTCTTTCCCGCACACTTTCACAAGTCTGTGGAAAAGTATTACTTTTCCGCACTAGGGCGGAAAAGTAGTACTTTTCCGCACACTTTTGAGTGTCAAAAAGTGACACTTTTTGAAACATAATTAGAAAAACATTATTATAGTACTTTAGTGGCGTTGTCGCCGGCAGAAAAGTATTATTAATGAACCTTTCAAGTTTAAGTAAAAATAGTATGTTTTATTTTGAGCAAATGCACTGTTATATGCCTCGTCTGTATTTGTTATCCTCCAATCAAAGAGTCAGATTCGTATTTTGAAGGAAACATTATTTTATAAACTAAAAAGTTTTTAATAGAACAAGTTAATTAAACATTAATAACATTTAATACTGTTGAGTTTTCAGTGACGGTTATCGCTTTCGTCAGAATTTTTATTTTATTCTTTTATTTATTTATTATTTATTTTTTTATTCTTGGCAATATGGAGTTGCCACGGGGAAACCGTATATCTCCTTCAACTGATGTGGTCGGCGGGCGTTGAAATTTATTGAGGTGTGGTTCCTCATTTGATGCGCTAACCTTGATCGGGCTGGGTCGTGGTCCATGGGGATAATTTCCGCGATTTGCAGGATCCTAGGTATTTCGAAAGATTTTCCTGGGAGCGTGGTTTTGTGTCCCGATGGGCGGTGGAGCGTTGTGTGACCGTGATCCGTGGTTTG
This sequence comes from Cantharis rustica, assembly GCA_911387805.1. NCBI lineage: Eukaryota > Metazoa > Arthropoda > Insecta > Coleoptera > Cantharidae > Cantharis > Cantharis rustica. Next base: position 33,575,582 of record OU426880.1, read on the forward strand.
GGGTCCCTAGTATTCGATGAACTTGGTACAAGGAGGAGAACAGGTATGCAAAATTTTGTTTTTGTTTATTAAGCTCGCCTCACACGATGCTTGTTTTCCTGCATGTTTCCTTGCTTGGTGCCGTGATGGGTGCGCTGATGGGTGCGCAGTTGCCGTGCATGCTTTGCTGCATGTTTTCGTGCACGATTTCTCTGATAGAACCGGTGCTATTTTCTGTGATGGTTTACGTGCATGTTTTCAGCGCTAACCAATGATAAAGCCGCATTGTGCGAGTACTACCGAGAAATGCCGAGTTTCAGTCGAGTTTGAATTGAAATGATGTAAACAAATAAGTTTATTAGGTTAAAATAACATAATTTCTTTTAATATTAAAAATAATAAAATATTTTTATTATATTGGTTATTGCTTCTTGTTATTTTCTTTATTTTATCATTTTTTTCGAAATTGTTGTTTTTTGGTTAACCATATTTGAAAGAGATTATCATTTTAAATTGGTAGTTCGATTTGTGTATTATTGCAATTATATTATTTTGTGTATTTTGCACAAAAATATGCTAACAGCTAATATTCTACGTTAAATTTCTATTAAAAGGGCGTTCATTTTTACATATTTAAGACTGTCACTGTTACTGCGTGCGCATTGAAGCTTGAAACCATGCTTGCAAACCATCATGCACAAAACCCGTGTGAAGCCAACCATGCACAGGAGCCATCATGCTAGGTACCATGCACAGAAACAAGCAAGGAAACCATCAGCAAAACAAGCATCGTGTGAGGCGAGCTTTACTTACACTACGTAAAGATTACACCTAAAAGCTGGTTCACACTATGTAATTTCTCACGTCACTAGGTAACGTATGAACAATTGTCATACGAAAAGTCAACTTTTAAAGCTGGTTTGCACTATGTGATTTCTTACGTAACTTGTCACATGACTTCTCAGGTGAGAAATTTTTTTACATTTAGACTTAATAATTTTTGATATTATTGAAGTCATAGCAAAATAATAAGTAATGTTTAGAATAGGATGGTGTCTCTGTTGCAATAACTTTTCATATGATTTTTTTGAATCAAGTCATTAAAAAGTTTGTTACGCATAATACAAAAAAATAGTTTGTATTAATATTTATAAATAAATATTAGATATTTAATTAATTATTTTTTATTATTTAAATTATTAAATTATTATTAATTAAATTAAATTTAATTTTAATTAATTAATTAATAATTTAATTAAATTTAATTAATAATTAAATAATTTAATTAAATTTAATTAATGCGTAAATTAATTATTTACGCATTATTGCGTAAAATTAAATAATTTGATATTTAATGAAAATGAATGTCCCCAAATGATTCGGCTACAAGAACTGCGTAGAAAATTTAGCCGATCTGTACACACTATCAACAATCGACAAAGAGGGCAGTAACCTCAATTAGTTTTTTTTATAAAATTAATTTTATACATATTAAATGAAATTAAAATTAAAATTAATTCATAACTTACATATTAGTACAAATACCATTTAATTAACTACAATTAAAACTACTTCTCAACCCTACAATTAAAGAACCTTTCTTTCTTTAAAGGCAAGAGAAGGGTAAAATGCAATTTCTAAGCCAGTAAAATACGTAAAGTTCTAAGCGAGACAGACCTATTTAAATTAAATGCATGAAGTATGGTTCAAATTATCATCCAACGTAGAAATAAATACTTTTAGCGGTCATAAAATCAGAAAAGCATCTTTATTGCTTTTAAAAATTCAAAATATTTACGTAACTGCTTCTAATTTTGGAAAAATTTGCGCCTCAATATAAACATGATAAAAACAATAATTATTCAGTGAATTTATTTTGAAAGAATAATAATGCAACAAAAAATAACGTAACAATTTGTTACGTTATTCACATTTCAAGATAAAAAATCAAAAAAACAATAACTTCGAATCAAGAATAGCTATTTTCTATATACAGTGCCACCCTAACCACAGGGCTAAATGGGCTATAGCTCCGAACGCAAGCCTTTTGGTAGCGGCAATTTTTATTTTGATCTTTATCGGTTCTAAAAAAGATAAAATCTTAGTTACAATCTTCTTTGAGACAGGGTTGGGATCGGGTATACCGAGTGTATCCGTGACCGTTGAAAACCTTTGAGGGTGTGATAAAGGACACTTTTTAATATTTTATTTTTTTTACCTACACCTTGTTTATTATTTTTAAAATTTCTGTGAAAACGGTTGGTTTCCCAAAAAAACTTATTTAACCAAAGTTGTCGCCCGTTAAATTCCCTATCCAATTTTAGCAGTCAGGTTCTTTCTAACAGTTTTTGTTTACGAGATACGGGGTAGGCAAAAAATTTTAAAAAAATAAAAGCCGAATTTTTTAACATTCTTTTCCTTAATTAATTTATAACTCGAAATCCGTTGATTCTAGACGATAAAGAGTTTTAACCTAATTTGTAGACAAGCAAATGATCTTTAAAAAAGTTTTAATCAACTCACCGTAAAAAATCAATAATATCGGAACTATGGCCGTTTGAAATTAGAAATTTAAAAATAGAAAAGTGTTCTTTATCACCACCTGAAAGGTTCTCAAAGGTCAGGGGGACACCCTGTATATAGAGAACCTGTCCCTGAGCCACGACCCTATTGGCCCCTGTGGGAATTCGACCTTGAACAAAATACGGAATAGACCATGAAGCTATTGCTTTAAAACAATTTGAAGAAATTGCGAGAACCGAAAGTGAACATGAAGTTTAGAAATGAAATGTCCGGAAAAACTAAAAGTATTTCTGTTGAAGGTGAGGATAAAAAAATTTTAAACTTAGTGGTGAACCACAATTATTATTTCCAAATACAAGAACAACTTCACATAACCAAAGTTTGGCCTATAGTAGTTTTGTAGTTTGGTTCTATGTATATAAAAAGAATTGCCCGAGATGCTGACTGAAATTGTTTTATTTTTCACATTTCTTTCCTCAAATAATAAAAAATCCTGTATACATTTTTTTGTATAATATTATTAAAATAAAATGGTTAAAATGGTTATAAATCGCTAAAAGTATTGTCTTTCAAAAGTCTTGGAACTTATTTTAAAAATATATTTTATTTTTCGCTTTTCTTCCTTTATTTTATATTCTATTTACTCGCGTATAACGTTCAATAATATTTTGCACGCAAGAGCTCTTGCCAGTACTTATATTTACAAAACTAAGCTTTTAATTTTTTTTTTAATTTTTAATTAGGTCTACTTGTTTAAAAAAACTGAACATTTTTAATCCGCATAATTTAAGCTCTGAGAGAGGTAATACCTCACCTAAGCATACTATGCTTAGGTAGAACGATTGTGTACTATCATTGGTACTATCACAAATTAAATATACTACAGATAACTCGCGCTTATGGGAGAACGGGTGTCCGTTATTCATGTATTTGGAAGCCAATTCCTTAGTATGGAAGCCATGCACTATTATGAAGGTTCCGTGTAACAATTAATTGTTACATTTTTTTGTTTCTTTGAATTTGTTTAATTTTGGTTTGGTGATTATTTGGATTTCTGTAAATATTGTTTTATTTTAATTTAAAAGATGGCGTTGCCAGCTTTACATTTTTGGGACAGGCTGCGGATTTGTGTGGTAGGGAAAGTCATCGACGACGATCCAAGATGGTCGTTTAAGAGCGTCGTAGAACAAAACCACAAAGGCAGTAATTGATGATTTGAAAATATAATTTTAGTTTAAAAGTGAAATTTAGTGAATTAGGTGAGTCACATTTTAGTTGATTATACTATTGATTAACTTTTTGGAATTCTCAAATGAGTAATATTTGTTTTTGGTTAATATAAAATTTTACAAATGTCGATTGTAAATTCACATCTGGCAAACAAGTTTTGTGTGATATAAACTAAGTTCCCAAATTACGTTGAACGAATAACTTTGGTATTTTCTGATAACAGAAAATTTGATTTCTTTTACAACCATTTTTTGCAAGTGACATCAGTTGCTTGGACTTGACTTGATTACCTTTATATGTTTATCCTTAGGAAATACTAAGGTAATTTAAGTCATCCACTCGCTTCGTATGCAGATCAGGACAAAGGAGGAATTTTTCTTTAGTGAACCGTTCTGTAGCGGTATCACGTCAATTCTTTTATTGTTGATAAATATTTCATTTGAATAATAATTATTTGACATTTTGGAAATCTAATTTTGTGCGAGTCCTATTTTATTTATCATTTATTATTTTTTGTTGAGATAGTGGAGCGACAAGAATTTTGTAAAGTCGTTTCATTCCTCAGCTGGCGCCCAAACAAATTCTCCTTTTATTTTACGTAGCCACCATTCTTTTAAAGGACTCACGAAGCTGTAAAGCTACCCAGCTTCTTCGACAGTGGGTAAAAACCCAAGAGCTAGCCTATCTACTATTATCATCAGTAGAGACAAAAAGGGTTTCTGTAACCAATAGGAGAATAACGTTACATCATTTACTCATTTACTGAAGGTAGGGTGTGGTTTTGTTTGAATTGAAGCTGTGGCATGTTTTCTTTTTTGTAGTCCTGAAGAAGAGTGAAATAAAACTCGAAACGTCGACTGATTGATAAAGATGTGGTTTTATTTACCAGTAGTCTAAATCCCGATAACCCTTACTGAACGTATTAATCATGGACGATAAAGTAACAACTGATTCACTATTATATCGTAGAGGCGCTGGCTATTCGTGTTGGTATATTGGTATGTTTGTGGTTAGTAGGTTTCATTTCTCTTCTAGCCACGGTTGAGGTATAATTGTGCTGCCAACCATTCATTATCACAGACATTTTCTTTAAGGCGTCTTAGAGAAAGAGCGTGGGGTGATCGGGTACTTACGGAGTTGTCCTTCTAATACCCCACCAACAATATATTGTAACGAAAATTAAAACGTGTATTTATTTTCAAAAAGGGCTAATACAAATATTTACAGATACGGTTAATAACAATTACTAAACTAAGATTAACACTAACACTAATTACACTACAATTTATTTACACTATAATTTATATTTAACACTAGGTCTATATTTATTTAAACACTCTGTATACTGTTTATCACTTCACTATTTATTTATGTTCACTGTTCATTTATGTACGTTTGAACTGGAATTTATTCGTCACTAGAAATCGCGCTGCATTTATACTTAAATACAGCTTTCCAGAAAATTCCATAACCCTCCAGGAATTTCTAGTCACTTCTTCGCGTTTTCTAGATCGTACATTCATCGATATTTGAATGACTAATGCCGTTATCATGTATGACTCATTAAAAATGACGTCCTACATTAGTCATCAAATATAATTATACATTCTTTCGTAACAATATTATAAGGATAGGCAGCCCTCTAGAAATGAATAAAATACATTACGCGAGCTATCTGTAGTATATTTAATCTGTGGTACTATGTTGAATCGGACTGTACACAACCAACTTGGTACTTCCAATCGCGCGACGCAGCACTTGCCGTTACCAAAACTTTGATACAATTTCTTTTAGAAACTATGAAGAATAAAAACTTCAAATTTTGGGTATAGAGATAGAATTGTGTTTTCTAAGGCCTACGCATTTTATATTGGAAAATATAATAAAATGAAACAAAAAAAAATTTTTCTTTTAATGTTATGATTAGAATTTTTAAAAAACAATATACGTCGGTCATAGCTCTACCATCCATAAGCCTTCCTTCAAATTTTCGTTCAATTCTGTCCATTAATAGCTGACAATTTTTGTCTTAAATATTTACCGCACCGTTTACGCCCCCTTAAGCAAAGAGTATGTAGTGTATAGAGGAACAGCCATGTATTAAAAATTGAAACGTAGAGACATTCCCGTCTACCAGAGGGCGTAGCAAAGCCATCTATCGGCCGGGAACATTTTTATATTAAATACCTAAATATAAAGTTAGCTACTATATCGATAATTGCAGGTATACCTTTTTGGCGACTGTTCGTACCTGAAGTGGATAAGTAAGAAAAAAGGTTTTTTAACACGGTTTTATCATGGGGTCTTCATAGAAATTTTTAAATAGGGCAGTAAACATTACAATCAGTGTAACCACCATACGGTAGTTATTGTATATAAAACAATACGATAATTTGTATCCTCTATAGCAGTGTTTTTCAACCTTATCGAATAGAGAATAATAGAGCCTTCTTAATCCCCTTATATAATTAATAATTATTTTAACACTAGTAAGAAAAAGATTTTTAACACTAGTATTATTAGTTTATAATTTTTTGGACTCGCTATCGCTCGTTTCGCGAAATACTCCACTAACAAAATAAAATCTCACTTTTAACACCTATATCGTAAATAGTTATTATAATTTATGTAATTTATAATTTAATTTTATTAAAAAAAATTTCGACCCACGAGCAAAACATCGCGACCCTCTGGGGATCGTGACCCACAGGTTAAAATTCCTATAAGGGATGTAGTGATAAGCAACACGGCACCTAGCGGAAATTTGGCGAACTAAGTTAAATGAGTAGTATTGTTAGTTTTGCGTATGCTGTAGTAGTAATTTTAAAAGTTTTTGGCGATAAATTAAATTTTGTTATATATAATTCAATATGAGTGCTAATCAGTATTGTTCAGTACCTCAATGTTCATCTTGGGCAAAGGAAAATTCGGAATTAAGTTTCCATTTATTCCCCACAGCTGAAAAATACAAAACACGCGTGGTAAATAAAATGGGAATTCAGGAATTGGTAGATGTGAAAAAATGTGGATTAAAAATTTAAAAATAGGAAAAACTGTGACAAAGTTTATGAAAGTGTGTTCACTACATTTTACAGAAGATGATTATTTTACACGAGGCCTTCATAAACACATCTAGATGTTTCAGATCCCTCTAAATATTTTAAATAGTCTTTTTCTTCAGCAATAGAATAGCAAATTTTAATGAGTAGGGATAGGCTAGTATCGTTACGGGGTGAAGTGACAAAAATAACCACGTGACGTGTAATTTACATTTGGCAACACAGTTTTTTTGATTAATTTCCTGTCGGTGACATCTGACATTTAAACATTTTATGCAAGCTATTTTTTTGATTTTCATTTATTGAAATGCGGTTTATTCAATATAAAAATTCTAAAGCCTGCTGCTTTCACTATTAGGTTATATTAAATCTGTTTTTAAATACACAAATGAGGCTATATTTACATCTGTATTTACTATTACTACCGCTAGTTTGTTGTGGCGCTTGTGATAGCAGTGAACTACAGTGAAACGTTGCCAAGTGTCATATTACAGCGAGAAAAAATTTGTAAAATAAAATAATTTCAATTTCATTTCAAGTTTTCTTTTTGGGATGAACCGATGCATAGTATTTTTATTATACTGACGAATTGCTGCAAGTTTCATCTTTCTTATTTATAGTTTTTTTTTAAACTGAAGATATTTTAACATACTGATATTTGTTGATTTATCATCACAACTACTCATTTCTCCATAAGAGCAATGTATTTTCTGTCGATTTTCAAAAAGTTTTTTCTTTAAAATATGAACGGTTACCTATGCTGAAATTTTTACAGTAAATTCATTGAATAAAAATCTATATGTAAAAATAGGCACTAGTACCTAAAAGTGAATACTTTTAAGCACTGTGCCTAAAAGTAATTTAATAATTTAAAAAATACTTTAGAAATTAATTTTATTTATTATAAATATTTATAGCACAATTGTTTAAATTACAAAGTTGAACATTTGCTGAAGATAAAACAGAATTTCGTCTTTCGTCGATAACTTGAATATTTGAAGAAAGTGAAGACGATGCTTCTGAAGAAAAAAATAAAATATTGTCGTTTTCGATCATTTTTGGTTTCTTAGAAATAGCTCCTTTTTCACCTAAAATTTTCTTTGCAATAGTTTTTCTATTTTCAACAGAATTTTCCACGTATCCTTCAGCGACGGAACTCGAACGCCAACCGCGCCATGTCTTTTAAGCATGGACATGTTCGTTCCTGCATCGGCTAATAAAGAAGCAGAACTCCGTCGAAAACAATGCCCGGTATATTCATGAAAATTCGGAAGGCCAAGAAAATTAGCAATTTTTCTAGGTGTAGCACCAATAGTATTTATACCTACAGGTTGCACACTGCATTTTGAATTTCTGTAAGTAATGAAAAACCGTTGATGACCACTATGAGATGGACGTAGGTTTACATATTTTCGAAAAAGTTGATTCCATCAACATCTCTTTCGGTTATCGTGAATAATCTTGAAATTTTTGTTTTTGTGTATGGAATATTAACTTTTATAAAAGTAGAGGCATCGACAATATCCTCGACACGCATAAATGTAAGTTCCTCCCTTCGACAGGCTCCAGACAAACCAACAATTAAAACTACCTAAAGTATAAACAAAATGTTAGCAATTTGATAGAAATAGTTTAAACAATTGTTTTACCTTAATCATTAAATAGCTGACATCGTCTGCTTCTTTCATGAATCTTTCTAAATCATTCTTCGAAAATATTCTAGATTTTTTGAGTCTGTAACTTTCTGCCTTTCTTTTTAAGAATGCGATTAAATTTGTATATTTACTAATATCGATATTTTTCTTGACGTAAATTGTTGTTCGCAACATGGAGTAATTACTCCATAAAGTAGATGGTTTATAAATTAAAGATATTTCAGCAAAATAGACTAATACCACTTTTTCTACTACAGTACGTACTTTATTCTGATCACACCATTTCTCGAATTTTTTATAGGTTATTTCATAGAGTGATCTGAATTTATTTGGAATCAAAGTAGAAATTGCGGCTTCGGCTGCATTCTCTATATCAGAAGGTATTTCTGAATCGCTCATAACTGTGCAAAATTTTAAAATTTCTTGCACAAAAATAAAAACACAAAAGTAATGCGAAATTAATAATTGTTTTGTTTATAAACAATTAATCCAGTAATTACTAGACAACCATTTATTTTGCCTACTATAACTTTTATAAATAAAAAAAATTCTGCCATCTAAGAAATTAATAAAATATATCAGAAACGTCACTTTTGAAATAACTATTTTTGTAATTTTTTACGTTTGTAGGAAAAATATTGTATACAACTCGATTCGAAATGTGTGTTTTACACACTTTGCGTGTTCACTCGGCCTTCGCCTTGTTGGACAAATTCCACGCAGCGTGCGTAAAACACTACCATTTCTAAACTCGGTATATAAATAGCTATTATGTTTTAATGACAAGTTAACGCAGTGTAAGTAATATATAATTATATCAAGCACGTTTTGGCGGGCTTTTCAAATGTACCAGTTTCATGAATTTGATTTATTTGCCCAATTTCATCCTTTTAAATTAACACTCGGTTTACGGACGATAACTTTACGTCATAACGAAGCATAATTCAATTCGTAACCGACTTTACAGATAACCCGAGTGCCACGTATTTTTAATTAATTTTTTATTATTTACGTAAAAAGTGATCAAATTTATATCGATACGCTAAAACACCTTCCGCCTATTCAAAATCTGCGTTTGCCGCACCGCCGCCGTGAGCCGTGCCATCGGGATGACGGGAATGATAATTGAAAAATTTAGGATTTCTAAGTCACTCCGACTAGTAAAGTGAGTTTCGGATATATACATGATATTAATTTTGTGGTTTTTAATAAAAGTTACTATCTCTTGTTCATATTGAGAGATTGGGACATCTCTAAATTAAATCGCAAAAATTAGTGGTAGCTATCTATTGTATTTCCAGTGGCGTAAAGGTGTTATGAAGAAATTAAATAAAACATATTAATAAAAACGTAATACAAAATTTAATTATCATAAATAAATAAAATAAAGCAATAACATAATTATAATTACATATAAACATAAATATAATAAACATTTTTAAATATCTACTTTGTAGTCGCGTAATTCTATTTTACCATATCGGTTGATGTGAGCAAATTTTGTTTCTGTTACTTCGAAGCTCTTCATGAAAGTTCTGTGGACGTCATCTAGAACCGTAATCAAGTTTTTAGTTCTCATACACCACCCTTTCAATGATTGATATGAAACAACAAACACATGGTTACCGTTCGTGGTTATTGTTTTCACACGAAATTCCTCAGAATCTGCAAAAAATTTATTATTTGTGAATTTGGCTAAAAAAATTCTGTTTACCAATTTTAAGTAGGTATTTTCCGGAATTTAAGTCTAAAAAAACTATTTTATGAGTATCTTGATTAAACTTTGTTTCTAAACAAAGAAGTAACGGTATATTCATGAAAATTCGGACGGCCAAGAAAATTAGCAATTTTTATAGGTGTAGCACCAATAGTATTTATACCTACAGGTTGCACACTGCATTTTGAATTTCTGTAAGTAATGAAAAACCGTTGATGACCACTATGAGATGGACGTAGGTTTACATTTTTCGAAAAAGTTGATTCCATCAACATCTCTTTCGGTTATCGTGGATAATCTTGAAATTTTTGTTTTTGTGTATGGAATATTAACTTTTATAAAAGTAGAGGCATCGACAATATCCTCGACACGCATAAATGTAAGTTCCTTCCCCCGACAGGCTCCAGACAAACCAACAATTAAAACTACCTAAAGTATAAACAAAATCTTAGCAATTTGATAGAAATAGTTTAAACAATTGTTTTACCTTAATCATTAAATAGCTTACATCGTCTGCTTCTTTCATGAATCTTTCTAAATCATTCTTCGAAAATATTCTAGATTTTTTGAGTCTGTAACTTTCTGCCTTTCTTTTTAAGAATGCGATTAAATTTGTATATTTACTAATATCGATATTTTTCTTGACGTAAATTGTTGAGCGCAACATGGAGTAATTACTCCATAAAGTAGATGGTTTATAAATTAAAGATATTTCAGCAAAATAGACTAATACCACTTTTTCTACTACAGTACGTACTTTATTCTGATCACACCATTTCTCGAATTTTTTATAGGTTATTTCATAGAGTGATCTGAATTTATTTGGAATCAAAGTAGAAATTGCGGCTTCGGCTGCATTCTCGATATCAGAAGGTATTTCTGAATCGCTCATAACTGTGCAAAATTTTAAAATTTCTTGCACAAAAATAAAAACACAAAAGTAATGCGAAATTAATAATTGTTTTGTTTATAAACAATTAATCCAGTAATTACTAGACAACCATTTATTTTGCCTACTATAACTTTTATAAATAAAAAAAATTCTGCCATCTAAGAAATTAATAAAATATATCAGAAACGTCACTTTTGAAATAACTATTTTTGTAATTTTTTACGTTTGTAGGAAAAATATTGTATACAACTCGATTCGAAATGTGTGTTTTACACACTTTGCGTGTTGTCCAACTCGGCCTTCGCCTCGTTGGACAAATTCCACGCAGCGTGCGTAAAACTCTACCATTTCTAAACTCGGTATATAAATAGCTATTATGTTTTAATGACAAGTTAACGCAGTGTAAGTAATATATAATTATATCAAGCACGTTTTGGCGGGCTTTTCAAATGTACCAGTTTCATGAATTTGATTTATTTGCCCAATTTCATCCTTTTAAATTAACACTCGGTTTACGGACGATAACTTTACGTCATAAGGAAGCATAATTCAATTCAATTCATAAATGTATGCAATTTTTCATCAATGTTTTCTTATGACGTTATCCCGTAAAATTATCGTCCGGTTTACGGACCCGTAAACCCGAGTGCCACGTGTTTTTAATTAATTTTTTATTATTTACGTAAAAAGTGATCAAATTTATATCGATACGCTAAAACACGTTCCGCCTATTCAAAATCTGCGTTTGCCGCACCGCCGCCGTGAGCCGTGCCATCGGGATGACGGGAATGATAATTGGAAAATTTAGGATTTCTAGGTCACTCCGACTAGTAAAGTGAGTTTCGGATATATACATGATATTAATTTTGTGGTTTTTAATAAAAGTTACTATCTCTTGTTCATATTGAGAGATTGGGACATCTCTAAATTAAAGCACAAAAATTAGTGGTAGCTATCTATTGTATTTCCAGTGGCGTAAGGGTGTTATGAAGAAATTAAATAAAACATATTAATAAAAACGTAATACAAAATTTAATTATCATAAATAAATAAAATAAAGCAATAACATAATTATAATTACATATAAACATAAATATAATAAACATTTTTAAATATCTACTTTGTAGTCGCGTAAATCTATTTTACTATATCGGTTGATGTGAGCAAATTTTCTTTCTGTTACTTCGAAGCTCTTTATGAAAGTTCTGTGGACGTCATCTAGAACCGTAATCAAGTTTTTAGTTCTCATACACCACACTTTCAATGATTGATATGAAACAACAAACACATGGTTACCGTTCGTGGTTATTGTTTTCACACGAAATTCCTCAGAATCTGCAAAAAATTTATTATTTGTGAATTTGGCTAAAAAAATTCTGTTTACCAATTTTAAGTAGGTATTTTCCGGAATTTAAGTCTAAGAACACTATTTTATGAGTATCTTGATTAAACTTTGTTTCTAAACAAAGAAGTAACGAGTTGTTTAGGAACTGTACGCCTGGTACCACGAACACCATATCCTCAGGGCCGTATTTACGGGAGGGTTTTAGGGGTTACAACCCCTCCCGAAATTATTTATCAGTCCGACTGTAATCGTAAAGAAATCAGAAAAAACACAAACAATCTTTACAACTAATAACAAAAAACACTTGAAGTGTTGAAATAAAAATTAAAACTAAAGAGATATTTCTAATAAATTAAATCCCAAATTAAAAAATCGGAAATTCGTATTGATATTCGGCGTTTGGGGACACTGGATTGAATACACCTACTACTAAATTGCAAAAATATAAAAACTAACGATGAAGAATATAAAAAAGCCCTAAATATTTACAGTACTGTGTAAAAGATTTTTTGAAAATTATTTCCTTTACAAGGAAAATAAATTTTATGACCATCATAGGCAGCATAGCTGAAACTAATACTTCCGCAATAAATTAGAGTGAGCATTGTAAACCCATAAATTGTTTGTAAATAAATTGAAAATATGTACAGTTCTTCGTTTTGACAACATTATTTTACCATCGTCATCGGTAAAATATGAATTTAGTTTGTGATTTTTATTCAAATTTTAAAATTAAAAAATTGTATTTAAAGACTGTTTTTTTACAAGAAAGTTTAAAATTAAAATTTGAATAAGTTTAAACGTAAGTTTAAAATATCGTAGTAAACAAAACTTTTAAAATGGCACCAACAAAATTTTATCCGTGATAACGCGGGGGCGTTAATTCAAGAAGTCAACCTGTAGTCAAAATTTGTCGTTCCTTCAACAAATTATTTTCAGCCATTAAATAAAATTCAGAAAAATTAAAATTTTCTCTGAATATCGAACTCAAATAAAAAAAAATCGTCCAAAACATAATCACTATAATTAAATAAAAACAATCTCACAAAATTTCAACTTTTTTGCGGTCACTTTCGACTAAAATACTTTCAAACAAAATTTTTCAATAACAATACTCAAAAATAAAATCTTATTGCAAAAATACTTGCATAAAATTATACTCAAATAATCATCGGAGCACAATCTAGGCTTTCGTCGTCTTGGCAAAAAAATCTCCCTCTACTCATTTTTCCTTTGTATTTTAATAAATTAGCTATTTATTTTTTAATATTTTTAAAACCCCCCCTGAAAATCTATTCTAAATACGGCCCTGCATATCCTTAAGGGTATATAAACAAACTTTCTGCTCCAGACTCCAAACAGATACGATACATCTATGTTCGCAACCGTAGTCGTTGTAAAAACTGATCAGGTGATCGTCTTTTATCTAAAAGAAAGAAAATATATTTAACCTTGTATTTTTTGTATCGCAAGGTTTCTTACCATTATTTTCCAAGTGGTGACCTTCTCTTGATGGTATTCGAGGGTAAACAAATTTTTGATATCGAAATTTAAAATGTTGATTTTTCCGTTATATGTGCCCATTGCTATGATACCATCACCGAAACATACACTTCTGATTTCATCATTAAAGCAAACGAAATTTGCATGAGAATCCGGTGTTGTAACTGAATCTTCAAATTTGATAATGAAAACTCCACAGCGCGTATCTAAGACTGCAATTCTATAAAACAATTACAAATAAAAATTTGATTTAAAACAAACTTACAAATCATTATGTACTTCAATAGAAGTCGCCGTGCCCCAACTGCTAATAATATCGAGATTTAGGTAATACAAATAACTGTCTCCGTTCAATTTTTGCCAACACAAATAATTCGCTTCCAAAAACAAGAACCACGATTTATATCTCACTACAGATTCAAAATCGTTTCCAAGTAATGATTTGTAAGAAAATTGTTCCTACAAATATTTAATTAAAATAAAATTTTAATTTATCGTTACACATACCAATCCTGTCGATGAGTCTATAATGGTTAAGTCGTTACCCTCATTGCTCGCTATCAAAACTTCATCGTCAAAATGATGAAGTGAGTACAAAAACACTGCAGTTTGGGTTATAACAGCACTTTTAAAATTATCGTTCTTCCAATTCTCAAATTGTGATATATGTAAATTCCCTAAATTAAAAAATTTTAGGCACAAACTAAATGTGTAGATGATGGAAATTAATGGACATAAATGAAAAAATATAACTAACCATCCAGGGCGAAGAAAACTTGTTGATATATTCTTCGTAAAATATTGTTGCGCCTTTTTCAATTTTCTTAATGCCTTTTAATTTACATTTTTTGAACCAATAGTAATTGTAGTCGATGAGGTAGTTCCATGTATTGCAACATCTGATCGCATTATTAATTGTCTTTTCGCAATTCCACTTACAAATTTTCTGTACGAGTTCTGAAGGTAAGTTCCCCAAAATATCCATTTTAACTGCAAAGGTTTTGTTTTCTATCGTTCTTGTTGAGAGATCTTCAAGCACTGTTTGTTTATAAAAGTTTTTGGACAATATAAGGTACGACGAATGAGAGGAGAAAATAATAATATGACTGATAAATCTTAATGAGGTCTTAATCTAAAGATAATAGTTTGTGACGGTGGTCATTGCCCAAGCACAATCTTGCTAAACTTTGCTAAATTGAATGCCTAATGACCCAAGCCCTGGTTATATTGTTAAGGGTAGTTGTTGTTATAATTGAATAATAAATTATCTTCGAAGGGTCGTATTTGCCGAATAATTTTGTTTACCTGTTATTCTCATTCTTGCAAAAATATTACCGTCGTTTCAGAAATATAAAAAGAGGTACATTACAATAAATTACAAGCTCGGATTGGGTGTAGGGGTGTAGGTAAGATGTCGTTCTCATGTCAGAAACAAACAACTGAGCTCCTCTCTAGTAATTAATTTTCTTAATAAATTAATTAATTAATTTATTGTCAATATATGACGTTGCGTTTTGTTTGAATCTGCTCATTGAAAATGTAGATCGAAGGAACAAGATTTTAGTAAGTTCCCCTGTTGGTCAAAAATGCACTAGGCTTTCGAAAACACCATCATCAATCTGTCAAAACTTGAAGAAATGAAATTACTGAAAAATGAAAACCATTCTTTTGTTAAAGACGGTTTTCTAAGATTCACCGATCTAACGATGCCCAAAGCAGTGTCTTCCAATCTGCGGTCCGCAATTAAAAGTGTCCCGCAAAAGAAATGTCTAATCTTATTGTTAACAATAGAATATTTCCAATTGCACAGTTTTGGTTTGCAGGAGCTTTAGACGAATTAAAATTTATGGAAGGTGTCTCTGTCAAGTGAATTTTTAACTAAAAGTCAGGAATTATGTTCAAAATCCATTCTTTCATAAGAGATTAGAAAAAACCTTATTTAAAATTTTTGTCTAATTTTACAAAATCTTGGTGTAGCACCAATTGCGCTAGCACGGCCCTATTAGCGTTCGTGGGTGTACTTTACGTAACGGCTAATTCAGAAAATTCGGTGGCTATGAGATGTTACCTCAGGGAGTGAGATTTGTTTGGCTTCTGCTTGTGTTTAGAATGGTTGACGATCCACCTAGAAGAATTGCGGCGCCAAAACTCAAAATAAAACAAATAGAACAGGAAAAGAGATTTATTTTTCGTATTATTAAATGAAATGGAAAGATAGTTACAAGATGGATAACTGGCACTGGTACTCGTAGACGTAACAATTTTATAATGATTGGAAAATTCCAATCCACACTCGTGTATCACTTCTGGATGGTGGTAGTATTGTTGCGGGCAGTGTGACAAAATTACGAGTAGCGATTAGCAAGGTGAACTGATAATCAGTTGCACAAAAAAAGAAATAACAAAAAAGTCTAAATGGAGACTAGTGAAGTAGCAACTCACAGTACCAACTTGTATAACAGTGCAATATGCACAAAATTAAAGCAACGCAGCTAATAAATGACAACAAATATGCTAAAATAGAATCTTGCAAGCCACTTACCCAGTTTACCTTAGAGGTGACAAATGGTTCTTTCGATACAGATCTGCCTCGATTCCTTGGTATTCAAATTGGTAACTGTTGGTAATCTACAAAATAAATAGCTGCAAAATAACCATTAAAGCACATTATCGTCCACTGCGTGTATGTGAAGTAGCTGATACACAGTATTGGTACAGGAGCCAACCTCCACTAATATTATCTCCGACTTCACGGAAGCAATCGAGATGATATTTGCTACTGATTGAGTCACACTGATCGATATATAATACTGATACCAAGTCGATGTTATTCCATATACTAGATTGTCATCGGTAGGGATTCGCAGTGACGGGAACGAGCTCCAAAAGAATTAATATTGTCCAAAATTAGAATTTCAAAATTGCTCTCCAAAATGGCGTCCACAGCTGGATGTTATCTCTACCCCAATAATTCGAATATTCATCCAAACGATGATTCCAAAATAACGGGAACTAATCGGCGTAAAAAAATATCTCAATACCCTTAAGAATCCACAGGAAGGATTTCTTAATTGCAAATTTACGGGCTCTTGATATTCTACCGTGTTCAACTATTCGACTTTATGAATATATTCGAATTCTTATCTTATCACCAAGTGAAAAATGTATTTAGTTAGGCGAAGTTCATACCTAACTTTAAATAAAGCCGAGTAAACATATTGAGCGGAGGACGTAATTGTAACATTCAAAATGCATGTTACATTGGTAAGTTTTGCAACTTAATTGGTAGTCGTAAACTATATTAATATTATTACATTCTTTGACCATTGTCCATTGTTAAAATCACAAAATAATTTTGTCAAAGAAAAATGTTGTACAAGTAATCATTTTATGCGAAAACGTGAATTTGAATTTAATTTTAGCTTTGCTGGAGTTGGGAAATGCGACCCATAATGTCTTTCTAAACTTTACCCGCTGTATAGTCAGTGGCGACTCGTGAAGAATGTACTTGGAGGGGTACGCCTGCCAAATCGGGGGATTTTTGGAATACTCCGTACCCCCCCAACATGAAAGGGGTCCCGTGAAATTTTTGTGGGAAAATTAATTTAAAACTCTATTTTTATCACATGTATTCGACTCCGTTTGGTACAAATTCAACATATTTTTTGAAATCTATTTTGTTTATTTATCCCAGATATTTTACATCTTTAATTTTTCAGACTCTACTAATTATATAAACTATTGAAATTTCATCGAATTAATGTACATTTTCATAATATTTATGGATTATGATGTTTTTTGGATCAGTTTGAAACTTTCTTTTTTTCAAATGTAAAAATTATTGCACTCATCGTGCATTGAAGTTTTAAAAACTAAAAAACTAACATAATTAAGGTAAGAGCGGTAGACACATTGCCTGCTTTTTCGACCGTCTAGCCATCACACAATGTGTTTCTGACTCATTAGTCGTCATCAGTACCGCTTACTATGTAATTACTTAATTATGTGCACTATACTAGCTACTGGTTAGGCTACCGGTAGGCAATGTGTCTACCGCTCTTACCTTAATTATGTTAGTTTTTTAGTTTTTAAAACTTCAATGCACGATGAGTGCAATAATTTTTACATTTGCAAATTTTGATAGAGTGATACTCGATAACGGACGTTGGCGCGGTTTAATTTTTGTGGAGTGACGTCGCATATTAGCAGTCCACATTAAACGAAAACCAGTAGCTAGTATAGTGCACATAATTAAGTGATTACATAGTAAGCGGTACTGATGACGACTAATGAGTCAGAAACACATTGTGTGATGGCTAGACGGTCGAAAAAGCAGGCAATGTGTCTACCGCTCTTACCTTAATTATGTTAGTTTTTTAGTTTCTTTTTTTCGAAACAATTAATTTTTTTGATTATAATTGAGTATAATTATATAATATGTAGGGGAATGTGGTCAGGGTTGGCCACCCTTCTAACTTTTGCCCATCGGACTGTACACGGCCAACTTGGTACTTCCAACCGCGCGAGGCAGCACCTGCTGTTACCAAAACTTTGATACAATTTTTTTTGGAAACTATGAGGAATAAAAACTTCAAATTTTGGGTATAGAGATAGAATTGTGTTCTCTAGGGCCTACGCATTTTATATTAGAAAATATAATAAAATAAAACAAAAAAAAATTGTTCTTTTAATGTTATGATTAGAATTTTTAAAAAACAATATGCGAGTTATATTTAATAACCTGCGTGTTAATGAACTTTGAAGGATTTACTTAAAGCAACTTGCATTTTATAATATTATATATTATCGCTAGAATTAAGTCAGCACTTTTGTATAATATAAGTCACCACAATAATGTAGTCTGTTTAGTTAATATTATAGAGCTCAATCTTGTAAGCTTGTGTAATAACTCCGTGTTCTGAAATAATAAAATCTTTTTTTAAGTAATATTATTGATTGCCAAATAAAATTGGCGCAGTCGGTAGGATTGGTCAAAGCGTTTTACCAAAATTTTCATCGCGAAAATTAAAAACAAAACGGTCTGTTTTAACAGTTTATTTGACTAAAACTAAAGAACAAAAGGCAAGAAAGAACACGTGGTTGAAGATTGTGACGAAGTGGACAAAAATCGCTACAACCAACTTTCATCAACCAACAACCCATCCATCGAGGATACAACCCTACATTTAAGAAGACCTGGGACACCGGACAAAAATCGTCGGAACATCCTATAGGCTTCCTATAGGCATCCTATAGGCATTGTCTTATAGGCATCCTATAAGACAACGAAATGAAACCAAACCGAGTTGCTACATATATGTAAGTGCTCAAAACCTTTTTTACCTTAGAATTTTTAGACGATAATAATTATAGCGTATTAGAAATAATCATATTTAGTAATTAATTTAATGATAAACGAACTCGACGATATTATTAAACAAATAGGAAATTTAGAAATTTTTGATCAACCAGAAAGTAAAATAACAATAGAATCTAACATGCCAGCTGAACAATTAAACATTAACCTTTTAAGATATCAATCTGATAACATTCCAGCTTTTGATGGAAATCCGAAACAATTGCATAGATTTATAAATGCTTGCGAAAATTTATATTCTGCTTTTCAAAATAGATTAGACCCATTTGCTACAATAAATGTTTGTATACTTGATACAATTTTATCAAAACTTATAGGTCGTGCAGCCGATTTGATTGGTTCGCGTACGGAATTAAATTCGTGGCAATTAATTAAAGAATCACTAAATTTAACTTTTTCGGATCAGAGAAGTATAGATTGCTTAATTCAAGATCTAATTTTAATGAAACCTGTGAGAAACGAAAGTTCAATACAAAAAAAATACAATTTTTTATTTTCAAAATTAAATACGTCAACTGAGAATCAAGCAGATAAAATTATAAAGATTAAACATTACGACGATTTCTCATTAAAAACTTTTATCAACGGACTTCAGTATAATATGCAACTAATGATTAGATTACGTGCACCTGATTCATTAGAACAAGCACTTGCTTATGTTACGGAAGAAGAAAATTTTATTTATTATAATAAAGGTCAAAACCAAAACTTAAATATTTCATATAATCCCCAACCGAGATTAAATCAAACTTATCAAAATTCAAAATTTAGTAATAATCAACCAACTCAAAATACTCAGAATTTTAAAAACCCACAAAATAAACCTTTCCAATATCAAAATGTACTTAAACCAACGAGTCAATATCAACCAGCGCAAACATCAAACTTTCAACAATATCAATCAGCTCAAGCATCAAATTATCAAAATTTTCAACGCCCACATTTTCAAAATTACACACCCCAACAAACATTTCAACCAAATTTTCAATCGTCGCAAACAAAACCCAAATTTCCGCAGAGAAATAATTATACAACAAATCAATCCCCTAATTTCAACCCCGCTAGAAACTCCACTATGTCGCGATTAACTTATAAACCAGAACCAATGGACACCAGCTCTGGATTTACAAATTTCACCAGAAAACCAACATTAAATCATCAGGAATTATACGATGAAAACATTGAAACTTTAGATGATGGAACCTTTTACGATCCACAATTATCCGAAAACTAATATTTTGAACATCAAAATTATCTTCAAAATTACCAAAATTTGCAAATTGAAAATGAAATAGAAAATGAAAATTCTTATAAAGAACAATCGGTCGAACAAAATACTGACGAAACTGTAAATTTTCATTTGACTCTACATCAAGACACATCGACTTAATAATTTTAAACACAATTAACCACCAGCTACCTTATATTTACGTACCCCAACTACAAGGAAAATTTTTAATTGATACGGGAAGTACGCGAAGTCTGATAAACCCAAAATTAGCCCACAAAGTTTATAAAAAATTCATAAATTACGAAAACTTTCACATTCAAACAGCTCATGCTACTACGAGTCATCATGAAATTGCTTACATACCCATTTTTAATATCTTTAATGTAAATGAATATCATAAATTTTATCTTTTTGACTTTTCAAAGAATTTTCACGGTTTAATAGGAATAGATTTACTCAAACAACTTAACGCAACTTTAAATATCAAAACTTGTAAATTAAATACACCATTTGCCGAAATTCCTATACTATATAGAACCACTAACAACAACAAACCAAATTTAACAAAAAATAATATTCATTCAATTACTCTTCCACCAAGAACTAACCAAATTGTTAAAGTGCCTGTGAATATTGAAAACGGACAAGGAATTTTAGAATATCAAAAATTCGGTGATCTTATTGAAATGCCAAAAGCTTTAGTAAATATTTCCAACTACTTTGCGATAACTACAATAACCAACGCTAGTGAAAAATTTGCAACACTTGATTTTTGTAAACCTTTCAGTATCGAAATTACTAATCCAGTAGAAATCAATTGTTACGAAAGAATGGAAACTGAAGAAATTTTAACTACAAACGAAGATAATATTTTAAAAGAAAACTTAAAAAATTTACGACTCGAACATTGCAATTTGGAAGAAAAAAAGGAAATCAGAAAGTTATGTTTAGAATACCGAGACATATTTTACTGTGACAAATTTCCATTAACATTTACCAACAAAATCCAACATAAAATCAACCTAACTAACGAAACACCAATATTCACCAAAACATACAGGTATCCGGAAGTTCACAAAGCAGAAGTAAAAGACCAGATACAAAAAATGCTCGATCAAGGCATAATCCAAAATTCAGTATCACCGTGGTCAAGCCCAATTTGGATTGTACCAAAAAAATCAGACGCTTCTGGAAAACGTAAATGGCGGATCGTGATCGATTATAGGAAATTAAATGAAAAAAGTATAGACGATAAATTTCCGCTTCCGAATATAACAGAAACTTTAGATAAACTAGGAAAGAGCCAATATTTTACTACCTTAGATTTGGCCAACGGATTTCACCAAATTGAAATGGATCCTAATGATATTCAGAAAACTGCATTTTCAACAGAAAATGGACATTTCGAATTCACGCGAATGCCGTTTGGACTAAAAAATCCCCCTTCTACATTCCAGAGAGTCATGAATAACATTTTGCGAGGACTCCAAAATGAAATTTGCGTAGTTTATTTAGACGACATAGTAATTTTTAGTACATCTCTTCAAGAACACATTAATCGTATAAAACAAATTTTTAGCAGACTTAGGGAAGCAAATTTAAAAATTCAACTAGACAAATCAGAATTTTTAAGAAAGGAAGTTCAATACCTTGGACACATCATAACACCCAGTGGAGTAAAACCCCATCCTGACAAAATATCAGCAGTACAAAACTTTCCAATTCCAAAAACACAAACAGAAATTAAATCATTTTTAGGTTTACTAGGTTATTATAGACGTTTCATTAAAGACTTTGCAAAAATCACGAAACCCATGACGGTTTGTTTAAAAAAGAACGCCAAAATTACACATAATCCCGAATTTGTTAAATCATTTGAACATTGTAAATCTCTCTTAATTAATTCACCAATTCTACAATACCCAGATTTTTCCAAAACATTTGTACTAACAACAGACGCTAGCAATTATGCAATTGGAGCGGTTTTATCTCAAGGAAACGTCCCAAACGATAAACCCATTGCGTATGCATCCAGAACATTGAATGAAAGCGAGACAAGATATTCTACAATTGAAAAAGAATTATTGGCCATCGTATGGGCGTGCAAATATTTTCGACCTTACCTATACGGAAGAAAATTTACTATCTATTGTGACCATAGGCCTCTTGTCTGGATTTTTAATATGACCGAACCAAATAGTAAGCTGCTAAGATGGAGACTCCGCTTCGAGGAATTTGACTACGAAATTATTTACAAAAAAGGAAAACAAAATACGAATGCCGACGCACTATCAAGGATACCGATAAATGCTATAGATGATGATAGCATGCATAATAATCCCGGTGACTCTAAGTTCGACATAATAGAATATATGAGAGAAATATCTACAAATCCAGAAAGATGTATCGATCCCCAAAATTCGAATCAACACAACGAATTACCTTCCACATCAAAATTTAGCTCACCTCAAAAAATTAAAATTCTACAAGACATTCAAATTAGACCTCCCAACGTAATCCAACGAACTCATGAAAATAACGATACTTCAACTGTGCATTCTTCTAAAAATCCTAACCTAACTAATGAAGGAATTCAAATTTTAGATGAAATCATTAATAATAAAAACAACCAAATTATCATTTCTAAAAATTCGCAAAACAATTTACATGTTGAAAGAAGAAATTTTGAAAACCATAAGATTATCTTTCTTAAAATCCCCAAATCTAACCCAGATCTTATCCTGGAGTTTTTAAAAAATTATACTATCGAAGATAAAACTTTTCATATGTATTTTTTTGACGACACACAGTATATTGAGTTTAATGACGTATATAGGAAGTTCTTTAATGCAAATAAGACTAAATTAATTAAATGCACCAAGATAAATAGTAAAATCTGTAGTACAACAAGATACTCGTATCATGCAGATAAAATTCCAACATGAAGGTAAATGCAATCATCGCGGAATTAACGAAACTTATGAACAACTAAAAAGAAAATATTATTGGCCCTCAATGAAAATTGACATAACAAACTATATTAACAATTGTAAAATTTGTCAAACCGCGAAATACTCACGAAAAAAACCTTACGTACCATTAGTATTAACAGAACAAACAGAGAAACCTTTTCAAATTTTACATATTGACATATTCAAATTTGATAACCAAAATTTTCTTACCATAATTGACGCATTTTCTAAATTAGGACAAGCCATTCCAATACAAGGAAAAACTGCTATCGAAATCAGTGATTCCCTAATCAAGTACTTCTCTTATTACGGTACACCGACCAAAATAGTGATGGACAATGGTAAAGAATTCAAAAATGAAACAATCAAAGAACTTTTAAAACTTCATAAAATTGACATACATTTCACTACCCCCTTTCATCATGAATCGAACTCACCTGTAGAAAGATTTCACTCTACATTAATAGAACATTTACGAATTTTAAGAGAAACCAATAATTCAAACATTTTAACTTTAATGTGTTATGCAATAATAGGATATAATAATTCAATTCATTCAGCTACAAATTTTACACCTCTTGAATTAATATTAGGACACACGAATTCACGAGACCCGTCAGAATTATTAGAGACAACTCTTTATTCAGATTATATCGCAAACCATCGAGACAAAATCAAACACCTATATCAAAATCTATCAAACAAGTTACAAGATAACAAAGAAAAAGTGATTGAAAAACGGAATTATCAAGGCCCTGAACAATATCAATATAAAATAGGTCAAACTGTTTATAAAACTAACCCTCAAAGAAACAAAAGAGAAAACAAATTTAAAGGACCATTTGAATTATTAGAACTGTTGGAAAACAATAAAGTCAAAATAAAAAATAAAAATAATAAAAAAGAGGAAATTATTCATATTAAGGAACTAAAAATTCCTATTGTTTCAGATCAACACTCACCTTTGCAATAATTTTAAAATTGACTATATCAAGCACTGAATTTCACAATTCGATACGATAAAGCAATTTCTACTCTCTCTAATAATGAACAAAAAATCAAAACGTTATTAAAAGAACAAATCACACTTTTAGAAAATTCAATAAAACTCTTTAAAAAAAAAATACCACTTAAAATCTGGCTCATAACCAAATAATACTAGAATCACGAATTCTACAAATCGAAGCAGTTATAAAATCTGAAGAATTTACAAAATTAGAAACACATTATACCTTTTTAATTCACATTATACTTTTTCAAATTCATTCAGCTTACCAAATGACAAAAGATATTTTCGAAAAACTTAAAGTTGCTATAACATTTTCTAAATTAAATACATTTCATAATTCTATTGTAAAACCAAACGAACTATTAAACGAATTAAAATTAATCAATAATCAAATAAATCAAAACAAACTCCCTTTTGAACCAGATATTAAAAATCTTATACTTTTCGAACAAATAATAAAAATTAAAAGCTATAGTAGAGAAAATCAAATAATTTTCATTTTAGAAATACCATTAGTTGAAATTGAAAGCTATAATTATTACCGTTTATATCCACTTCCCACTCCTACAAAAAATAATGAATACAAATTAATCTTTCCTCAATCAAAATACTTAATCCTAAATGAGCAAAACTACATATTTTCTAACCAAAAATGTAAAGAAGTTCAACCGAAACAATTTATTTGCGAAGAAGACACTCCTATTGGAATAACCAAGGAATCGCCGTGCGAAGTACAACTTTTGACATACTCACACAAAATTAACAATTGTCAACAAGTTATTGTAAATTCAGGTACCATTAAAATTCAAGGTATAGAAGAAAACAAATGGATATTAGTAATCCCCGAAGACACCGTTGCGGTTCGAAAGTGCAATACAGATACAACGAAAATTCCTCTTAAAGGAACTTATGTGTTACAGCTAACCAGTGAATGCAAAGTGAAAATACAAAACTACAAATTTGAAACCAACAAAAATTCGAGCATCAACTTCGAAGTCATGAAGCTACCTAAAATAGTAATGAACAGTTATCTAAACGAAAGTGATAAGAAAAGTGTTAATAAAAAGTTAAAATTAAATTTGATTGATCTAAACGAGTTCAATAACATTCAAAACGTATTGGAAACCCAATCCAAAAATCTAGAACAGCTTTCGGAACATCAAGACATCTTTCAGAAACCCAACATTTGGACAATACTTATTTTTGTTTTAATCATTCTTATATTTTGTATTGCAGTTGTATTATTTATCATTAGGAAAAGACGCAATCGACCATCGACTACCCAAAAGGAAGAAGATATAATTTTATAGGCTTAGAAATTGTGTAACCTTTATATATATGTATTTACATTTTAAAATTTTTATATTTAATCAATTTATTTTATTATCCAAAAGATTCATTAACCTGTTTTAGGATAATTCATCTCTTAAGATGGGAGAAGTTATATTTAATAACCTGCGTGTTAATGAACTTTGAAGGATTTACTTAAAGCAACTTGCATTTTATAATATTATATATTATCGCTAGAATTAAGTCAGCACTTTTGTATAATATAAGTCACCACAATAATGTAGTCTGTTTAGTTAATATTATAGAGCTCAATCTTGTAAGCTTGTGTAATAACTCCGTGTTCTGAAATAATAAAATCTTTTTTTAAGTAATATTATTGATTGCCAAATAAAATTTGCGTCGGTCATAGCTCTACCATCCATAAGCCTTCCTTCAAATTTTCGTTCAATTCTGTCCATTAATAGCTGACAATTTTTGTCTTAAATATTTACCGCACTGTTTACGTCCCCTTAAATATTCGATATCAAAATTCAAAATCAACCACATGGTAATCCTATAAAGTTAGATTAATTATAATCTTTTTGACATGACAGAGGTTTTGACATTTTAAATCATAAGAAAAATCATAAGCAATCTTGCGTAGTGTGAACATAAAAACTATTGATCACGTGATTTAAGCGTTTAGCTATGATTTAGTTAAAAATTTAATTAAATGAATAACTAATAATAAAAAAAATTAATTAAATATTTAATATTTATTTATAAATATTAATACAAACTATTTCTTGTACTATGCGTAAAAAACTTTTTAAAAAAAGCGGTTTATTCAAAAATATCATATGAAAAATATATCATATGAAAAGACACCATCCAAAATCCCTTATTATTTTGCTATGACTTGACTTATTATTTAGCCATGGCTTCAATAATATCAAAAACCATATAGTCTGAACGTAAAAAAATTTATCACCTGAGAAGTCATGTGACAAGTCAAGTGAGAAATTACATAGTGTGAACCACCTTTAAGACATTACGAGAATGAAATAGTACCATAAAACGCGCCATTTTCAGCCAATTTTGAGAAAATCGAATTTGAATATTTCACCTATGTGCACGGATTAACGTAATAGAAGATAACACTTGCAACAAAAGTTTCGTGACGAAGAGGTAAAGTACCCGGTCTGATAAGCAAAGGTATTTGGTTTAAATCTAGATCACAACATTTTTTCTTGACATGATAACGTCTTCTAAATCGATATACCGACTGCACGCACGAAAAAACATGACTCATTGTCACGTTCCGCCTGAGTCATGCGTGCAGGCGAGAGCCCGGAACAAGCGTTAGAAAGGCACGATCGGCTTACCTCACACATTTCATAACAATGTGTCAAAAATGACAAGGCGGGCTTTTTAAAAGAAGCAATTCAAAAAATTTCATTTATTTGTCCAATTTCGTCATTTCAAATTAACAATTTATTGACTTTGATTTGATTTCAATTTATTTCTATAACTAATTGTTCGTGATTATATTTAAACAAATTAATTAAATTAATTTTGCAAAAACTGTAAATAATATTTGAAAATTAATGTTTTTTATCCACGACCACAAAATTAGGAAGGTTTAATACGTCCGTTTTCCGTGAATTAGGAGCCTTTTAATACACTAGCGGATTGGAATTCATAATACACTAGTGGATTAGTTTCAGCTTAAAATCAGTAGGTATTGGTCAAATTCAATCTGTCAAATCTGACGTTTCTGAAAACCAAAATTTTTTCTTGTGGTTTTGGCCATGATCATGGATAAAACGTTAAATCGATAGGCTCGAAAAAATGTGACTCGGCTGTGCCTTGATTGCCCATTTTTGCTCGTGGATTAGTGGCTCATTAATCCCCTTATATAATTAATAACTGAATCGCTAATTGCAGAAAGGGGACATGTCACATTTTGTACGAAATTAAAATTTTGATATTTTGTTGATCTACACGATGTACTGCAAAAATGTAACATCTTATATTATTCCCCTTGATACTGTGAGCTGATAAAGAATTCAGTTACTACATAAACGGGACTTGTTCAGGACATATCACATTTTTTTTGCAGTAAAATGAACATTTTTAGAAATGTGACATGTCCCCTTTCTGCAATTAGCCATTCAACTATTAACCAGAGTTTTAAAAATATTTATGTTTTAATGACAAGTTAACGCAGTGTAAAGGAATATATTATTATATCAAGCACGTTTTGGCGAGCTTTTCAAATGCACCAGTTTCATGAATTTGATTTATTTGCCCAATTTCATCCTTTTAAATTAACACTCTGTTTACGGACGATAATTTTACGTCATCATCATCATCATCATCATCGGGCTTCCCATTCCTTGCGGAATATAGCCGCATCGTTTGATGCTTACAAATCCGTTTTCTGGGGTGGATTAGTCCCCATAAGTTCTTCTCTTTTCTCTCTTATAGTTTTTCGTGTGTTTTCGCTTCTTCCATCACCTTCCTCCATAGGTATCTATTCTGAGATCTTTCTTTCCAGTCATATATCTCCATGTTCCTCAAATCATTTAGTACTTCGGTCTTCCATCTTATTCTCGGTCTTCCTCTTGGTCTATCACTATTCGGGTACCAGTCCATAAGGCGTGAAATCACTCTGCCTTCGTGAGCTCTCTGTACGTGTCCGAACCAGCCTATCCTCATCGCCTTAATGTGTTTTACTATATCTTCTCCGGCTAATTCGTTTTGTATTTCTCTATTAGTCCTTCTTCTGTATTGGTCTTCTTCGATTTTAACTAAGCCGAGTATTCTTCTCAGTATTCTTCGTTCAAAGATTTTTAATTTTTCCTCCTGTGTTTTTGTCAGGCACATTATTTCTGTTCCGTACTCTACAACCGGTCTTATCAAAGTTCTGTACATCTTCATTTTGGTATTTCTACTAATTAACCGACTCTTCAGAAGCCCTTGAATGGCATAATAAGCTCTATTCCCAGCCATTATTCTCTCTTTAATAACATCTTCTCTATGGTTTGTGTTGTTCATTTGTAGACCCAGATATTTAAATGTTCTAACTTCTTCAAATTTGTAACCTTCCAGTTGTTTTTCTGCTATCGGTTCGTTTTTGTTTCTATGACATTTCATGTATTTTGTTTTATCTTCATTTATGACAAGTCCAACCTTCTTAGCTTCATTTTCTAGTTTCTTAAAAGTTTCCTTTAAAGCGTTATGTGATCTAGCGACGATTACGACATCATCGGCGTAAGCTATTAGTTGTGTTTCCTTATTCATGATCTTTTCTCCGCAGTTCGTTCTTCTCACTATTCCTTCTAGTACAATATTGAATAGTGTTGCCGACAGTGAATCACCCTGTCGTACTCCTGATTTAATTATAAATTCTTTTGTTTTTCCTTTTCTTGTTATTATCTCTGCTGTAGTTTGTTTTAGTGTCATGTGTGTCAATCGTATCAATTTTTTTGGTATTCTCATATTTTCCATTTCTTTCAGTAGTTGATTTCTATTTATTCTATCGAACGCCTGTTTGAAATCTATGAAAAGCATTTCCAAGCGCATATCATACTCGTATGATTTTTCTAAGATCTGTGTCACTATAAACAGAGCATCTATCGTCGATCTTCCGGGTCTAAAACCCTGCTGGTAATCACCTATTAATATCTCGGTGTGTTCTTGCAGACGTGAATGTATCAATTTTGATAGTATTTTATATGTCACGTTTAGTAGGGATATGCCTCTGTAATTTTTACATTCCGTCGTACATCCCTTCTTGTGGATTGGTATCAATTTCTTGGCATTTCTTCCTTCCTCCATACATTCACTATCAACTCATATAATCTTTCGCATAGTAATTCATCCCCCATCTTTATGAGTTCACTATCTATATTGTCGGTTCCGGGAGTTTTGTTATTTTTCATTTTATTTACTGTTTTTTTGAATTCTTCATAGCTTGGTTCCTGAACCATTTCTTCTTCTATATTTTCCTCTTCTCTCCATTCATTGTTACAATATCTGATTTCTTCTGTGTCATCGTTAAGGAGTAATTGGAAATATTTCATCCATATATCTTTTATTTCTTCTTCGTTGTGTTTCATATTTCCTTCCTTATCCTTCATACCTCTTGGTTCTATTGCGTTCGTATGATTTTGTCCACGTATTTTTCTGTAAAATTCTCTGGGATTCTTGTGATTTTTTTCTATGTCTTCAATCTCTCTATCAATGCTATTCTTTTTCTTTCTTTTGCATGTTTTTACAGTAGCTCTTTTCATCTTCTTGTATTGTTCTTCATCTTCCATTGTTTTAGTTCTTAACCATTTTATTCTTGCTTCTCTCTTTGCCTGTACCATCTTTTCACATTCCAGATCATACCATTCGTTTAACTTTTTTCTTTCTTTTTGTCCCAGTACCATTTCCGCAGTCTTCCTTATACTTGTTTTTATGTGTTTCCACTCTTCGTCGTTACTCTCATTCTTCTCTTCTTGGACGATTACTTCACGTATAGTTTGAGCGTATTGCTGTTGTTTACTTTCATTTTTCAACCTTTCCACTGCAAATCTTTCAGTTGGGGGTGTTTTCTTGTTTATTTCCTTTCTATTAAATTTTCTTGTTTTTATTTCCATTACTACAAGGTTATGATCCGTGTCTACACTTGCACCTCTGTATGATCTTGTATCGCATACTTTGAAGGGTTTTCTTGCTGATACCAATATGTGGTCGATCTGGTTTCCCTTGTCGGAGCCAGGTTTTATCCAGGTTTCTTTGTGTGTTCTTCTGTGCTTATAATCAGTACTAACAATTCTCATGTTGCACACTGTTGCCAAACTGCACAGTCTTTCTCCATTGTTGTTTGTGGTTTCATGTAGCGTATGTTTGCCCGCTGTTTCTCAGATACTCCTCTTTTCCCACCTGTGATTACCTACGCAGCGGAAACAGTGTGCATGAGCAGAAGCGAGAAGATATAGTGAAGAGGATAAAGTCAAGTAGAGTAAGTTGGCTTGGCCACATTATGAGAATGAAGGAAGGTGCGATGGTGAGGAAGATTGCAGAGTGGAGACCTATGGAGGACCGTACAAGAGGAAGACCAAGCTTAAGATGGTATGACCAGGTTACGGAAGACTTAAACAAGATGAATGTTAGCGGCTGGAAAGAAAAAGTGAAGAACAGACAACAGTGGAGAAGGATCGTATTGGACTCAAGAACCAATAATAATTTGTAGAATGAAATGTATAGAAAAAGAGGACTAATCCACCTCAAAAAATGGATATGTAATGTCTCAGAGAGACAGTCAAATTCCTACAGGAATAAAAGACATATTATTATTATTATATAATAACATAATTATAATTAAATATAAACATAAATATAATAAACATTTTTAAATAACTACTTTGTAGTCGCGTAATTCTATTTTACCATTTAGGTTGACGTGAGCAAATTTTATTTCTGTTACTTCGAAGCTCTTCATGGAAGCTCCGTGGACGTCATCTAGAACCGTAATCAAGTTTTTAGTTCTCATACACCATACTTTCAATGATTCATATGAAACAACAAACACATGGTTACCGTTCGTGGTTATTGTTTTCACACGAAATTCCTCAGAATCTGCAAAAAATTTATTATTTGTGAATTTGGCTAAAAAAATTCTGTTTACTAATTTTAAGTAGGTATTTTCCGGAATTTAAGTCTAAGAACACTATTTTATGAGTATCTTGATTAAACTTTGTTTCTAAACAAAGAAGTAACGAGTTGTTTAGGAACTGTACGCCTGGTACCACGAACACCATATCCTTAAGGATATATAAACAAACTTTCTGCTCCAGACTCCAAACAGATACGATACATCTATATTCGCAACCGGTGTCGTTGTAAAAACTGACCAGGTGATCGTCTTTTATCTAAAAGAAAGAAAATATATTTAACCTTGTATTTTTTGTATCGCAAGGTTTCTAACCATTATTTTCCAAGTGGTGACCTTCTCTTGATGGTATTCGAAGGTAAACAAATTTTTGATATCGAAATTTAAAATTTTGATTTTTCCGTTGTATGTACCCATTGCAATGATACCATCACCGAAACATACACTTCTGATTTCATCATTAAAGCAAACGCATTGTGAATGAGAATCTGATCTTGTAACTGAATCTTCAAATTTGATAATGGAAACTCCAGTACGTACTTCTAAGACTGCGATTCTATAAAAAAATTAGAAATAAAAAGATTACTATATTGAAATTTAAAAGAAATTTACAAATCATTATGTACTTCAATGGAAGTCGCCAAGTTCCAACTGCTACGAATATTGAGCTCTAGGTAATATAAATCACTGTCTCCATTCAATTTTTGCCAACACAAATAATTCCCTTCCAAAATCAAGAACCACGATTTATATCTCACTGCCCAATCAAAATTGTTTGCAGATGACGATTTGTAAGAAAATTGTTCCTACAAATATTTAATTAAAGTAAAATTTTAATTTGTCGTTACACATACCAATCCTGTCGATGAGTCTATAATGGTTAATTTGTTACCGCCATTGCTCGCTATCAAAACTTCATCGTCAAAATGATGAAGTGTGTACAAAAACCCAAAGTTTGGGTTATAACAGCACTTTTAAAATTATCGTTCTTCCAATTCTCAGCCAAATTGTGATATATATAAATTCCCTAAATTAAAAAATTTTAGACACAAACTAAATGTGTAGATGATGGAAATTAATGAACATAAATGAAAAAATATAACCAACCATCCAGGGCGAAGAAAACTTGTTGATATATTCTTCGTAAAATATTGTTGCGCTTTTTTCAATTTTCTTAATGCCTTTTAATTCATTTTTTGAACCAATAGTAATTGTAGTCGATGAGGTAGTTCCATGTCTTGCAACATCTGATCGCATTATTAATTGTCTTTTCGCAATTCCACTTACAAATTTTCTGTGCGAGTTCTGAAGGTAAGTTCCCCAAAATATCCATTTTAACTGCAAAGGTTTTGTTTTCTATCGTTCTTGTTGAGAGATCTTCAAGCACTGTTTGTTTATAAAAGTTTTTGGACAATATAAGGTACGACGAATGGGAGGAGAAAATAATAATATGACTGATAAATCTTAATGAGGTCTTAATCTAAAGATAATAGTTTGTGACGGTGATCATTGTCCAAGCACAATCTTGCTAAACTTTGCTAAATTGAATGCCTAATGACCCTAGCCCTGGTTATATTGTTAAGGGTAGTTGTTGTTATAATTGAATAATAAATTATCTTCGAAGGGTCGTATTTGCCGAATAATTTTGTTTACCTGTTATTCTCATTCTTGCAAAAATATTACCGTCGTTTCAGAAATATAAAAAGAGGTACATTACAATAAATTACAAGCTCGGATTGGGTGTAGGGGTGTAGGTAAGATGTCGTTCTCATGTCAGAAACAAACAACTGAGCTCCTCTCTAGTACTAAATTTTCTTAATAAATTAATTAATTAATTTATTGTCAATATATGACGTTGCGTTTTGTTTGAATCTGCTCATTGAAAATGTAGATCGAAGGAACAAGATTTTAGTAAGTTTCCCTGTTGGTCAAAAATGCACTAGGCTTTCGAAAACACCATCATCAATCTGTCAAAACTTGAAGAAATGAAATTACTGAAAAATGAAAACCATTCTTTTGTTAAAGACGGTTTTCTAAGATTCACCGATCTAACGATGCCCAAAGCAGTGTCTACCAATCTGCGGTCCGCAATTAAAAGTGTCCCGCAAAAGAAATGTCTAATCTTATTGTTAACTATAGAATATTTCCAATTGCACAGTTTTGGTTTGCAGGAGCTTTAGACGAATTAAAATTTATGGAAGGGGTCTATTGTCAAGTGGATTTTTAACTAAAAGTCAGGAATTATGTTCAAAATCCATTCTTTCATAAGAGATTAGAAAAAACCTGACTTTCGTGTGATGTTATTTAAAATTTTTGTCTAATTTTACAAAATCTTGGTGTAGCACCAATTGCGCTAGCACGGCCCTATTAGCGTTCGTGGGTGTACTTTACGTAACGGCTAATTCTGAAAATTCGGTGGCTATGAGATGTTACCTCAGGGAGTGAGATTTGTTTGGCTTCTGCTTGTGTTTAGAATGGTTGACGATCCACCTAGAAGAATTGCGGCGCCAAAACTCAAAATAAAACAAATAGAACAGGAAAAGAGATTTATTTTTCGTATTATTAAATGAAATGGAAAGATAGTTACAAGATGGATAACTGGCACTGGTATTCGTAGACGTAACAATTTTATAATGATTGGAAAATTCCAATCCACACTCGTGTATCACTTCTGGATGGTGGTAGTATTGTTGCGGGCAGTGTGACAAAATTACGAGTAGCGATTAGCAAGGTGAACTGATAATCAGTTGCACAAAAAAAGAAATAACAAAAAAGTCTAAATGGAGACTAGTGAAGTAGCAACTCACAGTACCAACTTGTATAACAGTGCAATATGCACAAAATTAAAGCAACGCAGCTAATAAATGACAACAAATATGCTAAAATAGAATCTTGCAAGCCACTTACCCAGTTTACCTTAGAGGTGACAAATGGTTCTTTCGATACAGATCTGCCTCGATTCCTTGGTATTCAAATTGGTAACTGTTGGTAATCTACAAAATAAATAGCTGCAAAATAACCATTAAAGCACATTATTATCCACTGCGTGTATGTGAAGTGGCTGATACACAGTATTGGTACAGGAGCCAACCTCCACTAATATTATCTCCGACTTCACGGAAGCAATCGAGATGATATTTGCTACTGATTGAGTCACACTGATCGATATATAATACTGATACCAAGTCGATGTTATTCCATATACTAGATTGTCATCGGTAGGGATTCGCAGTGACGGGAACGAGCTCCAAAAGAATTAATATTGTCCAAAATTAGAATTTCAAAATTGCTCTCCAAAATGGCGTCCACAGCTGGATGTTATCTCTACCCCAATAATTCGAATATTCATCCAAACGATGATTCCAAAATAACGGGAACTAATCGGCGTAAAAAAATATCTCAATACCCTTAAGAATTCACAGGAAGGATTTCTTAATTGCAAATTTACGGGCTCTTGATATTCTACCGTGTTCAACTATTCGACTTTATGAATATATTCGAATTCTTATCTTATCACCAAGTGAAAAATGTGTTTAGTTAGGCGAAGTTCATACCTAACTTTAAATAAAGCCGAGTAAACATATTGAGCGGAGGACGTAATTGTAACATGCAAAATGCATGTTACATTGGTAAGTTTTGCAAATTAATTGGTAGTCGTAAACTATATTAAAATTATTACATTCTTTGACCATTGTCCATTGTTAAAATCACAAAATAATTTTGTCAAAGAAAAATGTTGTACAAGTAATCATTTTATGCGAAAACGTGAATTTGAATTTAATTTTAGCTTTGCTGGAGTTGGGAAATGCGACCCATAACGTCTTTCTAAACTTTACCCGCTGTATAGTCAGTGGCGACTCGTGAAGAATGTACTTGGAGGGGTACGCCTGCCAAATCGGGGGATTTGTGGAATACTCCGTACCCCCTCAACATAAAAGGGGTCCCGTGAAATTTTTGTGGGAAAATTAATTTAAAACTCTATTTTTATCACATGTATTCGACTCCGTTTGGTACAAATTCAACATATTTTTTGAAATCTATTTTGCTTATTTATCCCAGATATTTTACATCTTTAATTTTTCAGACTCGACTAATTATATAAACTATTGAAATTTCATCGAATTAATGTACATTTTCATAATATTTATAGATTATGATGTTTTTTGGATCAGTTTGAAGCTTTCTATTTTTCGAAACAATTAATTTTTTTGACTATAATTGAGTATAATTATATAATATGTAGGGGAATATCGTCAGGGTTGGCCACCCGTCTAACTTTTGCCCATAACTTCTGTGTAAGAAAGAATTTTGTTAATTTAAGCACATGATCAGAAAGATCTAGGAATAAAGCTACTTTGGAGGCAATCGCACATTGACTGGATAAAATAATAAACCAAATTCATTTTATTTTTATTCGATTGAGTGAAACTTTACAATATACATAATATCGCAGAGAACTGATTTACATGACACATAATTTCGAACCACCGTTTTGGCAAATAAAATAGCTTCTTGCCATTTTGGAACATTTCAAATGCACATTTTTCTTGCATTTAATGCATGCAATAGAGTTGTTGCGGTTCTGGTTACTAGATTACGAAAATTTTACACAAATATCTATTTAGAAACTTTTTGAATTAACAATAACTCAAGAACGGCGCTAGATATCGAAAAACTGAGTAAAAAATTCGCCCCCCTAGCCTCGTACACACCCCCCGTGAATTATCGGTAGGAAGGCATACGAAAAAATTTAGACCGATCGCGCGCAAAAAAAATTTACTCATACACGTCTAAATTTATATTTTAGATTAGATTTTCACAAAATACGAAAAAATTGTATAAACAAACCTCGTAAGAAAAGTAGTTTTACTAAACTCATATAGCTTTTAAGTTACTCGCTCGCTGTGCTCGCTCATACTTAAAAGCTATATTCGCTTAGTAAAACTTTACTTTTCTAAACTTGTTGTTTAATATACTATTTTGGTATTAATATTTAGTCTATTTTGCAAAATAGAAAATATTACATCACTTTGTTCAAATATCAAAGTAATCGTTTCGAGAACAAACAAATAAATTTATAATTTTGGTTTGTAAAATTTTGCAATTTAAAAATGGTTATAAATAAGTCGGAATATGTTGAAAAACTTGAACAACTTTTTTCTGATCGCAGTACGTATAACCTGGTCAAGATATGTCCTGTGGTTGCTATACAAAAGAGTGCTAACGAGATTTTTTCTGATTTAGTTAAAGTCGGTCGTATGAGTAAGTATCAATCTTGGTACTGGAAGAAAGAAATCGGTGTTCCGCCTAGAGCTTATGGTTTACCGAAGATTCGTAAAGTAGGTCAACCCCTCAGACCTATTGTTTCTGATCTTAATGGTTCTCTTCGTCCTCTTTCTAAATTTATTGCTTCGTATTTAAAGATTTTCCATAAAGACAATATTTACGATGTCAAGAACTCTATTCAACTCATGGATATACTTTCCAATTATTCCCTTCAGGAAGATGACATTTTGGTCTCTTTAGATGTGTCATCTCTATTCACCAATGTTCCCGTAAACTTGGTCATCGATCATAACAATAATCAGATTCCAGAGCTACGGGATAGTTTGGACATCCCTGATTGTATCTTAATGGGAGCTTTAAGACTTATCACGGCTAAAAACTATTTTGTAGCTAATGGAAACACTTATTTACAAAAGAGGGGGGTTCCTATGGGTGGAAGCATATCTGTTGATCTTGCCAACATCTGTATGAACATTCTTCTTGATAACCGTGTTGTATCTTTCAATCAGATATACAATAACAGCATAAGACTGATTAAAAAATATGTTGATGATCTTTTTCTCGTGATCAGTGGTGAATATGTTTCCTTTCATCTGGATCATTTTAATGACTTCCATGTGGATCTTTAATTCACTATAGAACTTGAAAAGAATAAATCCTTACCCTTCCTTGACTTACTCGTCATTAGGGATCCTAGTGGGGTACTAATTACTGATTGGTACCACAAAGATACGTATTCAGGAAGACTTTTAAATTACTTTTAAAGTCATCCTAAATACCAGATCCTTAATGTCGGACGTAATTTTATCCACAAAGTCCTTACTGTCTCACATCCCTCTTTCTAATCAAAAAACATCGAGAAAATATCCCACATCCTTTCCTGCAATAGTTTTCCCAAAACCGTCATTGATTCCCTTCTTAAGACTACCCTAACCCAGAAGAAGGTTAACAATAATAATAAAGAAAGTACATCAACGAGTTCTGATATTAAATTTTTTAGCATCACCTATGTCCGAGGACTTACGGAGCAATTAATTGCTATTTTAGAATCTACCCCAGGGATTAGATTAGGGTTGAGTTGTCCCAACAAAAACTGTAGGTTTTTTTCTAAAACCAAAGATCCAGTCTCTGGGGACCACCATAGTGGTCTTGTTTATAAAATTCCGTGTATAGAATGCAATGCTGTATATGTTGGTGAAACA
This sequence comes from Cantharis rustica, assembly GCA_911387805.1. NCBI lineage: Eukaryota > Metazoa > Arthropoda > Insecta > Coleoptera > Cantharidae > Cantharis > Cantharis rustica. Next base: position 33,613,496 of record OU426880.1, read on the forward strand.
GGCAGAAAGCTATGTGTCCGCATAGAAGAGGACACTAGGGATTTAGAGAACGCCCGTAACCTTGGTGTTGTGCTTAAAGAGGGAGGTGAAAAGTGTATTAAAAAACCTACGGCTCTTTGCAGACATATGGTTGAACAGAACCATAACATCGACTACGACAACACTGATATTTTGGACCGGGAGAGGATAGACAAGAAGAGGAAAATTAAGGAGTCGATTTATATTTACTCGCAGGGATCGTCAATGAATGATAAAAGGGATGTTGAATACTTTGACGGGAGCTACAAACGTATCCTTGATATGCTAAATTCGGCATAATAATTTTTTGGGTCTGAGAGGGAATACTAACCTAAGGCCGGTTCTGTGTTTTTGACTAACCTTTTCAATTGGCACGAGGATTTTTCAAATTTAAATATTTGGGTACATTGGTACCAACCTAGTTTTACACTATAACATAACCTGGGAAGGGGTTAAATTAGATTGAATTTTATTTTATTTCAATTTAACTACTCGTTTAGGTAGGTTGGATGTTTACTCTAAGTACTATATTGAATAAGAAATCTCCACGTGTTATTGCCGAGGTTTGCCAAAGAACGGCACCACGCTGGAAAATGGTGGCTTTCTAACCTCCATTTTTCTCCTCTTAGGTTAGTATTCCCTTTTTTAATAAGTTTTTCAATATTTTCTTTTACTTTCATTTTAAATTTTTCAGTTTTTAAAAATTTTTTCAAATTTTTTCAATTTTTTCATATTTTTATATATAATTATTATTTTTCCTCTTTATTCCCTCATTTTATTTTGTCATTGTTAATTATCCTTAGTTTTGCTTTTATATTTTTGTTTTTGTATAATTCTTCTCTTTAATTTTAACGTGATCTGTATTTTAATTTTATTTTGTTTTTGTATATTATAGCCTTGAAAATGGGACAGTAAAGATCCCGAAACGTCGGAAATCGTATTGTTTTATTTGACCGCATTTCTCAACAATTTTTTCCCAATATATAAAGTATGAGCTTACGTATAATTACCCGGTGCATCGATGGAGACTAATTTCAGCCTGTAGCAAACCTTTACAAAAAAAGTTTTAAAAAAGATCGGAAACTGTAGAATGATGTCATGCTTATTAAACGTTGCTAATATTTAATTACTATTAATTATTAATTAAAATAGTAGTTTTAAAAGTCGATTTAGTATTTTTCTGATAAGTGATTATGATTATAGTTTATGATTACAACTTTAGTCACATAGAAAACAGCTTATAATTTTTGGTAGCTTTACGTGATAGTGTTATAATACAACCCTGAAACATTTCTCGTATCTTTTATTATCTTATGTAATTAGTAATTATCTATTTTCTTTTATCTCAATCTTTGATTGATAAGCAGACCGTTGGACTTTATCAACATTTGATTACAACTTTCTTTTGTAATCTAAGAAGTCCAACACAAGAGATTCACTCTATGGTTAATTTTCAGTATTTTTCAGTTTTAGCATAATTTTCAGTTAGGAACAGCTCTTATATGGATATTCGCTATGAGAATGTCTTGTAGCGCCATCTGAATGAACTAAATCCGGAAATATTTTCATTGCATAAAACAATAATATACAAATTTTGAGATATAAACGGGATACTCGATTTTATATCAATCGCTATGAGATGAGAATGTCTTGTAACGTCACCTGTTGGTTCGATGGAGTAAACTAAATCTGGAAATATTTTCATTGTTATTGTCGTGTTTTAAAATTTTTATAAAAAACTGTTTTGTAAATTGTTTAGAGTTGTTTGTTTTGGTTTAAAATTTTGTATCATTTTATGTTTCTTTGCTACTGTTATCAAGTCTTGTACGTATATCTGGAAATCCTTTGCCAGCTAAAATTATGTCACCATATTCAAGCATGTTATTCAATTGTAATCTAGAATCACTTTTCCTTCTTCCAGTAACTTTTGATTTAACTTGATTAACTTTTGAATGCCGTACAATCAATTATTATGACTCTTGTATTATTGTGGTCAAGATAAAAACATTCTGGTACATATCCTTGTGCTGTATCCTTGTCTGGCCAAAATACTAGATTAATATAATCATTTAACTACGACGGAAATATTTCATACTGTCGATTTTTAATATCTTTAAAATATTTCACCTTTACGATCGGGATCAAGGTACCGATATTGAAATACTACCTAGTGATCTCAGTGAATGTAGAAAAATCATTTTCTAATTATAAAAATATATTAATTGATAGAAGAAGGTACAACCTTACTACTGAAAAAATAACACTATTTTTATAGTATTTATTTAAATTTGATGTTGCATATTTTCATGCATATTTCGACAATTTTAAGTTGCATATAATCCGGTCTCTAAATATAACCATAAAAATATAATCGTTCGAGTTTGACGTTTTGTGACAGCTGTCTCGTCGTTTCCAGATTTCATTCACAAAGCTGTCACCATGGGCGCTACGACCCGTATTCGTATCCCTCCTTTTCCGACTCACGTAGCGAATACCTGTCACTAGCATTTTTCGTACCATACAATAAAATTGTAGTCGATTGGTAACGACCTCAGCGGCAAAAATTAGCATTATATAATGATAAACTGTCTTTGTTACGATTTTGGTAATCCCTTCATGTAGATGGTTATCAAAGTAGGTAGAGAAATTCAAAGTATCGTAAAAACAGACAATTTTATTATTTACATGGAATTTTAAAGATTTCAAACCAAAGTTAAAACTAAAATAATTTTAAACTTCAACAAATCAACGCTTCAACTCGGATATCTCGGCACAATTTTTAATTTTTACGTATTTAATTTCATCTTGAATTTTAGTTTTTAAATCAAATCAAATTAATAGTATATTATAGATTATATAATAAATTAATTTTTTAACTTGTGAAATATAATTAAATAATCTTGAAATAAACAAGTTAATAAAACGTTTAATAATAATGTTTTTATTGAGCTTTCAACGTTTGGTACACGTCTTCGTCAGAATAATTTAATATAATGTTTACAAGTTTATATGGAAACCGATTGATAACGTATTGTCATTTGAGCAATCTATGATCCAAAATATGTGATTGTGCGATAAGTAACAGACTTAATAATTTTTGCGTTTTTAAAATCTGCATCATGTTCATCGACTAGTATATGTTTCGCAATGGCAGTAGAGTCCGGTTTATTACAGCGAACACTTGAGATATGACCACTCATTCTTTTGTGCAGCCATTGGTTCGTTTGTCCAATATATACTAGGTTACAATTCTTGCATTCAACTTTATAGATTAGATCAGATTTTTTCTCTGTAGGAACCGGATCTTTTAATTTTGTATACAGCTGTTTGATGTTATTGGTTGATTTAAATGTCAGTTTGATTTCGTGGTTGCTTAAAATGCTAAAAATAAAATGCCAAATCAACTTCACGAATATTCCTATTGATTTGGCAATCAAAGTAGTTGATGAAAAATGGGACGAAATCAAGAACCACACAAGTATCTCCAAAGAAAAATTTCTAAATGCGCTAAAACTATGCCTGGAAACTACATACTTCCAATATAATGATAAAAAAAAGGTCTTCACAACCGTGGTTTATATACGATTTTTTTCACTACTAGATTTATTGGCATCATTTTAAATGCTTGTTAATAAAAAAATTTTCAAATTTAAAATATTTATTTAAGATGGCAGTTTTGTTTATTTGACTTATTTCTTGAATTTGTAATAACTAAAGGACGGTGCTGGATATAAAAAACTGAGCAAAAATTCCCTGCCTCCCCTCACAACCAACCCCCTTTACTAAATTATCACTAGGAATACATATGCAAAAATTCAAATCGATCGCACGCAAAATAATTTACTCATAAAAATGAAATTAGTATTTTATACTTAAATTTTGTTTTGTTTTGTTGATTTGACAGTAGTTGTTGAGAAATTTAGTTTTTAAAAATTGTCGCTGAGTTTTTTCTGCTTTAAAAAATGGATAGTGAAACTTTAAGTTGTACGCCGCTCGAAATTCGAAATATGGCTAAACAAGTAGCAGAAAATCTACTACCTGAAAAATCAAAAGATCTTTATATGAAAGTGTATATTTCATTCAAAAGTTGGTGCAAGGATAAAAACGTCACTGGAATTTCTGAAAATGTATATACTTCTGGCATATTTCCAAGACTACGGAAAAAATAAAAAGGCTTCCACTTTATGGTCAATGTTCAATGTCAATTCGATGTCAAAATCAACTCTTTCGTTAAAAGAAAATACAGATATAACAAAATTTTTTAAATTAATTGCATTTTTAAAACGTCAAAATAAAAATTATCAAGCCAAGAAATCATTAGTTTTTACCCACGAAGAAATAACAAAATTTCTCACAGAGGCACCTGATGAATGTTATATTGCAACTACGGTAGGTTTTTTTTATTAATTACTCAATTGTATTTAAAATTTGAAAATGCTCAATAATTGTACTCGGGTCACAGCTTTCGCAGAACGTCAGCGGTGGTTATACACTCCAGCTCAAACAGCACGGATGCTGGAAATCATCTACTGTCGCCGAAGGTTACATAGAAGATTCGTTGGTGGTTAAAAAAAGTGTCACACTTATGGTTCAAAAACCGTGTCGGCAACTACATCCCATGTTCTCAACGATGTTGAAATACCTTCAATATCTACATCGTACGGTCCTACACACAGAACCACAGAACATATAACATAAGTAGGAGAAGGGAACCTCTCATGTTAATTCATCGCAACACGGCCCTCCTGCGGCCGTAGGGCACAACTAAAATTTTTGCGCGGCGTCTGAATAGCTCTTTATAATTTCATAATTTTATTACAAGATTTCAAATTTCAAATTCTTAAAAAATTTATTTATAAATTTTCTATAATAAACAGAGGTAATTATAAAAAATATGTAAATAAATTTCTTGAGAATTTAAAATAATTATCTGCTAAATCTGACAACAGAAGGTTGGTTATCAATAAAAGTTCAGTCAAATTAAAAATGTATATGATATAGTATATTAAACACAAGTTAATACAGAAATTTATAAAAAAAACAATATGTATGTACAACAAACAGCAAATAATTTGTAAAAAAACAGTAACAATATAATATACGAAAAACAATAATATTAAATAAATATTAAAACAAACAAGTTATATAAACATTTTATATATAAACGTTATATATTTTATTTTTGTAATGTTATTGTTTTCGGTTGGCAAACCTGCAGATATGTAAAGATACAGAAATTAATAAATACATAAAACGAGCTAAGTGTAATTAATGGCTAATTACGATCCCAGGACATAATAAAGTGGCGACGAGGAAAACTGAAAGTACCAGTAACCAGTGAAATAGTGATAAACGTGAAAGACAATTATTTAATAAACGATAAAAGCGACCTGTATTACTATATAGTGTCCATTACAAAATGGCGACGGAAAATCTAACGCCTCTAATCGCGGCTTTGACAGAGTTAGTTACTTCTTTACAAAATCAACTGACACAGGAAAAACCTAAAGAAAAAATCAAATTTAATTTAATATTTGAGCCATATGCGGAAACTGACGAAGACTTCGATAGTTATTGCCAAAGATTAGATAACTATTTTAAAATAAAAGGTTTGGATAAAACAGATGACGAATCGGAAGAAGCAAAAGTAATGGTACTAATAAATTGTCTCGGTATCAAGTATTACAAATTATTATCTAGTTTAACAGCACCAGATTTACCAGCTTCCAAAAGTTATGGGGAACTTATGTTATTGTTAAAAACCCACTTAGCACCAAAAAGAAATGCGCTGACGGAACAACATAAATTTCTATCAAGATTACAAGCCCCTGGTGAAACAATTTCTACTTATGTTGCTTCATTAAAAGAGCTCGTCAAAACGTGTGAATTTAAATCGAAGTGCAGAGCACCTGCATGCACGAAATCGGTGATAAATTTATTATTAAGAGCTCAATTCATTCGAGGTATCCAAGATACGGAAATTCGTGAACGTATCTTACAGCAAGCTGACATTGAATTTGAAAAGGCCCTAGAAATTGCACTAGCAATAGAAATGTCAAAAATTCAAAACCGCGATGTATACAAAAATACGCAAAATGCAATAAACAAAATCGATTCACATAACATTCAAAATAGAAGGAACGATAGTTATACGCATGGAAATAAATCGAATCTGAAGGAGTTGGGACTTGAAAAAAGTTGTCTACATTGTGGCCGTAATAATCATCCAACACACAAATGCTTAATCGTGAAGAATTTATATTGCTCCAGTTGCCGGAAGAAAGGACATTTGGCAAAAGTATGTATTACAACGTTAGTTGGCAACAAGCAAACAAATATTAAAAATATCGACGACTACGATACAGATAATGAAATAGATAAAACCCCAAATGGAGAATTTTCAATCAATCGAATAATTGACGTTTTCTCAGAATCTGCAAATTCAGTATATGAACCAAAAAAATTCGCGCAGGTAAAAATACAAAATAAATTATGCAATTTTGAGTGTGACACAGGAAGCCCGGTAACAATTATATCTAAACATGAACTTGATGCAATGAATTTAAATATCCCACTCCAGAAGACTAACGTCATTTTCCGGTCATACACTAAACACTTAATCAAACCCATCGGATATGCTCGAGTACCTGTATCGTACCAGGGAAACAAATTCATCGGGGATCTATATGTTATCGCCGAACCAGGAAATGCAATTATCGGGAGACGCTGGGTGCGAGCATTAAAAATAAATGTTCAAGAAATTGACTCCGTTTCAGTTCAATCATTAACAGATGAAATTTTCAGCCAATTCCAAAATGTGTTTCAGCCTAAAGTAGGAAAAATTCCTGACTACCAGTGTTCTCTGAAGCTAAACGAAAAGGCGCAACCAGTATTTTTAAAATCAAAACCAGTGCCCTACGCCCTCCAAGAAGAAGTTGAACGCGAATTAGATCGTTTAGAAAAAGATGGTATAATTGAACAGGTTGATCATTCGGAATGGGGAACACCATTGGTTATTATACCAAAAGCCAATGGAAAAGTTCGTTTATGTGCGGATTACAGAAGTACTGTTAATAATCAACTACAAGAAAATCGATATCCAATATCCAGAATCGAAGATATTTTTAACAAAATGCGAAGTGGTAAGTTCTTTTGCACTTTAGATGTTTTTAAAGCGTATTTACACGTTCCAGTTGACGAAGTTAGTTCAAAAATTCAAACGATTTCCACCCATCGAGGTACTTATTTGGCCAAACGTCTATTTTTTGGTATCAAAACTGCACCGAATGAATTTCAAAAAATTATAGATCAAGTATTACACGATTTGGAAGGTACCACAGCGTATTTCGACGATATCATTGTTCAGGGATCCTCCATAGAGGAATGCAAAAGTCGTCTAATAAAATTACTAAATCGACTCCAGAAGTATGATCTCCATCTCAATAAAGAGAAATGTAAATTTTTCGAAAAAAAAATTAAGTATCTCGGTCATGTTATCTCTGAAGAAGGATTGCAAAAGGACGAAGAAAAAATTATAGCCATAGTTAATGCACCAAGACCAAGAAACGTAGAAGAACTACAACAATTTTTAGGGTTGGTGATGTACTATTCTAAATTCTTACAAGATGCCTCAACGACGCTGTATTCTTTAAACCGACTATTAGGAAAAGGTGTCAAATTTCAATGGACACCAGAGTGCGAAATTGCTTTTGGAAAAATTAAAACAGAAATCGCCAGCGAACGAGTTCTTACACCATTTATACCTGAATTACCAGTAACATTAGCGACAGATGCCAGCCCATTTGGACTTTCCGGGGTGTTATCGCACATTTTTCCAGACGGCAGTGAGCGTTCAATTGCATTTGCTTCTCGTTCTTTAACTACAGCTGAACGTAACTACAGTCAATTAGATAAAGAAGCCACCGCAATCTATTGGTCTTTCACAAAATTTTTTCAATACATCTATGGAAGGAAATTTACATTGATCGTTGACAACAAACCCTTAAGCAGTATCTTTAATCCTACAAAGCAACTTCCAAATTTATCAGCAAGTCGAATGTTACGATACGCAAATTACTTATCTGGGTTTGATTATAATATTCAACACAGAAAATCTAGTGAGCATGCAAACGCGGATTATTTCTCCAGGAACCCCTTAAGATTAACTAAAAGCGAAGAGAAATTCATTGATGAAGAACACGTATTCAATATAAATACAATACAAGAAATCTCAACAGATACAATAACTTTTCACAAAATAATGGCTGAAACAGAAAATGATCCAGAATTACAACAACTAAAGAAAAATATATTGCAAGGAGGCATTCGAAATATCGAATTTTCAATACAAGATGGGGTCCTATTTCGTGGAAATCGAGTGGTGATTCCAACACTCAGAGAAATTTAGGACTTTAAAAACAAATGTAAATACTTTTAATTCAAAAATGTTCATTCATATATAATTTTCTGCAATTTTAAAAGAAACATTTTTAATTTTAAAGTGTGCTTTGTAAGATTAAGAGTGGCGTTTTATATTTCTCAATTTCAAAAGTGGCAATGTTAATTCAAACATTTAAAGTATAAATTGTAGATGAAATAGTTAATTCATGTGTGGGTTTTGTATAGGCATACATAAGTACATAGTATGTAGATAAGAAACCCGCCAAGAAAATTGTTTCATCTGCAGAATAGCTCATAATCCAAGCTTACGTGTAATAGTGAAGAAGTGATTAGTTAGTTTCGTGTGAAAGGTGCATAGGACTTTGTTGGTTGTGGTTATTTTGATTTAAAATCAATAAATTGTTAATGTTGGAAAAGGGTGCTATTGAAAATGCAATTCAACTGCTAAAAAATTTGGAAGAAAACGCCACCAATATAATATTTACCTTCATTTGTGACGAAGATGACGAAAAATTACTTAAACTTTTGCAGGAATTTGATTTGAAGAATTTGTATTATGATTTAAAAAGTAAGAAAACACCGTAAAATAATATCTTCAAGTATAGATTATTTATATGTATAGCACCTATGTACATAATTATTTTAAATTTCCAGCAATTGGTGTTACATATATCGATCATTAAGATACACTACGCGCACTTAAAACCCTCGCACTTGAACTTTTACCTGCTACCTGAAAAGTTTAATCTTTTACACCTAAGGAACATTGTTTATGGCCCTTTTGGTAATAGCTTAGGTTTTTAAGATAATTTTAGTTTGTATTTTAGTTTTGCTCAACAGGATTGCTGTAATAATACGCTCAAAAAGGGGTGCTATAAAATATTGAAGAATAGTGTTTGTTTAATAGTGTATTTATATCGTTGACCCTTCCTGTAACAAAAAATTTTGATTTTAAATTTTTATTTAATTTTTATTTATTTAATATTTATTTTTATTTTTATTTATCAGTTCATTTATGCATTTTTACAATATTTTTACCTGTTTCCTATGGTTTTCATTAATAACAATTTTTTTTAAATTATCACTTAAGTTTATTACCTGTACTAAAACCAGCATACAGGTAATTTTTAGATAATTAAGAGTGCACTTCAAAATTATCACAATGAAGGGGTTAACTGTATTATGTACAGACAGCCTGATGACTGTATGGCTATTTATTCTATTTTAATAGTTTAAAATATTCTATTTTAATAGCTTAAAATATCTTAAACCTAAAAAAATACAGGTGCGAGGGTTTTTAGTGCGCGTAGTGTACATAAAAAAGACGATATCGCCGAAGTAATAAGACAGTTTGGTTTGCGAATCGAGTTCAGAGAAAAACTTTTTGTTTGGAAAAGGAAAGATGTAAGTTGCTTATTTGTTTAAGTCATACATACAATATAAATTTACTTATGCAAATTACACATTTTAATTTTAAAAGTAAACATTTTTAATTTTAAGACGAACAAAGAAATCAACAGCAAGCACTTTTATTTTAATAATGGTTCAAAATTAATTATTGCCGATGTTCTTTGCAAAATGTTATCCACCAAAATAAATATCATACGTATACTATGTGAAATTTTATAATTTGTAATGTGTGTTATATAATTTTATAATTTATATTATTTTATGTATTAATATAATTTAATTTGTACCTAATTATAATTTGTAATTAAATAATTAATTATTCTTGTATTAATAAAATAAACCAAATTTGATTTAAACCTGCATTTTTCTATAAAATTCCTGACTGCAGTCCGAAATTATTCACTTTTGAATAAAAAGTTTTCCACTTTTGAGTGAACATTTTGCACTTTTAAAAGACAAAAATGTTCACTTTTGAGTTTACATGTTAACTTTAAATACTAAAATTATTCACTTTTAAGTCAACATCTTGCACTTTTAAAGTAAATAATCTTCACTTTTAAGTTAACATGTAAACTTTTAATACAAAAATTGTTCACTTTTGAGTCAATAGTTGCACTTTTGAATTGATTAAGCTTTATATTTGAGTCAATGTATTTCCATTTTAAATTAAAGGTGTTTACTATTTATTTCAACATGTAACATATTTAAATAAACCATAGGTTACTTTTATTTTAAGATGATTCGCTTTTAAATCTACAATGTTTTTATACAATTTTCATAGTAAAATTAAAAATGAAATTTTCAATTATAAGATTTTCATTCTAAGCTCCCTTTCATGTTTAAAAATTTTTGATTCAAGTACGTTTTCATTTATATTTAAAGTGTTATTCTCTGAGTGAAGAAATTTACAAACTGCTTTACTAAAGGAACTTCATTCTACTCACATAGGAATCGTAAAAATGAAAGCTTTAGCCCGAAGATATTGTTATTGGAAAAACATCGACACCGACATCGAAGATTTAGTTAAAAGTTGCATTGAATGCTGTAATGTAAAAAGAAACCCAACTAAAGCGCCGATACATAAATGGGAACCTCCCTGTGCAAATTGGCAAAGAGTCCACATGGATTATGCTGGTCCTTTCCTACAACATCATTTCTTAATAGTCGTAGATGCAAAATAAAAGTGGCCGAAAATTTACATGATGAAATCTGCACCTACAACAGCTACTACAATACGATACCTGCGACAAATTTTTAGTCATCACGGATTACCAGAAGAATTAGTAAGCGACAACGCAACGATTTTTAGATCTGGCGAGTTTTCACAATTTTGTAACAGGAATGGAATTTCTCAACGATTTATAGCACCAGGACATCCAGCGACGAATGGGCAAGCTGAAAGGTACTGCCAAACGTTAAAATCCAAATTAAAGTGTATGACAAATGAACCTGGAGACTTACACGAAAAACTACACGCATTTTTATTACGGTATCGTGTCACTCCATTATCATGCGGTCAATCGCCATCGGAATTATTATATGGTAGAATTTTGCGAACAAAATTGGATTTCATAAAGCCGCAAGTTAAACACAAAAACGATGCGATACAACCGATTTTCAAAAAATATTTTAAAAATGGTGATCGGGTACAATCACGAAATTATACGGCGTCAAATCTATGGAAATATGGTACCGTGGTTGAATGTTTGGGTCGGTTGCATTACTTGGTTGAATTAGACGACGGATACATAATCAAACGTCATTATGATCAATTAAGATGTCAAGTAGAAAAACAAAATTGTTCCAATTTCTTCTACGATATTCCAAATACAAGTTCAGACCTAATTAAGGAGGAACAGGTTAGGTCAAAACATCAGCCGGAAATTGAATTATCAACCCCTCCACAACAAGCATCGGGTAAATCCAGTGGAGAGCAGGGACAACAAACACATTCCAACGCAGAAGAGACATCGAATCAAAGTATAAATGACTCAAGATGCACGCAAACACTCAATAGCGAAGAGCAAGATTTTTCTATTCTTCGACGATCATCGAGAATCAAGAAACCAGTCCAGCGTTTAACTTACGAACAATAAAGCTTAAATGTTATTTCATTTTTTCAATTTTAGGAACTTATTTAATTTTTCGTTACAAACCAACAACTTCAAAGTTAAACCACGGAGAATTGTTATATATTTTATTTTTGTAATGTTATTGTTTTCGGTTGGCAAACCTGCAGATATGTAAAGATAAATTAATAAATACATAAAACGAGCTAAGTGTAATTAATGGCTAATTACGATCCCAGGACATAATAAACAACAAAATAAATTTTCACTTCACTTCACGTACACATCCTTCTCGTATGAAAACACGAATCAAAAATGAAAATATAACTGATATAACCCAACCTAAAAATAATAATATAGTGAAAAATAAAGGTAGATAACACTGAAAGTCACTAGAAATCACTAAGAAACTCACCAACCTTGATGGAAGCCTTGATGCCCCTTGGCGAGTATAACCGAAGAATTACGATGAGGCATCCGATGATCAGTGATCAACACTTTTTAATTAATATACCCACCACAAGTTCTTCGACCACCTCTACTTTGTTAAATTTGGCTTTATAAATAAATTGTCAATTATTCATATATTCAAAAATTTATAATTTCCGATAATAAATTTCAAACATAAAATTAGTTCTTTGTTATTTTTGTAACCTAAAAGATAGAATTTATAAATAAATATTATTTTAAGAGAAAAGTCTGCGGCCACTTAATTAATTGTTAGTTATTACTCCTATTAATTAATTTTTGATTTTTTGAAAAATAATTATATTGAAATAAATAAAATAGGTGTTTTATCTTAATTCTTATTATTATGGTAATAATTATAAATTGCTATAAATTGTTTGAACCAAATTTTAAAGGGAACATAAATTTTATGATCATCGTGGGCAGCTTAGCTTAAAATAACACTTCCGCAATAAATTAGAGTGGGCATTGTAAACCCATAAATTGTTTTATATTTTGGTGTGAATTTTATATTTTATGGTGTGAAACAATCAAAGATACGTTACAAACAGAAAGACAAAGTTTCTTATATATTTTACAATTTAAAAAAATAATTATAAAAAATTAAATACTAATATAAACATTAAATTTTATGGATACTTTTAAATTTCGGGTAAACATCCAGTTTCAATTTTTTGATTGACTGTTTCCATAAGATTAGCCCCACCTATGGCGTGTTTTTTTTGGGTTTAAATAGCACTCGATAATGGCAGACTGTGGCGAAACTACCAGGGTGCGGTGGGTGCCACGCACGCGGGCACTCGGTTCTGCTGTGATTACTCAATCTTTAAAAAAAATTTAATATAATACGGGTTTTTTATTTTTGTTTGTTTTTATCTTGTCACAAAAACAGGGTCCCGGCCCCTAACTTCGCACACGGGCCTTTCAACTGCTTGTTACGCCAGTGATGGCAGATCTAGGAAAACGCAAGCTTTTGAGACAATATATTACTCGAGTGCAAGCTTTTTTCCAAAGATGTTACAATTATTATAAATAAAGTGTTTAAATAAAATTATATTTTCATTTAAAATATAAAATATTGTTTCTTATTTGTAATTACTGAGTAGATCTAAAGGTAAATTAATGACGCCCGGCAACGCGCTGTACCGACAGCGCTCACCGCCCGTCATAAATAAATATTTTTTGCCTAATCTAATCCCGAGCAGTCAAAGTTTTTCGCGGATTTTGTTACTTAAATGTTCAATGCAAAATATCGAGAAAAAAAAATTTTGTTTTTTGAGGGGAAGTCATTTAAATTTTCATTTGTTAACTTAAAAGTTAATTAACAATATGACAATATATAAATAATTTGAACTCTTACATATTTCATTAAAATACAAGTATTGAACTATAAGTTCTGAAAGTTTCATTGAAATATCTCTAATAGTTTTTTAATTGTCGATTTTTTAAATAAAAGTTATAAAAATTTTCATTAACAAAAAAATTGTTGTTAAAATGAAAATTTTTAAAAACTGTTTTGGGGATTAATTGTTGATAGTGACTACTTCGTGAAAAAATACTAATATCAAAATTCGATGATCAAGTGGAAAATAGAGGGTCCACTTGACGTGATCTTGCTCATTTAGCATGTAGATGCATTTTAAGTACGAGTCTTTCGTATAAGCATCTATTGCAACTGGAAGCCATCGTTATCACATCAGAAATTTAGCATTGCTATGAAATTTTAAACGCAGGTGTTGATTTCAAAAGCTTTTGTTTAAATACCAATTATGTAAAAATATAATTAAGAATTTAAAACCCCACATAGTTTATTCAATACTTGTGTGGTTTTGTAAATTGTGATTTTTAATAAAATATTTTTTTCTTGTTACTAGCTGACTTTATGAGGAAACGCAGTCTCAAACACTCCGCTGACGGGCCGCCACTGCAAATACGTAAAGTGTGTAACTTTACTAAATTGTAAATATTTATATTTATTTTTGCGCCAGTAGCAACACATGCTATTTATAAAAGTTGGTCTATCCTCAGCCTTAAACCAATCGGAAATTAAAATTTCAAGTGACACTTTTTGTAGCAAAAACATGATTATAGTACTTTAGTGGCGTTGTCGCCGGCAGAAAAGTATTATTAATAAACCTTTCAAGTTTTAAGTAAAAATAGTATGTTTTATTTTGAGCAAATGTACTATGTTTTATGCCTCGTCTGTATTTGTCATCCCCCAATCAAAGAGTCAGATTCGTATTTTAATGGAAACATTATTTTATAAACTAAAAAGTTTTTAATAGAACAAGTTAATTAAACATTAATAACATTTAATATTGTTGAGCTTTCAGTGACGGTTATCGCTTTCGTCAAAATTTTTATTTTATAAATAACAAATTAACTTTGTTCTATTAAAAACTTTTTGATTTGTTAAATTTCACAAGTTAATAATTTATATTAAAGGGAACTATACACTCATAATACTGATGTCGTTCGAGGTGGTATAATCGTATTGTAATATTTCCCATTTTGAAGGTAAGTTTGAAAATACACTTTCAGAACTTTTTTTGTTAGCTTCGCTAATATTTTCAACACCTATTGTAGGACATGCAAATAAGACAAAGAGATGTATTACATTATTATTTAGATTTTAAAGTGTCGTCGATTCAAATTTTTCGATCAACATTGGATGACCTGAAGAATCGAATTATTACTATTAGCCCAGTCAAAATAGACATCAAAATAAGGTAAGCTTGCATAAATTACGATACAGCTGAAAATTGGTGGAGGTCTTCATTTCATTATTACAAATGAAATGTTAGAAGTCCCCATCGATCCCACATCTGCTAAAAAGGTTATTCAAGGTCAAAAATCGAAAATTTCGGTTTTTCGTCTTTTTCTTGCAAACGGCAAGTGTTATAGTAAAAACAGCTTACACAAAAGTTGTAGATTATTAAATTCTCTACAAAAATAGTCTCTATGCTTTTTTTCTACAAACCATCATTTTAGAGATATCGCAATTTCAAACATCGTCAATCTTGGTAAAATTTTAATTAGACAGTGCAAATATTAAATGATAATTGAAAGGATTGCAAATGATTATAATGAAATTAATAATTGTATATTTATAGAAATTTCAATCTGATTGATAATCTTCAAGTGTTACTTCTACTATAATGTCCTCGTCGCTTCCTTCTTCTTCTTCCCGTATCTGTATAGATTCTTCTAAGAGAAAAGACTCACGAGTCTCTTCGTCAATATCATAAAAATCTTCATCTGCTGTATTTCATAGACTAGAGCAAGATTGGCCTGAACAGTTAGTACACACCGGTGAACAAAGCAATCCAAAAATTTTTAATATCGCTGTTTTACACCTTTTGAATATCGCTGAGGTTGTGTGAGGTTGTGAATTGCATGTAAGACTAAAAGAACAGCCGATGAAGCATTACAAGCCGCATAAGAGTAAATATGAGTATTTTCGATGTTTAAATTGCGATATCTCTGAAATGATAATTCGTAGATAAAAAAAGCATAGAAACAATTTTTATAAAGAATTTAATCATCTACAACTTTTGTGTAAGCTATTTTTACTATAACACTCGCTGTTTGCGAGAAAAAGACGAAAAACCAAAATTTTCGACCTTTGACCTTGAATAACTTTTTTATCAGATATGGGATTGATGGGGACTTTTGACATTTCATTTGTAATAATGAAATGAAGACCTCCACCAATTTTCAGCTGTGTCGTAATTTATGCAAGCTGAAATGCTATTTTAACTGGGCTATATAACATTTTCAAATTAGATTTTAGTCGCTCCCAAAGATCCGTTGGGGGACGGACAACATCGCTATCTAACTCAAACTATGTTTGAAACTAGCTTAATCAATGGACGGAAAATAAAACGATCTTACCTAATGTACTTCTGGAAAACTTTTTTGTATACCATGTCAACTTTTTGGAGGAATGTCAAAATTAGCAAAGAAGACTTTGATGATTGCGAGTATTTAAAAACCCACGAGAATTCATCAGACCATAAGTCATGTACCTTAGTAATGTGAAGCATCTAATTACATTCTTCGACTTTAAAGGTTAGAAACGGCTTTTTTGTCATTTTTATAGGTAGATCTTTTATCTCGATTTAATATATCAAGTAAAAAATTGCAATCATCTGAGATCGACCTATCAACTATATCAGTATTAATTGTACGGATAATTATCAGAGTATATTCAAAGTATAAGAAGAGGATTTGCCAATTATGAAAATCGAGCGCTACCGAAAGCAAATGTAACTCAATATATGAAGATGAAAAGAACAGGAGAAAGATACAAAAAATCCAGTCAGATGAAACCCGAGAAGGAGAAGTACAGTTGATTGGCAGAGAAAATTTTAGAATCAATACTTACAATATGATAATTATTGACAGATTAAATTAATATCGTAATAGAAAAAAGAAAAACTGTGTATGATGAGCTCTAACCGTTGTTTGAATTTTTTATTAGTGCTGGCAAAGAAGACCTTGATGTGAAGACACTTACTGAACACAGTAGGAAATTGTGTAATTTGTATGATAAAGATCTACCAACAACGAAGGTTTTTGTGAACGAGTGTATAAATTTTTTCGGATTCTTGAAAGAATTGGAAGAATATCCAAAATCAATACTTAAATGTTGCCAAGTGCTGCATGACACCGAACGACAAGATATAACCCTTATGTTGATATCGCACTGAGACTTTTTTTGACAATCCCTGCATCCAACTGTTGAGCGGAAAGGTTGTTTTCCGTTTTGAAAAGAATAAAAAATTATGCACTTTATGCTGGCAAATTATGAAATTATGCCTTTGAGATGTAGCAATTCTGACTATCAAATCAGAGCTAACCAAAAGATTGGATTTTGATGATGTCATAAATTCGTTTTCAAAATCTAGTTCACGAAGAAAGTTCTTATAATCATTTACATTAGTATCTGTTACTATCAGAAGCAAGGAACGAAAGCGTGGTTTAAAAAGAAATTTTAGCATCGCATTCAATTAATAATTAGAGTATTTTTTAATTTGTAACATTTAAAATTGTAAAATATATAAAATAAAATTGTAAAAAATACAAGAAAATAAATAGGAAGAGTAGGGGGCGGCAAGTTGCCAGTAGCCCCCAGGGCGGCAAAAGTATAAATCCGCCATTGGTTCCAGACGATTAAACATTGTGTTTTTTTATGCAAAAAATATATATCCTATGAAAATTACAATGCAATCGGTCGAAGACATCTCACAAAACATGAAAGACGTTAGTAGGATGCGGAAAGAATCGCACTGGATTTTTATAATCTGTGAGGTGAGTTGTATCTTACAATTTTGTTAATGCGAATGAACTTTGAAATGTTATTTGTAATTTCTCATTGCAAATAACCTTCTTTAGAAGAAAATGTCGGCGGAGTTTTATAATTTGAAGGAAGGAATTTGGTTATGGAAATCTAAAATAAAAATAACAAAAAACTGAATTATATTTTTGTATAAAGGGAATACAAAAATTGTATACCGACTTAAAGGATTATAAATTTTAAGTACAGTAGAACCTCTATAAGTCGAACATCAAGGGAGACGCCAAAAATTTCGAGTTATAGAGTTTTCAACTTATGGAGGATTTCGACTTAGGCGGATTTTGATTCGACATAAAGAGTTTGAGGTTTATTCTTATAAATTTTGAGTTAGAGAGGTAAAATAAATAAAAATTCAACTTGCAGAGGTGACAAACATATTTTTATTTATTATAAATCAACATTATTTCAAATCATTTTAAAATAAAAAATATGGCATTAAAAAAAGTCAGTAATTTTTTTTTGCTTTAGATAATTTAGTTGTTCTCTATCTATAGCATTGTCTAATCTATAAAGAGCAGAAAATTCTTCTTCAGAGTTACTGGTCTGCTCTATAAAATTACGTAAGGTATTCAATGCGGTTCGCGCCTCTTTGATGGAAACCTATGGAGCGCATGTACTATTCACGTCTTCTATGTCATCTAAATCATTAGTATCGGTTTTCTGAGCTACTGAATCGATAATTTCGTCATCAGATCCCAGCAGTCATAACTCCATCATCGCACGAAACAAAGTCCTCAAAGGATATTCCTGATTCAGATACCACTGCGTTCCATTCTGCAGGAGGTGAAATAGAAATATCTTCGGTTTCAGCTACTACTGTTGACGACGATGAAAAACCACAGTGTACATAACAGTTATTTATTGTAGTCGCAGTAACATTTCGCCAAGCTTTATCAGCCATTCTCATGGCTTGCAATACATCTATAGTAGAATTCTTTTTTTCTTCCATATTATCCAACATGTTCCTGACAACTTCTTTTCGATACAATGACTTGAAGTTTTTAATGATACCTTGGTCCAT
This sequence comes from Cantharis rustica, assembly GCA_911387805.1. Lineage (NCBI taxonomy): Eukaryota > Metazoa > Arthropoda > Insecta > Coleoptera > Cantharidae > Cantharis > Cantharis rustica. Next base: position 33,632,241 of record OU426880.1, read on the forward strand.
AGCCTGTAATTTTGATGTGGTATTGGCAGGCAGGTAATGTATTTTAACAGCTTTCATTTGTGGAATATCATTATGAGCTGTACAATTATCAAGAAACAACAAGATTTTTCTTTTTTCTTTGGCCATTTTCTTATCAATGCTTATGAGCCAGTTTTTGAAAATTGCAGAAGTCATCCATGCTTTTGTATTCGCTTCATATTGCAGTGGTAGTGATTTACATCTTGAAAAACAACGAGGTTTTTTAGATTTGCCGATGACTAATGGTGAGAGTTTTTCTGTGCCCGACATGTTTGCTCCTAGCAGGATAGTCAAACGTTCCTTGCTATGCTTCCCACCATGGCATTTATCATTTTTAAAAGTTAGAGTCTTATCAGGAAGACATTTAAAAAACAGGCCTGTTTCGTCAGCATTGAAGATATTGTCAGGTTCGTAACCATGTAACAAATCTTGCAATTCACTTTTCCATTTGTTACAGGTTTCAATGTTGACACTTGCACTTTCCCCACAAACTTTTTTAAAAACAAGATCCTGTCTTTTGAATTTTTCTAACCATCCATTACTGGCTCTGAAATTAACGAGTCCCAATGATTTAGAGAATATTTGGGCTTTTTCTTGTAACAGTGGTCCACTAACACTGATATTTTGGCTGCGACACTGCTCAAACCATTTAAGTAAGCACTCCTCCAAGCCCGGATATTCTGCAATTCGTCGTCTTTTGCAAGACAAACTTTGACCGTTTTGTATTTTTCTCATGATGTCTGATTCATTTTTTATTATTGTTGAAAGAGTACTCATTGGCAGGCCAAATTGTTCAGCAACATCTTTCTTTTTTTGACACCTCTTCACAGCTTCGAGCACTTCTAATTTTTCAGCAAGACTCAAAGTTTTTAGTTTACGTTTCACAGCACTCATGTTAACTGTTGTACTAATTGATGTGTATTGCAGTAGAACCAAACTACATCTGACAGTATTTAAGTCGAAAACAAATGACTTGCTTAGCTAAATTTCAAAGGAAATCAAAATTGAACACCTGACACCAAGCAAGCAAACACGTGTTTACGTGAGTCATAAATTTATTATCGGATACTCCTAAAATGTTTTCTAAGAAACAATAGTGTACTCACATTGTCGGCAAGTTCTTAAAGTCGGTAACTTATTTTTGTTCGAACAATAGAGGTAATAAATTCCAAATGATCAAGTTGTAACGGTTGTAAAATAAAACGTTGCTATGTTCGAGATACAGAGGTCAAATTTAATTTTTCGAGTTATAGAGTGAAAATATGTACCAAAATGGCTTGGAGGGACTCGGTGATTATTTCGACTAACAGAGGGTCAAGATTTCAAGTAATGAAGGTTTTGGTGTTTGAAGGGAAGAGAACAAAACATTTTTTCGAGATTTGGAGGTTTTTGACTTATCGAGGTTCGACTTAACGAGGTTCTACTGTAGATATTTATTAAAGCATATTAAAAGCTATGAGACTCTTCTAATTCAAAAATTTTGTATATCTTCAATTTTTGTTCCAATTTTATTTTTAAATGTGGTTAATGTTACCTTGCATGTGGTATCGTAACCGCACGTGAACTCTCGCAGCTGTCCTCGTCAAACAAATTCTGTCGCAAAACAATTTCAATTTTACCAAAAATTCCAATCTATATTACTACACTAATTAAAGCAATTTTTCTTTTTTTTTATTATTAAATTCAGAATTACTTTTTACTTAAATCATCAAGATCAAAATTATATTATAGCGGAGAATAAAAACTTCCACCGCTAGCCTTGCTGGCACAACGCCGTCTCTTGGCTAACCTCGCTGATGCCATTTTCTCCACCTCGTTCATTACCAATACAATATTTACAAATAAAATTTTATGTACAGTATGTTTACAAATAAATAATTAACATTACAAACAAAACAAACTTTAAAATAACAAAAATAATGATTTTAACGTTTCAAAACACGACATTTTATTGTCATGTTACGAAATGATTTTAGCCGCCTCTATAGTATTTTCTAAATTTTTGAGTTTTTGGAGTTTTAATTTTGGAAGATAATATTTTTGTGAAGCTGGGTTTGGCAGAACGGAGAGAAGAATAGAGGCAATTTTGCCAAAACTTTGGATGAAGCGCAGGTCTGAATTTGGCTCCGATAGTTTGTGAATATAATTATTGTGAAATAAATTTGAACGCGTAATTTAATATTATTTTGAATATTGATTTGAATTGTTTTGAGAATATTTTGCTCAGATTTGACCGCAAAGAATTTTTTTTGATATTGTTAGTAGATTATTTTTATTGATTAAAATTGATTTATTTTTGGACGATCGTTTGTTTTTTTTGGAATGGACTTTATTTTTGGGGACTTGATAAAAATTTATATTTAGAAAAATTAATGAAATTAATTTGAGTTAGATATTGGAAAGTAAAATTACATTTGAAAGAGCCGAACGTGTGGCGTGGTTGACATCACCTCGCATTGATAAATTGAAATCGTAAGTTCTATCCTCGAGCAAAGCATAAAAAATTTTAAAGTTTGAAATACTAGTTTCCATTGTAAGTTTTAAAAATAAAATTTTGGTAATTATTATTTGTTTTGCGAACATTGAACTGACCACCCTGAGAAGAGATATTTGTTTCCGCATTGATGATCTACGCCGTTGAAAAGTAAAGAGCAGTAATATTGTTTTATTATTAATCACTGCAATATAAAATATATAAAATTTTATGCACAAGCTTTTAAAATTAAATAAAAACTTTTATTTGTTTTGCTAAAAATAATTAATAAATAATATTTTTTGTACACTAGGAGTGAGGAAATCTTCTAAAAGACTATCACTTTGGGTGATAGTGTCAGATTTTTACTGACTAAAACCCCACTCCATAGAAATGCCGAGATTTGCTAGATAGCACATTACTTCTGAGAATTTCTCTGCCAATACTAATAGGGGTACCTAGTGTGTTTACCCAACTTGTAGGTCCAAATTTTCCGCCCTTTCAGGTCTTTTCTTTTATTATGCAGATCCTTTTGTTGTTGTTTTTGCATGTTCTCGTCGGCTACTTTGGCCGTAATTATTTTCATGGAGAGGTCTTCTACCGCACTCCAGTTATCCTGAACCCAGCCCGATCAAGCTTAGCGCTTCAAATGAGGAACCATACCTCAATAAATTCCAACGCCCGCTGCCCACATCATTTGAAAGAGATAAACGGATTCCCCGTGGCACCTCCATATTGCCAAGAAGTTCATCATCATTATCCTGAATGAGGAGCATGACCTCTATTACATTTTCTGGTGTTAAAGATCATTCAAGCTGGGTTTCAGCGTCATATCGTTGGGTATTCCAATGTCGGCACACAAAGATGATATAGTGCGCTGTATCGTCCTCATCGCAGTAAGAGCAGCTGCTGAATTCCTCCCTCTTGAAGAGATGCAAGTATGTTCGGAAGCACCCGTCGCCGGTGATCCCCCCGTGGGTTCTACAATACCATTTGTCTATTCTGGGAATCAACCTATGCGCCCATCTTCCCTTTTTACTAGCGTCCCATCTAGCCTGCCATGCACGCACTGAAGCAGTGATAGTATATGGTGATTTATTGAATTTAGCTTTGCGCTTTATGGCAAGCAAGTCCGCAGGAATTATCGACGACAGCACAAGAAGAGTGTCAGTGGAGATCGTTCTATAGACTCTCGCCACTCCGAGAATCTTTTTTTTTTAATACGAATGAACCGTTCCTTGTAGGTGGCGTGCTTAACAACACCCATATTGGGGCTCCGTACAGAAAGATAGACTCCGCCACGGAAGCCAGGGCACGCTTTTTGAGCAATGTTTGGAAGGAGCCTGAAGATTGCTGTCGTCGCTCTAAGAGCCCTCACCGCCGATTGGCGAATATGCTCACCGAAAGACAAGCTACGGTCGATTTTGTTCTCCACCTGGATGTTGATAGGCGAGCGTTTTTTCTTTCCACAGACTAGGACCGCCTCTGTTTTTTTGGACACGATTATTAGACCCTTGTTTAATTGTTAGTTGGCCCGAGAACTAAATACTGCGGAACTCCGACACTCATACAAATTCTTGCGGACCCCCGGGCCTCATTAGCGGTAAAAATAATAATAATCTTTTATTTAAAGTCAGAATGCAATTTTACATTACTGAAGTTACACAGATTCCGATATAAAAATATTCTAAAAATGTTATAAAATTTTTTTATGTCGGTTGTTATGAAATTTTAAAATAGAATTGAATTAAATCGTACATTATCAGCATACTAGCAACTTTCTGCTATAATATATACCTGAGTTAGGTCTGCGTAATGAATATGTCTGGGTGGTTCCCCGGTTTGTGTACGAAAACTGCAAACTAACTGCATTTTCAGTGGGAGAAAACTATTAAAAAAAATGATTGATATTATAAACCGATTTTTGATTATAATAAACGATGTTTTTCGTGTGTAATCATATTCGTTCGGCCCGTTCTTCGCGAAAGTGATAATATTACCCGATAGATATCATTAACCGTGATTCCAATATTACTAAAATAGTATTTTATTGCTGACAATTAGCAATACTTCACAAATTTCTTGCCCGAATGTCACATTGAGTCATCATGTGTGAAAATTATTCAATATAATTTAAACAAAATTCAGAATGTTATTTTTGCTTTCATAAATGCAACTACTTCTTTATTAAATAATATCCATTGTATAATTTATTGATAGATTTTATACAAACAATTTCAAAAAATAGCATCCATTCCATAGAAATCACGTTAATTAAAATATTAATTCATTCAGTGATTATAACTCAGATTATTTTCTTATTTCTTTTTGCCGATGCTCTGGGTTCGTAATGGATAATAGATTGGTTCCGTTGCCTTCCCCATAGTGCACAAATGAAAATTAGACTTTGATCACAGCAGAGTAGCTGGTGCGACCAGAAATGGAACCAAGGTTCCTGCTTCTTGGAAGCAAAAATTATGTCAAGTGACAATCATTATCACGGAAGGCTCAGGTATCTTGAGTAACGCTAAATCTTAACGATATAGATAAACAGGTAGTTAAAGGATGTTCAAATACGGGAGTGCTGCCATTAAAAATCTCTCAAACATAGAGACAATGAGTGCAGAAGTCAAAAAATGCTTCAAAATGTACAGCATGTCTTCACACCAAATAGGTAGGTCCTTCGTTCGCTGGCCAGTTGTTGAAATTTAATTGTAAGTTTTACATTTAAAGGTTACAATACATTAATTCAACTGTTTAGATAAAATGATATTCAACCTTTATGAATTCTTGAATGTTTCTGGACGTCCCTTTTCCTGATGGTTTTATAACCGCAAATTTCACAGGAAAACAGCTTTTCGCCAGTGTGAATTTTAACATGCTTGTGCAAATCATTTTTCCTAGTAGTTTTGTAATCGCAGATGTGGCAACCGAACGGTTTTTCCCCCGTATGATTTGTTAAATGTTCTTGCAGACTACTTTTCCGTGCGGCTTTGTAACTGCAAATGTGACAGGTGAATGGTTTTTCGCCAGTGTGTATTCTCAAATGTTCTTGCAGATTACGTCTAATTGTGGTTTTATAGATGCAGATTTCACAGGAGTATGGTTTTTCCCCAGTGTGAATTTTAAAATGTTCTTGGAGGTTGCTTTTCTTGGCGCTTTGATAATCACATATTTCACAAAAAAACGGCTTTTCGCCGGTATGAACTCTCAAATGTGTGTAGAGGTGACTTTTTGTCGTACATTTATAATCGCAAAGTTCACATGCGTACGGTTTTTCGCCCGTGTGGCTCCTTAAATGCACTTGCAAGTCGCCTTTCCTCGCAGTTTTATGATCACAAAGTCGACATGCGTATGGTTTTTCCCCAGTATGAATTCTTATATGTGTATCTAAAAAACTTTGTTTTATGGTTCTATAATCACAAATTTCACATGCAAATCGTTTCTTAAGCGAATGAACTGGAAGATGCCTTTTCAAATCAGACTTCTGTTGGAATTCCGCATCACAGTCGTAACAATAAAATTTAGCAATCGCATGGTCGTCAACTGCACAGCTTGGTTCAGTTTGTAGAATCAAAGGTGTTTCAAACTTACAAAATTCAATTTCACTTAAACAAGCACTCGGCATTTCAAGCAGGCTTTCCTCGTCTTTAACGTCGACCGAATGATGTATATTGGAAGAATTGTCATCAGAATCTTCCATTTTAATCTTCCAGCTCGAGTAATCATTTCCTATAAGTTCAATCGATTATCAAAATTATGCCACATTACCGACATTCAAAAATAAAGACTAACTGAATAAATTTGGAATTTCACAATATGAAAATCAAATTAAATCTCACTAACCTGCTTCTTCGAAGAAATCAAAAATATGATCGCTGCTATCTTCTTCCATGTTTATGGTTATGCTTTCTCTGATTAAAAATTGACCTTTCTTCTCGTATATTTTAGGTCAATACAGCAAAACTTAAAATTTTGTGTATTTGAAACCCAAAAATCAATACTTAAGTGGGTGGTTCACATAGTACTCGTATACAGGGTAGGTTAACAGAAAGGGATGATTTTAGAGGTTTTTTCTTGCGTATGGCCCAGAAAAAGACAAAAGCAAAAAATAACACTGGTTCTCAAATATTAATTTCACAATAGATTACTTTTTATACGTTATAATGCACTTCTCATTGATCGACTATAAATGAACCAACCAATAAGAGATCTGCTAGTATATAATATAATGAAAACTCTGTGACAAAGTTTAATCCAACCATCAAACGAGTTTGCGTATTTTTAGAGATAGTGAAAGGCAAAACAATAATTATTAGAATGTGCCTACTTTATTACTAATAGTTAATAAAAAATTTCAAATAACAAAATACGTAAACGGCAAAACAAAACGTACAGACCTCACAGTAACATTTAAATCTTGTAAGACTGTTCACATAAAAAATTTGTTTCACTAGCCTCTGAAAATTAAAAAAAAAAGTTATTAAAAAATAAAATGTAGTCTGACAATTTGTACTTACTTAAAATAAAAAAATTAGCAACTTTTTAGGCGTAGAGGGAATTCAGTTGCCTTAGCTTAATCTTTTTTTCAAAGTCCTGTATATGCATGGAGGGGTAGTAGCTCGAATTCAAATAAGCAAATTTCGTGTTTGTCACTAGCGGTTTTGCAAGATTACAGTCGAAATTCACATATGACAGCAACTTTCCCGTTTTCTTGCACCACAATTTCATTTTTGAAGGATCGTTCCACTTTGCTGCGTAATAAGTAAAAATATAATGGTTGTTCATTATTATAGAACTTGCTGTGATATCGCCCTCTAAAACTAAATAAAATCATGTCAGTTTTATATGCACAAATTTTATTCTTTTCTTCTTTAGATGAATCGTTGAGTGGGGGTATTTCAACACTTTCACACTAACAATCTCAATCATAAAATAGAAAAATAACTTTAAAAATGAAATTTTTAAGTATTTATTGTGGTATATTTTAATAGTATGCAATGTAAAATAATCAAACTAAACAAATGTTAAAATAAAGAATTTTAACTGCTCAGTAAAGAATACATACTACTTTCATAGAAACATAATATTTAAAAAACATTAAAAAATGACAATAATTCACATTTAAAAGGTTAGAACTTAGAATATTTGATAAAACAAGAAGTTTGTTATTAACGAATTAATAAAACGAATAAACAGATTTAAAAAATCTGCTAAGAATTTCATTCGTATTTAAAATTCTCATCAGCTATATTAAAACAAATATGTTCATCAGAAAAATACAACAATAATTAGCTTTTCTATTTTTTTTTTTTTAAATATAACAAAGAAAAATATATAATGGTGCGATAAAAAGAAATACTAACAGAAAACTAGCAACAAACAGATTTTGTAATGATGAAATAGAACAAGAAAATAATAAATAAACAAGAAAAAAATAGAACAAGAATGCGAAAACATCACAGAAATTTTAAGGAGCGCAAAACAAGTAATAGGCTACACAGAAAATATAATACATAAAAAATGGTTTGATGATTAGTGTAGAAGACTGTGTGACGTAAAGAAAAAAGCAAGAATGAAATGGTTAACAACAAAAAAGCAAGCAGACTTGGAAAGCTATAGGAAAATCATAAAACAAGCTAATAAAACATATAGAAGTAAACAAAAAACAGTGGATAACAGAAATAATGAAAGAAATAGAAAAGAGTAACAAACAAAATAAAAATCGTCAATTCTATGAAAAGTTAAGGAGACAAAAACCAGGACATAAAATAAAGACAAGAGGAATGAGAAACAGAGAAGGAAGATGACGTGGAGAAAGTAAAACAAAACAGACTGAAAGGAACAATGTGATGGAATAAATGAAGAAAACCAGCAAGTGGATGAACCAACTTATGAGGAGGTGGTAGAGATAATAAATAAGCTCAAAAATGGAAAAACTTCAGGTAAAGATGGACTGAATACGGAATTATTCAAGTATGGGGGCGAGACGTTGCACAAGAGATTATATACAGTAATAAAACAAGTATGGCTAGAAGAAAGAATGTCCAAACAATGAAGAGAGAGCATAATCGTGCCCATAAAGAAGAGGGGAGATGTGGAGAAATGCGATAACTATAGAGGAATCGCTCTGATGTCAATGTAATAAACAAAAAATTAAAAGGTGTTACCAAAGAAATAATAGAAGAGTATCAATGCGGTTTTACAGAAGAAAGATCGACAGTGGATGCAATACATGTGTTGAAGCAAACAATAGAAAAGAGCTATTAACACAACATAAGCACATACATGATGTTTATCGACTTCAAACAGGCAGAAGAAACAATTCCAAACAAACTGATAAGAATGACAAAAATGACTCTAGAGGAAACCACGGCCTGCATAAAAACTTCCAACGGTTAAACCAATAACTTCATAGTGAATAGCGGGATGAGGCAGAGAGATCAAATGTCGTCAACATTGTACAACCTGATACTCGAAAGTTATCAAAGAACTCGAAATTAGAGAAACAATAATAAACAGCGAAGTGCAGGTGGTCGCATATGCAGATGACTTAGTAGTCATATCAAGAACCGAAAGAAAACTAGTTACAACATGCAAGAAAATAGAAGAAACTGCGAGACTTATGGAATTGTTGATTTACAAAGATAAGACCACATACATGAAGTGTCCAAAAGAAAATACAAAGAACGGATTAAAGATAGACAACCATATATACGAGGAGGTAAATGAATTTAATTATCTGGGAACACAAGTGAACAACAAAAACAAAAGACATCAGGAAATAAAGAGAAGAACACAGATAGGAAACAAAGCATATTAGGCCAATAAACAATTGCTGAGTGACAAGAACTTATCAAGAACAACTAAGTTAAAAATATATAAAGGAATAATAAGACCTGCACTTACATATGCGGCGAAAACTTTGTGTCTATCTAAAAAAGAAAAAGAAACATTGCGAGTTTTCGAAAGAAAAATATTAAGAAAGATATTGGTACCAAAAAAGATAAATGAATAAAAATATAGACCTATGATGAACTTTGAGTTGCTGCGAGGAATGGGAAATAAAGATATCGTGAGAGTAATAAAATCCATGAGAATGAAATGGATGGGGCACGTGATGCAAAACGACGAAAGGACAATTACAAGAAGAATCACAAAATGGAAACCAATGGAGGACCGTACGAGAGGAAGACCAAAAGCTCGATGGTGGGACCAAGTGACGGAAGACATAAGAACAATGAGGGTCGAAGACTGGAGAACAAAAGTAACAGATAAAAAGATAATATGGAAAAGAATAACAAATAAAGCAAAATCAGATTTTAGATTATGTAATGAAATGTAAAGTAAATGGGGACTAAGCCACCCCAATAAAACCGTTTTGTAAAAATCTCCGCAGAGATAGCAAAGATTCTGACAGGAATTAAATGCTGTATTACTATTATTATTTTCAATTTATTTTATATTATATTATTTAATATTTACGGAAAATATTAGTTTGTTTATCAAAATATCATTTTATTAGTTTTTATTTTTTACAGAATCGTTTTACCACGCCTGTTTCAATTGACCCCTTCTTCTGTTTTTAGAAGTTCCTATTTGAATTTGACATCAAATTTTTAAAATGATATAATTGAACATTCGAAAAGATATTAATTATTTAAACTTTTTTATTTTAAAATTCACCTGTCTTCCCTAATTTTGACTATGTCTCGTTTTGAGTAAAAATAAAAATGGTCACGTTAACTATACATCATTAGATTCAGCTTAAAATCTAGATTACAAATTCCAATGGTATACAAGACCCTCGGTGCTGACAGAGCGCAGTAAAACCCTGTTGACCGCTAATCAATAAAATCGCCATAGCTCCGTTATTTTTTAAACAATTTTAATAAATTATACGTCAGTTGATAGATAATTTTTTAATTCCTAACAAACTTATCTTTATAACTTTTTTTACATACGTGCATAGTTTTTGAGCAAAATTATAAAATATGAAAAATGAGTGAAATTTTAAAATCATAGTTTTTTTTTAAACGTATTTTAATATTAAAGACATTTTTCGAAATTTTATTGAATTCTTAATAATTTTGCTTTTAACACTGTTTCATACAATGCATAATTTCTTCCTTCAGAAAATGGTAAAATATGTCATCATAAGATCAAAAATATAAAAACCCCAAGATATTACCTTATTCTCTCTCAGAGTCCCTCGCCCTACGTAAGGGCATAGTGACCACTTCTTTTTCAGAAGGGTTCTCTTAGCAGAAACTTTGATGGCTTGCCATTACCTGGGAAGATGGTCAGAATAAAGTTTTTACTCTGCTCGTGATCAAACCGAAGATCTCGGTTTCGGTCAGGTAACAACTGAATTGCCTAAAATTTACATCTGCTTTTGCAAAAAATCGCTACCCCTAAAATTAATACCTGTACGGCTTAATATTCTTTGAAAATTAACCATGCACTTTTCATATAACCGTAACTACCTTATACCTTGTGTGACCCATCAAATGAAAGCTCTTAAAAAATACGATTCAATCAAATCAATAAATTAATTTAAATTCTTCCAGTTAGATTTTACTAATTAGCATATTATGTAAGTAATAAAAAAGATAGTAATTTCACATCTGCAATTGATCGAATCAAGATTAGCATGCAAATCAAGTTGAGTGGGTTTGAAAATGGGCTGCTGAAGAAAATGCATCCCACTTACATTGCCTGCCTACCTCAAAACCCAATTAAATTTTTCAGGGTTTTGAGACTGGCATAACGGAAAATAAAATCAAAGAGCAAGTTGTTATTAAAAAAACCTTACCTATGGCAAATTTACGAGTTCCACTAATAAAATCCCAAGCTTCTAGCCTGTCTTCCGCTACATTTAATGCAAGAAGGGTAGTAGAATTTGCAAAAACTGCATACTCATGAATATTGAATTGATCACTACAAACAATAACATTCAACTTTGTCTTTGTTTGTAAGCTCCAAACGCAAATATCATTTGTAGAAAAACTAATTAAATATTCACAACTTATCTAAAAAATGTCTCTATACATCTTTAATCAATAAATAATGCAGACCTACCATTATTCTATATATAATTATATCTGCACCGTAGATAAGCATTGTTGTTATTACCTTATTTGCCCAATTCATAATATTTATAACACCATTACGATTTCCGAAGGCAACTTGGCCTTCATGAAGGCATACACATTGGGTAAGATCTTCAATTTTAGTTTTGTACTCCACCTTTCCACTCAAAATGTCCACTATTTGACAGATACCACTATGAAATAAAACCGCAACTCTGAAATAAAAAAAAAATAAAATCCAACAAATTCAACAACTTCATGTTACTTACAAATTTTTGTCGATTATTACATCTTTTATCACACTCTCATCTATTAAAGTGATATGTAGTTTACATATTCCAGTATTGATACACCAAACGATTAACGATCTATCAGGCATGTTAGAATAAACTACAAAGTTTAATGTTTTTTTGATAATATCTGCATTATACCCATTTGCTCTTAGAGGAAAGACTTGAAGAAACTAAATTAAATCAAGACAGATTAAAATATTCCAGACATGAAATTTCTCACTCAATTTACCTTTTCGGTAGAATAATTATACACAAATATCCTCTTGGTATCGTTCGTCATGATAAGAATTTCGTCATCAAAGTAATGAACTAGTGGATCACCTCTTGGAAAATCAAAAATCGTTTCTTTGAATTCATAATCAAGCCAGTTTCGATGCAGAGCTTCGTTGTACACGTAAACTCTCTAAAAACAAAACTAAAAAACAAGATTACGTCACCGAAATAGTATACTACCTCCCAGTAATTTGCAGACATGTGTACGAACTTTTCATAAACTTTGCTACATGAGGTTTCCTTCATTTCCAGATAATTATCTATCTTGCATTTGTGCTTCCAAAAGTAATCGTCATTTACTAAGTCTTTCCATTTTCTACAAGTTCTCACAGCGTTACGTAAATCTGAAGGGTTCAGTCTAGCAAAAATTGTTTGCGCGAGTTCTAGAGGTAAATTTCCAACAATATCGAATCTAATACACTGTGTAACTTTTACCATTAATTTTCTTCTTTTCTGCAGGTTCCTTCCAGTTCGTTTCGTTTTGCGTTTAATGTTGTCTTTCGCGACAAGCGGTGGCATTTTAGTGGAAATTCTAAAAATTCGTACTAAAATGTTATCAAAAGTGAGGTTCGAATTTAAATCAACGATGAACGATAATTTAAAATGTAGCCAAATGTGTAATATGAAAGTCACTACAAGAAAAATTCGCGAAGTGAAATTTATTTAAGGGGCTACCTAGTGTGGCCGACCTTCAATCAGTGTGAACTTGGAAAATTAATTAAATTAATAAATTAATCAAACCAGGTGAATTCCTAAAACCAACTTTAAGTTACAAAACTATTCAAAATTACAAAACAGAATTTTCTTTTTACACTTTTTAACTCAAAATTAAAAATATTTGGATATAAATAAATTAAATGAGTGTATTAACCACCGTAGTTTTGAACCGTACAAGTCTGTAAATACAAGAAGGTTTCATTTGTTAATTTTGTAATTTGTTTAGTTCGTAATTTTAATTTATTTTATTTTAAAACATTTAAATAGTCATTTAAACCTTACAGTACTCGTATATGATGTGTAACATCTGTGCATCTCACCTTGGTAGTAAGCAACATTATTCTTTATCCTTCGGCCTCGATCGTCAACTTTCGCCTTGAATGGAAAAATGTTAGTTTTCCTAACTTGTATCGAAAATATCTATTTCAATCCCGATTTTGTGGAATTATCACCTAACTCTTTTCGCATACGAATAACACGCGCTTTTGAGGCTCGCAATTTCTTTTTCATCGCAATTACTCGGAGTTTTGTCTTTACTAAAGATTTAGGACGATCAATATCACTCTCACATGGCATGGAAAGAATATGTTCATCGATAACTGATCCAGAGGTATCGCTGGAATCGCTATAAAAATTTGCAGCTCTTTTTAATCCAGATTGTTGAGTGTACCAGATGAGGAAGGAAAACACTTAGTACCTATGTTTTTCGGAGGTCGGTATTTGTTGTGTGACCGTAAGTTTCTCAACGCTATTCCTTTTCTTTTGGTACAAGTACGGCAAAGGTAAAGCATCCTTTCTTAATAATTTTCTTTTAGCATTTACTATTATATCAGTGTCGATAAAATGCACTTCGCACAATCGTTTATTTTTTTAATTGTTGTGGTTCCGAATAATATGCCTTAAGGGGTAAAACCATAGTAAATTTTTCAGAAAATCAAATTTTTTTTTATTGGCTTAAAAGATACTTTGAACCTTCTAGAAGGTTCTGAAAAAAATTTGTTTAGTAAAATTTCTAGCTTCTACCCCAAGCGTGTCGGATTGTTGCGTAAGAACTATCTGCTACAAATTTATCCCTACTGGAAAGATTGACCCCAATGGGATACTTTTTGTTTTTTTTTTTTGTGTAGTGTCAGTATATGTGCAGAAAAATATAATTTTTATGTTTTAAACCTACATTTACACTTTGTTAAACGGAGTTTTGATTTCGTCGCAAATATACAATATTTGTGTGTGGTGCTGGTTTTTAACAGTGGATTTGTAATTTCAAAGTGTTTTTAAGTTACAATGAGTGACTCAAAGGTATACCGAGGCAAGAAAGAAAAGAAATCATATAGTTTTTGTCTAGAAGCCGATGCTAAGCGGAACAAGCCCGCCGAGCAGTCTTTGACAGATGCGGCAAAACACGCACGTTCTAGCATAAAAACCTCGATAAAAGAGAACCAGGAAGAATATTTTAATGTGGAAGAGCACCTTTATGGTCCTGGGATACCAGATTAAAGGTAAACAATTTTAAACAGTCAAATTTTAAATTTTTTTTATGTCTATAACACATTTCAATATTAAACACGATTTTTCTCGAAACACAATTTAGGGTATTCACACTCCCTTGTATATTTCGTTGTATTTATACACTCTAGTAAATATACACAAGTTTACTAGGGTGTATATGGTTGCATAGCTATTTCCCATAAGAGCAAATACAGCTTGGGTGTTGTATTTCTAAATAGCCCTTGAACGTGTTTTTTCTACCGTTGTATTTGAAAACCAATATGGCGGACAACAGCTGATCAAGTGCAAAAGTATTTTCTACGTTTACAAATGCCATTTTACAGTACAATACAACTTTTCTTTTTATGATTTTCTAGGCATTTTAACGTGTAAATCACTACTATTTTAAACATGTGCCGAAAGTAAAGTTAACAAAACAATAATTGTAAGGTTATGTATCACATATATTACATCAAATACAATTATTAATATCATAGGTGTCATGATAGGTGTGTTCACAGCTATGGTATTTGGCCGTTGTAAATATACAACGATGGTAAATATACAAGGGAGTGTGAATACCCAAAATTTTACTAAACGGCACGCAGCATAACTCCAACAATTTTTGTTCTTTTTGTTCGAATTTTTGATAATATCTTTATAATAATATTTTGAAGAGAAATACGTACGGGATTTTCAATAAGTTGATTTATACATCATTTATTAACAAATGATTACCGATTTTTGTGTTGAAAATTGAAAGTTTTCATTCAAATACCCGTCAATCACACAAAAATCAATACTTTAAAAATGCCGTACGTATTTCTCTAGATATGAACATGTAGATTAAGTGATTTTTTTTGTTTTATTTTAGATTCAAATTTGGACAAGCTACACTGCGTGCCGCAGAGCGCTTCAAATTCAATAACCCTCACGAGAATGGCTCCAGTGTCGCCATTTCTTAATATTTCTAGATGATAATTTTTTGTTTAATACTTAAATATAGTCGAATTTTTTTTAACTCGCGTATATGACTGATCTCCAAATGTAGTAAGATTTAACGTATAACATTTGGTTATCTTTGTCATATTTAGAAAAAAGTAACTACTAGAAAAGAGACAAAAAAAAAAATACGTCGCCGTAACTTTGCAATGAAAATGAATTCAACGTACGTCGATTTTAATGATTTTAACTATCATCTCGTTTGATTTTTGACATATAATCTCGTCAAAGTCATACGCGAGTTTTAAAAAATCCGACTATATATACTGAATACCTACCTCGAATATTATTATTCTACTACCTTTCTTTCTATCAGTGGCGGCTCGTGAAAAATATTCTTGGGTGTTCTGCATTATAAAAATGGCAAGATATCAGAAAATGGCAATCTCAAAAAATAAATTTACATATTGCACATTTCTAAATATTAAACGTACAACACTTATCTAGAATGTATTACTTTATATGATTTTACATTTTTACAATAAATTGCAATCCTAACTAATTTTCGAAAAAATTTTATTAAGTACAGCTTATGAGAGAAGTTGTGTTAAAAATATTAGTAATATTTCATTTTATTTTTTCTTCATTTAATATTCATAAGCATTTATTTTATGTACTAGTAGGTATAAAATACTATCTTCGATATTCATAATTTCAATTAAAGTTCATAACGCAAGATGTGTTTAAAATAAAATCGTATATGTTCGTAAAACCAGAGCTGAAATATGAGCAGAACGGTTGTACATTTGGTGGGTTGTTCCTATATCTTGTAATCTGCGAGTTTAATAATAAACATTATTATTGTAGAAAAAACCTACATAATTTTAATTTTATTGATATTAATAATTAAACGTAATTTCATTTTGAATTTCTAATATAGGATCTGCCAAAAAATAATTTTACTTCTATTTTGATAATAGTATTTATAAGAAACTTGGTAAAATTAAAATTTGTACTAAATTTTCAAATTACACTATATTACGAGTATTAAACTATTGCATTTTATTGTTTAACCATGTTGTTGAACAATTAATGAACAAAAATTAACTTACTAGTTGTTTTCATAAGTCAAATTTTAAATTATATTACAAAAATACGGCATGTAATTCTGCATAAGATGCAGCTCAATTTGTAGTGTATACCGTGGTGTTAGGATTGTCCTAACACCACGATGTATACTGGTATGGATACGATTCCACCCGATAGCTCGCGTCATTTCATATGTTCAGAATCATTTCCAGCACATCGAAGTTAAACAGTGATTTCGAAAGCGTAACGGACTTGTATTAATTATTACAGTACTTATTTGACTGACTGATAAAAGTACTTATAACTCAAGGCAATATAAGAAGCGCGCTTTGAAACCAAAATTGATTAGTCTTCAATTATTGAAATAATTTGAAATGTGGTGGTTATACTAATAAGTAATAATTAATTTGGTACACTTTATTCTGATATTTGGCGGTTCTGCAGCTCTGCAGTTCCTATGGTAGAACCGCCCCTGCTTTCTATGCAAAAAAATTGTCAGAAAAACGCTATTTTTACAGCTGTTACAGTGGTTTTACCCCTTAATATTACCACTGCGTTTTATCCACTCAGCCAGTGTTTCCTTATTGTTTACAAGAAATTTGAAAAAGGAAACGTCAGTTTTTATAGACACATTATCACAATTTTTATAAAAACATGAATGCCCACGGAAAGACGTTTGAATAAAATTTTATAATTCATAAAATTCGTTAATAATAATACTAATAAAATTGTTATGAGTTTTACGTTCAATTGCGGCTAGTCTTAGGCTGGGCCAGTCTTTTATAGTAATAATTACAAATAATAAACAACAACATATCACTAAATCAGCGTAATAAAATTTATTTAATACAGTTAAAATAGAGCAGGTGGAACAATGATATCTAAGTAGTTTAATAAGAATTTCAATGACCGATGAAATAAGTCCTAAATAAGCACTAAAATAAAATAATAAGCCATAGTATGGTGAAAACGTTTGCGAAAATATACATCTGTGTATTTTATAGTTTTAAAAATTATGATATGAACAATATCGAGTTATACCACCTTAACCACTTATCCATTGATTAAAATAATAAGCATGAGTAATGGTCGATTTATACTCAACATTTAACATTTATCATTTAACACTTAACATTTATCATTTACATTTAACATTTAAGGGTCCCGATACATACTGAGCCCATTTAACATTTAGCACGTGCTGACAGTTTTTCGATATTTGACATCAGTAAATCTTGGTGAAATTTTTATTTGTGTAAATATCAGTTTGTTTTATGTAATGAGAAAAGTAGAAGATATTGCTGTGGTAACGAATTACTACTATTAATACTAAAAAATACACGTAAAATACACGATAAATTTTCGCGCGCAGTTAGACTTGCGCAGTGTAACTAAATTTCTTAAATGTAAAATGATAGATGAGAGTTGGTTATCTCTTAAATGATAAGTGATAAATGTTAAATGTTAAATTTTTTTTTTTTTTTTAATTCATACATTATCCCGAAATCTGCTCGTGAGCAATAATCGGTTGGTTTATACATTTAAGTTACTACATTAACAGATATCATCAGTGATTAGTATCTTACATTAAAGATCTAATATATCTCGTTGCCAATCATGAATGCAACCAACATATACAAAGGAATACAAACAACATGTTGCTATCTGTGACTTATGTTGAGTGGATTTAGTCTTTTCAGGCGTTTCACATTATCTTTATTAGTTAGTAGGTCCCCTGCCAGTGAGTTGGGATGTAGCACAAGCCGAGATAGGTACCTCTCACTCGCGCACTTAGCTTCTTGGCGCACTAAAGGAATATTTAGGTCGTGATGTAGGGATTTATTGGTTACAAACCATGGGGCGTTTGTAATTGTGCGTAGAGTTTTGGATTGGAATCGTTGAAGAATTTCCATGTTAGAAGCACTGGCGGTGCCCCACAGTTGTATTCCGTATGTCCATACTGGTTTAATAATAACCTTGTACACTGTCAGCTTGCTTTCCAGTGAAAGTTTTGATTTTCTGCCAATCAACCAATAGAGTTTTGATAATTTCAACCCAAGTTGTTTGCGCTTTGTAAAAATGTGTTTTTTCCAGTTGAGTCTGCGGTCCAGGTGCATACCAAGATATTTAGCATTGTCCGCGTGTGGAAGTTGTTCTCCATTTAGAGTGACACTAGGACATGTCTCTTTGCGAAGTGAAAAAGTGATGTGTTGGGATTTAGCTTCATTCGCTTTAATGCGCCATTTCTTGAACCATTCCTGGATTTGGTCGAGTGCCTCTTGAAGTTTTTCTGAGGCGTAGGCCGGTATCTCACTAGTAGCAAGAATAGCAGTGTCATCCGCGAACGTGGCTGTTATTGTATTAGGAGTAGTAGGTATATCTGCAGTATAGATTAGATAAAGAAAAAAATGTTAAATGAGGAGTATAAATGCTTATACACAATTCCTATTGTTTATCTTCTTAAATGATAAATGTTAAATGTTAAGTGTTAAATGATAAATGTTAAATGTTGAGTATAAATCGACCATAACAGTTATATTCAGTGGCGGCTCGTGACATTTTCCAGTGGGAGGGCACAAAATTAAAAAAAAATATTTTTTAAAATATCCATTTATAATGAAAATCTGTATCCTTCTATCTTTATTGTTAGAAAAATGTTCAATTACTTTATCATCATAATCTGGTATTCCTCGAACAAAGTTTTTTCAATAAACAGCGCTGCCAGAGCATTTAATATGCATTTAATTTAATAGCTTTGAGAAATCAATTTATCGGGTGCAATATTTAATTTGGTTTGTAATTCTGTCACACTAGATAAAATTTTATTTTATTAAAAAAAATAGATAAAATTTGCGTTGTATAACTTAATGGTTTAAGACGGCTGTATGATTTTTGAAGAAATTTTACCGATTGTCACTATTTCCGTCAGCGCAATCAGTGGTAACTAATTGAATAATACAATAAATATGCATCTTTATCAAATAGCGTTCATGATGCGAGAGGGCACTATCATATATAGATTTTAATTCGCTTTCTTATTATGCAAATATATAAGGCTTATTTCTTAATATATAGAGATATTTAAAAAAAAATTTAATTTTTATAGTTTGTATATACATAGAAAGTCATTTGCAGGTTATTTGAATGTTAAATTAAAAAAATAAAAATTAAAATCGTTTTTTAAAAAGTTGTTAACGACTTTCTATGAAACTAGATTTTTTTTCGAATCATTTACTTTAAACGGCATTAAATTCCATGCATTAGTAAAAAAGCTACATGAATATTCGTTAAAAGTTAGGTGTACAACCCTCTTAATAAAAGACTAAAATCGTTCACAAATTTGTTCTTGTTTTTAAAGTTCCTTTAAATAATTTTGCTTCTTTTATATTATGTACGCTAAGAACGAAATCGAATTCAGCAGCAACATCGATTAAACCCAAATAAATACGATAATCGATAACATATAATATAATCGAATATCGATAATCCCTAACACATTATAAGCAATTTCTGTATTTATATGATTAAATAACTTCACCGCTAGTAACCCACGGAAATTTTTCCTTTTTAACAACTAACAATATAAACAAAATAGTTTATTAGTAATATGTATAATATTATATATTGCTCAAAATGTATATTAAATACTTGATATATTTTAAACGTAAAAACATAACACAACTTGTAAACTAAGCACAAAATATAAACATGTCATACACTACTGGTGTTATGAACTCAATTGTTAACCGATAAGGGTTTCTTAAAGTGTGACCCGTTTTCAACCTGTCGGTCGACTTGAAAAATGTATTTTTAGTATATAAAGCTTGACTGTCGCCTACTATCGTTAGCTAGCGTTTGGGTGGCGATTTGCGTGACCCTATTATAATGTTTGTTGGCATAAACTACAAAATAATATAATTTAAAATTTATTTTTTAAATAATTAATGCTTAATTAAAAATTAATTAGAAAATAAATAAAAATTAATTAAAAAATAAATAATTTTAAGCTAAGCCTTGTTTTTGGTTTTGGGATGGGAGGGCACGTGCCCTTGTACCCTTTAAGGCAAACCGCCACTGGTTATATTGTAAAAGCAAAATATTGCTGCTTGGGATCAAAGAAATTGATTTTAAGTAAAAGCAAAGTAAAAGTTAAATTTTAAACTCGAAGATAAGTTCAAAAATTAAGCACAAAAGTAGAAAATAAGTTTAAGTATAAGCAAATAAGCAAAAATCGCAAAAACCGAAAGAAGCATGAAAAACTTATAATACATTTTTTTATTTACATCTTCCAAAATTCAAATTTCTCAAGTTTAAAGAGCGGCTTTTAAAATTGAAAGTCGGCTGAGATCGTAAGTATCTCGGGATTACGTTTAATAAATAAGCATAGCATTTCTTATTTTAGTCAAATTAATAATAAATCAAACATACTTTCATAACACCAAACCAATAAACCTTTTATTGAAAAGAATTTTTAATTCATACCTACATTTTTAAATAATAAAAGTAGAAACGGTGTACATAATTTATTTATGCAGTATGTAACATTATACTATGTAGCCAGTGGCGGTCCGTGAGTATGTAATTTGGGGAGACTAAGTCTGAAGTATTAAAAAGTACTAATACAGTAGATACTTATTAACTATGTATCTAAATAATGTACATAATAATTCTTGAGTTTAAAACTTAAGTTACACTCTATTAAATAATTTTGTATCGTATTAGATGTTCCTTTAAATATTATTGATAACAAAAAATGTTCTTTAAGTAACTTCTCTTCTTGTACAAGTAGTTCTAGTAATTCAAGATAATTCTCTTTATTTAAAAATTTGTTATTTTTTAGATGTCCACGAAAAGCAATTTCTTGCTTACCCAAAAAGCAAACAACATGAATTAAACGTGTTAGTAAACGTCTATTTATACCGAATTTTTTACTATGTTTTAGGGCAGCAAGTCGTCGACTTTCTGATAGAACATGTTTAATTCTAACTTGACCCAAAACATGAAAATTTTCTTGATTTTTCAAGTGATTTTTTGAAATAGAGTGTTTTTCTGCCTTTCTTATAAAATTTTTTATTGTCAACAATCCATCAACACTCCATTCTTTTTCTTCGCCAAAAATTACGCAAGTAAAACAAAACATTTTATTTTGCTTATCGCAACCAGTAATCCACAAAAATTTGCTATACTAACCAAAGGCGGATTAAGGTACCTCTGCGCCCTTAGGCACACATGTATGGTGCGCCCCCCTTAATAGAAAATATAACCAGCTATTTTTTATTTTGTTATGGTATAAAATTTGATATTGGTGTAAAATTTTCGAATATCAAACAAACTTGCTTGATCGGTGAGCTCTGGTGTGAGGAAGCACTCGAGCTTACTTAGGGTCGCGGATTCAAAAAGTTTGTTTCTTCGATAATTTTAATTACTTTAATTACTTCTTCTCGGCAAATTATTACCAAGATTCAATTTTAAAAATATCCGTTCCAATTCAATTTAAAATGGTAACCATAAATTGTATGATACCGGTCCGCAGTCCGCCTTATCAAACTGCGTTGTCGTTCCTTTAATAAATTTTCATACAATATATAAAACATTATTTAATATAACTCCAAATTAATGATTTCCAAGAAATAATTGTTCAACCAATAAAAATAATAGCTCATCCAATAAAAATTTATTTTAATAATCAAAAAAAATTCAGAAAACTTACAAAATCAAAATCTTAGCTGCGGCCACTTTTGACCAAAAATACTCTCATAACAAAATTCGAATTAACAATATTCGTATAAAAAAATTCAATTGTAAAAACTATTCGCACAATAAAAACTCAAGATCGGCGAAGTAAAAATCTAGGCTTTCACCATTTTTGCTATTGTGGTAAAAAAACCTTACCCCAACTCAACTTTCTGCCAACCTTCTACATTTTAAAATTGTATCACCTAATTCAAATTTAGAATTCAGAAAATATTAACAGAGCATCGGGGGCGGTTAAATCGCTTCCTAACACGACAGTATATTCAAAAAATCTTGGTCGTAATTTAGCGACGCGCACATAGATTTCCGAAGATGTAAGTTTTAAAAATGTGTTAAAAATTGGAAATGTTTTGGCCAAGACTGTACGAGCTTTTTTTCTTTTCATAAGTTCTTAAATATAAGTATTAAACAATTCTTTGTCAGCAAAAGTAAAATTGTAATTTATAATATATTATTTACGATGTAGTATATTATTGCGACGCCAAGTGTATGATGTGGTAGACAAAATGACGGAAGATGTTTTGTAATCAGTACATAAAAACTGCTATAATCATTGTACATTTTGCTACATTTAATTTTTGAGAATGTCATGTATTTTGCTTGGTGTATTGCGCCTCTTTTTCGTGCGCCCCTAGGAACGAGCCTAGCTAGCCTAAACGGTAATCCGTCTCTGATACACTAACAACATTGAAATTTTCTTGTAAATTTACCTTCTTTAGATTCTAATGAAAGGCTGGGTGTTGGTCTATTAGTTTTTAATTTACACTTTTTTTATAAGATAACGTATTAAAATTATTTTTTAACAAAAAGTCTAATATATTGTTTTCACAATTTCAGGAGTAAAGTGGTCACTTTAGTCCTCTTTTTGCGGGAGTAAAGTATCACTTTTTCTCCCGCAAATGAAAGGCGGGAGTAAAGTAAATATAAAAGAATCGTTACCATTCAATCGTTTTTATTGGAAACAAAATTAACATTAACGTTTACATTAGCACAACTTACAATATTAAATAGACGATCCATTGATCTGGTGGAAGAAGAGGTTAAATTTAAAGTTTTATCTATCTGATTTGCATCACCGACAGTCCGATCAGTTCTACAAATTTCACCTCCAAAAATTTTAGTCGCAATCTCTTCTTTATTTTTGATCGAATTTTCCACGTACCCCTCAGCTACAGTCGAAGACTTCCATCCACCATGGCGCTTTAACACATCTATATGTACTCCCGTATCAGCGAGCAAAGACGCAGATGTACGTCGAAAACAGTGGCCTGTATACGATGATGGTTCAGGAAGCTTTAAATATGCAGCTATTTTTTGTGGCAGCTGCCCAAACGCGTTCTTTCCTACAGGTTGCGAAGTACATTTGTTATTTCTGAATTGCACAAAAAAACGCGAATGATTCGTATCCTCCTTCCGTAAATTCATATATTTTTTAAGTTATTTTAAAAAATCTACCGACTGGCCTTCAGAATTGTTGATCACAAATTTTCTATCGCTACTATTTTTTGTATTGCGGATGGTACACAGCATTGTCAAAGAATCTATTTCTTTGAGATCGCCAACATGCAAGTGAACCAATTCATCTCCTCTGCATGCCCCTGCTACGCCCAAGATAAGTGCAGCCTAAAATATAAAGTTGTATTAGTATTATAATAAAATGTTTATGCAAGAATTACTTACTTTGGCCATCAAAAATATTTCGTCTGGCGCTTCGCTCAAAAATTGTTCCACTTGCTTTGTAGTTAAAATGTTTGATTTTTTGGCCTTGTAACCCACATTTTTCCTCTTAAGGAATGCGGTTAACTTATAAAATTTTCCAATGTCTACATCTTTTTCAAAATTCAACATACACTTCAGCATGGAATACTGCGACCAAAGAGTAGAAGCCTTTAGCTCTTTCGCCTTTTCAAAAAAGTAAGCCAGCATAACATCTTCGGTGTAATGCTTAACATTATTTTGCGCACACCAAGTTATAAATTTATCATACTGTTTTTTATAAATTGTTTTTGATTTCGCAGGCAGCAATTCAACTTTCGCCATCGTCGCTGCCGCTTCAACATTCGGATTTTCCTCACTTTGTATCATTTTCACGTACGAACAAATTATAAACGATCACTTACATTAATTTGATTGAGTATTTTATATATCAAACTAATTTATGAAATATAGGCACCAATAAAGAATAATTATGTTAAACACAGCGTACGGTGTAATAATATGTCAAAAGGTAAATTGAAACAACGGAACATAAGAAATGATTCATAGGTATCGCTTCAAAAAAAAAAAAATTCCAAAAAGCAACCTCATATTTTACTAAATAATTTTGCGCGCAATACTGCGTGCGATTGGTCTGAAATTTTGCATATATATTTCTACAAAAAATCTCTGCAGGAGGTTAGTATAACTGGGGGGGGGGGGGATAATTTTTTAGTTAGTTTTTCGATATCTAGCGCCGTTTTCGAGTTATTGCAAATTCAAAATTTCAAATTTAGTAGTTATTGACATATGCAATTTATCATTTGCAGACAAATTGTGAAAAATAGTATATATACCTTGGGACTAAGGTGGCTTTTCATCCCGTGTGCGATTTTTGCACTCGGCTAAAGCTTCGTGCAAAAACCTTCACACGCGGGATGAAAAGCGGCACCTTAGTCCCATGATGTATAATATACTATTATTGCTGAAAATTATTTAAAAAGTATAAGGGAATAAATGCACAAACACGTAGAACTTGTAATAACAAATACTACGTAAATTATATTACATAAACTTCAAAGAGACTTGGTTCGTTGATAGATTTGCTGTATGCAATTTCCCCACTCCTACACGCTCCTACGTTATGTATTGATTGCATTTAGCATATAGATGCATTTTAAGTATGAGTCTTTCGTATAGCGTCTCTTGCAGGGCCATATTTAAGGGAGTGGTTTTAGAGGTTACAATCCCCCCCTCCCCGAAATTATTTATCAATTAATAAAGTACTAGAAGTTTAACTACAATCGTAAAAAAAATCAGAAAAAACAAAAACAATCTTTACAACTATAACAAAAACATTAAACTTGAAGTGTTTAAATAAAAATTGAAACTAAAGAAATATTTCTAATAAATTAAATCCGAAATTAAAAAATCGGAAATTCGTATTAATATCCACCGACTGGCGACACTGGATTGAATACACCTACTACTAAATTGCAAAAATATAAAAACTGACGATAAAGAATATAAAAAAGCGTGGAAAAGTCTGTGGCTACTTAATTGTTAGTTATACTCCTATTAATTAATTTTTGATTTTTTGAAAAATAATTATATTGAAATAAATGAAATAGGTATGTTATCTTAATTCTTACTATTATGGTAATAATTTTAAATTGCTATAAATAATAATAATAACTTTATTTGGTACAAAAAATACCACTATTTACATCACAAATGGTTTGAACCAAATTTTAAAGGGAACATAAATTTTATGACCATCATGGGCAGTATAGCTTAAAATAACACTTCCGCAATAAATTATAGTGGGCATTGTAAACCCATAAATTGTTTTATATTTTGGTGTGAATTTTATGTATAAATGTACATTTGCTTAAGATTGTGAAATTTAGTTCTTCGTTTTGACAACATTATTTTACCATCTCCATCGGTAAAATAAGAATTTACTTTGTGATTTTTATTCAAATTTTAAAACTAAAAAATTTTAATTAAAGATGGTTTTTTACAAGAGTGTTTAAAATTAAAATATGAATTAACACTTTAATGAAATAAAAACAATCATCTCACAAAATTTCAACTTTTTTGCGGTCAGTTTCGACCAAAATACTTTCAAAGAAAATTTTCCAATAACAATACTCAAAAATAAAATCTGAATTGCAAAAATACTTGCACAAAATTATACTCAAAAAATCAGCGTAGCAAAATCTAGGTCTCCGTCGTTTTCGCCATCTTGACAAAAAAATCTCTCTTTACTCACTTTTCTGCAAACATTACATTTCAAAAATTAATTTAACAAAATTTAAATTTAAAAAAATTTCCTTTGTATTTTAATAAATTAACTACTATTTATTTTTGAATTTTTTTAAAACCCTCACCGAAAATCTAGTCTAAAGACGGCCCTGGTCTCTTGCAACTGGCAGCCGATGTTATCAAATCGGCAATTTAGCATCGCTATGAAATTTTAAACGCAGGTGTTGATTTCAAAAGCTTTTGTTTAAATAACAATTATGTAAAAATATAATTAAGAAATTAAAACACCACATAATTTTTTCAATACGAATAGTGGTCTTGTAAATTGTGATTTTTAATAAAAGATTTTTTTCTTGTTACTGGTTGACTTTCTGCAGTCTCAAAGACCCCTTGACGGGCCGCCACTGCTATGTACTAAAATACATTTTTCAAGTTGACCGACAGGTTGAAAACGGGTGCCGGTGCTAAGAAACCCTTATCGGTTATCAGTTGAGTTCGTAACACTAGTAATGTATGACGTGCTTTTGTTTTATGCTTAGTTAGTTTACAAGTTGTGTTTTTACGTTTTTACTTTTAAAATGTGTGGAGTATTTAATATAAATTCTGTGCAGTACATTAATAGTACAAACAATTTAAAACACGAAGAAAAAATAGTTATTAAACAAAAAGGTAGACCAACTCCCGAGTTAGAAATATATTTTACCGCAACTACTTCCACGCGTAAATATAAAAGACAATTTAATAAAAACATTTATGATAAATATGAGTGGATATGTGGGTGCGACTTTACTAATAAACTATTTTGTTTTTATTGTTTGTTGTCAAAAACAGAAAAATCTCCGTGGGTTACTAGCGGTGTGGATGATTTAAAACATATTGCGGAGAGAGCAAAAAAACACGAAAGTTCTTTAAATCATATAAATGCCGAAATTACTTATAATGTGTTAGGGGTTATCGATATTCGTGAGCAATTAAGTAGTGCATATTTATTAAACAAACAAAAACACAATGAAAATGTAAACAAAAACAGACATATTTTGCGTCGGCTCATCATGTGCATCAAATTTTGTGGTACTTTTGAATTGGCATTGAGGGAATACGATGAAAAATGTACATCTGGTAACCGAGGTATTCATTTAGGTTTAATCGATTTTACTGCTGAATTAGATTCCGTTCTTGGCGTACATATAAAAGAAGCAAAACTATTTAAAGAAACTTCAAAAGCTATACAAAACGAACTGCTAGATGCAATGTTTGCAGTTTATAAAAATGAAGTTATCAAGGAAATCAACTCGGCTAATTTTTTAGCTATACAAGCGGACGAAACTACAGATTCTTCAAATCAACAACAGTTAGTTACAATATTTCGCTACGTGTATGAAGGACAAATTTGTGAACGATTCTGGTCTTTTATTAAACCATTAGGTTATACAGCACAAATTTTATCTAGTGTATTACTGACAGAATTACAAACCAAGTTAAATATTGCACCCGATAAATTAATTTCCCAAAGCTACGATGGCGCGGCAGTTATGAGTGGAAAAAATAATGGCGTTCAGTCTATAATCAGGCGCATATATCCAAATGCCTATTTCGTGCATTGTTACGCACATCATTTCAATTTAATTATGGAACGAGCAGCACAATGCAATAAAAAAGTTAGAGTATTTTTTGCTAATTTACAAGCTTTTTCTTCATTTTTTTCTCGATCCCCCAAAAGAACAGCTTTTCTTAATGAAATTGTGAAAAGAAGATTACCTCGAGCCGTTCCTACTCGCTGGAATTTTAAAAGTAGAACGGTTAATACTTTATCCGAATATAAAGATTCTTTTAAAGAATGCTTGGAAAAGATTGTGGACAGTGATGACGTGGATTTTAAAACAATAAATGAAGCACATGGTCTTTTAAACAGCTTAAATAGTCAGGAGTTTCTTTATTGGTTAAAAGTTTTTTATTATATTATGCCACATGTAGAAATGTTTTTCAATCAAGCTCAAACTCGCGGAATTGATAGCTTACAAATGCAGACAGCGGTAGAAGGATTTGAAACACAAATTATTCAAGCTAGGAATTTGATAGATAATTTTATACTGGAGGATGAAGATGAAACTGAAAGACAGAGGCAAAAATCTACAGATGCAAGTAACAGTAGAAGTACTACCGCGAAAGAAGTGTGTGACACTATCTTGACGCAAATTAAAGATAGGTTCGACTTCAAAGAACATTTATGCGCAGCAAAATTATTCGAATCAAAAAGCTTTCTAAATTATCGCAAGTCATTTCCACAACAATATTTTGATGCTGCAGTTACCGCATATTCGGTTTTAGATAGCATCAAATTAAAGAATGAACTTACTGTTGTGTACACTCGAGAAGATATGTGCGGCATTACTAGTATTCCCGGTTTTTTAATGTTTATTACAGACAATAATTTAAAAAAAGTTTTATCTGAAACATACAAACTATTAGACATTATTTGTACTACGCCCATGTCAACAAGTGAATGTGAAAGGTGTTTCTCAACTTTAAAGAGAATAAAAACATTTTTGAGAAGTACGATGGTCGAAGACAGATTAAATGCTCTGGCAGTACTGGCTATTGAAAAAAACTTTGTTCGAGGAATACCAGATTATGATGAGAAAGTAATCGAACATTTTTGTAACAATAAGGATAGAAGGATAGATTTTCATTATAAATAAATATTTTAAAAATTATTTTTTTTTAATTTTGTGCCCTCCCACTGGAAAATGTCACGAGCCGCCACTGAATTTTCATATCTGGTTGTGCACATTTTACTTAATTTAAGCATTATTATGAGTTGGTATCACTGGTAAAGCCAGGTTTACAAACGTCAAATTATAATTTAAATTTTGTCCAGGGGCGTAACAAGTGGCAGTATACTTGGCCGAGCCGAAAGTTTAAGCCAATTTTTAGCCGCTGAAATCAGCATTTTTTGCCGAACTTGGCCAAAACTGAAACCGAATATTCGATCGGTCTCTAGATCTAATCTATTTTCGGTGTTTTTGTTGCCGGTATTTCTGTTTTTCGACGTTTTTGTTTTCGGTGTTTTTTACTTTCGTCGTTTTTGTTTTCGATATTTTTCACTTTCGATGTTTTTGTTTTCGGTGTTTTGACTTCGGCCTGGTTTTGATGTGAACCCTGTGATAACGTCGTAACCGTAATACCATACCTATATGCCTTGAAACAGAATCATAAGTATATAAAAATCGTTTAGAGAAACAACATCATAAGCCACCCATATTAAACCAAGATGTTCAAACACATACTTTTCCTAAGCACGGTGTTTTATTGGGATGTTTCAAAAATGGGCTTTCCTCTAAATGCAGAAGACGAGAAGGTCAATCTCAGGGTGTGGTTTCAATGTTCTTTAAAATTCGGGTTTATTATAAAAATAAAAGGCTTCAATTAAATTAGTTTAAATTAAATTATTTCACCCAGATCAAAAAAAAATTATTATCATAGAATTAATTTAAGTTGAAAAATCTATATTGACGAAATGTAATAAATTGAAACTGAAAATTCAACATAAAAACGAAATTATAAACAATAAGAAATTTATTAAAAATTAAGAAAAAAAGAGTCCTTCACTAAAAAATTTATATGCACCATCCGAACTCACGATAAAATATTAAATTGGAAATATTTTTTTAAATTATAAAATTTTTACAAAATTTACAAAGGAGGGGCATCGCAATATATTTCTATGTCCCGAGCTATTCAAATTTATAAATTTTTACTTAAGAGTCTACGAGTAGGTACTCTTTGTAACGCACAGGTGTGCGGGGTACGTGGAATTTTTTTAAAAAGGAGGTACAATTTTGTGATCTAACCATAGCTCCCAACCCCTTCCAATAATTGTTATTACGGAAATACCCACAAGGGACAAATATAATTTATGGTTATTCTAGCAAATTTATGAAGTGTGGCTAAGGAAGCAATTAAAAACAGAGAAAACGTAAAGGTTGGTTACCAGAGGATGTACAAACAGGATAAAATATATGCATGGGATAAGAAGGAAAGATGCTTGAAACTGAGAGACGACATAGGTGGTAATCGGAAAACAACAATGGATATAAGAGACTCAGCAAAAAACTAACAGAACGGATTGGAGTGGATGGAACGTCTCAGCCTGAAACTCCACGCATAGCTACAGAGACGAAGAAGACAGTAACGCGATTCAAAAGGACAACTGAAATGGACACCAGAATGTTAACAAGAAAAAGAAAGCAAAACACAATAAGAGTAGGCACATGGAACATCAGAACGCTGCTGAGACCTGGGAAAGTAACAGAAATTGAACAAGAACTGAAGAGATACAGAGTAGACATAGCGGCATTACAAGAACTGAGATGGAAAGGTGAGGGTAAAATAAAACGGAAAAACTGCACTGTGTTTTACTCAGGTGAACTAAATCAAGGCACCGGTTTTATGGCGATGGGAAAAATGGTAAATAGAGTAATGAATTTCAAGGCTGTGAACGGAAGACTAGCATACCTAAGAATAAAAGCAAAAACGAACTTATCAATTGTAAATATATATGCTCATACAGAAGATAGTAGCAAAAAAGAAAAAGATGACTTTTACGAATAGATAGAAACGTTTTGTGAAAGCCTGCCTAAGCAAGACATGTTGATAATTCTGGGAGATTTCAATGCAAAAATTGGAAAGGAAGACCACATAAGTCTGATTGCAGGGAAATACACTTTACATGATGAAACAAGTGCAAATGGTGACAGACTATGCAATCTAGCTGAAACAACTAACACAGTGATTATCAGTACCAAGTTTGAACATAAAAAACTTCACAAAGTAACATGGGTATGGCCAGGTGGAAGCAACAAAGATGGAAACCAGATAGACCATGTGCTGGTATCAAAGAAGATGGAAAACATGATAATGGACACAAGAACGTACAGAGGTGCAAACGCAGATTCTGACCATTACCAGGTAATAACGAAAATAAAGCAAAAAGCAACAAGCTATGACAGAACAAAAACCAGAACACAAAAAGTAGCAATTAAAAAACTTGAGAACAGAGAAGTCAGAAGAGGGTACGAAGATAGAGTAAAAGAACAACTTACCAAAAGCGAAAAAGTGAGCAGCCTAGATCAAGAAATGAACAACATTACACTCTGTATACACGAAAGCGCAAAAGAAACAATAGGATACAGAAAAGAGAAGAGAGACAAAGGATGGTTTGATGAAGAATGCGCCGTATACAATAAAGTCAAAACGGAAAGAAAAGCAAAATGGTTAAGAACAGGAAGACAGGAGGACTTGATAAAATACAGAGATAGTATAAAAGAAGCCAACATTAAACAGAAGAAAAACACATGGATCATGGAGAAAATGGAAGAAATAGAAATGAGCAACAAATTCAACAACACAAGAATTTTTTATCAACTGTTTAAGAAACCAAAAATCGAGACATATAGTAAAACGAAGAGAACTAATAGGCGAGGAAGGAAAAACAGAAATTACTAAATGCGAGACAAGAGTACCAACAAGAAAACATAGAAAATATAAATGACAACGGTCAAGAAATAATAGCTCCAACATCTGATGAAATAATAGCAGTAATCCAGAAGATGAAGAATAGCAAGGCACCTGGAGGAGATGAAATATACGTGGAACTCATAAAGTATGGAGGTGAAGAATTATGCAAAAGGATGTGCAAACTGATACAGCAGGTATGGAGGGAGGAAAGAATGCTCAAAAATGGAACAAAGGCGTAATTGTACCTCTGAAAAAGAAAGGCGCAGTAGAGGAATGTAAGAACTACAGAGGCATAACATTACTAAACTCATCCTACAAGGTGCTGTCCACATTGATTTATAGAAGACTGAAAGAATATACCAAACAAGTGGTGGGACCATATCAATTCGGATTCAGTGAAGGAAAGTCCACGGTAGATGCAATACACATAGTAAAAAGAATTATGGAAAAGTCAAATGAGCACAACATAGAAATTCATATGCTGTTCGTGAACTTTCTGCAGGCGTTTGATAAGGTCAACAGAGAAAAACTGTATGAAGCGATGAAAGAGATGAAAATACCAAATAAATTGATACGACTAATAAAAATGAGCCTAGATAACAACATGGCATGCGCGAGAACCACAACAGAGAAGACACAACAGAACATTTCATGATCAACAGCGGTGTAAGACAGGGGGATGCTTTGTCAGCGACACTTTTCAATATAGTAATGGAAAAGATAGTGAGAGAAATGGACATAAATGGAACGATAGCCACAAGAGAGGGACAGATTTAGCCTATGCAGACGACATGGTAATAATGGCGAGGTCCCGCAAAAGAATGGAAGAGATGTTTGCGAAAATGGAAGAGAAAGCAAGAAAAATGGGACTACTGGTAAATCAGGGAAAAACCAAATATATGAAATGCAACAAGAATGTCTTGCCTGGCCAAACAGAGATTAAAATAAGTAATCACTACTTTGAAGAAGTAAAAAGCTTCAACTATTTGGGGATACATGTAAACAAGTATGGCAACAGACAAGAAAAATTAAGAAGACGAGTACAATCTGGTAACAGCGTACTACGCTAACAAGGCAGTGCTATCAGATAAAAAACTGAAAAAAGAGACAAAGATCAAGATCTATAAAACGCTGATTAGACCGGTGGTCACATATGCAGCAAAGACAATGTGCTTTTCACAGAGAGAAAATGAACGCCTAAGAGTATTTGAGAGAAGAATCCTACGTAAGATATTGGGACCAAAAAAAGACAACGGTGTATGTAGAGCAATGATGAACTACGAGATAGAAGAGGAGATGCAAGGAGAAGATCTGGTAAAATACATCAAGTCGCAATATAGTCTTCACTGTCAAGTGAAGACAATATAGTGAGAAGAATAACAACATGGAAACCAAATGAAGACAGAGCAAGAGGAAGACCAAAAATAAGATGGTGGGACCAGGTGACAGACGACCTGAGAGCGATGGAGGTTGAAGAGTGGCGGACGAAGGTACGGGACAGACTGAGTTGGAGGGAAATTGTCACAGAGGCAGCGAGACATGCAAAATTGTAAAGAAGATAGGATAGATAGAAAATGATAAAAGTGAGCAATGTTTAATGGGGGCTAATCTTCCCCTTCAAACGGATTTGGAAATCCCAAGCGGGATAGCAATATTCAACAGAATGTAAATGCTATAAATAAATAAATAAATAAATATTTTGCAATAATTGCTTGCTTTGAAATCGCTAACTTTCGAAAAACTTTTTTTATCATTGTGCTATTTTGTGATTTTTATTATTATTTACTGATTTTTTATTTATTTATTTTAGTAGTATTATTGTGTATTGTGTCCTTTTTCGGCCAAACATTTAACACCAGAGGAAGGCATTTTACAAAGAAAAATTACGTTTTGGAAAAAAAATGGTGAAATTAATAAAAACGACGGGAGCTGTCAGAGTAATAAAAAATTCAACTACACTATAGGAAAGAGGACAATTTTCTAAGCAGTTTAAAACAAAAAAATCCCTGGACCATCCATAAGTTTTCGAAAAATTCGAATTTAACGATGTAAAATTTACATGTATTTTAGATACACCTTTTAACACGGCTGCATGATTAGCCGATTTTGTGTAAGGCAAAACAATTTAAAAATATCCCTGAAAAATGACAGAACTCGCAAAGGGTGGAACTCGAAGCCATAGAACTCGTCCGGGTGTCGACCGCGACTGATGAACGATGAACTTCGTGGCGAT
The DNA here is from genome assembly GCA_911387805.1 of Cantharis rustica. NCBI lineage: Eukaryota > Metazoa > Arthropoda > Insecta > Coleoptera > Cantharidae > Cantharis > Cantharis rustica. The sequence continues at coordinate 33,666,093 of OU426880.1, forward strand.
ATGGAGATTCCACGATGTACGTTATTCTCCTTCATCTGGTGTGGGTGTTACGGGCGTTGGAATTTAGTGAGGTTGTGTTCCTCATTTTACAGCGCTAAGCTTGAACGGGCTGGAATTTTTGTTCCTTGGGTGGGGGGTGGGATGGCGATGCTGATGCGAGCGTAGTTCGTGCGGGTGAGCGAGTTGACGTTGGTTTCTTTAGGAGGCGTGGCTTCGATTTGAGCAGGGCGGCGCTTGAAGGTACGTGGGCTGTCCAGGGTTGCGGGTGCCGAAGTGTTTGATAAACTTGGTCCCTTGGAGTCGCTTGAAGCAGGGCGTGCGGTCGGCGCGATTTCGAGCGTCTTTGCATGGTTTTTCTTGGTAACCGGGTGATTAATGGACCCGGTGCCTGGTGGGGACCTAAAATAGACAAACAAAGATAGATTAGTTACACCCCGGTTGGCGGGGGGAGGAGGATGTCTTTTGGCCGGCGGTGTCCGAGATTGAAGCCGGGTTGGTAGTCGCCTAACTGCGCGATGAGCGGGTTTTCAGCGAATCTTGTGAAGTTGTAAAGTTTCTCCGCTTGCTTCCTGATGTGAACGCCGACGGTGTCGATTTCTGCCTCGGCGTGAAGTCTTCGATTTGTGACGTAGTACGGACTGGAGAATGCGTGACGAATACATTTGTTTTGTACTACTTGGATCTTGTTTATGTGGGTTTTGGCTGCTGCTCCCCACACGAGAGCGGCGTAGGTCATGGTCGGGCGGATGATGGCCTTGTAAATGCGCAGTTTGTTTGCGGGAGACATCTTACTGTTGGAGGCTAGGAGGGGGTAAAGCTTTGCGAAGACGGCTTTACCCCGGTGTCGGTAGTCCAGAGATACTCCAAGGTACTTCGATGAGTTTGTCCATGGGATTGGTCGTTCGAACATGAACACATTTGTTCGGGGATGAACTCTTGTGAATTGTTTTTGAACATCGTCGCGGTACTTTTGGATGAATTTACCCCGATGCGCCAAGTTTCGAACCAATCTTCGAGTTCGTTGATGGTATCTTGTAAGCGATCGGTGGCGATGTCCTGATTTATGGAATAAGTGTAAACGGCCGTGTCATCCGCGTACAGCGAGATCTTTGTCCTGGAGTCGAATGGAGCTGGCATATCGCTCGTGTAGATATTGAAGAGGGACGGGGCGAGGATGGATCCTTGTGGTACTCCGGTGGTGATGAAACGCTCGGATGATCGGGTGCCTTCAAATTTGACCTTGAATTTGCGGTTTCTTAAATATGATGCAACCAGTTTGACGAGTGCTGGCTGGATGTTGGCGTTGAACATCTTGTAGAGGAGACCTTGGTGCCAGACCTTGTCGAAAGCCTTCGACACGTCTAGTAGCGCGAGAGCGGTGACTTCTTTCTTGTTGTAGCCGAGGGTGATGTGCTCAACCAAACGGAGGATTTGCTGGACCGTGCTGTGTCCCGGTCGGAAGCTGAATTGTTCGTTTTGTAGGATGTCGTTATCGAAAATGGCTTGATTGAGACGGTTGGTGATGATTCTTTTCGCGACTTTTCCTAGCGAGGGGAGGAGGCTGATGGGACGGTAACTTTGGGGTTTCCGGAGGTCTTGTCCTGCCTTGGGGATGACCACGACGTCGGCGATTTTCCATTTTTCTGGGTAGTGGTGGAGTCGGAGCGAGGCGTTGATGATGCCGGTGAGTTCCGCGACTGCCTTGCGCGGCATCTCCTTGAGAGATCGGTTTGAGATGGCGTCGGGTCCGGGTGCCTTTCTGTTTTTGAGAGATCGGATGACCTGGGTAACTTCGGAGGTGGTGGCTGGATCGATCGGGGTGAGGTCTTCAATTGGGAGGGCCCTTGTGATGTGTCGTGTACCATTGCAATGTGATCGCGGTCTAGGCGCTCTTTGAGTGGGATGCATTGGATTTCTAAGTTGTCGACGAAGGTGTCGGCTTTTTCTTCGTCTGACCGCGACTGACAACAACATTAATAGTATATCAAAGTACACGTACCGTCAACAAAATGAAGAGCAGAGAAATCAACGTGAGATCGATCGTCACGCATCGGGCATTACATCTCCATGCTTTTCGTAATTTTAAAATGCCTTTTTCTCGAAATGTAATGGACGGTCAGAAATTTTTTTTTTTTGAAAATGCTCAGAAAATTATCCTCTTTGAATTCCTCTTGAAATTTTGAAATTCGTGATGGGAATTAACTGACAGTACCCAAAACGACAAATGGTATTTTCAAATTCAGGGTCAACTTCAGGTAAGAAAAGCTTTTGTGTCATTTTGCCGTATGGACCCCAAAAGGATTAAAACTAGAAAAAATTGCTAAAGATAATGAATTTTGGACAACAAAGATGCAAAAGCAGCTGGAAGCTTTTTACTATGATTGCATGCTCCCTGAATTAGTAGATAGTAGAGAAATCCGAAGCATGGAAATTAGAGATCCACCTTACGTGCTTCTGGCAGTGAAAAAAAGATAGGAATATCTGAAAAATCGAAAACAAAAATAAGCACAAACTAAGACTTGCATTTTCTGATTATATTTATATACAATATTTATAATATTATAAAATTAATGAAATAAATAGACACTTTTTATAGTAATTTCTTTATTTATTTTTAACCAAAGAATCTGTCTTTCCACAATATAAATTTTAATTAATAAATGTATAATTAACAAAAATTAATTAAGAATTAAGTAAAATTAATAAAATTAACATTGCCCTTATGTCCCAATGTAATCACATTAAGCGGTGTCCATTGTACCTACAATCCCTACAATCTAAAAATTTACCTGCAAATATTTGTTAAGCATTTTACAAGATCGTCTATCTCATTCTGAGACCAGGGATTGTTTCAGTCCATCGAGGAGCTACGTTTGTAAAATTTATTAAAACTGACGGTGGGGCCATCTATTTAGTTATATTTAAATTAAAATATGATTTTTTAAATACCGTTTTTTGGAAACATTCATTTATAATATTATTAAAAATTATAGGTGATAAGAGAATCTCTTAATCTATGCATATTGGTCAAAAACTTTGTAATATTTACCATTATAAGATGAGAAAAAAAAATGTTTAAAATAACCTAAATTACCGAGTTTTAAATTATAAAATGTTAAGTAAATAACAAACTAATTTTAATAACTAATAGCAATAATCCTTGGAAAATCATCCCTTGTTATGATTTTTTTTTAAATCAGTGAAAAGTAACTTTATAACGAAAAAAATAGGTACCACGTAGGTCATGTTTGGCTGTACCTATAAAGGAGTATCGTAGACTCTTAATCCAAATAAATCATCTCGCCTGGGTACATCCATTATTAATTTAAGCAATAAGACTTTTCAATCATCTTAATTTTATTTTTTTATTTTTGTTTCAAATTTTTATTTTAAACTTGGCGAATAAATGATAATGTTAAATTTTTACCTTGCGATGTTATTAGGCTTTCACGTGAACGTTCCACATCTGCCAGCGCCGATCAAACAAATTGACAAACAACAAAATTGGTCATGAACGACCAAAATTATCAATTAACTTCCAAATTCTAAAACTTATCACTTCACCAATTAATTAAAACAACTTTTTATAAACTTAAAATTAATTTCACTTTTTTATTTCTAAAACAATCAAAAATTCAAAATAATAACTTAGCGGGGAAAAACACTCCCACCGCTCGCTAACGCACAGGGCGTTTGCTATCCTCGCTGAACACCTTCTCTCCCACCTAGTATTTACAATTAAAATCTTATGTACAGTACGTTTACAAACAAAACGAACTTCAAAATAATTTACAAAATAAATAAATTAATATTTTTAACGTTTCAAAACACGACAATATATAAAAATGGATGTATGTATGTTCCTTATAAACTCCTAGATTGTTTAATCGATTCTAACCAAATATGGCACAGTGATGCTTCAGAACTTTTCGGATGTTTTCATGCAGAAACAGTTCTAAAATATTCAAAAAAAAAAGGAAATGTGTGACGCGTATGAATAAATTAACAAAATTCTGTAGAATCAATATTTCCAATAACTTTTTATTTACTCAAAATCTATCTTCTACCCATATCGATATTATATAAAGGTGTTTGGTATCGTGTTATACATCAAAGTGGGTTCCACCGTCTTCATTGACTAGAAAGTTATCGCGGCCAATTATTTTGTTATATTTGTGGCGATCAGCAAATTCAAAAAGGAAGATGTGCTGATTCCATGCATACCTATGATTACCAACGATTTAGCATTTCAGTTTAAAAGCTTCAGTTTTCTTTGCGTCAGGACAACAAAGTACAAAGGCAAACGTTAAAACTATTCCTGGTTTGAATTTGGAAAATTCCAGTTTTTCACACGTCCAATTGTATGTTGTTTGTAAGTTGGCACACTTGGCACATTTGTACATTTATACACCGAACAGAACTACCAAAAATAGTGTGTGTCCTTTAGCATTACGATAAAATTAAAGGATTTTTTTCTGCTTAGCCATGTGTTCCCTATAGACTCCTAAACCGTTGAAATTTGAAAAACTTGTAATATTGTAAATTTGAATTTAAATATAATGGGGGCGAAATTTTAAATTTAGTTCATTTTTGGTTACTTTAAAATACGATTTGGCAACAGCGGTTTTAAAACACAGAAAGTCGAGTTTCTCTTAGAAATTTTTACCGTTAGGCTTAAGAGGGTAAAAAGAAGGCCTTACATTTTTGAAACAAAAATTTAAAAATTTAAAATACGTAAGTTAAATAAATTTATTAATTATAATCTTTTTAAATAAGGATAGGATGAGGTGTTAGAAATTTATGTAAAAAGTTATCGAACACGTGGGTATGAATTTAAAACCAATTTAAAATTACTTCATCTTCAGTTTTAAGATTTAATTATTGGTTTGAGATTGTGATTTTTCAAATTATGATATTTCAGGACAGTTATTAATAAATATTAACAAAATTCCTTATGATTATTTGCGACCACATATGAGAAAATACCAATTACGATATTTAAGAACTGTTAATAACGAATATTAACAAAGTTCTTTATGATTATTTGCGACTACATAATAATTTAAGATGATGACGCTAGTTTTAAGTATGGACGATTTATTTAGATTTAAGAAAATGACCAATTAGAAATTTAAGAGGGACGAACTTAGATTAAGCAATGACGACATATTAATTAAGTTGACGAGGTAATAGTTGAGAGCGGATAATTTAGCATAATATAAGAGTTTATTATTTAAAGATCTTAGATAATATAAAAACAATTGAGTTGATCATCGAAATACATATAGGCGCTTCTTTACAAAGTATTATAAAGATTGTGGTTGGTCATTAAATATGAATAAACAATTAGAAAACATTACGATCAGAAGAATTTCCGCTTTTATCTCCTAAAGCTTTACATTAGAGACCAACCGAAGGTTCGGCTTCGGCCAAAAATTAGCCGCAACTTACAGCTATGCCAAAAATAGCGTTCGTATCTTGTCGAACACTGCCACTTGCTACGGTCCTGGATAAGATTTAAATTTAACGCTTGGAAACTATTGGTTGGACACAATCCTTATTATTTTTTTTATGTTGGCTACGCTGTTAAATTTTAGGATCAGATTTGTTGTGTTTACTTTCTTTCATTGTTTGAGTTGATTTCCCAAGAACGGTGCCAAGTAAGTTTGTAGTATTCTAGTAATATTCTGAAAATTTCATCGAGACACGTGAAATTGTTTGATTCTATTTTGGTAAGTCACATTTAATTTAAGTAATTTTTTTAATTTCTTGGTTTCTCATGTTAAATTCGACTGATGATCAATACTAATTGTGAAATAGGGGTTTTTATATCGTATTACAAAGTTTTTATTTTATATTTTAAGCTATTATCATTTTTATATCGTAATTTTTTCAAAATTCATTTCTTGTTTATTCAAATATTCCTAGTCCAAACCTATTAAATGTTAATTTGTTGTTTTTATTGTATTTTTAATATTATTTCTCTATGTAAAGCCTGTTCGACGCCACGTTAAATTTTATATAAAATTTACATGTAAATTTGCTCATATTTTGGACACAATTTTTAGGGTAATTCTAGGAAAGATGGACCACATTTCTAAAAAAGCTCATAATTTTTATTTTTTGATATTTTAAAGGTAATAAAAGTTACCAAATCAATAACTAATCATTCTTTTCTTATTTAATTATCATAAACTTACAAAAGATCGCAAAGCTTAACCTAAATTTCCAAAAAAGTAAATGTATGTGTCGGCCCATCTCTCCTAAACACTGTAGTAGAGATGGACCACACAGTATAATTATGTTTCTAATTGTTAATGTAATAATGTTTCTAATATTTTCTACCGAATTTAGAACATTTGCTATGCTTCTTCCACGTTTTCTAACTATTTTTATGGCAGAAATATTGAGAACAGGGGAAACTTCGTCTAACACTTTACCAGGAGTAATTTCATTTAGTTCAGAATGTTGCTTGGATGTGCTTGCTTGCAATTATTGTAATCTTTGGAGTCGGTGCCAGCCAGGCTAAATTACTAAAACTAAATTTCTTAAAAGCTTGGCCGGCACCGACTGCAAAGATTGCAATAATTGACCTCCTATGCCAGCTAGTTGAAGTAACTAAATAATGTAATTATTTTTTACTTTTTAGTGCATTTTTTTCACAGTAGTTTTTTTTTAAGTAGGTTTTATTATTTGTATTCGTACAAAATCTGAAAAAAATAAGTATTTTTTGACGTGATAACGTCTTATAAATCGATATACCAACTGCACTCACGAAAAAATATGACTCATTGTCACGTTCCGCTTGAGCCATGCGAGCAAGCGAGAGCGCGAAACAAGTGATAGAGAGGCACGATCAGCTTACCTCACATATGTCACAAAAATGACAAGGCGGGCTTTTTAAAAGCAGCTATTCAAAAAATTTCATTTATTTGTCCAATTTTGTCATTTCAAATTAACAAGTTATTGACATTGATTTGATTTCAATTTATTTCTATAACTAATTGTTCGTGATTATATTTAAACAAATTAATTTTGCAAAAACTGTAAATAATATTTGAAAATTAATGTTTTTAACCAGTTTTAAAAATATTTATGGTTAATTACAAGTTAACGCAGTGCAAAGGAGGTTTTGGCGGGCTTTTCAAAAGCATCAGTTTCATGAATTTGATTTATTTGTCCAATTTAATCCTTTTAAATTAACACTCGGTTTACTGACGATAATTTTACGTCATAAGAAAACATAATTCAATTCATAAAAGTATGCAATTTTTCATCAATGTTTTCTTATGACGTTATCACGTAAAATTATCGTCCGTGAACTGACTTTACAGACAACCCGAGTGCCACTTGTTTTTTTTAATAAAGAAAGTTCTGCATATAATTAATTTTTTATTTACAATATGAAACTTATAAATAAATACTTAAACTATATTATTTATACATCATATTTAGCAATGAATTTCATTTAAACATTCAAGAACTTTTTATTTGAATTTTTCTATTAACATCTTATGCGAATATATCTCCATCTTCAATCCAATAATATTGTTTGCGATGAATTTATATGAGTTTGTTTTGTGTTGTATTTTAAATTCTTAGCTTTTAGGATTTCAGAATCTATTATATTAAAATATTCGTCCTCATCACAATGCATTTCCCAACGCTCGACATTACCATTTGTTAATAAGTCAAAATTCTTTTGAATCATATTTCAATGTCCTCTACATTTTTTTCAGGATCTGGTTTTTCATCTAAAAACGCAAAAAATTATCGTAATTTAAAATTAAAAACAAGATTTTCACACCATCAAACGTTAAGTTGTTTTCTAACCAAACGGTTTCGGCATCAAGTCGTTTCAATGTCTTCCACATCTTTTTCATTCTCTACAATTTTTCTCTATTTGATGTCAATTTAAGTTTTGCTTTTTTGTAAAAGAAGAATTGCAGACATGGCAGAAATACAACCGACTCGAATCGCAGCACATCGAGTGTGAGAGCTATGAAAAAGATACTTTAATGCCGATTATAGATATTTCGAAGCATTTAAAGAATCCTTGGATACCTGATAAGTAAAAAGATTATTTTGTTTATTTGCTAATTGATAGTTTTATATTTATTATTTTAGATATTATAGGTTTATTAAAATTTATATTTATAATTGGAGGGGGGTCTAAATTTGTGGCGTTATATTTGTGTGGGTTCCAGAAAATGTGACGCAGTGTAACAAAGGGAGGGGTCTAAAAATGGCGAACAGTCCCTTAATGATTTAGTGCCTCCTCGTATGCAATATATTTCGTAGATTACAATTTTGTATCAGTTTCTCAAAGCATCAAAAACGAACTAAGTATGTTCTCTAGATATCATTATCGAATAGCCCTCATGATGTGATAAATATTAACAAAGATTGCCCTTTCAACTATCTATAATACCCAATTTCCCTCGGACCTTTGAGAAATCAAATCTGAAAGATTGTCCGGCAGAATTACTTAGATTTATCTTATTTGAATAATGTCTATTAAAAGCTCGTAATTAACATTAAGAATTAATAACTAAAAATAATAGAAGCTACTCCCGAGGATTTAGAATTAGACAAAAGTTTTAGTTACACTATGATAAGACTTTAAGTATGAGAATCGCCTCGGGTAGAAAAGCAAAATTAGATGTTTTACGTTTACCACCTTCCATGGACTATGATATTATAAAATATGATCAATCAATATTATTTCTAGCTTAATATTTTACTTATTGAACTCCAAGTTGATTATCGTTATCAGTGATTTATTACTTCTATTGTTCAGTTGAGTTTGAAGTACCCAGTTCTATCAGTCATGAACTCTTTCCAAATCTACCGTGAACCACTCGATAGCATGTACCTACATCAGTTTTAACAACACGATTTAAAATTATGGCAAAAAAATGCGATTAGTTACCTGCAAACGTCAGCAAAATCACTTGATGAAGGTCATTTTTTGTTTTATTTCGAAATAAAAAAATTCATTGCAAAAATTGACAACAAAAGATTGCACTGCATTGCAACCAACTAAACGAAAGACAAAATGTACACGTATACGAGGATGTTCAAATTTAAGAAGTATAAACGTTCAATTGTTTTCTGATAAAAGCGGGAGTTTAATTTAGTGCAATTTCTTAGTGTCAGTTACATGGTCGTGGTTCTTAAAGCCATTTCCTTATTATTGCATAATTATGAAAGTTTATAAAAGTCTCAATCTGATGGCACACCTCGTATATATACAATTAAAGTAAATTTCAATTTGTATTTGAAAAGCACCACTTGTAAATTTTTTGACAGTTGGTAACAATAAACGGGGTCATGCGTTAGTTCGTTCATTTTTTTTCGTTAAACCCAATTTTATTGTAATAAAATGTTAGTTTCATCTACTATAAGTCATTTTACATCATCCTAACAATTAAGATAGAATGCAAAAGTGAATTTATACACAAAATTCGAGGACGTGCTAATACACACGACTTGGTGTTATTGTCAAATTTTTTAGGTTATGTTTGTTAATTTTGTGATTGTTATTGTAAAAGAAGTGAAAAATCGACGAGAAAATTACAATTTTTTTGTTTGTAAATACGATTTTGAGTTTGCGTTTTCGTATTTTTAGCGTTCGGCCGTGTGAAGAAAAAATTCGGTGAAGATGTGGTCGTCACAACATACCGTTGTTAACAACAATCAAAATAAGCCGTCGACGTTTGGTATGACGTCTGCGATTTCCACGGCTTTTCCTAAACCATCTGATTTGACTAAAACCACAGAATTGGAAGAAGCACTTAAGCCCTACGACGTTTTTGAATCGGATCAAGAATTGAATCATCGTATGGTCGTATTAGGCAAATTGAACTCTTTGGTGAAGACTTGGATCAAGGAACTTTCCATTGCAAGAAATATGCCGGAAAGTGTAGCCGAAAATGTAGGCGGAAAAATTTACACATTCGGTTCTTATAGACTAGGTGTAAGTATTACGTTTCATTGTGCCTTTTAATTTATGACATTTTAGTTCTGATGTTTATTTTACTGGTTCGCTCTTTGTTCATTGTAACCTTAAATTGTGTTTTCTCTGTAGTAATGCTAAAATTTGTCTCTTACAAGGTATGAACCATTCAATTTTTGTTCTGGAGTCCTTTGTAAAATTTTCAGAGCAGAAAATTGACAGCTTTCATAGAAAAAGGTCAACTAGGTTAGGTAAACACATTACTTAGATGAAATTAAAGATTATTTAGATTCAAGGGGATTTTACAAGTTGCGAGGTCAACAAGTTACCACAAAGGTCATGATAGTTGAGTAGATTAAGGTTATATACAGAGGGATGCAAAAGACGCTTAAATATTGAAAAACTTTTTAACCTAAACTGAGGTGGGAGTTAATATATCAAATTTAAAGATTATTTATATTTAATTTCGAACTACGATAAAGGAAATTGGGTACTTTCATAAATAAAAACCTATGTATTTATGCAGTACCCTATTTGCCAAAAAAATTTGTCATTTGCCATTTTATGTCAAAATAGCTGTTACCAGAATTAATCTAGATAAAATATACATCAAATTTTAATCTTGAAATGTTTGATAACTTTTCCTGTTTATTTTATGTAAAAGTAATTCTGAGGGGTTAATCGCTGAAGAAAATGTGTACAATTAACTTCACGTACTTGGTGAATACTTCACCTAAGATTTCGTATATTAACAAAAACTTCACAGGTGATTAACCCCTCGAATAAATTACTCGCTATTAGGAAATTAGACTCAATTCTTTTGTACACTTTACACGAAGCAACTTTCTAGTTATATAGGGTCCTAGCTTTCAAAGTTAGTGTATAATTTTACTCTTTTTTTTTAAATGATTTCAGTGCCGAGTTGTTCGAAATTTGCTGATGTTTGATGCATAATTTGCAAAAGCATACATTTTTAGTGCAATTCGAAAACTGTTCTAGCTCTAATAGTTTTGGAAGAAAAAACCACTAATTTTGGTAAATGGTGTAATTATTTGTTGGAAATCTTTTTTTTTTCGGAGATTATAATGAACAAAAGTTTTAGGGAACTTAATTCAGTGCAAGTATAAGTAACTTATTGTTATATAGATGTGATGGTTTGAAAAATGGTGATCTTTTCTAATAACTTTAGATTATTGTTGGGGCCTCTCTAGTGCATACACAAATTCTGCGTAAATAAATTATTGAGAATCGGCCTCGCCAATCTTTGGTTTGTATGGATCTTTTGCATCTCAAGTGCAATATTAGCATCTGAAGTGTAGAGAACAAAATTTCATATCTAGAAAAAAAGAAATAAAGTTGTAACAGTTATAGCTGTTTCGACTTTACAGAATACCGTAATCATTTGTGAAAATTATAAAATTTATTTTTTTAAAAATTGTTCTTTTGACAAATTTTGTTTTTTACAATTTAATTTAACAGTCGTCAGCGTACTGGTCCGCGGAAAAATTTTGAAATTCAAAAAATATATCGTGTTTTGATAATCTAAATGCTCACTTGAGCATTTTTTAATATAATAGCTTCTTACTCAGAGATCTGAGAGTAACAGTAATTGTAATAATAGGGTTCCCACTCACCTGGAATACCTAGAAAAGTCGAGGAATTTTAAATTTTTAAACAAAAGTCAGAGAAATTGACTTTGGTCTGCCTCCGGTTTGAATTTATAGTAGAAAACTTAAGGACTTGATTTGGTAACTATTTTCTGCGCGGCTTGGAGGGGAAGTATAAAGATGAAAAAATTACTCAACAATAATTGAATGGCTAATTGCAGAAAGGGGACATGTCACATTTCTATAAATGTTCAGGAAATAAAAAAAACTGCGTGATTACTTAAAAGTCAATCTTTTTACTCAAATTTTTGGCAAAACATGCCTTAGAAGATCTACTTCGAATTAGGATATAATGCGTTTAATTTTTGTTTTCTCAATTAGATCAACTGCCAAATTAGAGATATGGACATGTGTCTTTTCTGCAGTAAAAGAAGACACAAAAAAAAGTATGACAAAAAAAATATTTTTTTAAAGTATTTTATTAAAAAATAGTAAAAATACAGTATTATTCATCGTTATCTTCATTGTCCTTAATTGACCACGCCGTAATTTCTTTCCAAAATCCTTCATAAGCATCTGGGACGAATTTGATCGTATTTTTTATATCAGCCATCTTCTTTTTATTAATCGGATTCAGGTAAATTTTGCGTTTTTAATGACACCAATGTACTTATTTAAAATTATGAATAATAGGTTAGGATAACATGTACTATGTTTAACCGACAGACTAGCAGTTTGCGATTCAATTTTATAAACCACAGAGAATTTATTAATTTAGTTTTTTATTTTAATTTGATCTACATTAAATCGATCGTGTTAACCAAAAGAAAATCAAAAACATTCAGCTTACACCAATTTGAAAAGAAAAAACTATTTTTAAATTTTTAAAAAAATGTAAAATCTGGCAAATAATGAAATCTCATAATAGCTAAAGTTCTAATATAGCTAGAAAGTTGCACTATTTTTTTACTATTTGTGAAATGAAAGGCTTCGAAAAATTTTGTACGCTTCATACCGGCAATGTTATGTTACTTTGTTACTCGTAATTGTCTTCTGTACAAAAATGTTAAATTGGAGTGAAATGTTATATTTAGCATAGTTTAGAATTTCAATTTAATTGACACATTATTTTGAACAATTTTGACACAAAGTTGTGATTATCAAAATTTATAGGCATATTAAAATAAAGTAAAGGCTGTCGATCAAATCTGATCTCTAGAATGTGTGAAAAAATTGATTAAAAAAGAAACCAAAGTAATTTATGCGAACAAACGTAGCGTCGTACAAAAGATAGATTTTTGTCACTTATATGATTAACCATGTAGTAGTGACCTTAAAGAACATTGCTCATGGTACTGCTGATAACCGAGACTGAACACCTGCTGCATCGGAGATAAGCAATTTTCTATACAATCATTTAATTTTCAAATGGGGACTATGTTAGTTGGTTAACCAGAAATTTCATACTAACTTTTTTTAATAAAACACGAAAACACTACAAAACGTTTTACGAAATTGTTCTAATTCTACTAATCTTGACTCCGTTTTAATCTGTTTCTTCTTACCCTAATTTACTGATTTCCATGTTCCATCAATGTACTACCAACATTGCAAATAACCCGAAGGTCTTTATATCGATAAGGTTCTTAATTAGAGGTGGAGTCATATTTTACTTTTGAGATTCTCTAATAACCAACAGCTGACTTTGATATTTTTGATTATGGAACGGTTTCTCATTTTGATGTCACGGAAATCTTGGTGTCATGTCTTTAGTCCGATTTCTGGTTTTAATGCCTTGCTATTGGAATACCTACATTTTCCGTTTTCGTCTTTGAATTCTTTTCGGATTCAACGTGTGGTGGTCATTAAAAATGTTTTCTTTTGCTTAGGTACACAGTAAGGGTGCCGATATTGACGCGTTATGCGTGGCACCTCAACACATAACCAGACACGATTATTTTACTTCGTTTTTCGAATTACTCAAAGCACAAAATGAAGTGACCGATTTGAGGGCGGTGGAGGAAGCATTTGTACCGGTTATAAAAATGAAATTCGACGAAATAGAAATCGACATGTTGTTTGCTCAGCTTTCACTAAAAGAAATACCCAACAGCATGGACCTGCAGGACGATTATTTGCTCAAAAACTTGGATCCACGATGCGTGCGTAGCTTAAATGGATGCCGGGTGACGGACGAAATTTTACGTTTGGTTCCCAATATCGACAATTTTAGATTGACCCTAAGGACAATAAAGTTGTGGGCAAAAAGTAAGCCAGCGTGTTTTCATGCCTATACTCCAGATTTCATTATTTAATTTTAGGGCACGGGATTTATAGTAACGTGTTGGGTTATCTTGGCGGCGTTTCTTGGGCGATGTTGGTCGCTCGGACGTGTCAGTTGTATCCGAATGCAGTTCCTGCCACTTTGGTGCACAAATTTTTCTTAGTCTTCACTCAATGGAAATGGCCTCAACCAATTTTATTGAAACAACCCTGCCTAGTTAATTTAGGATTTACTGTTTGGGATCCAAGGGTTAACGTGCACGATCGTTTTCACCTCATGCCGATAATTACGCCTGCGTATCCGCAACAAAATTCTACCTTTAATGTCTCTAACTCGACGTTGACGGTGATGATGGAAGAGGTCAAAAACGGTCTCTCTTTAACCGAGGAAATTATGCGTGGGAAGCTGTCATGGGATAAACTATTCGAGGAACCACCTTTTTTTCTTAAGTATAAGCATTTTATTGTGCTTTTAGTTTATTCCAGATCTACAGATGATCATTTGGAATGGTGCGGTTTGGTTCAAAGTAAAATTAGGCTGCTCGTAGGTAAGTACTACTTTCTTGGCAGGCTCGCGGGCTATTTTTTTGTCTCTAAACCGATTTTTGTTTTGTAGTGAGTTTGGAGCGAAATCAACATATAAAATTGGCTCATATAAAGTCTGATAGTTTCGATCAATTGGAAGCAAAAAGGGAACCTAATACCGAGTGTACAATGTGGTTTATAGGTTTAGAATTTGCCAAGAGTCCGAATTTGAACGTGGTCCTAACGCATGATATTCAACAGTTTACTGAGACTGTTATGAACAAAGCCAGCAGCATCAAAATGTTGAAAGATGGCATGAGATTGGAAGCCCGTCACGTCAGGCGGAAAGAAGTGAATCAATATTTACCACCAAATTATTTAAAACGTGAACGTAAGCTTAGTGTAGTCAAAAATGGCACTGCGACAAACGAAAACAACAAACGACCCATCGATCCGCTCATCGACGACGGAGCGACTGCAGTTCCTACTAAGAAAGTGAGGTTGTCCGAAGAGGTAAGGAAGGATATATATTTTTGAGATTGTCTCTTTGACTAAATTATTTGTTAGTATGAGGAAAATTCTTCGTGCGCTTCACTCAGTTATAATGACGATTCGAATAGTAATATTAGCAATTTGGTGGAAGATCCGGCGGTAACCGCGGCCGCTTTGAATGCCATCACTCCTATTGACACCGCCACCACTGGTGGTACGATTGAAAACGATTTGGGACAAACTGTGTGTACCTGATGAAATCGGCAAAATCGCTTCGCGCGTAAATTATAACAAAATGTAAGTTTTGCTGTTTATTTTCGCGCGAACACCATGCCCGCGGTTTCTCATCAGATTGCATGAATTGAAGCACGGTGTTTGCGCTAAATTATTAGCTCACTCATAACTATAACGAATTTATCTGTTACATAAGCGCTCCCATATTTAAATTCTCTTGTCGAAAAAATTGCGAACCAGGCTGTTATGTTGGGTTGTTCGTTCGAAAATTGTGCGACAATTTGTATTTTTATGGGTGTCGTTTGATTTAATATTGTTTTCAGTCTCATTCTAGGTTATAAAGAAGATTCGTGTCTCGACGCGTAACAACACGGCCCCACGGATGGTTTTATGAGGTAATATAGGTAAAAACCCCTAGGTAAAATATTATCGTGCGTATTTGTGTGCAATAACGGAATAAATCGTGCTTGTGACGTTGTGGTGTGTTTTTCAAACAAAACGCAAATATTTTTTTTATCTTAGAAAAAAAACACCTCCAGAGCGATAATATTTTACTTTTTATTGTAATCATTTTTTTTCTTAAACAGACATGTGCGCAAACGTAGTGCTAATTTTTAGAACATTTACTTTTCAGTTTGTTACTGTAATTTATTTCCGTTGTACATAATAAAATAAAAATAAAACTTTTATTTTACAACTCCTCTCCCCCCAACCTTCACTCTCTTAAGTTTGACTGTATAAATGCGCATTCTGTTTTGTCTATAGTACGGGTCCTTATTCTAAATGACGTTATATGTAAATATTTTTTTAACTTTTTTTGTGTAAAAGTTTGTCATTTACATTTCCCAAAAATCAAAATTGTCTTGTTTCTTCCTATATTTTGTAATTAATCGAAAATTTTGTTATAATTATACACTTTTATGCCAATTATTGTATATTGTATGTCGTTTAGGGAACTTTTGGCAGTTTTTTTAATTCCACTAATTTTAATTTGTTAGGTTTTCTCGTAAATGTAATGTATCTACCCTTTTTTTTTAGAAATAAATTATTTCCCTTTTAAAACATGTTTTATTTAACCAACCGATTCCAAAATATAAAAATTGAACTTGTGAAAAGTGGCGTACAACATGGAGCAGTCACGATCAATATTTGTAATACTGCGTATGTGCCAAATTAACATTAGTGTGCAGATGTTACATCGCTTAATTAGTTAAGAGGTTCCTTATTTCTTTAATAATTCAAAGTGGAAGTTTAGTGTAGTGGAGGACATTCCCATTTAGAATCCTAGGCTGCTTAAGGCAGTCACCCCCCCGTGTGACGAACATTTTTTAAGTTATTTTTTGGGATTTTTTTTACGAACAATAAAAATATAGAGGTTTGAACTTTTTTCTATATATTTATTGACATTTCGACAGTAAGTCATAATATTTTCAGACCAAAATTTTCATCGCGATTACTCCAAAAGCCAAGTTTGTCGACGGTTGCCATGATTCCAGCTTATTGGCTTATCTGAAATCAAAAAACCAAACAGCATTTTAATCTGTAAAGCTGTGGCTATCGAATGAACTAGAATCATTTAAAAATATTGATAATTGAATAATTGACATGTTTTTGAAAATGAATTTTCAAATTTCATGATTTTATTTGATTATTTTGTTACAAAAAAAACGGCTCGGAATTTTTCAATTATTTTAGTTGAATCGATGACCAGTTAGAAAAATGTAGTTTTAAGAGAAACACGTTCAATAAAAGTTCAAATACGATTTAAACTATGAAATAAATATTTGAAATATGAAATAAATTGCTTAAATCTTATAAGATTTAAATCAAGTTAAAATCTTTAATCACCATTAATCTGCTATGCTTGGTCCGTAGATAATTCCTTCTTCTTCATCTTAGAAGTCCCTTAAAACTGCTTGCTCCGTTCTTGTTTCAATCCCAACGGATGAAAAGAATACCGATAGTTGAGCAAAGACAGCATTGCTTGATGTGTAGAATCATTGTAATGCTTTTAAAGTGTAAATGTGTGTAGAAAATTGGAAAATCACTTTACCAGCATATTTTACACGTTTAGAAATCAATTTGTAAAAAAAAAATCGATTTTTTTGACATAATGTGTAAGTAACTCTATTTTACGGTTGATAATGGCAAGCATCGTCCCAGTGTTACCGACGGTTTTAAATGTCCTCCGAATCACAATCTGGTACCTGATTTTAGAAGTGATCATACCGACTACTAGGCCAATGACAGTTTTTATTTATAACACGAGTACTAACGTCAGTCTGTGGGACTGATTCTAGTTCTTATTTTTTTACCACAAATGGAATAATATCAAATGTCTAGGTATTTTTCTTTATTTTTACAAAATGAAAGTAAAATTTTAGAAGAAAATAAAATTTGACGACAACTGATATTATTATACGTAAAGATAATATTGTTATTAAAAAGAAAAAAAGTTGTTCTAATTTAGCCGCAACAATAACCGAAAGATTTCGCGTGCAATTTACTCAGTTATTTGCACATTGCAAATTATCACCGCATGTTCTAAACAGAGGTATTTATTGCAAAAATACCTTGTTTTCCGGTATATTTTTGAGGTACACCTAACATCTGCCAGGTATGGAACTTCTTGGTGTAGGATTATCATCAGCGTTATCAAAAATTGTTTGGCTGATTTGAGGTTTGAATGATTGAACTCTGGTTGAATTTTTCCGTCAATAAATTTCTTAGGTATTTGTGGTTTATTGTTTTTTATTGCACCAACAAAAGCAATTTCCGAGGCAAAACCTCGAGCAATTTGTCTGCCAATTGCTTGCTGATAAACCAATTATCAATTGTTAAATTTTGTTTTGTGCCTGAAATTAGTTTACACAAACGTTACCAACATATACCTCTAAGTTCACAGTGTAAAACATTTTTGCATCTGCTAGGGCAAAAATTGTTATCCCATATTTGTTAAGACTTGTCCACATGAGGCAAAACGCAAACGAGGTCAAACAAATTCCTCGTTCGTATACTTTTATGTTACCGAACGAAACAACCAAGGCAACGATCAATTGTGTGTGCAACTGTTCATTCGCACCGCGATAAGTAACTTTTATGGTCTTTTTTCCATAATATTTGCCTCTCTTGGAAATATTTAATTAAGGCTAACGTTTTCTTATTATCCCACACCATAATTATGATAAACAAACCCTTGTTTCAAGCATGTGGTGCAGTCAGAAATAAAGAAATAAATTACTCGCGTGTCGAGGCAAACGCGACTATAATCGTCCACACCTAACCAAATTCTCTTTGATGTAGCGACTCCACTCGGATAGCATTCATACGGCCTCAGGCTGTTTACCGAACGCCCCGAGGCAGTGTGCCTTGCCTCGGATCAATGTACACATCTGAGCATTCATTCGGCTTCGTCTTGCCTCTGCCTCATATGTGGACAAGTCTTTAGGCTTACTAGGTATATACTGGCAAAAAGCAAAATCCTCCAGTTTCTCGTCGATTGTGACATACAAATAATTTTCAAATGGGAACCAATTTGTCAAATTTATTTTGAAAATGTCTCTTTATCGTCAAATCTCAAATGACGCAGTTATAGGCAAAATCTTTCCAAACAATTCGATTGGAGTTCCATTGGTTTTCCACAAATCTGCTGAGTTTAAATAGTTTGATTTTCTGACACCTGCTAAATAAAGCAATTCCAGCAAAGCTTTAATTTCTACCAAATCAGTAGAATGGGCAGTTTTATAGGAAACATCATAATTTTCACTAGCAATATGCTGATTTGTATGATATACTATAATATTTAGGACATCAGTTTCCATACTCCAACAACTCCGAATATCAAATGCAGATTTGAAGAATCCTCTAGCAGGTCCTAATTACTCCTGGTAAATGGGTAATAATATTGTAAGCTCGAGTTCTACATTTCAAACTACTAACATGCTTCTTCCGCTTGGTAATTTTGCCACGACTAGTATATAAAAAAATTTTTACAATCCACACAAGTTTTCTTTTGAGACCTTCTGTTTCAGATAACAATTCTTGTTCAGATTTGCTATCTGTTAGCTGTTCTTCAACAATGTCATCAACGTCGTTATATTCAGTTATCGTTCACTTCAAATAACTGTATAAGCCTTTCTTCCTCTCTTTCGTAATTCACTTCTGCTAAAAGAAATTTAAAACATACTTAATTTTTTACCCCAAAATTTTTTTAAAAAACATAGTACTCACCATGTACAACAGTAAACGTAATTTATTTACACAAATATACGTACAGTAATCGGGTAAACTTTCCAATTGCAAACAATCACTTATTAAAAAGTAAAATGATTTTGTAATGCTAGTACTAACGTCAGTCTGTGAGACCGATATTGCCTATAAATAAGGAACAAACGAATTTGGTTATTAGTATGAATAATAAGCGGGGGGGGGGGCTTTTCTCAAGATTATTTGATCGAAGTGGAATTATTAGATTACAAAGACAAAAAAATTTTTTGTTTAATTAATTTTGTTT
This sequence comes from Cantharis rustica, assembly GCA_911387805.1. Lineage (NCBI taxonomy): Eukaryota > Metazoa > Arthropoda > Insecta > Coleoptera > Cantharidae > Cantharis > Cantharis rustica. Next base: position 33,685,705 of record OU426880.1, read on the forward strand.
CTTGGTATCTACTGCCACATCGATCAATTTTGGATAATCAAGAAGAATGCATTCCATCCGGAAGTAAACCGCAGTGGAATTTTGGTGTAGAAGATCTATAGGAATTCGAAACAAAAGCAGAAATTATTAGGTTTACGGTTTACCCCTTCGATTCCATGACGACATTTACATGAAGACTGCGATTCGTCCATATTATTTTTTAACAGCTTCAAAATCTAATTTCAGCGTAAAATGTTAAAAATCCTATTTAAAAATGAAGTGTTCAGTTCAGAGCCTTCTTCGTTTTGGGCCCTGTGGGATTGCACCACCCTACTTACAGCACTGCCTGCTAAAATGAAATAATATACTTTCAAACTAAATGCTGAAAGGTTATAAAACTCTTAAATCAGCGAACATCAAAAGTTAGCCACAAATTTCTATAAAAATCTTAGATTGGGTTAATTTCGAGTTTAGTAAAACCATTGTTTTACTAAAACACTAAACTAGTAAAATTAAACAGTAATTTGTATGGTTGGTATCATAATAGTTTTACTATTACCAAGTTTAATTAACTCAAAATTAAGCTCACACTGTACAAATGGCCCTAATAAAAATTGTTATTCTGTGATTTAACCCTCCCGCTCATTTTACACATTACGGTTGGTTAACCTCACATTTTTTAACTATTTGGTCATGTGTCGATGTGCGGTTATGTTTTGATTGCACGATCTATTTGGCTCAAATAAAATTTAAAATGTTATCAGAATTTAGTAACGATGGTAGTTATTACGCACAACTAACCCCCGACAGTAAATTGAAAATATGGGAGACGTCGACCAACAAATTTCTGCAAGAATTTACACCGGATTTTCAACTCACCTCGCCGTGCACTTGTTTACACTTCGTACAAGATGAAGTGAAGGTAAGAAATCGATTAGTTTGAAGTAGTTAATTAACTAATAAAATTTTTAGACTTACAAGCCTCATAAAAAAAAGAAGCGACTGTCACGGTCATCAACAGATGTTTCGGCAGTCCATATTGCGTTGGGTACCGCTTCGGGGAACTTACTATTTTATTCAATTTCTAAGGCCGATTTAGATTTTAAAATAAACAGTGAGACAAATCAAAGTGTTGGTTGTTTGTCGTGGAATGGTGGTGTTTCAGTGTTCAGTGGGATAGATCAAAATGTGGTTATCTTTGACATAGAAAAGCAGAGTGTGGTCAGGTACGTCTTTCCGATGCATTCATTTTGATAATCTAACTCATTTTACTTGCAGCAAGTGGAAGAGTGGAAATGAAAAACTGACTTCTATTTTGTGTGTTCCTAATTCGCGAAATGTATTGACTGCATCTCGCGACATCAAATTATGGAATTCTGTAGATCACCAACTGTTAAAATCGTTCACCGGACACAGTCACGAAGTTATTTTGTTGCGTTACGTTTCACCACCGACTGAAAATGCAGATGCTTATCTGCTTAGTGGTTCAAAAGGTGACCGCTTGTTAAGTGTTTGGAATCTGAACGTCGCCCTCGTGGATAAAAATGCAATTGCAAATTTTCTGCTGGAAGATATTCCACGTACTGCTTCTATCTACACTCAAAATGGCGTGTCAAATTTGGTGGCCGTAACGCGCAGTGGAGTAGCTCAAATTTACCAACACACCTTAAATGGGTAAGTTAACCTACAGTTTTGTTTTTACAATGTTACAATGGCAATAAGGATTGACTTCATAAACGGCAAGGTATTTTTCATCTAACCCACTATTTTAGAATTTTAAATGTCAATGTACCCTGTGGATTACCAAATGAAAGCTCATATAAAATGCTATTCAACATGGTAATAAATTGATTTTTAATAAATCGTTAGTTGTGCAATAATAGATAAGAGGAAGTACTTCAAATTTAATCATTTTAATTATAAACAATTTTTTATTTAGTAATAATGGTACTAATTTAAAAAATATAAATTGTGCAGATAAGATTTAAAATGGTGGAAGGATTTGGGGAAAACTATAAGTTTTCAATACAGGCTATATTATTGAGCTATAATGAAGTGCTGGTTATCTTCATATGTCATGTTATGTTTTACATGGGGGGTTACAACTCTTCGCATAGTGGTTTTGTTGGCGCCATGATGTTGGTAACACAAAGCAGAGTCGAAAATCATACAAAAGCTTTTTTTTCATCCTCATACTGGAACAGTGTACACTGGCTCAAAATTGAAGGCACAGAATAAAATCCACTGGATTGTTTGTGAACAAATAAAAATTTTTTTTTTTTTCATATTTAAGCATGATTTGAAATTGTAGAAATTCAAGATTAACTGGGGAAAAAAACAAAATTTGTAAGCAAGAAACTACAATAAACTTGGAAATTATCATAACTATCGTAATTATTATTATACACTCCATAGCAATACAAAAACTTAGTACCAACTTGATCTTACATAAGTGCAATCTGCAGTTACAAATTCAAATTTAAATGATAACACCAACACTCCTCATTTAAATAAGCCCAATACGGTCTCGTAAAGACTGATACCTGTGTGCTGCCAATGGTTTCGTTAATAAATTGGCCAGCATGTCGTTTGTCGGACAATACACACACCTAACAATTTTGTTCTTCACATAGTCTTTTACAAAATGCAATCTTGTATCAATGTGTTTTGTACGATTTGACAGTTTTTCTTCCTTGTTGATCTTTAAACAGCTTTGATTATCTTTATAAATAGTCTTTGGTCCATTGAAATGTTTATTCATATCTTCGAGCAATCTACGGATTCATATTACTTTCTTGCAGGCATCCGATAGTGCTATGAATTCAGCCGCAGTAGACGATAATGCAACACCAACTAATGATTCCACCATTTACTTTAAATATGTACCCGCTGTTTGACTTTCTGCTCATTTTGTCGTTCGCCCAGCTTGCATCTGCATATCCATATAATAACGACTTTTCGTTTTCGCTATTTAACTTTAATTTTAGATATGCCGTTCCTTTCAAATATTTGACAATTCGTTTCAACTCGTTCTAATCATCCTGTTTTGGTGGACAAACTTCTTGCGCCAATATGGATTCTGCTGCCGATATATCTGGTATTGTATTTACCGATACATACAAGAGACACCCAATAAGTCTCTTATAATAAATTCTTATTGCACACCAGAACTTCCGAATTGACATTATTCTTACCGTACCCTGGATCAATAATTGGTCCAGTATTCCAATTATTGGAACACTGGATGGTTTTGCATCGCTTAATCCAAAATTCATTACAATTTTTGTTTGATGTAATTTTCTTGGCTTAACAGATATATCCCACAATCATCTTTCGAAACTTGAATTCCCAGGTATATTCTAATATTCGATAGATTTTGAATGTCAAATCTTGTGTTTAACTCTTGCTCAGTGGACTGGATCACTTGTTCTTTTTTACATGCTATAAGGATATTGTCCTTATTTTTATAAGATATTTATTGTAGTATATTTTAGTAGTATGCAATGTATAAATAATCAATCACAATCAATAAACATAATTTTCTTTATCTTCTTCTGGAATTCCTGGTGGTTGCTTCATATATCGTGGGCATACAGGTGCCCACCAGGGTGTGGAAATGAGTTAAAATAATTAAGTCCGTAAAAATGTAAGACACAGGTCTTAAAAAAACGTCTATATTCTAATAACGTATTGAAAATGTTTCATTATTCGAAAAAATGAATTAAAAATATTATAAAGCTGATTTTTCGCAAAATGCGAACATTCAATTTGATTTATCTCGAAATTCTATTTTTTGACTTATTCACTTTTACCTGTATGACCACGATATATGGTTTTCTTTAATTTTCCATTAAGGAAAACAGTTTTTGCATCCAAATGTTGCACCATCAATCCTTTTGATGCCATTGACAACAAAATTCTAAAGGTTGTTTGCCTGGATACTGGTGCAAATAATTGATCCTAATCTTCCCCATACTTCTGCGAATAACCTTGCGCCACCAAACGAGCCTTAAACTGTCGAGTATCACAACCAATGCCCGATTTAATCTTATAAACCCATTTACATCCTATAGCGGTGTTTCCTTTTGGTAATTCACTAAGTGACCAGGTTTGATTTTTCTTCATGAACTCGTCTTCTCTTTCATAGCTTTAATCCAATCATCTTTGTGGTCACTTGACATTGCTTCATGGAATGATTTTGGTTCAACTGTTACTTCAACTTTCTTTATGATACTGATTTCTTCAATGAGTCTGGTTGGCAGTTTTCCTTTATTGCCTCTTTGAGATTCTCTTGTATTTTGAACCTCGTCTACCTCATCAACTTCTTGTTCCGTTTCATTGTTTGAATTAGTATTCACAGGGTTCAGCTCATTTTTTGGGTCGTTTCATCCTTCGTACAGAGTGGGCATAGTTGTTCCATTAGTTGGTAACCGATTTTGGATATAATTTTCCGTTGATATAGCTTCTACCCAAAATTAATTACTTAATTTTGCATCAAGTAACATACATCTAGCCATTTCTATTATCGATCGATTTTTTCTTTCAGCTACACTATTTTGTTGCAGTGTATATGCCGTACTATACTGAACTTGAATACCTTCATTTTTCGTAAATTAGCACCTGAATTGATTATCCATCACGAACTTGTTGGTGACATCGAGAAAAGGTATTCCGAATTATCTTGAACTTTATTTACCGAGTTCGTTTTATTTTTCTTCCATTCCAAATATTTCCTATAATTTGTCTTTAAATGTCCAGTCTTTTTACCAAAATAACATGTTCTTGTATCTACACCACTGTACACTTTCAATGCCAATTCACTAACATTATCCATATTGTCGTTTTTTCGATTGTAAGCATCTATTAACTTTGACTGTACTAAGCTAAACGTAATGTGTTCATCTGGACGTGCTTCTAGAACCATTATCATTGTATCGTAGCTTGAAGGCAAGCTCCGCATGAGCATGCCGCACTCCGTTTATCGGATAACTGTTCTTCTCCCATATCAGTTAACTTTTGTAATAAAGTTACCATTCAATTTATGTGCATCTCCACATTTCCACCCTCATCGAGCTTCATTAAACAAATTTTTTCTATAGTACTCACTCGATTTGCAAATGTGTCTTTCTTGTGGTACTTCCGTAATGTGCGAATCTTCTATAGCCAAACGTCTATTTTTACATCAATAAGTTCAAAATTACCGACGCCGCTTGCAGCCATGGACTCGGAAATATTACATTACCACTACCGTGCTTTATAGTAGCACAAAGATTTTCTTTTTTAAATTTTATGTTGACTTTTCTCCACACGATATGTCTACCATATGAGCCAAATAAGTTAAATTTGCTCTCATCAGAGAACAATACGTTATTCCAGAATTCTACAGGTTTGTTTATAAATTTTTTTGCGAATTTTAGTCTCTTAATCTCTCTCACTATAAAGTGTTTATTGTGAGGGGTGAGTATCTTCCTTCCGTCCACTCTTATTTTCATATCAAATTTTTAGCATAAACCAAAAAATGCACAAAACACTTTTTCGAAAACTAAAATGTTTAAGTTATCACAATATATAAATACACTGTATGTATATTATCGCAAACGTTTTCACCATACTATGGCAGGCGATGAACTAGGAACTAGGATGAACTCCTAGTTCATCGCCTGATGATGCCATCATGATGTATGGTGAAAACGCTTGCGATAATATACATACAGTGTATTTATATATTGTGATAACTTAAACATTTTAGTTTTTGAAAAAGTGTTTTGTGCATTTTTTGGTTTATGCTAAAAATTTGATATGATTAATATTGAGTTACACTACTTAAACCACTTATCTATTGATTATTCACTCTTATTTTGCAGTGATCCCTCGTTTTTAAATTTGTTTATATTTCTAGTTGTTAATAATGATCTGATAACTATCTTCCCAACCTCACGATAAGATTTTTTACCTTCACAATCAAGTTTTAGAATATATTTTCTTTCGTAATATTGGTTTATCTAAACATCTGATTCATTTTAAATAAGTAAGCACTTGTCACCAATGCAAAATTTCATTGTACGTTTTATTATAATATGAGGTTTCTGTTATCGAGTTACTTTTTAATGCTTGTGCCATTACTTTTGTTTAGCGAAATTGTTAAATTTACCAAGTTTGTTATAGTTTCTTGCCGTTTTATTGTGAATTTTATTTTGTGCCTTTAATTTTGTTGGCTAGTGTATGTCATGGTTAGCTTGTGATAGCTTTAGAGTCATTCCATGTCAGTTCAACCATACCATGACACCCACCATCTCAGATTTTAATGAATTTCGTTTGAATTAATTCGTTCGTCTGCAGAAAACTATAGGTATTTGTTTTCCTACGAAAAATAAATTATGTATATCTTTCTTAGTTACCAATACATGAATTTTTTTTAAATATTAAAAAAATTAACAAAGCTATCAAGTGTTTGTTTGGGGTCAGAAAAGAAATCTCAGTGTTATTTGTAGGATTTTCGAAACAAAATGCAGAGTTCTACGATAAATGGAATAGTATCTCCTAAAAGAGTTATTCTAAGAGTATGCTCTACCACAGTGGTTCCTAAATTTTTTTGTCTCGTAGACCACTTGCCATGTTTTTCCGTTTTAGGTAGACCCTCTACCTGCCTGGTATTGATTTCTTCAAATTAAAATTTATTAGCTGTTACATAAAATAACTAAGCAAAAAATTAATCTTTAGTGGAATGAATGACCCTGATGTTTTCTTAATAAATTTTCAATATTTGGCATCAATTTAGTAAGGTTTAATCTCAAATCTCCTCTGATAATGACGTGCAGTCTGTTTCTTTTTGTTGTTGCTGGAGAAAATGGCAAAATTAGTAATTTTTTTACTTCTTTATTATTTTTTCTCACTTCAAAACCTAAAATTTTGATTGAATACTTGTCATTATATTCTTGAGAAAACTGATAGGTTCTTCCTATTGCAGTCATTATTTTGGTGGTTCCACCATATTATTGACAACTTTTTCTTCAGCATTTACCTCACTTACTATGTCCAACAAAGTATCATAAGCTGTCATAAACACAAATAATAAAACATACAGGGTCAAATCTTCTAATTTCACGAGCAAGTTTTGCCGATTGTTAAACAAATTAAAAACAATAGCTGCTTTTTTCGTCATTACTAATTGTTCCCGAATCATCTAATCGCTAAAAGTTGTAAAATGATCCTTTCCCTGACTTTGCAAAGCAGAATGAGTTAATTCAACCGCTCCATTAGAAATAAAGTGAATATGATACAAAGAGGTAGCATAAATTTTTTGTCGGTAGCATCCTTGCAATAAATGATCACAGGACGAATAGTGCATGAATCTGAGGTCCAATGGTAACCTTGGGTTTTTTCTTGTATCGTAAAAGCATAATTTTCACTGAAGTTCATTGAGATGACAGCTACACCGGAAGGAGCTGTTTCCTTTAAAATTTTGAAAGGTAATCTTTGTGATTTGGTGATGTAAGAATTGGGTATTAATTTGTTAGGTTTTCAACTAATGTTTCAACAAATTCATTAACAAAGCTTGAACATTGTATCATTTCAGTTTGATTTGTAGGAAATCACTGACTTCTATCTTAGAACAAAACAAAACAACAAATTTCATGATTATCCCTTTTATTTAGGGAGATATTCCATTTATCGTAGAATTCTGCATTTTGTTCTAAAAACCCAAATAAACACTTGATAGCTTTGTTCAGTTTTTTATTTATTACTGGCATATTGATGAATACTTATAAAAAAATTCATTTACATTGGTTGATAATAAGAAAGAAATAATTTGCTTTTATCGGAAAACATAATTTTTGATCGAACGATAAAAATTGCAATAATTCAAAAACTTTAAGAGGCTGTAAAATCTAAACCGTAGAGACAGCAATCGTGTCAAGTTTCATCAAAATCTGAGATGGCGTCAAAAACATTTTTTTGTGGTTGACTTGATATGGAATGATCTATTATAGATGCGCAGTTTATTCATGGAATCCATCTCGCTAGTGCTGAAGAAACAAAGTTAATTTTGAGATGTACACATTGAGAGTTGATATGATTGTAGTTGCATCACTTAATTAATCTTTAAATAAACCAATTTTTTGTTACAGAAAGTGTGTGAAACCATTAAAACCAGACGTGACCATTCACATTGCAGCTGAGATGGCGGAAAATGTGTCTACTGTCACCAAAATTCCTATCGTATGTGCGAATTTTGTGATTAACACCAATTTGTCACTTCTTGTTGGTCATGGAAATGAAATTCATTTGTTTTTTGAGAGTGTGGTAAGTTTGATAGAATTAAAAATTTTTTTTTTTCTGAAATTGAATTTTTAGGATCTTAAGGAATTGAAAGGGCACGAAAAGGTGCAGTGTTGGATAAGGAAAGATCCTCGGTTAATGGCGAAATTAAAAGACCAAAAAGTAACCAACGTACATAGGCCTGTTGTAGACGACAGTGTCCATTATATAACCCCTTACAATTCACAACCTCCTGCAAGTGCCAAGAGAAAAATTGTACCAAATGACGGGCCAATGGAAAAAAGACTAGAAAACCTAAGTTTGAATAGTGATCCGATGGTGTCAAAAACACTTAAGGTTAATAATTTAGCTCACTTGCTGTTGCAAGGCTTGCATAGCAAAGACGAAATGATTTTAAAGCGAGTTTTAACAAAGCAAGACGAGAACGTTATCCAGAACACCCTTAGAAGGTTACCCATCGCTGTCCTTAAAACTTTAGTGGAACAAATAGCACAGATGATGAAGGGAAAAACATTAGCGTAAGTAAATCTCAAATTTTTAACTTGAGTAAGAATTTTTAAACTTCAATCAGTATGAAGTTTTTTCGGGAATCTCTATTATTTCTTTGCATTCATAATTTATATTTTACAGTTGTGAAAAAGGTGTCTTGTGGCTCAAACACTTCATCCAAATTCATGCAGGATTGTTAATATCAAATCCGGAACTCTTAAAATTATTAGGACCCATTAATGGTTCAATAGAGCACAGAATTTCCTTCCATCAATCTTTTCTTCGGTTACAAGGCCGCTTAGAATTGATCATACCACAAATTAAGAAAAAAGAAGAAGAAGAAGATTTGGTAGATACAGATGAATGTTTGCTGGTTTATACCGACAAAGGTAATATTTTCCTGATTTACTTTTTCTTTTTTACATGTGTTTATTTTAGTTGAAAATGATGACGATGAGGTATTCAATGGGGATGATGAGAACAATCTGATGATGGACCAAGATTTTGATGAGGATGGAGATGATTTTGACATGAACAGTATCAGTTCTGAAAGCAGTGACGAAAATGATATGGTTTGAAATAATATGTTGTTAAAAAGAAAATTTTGTTATTGTAATTGCCTTTTTTTAAATTAAAACTTTATAATTTTATGTGAGTTGTATAGTAATTTCCTTTGGTCATGATTTTTGAAATCCTTTTGAATAATGCATAACGCAGGTTCAAAAATATCAGTCGTTTGTTTAAGAATTTGACTATATTTGTGTTTTATTAACTGATATTTTTTTGTATTATTTCAGAATTTAAATAATAATCAGTTTTTTAATGCTATTTGAAAGTGAGGTGAGTAAATACATATTAATAAAATAGTGTATGATTTTATTTAACGTTTATTTATGTAATATAATATAGTGGTATTTGATTAAAATTAGCCAAATCTTTTACTAAACTATTATGAAAAATTACCTCGGCTTAGCTCTTAACGCGGTGGAACAATCCAACCCCAGGAGTGGATTCCTGTGACAATTTCGTCTTCGTCGTCTATCAAATATTCAATAAAAAAAAATCGTCTTCCAAAATAATTTTATCCAATTTGTTTATAATTTAAAATTCGACTTCACAAAATTTTAACTAAAAATGTTCTTTCCAAGGTTCGAACTTGTGATCTTAATTTATCCAAATCGTCGGCTTATCAATCACGCCACACGTTCCCTCTTACAAATTTTAACTTTCCAATTACTAAGATTTACTTCCAAATTCCAAAAATTACACTCATACTCAAAAAAAATCTATTCAACCAAAAATTATCTTTTTTAATAACAAAAAAATTAACAAAATCCATAAACTCACAATATTCAAAAATAACTCCAGCTGCTGAACATCCGACCAAAAATCATAAAATTGCAATCTTTACAAATTTCACTGTTTCATTTTTCTCGCATCAACAAAATCTCCATAAAAATTCACAGAGCCAAAAATTTAAACAATCGCTCATGCGACCTTTTTTGGTAAAAGCAATCATCTCCTTTTTCTCCACACCTTGCACCTCTATCAATTCAAACTTTCAAAAATGAAATCAACAAAATTTACAATTTAGCACAGGGTGGGTCAAAATCGTTTTGTTTCACGACAGTATACTAAAATTGGAACGATACAAAGAAGATTAGCGTAATCTCTGCGCAAGAGAGATAGGTAAAATCATCCTCCCCCCTTTTTTGTGAGTTGAGAGTGGAGAAATCTTTAAAAAGACAACACCCGGACGTTTTGGGTGATAGTGTCGGATTCTTACCGACTAAATTCCCACTCCGTGGAAGTGCCGACAATCGTTAAAGCAATTTTTCCGTACACACTTTTGCTTATCTTTGTTTTTCAGCCCTTTCGGAACTTTTCTCTTATTGTTCTTATACTTTTATTGCAGTTTCGGTGTAACCTTTGTTGTTCCAGCTCATGGTTTTCTTTGTGATAATTTGCTTGATCATTGTTTGTATGTACGTTTGTTTGTACCTTTACACTATTAGATTTTGTATTGGATTTTGGATTAGATTTAGTCTAATGTAAAAATTTTCGCGTTTACACTACTCGATTTTACATTAGACTACATCTGTTGGATTTTTCATTGGACTTTACATTGGATTTTTAAGGAATAGGACGGTGTCTATTTGTATTGGATTTTACATTGAATTTCTATTGGTGACCATGCGCAGTGTGATTGTTTGAGTAGTTTGACTTATGGTTGATTTTATTACCCTCAAATTTTAATACTTTATTGACAACTTATTTTAGCTGTTTACAACTTAGCTATTTACGTCGTCTTGAATTACGCAATTTACGAATTACACAAGGTGGAATACAATTGATACGCCAAATACGTACCGATCGACATTTTTCCTACTATAATTTTATTGCATATATTTATTATATTATAATGTAACGAAAATTAAAAACGTTTATTTATTTCTAAAGGGCTAATACAAATATTTACTGATACGGTTAATAACAATTACTAAACTAAGATTAACACTAACACTAAATACACTACAATTTATTTACACTAATTTATATTTAACACTAGGTCTATATTTATTTAAACACTCTGTATACTGTTACTTCACTATTGTCACTTCACTGTCACTTCACTATTTATTTATGTTCACTTGCGCGTTCGAACTAGAATTCCCTTGTGACAGGAAATCGCGCTGCATTTATACTTAAATGCAGCCTTCCAGAATATTCCATAACCATCCAGGAATTTCCAGGTGCTTCCACGCATTTTCTAGAGCGTACATTCATCTATATTTGAATGACTAATGTCGTTATCATATATGACTCATCACACATGACGTCATACATTAGTCATCAAATACAATTAGACGTTCTTTCGTAACACTGCCCCCTCCTTAAATCTGTTCTGTCCCAGAACAGCGGAAACTTGACATCTATAGAAGGGATCGTGGCGGTAGCGGCAATTGTTACCATTTCTGCATACTCCTTGGCGGTAGAAATAACAGTCGACGCTCTTCTGCTCCTTTGGTGTACTGCTTGGATTGTAACTGCAGACCAATATTTGAACTTCCGTTCCTTGGAACACGACCTCTAACATGTTACGGACAGTCCTCCAGTCTAATTGGTCTAAACCGCAGCCAAGCTTGGGCACCGCCAGCTTCTTGATGTTACGGCTTATCATATCCCTGCGAAGCTCCATCAAAGTCCTCCATAAGTCCTTATATGTGGGTTTTTGATGGGAAAACCTCTTGGTTACCAAGTAGTAAATCGATCGTTGTTGGTCACGTAGCTTCAGGGTTTTACCGACAGCAAGTTGCTGGGATTGGAGCTCATCCAAACGTCCAAACTTCTTCTTGAATACCACCGCGATTCCACGGGACATGCGAAGATCTTGTGCCACGCAGTGCGCGAGAGAGTAGTCCTTTGGTACGTCAAAAAGATCTTGTTGCACTTCAGTTGTAACTCCAAATCTTGCTTTGGCGGTCCCTTTGTAGGTGGACATAAACTTCTCAAAGTTTGATTCTTGGGAATGGCTTCCAGATCTGTAGGTTATTGTTCGTATTCCGGCATCATCCTCGGAATCGCTGTTGTTGTCACCGGCATAGGGAGCTAATCGGTTGACGTGAACCACTTTTGGCTTGCCTCTTGGTGGTCTTCGGATTCGATATATGACGTCGTTGATTTTGTTAACGATTTCGTATGGGCCTTCCCACTGTCTTTGCAATTTTGGAGACAATCCACGTTTTCTTTGTGGATTATGGAGCCACACCAAATCACCAGGCTGAAAACCACCTTCTTTTGCCTTCACGTCATACTGGGTTTTCATCTGATCGCTGGCCAACTGAATATTCTTCCGAACGGCGTCATGAATGTCGTGCATCTTTTTCTTCAATTTTCCAACATAATCATCCCCAGCAACTTCTTCTCCAGGTTTACTCCCAAACTGAAGATCGCATGGCAAGCGTACTTCACGTCCAAACATCACACACGCTGGCGTTTGTCCAGTGGTTTCGTGAACGGATGACCGGTAACTCATCAGGAACAGATGTAAATATTGGTCCCAGTCCCGTTGATGTTCTGAGACTACCTTAGCCAGGTACCTTCCCATTGTTCGGTTCATTCGCTCGACCATGCCATCTGATTGAGGATGAAGAGGTGTTGTTCTGGTCTTCTTAATGCCCAGCATGCGACAGACGTTCTGGAATAACGCTGACTCGAAGTTTCGACCTTGATCTGAGTGTAGCTCTAGAGGGACTCCAAATCGGCAAAAGAGCTCTTTAACAAGTACATCCGCAACAGTAACAGCCTCTTGGTTAGGTATTGCATAGGCTTCAGTCCATTTAGTGAAATAATCCATCGCCACCAAAATGTACTTGTTCCCGGCGTCGGTTTCAGGGAATGGACCCGCGATGTCAATTGCCACTCTCTCAAATGGACTTCCCACATTATACTGTCTCATCGGCGCTTTGCGCCTTCCCAATGGTCCGTTTTTCGATGCACATAGAGTGCACTTGCGGCACCACTCCTTGACGTCTTCTTTGCAGTTCACCCAGTAGAACCTTTCCCTAACTTTTCCTAGGGTCTTCTTTATGCCGAAGTGTCCTCCCGAAGTTCCATCATGCAAATGCTGCAACACTTCCGACACTCGGCTTCTCGGCACTACCAGCTGAAGTTTACACTCAGTGCCACTGTCGTTCTCCACGGATCGCTTCAGAAGACCATCTTCTAATTTCAAGGAGTCCCACTGAGCCCAATATGTTTTGACGTTACTATTCAAGGCGCTTACTTCTTCCCAAGTCGGCCGTTGTCCTTCGACCTTCCAGTCCAAAATAACTTTCAGGTCGGGATCGTTTTCTTGCTCTCGAAGTAACTGTTTAGGTTGCCAATTATCATCGCTTACTGTAGTTCTTCGGAGAAGATTTACTTTTTTATTTATTTTACTATCGACATAACTACTGTTTATCACATTAGCCGGTGATGCAGCACGGATGGTTATCTCCGGGGCACTGTTAGTAAAGGTTGGCTTTTGCCTTTCCTGGTCAACCCATTCTACTTTTTCGGCTGCTTTCTTAGTTGTTTTTCTTGCCTTGGTGCAGCGGCGTTGAACGTGACCCAATTCATTGCGGTTCCAACGCTTGGGTCCTCTTCCTTGCGACGGACGATCACGAAGGATACGGCGGAGTTCTTCTAAAATTTTGCCGGATTCAGCCAACTTTTGTTCCGGTTTCTCCGTAACACCTTGTACTCGGTGATTCCCTCGTTGAGATGTCTGCTTTGCCGTCTCGAATTCCAACGCATACGCCAATGCGTCATCTAACCTACTGTGCCGTGCTAGCCTTAGCGCCTGCTGCGTTTCACTGTCTCTGATACCATCTATGAAAGTTTCCACTGCCAATTGCTCCAGGCAAGTATCCGGCGCTGTAGGGTAGGCTAACCTCACCAATCGTGCAATGTCGGCCTCGAACTCTTGAAGACTCTCAGCAGATTTCTGACAACGGTTCTTCATTTCTACGCGGTAAACTTGCTGAAGATGGCCGGTTCCATATCGTTTTTCTAGCCGCGATATCAACTGCCCATAGTCTTTTTGTTGACAATCGGGAATGGTCTCCAGGATGTTGAGTGCTTCTCCCCGTAAAGCGACGATCAGCGAAATAGCTTTCTCCGAGTCGTTCCACCCATTACCACTGGCTGCCGCTTCAAACTGTTTATGGTAAGTGGACCAAGGTACCTTTCCATCAAATGTTGGTGGTTTTATTTTTATTTTAGCAAACTTGGTTTCATGGTCTGATTTTACCACCCCTGTCCGATTTATTACAGTATTTGTGGTTTCTTCATCCGGGCAATTGCTTCCATTTATTTTTGTCTCGAGAAGTTGTATTCTCTTTGTAGTTTTTTTATTTTCTTCTTCTAATTGCTTAACGTTTTCTTCAATTTTCTTGAAATTGTCTTTCAAAAATTGCAGAATTTTCGTATCCATTTTAGCGCTTTGCGATCGGCATGCACTCGCGAATACACACTAGTTAATCACTACTGTCTTTTAGCCCTTTACGCGTTAAACCTCACACCTGACACCAATGTAACGAAAATTAAAAACGTTTATTTATTTCTAAAGGGCTAATACAAATATTTACTGATACGGTTAATAACAATTACTAAACTAAGATTAACACTAACACTAAATACACTACAATTTATTTACACTATAATTTATATTTAACACTAGGTCTATATTTATTTAAACACTCTGTATACTGTTACTTCACTATTGTCACTTCACTGTCACTTCACTATTTATTTATGTTCACTTGCGCGTTCGAACTAGAATTCCCTTGTGACAGGAAATCGCGCTGCATTTATACTTAAATGCAGCCTTCCAGAATATTCCATAACCATCCAGGAATTTCCAGGTGCTTCCACGCATTTTCTAGAGCGTACATTCATCTATATTTGAATGACTAATGTCGTTATCATATATGACTCATCACACATGACGTCATACATTAGTCATCAAATACAATTAGACGTTCTTTCGTAACAATAATATTTAATAATCTTTGTTTGCCATGCGTGTACGTAACACCAAGGTGCGTGTTTACCACAAAAATTAAAACGTAACCAAAGCTTTTAACATAATTTTATTCTCAGCACTGTCATTTGTCATTACAAATCCAATACAAATATCCAATAATGTAAATGCGTTTATATTCGAGCATTGGATATGAAATCCAATACAAATCTCGAATACAAAAATCCAATACAAAATCTAATAGTGTAAAGATACCTTAAAGGTATCTTTAGTACAAGGTATGAGCAGGCGTATCGACAGCATCACAGAAGAAGCAGATGTCGCTTTCTTTTTTTGTGTACATATTTATGAAGGTAGGATGCAAAGTACCCATGCCCACTCAACGCCTGGATCAGGTCGGGAATAAGTTCCCTTGTCCATCTGCCACTTTCAGAGTTCTGACCAATCCAAGGATCTTTAATACTATTCATCCATTTCAGACTGTGGTGGTCCGCGATAACTGTGAAGGTTGGTAGACCCACCAGGTAGGGGCGCAACTTCTGGACAGTAAACACAACCGCTAAGCATTCCTTTTCGGTGGTACTATAACGTTGTTCTTGCTTAGTTAAAGAACGGCTAACGTGGGCCACAACCTTTTCACCATCAGGGTAAATCTGAGATAAAACTCCGCCTAAACCGTAATTACTTGCGTCTGTCGAGACATAAAAAGGTAAGGTGTAATCCGGACATGACATGACATGACATAGGCGCAGAAACTAAGGAATCTTTTAGCGTTTGAAAAGATTCTTCGCACTTTTCGTTCCAATCAAATGTTCTGTTCTTGCTTAGTAAAGATGTCATAGAACGCACAACACTCGAAAAATTGGGTATAAAGCGTCTATACCAGAATGTCAGTCCGACAAATCTTCTCACTTCTGTGGGGTTTTTCGGAGGCTTCATACGCAGAATTGTCTCAACCTTTTCCGGATCAACATGTAGCCCATTTCGATCCACAATATAACCCAAGTAACGAATTTCGGTTCTACAAAAATTGCACTTATCCTTACTTAAAGTTAAACCGGCTTGTTGTAGACGCGATAAAACTTCTTGCAAAATTTTTAGGTGTTCCTTAAACGTCTGACTTATGACAATGATATCATCAAAATAGACAAACATGACGAGTTCTAATTGCGTGCCTAAAACCCGATCAATTAATCTCTGCCAAGTGACTGGGGAATTAGCTAGACCCATAGATAGACGTTTAAATTGGAATAATCCTCGCTTAGGAACTGTAAAAGCAGTATACTGGCGTAAATCTTTAGAAATAGGCACCTGATAGTACGCAGATTTGATATCCAGAGAGGATAAATAGCGCGCATCGCAAAGTTTATCCAAAATAGACGTAATATAGGGCAGAGGGTAAGCGTCCGGGACGATCATCCTATTCAATCTACGGTAGTCCACTACAAAACGATACGTTCAGTCCTTCTTTTTGACAAGTAGTATAGGCGATGACCAAGGACTGGATGAAGGCTTCACAACATCGTCCTTTAACAATTTGTTTAATTCGCGATCAATATGAGCTTGTAACACAGGAGATACGGGATAATACCGTTGCTTTATTGGAGATGAGTTAGTTTCAATTTTATGCTCGTACAAGTTAGTACATCCCAACTTATTATCTAAGTAAAAACGCTATATTAATAATGTTGTTCAATTGTTCTTGTTGTTCGACCGATAGTCTGCTTATCAAAGCATTAGGGGCGCATACGCTAAGGACTGCAGGTTCCAATCTCTCAAAACGTTATAAATCAAAATTGAAGATTTCTATACAACATAAAATTTTACTTTTCAAAATTTTCTCAAGTGCAAATTATACATGTAACAAGCTTTGATAATAATTAGGCCGTCATTTCGTCCGCTTTGTTTTTTCTTCTTTGTAAGAGTTCTTCAGAGGGTGAAGCACCATTAAAGGTGGTCACGCGGCCGAGGCCCTTGTTTTCCTTCTGCATAAGGGATGTTTTGTTGTTTTTCTTTCCATTACCGGCTTTAGCTTTTTCTGGCACTGTTCGTCGGGTTTTTTGGATCTCCACTGGTTTATTAGGTTTTTCAACCGTTTCATCGGTTGGTCACTGCCTCCCCCCCACTTTATTAACGAACTCCTGTATCCGCGCCTTTTTTAAAATAAAATCTAACGCCGTACTATTACCGTACAGAGGAAAAAAGCACTGAATGTCGTCAGAGCCTACAGGACGTCTTCCACAAATGTGACCGTGGTACTGGCGTAGTTTATCTCTCGTTAATTTCCTGGCAATACAATGCAAATCGAGATTTAACTACACACTTCGAAGATAAACCGGAAAAACTTTCAAACTTCTCTTCAACTCTCCTCAAAATCGGCTTAATAACGCATTAAGTACTGAGTACCTGTACCTGTTTTATTACCTGTTCCTTCCCGGTGGGTCAGAATCTTTTCTTAAGTACCCTACTTTTATTAATCTTCTAAGTAGTACGTTAAGTATAAGGTAAATAGTAAATACATTTATATCAACTATGATTGGATTTTCAAAATTCTTTTTGCGTTTAGTTTAGGTCTACCCATACTCGTTTTTAATAAATAGTTACGGAACGCAACTGTGATGTATGTGAGTACTGTTTTGTACGAGTTTTGTTATGTTCAAAAAGACTGAATGGCCATGAAAAATGACAGAGTCAATTAATTAATAATTTATAATTTTGTTGTATTACTTTTTGTGAAATATATAAAATTTTGGCGACGAGGATGGGATTAATTGGAACAATCGAACCGTTTAAAGAAGAGATCGAAAAATTTGAGAATTATGTCGAAAGATTGGAACATTTTTTTACAGTGAATGCGGTCAAAGAAGAAATAAAAGTGTCGCTATTCATAACATTAGCGGGGTCGGTAGTATACGAAACTGCTAAAAGTCTGATCGCACCAGAGAAACCAGGTGGAAAGTCATATACGGAACTAATTTTACCGTTTTACCTTTAACAATTGCAAGCAGAAAGAGAATCAGACTGTAGCTAGTTACATCGTGGATTTACGTCGTTTAGTTAGCACATGTAATTTTAAGACCTTTCTTGAAGAAGCGTTAAGAGATCGATTAGTATGCGGGGTCAGTGCGAAAAATCTTCAAAATAAATTGTTAGCAATACCACAACTAACGTTTGAAAGTGCTTACGCAATAGCACGTGCGCATGAATTGGCGAATAACCAAGTACAAGTTATAGCGGGTGCCAAAGAGGTGCACTGGGTCAGGAAAAATGTGAAACAGCAAAATAGTATAGAATATAGATGTAGCTAGTCAACAGAAGACGGTCAAGAACGTAAACATTTCGGAAGAAAATGTTTTCGTTGTGGGAGGCAGCATAACTCGATGTCGTGTCCAGCTAACGAATGGCAATGCTTTAGGTGTAAAAGGAAAGGGCATACGTCAAGAATGTGCCGAAACAATAAAACAATTAGAGCGTTAGAAGAAACAGACGGCGAGGACTGTGATTCCCAAGAATCAGTACAAACCATTTATCCGTTGAACCGGATCAAAATTTTACCGATTAATAGTGTAGCACATCGAGTAAATTTAAACGTAGCGGGGACAAAGATAGGGTTTGAAGTCGGCACGGGAGCATGTAAAACGATTTTGCCATCAGGTTTAGTGAAAGAAAAATGAAAAAATTTGAAATTACGTCCCGTAGTATATGAGTTGTCATCAGTAACTGGTCAAGAGATAAAAACATTAGGAGAAGCAGTTGTAGACGTGGTTGAAGATAATCAAAAATTCAAATTACCATTCACCGTAGTAGAAACCGAGCAAACTTTTGTATCATTATTGGGAAGAAATTTGCCAGATGTTATGTTCCCAAATTGGAGAAATCAATTTAAAATTTCGGCAATAACCACGACTTACGTGGAGAATATCAAAGAGAAGTTTAAGGTAGTGTTTAACGGAGACTTGTCAAAACCAATCACAAATTTCGAAATCAACTTTTAAGTAAACCAGGCAGCAGGCCGATCTTTAAGAAGGCTTACAATTTACCGTATGCTCTTCGGGACAAAGTTGAGAATCAGTTGAAGGTACTACGGCAAACCGAGATTATAAAAGAAGTAAGTTATAGTGATTGGGCGTCACCAATCGTAGTGGTTTCGAAGAAAGACGGCGATATCCGCATTTGTGTCGATTTTAGAACGTCAGTAAATAAAGTACTAATTCCGACCGAGTATCCATTACCCACTGCGGAGGACATATTTGCAACTATGGCAGGAGGAACGGTATTTGCAATGATCAATCTTACAGGTGCGTATACACAACTCAAAGTAGCCGAAGAATCCCAAAAATTATTGACTATCAATACGCATCTAGGTCTATTTCAGTATACGAGAATGACGTTTGAGATATCCAGCGCACCGTCTATTTTTCAATCTGTGATGGACCGCGTAGTAATGGGAATACAAGGAGTTCGGTGTTACATAGACGATATCATAGAAAAAGGAAAAGATATGGAAACGTGTGGGGTAGCTGTACATGAAGTTTTATCTAGATTAGACCTCTACGGTGTAAAAGCGAATTTATCAAAATGTAAGTTTTTTGAAAATAAAATTGAATATTTGGAACATAAGATCAACAAAGAAGGAATACATCCAACTATAGAAAAAGTTAGGGCTATAACGAATGCGCCGGACCCGCAAAATGTAACGCAATTAAGAGCATACTTAGGGTTGTTAAATTATTATTGAAAATTTATACCTATGTTGTCGGCGCGTCTAAAACCACTATATAAGTTATTAGAAAAAAATACGGACTTTGATTGGTCAAATCAGTGTAAACAATGTTTTGAAGACAGCAAACGACAGATCGTTGGAAATCAAGTGCTTGTTCATTTTGATACAAAACTACCGTTGATAGTAGCGTGTGATGCAAGTTCGTATGGAGTCGGAAGTGTATTGAGTCACCGAATAAATGGCGTAGATCGTCCAATATGTTTTGCTTCAGCGACATTGTCAAAAGCTGAAAAAAATTATGCACAAATCAAGCGTGAAGCGTTGGCAATAGTGTTTGGGTTAAAAAGATTCCATAAATTTATCTATGGTTGAAAATTTACGTTGGTGTCCGATCATAAACCATTACAAATCTTGTTTAATCCGGAGAAAGCAATATCAGTAATGACAGCATCAAGATTGGTGCGATGGAATTTAATATTATCAACGTACGACTACAATATTGAATATAAAAAGGGAATAGAACTAGTGGAGGCGGATGCGTTATCCAGGTTGCCCTTTGAGGATAATACGGAAGTGGAATCGTCAATTAATTCGTTTAATTTAACCAACGAGTTACCGTTATCCTGTAACGAAGTAGCAGAATGTACAGCTAAGGATGCATTATTACTCAAGGTAAAAGACTACTGCTACAGAGGATGGCCTGATAAGGTAGAAGACGTATCACTCAAACTTTATTTTCTGAAACGGAACGAGTTGTCCATTGATGGAAATTGTGTATTAAGAGGGTGTCGAGTTGTGATTCCAGAAGTTTTAAGAAGCAAAGTTTTAGAACTAATACACAGCAAACATGCGGGAATCATGAAATGTAAACTCTTAGCGAGGTCGATCGTGTGGTGGCCAAATCAAAACGAAGATGTCGAGGAAATGGTGAATAAATGTAGAACATGTCAACTGACACAAAACAATGCCGAAGAAGCTCAGTTAATGTCATGGCCAAAAACAGGAAATGTTTGGCAAAGAGTCCACATGGATTTTTTTCATAGCAGTGGGAAAACGTTTTTAATAATAGTGGATAGTAAGTCAAAATGGGTAGATATTCATCATATGAACAAAGGTACGGATATAATAAAAACATTTAATAGATTAATTTTTTAACTTGTGAAATATAAATAAATAATCTTTGAGTAAACAAGTTAATTAAACGTTTTAATAATAAAGTTTTTATTGAGCTTTCGGCGTTGGACAC
Organism: Cantharis rustica; assembly: GCA_911387805.1. NCBI lineage: Eukaryota > Metazoa > Arthropoda > Insecta > Coleoptera > Cantharidae > Cantharis > Cantharis rustica. The sequence goes on from OU426880.1 coordinate 33,706,948, forward strand.
GTCTTCGTGTCGATTGTTCAAATGACAATACGTTATCATTCGGTTTTCATATAAACTTGTAAACATTGTATTATATTAAATTATTCTGACGAAGACGTGTCCAACGCCGAAAGCTCAATAAAAACTTTATTATTAAAACGTTTAATTAACTTGTTTACTCAAAGATTATTTATTTATATATAATAAGAACAGTGGAAAAGTTAAAAGTAACATTTGCAATTATGGGAATTCCACAAGTGATAGTAAGTGACAATTGGCCACCATTTAACTCCATGGAATTTACCAAGTTTTGTCAAGCGAATGGTATTCAAGCATTGAAGCCACCACCCTATCACGCACAATCCAATGGTTTGGCAGAGCGTCATGACCAAAATGCAAAAGCAGCACTAACAAGGTACGTAGTAGCTAAGTCATACCTGAGCATAGAGCAACAGGTAGTAAACTTGATGTATGTGAGTACGGTTTTGTACGAGTTTTGTTATGTTCAAAAAGACTGAATGGTCATGAAAAATGACAGAGTCAATTAATTAACAATTTTGTTGTATTACTTTTTGTGAAATATATAACAGCAACATGCACTAAAAAGAATAAAATAAAAAATAACATGACGGTAATAAAAATTGTTCACTACAAACTGGCAAAGTTGATCATAGTTCAATCAACATTATAAAGGTTATGGATTTTCACTACGAATGGATCATTAGTGATTTTCGTTCATTCATTCACCTATAATATTCGCAAAAGACAAGAATACTGCGAATGAAGATACAAAAATACAAAATATAAGGAAAGAAACGAATAATTCTAAAATTATGTCTAGTTTCTAATGATATGAATATTCGTCAATTTAATTGCAAGATTCTATTAAGTGCAATTCCCAAAAACACTACAATCGGGACTGTAGTACGCTCTGAAGTGAAACTTTGGGAATATATGCGTTGCATAGAAAAGCAGATAGACGACACATTAGATCCTGCAAGTGATTTTTTGCAAGACGGCAAAATTACAATAATTTGCGACATTGAAGCTGATGTAGAAATGTTACCAAGACAAAAGTGTACTTTGCACGATGATGTCGATCATGTTACCTTGTTACCGATGTTACTCTTTACGCTTCTGGTAAAGAATTTGAAGCGCGTAAGTCCATTTTGGCAAGTCAAAGTACAGTTTTTATGGCAATGTTTACCCATAATTAGAACGAAAAAGTTACCAGTCGAGTTGATATACACGATATCGATGCTGAGCTACTAGAAAAAATGTTGCATTTCATCTATTCGGGAACAGTGATAAATTTGGAAAACCTCCTTGATGAATTATTATAAGCAGCTGACAAATACGGCATAGAAAATTTAATAGCGAAGAATAGAATAAAGAAGAATAATAGTGAAGAAGAATCATGCAGAAACATTTCCATTCAAAATATCACAGAAGTTTTGATACTGGCTGATCTGCATGGTTTACATAAACTGAAAACCATAGCAATCAAATTTATTTGTTCTAATGCCATGGACGTTACTAATACCGATGGATGGGCATCGATGATAAGGTCACATCCAGATCTGGTCACGGAAGCTTTTTGTTATTTATCACAAAGAAAAACTTTCCACGATTTGTAAAAGAATTTTTTATGTAACTTTATTTTCTAATTTTAGAATTTTTTTTTAATAAAATTAAGACAATTAATAAAAACGTGTTTAATTAAACAAACAAAATTTATTTTTGTTTTCTTGGCTTTTAAGTCAAAAATTACTTTGCACCTTGCCTTCGTGATTACAATCAACAAAGCACAAGGGTAATCATTAACTATTGTTGGTTTGAATTTGGGAAATTCCTGTTTTTAACCGACTTCAAAAAAAGAGTTATCAATTCGGTCGTATTTTTTTTTTATTTTTTATGTTTGTTACCTCAGAACTCCGTCATTTATAAACCGATTTTCAAAATTCTTTCGGCGTTGAATCAAGTATAGTTCCAAGTTAGTCCCATTATAATTTCATTCGTATTGGATCTTGAACTTCAAAGATAAACCGGAAAAACCCTCAAACTTGAATCATGAATCACGCAACATGGCGGATCTTAAGAATTTCACAAACGAACTCATGAAATTGAAAAAAGAAACTTTAGTTAACATAATTTTAAATACTGATGTACCAACGGATGTTCAACTAAGTGAAGAATTGCAATCACACATAAAACTTAGTGTTAGTGAGGAAAGTGATGAAGAATTTCGCGAGTCCGGCGAAGAAGGCAAACATAACCTATTAATGCTTACAGAGTTGAAAATTGTAAAAGTGGAATTGGACTATTCGAAAAGAATTATAGAAGGTTTACAGACAATGGTTAGTGACAAGGATCTCATAATAGATTTATTAAAAAGTGCAAAACCGAGTAAATATGATAAGGCATCAACAGATGCAAAATGCGACGATGCCGCACTTGTGAAAAGTCCTCAACAATATTCAAAAATAGTTAATCAGAAAAAGCACATAAAAAGTGTAGAAAGAGCACCAAATATTATTGGACCAACGCCCATGTGTGCGGACAAGCAAAATAAACACGAAGAAACTAAAAATAAAAATAAAACTTTACCACTGAAAACTTTGCCACAAAAAACAATAAACAAAGAGAAAGTGATCGGAGAACGAGTGAATACCAGCAGCGCAGTTTCTTTCATTTCTGCTCCAAGGAAAGCGTTGATACATTTGGGAAGAGTATCGCTTGGTACAAGTGAGGAATCAGTTCAAAGACATCTGGAAGATACTTTTCAAAGAAATGACTTCAAAGTAGAAGCATGTCCAATTCGTGAAGTCGCGAGAAGTGTGTCCTTCAAGATTAAAGCGGACTTTTCCCTCCTTAATGAGCTCTACAATGGTAAAAACTGGCCCACAGGTGTTACGGTGAGTCGGTACAAGTTATTTCGAATCCAAAAAGGTGGAAATTTCAACTAAACTAAACAAGCATAGAAACATATCGTTACTCAATGTCAATGTTCAAAGCATAAAAAATAAGATAGACAGATTGGAGTTATCTTTAAATCAGCAATTCATTGATGTAGCTTGTATCACCGAACATTGGATAAATGACAAAGAAAATATAATTTGTAACATAAAACTGAATGATTTTGTATTTGCAGCAAGTTTTTGTAGAAGCGTTCACAAGCATGGTGGTGTTCTGATCTTGGTGAGAGGTGGGATAAAATTTCTAACAGTTGATGAGATAGCATTGATGTCGGAGGAGAAAACCATGGAAGCGGCTGCGATTGAAATCATTGGTGAGAGAATGGCTATTCTGGTAGCATACAGATCACCAACGGGTGATTTGCAAGCATTTATTTTAAAGTTGGAAAAGGCGTTGAATGTGTTGACAGCGAGTAGAAAATACAGAAAAGTTGTTTTGGCGGGGGACTTCAATGTTAACTTTGGCATAGAATCAACATGCAGGAAACAACTATTGCAGATGCTGGCTACATACGAACTAGAGCCGATGATGTCAGAACCCAGCAGAATAACTCAACATAGTGCAACTTGCATAGACAATATCTTCTGTGATTTCGCGATAAAAAGTGAAGAGACATATACACTAAATTTGCATCTAGGAGATCATTTAGCACAGATACTGGAGATCCCAGCTGGATTGCAAGAACGGGCAAACTTTATGGTACGTCGTGTCAGAAGAATTACCGAGAGAGGTATCAGCCGGCTCCGGCAGGCGCTATCCAGCATAGACTGGCAATCGCTTATGATGAACTTAAGAGCAGAACAATCCTTCACCGTTTTCTTTGACACTTTTCTACATTGGTTTAATCTGTATTGTCCTGAAGAACTTAAAAAAATAAATATAAACAAACCAAAAAAGCAAACTCATACCTCAGATGAAGTAAAATCAATCAAGAGTACCCTAGAAGCTCTAGATATAGTTCGCAGAGTTAGAAAAGACAACGCCTCGTACCAGGCATATGAATTGTGTAAGTCTGCTCTCACTGAAGCGCTAGTAAAGCAGAAAAAAAGTAATAATAAAACTAAAATATTAAATTCCCAGAATAAGACAAAGGCGATCTGGGAGGTTATAAAAGAAGAAACCGGCAAACAAACAACAAAGAAGGCACAAGACGACATAGATACCGACACGCTTAGTAATTTTTTCTCCCAGATAGGACAAAAAATCAATGCACAATTCAAAACCGGTGATGCCGACGCTGTTGAAGTATTGCAAACTTCCAGAAAAAGCTGCGAATTTTCCTGTTTTTTTGATCCAGTCACCGCAGAGGAGATTCAATGCACAATGAGGAACTTGAAAAGTAAAGATACACAGGATATATTCGGAATATCAACTAACATGATGAAACTACTGGAATCGATTCTACCAGTGCCACTAAGCATAATAATAAATAAATGTTTTCTGGAGGGTTCTTTCCCAGATCAACTAAAAACAGCAAAGGTTGTGCCAATATTTAAAAAAGGAGAAAAAAACAGAGGCGTGTAACTACAGACCCATATCTCTACTTCCGACTTTTTCTAAACTGTTCGAAAGTGCAATTAAAACAAGAATGATAAATTACTTAGAAAAAAAAAGAACTTCTCTCAGACAATCAGCATGGTTATAGAAAGAAAAAATCCACTACAACAGCTCTTCTGGAACTCACGCACAAGATAATGGAGAGACATGATCAAGGCGATACAATGGAAGTCATTTCAAACGACTTGTCGAAAGCGTTTGATTCGATACCTACTAATATTTTACTTAAAAAGCTATATTTTTATGGTTTCAGAGGTCCAACATACAGGTTACTAAAGTCATATCTAAAAGAAAAAAGTCAGAGAGTCTTTTGGAACGGGAAATTGTCCGGGGAGGAAAAAGTGGCTCTTCGAGTACCACAGGGGTCTATTCTGGGTCCAATTCTGTTCGTTATATATATGAACGACTTGAGCATTGATGTGGAAGATGTTTTTAGTTATCTTTATGCAGACGATACCACCTACCTGATAAGAGCAAAGAACAGAAAGGAACTGAAAGAAAAGCTAATAAATACAATGGAACAATCAAAAAGTTGGTTTGGTAAAAATAAATTAAAACTCAATGCCGAAAAGACGCAATGTCTGCCAATCTCGGGTGAAAAGTGTTCCCTAAGGTTCCTGGGAATTACAGTGGACAATCGGCTCAACTGGAAAGTACACACGGAGCAATTAATGAAAAAGCTATCGTCTGCGGTTTACACCGTTAGAACAGTGGCCAGATACAGCACAAGAGATGCGGCTTGTTGCACATATTTTGCAAATTTCCACAGTATTCTCAGTTACGGTGTTTTGATCTGGGGTGCTTCTGTGGCTGCAGCTGAAGTCTTCAAAATTCAGAAACGGGCGATTCGCGTACTGTGCGGGATGAAATCCATAGAGAGCTGCAGAAATGCATTCATGGAAAACAGAATTCTAACGCTCCCAGCAGTATACATATTCGAGTGTCTAAAGCACGTGAAGTCGAATCCGGAGAAATACATAACAAATGGACATTACCACAATTTTGAAACTAGAAACAGAAGCAAATTGCAGATACCTTTGCACTTCGCCTTTGCGATTTTTTTTTATTTGAATTCGATATTCAGAGAAATTTTCGATTTTTGTGAACTTTATTTAATGGTTGAAAATAATTTGTAGAGAGAGCGACAAATTTTGATTACAGGTTGACTTCTGGGAGGGGGGGGGGTTATCGCCAATAAAATTTTGTTTGTACCATTTTAAAAGTTTTGTTTACTACGATATTTTTAATAAGTTTAAACTTATTCATATTTTAATTTTAAACTCTTTTGTAAAAAACCGTTTTTAAATAAAATTTTTTAATTTTAAAATTTGAATAAAAATCACAAACTAAATTCTTATTTTACCGATGGCGATAGTAAAATAATTTTGTCAAAACGAAGAACTATAAATTAGATTGAAAGAAAATTTCACAAATCTTAAGCAAATGGCACTTATGTACAAAATATAAAACAATTTATGGGTTTACAATGCCCACTCTAATTTATTGCAATAGTGTTATTTTAAGCTATACTGCCCATGATGGTCATAAAATGTATGTCCCTTTACAATTTTTGGTTCAAACAAATTATTGCAATTTAAAATTTTTAGCATAATAGTAAGAATTAAGATGAAATACCTATTTCATTTATTTCAATATAATTATTTTTCAAAAAATCGAAAATTAATTAATAGGAGTAATAACTAACAATTAATTAAGTGGTCGCAGACTTCTATACAGTACTGTAAATATTTAGGGCATTTTTATATTCTTCATCTTCGGTTTTTATATTTTTGCAATTTAGTAGTAGGTGTATTTAATCCAGTGTCGCCAATCGCCGGATTATAATACGAATTTCCGATTTTTTAATTAGGGATTTAATATATTAGAAATATCTTTTTAGTTTTAATTTTTATTTAAACACTTCAAGTTTAATGTTTTTGTTATAGTTGTAAAAATTGTTTTTGTTTTTTCTGATTTTTTTACGATTGCAGTCAAACTTCCAGTATTTTATTAATTGATAAATAATTTCGGGGGGGGGGGGTGTAAATCTTGTAAAAGATAATCATTGTTCTTTTCAGTACAGTGATTGTTACATTTCCAATCAAATTTTCCAGATATTGTAATTAACGATATGAACAAATAACAACAACGAATTACCAACAAACCCCGGTCTCCGCTACCTGTAGATGATATTAAGTTGTTAGATACTTTTAAGTTACGTACGATGTTTTGTTGACACACCCGGGAATACATCCACTTGTTGAATCATATCAAATACTTTATTGAAAATTTCAGTGAATGCTTTGCGAAAAACGGTGGGTTGGTGTACACCACTAGTGTAACATACAAAATACACCCCATATTTTAAGCCTGAAATTTTTTAAATATAATAATAAATTAAGTTATTCTCAGACCGTTCTTATTATAAAAATAGTGATTGTATGTAATTTCAGAGGGGGGCCCGCCCTCTTAGCTACACCACTGTTATAAATTATAATAGATAAGTGTAAAAAATATATTGCTAAAAGCTTAACAGAATTTAAGTTAATCTTATGCAGGCGAAAGTGTCCTATATATTACAATGACCCAGTTTTTTTGAATTTCATTTCTTAAATAAATTTATTTTGCAAAGTTGCTTTTGAAGACAACTGGAGAAAAATATAACTCTTTCGATTACTGAATCCTGCAATAGAGTAAAAATTCAACTTAGTTACTTAATTTAACTTACGATTAGCATTTAAAAATTGGATGTATAAAGTTGCGCGTTTTTAGCTATATCGATTTTTCGATTGCGCACGCGTGAGAGCCAGTAATCCAAATGCGTGATAACGCTTTCGCGGTAACAAAACGCGCAGCCACTTTTATAGGTCCACTGTACACACCCTGAATCCCAACAAGTCGGCGCGTTTTTCGACCAAGTCAAAACCCACACAAATGACCAATAGTGATTTGGTCGACCACCAAAACAGCATCCCAATGGATCTTTTCGGTGTCGAGCAGTTTTTCGGTTTAAATTTAATTTAAGATGAAGTTTACCTTATTAATTCTTAATTTAAGTTGTTTTTTGACGCAAATTTTAGGTGAGTTGTGTTTTATTTCGAGTGTTGCGAAACTTCTGCGTGCATTTTCAGGTATTTACAATAACGGAACGATAAAAAAGAGCAACGAAGATGATTTTTATCCAAGTTATGATTACGAAGTGCCAAACAATAGCAATAACAATGGTTCGAATAATTTGGAAATCAAAAGTGATTCATTAATTTTGCCAAATCCAGAATTTGTGGATTCGAAATATACGGTAGATCGTCTGCAAAATGTCGAATTGCCCGACGATTCCTTAGCAGACACCGATTTACGTGATCACGATTTTATCGATAATTTAATGTACGTCTACTATGGATCACATAATCGGAATGGGGGCAGTTACGGATCCGAAATTATAATTATTGGTTCGGTTTTGAGCTGTGCCGCTCAGCTGCTCACCATTTTTTGCGCTCTCCTGAAGAAAAAGTCCAATGGTAGAAAGGAAATCCGGAAGATGTTTTTGCATCTCATGGGGTGCTTGTGCTTTTCCAATTTGGTTTTCATGCTTGGAATTTATGTAAGTCCAACCTGGCGATTATTATTTGTCAGGTTCAATCTTTTGTTTCTTCCGTTTTTAGGCAACAAAAAACGCTGTTAGATGCCAAATCGTCGCGCTGGTTCTTCACTATCTGCATCTTTTAACAGCATTTTGGATTTTTTTGTACTGCTATTTCATCTACAAATGTTACGCGAGTCAAAACGTAATCAAATTGCGACTTTTATTTTTAACTGCTTACGGATTGCCGGCAGCGCTAACACTGGTAATGTTTTCTTTTGCAACCACAAAGAACGACCAATTAAAACTCTTATTTTAGACGTCTTTACTAATTGCGCCACACAGCTACGAAACCAAGCGGTTTTGCTTCGTTTCGGTTCAAAAAGGCATGCTCATTAATTACATGCTTCCCATTTCGATTTTGATCATCATCACCACAGTATGCTCTTTAAACGGAATAAGAAAAATCAATTTGGATTTGTCGAAATTAGAAATGACCTCTTCAGCTGAATCGCTCAACATTTTGAGAAACGAAATCGAGTTTGGGGACGTATCTGATGGTAGGAAGGTGGACGTGCAAAACGAAGAGATCGTTGGTTTGAAAGAGTGCAAAAATTTGTTGAAAGTTTTGTGTGTGGTCCAAACGAGCTACGACGTCGTTTGGTTTACGGCCGTTCTGGCTCTGGAAAATGTCAACTACAGCAATAGCATGCCGATTTTTTATAGTATATTTTCGTTTTTGTTGGTAAGTACGCCTGTAAAATATTTCGAGAAACACTGATCGAGAAGGTACCTAAATATCAAATGTTGCAGAATTGGTACATTTTTTTGAAAACCAAGTCGTTTTTGCCGACAATCGTAACCGCATCCGAGAGCGGCGTGAACGTGGAAATTTGTACGCAAGAACAGGACAAAAGTAATTCTGTGTCGACTTCGAGAAGAAGTTCTTGTGATAACATTCCGCTTTTAGTAAACAGCGACATGTGTACGGAAATGTTGGAACTACACCAGGACACCATTAGCACAATAAGCAGTTAAATTTCTTGTTATAGGTTAGCGACCGACCACTAGATGGGGCGAATAGCACGTCGATTGTTTATCCAATGCTTGACTCGCACTAGCTTGGTTCGAATACGTGTGAAACCAACTTGACACTAAAGCAATGGTTATAAAAATAAGGAAAAAGTTTGAAATTTTGTTATTTTTTAGGCGACGCTATTTTTGTCGCCGTTACGAATATACTCGTACTAAACCGTACATTGGCCTATATCAGTATTATGGGGTAAATCTTGGGATTACCCACTCTTAGCGATAAAATAACGATAATTCTACTTAAAAATTTATCTAATAACGATGCAATATTTCATCTTTAAAATATTCGATGTATGTTAAATAATTATAAAATAAATGAATTCAACACAGTATATTTTTTGAAAAATTTTCTCCTGCAGCCAGGAATTGTATTGTCACATTTCATTATCTATATACAAGGTGTCCCCGTGACCGTGAAAAACCTTTGAGGTGGCAATAAAGGACGCTTTTCTAAGACAAATTTTCCAATAAAATTTTTGTCCAAGTCTAAACCCTTGGGGGGTTAGGCTTAATAGATTAGAACTTTTTTAAAGATCATTCGTTTATCTACAAATTAGGTTATAACTCCTTATCGTCTAGAATCAACGAATTTCGAGTTTTTAATTAAATTAAGGAAAAAAATGTTAAAAAATTCAGGTTTTATTTTTTTTACTTTTTAGAAAAAAACGAACGGCCCAATCCGGATAGGGAATTTAACGGGCTACAACTTTAGTCAAATAAATCTTTTTTGGAAACCAACCGTTTTCATAGAAATTCTGAAAATAATGAACAAGGTGTAGGTAAAAAAAATTAAATTCACAAAATTGCTAAAAATCTCGATTTGATTTTTTAATTTCAAAACATATTGTACCGTTTGATGTTTGAGTGACATTCGCATTAAATTATCGTTAATATTTTTAATTAGTTTGTTATTTATTTTTTTTACTTCCACCCTGTTTATTATTTTCAGAATTTCTGTGAAAAGGGTTGGTTTCCCAAAAAAATGTATTTGGTTAAAGTTGTAGTTCGTTAAATTCCCTATTTTTTTTCATCTTTTTTTTTTTAATTTTCTAATACTCTGTAGAAGGTTCGTACGGAAAGAAAACTTAAGAAAATTACGCAGAAAATTGGAATATTCGACGGAGCGATTTGAAGCAACTTTTCCGAAATTTACGGTCGCAGAGAAGGATGGCAAATCCTTAGTAAGAGTTGCGACTAAAAATTTATCTTCTTCATTACAGTCGGATGTTGAAAACCGACAGCTTAAGCGTGCGTTTTGTAAAAAATCAATTCTTTGAAGTAAAATTTTTAATCGAAGGATGCGTAAATTTATAAAAAAAATTTGCTCGAAAATATTTTAAAGTTGGGAAGGCATGCAATTCCACAATAAAATTTGCTATATTTTACAAATTATTTTTTTCGAAAAAGAATCCAAGACTACACCCTTAAAAATTTTTTTTTTATTTTGTTTTGAATTTGCAGCTTTGAAGGCAATCAGATCAGATAGTGCGATGATTCTATTGGTAGGTGATTTTCGACAAATATTGCCGGTCATTCCACGATCAACGCCAGCCGACGAACTTAATGCCCGTTTGAAGTCATCCATTTTATGGAAATACGTCAAACCACTCAAATTAAAATATGAACATGCGAGTCGAATTACAGAACGACCAATCTGCAGAAGTTTTTTTCAAACAATTGCTTGACATTGGTAATGGCAAAATTCTTGTTGACCTATCGTCTGAAAACATTACATTCCCTGCCAATTTTTGTCACTTTACTGAATCAAAGACCAAACTCATTGAGATGGTGGGTGTTCCCAAACATTGCTCAAAATTGCAAAAATCGTGTTTGGTTGAGCGAATGTGTTATATTGGTTGGAAAGAAATTGATGTCAACTAAATCAATTTTCGGATTCAAATTAAGATAGCTGGCAAATTGATGACATACAAATCGGTTGATTCCGTTACTAACCAAGATGATGTTGTCAATTATCCAACAGAATTTTTACATTCACTGGAATTTTCCCGGATTACCACCTCATAATTTGCAATTAAAGGTCGGATCAGTAAATCATTTTGTCGCGAAACATAAATCAGCCATGTCTTTGTAATGGTACCCAGCTTGCGGTGAAGAAATTAATGAACACCGTCATCAAAGCCACAATTTTGAAAGGGAAGTACAAAGACGAAGACGTTTTGATTCCACACATCCCTATGATTCCTGTTATTATTTACTCCAGTTTCAAGACAGAACGTCTGTCGGTCCAATAGTGTTCAATAATTTTCAAAGTAAGAAAGTCCAGTAAAAAATGGAAGCTAATGGAAATCGCCATGAAGTGAATGCACCAAAGTGGAAATGTAAGATTGCGACTGAAAAATGAAATAAAACGGCAGCACGGAAAATAAGAGTGTCCGTTTTTGGTATATTGCAATGGAGCTACAATCGTCAAATTGTCCCTTCAATCCCATTTTTCAAAATAAATTTCCTGACTGAAGTTGAAGATTTTCCCTAACGTAAATAAATTTTATAAATTTACTTAAATCAAAAATGTAATTTCTATAATTTATGTTGTTTCACAAAGTTCCAAAAAAATTCACTGACAAAATTTGAACAATTTTAAATTCCCTAATCTTTCCAGATATTCTAGACATCCTGGCAATCTTTAGGAACATCCAATTAAGATCCTGTATCCTTTCTTGCTACATTCTTGACAAAAAATCCTCATAATATAATTATTTGTGTTGTCGTAATTGAGAAGAATATAACCAACACAGGAATCATTCTAGAACAGATTCTGGGACACACAAAATCAAAAAACGGTTACCTAGTTTTAGAAAGACGGTCACGGCCTGATGCTTATGTGCGTCAACTGCTGAGCCGAGATCCTCGGTTCAATCAAATGGCAAACTACTGAGGTATCTGCCAAGAGAGCTCTTCTGAAGTAGAAGTGGTCACTATGCCCTTACGTAGGGCTAAGGACTCTGAGAGAGAGTTTTAGAAACTTAAAAATTCGATAACTTAAAGAGTACAACATAGTACTCTAAAATTATTCATTGTTCGATACATTAAAGATACTAAATTTTACGACGCAAAAGAACTTCAAGAATGAGACAACCAAAGATCTTTCCGAGAGACTCCTCTAAAAAATCTAGCCCTATGCAGAGAGCAAATAAAAATTGTAAAACTTTGAATAGAAAATTAATTTCTTTTGTAACAGTATAATATTTCCAATTTTGTTCAGGGTGACAAACAATCATCCAACATGTAAATTTTAGTAAAAATTAAAAAAAAGAAATTTTCAAAATCTTGAAAATTTAATTTAAAAAATGTTTTTCTTGTATTATCAAGAAAAAAACTTAACTACAAGTTAAAATAATAAAATCAGCACCTCAATCTATCTCCATGTCTTGGTATTTACTTTTATGTTTAACGTTATTAAATTTTATTTCATTGTCATCGTCACTTTCTAACGTTTCTATAGAAATTGATGTATCACTGCCGCCTTCTTCCTCTTCGTGCACACTTTCCTCCTCCTCTTCCATCCATTCATTTTCTTCTGCGCTATCTTCCAAACCATCAATGTTGGTATCAGAGTCACTGTCAACTAAAAAATCACAAAATTTAAAATAAATAACTAAACCAAAAAGAATAATAAAATTTACCTTGAGTCGCATTAACCAACAGAAAATTATCGTCATCCTCATCATTTTTTTCCGAATTTTTGCAAATTTGTGTATTCAAAAGATCCAATTTTCCATTTAATCGCAGAAGTGGCGAGTGAAGCAAAAGTCTTTCTTCTATATTGACACCAATTGTATTCAACATCTCTGAGAGTTTGGTGTCCGCTACCAGCAACTCTGTGTTATGTTCAATGAACTGTTTGAGCCATATTGTTCCCTTTCCACTTCTATAATTAAAAATTATAAATTTAAATAAAAACTTGACAACTTAGAAATCGCATTATTATATAAATAAAAAAGAATAATTTGAACAGAACTTACATCAGTGATTTATCGGTGCTCATTTTGATGATTTCTTTTAAAAATAAGGCATTATCAGTAGCAGGCAACTTCCTGAGAGTACTCTTGATGACATCCTCATTAAATAAATTCAATATGTCGATCAAAATTCCTTGTTTTCCTTTCCGTAATCCTTTCAGCAATAATTTGGGTAAATCATCTATGTCCAATTTTTCTAACTTCGACGAGCTGTGATTTAGATTCAAATTCGTTAGCTGATTTTCCATGGTGTCGTTGCCATTTTGTAAAACTACTTGCGGTTTTTTCTTTGTATGAAGGTCTTTGCGAGTCCAACATAGCACCTGCTTTCCTGTTATGATATTATCAAACCCCACGCTCTCGAAGGTTAACTTATCGCTTCCGTGACATAAAAGAAGCGATAATTCCTTTCCGGCCATAAACGTTGCACCAATAAATGGAATTCTTCCAACAGTCGCATTATTTTCTGTCTCAGGGATAATGTGAATAGTTACGTCTGGCTTTGACTTCAATTTCTTGCGCTTTCTAGAACATAATGTTTAGAAAAAACAGTTTTTTTGTTTGAATAGTCACGAACAAGCAATTTGGTCACATATACTATTTTTTTAATTAACATTGTCAATTAACTTTTACGTAACATAAAATTAAAAATCTAAATTTACGGCATATAAAAACTGTAAAGTCCACTTACCCGTTAAAAGCGTGGCAAAAGATTTGCGCTACACCGTTGTGCGTAATTGCAGTCAGATTGGTGGTTTCTTCTTGTGTATAAAGTGACACTCCTGACGGCACATCTTCGAGAACAAACTGTGCAATTGACTTTTTATCTTCACAAGAAGGGTTCAAATTCCAAACATTCAAATAACGGTCACTTTTAGTACCACTAACTAAATAACCAGCAGACTGTTTATCCTGTGTTGGAGGAATGTACCTCAACAAAGTCACTTCGTGTTTTTGTATAGGAAAAATCTTTAACAGCTGCTTCTCTAAAGCATTCCATAATTTAATTTCACATGAAGCGGTTAACAAATGCGACGATTGTGGGATTAATAAAATTGAAGTTAACTTTTCTTCTCCACTCTTCCACCCACTTAAAAAAAGGTTTTAACATTAAAAAGAAAAGACAACAAGATCGACTTACCTGTCTGCAATTTGTTTATCTAAATGAAAAGTGACCACATTTTCATGCACCCCACTGTACAACAAACTTCCATTATTCCATGTCAAACAATCAACACTTTGATTTGTCTTACTATTAATTGTAAAATCCAAGCCGGCTTTAGAAATTGAATAAAATAAAAGGCTTCCTGTAGAAGTTCCAAGGGCAATGCCAACCGAGGACCGATGTTTCTTTTTTTTCCGAGGTGTGCTATTCTAAAATAATCACTAATTATAGTTTTCAACGGAAAAATTTGAATTGTCACTTACTTTTCCATGGTTTTGTATGAAATGTAAACAAGTACAAGGTGAGTCTGGTGTAAATTTTTGCAAAACTTTGTTGTTCGCCGTTTCCCATATTTTCAATCTGTTCTTTTTCGACAAATGCGCAAAATAACGACCGTCTTCACTAAATTCGGATAACATTTTTAATTACTTTTTATTAAAAATAAAGAATGGATACGCGCAAGATATACCAAGAATAACCACCACAGAAAAGCACACTACTAGCACAGCTACTAGTATTTGAGGTTATCCAACTGTCACGTGCAGCGTTGCCAATTGTTGGGTAATTCCCCAAAATGAGGGTATTTTCTACTCATTTGGGTATTTTGTTGGGTAACGCAAATTGTTGGGTATTTTTTGGGGATTATCGCTATTTCTTATACAGGTAAGTAATACCTAATATGTATCTGCCTATCGTAAATTAATTAATTAATATACTTTGAAGACAATTTTGTTTAATGTGACATTTTTTAAAAATCGAAAAAATATGTTTTGCTTTAAAAAGTTGTTCAACATCTTAAGAATAATGTGTACAAATTTCATGCCAATATTCGTAGTATTTTTCCAGTTATAGGGCTTTAATTTGGTCAGGATGTAAACCATAAATCGATCAATTTATTATTGTCGGCAACACTTAAATCTTTTGTATTTCAACAGTTTTACTTAAATTTTATTATTTGTGTTGCACCTTGCACTTTCAATCAACAATATCCTCCCTGTAAACCCAAGTGTTTACTTAAATTTTATTACTTTTTAAAATTTTTAAAACAAATTTTTTTTAAATCTTTATTTATAGGTGCTGGTAGTGGACAGTAGCGATCATTGAAATGTACTCACTTAAATTTTTAAAATGAGGTATTTTTTCAGCCTTTCGGTGCATAATCGTTTCAAAATTTTATGACCGGATACCATTATAAAATTATAACCGAGGTTTGTTCAAATTTTATTGTGAGTACATTTCATTGGCCGTTATAGTAATTGCGGATTTGTTAAATTGTTAAAATCAGTGCAGCCAGTCATTCAAAGATTCAAAATATATACCTAATATTGTTTATAATTGTACCTAACACCATAATTAAATAAATAATTTGTTATTAACTTGTTTATTTATTTCTTGTGGGTCTCTAAAATAATATTTCCGATATTACTTCATAAGACCACTAGTATTAACTGCAGGGCGTTGTCTGTCTCTGTCTAGCATTGACGGGAATGTTCGTAGGACATGAAATTTGCGTTGTAAGCTCACCTCTTATGTTATACATCCGAGTTTGAAATTTTTAAATGTGGGTTGGGTAATTTGGGGATTTTGAGGTCTTCGGTAGGGGAAAACGCATATTTGCGATTGGCAACGCTGGTCACGTGTGTAAAATGCCTGGCGGCGTGGCGGGAAAGTTAAATTTAAACCATTAAATTAAGTTGGCAGGTGTAGTTATAAATAGCATAGATAAATAGTATCAAATACAATATTTGATAATATACTTGTAGTAAATACAATACACGTAAATTTATTATTAAAACTTGTTATTTAAATTAATTTTATATCTTATTTAAAATTTCAGTATGAAACAAATCCAGATTAAACGTAGTTTCCTTCTTTATCGACACCGAAACAACAAATTTTAAAAGTGAATCGCGTTAAAATAAAATGGTAAGTTTCGATGATATTGGATTAAAAAACATTAATAATGTACATTTTTAGTTGTTTTACTCATTTTTCAAGACATTGGTGGGAAAAGATGTGGTAGTGGAACTTAAAAACGACTTGAGGTAAATATAACCTCAAAATGTATATCAATTTGTCGTAATCTCAAAATTTTTTAGTATTTGTGGAACTCTGCACTCGGTAGATCAATATCTCAATATAAAATTAACCGAGATTAGTGTTGCCGATACAGAGAAGTACCCTCACATGGTGAGTTACTTATACAGCTTCCATTTGTGGTTACACAAACTTCTCTTTTTTAGATCTCGGTTCGTAACTGTTTTATACGGGGTTCTGTTGTCAGATACGTTCAACTACCTGCTGATGAGGTCGATACACAGTTATTACAGGATTCAGCACGAAAGGAAGCCACCGCACCGACAAGATAGTAAAATATCCGAGTGTAACTTTGATTTTTTTTTATTAATATATTTAAGATTTAATAAACTAAAGTAATGTAATAGCAATTCGATTGTTTTTACTTGGATGTTCCTCTTCAGTCGCTCGAAATTCTAGTGCACATTTATTCCTCAGTTCGGTGTTTCCTATTTCGTGATAAAGTTGAGCCTGAAATTAAAGATTAGATTAGTTATTAATAGGAATGAAAATATGACTAAGATAGGAGGTAGATTTTGAATGCAGACATCAGAAGTAAAATATGCAAAGGCTGTACAAGAATAACAAAATATCGTCGCCGAGCTGCAAATATCTCCAATGTGCAAAATTTTGAAAATCAGGTTTTTATATCATAATTATTCTACGTTCAATTCTCGATAGATTAGTAATACATTCAATAATGCTAAACCATAGGAACATGGCTAAATGTTAAAAAATATATACCTCCAATATGACACTTTGCTAAAACTGGGACAGTAATATGTCCAATGTGACCGAGAGCTTACATTGGAGTCATTACAAATTTCGTATTTCTCCTGAATAACATTTTATCGGGTGCTCACAATGTACATAGGTGGTATTTACCTACCCTTACTATTTCTCTAAAAATCTAGTTTTTTGCCTCTACTGTAAAATTTTTGGTTTGACACATTGGAGGTATTCGCAGCTCGGCGACGATATGTAAAGTGGCCACTTGTCATAAATAAATTTTATTTTTAACTGGTGGTTACCCTGTAAAAGTTACAACCTAATAATTAATGTCCGACCGAAACACGATTTTTAGCCAAAACCGAATATTCGGCTTCTCTTCTAGTTTGGGCCGAATCTGAAACCAGAACTGTCTCAAACTCTTCTGGCACCTACGCCAAATTTGAATATATGCCTGAGGTATATACAGTTACTCACAAAATTGTTTGGACGCTCCTATGTTAATGTAAATTGTTACACTGTTTTTATCATATAAAAATCGCTTTTACAAAAATACTTTTCAGACATTTTTTGTAGATAATTTCTTTCCTTTAATTTTTATTTACATACACTTTATTTGTGGCCTCGTTTTCGACCGAGAGTGACTTAAAGCAGTCTTGGTAAACATCCCCTGAGAAAGCCATAAGAATTCGATTGTGCATTTTAAATTTTATTAAAAAGTTTTACCGAGTCTACTGACTTTAACAATTTACATTGCTAACATAGGAGCGTCTGAACAATTTTGTGAGTAACTGTATGTCCTCTCCCCCTAAAAATGCTCCCCCCCCCATAAAATTCTTACCATTTCGAAAATTTTTTACTATTTATTAGGTTTTAATTTTCCAACAAACTTTAATTCTGCTAATTAAATTAATGAATTTAGCTAACTTGGTAGCTCTAATATTCATAATTAAAAAGCTAAGAAAAGAAGTTTCTCTGCATTGTCACCAAGTAAATTACTGCGATCATCTATCTTTCATAACAGATTGTAATTTTCATACCTGGTTGTGCATATTTTACTTAATTTAAGCATATGAGTTGGTTTGACTGGTAAAGCCAGATTTCCAAGCGTCAAATTAAAATTTTGTTAAGGGATGTAGCAAGTGGCAGTGCTCGGCACGTCACGAACGCTAGTTTCAGTCAATTTTTGACCGAAACCAAACCTTCGGTTGGTCTCTACTAATAATTATATACAAATATAATAAATAAATAAAAAAAAAAACAAAGGACCCACATTTTGCTAATATTTTTAAATTCGCCCTCATCCTCACCACCCTCAATTGTGAGTTACGATATACCCTATGTAGGATAGTAAAATGTAGGGGCCCTAAGGTGTAAAAATATGTGTAGCAAAAACCTGGTATGCATTTTGCAATCCATTGCTAAGTTATTGAAGGTGGATCATCTTGGTTGGGCCAGCTTGTATAGTAAATTACTTGATTTTCAATTGACTTTTAACGATGTCCCTAGCTTTATTTTGGATAATACAATTACATGCTTACGATTTAAATGCTTTCTAAAGTAAAACTACTGACATATTCAAAAGTCTCCAAAACTTTTGTTTTTGGCCGCCCTTGTGCTTACACGACAGTAAAATTAAGGGGGGCTTAAGGGTTTTTAAGCAGAAGTGGTGCAAACGGGGATAAGACTAATTGTAAGATTTACCTGTAAGTAAAGGACCTCCTTGACTCTCGTATAGGCTTCTATTTTAAGGAAACTTTTGTAAACGTCGCCCAACATTCCGCAACAGTCTGTAATAATTTTCGTCCTTTCTTCCTCGCCCTGACACTGTAAATTTGCCATTAAACACTTAACGTACAATAATAGGGCTCGAGCACGATCGACGATACCACCGTGTGTGAGAATGTGAATCAAATGCCTATCAAAAATTTTCAGCGCCTGAGCGGGCATCTTGGTCAAGTATAAAACGTAAGCCAGGTGTAAATACGCCACTGAATGCCAATAATCCAAGTGAAAATCAGTGGTTTGCACTAGACAATTATTAAAAATTGGCGGTATAACCACGTTTGGGTAACTTGTGATGTAGCGAATTTCGCCCATCATAATCATGGCTCTCACGCGCGAATCGATGCGTAGCTGGTTTTTCTCGTCGTGCGTCAAAACATTCTCGATACATTTTTGAGCGGACACAAAATCGTGTTTCCGGATGAACAACTCGGCCAAGCGTAGATTGCTTTCGTGAATGTCATAAACTGCCATATTACGAGCAGCCTTTTCAGCTTCTATCCATTCCTCTTTATGAAGCGCTTTGGTAAATTTACAAAAGTTCTCACCCATCATCCAACTGTGAGAAAGAGGCTCTTGAGAAAAATGACCTGTGATCGACAAAACAACTGCAAAAGCTTTGTCGTATTCGCCTTCAAATAAATATTGGTTCGATATGTTACACATGGCTAAACAGATTGAACGACTGTAGTTGAGTTTTGAACTGTTATTAGAGTTAAGATACAACGAAAGTTGACTCCACAAAGAGGACATTTCGGTTTTTCCAAACGTTAACCATAGAGCCGCTTTTTGAGCGTAACTGTTACATGTAAGGCTATTGTGAGGGTGTTGACAATTGATCATGTCACCACGAGTCATCGTCTGAAAATATGGGTAGGTAGATATACAAAAAATTAAACCTATAGGAAATTCGTACTTACCTCAAAAATATGTTTAGGTGTTCCACCTCTAACGCCAGCATATTGAACAAAATTTTGAATACCCAACGAAACTATGTAATGCATATTCAGTTCCAAACTTTTCATGATGGAATGCTGCACCAACCTATCTTTGCCTGTATTTTTAATACTGTAAATCCAAGTCAAAATATGTTGCAAGCAAGCATTGTCGTTTGCTTCTTGGGCTAAGATCATTGCTTCTTTCAAACAGCACTGGGCTTCGTTTCTGAAATTTAACATAAGAGTAAATCTTGGCTTTTCGATCAATCTGATTAAAAGCTTTAAAATAAACGTTTAAATGATAAGAAACAAAAAGTTCTTTGCTCGAAAAGAAGGAAGGAGTGATAAGAAGTTGAAAATTTCTTAAATGTAACTTTAAGAAGTAACTTTAATAGTACACTATCGATAAAATAATTAAAAAACTCGTATTTCTGAATGGGCTGATAAAGAGGATTCCCCAAGTGTACCTCTGGGATCGGGAAAAGTTTTGGTTGTCCCAAAATTAAGCGACCACCTGTTTTTTAAACATATGAGAAAATATCGTTTATAGAAGTATGAAAAATTCCCCACAGAAATAATTTTTTTTTCCGAAAACACCTAAATTTGACAACTAACGTTTAAATAAAGTAATTAAAATATATAAATTTTTAACTTGCACAATAATATTAATTATAAGCTTATAAAAAATATCCAAGCTAAATCTAAAAAGATTTGAGAAAAATATGTTGTGTTATAAGGGTTTCAGAATATAGCATATTCTATATTGTATTCAAGATAAAAAATATCTGAAAAATAAATTAATTCTGCAGGGAGTCAAAACTGACACCTCTCAATTCACTTGCAGTCCCTTGACCGTCAGAGCTGTAAAACCTGTTGGTTTTTGTTGCATAATAAACTAGCTGAAATATTACATTAAAAAAAATTTTGAACACTATTTTCTCAAAAACGGTTGCTCAGAGTACTTTTAAAAAAACAAGTATTCGATTAACTTTAGTGCTCTTCCAGCCTACCAAAGCTTGTCCCGATCCTAGAGTTGCACTCAAGAAGTTCTCCTCGTGAATTTTAATAGTGAAACATAAATAGTTTACTAAAAACTTTAGAACTTTGGGGATACAGTGGCTCCCATAAGTAAGTTAATTTTAAGTTATATTAAATACAAATGCACTATTCAAACTTATTTTTGCATTTAAAGTAAAAATAAAAATATTTATTTTTAAAACAATAATTTCAGACATGTTTCAAAGAAAAAATTTTTTAATTTATAATCTTAAATCTTATAAAAAAAATAATAAAATGAAAACTTAACTAAAACTAACGTTCCAAAAGTAGGTTAATATTAGAAATTGAAGTAATTAATAGCGACAATGGCCACCTTTTCTGATAGATAGAGTTGCCAATCGTGATGGTAGTGTTTCCACACATAAACTACACTCAGATGGACTTATTGCATACCAAATTTCTTCGATCATACTTCGTAGTTCATTTAAATTCCTCGGCAACCTCTGTGAAATTCGAAGTTTCAATAAAGCCCAGAGATTTTCGATGGGTGAGAGGTCCGGACTTTGTGGTGGCCACTCGATAACATTAATATCATGTTCCTGTAAATAATTGGTGACAATTTTAACACGATGAATAGGTGCATTATCTTGTTGTAATATAAAATTGTTGCCAATTAATCTTTTACCTTCAGGCATGATTACGTCTTTAAAGAGATTTAAATAAACTATGGCATTAATTCTTTCCTGTAAAATTACAATTTTTCCTACGCCTGTTGTACACATGCACCCCCATACCATAAGTCCTTTTTCCAACAATTTTAATGTAGGTTTAATACACTTAAAAGAGTAAACTTAGCTTTGGTTTCTCTAAACATACACTCTACCATGACTGTATTTAAGTCAAATCATCGGTCCATAATATATTATTCTAATAATTTATATGTTTTAAAGCATGATCCATGTAGAACCTTAACCTTTTCTTAATATTAACTTTACTTATGCCCATATGCACCAACTACAAATTTTATTCGACAGTTAGTGCTATTTGTTGTTGGTGCATACGGGCATTAAGTAAGGTACTTTGCATGCAATCCGATTCATTTATTTGATTCATAAAGACGACGCCTTATAGTTTGGGTTGATGGAACATTTTTCCATATATTTTGGAGTTTAGCTTTAATTTTTGGAACTGGTCTCGTTGGACTAACAGAAGATAATATCTGTATTTTAATATCTTCTCTTTTGGTGGCGATTCTTGGTCGTCCTGTTCTCTTAATAGGCATAGGCACCTTCATATTTGAATGCTTTTATCACTTTGAAAATTGAAGTGGTTGATTTACCGAAAAGTTCTGCAACTTTTTTAATTGTGTTGCCAGATCCATACATTTTTAACACTAGTTTACGCTCTTCTGTGGTTAAATATTGAAATTTTCCCATTTTTTGTCCTTATTATTGAAAAATTTCGAATTAAAAGTGTGAAAATACAGTAAAATAATAATGTAATAGCAAAAATACACTTCCACCAAACTTTTTTTTTAATTCACCAACAAAAATTTTATCTAAAAAGTACACCGATTCACTTTATAACTAAATATTCAAATTCAGTTGTGCATTGAAAAAAATATTACTCAGTAACGACAAAGTTAACCAACTTTTATAACATGAAAAACCATAGTTGCAAGATTTCATTCCTATTATTTCTTGTTTAGACATGCAAAATTGCTGTTTTTAGTTGTAACGGCTTTAATACAGCTATAAATTCGGTAAATCAAACAAAAATATTTAGTTTTCTGTTACTAAAAAATTATATACTATGATTTTAAAATTTTCTTAAAAGTTAACCTACTTAGGGAGCCACTGTATGTTCAATTTCAGTCAATATTGATTAAAAAATTAGTTAAAACGATTAATCTTATAAGGGAATGCGTTTTTGGGGGTGATTTAAAAATATACAGGGTGTCCCCATGACTATGGAAAACCTTTGAGGTGGTGTTAAAAACACTTTTTTAAGACAAATTTTCAAATACAATTTTTGTCCAAGTTTAAACCCTTGGGGATACCTTCGTTTAAAGCCATTTTTTTAATTGGAGTAGATACAGTTACTCACAAAGTTGTTCGAACGCTGTTAGCAATGTAAATTGTTCCTTTTAAACACTGTTTTTATCATATAAAAATCGCTTTTACAAAAATACTTTTCAGACATATTTTGTAGATAATTTCTTTTCCTTTATTTTTGTTTCCATACACTTGTTTATTCGTCGTCGTCTCGTTTTCGGCCGAGAGTGACTTAAAGCAGTCTTGGTAAAAATCCCATGGAAATCTCCTGAGAAAACCATAGATCAAATTCCATAGTGCATTTTTAATTTTATTAAAAAGTTTTACCGAGTCTGCTTTAAGTCACTCTCGTTCGAAAACAAGGGGACAAAATAAAAGAATGTAGGTATATGAACAAAAATAAAGACAATGAAATTTGCGACAAAAAATGTCTAACAAGTATTGCTGTAAAAACGATTTTTATATGATAAAAACAGTGTTCAAAAGAAACAATTTACATTGCTAACATAGAAGCATCCGAACAATTTTTTGAGTAACTGTATAGCTTCCTCAGGGAGTAGGTTCAATATTCGTAAAAAAATAATACCAGAATTTGATTTCAAAAACTTCCAATCGAATTATTTTAAACTTTAAAAATTTTATATTTACTGGAGGATTAAACTCATGATTTCAGTTTATCAACTAAATATGATATCTTTCAAGTAACTCGTCACTTATTTAAATAAATTTAACCATTCCAATTTTCTAATTTCAAATTGGAAATAAAAAAAAAACCATTCATCCAAAAAGAAATCACTTTAATCAATCCAAAAATCTCCAACTCACAAAAACTAAAAAAGAAAAACATCTTCAAGGTCAAATCCGACTAAAAAACACTCAAACAATTCAAATCGATAATATTCAAATATAAAATCACAATTTCAAATTTATTTTGCACAAAATTATACTCAAAAACTATCGGAACCAAATTCAGACAATTCCGACACTTTGGCAAAAAAGTCCCACTTTTCCTGACTTTCTTGCCAACCTCCACCTTTCATAAACTTTAACTGCTACAAAATTTAAATTTAAAAACATTAAAATTTTCAAAAAAGAAAGACAAACATCAGAGCGTGCAAAATTACTTCGTAACACAACAATATATTGGAAAACTAGTTAAAAATATTAAATCTTGAAATAGAGTAGGTTTAAGGGGATGAATTGAAAATAAATTACTCTAAAAATTTGGGAATGCTTTTAATTTTAGTTAACATGTATTGTAAAAATCAAATTAAGCGCATCCCTATATTTGTAAAATTTTAGAGTAATTTATTTTTGATTTTCCCTAAAACTTACTACTATTTAAAATTTAATTTAACAATTTTTCTAATATATGCTAACTCAAATTAAGTGAATCTCCAAATTCTTGGATTTTTAAAGCAACTTATACCGAAATTGAACATATCCCAAAGTTCTAAATTCTTTTGGAAAATATTTATTTCACCCTTAAAACTCACCCCTTTCAAATGGTAACTTTTTGAGAAATGTGAAGTGGACACTGTGGTAAATTTTGCATTTTTCACCCTATCCAAGCCTATAGCATACTGAAGAGGTATACAAAATTCTACTATGCAATAATTAGTTGCTAAGATTGCTCTTAAGCAAATCCTCATGGTTCCAAGAATTATGAGTCACTCATATAAAAAATTAGGGCAGAAAGATTTGTAATTGTGTAAATTTTATACATACGCAACCGATGAAATGTTAAATATCAAATTAATTTCACGACATGTTATTTGAAATGTGCTGATCATTTAAGATTTATTTTAGCCTGCTGAAAAATCTGCTTATCTATAGAGGGGCCTATTGAAATGTATTACGGAGTAAGATATTATGTAGCAGAACTTTTAATTTTCAGATATAAAAAAGTGATAATAAACCTATCGGTAAACTTTTTGATAGAAAAGTTAGCAATAGAACAGAAATATCAGTCAACTAGTCAAGGATTAAAATATAAAAATTTCAAATCTAGGTTTTGACTAAAAGAATTCAACGTTTCAGGCCCGAGGGTCTACGAGCCTATTCATGTAACAAAAAATAAAAAAAATGTTATCTGCTTACTTGTGTCCAAAGTGATAATGCAAAGTTGCCAAACTGAGCGACGCAAATCTGTACCATTGCTTTTTTGAAACATTAGAACTTCGTTCCACATCGTATGTTCGATCAAAACAATGATGCAAGCTGTTCAATGCTCCACAAAAATCTTTAACTCTCAAGAAGTTCAGGTAATTTAAATAATGCTAAAATAAACTTCAATTAATTAAAAGATTTATGACACCGCAAGAATATATATTGATATACTTACTGCCGCGCTTAGGCATGGATTTGACTTCAATATATTTGTGATGTGCTTATTTAAATCTTTGGGATTACAAGCTTTCTCCTCACAAGCGTTAAGCAATTTGGCTTGCGAAGCAATAAAGAGCTCCGCTTGCCTTCTTGACCACTTATCACGATTTAGGTACCAATCTTCACCTTCTATGACCTGTAATTTCCTCCGAGTAACATTTTCTAATGCACTATTCGCCAAATAATATTTATTAAAATCGGCAACTGTTTTGACAACTTCCGAAAAATCCAATTTTTCAAAATTCAAAGTAAGACGACGTAGATAAAAACCTACAAAATAATAGCATTTAAATTATTGCTTAAGTAAACACTAATAACTTACCTGCAATACTGCTTTTGTTAACTTGCATCGACATTTTCGTGCTGACCATTTCCGATTCACGTGAAATTAACTTTTTAATTTGGGTAATTAAGCTTAAAAGTTGTGTTATACCTTCCGAATTTATTTTGTTTAAGGTTTCGTCAAAATTTTTTAATACTTTTTTGTGAATTCTGAATTTTCCTGATTTTAAAATGCTGTGCAGTTCTTCCAATTTGATGTCGGGACTTTGGATTAATTTGAGGATCAAGACACAAAAGTTTCGTATGGATTCCTTCGATAATTCTTCATTTGTTTTATCTGAAACAATAGGTGAGCAGACAGAAGTGAAGAATTTCAATAAACTTACCGTGGTCGCGAACTTTGAAGAATTCATTAATGAGAATGGCGACCGTCAAACGATGGGGGGTTACATGTTGATCGCCGCTTTTACGATAAATAACAGTTACATCGAGAGGCACTTGTACTTTATTTGTAGCCGGAGTAGCAGGAGCCGTTGACGTACTCATTTTGACTTTTTATGATTTAAAATATTTGAGGTTATGTATGTTGTGGTTGTGTTGTTATTAGTGTTTGTGTACAAGGTATTTCCAAAACATTTGACTTCTTATAAGCCCCGTTCACAGTAATATATTTTTTTTTTATTTCAATTAAATATTTACAATCTGTTTATTTAAACAATGAGTAAATTGTATGAAAGTATTTACAAGACATGTAGAAAACATTCCATTGAATATTTTCTTTTTATTAGTTTAGCACAATGCTGTTATACATGACAATAATAATTTAACTTATTTGGCAAATCGAGTCAACAAATCTGATGTTTTGAACCTTTTCAATCTTCGCACCTCGTCTGTGTTATCTATCAAGTTGTTGGCGAGTTCGTCAGTTTGTTGTGGTATTTACTGTAGTACTCTTGGATTTCTTCTTGAACTGAGATCATACATAAATCTTGTTGAATAGTCAGGTTTGGCACATACCATGGGGCATTTACGATTGCTCTGAGAACCTTGTTTTGAAATCTTTGCAGGATCTCAATGTTGGAAATGCTAGCAGTCCCCCAAAGTTGAATGCCATATGTCCATATGGGCTTTAAGATGGCTTTATACGTAAGAAGTTTGTTTTCTAAAAACAGTTGTAACTTTCTACCCAGTAACCAATATAACTGACTAAGTTTTATTCCCAGTTGTTTACGTTTGCTGAAGATATGCTTTCTCCATGTCAATCTTCTGTTAAGATGCATGCCAAGGTATGTTGCATCCTCAGCTTGTGGTATAGAACAGTTGTTTAGTTCTACAGGTGGGCATTAATCTTTTCGCATTGTAAATGTGACATGGGTGGACTTCGATTCATTAGCCTTAATTCTCCATGTTTGTAGCCAATCCTGAACTTTATTTAGATGAATTTGGAGATTTTTGGACGCGAGCACTGGATTGACATAAGATGCTAGTATAGCTGTGTCATCAGCAAACGTGGCCACCGTCGTAAGTCTTGTTGTTGGGAGGTCATCCGTGTATAGTAGGTAGAGCACTGGCCCCAATACACTACCCTGTGGTACGCCGGAATTAATTGAATATAAATTGGTATATTCTTCTTGGTACTTTACTAAAAAATATCTATCTTTTAGGTAGGATTTTAATATTTGGTAGTAAGAATGGGGGAGACTTTTCTTTTTATAGCATAGCCCGTCATGCCACACTTTATCAAACGCCTGGCTGATGTTCAAAAAAGCGGCGGAACAGTAACGTTTGTGTTCTAAGTCGTTGCTTATTTTCTTCACCAACCTATGCACCTGTTCAGTCGTGGCATGTCGATGACGAAATACAAACTGGTGGTCAGGAATAAGATTTCTTTCTTCCAGTATTGGTTTTAAGCGGCCAAGAAGGAGTTTTTCAAATACTTTGGAGAGTACCGGCAGTAAACTTATTGGTCTATATGATGGCACTTCATCTAGATTTTTTCCTGGCTTTGGCAAAAGAATAATTTGGGCAACCTTCCACTGATTAGGAAAATAGTTCAGTCTTATAACCGCATTATAAATAAATGTTATAAGTTTTATACATTTAGGCGTTAGTTGTTGTAATATCTTTCCTGTTATTAAATCAAAGCCAGGTGCCTTCTTTGGGTTAATTTCATGTGTGATGACTCGTTGAATTTCTTTGACTTTAAATTTTTTGATTGGCAAGTCCATCTGAAATGGGGCATCTAGATATTGAGTGATGTCCGAGGCTTCATCTGCATTTAGTGTTGGTGGGAACGGTTTAAAGACACTTTCGAGATGTTTGGCGAAGGTAACAGCTTTATCTTTATCGCTCCTTGCCCATTGTCCTGTATCTGTTCTGATTGGTGGTATAACTTTCTGTGGGCATTTCATGCTTTTTGTGGCTTTCCATAAGGAGTATTCGTTGGTTTCCGTCACTGACAGCTTACTCACATAGTCGTTAAAAGATTGGTTTTTTATGCTGAGGAGCAGTGTCTTGAGTTCTTTGGCCGTTTTGTTAAAGTTTTTCTTGTCATTAATTGTTCTTGTTATTTGCCATTGGCTGCGAGCTTGACGTTTTTCTGCAATTTTTTGTTTAACTACTATCGGAGTTTGTTCTTTTATGTGGGATTCGCTACAGTCGGGAGTGGCAAACCAAGCTGCATTCTGGATATTTTTTGTTAGTTGTTCGACTGTATTTTCTAACTGTTCTTCTGTTTTAAGAGCTATGTCCAAATTAATATGCTCATCCAATTCTGATTGAAACACATCCCAGTTGGTTTTATTGCTAAAAAGTGTTGGCTGTCTCCGTTTACCAAGAATTCTCGAGTACAATGTCAGGATGATAGGTGTGTGATCTGATGACAAATCCAGTGATGATTCTATCTTGCACTGCTTTGCATCAATGCCCTTTGTTACACAGAAGTCAATCAGATCTGGTATTTTGCTTCTGTCGGTAGGCCAATATGTTGGTTGACCTGTTGATAAATACGACATATTGTTATTTCTGATTGTTTTTATCAATTCTCTGCCTTTTGTAGTTGTGAGTCTTGAACCCCACTGGGAATGCTTCGCATTAAAATCACCGCCAGCTATAAATTTGTTTCCTAATGTATTGAGAAAGTGTTCGTATTGATATTTCTTGTTGTTGTGTTTCGGTGGGCAATATATTGCGGAAATTGTTAGCTTTCCCAGTCTGTCCTCAACAGCTATGCTAGTGCCTTGAAGGTAATCATGCTGATATTTGTCGAGTTCGAAATGTTTAACGTTTTTTCTTATTATTACCGCTGTACCTCCATGAGCTTTTCCATCTGGATGTTCTGTACTGTAGATGACAAAATTGGGTATTTTTAGGTGACTTTTTGTGGTAAAGTGTATTTCAGTTGGTTGAAGATTGTTGCTATTGGTAACATTAGTTTGGCTTGGTATATTTTTCTCCCGTAAAGCGGGGTATATTCGTTTTTGGAGTTCTTTGTGAACTTGGCAACCCCTGTAGTTTGCGGAATGAGCACCTGCACAGTTCACACATTTGACCATATTGTCGTTATCTTTCCGTGTACGGACATTTGTCATATGATCACCAGCACACTTGACACATCTTGGTGGTTTAAAACAGTAGTTTTTTGTATGCCCAAATCTTTGGAATTTTGTGCACTGTGGAATCTCTCTATGTATGTGTGGTGCTTCAAACTTAGTTACAGTGTTCATAAGTCGCGTAATCTTGTAAATCTCTTTGTTATTATCCTTCTGTTGCAAGTCGATGTAGAACATGTCTAATGGATTTTTTTTAACTCTGTGTTTGATATTCCATGTGTTAACCACTGTGTGTCCCAGTTCATGCAGTTCTTTTTTAAGTTGTTCAATATCGGAGGATGAATGTAGGTTTTTCAATACTACTCTAAAGTGTCTATCTTTTTTTGGTTTATATGTGTGAAAATCGGTACCTTTTGATTGCAGTTCTTTAGTAATGCCGGTGTAGTGCTCAGCGGTATTCGGTTGTATCTTAACTTGGTTGTTATTTAGTGTTTTGACTGTATAACTATTCTTTGCTACCACATTCAGTAGTTCCACGAATGGTCTAATATTATCAACGCCTTCAACAAATATTGGTGGAGGTTTTTGTTCAGCGGGTTCTTCACTTTTGTTTTGGTCGTCATCCTCGTTGCTTACAGGTAGTTGACCGAATCTATTTTTTGTTGTGATTGGGGCGCTTAACCAGTAGTCACTTACTCGTTTTTGTTTAAGAGTTCTTATGTTGTGCTCAGGATTTCTAGGTCGTTTTTTGCTTTGAACGATTTTCCATTCTTGATTAGGTAGTGTTGGAGGTGTAGGCAATGGCGGATAACCGGAATTATCTGTGGGCATATATTGGTATTGATAATGTGAAGGATACAGTAGTGCTCCTACTTGAGAATTTCTAGCATTTTGTTGATTATAGTATGTCAAACCATGCGCCAATGCATGCTGTGGTTGAGGGTGCTGTGCTAATGTAGAATACTGTCCCGGCTGCACTGCCTGTGGCTGTTGAATGTATTGCAGTTGTAGAAGTTGCAAGTCTTGATCATATTGAATCACCGCAGGCTGGTCTTGTGGACTTACCATCATTACATTTTAAGGTTATGTTACAATAATCTTCCACTTTTGTATGTTTTTTCCAATTTTTTCTCCCAACCACGACGTTGCGGTATGTATATGTATGTATGTACAACAAATCAAT
This sequence comes from Cantharis rustica, assembly GCA_911387805.1. NCBI lineage: Eukaryota > Metazoa > Arthropoda > Insecta > Coleoptera > Cantharidae > Cantharis > Cantharis rustica. The sequence continues at coordinate 33,737,262 of OU426880.1, forward strand.
CCAGATTTCAAGATCTTCCTTCCTAAAAACGAGTTAAATTTACAATTTAAATGACACCACGATAACATAACATGACGACACGACAATTTCTAATTTTCGAAAAATTCACAGTAATATAAGTAAGTAATATAAAATTGAGATTTTTATTTTTTAAAGCTAAATTTTCGATAACTTTTACCCAGAAAAATAAAAATTTTTTAATGAAATTATGGTTTAGCATTTTTTTCGCTTTTGAAACGTTGATAAACACTTTTACTCCTTTTACCAGTTCGCTTAAGCACTTTTGAACGCTTTGGATTTGCCTATTTTCAATTTAGTTGGTTTTAAAATGCGAATCTGCACGGCGAACACGAAAGCACCATCAATTTTGGTGTAGAGAGAATGATGAACCACAGCTGGGGATCAAACTTGGTATGGCCGTGCCGTAATCCACCCAGCTAAGCTAGTCGTTTGTACTGACTTTCCAAGACGGAATCACTGAATTCACGCACTTTTTAAAAACATCCCTGAAGCCCCTCGAACTCGAAATTTACGGGTCTAGTAAAACGAGGCTCTCTAAGCTCACGAGACTTATTAAAAATAATCTGCTTTTAAATTAAATTCAAAAAGTTGCGATGATAGATTTTCAGAAAAACGCAATGGCGTCTAAATTCAACGTGGATACGGTGAATAATTTAGGAAAAAATAAATTTTAAAGTTTCGTTTTTGCATGATTAAGAAAACCCAAACCGGTGAGGATGGACAGAAAAAGACAAAATGCGGCACATCGCATAGTGGCTACATAAGCACTATGCTCTGCTGGCACCTATTGTAAAAGGCAGCTAAGGTTTGACAGTCACCCCCAACAAGAAGGTAAGTACCCTTAATAATTAACCTCGTGGTAAAAAAATCGACGAGGACATCGTTTCATCGGACGTCGTTCTCCTTCTCCCACGCTACGTAGAAAACTCAAAAAAGGCCGTATCCTCTGAAGCTAAAGCGAAGGAATCAGCAACAGCGCCAGGGGTGGGTCAGGGTGGGCACGTGCACACCCTGCTGACTGAAGTGCCCACCCAAATTGTAGGACATTAAAAAAAATTAATATGTAGTAATCTGAAAATATTTTTACGTGTACTGTCAGTTAACCCTCGCCACGTATTCAAAAATTTCAACTACACAGTAAGAAGGAAGACAATTTTCTGAGTAAAATGCAACAAAAATTTTTTCGGATTACGCATTAGTTTTCGAAGAAACGACATTTTGAAGTTAATAAAAGCAAGTAGTTGTAATCGATACACTCCGATGCCACAAGTTCCGCGACGGTAACTCGCTAGTTAAGCTCCCCGCTTTCATTTCTGTAGACGGTACGTGTGCTTTGATATACTCTTAATGTACGCTGTCAGTAGCGATTGACTCCCAGATGAGTTCTATGGCTTCCAGTTTCACCGTTGGCGAGTTCTATCATTCTACAGGGATATTTTTAAAATTGTTAAGTTGTTATGTTATGTTATGTTAGTCAAAAAAACAGACCCGGAAGACAAACGGTCTGTTTTTTTGACTAACTTCTTCTTCTTCATGTGCCATGTCCGGTTCCCCGGACGTTGGCGACCTCTCTCCTATGTCTGTGTTGTGCGTTTGAAGTATTATCACACACATAGGGGACCTACTGCTTAACGCGGGCTCCGAACCGCGGGAAGTGTATACACTTCATCTCCAGAGAGGATGTACCAGGCAGATTACACCTCGGTGGTTTCCATTGCTTTCCGAGGGGAGACGGTCAGAATAAAGTTTTACTGAGCCCGGAGTCAAACCAGGCATTCAGCATTAGCAGCAACGCACTTAACCGCTCTAGCTGACGACCGTCTTTGACTAACTTAACCAAATAGCTGGACATCCATTTTTTGTGTGTAGCAAGAGACTCTTCAAATTGTTTAAAATTGTAAATTAAAATTTAGTGCTTACTTTTGTTACTTTTGTGTGTGGTGTTGGATGTGGTATTCAACCGCACATGGTATCCTGCTGCTGGCCTCAAACAAATTTTGCTGCGTTGTTATGCACCTTTGCATCGACTAAATTTTTACAATTTCTTCCTCTTTTCCAATTTATGCACTTCACTTCGTCAATTAAATAAAAAAAAACAACAAATCAAATTAACTTAATTTATCAACTTAAGAAACAATTAACAATTTCAATTATTGCGGAATGGTGTTTTATCCGCTTGGCGCCAAGGCCAGAGCCTGTCTATTTTTTTATCAACTTCCTAGCCGTACTCCCACTCTTACTTCTCCCTACCTTTTTATTTACATTTTATTTTTCATAGCAAAACTTAACAACTTTATACAATGTGCTAAATAAATAAATAACAAAATTGAATTTTAAAAATTATTTACAAAACAAATTAATCTGTGGTTTTATAGTGTTTCGAAACAATATAATTATGTACATTTTTGATTTTTAGATTCGATTTTTTCGAAAACTAATGGATAATCTAACAAAATTTTTGCTTTAATATGCTTAGAAAAGTGTCCTCTTTCCTATAGTGCAGTTAAAATTTTGAAGTTTGTGGTGAGGGTTAACTGACAGTTTTCTTTTTTTCTTTTGAGTATACGTTTTAAATTTTTGGTGTTTATTTCAATACTGTAATTTTTAAATTTTTTGTGCCTACTTTAAATATATTGGGCCCACATTTTGTCCCCCCTTTTAAAAAATGCTGGCGCCGTCGCTGGAAGGAATTTGTATCAACGGAGAATCAATCTTTGTCCGCAGAGGCTTCGACTGTCATTAATCCACAAAGTGAGGAGGAACCAACCGTAAAACTCGAGGTCTCTTATCACGAGTCTCAAGAAGCGATGGTTCCTACAGACTTCTTCTCGATTTTTAGCACACCGACATTTTTGCTTCCAAATAAAACCGCGACCACGTCAAAATCACTACCAGTGTCCAAGTTTATAAGTGCTTCAAAATGTGGTCGCAGAGTCAGCAGCGAGAACGATCGACCAGAAAATGATTAAAAAAAGTTGGAAAGAATCTTAAAATCGGCACGCAAGGCGTACAAAAAGACTCATAGAGTAATCCCATGGGAGGAATTGGAGACAATGAATGTGTCACCGTCTCCAGAGAATCACCCCGAAAAAAAGATTCTCAGACTCTCAAAAAGATAAAACCTCGACTGTTCCTCTCCTCTCAGAAAGAGCACTCACAAAGCCCATAATTGGGACTTCAGAGGAAGGGGGCGTTAAAGAAGCCATCGCACCAGACAAATAGTTTTATCCAAACTCTATTAGCACCAATCGTACTAGTCGATAAAAGTAAATTGGTGGACTTATCGGGGACAATGAATTCAAAAATGATAATCTACTATTCACAGCCAAATATGACCTGGACGCAATACTAGTAAGTGGAGCTTACCTCAAAGAGGTTACACGACTAAGATCAATCTAACGATAGTGATGACGACAGCTGTGGGGGCACCACCATCTACGTTAAAATCTGTATAGAACATCACAAACAGCCCTTCCGGAGACGCTTCAGGGGATCGAAGTAACATCCTTGCAACCACTCTTATAGGCAGACATATTGGCACTACTAGGAGAAGATGTCATTCAAGTTATCCTCGCTGGAGATCTAAATGCTAAAGATCTAGAGTGGAACAGTCGCAAAGTCAACCACCCTGGTCGAAGCATTCTAGCCATCAATGAGACAGACACAATTTTGTGGTGGATGCTCTTGCGAAGTTCACCCATTTTTAATTTGATCAAAGAATTCCATATACTACCCATAGTCAGACCGATACTCCAACGACCATCGCCACGACAGACAGATATCGTAGTCTTTAAAAATCTCAAATTTATCCATAAATTTTGATCTTCCTAAATGAAGTTAAGTCTGATCATAACCCAATTCTCCTGAAACTGGGAGACGCCGAGCAAGTTCACTATGAGAGGGCTAGAATAAAATCAACTGGTCTGATTTCAAGCACCACTTCTCACAAAACTTTGCCCCCTCCTATCATTCAGACAACGGGAGACCTCGACAAGTATGTAAAAATCGTCGAAGGCAAGGTTTCGGAAGCAGTTGCTGAAGTCATCAAGTTTTTATCGGTAGGCTCCCACCGCTACGGACTTACATCCGACATCTAGGAGGAATGGATTCAAAACAAAAATAGGGTAAGGCGTCGTCCGCAACGCACAAGCTACTCGGCGACCATCAAGATTATAGCTCTTTGAAACAACAAGTCATGACGATAATTTTGGAGTTCAAAAACACTAACTAGGGCAACATGTTGAGGGATCTTTTCTTTCAAGATTCGACATTGGGGTGGATAAAACGAGTCCGAAATAAGAAAACAAACATCCCCCTAAATGAACTGCACGGTATAGCCCTCAATTCTCTCGAGAAAGTCAAGACATTAGTCGATAGTCTGGAGGCGTAATTCAAACTCAACATAAACATCTCTATTCCCGATCACACCGCAAAAATCAATGCGGAGGTCAAGGAATGGTTAGAGAAAAAACCGGACATGACTGCCATCAAATGAAATTTCAGAATTCGTCAAATAAAAATCACGAATTTCATTTGGCGCTTTCTGAATTTCAATGTACGCTTTTTAAATTTCTTTTGATGCTTTCAGAATTTTATTTAAGAATTTCTTTATATCAGTTGACAAATCTAAATTACAGTTTACAATTTCTTAATCACTGGTTGAAAAGGTATAGATTTTCTGAGACTGTAACAATCAATTCTTACATTTTTTGTTTTTTTGAATTTGTTTAATTTTGGTTTGGTAATTATAGTCGAATTTTTGTTTAACTCGCGTATGACTTATCGAAAAAATTGTATGAATATATTGTGGTGTTTTTTTTTTACTTCAACCAGATAAATTTCCTGGTGGTGCTTGGAGTTTTGGTCACCAATCTAAACGTTTTTTTTTTTAATTTTGAAAATAAAACTGAATGGTTAATCACCGTACCTTTATTTTCTATAAACATAAAATATAAACATAAACAGAAACAGAAACAGGAACAGAAACTTAAACTAATAAAATTAAACTTGAAATATACCGTTAACGGAATACCTTTTTTTTTTGTCGCACTATTTTCTTTCCTTTCTCTTTTATTGCCGTCGCCTTTTTGCTCCGCCACAGTTATTTCTTCTTCTCTAATCTTTCCAAACTTTATCTCTCCAATAATTTTATTTTTTACAAATTTATAGCTTCGAGAGCCCAATCCTTCTCGAAATTAATCGTTCTTTTCTTTATCTTTGTTTTTGATTTAATTAAATTTTGAGAGATCAATTTCTCTTCAAAATTTACCTGGAACCTGGTTTATTATTCTACCCTCACTACTCTCTTTTTTTCACCCTCTCTCTTCTTTTTACCCCCTTTTTAAATACATCTCAACGCACCCGATATTTTCAGAATGTGACAATTTGTTGGAATATTGTGAAAATCTATTGAAATGAATGGATTTAAATATTGACAATTGATACATTTTTGATAATTTGAAATTGAATTAATAATATTAAATTACATTTAAACATGCCTGTTCTTTACAATTAATATTAACTATCATCAGTGTCTAATGAAGTTAAAAAGTTCCGTCCCCCCTTTTTTTTTGCTACTGTAAAATATTTCTTTTAGCCCTTACAATGCTGTATTAAACTGCTTTATGGCATTCGCGCACATTTAAGTCGTCATCTTCGTTTTCCATTTCATTGTCCCTCGTTTCTTCTTTCCATTCATGCAAATCTTGGAGGTGGAACTGACCTCGAATGCGTTCTGTTATTTCGTTGTATAATTCGTATGTATTCTCTGATATCCTCCTGTTTATTATGTACGGATCTTCGTAGGGTAAATGTAACTTGGCACATTGGTTTGCAGACCGTAAACCTATTCTCAAGCTTTTGACTAGCACTATATCTCCTATAGAAAATGTAGTTTTCTTTTTGATCTTTCCATTCACCTTTTGTAAATATCTTAATCTTCGATTCAGCTTTTCTCGCACTCTTATTAAAGTTTGTTGATAATTCAAATTATCATAATTTATCATCCATGATCTTCTGGGTAATATTTTCTTCTTTTTGATCTTAAATTTTTTCAATAGGTCAATTCTTATTATATTATAATCTATTTTCATGTCTTGTATCATCATAATTCCACAATTTTTTGTAGTTCTCCCAATAGTTATGTTTGTATTTAAGTTTTTATTAATCCTTGTAAATGATTTGTTGTTTGGAGATATTAATTTTACTGGATGGGTTTCTATAACTTGTTTCTTAAAATATTCAAAATTTAGGTTATTAGTCTTTTCATTCAATAGCGAAATTTCCGCACCCGTATCTACTATTGTCGTCAGCTGAATATTGTTAATTTTTATAAAAATGTATGGTAGTTCATCAATGGTTTTGTCTATTATAGTATCATCTTTCTTTACCGTTGTTTCCTTGATTATTTTTATCTTTTCATCCATTCTGTTAATATTCTTTTCCGCAGTTCGTTGTGGTGATTTCAATTCGTTGATGTCTTGGTTTGATTTTTCTTCTGCGTGCCTAAATATGTCTTTTATTTCCTGTAAATTTTCGTCCATTTTTTGCGAAATTTTGTCCATTTTCTTCGAATTTTCGTCCATTTTCTGCGAATTTTCGTCCATTTTCTGCATGATTTGTTCCATCATTTGTTGCATTGTTTTTTGTTCTATTCCTACTTTGTCTTCCATCGTACTCTGTTTTTCCGTAACCTTTTCTTCGATTGTTAATACCGCTCCGTTTTCTTCTATATCTCGCAATACTTCGCTCGTGCTTTGGTCTTCTATTATTTGTGTGCTTTCTTGAATCTTGTCTTTCTGTTCAACTTCTGCTCTTGCTATCCTTCTTGTAACTCTTATGTCATTCATTTTGATGGTTTTAAATACAAATTAACTTCAAAGATTAAAAATAATGTAAAATATTAAATTTTCCTGCAATTGTAAATTAATAACACACTTATAATGTAATCTAATTGTTTATAATCTTGACGTATTTAGCAAACTGTCAAACTTTTTAAATGTCAATATCATATGTCAATATTTTATTAAATTAATATTCTATTTAATTTTTGGGTCGTTCTGGTGAATGATTTTTGATTAATTTCAGTGATGTCGTGGTTTCGAGTTCCACGTATTGGGCGCCAATTTAAATTTATTGGTTGTGGTGTTTTTTTTTTACTTCAACCAGATAAATTTCCTGGTGGTGCTTGGAGTTTTGGTCACCAATCTAAACGTTTTTTTTTTTTAATTTTGAAAATAAAACTGAATGGTTAATCACCGTACCTTTATTTTCTGTAAACATAAAATATAAACATAAACAGAAACAGAAACAGGAACAGAAACTTAAACTAATAAAATTAAACTTGAAATATACCGTTAACGGAATACCTTTTTTTTTTTGTCGCACTATTTTCTTTCCTTTCTCTTTTATTGCCGTCGCCTTTTTGCTCCGCCACAGTTATTTCTTCTTCTCTAATCTTTCCAAACTTTATCTCTCCAATAATTTTATTTTTTACAAATTTATAGCTTCGAGAGCCCAATCCTTCTCGAAATTAATCGTTCTTTTCTTTATCTTTGTTTTTGATTTAATTAAATTTTGAGAGATCAATTTCTCTTCAAAATTTACCTGGAACCTGGTTTATTATTCTACCCTCACTACTCTCTTTTTTTCACCCTCTCTCTTCTTTTTACCCCCTTTTTAAATACATCTCAACATATATATTTTTATATCAAACGAGATGTTAGATGTCATAATTTTTGACGAGATTATATGTCAAAAATCAAACGAGATGACAGTTAAAATCGTTATCTACCATTTACTCAAATATTTGAAACTGGTTATACTCAAAATCAACCAGTTAGTCAAACTGAATTACCCATACTTTATTCATCGCCACATAATATAACACCACAAAGTCACATATTCGCAAAATTCTCCTCATCGAACCTTGAATTTTGATAACCCTGAACATTCATATGTTAATCAAGCTGCATCAATTCCATACATGCAAGCTAATGTACCATCTTACAATCATAAACCCGATACTATCAGTAAATGGAATTTAAAATTTTCTGGTGGTAATAACATCGAGCAATTAATTGATTTTCTGGAGCGTATCGAGGATTTAAAGGTTTCTAGACAGGTTAGCGATGACTTGTTATTTAATTGTGCCTTTGACTTGTTTGAGTCGGATGCTTTGACTTGGTGTAGAATAGCAAAGCCTACCGTCAAATCATGGTCAGAGTTAATATCTGAACTATAGTATAATTATCTACCCCCTGATTATGACGACACTGTTTGGGAGGAAATTAGAAACCGTACCCAAAAATACGACGAAGCACCTTTTATTTTTATTGCGTCAATGCAAAGATTATTTAGGAGATTAAAGTCATTACCATCGGAAAGTACTCAAATACGATTCATAATGAAGAATTTACCACCACGTTTTCAATCACAACTGGTTTTTCAGTCATTAACAACAATCAAATCTTTGTGTATAGCTTGTAAACAACTAGCAGAAGCTGAGCGTAATGTATTGAAATTTCAAGGTTTAACATCTCCACCTAAGGAAGTAGCTTCGGTGTCATTTAAGACAGAGAAGCCATCAATGTCTAGAAATACTTCTAATAAAAACACGTATTATTCACGAAATTTTAATCGTTCACCTTCAGCTAATGCCAAGTGATTTAATTGCAGAAAGACTGGTCATTTCTATCATACCTGTTCGGAGAATAGAAAAATTTTTTGTTATATTTGCGGAACTCCTGACATCACCTATCCTAATTGCAAAAAGTGAGCAAAAAACGCAAAGGGGCAGGATTAAGGAGTAGCCATCTTTCTCCTAGCCCGTTCTACATGAAGGCTACCAGTTCGGAATTGATACAAAAACTAAATTTAAATGTCAGTGAGAAAGAAATTATTTCTCTCAAATCTGCAGACGGCACATTCCAAAATGTTCTTGGTACTGTTATCTTACCAATAACTGTAGACGGTGTTACGAAAAACATTTCTGCTATTGTAACGAATACTATTGACTATCCGTTAATTTTAGGGTACAAATTTTGTAAAATTTTTAAAATCAAAACTGATTTTGGTACAGATTCTTACAACATACCGTCTTCAGTAAATAGTATTTCTACAGAAAAAATTATACACTCGCGTGCAGACTTGTCGTTCAAACAGGTCCAAGAGTTGGAAAACGATATTACTCTTTTTAAGTCGATAGCACCTCCTAAATTAGATAGAACCAAATTGGTTCAACATGTTATTGATACTGGTACGGCAACTCCTATTAAACAGTGTCACTATTCTTTGTCTCCAGCAATGTTGGCTAAGGTCAATGCTGAGGCTGATGAAATGATACGTTTAGGCGTTATCAAAAAATCGCAATTGTCTTGGAATTCTCCGATAGTGCTGGTGAAGAAGAAGAACGGCGATTTGCGCTTTTGATTCGATGGAAGGCTTCTGAATAAACTGAGTAAACCCGTTACTTACCCGTTACCTTATATCAGTGACATATTAGATTGTTTGCGTGACGCACGTTATCTTACGCCCATTGATCTTAGCAAAGCATTTTGGCAAATACCTTTAGCGCCAGAATCTTGCAAAAAAACTGTCTTTACCATCTCACGGCGTGAATTATTCGAGTTTAACGTACTTCCTTTCGGTTTAAGTAATAGCCTACAAACTTTTCAGCGGCTAATAGACTCGATTTTTGGTCCTGAATTCGAACATGTTTTATATTTAGATGACATCATCGTTATTTCACGTACGTTTGATGAGCATCTGAGTCCTTTAAAAGAAGTACACGCGAGGTTACAAAAAGCTGGTCTAACTGTCAACCTAGACAAATGCGAGTTCTATAGGAGCTCTTTGAACTATTTGGGTTTTGTTGTTGATGAAAGAGGTTTGAGAACCGATCCCAAAAAGGTAGAAACAATAGTTAGCTACCCTACTCCGAAAACTAGTTCGGAAATTAAGCGATTCCTTGGGATGGCCGGTTGGTATCGTAGGTTTATACCGAACTTTTCTTCCGTTGCTGCGCTTATTTTGCATCTTTTGAAAGGCAAAGCCAAGAAGCAGAAGGTTTTATCGAATGAAGATGTTGTAATGAAATAAATTAGTTTTTTTGTAAATTTCACGCTCACAATTATATTTGTTAAATTCAACATTTCTAAAATCGTGAGAAAGTAGTTTTAAGAAAAGATTAAGTTACATTGAGCGGTAGTTTTCAAACTTTAAAAAAATGTTAGAAAACCTACCGCCTCAATAACATTTATATGTATTTATTAGTTTTAGTTAATTTTAGAAATAGTTGCAAAGGGTGTGAACCATTTTGTGGGCCTGATGGAATTTTTAATTGTAAGTTTGGGGGGTTAAACAAAAAGACAGTTCCTTCTTTGCAAGGAAACGGAGCGCCTCGTTGTAGGTTGACCACGGGTGGATTTAAAAGAAACCACATATTTAAAAAAGTTTGTTGTTATTTGGCAACAAGGGGTGCCAAATAAATTATTACTTTCTGCAATTAAAGCAAGTACTAATATTAATACAGTGAAAAATTTGCCAAGTCAATCTTGACAAAACATAGAGGGATTGTGCGAGTAATTCCTCTGTTCCGAAGTGCATAGTAGGAGTTGTGGACTGAAACTTCGTTTTCAATATTTGTTTTTCATAGAAAACAAAATCTTTCATCCCTTGGATTAATCTACGTACACCAATAGAAGAAAGAATAATTTCGTGTACCGAGTGAAATGTGTGAATATTATTTGCGCCCAAAGCCGTTATTAAAATTCGTCAGGTCTTTAGATTGTTAAGACTTCATTTAATTGTATGTAAGTTAATGTTTATATATTGCAGTGGTATTCTCCAAAAAATTATTGGAAGAAGCCTTTACTATCTTTTTTTAGTTTACCTCGGCTAGCTTATCAATGGTCGGCAGCATTGAGCTCTACTCAAGAGTCGGTTCCCATGGCAGTTACGGCAGTTATTCAAATTAATATTTCCAATCGCATATAATTTAAAATTCTATGTAATGTAAATGTTAAATAAATTATTAATTTTATTTAAAGGGAACGAAGTGTCGATATTTATCCTTATCCAATTCGACGTGTTATCTTTTGAACCATTCGTTCGAACAACTATAATTTTAATTCTTCCAATTTTTAATACAAATCGAATTTATAACTTTAAATGCTCCTTTATCAAAATATTCAACCAAATTAACTCAACCTTCGCTTGGTAGGAACTCATCAAAAAATATTTAAACCAATTCCAAATATCAAAAAAAGATAGTGATAGGTACGTGTTTACATAACATCTATTTATATCAAGCACTAACTTATCTTGACTAGCTGATCCCAGCTATTCGTTTGCTAGAGGGGGCGTGTAACAATCAATTGTTACATTTTTTGTTTTTTTGAATTTGTTTAATTTTGGTTTGGTAATTATTTAGATTTCTGCAAATATTGTTTTATTTTAATTTAAAAGAGGTTAGATGGCGTTGCCGAGATAACTTTTTAATTTTAAAAATGCAACGGTTCTGTGTGGTTGGTGTGAGAAGGTATTCCATGACGGTCATTTAAGAGAGTCAGACAGTAAAACCACTAAAACAGTAATCGGCGATTTGAAAACATAATATATTTCTGAAGTGATTTTTAGTGCATAATTTGTGAATTAGGTGAGTCACATTTTTATTGATCCTACCATTGATTTACTTTTTGAATTCTCAAATGAGAAATATTTGTAATTTGCAAATGTCGATTGTTAATACACATCTGGCAGACAATTTTTGTGCGATATAAATTAAGTTCACAAGTTACGTTGAACGAATATTTGTGGTATTTTCTGATAACAGCCAATTCGATTTCTTTTAAAACTATTTTTTCAAGTGGCCAGAGTCGCTTGGATTTGACTTGATTACCTTTCTATGTTTATCCTTAGGAAAATACTAAGGTAATTTAAGTCATCCGCTTTCTTCGTATGCAGATCAGGACTGAGGAGGAATTTTTCTTTTGTGAACCGGTCTGTAGGGGTATCACGACAATTCTTTTTCTTGCTGATAAATCTTTCTTTTGAATGATAATTATTTTACATTTTGGAAATCTAGTTTTGTGCGAATTCCATTTTATTTATCATTCATTATTTTTTTGTTGAGATAGTGGAGCGACAAGAATTTTGTAAAGTCGTTTCATTCCTCAGCTGGCGCCCAAAAACATTCTCCTTTTATTTTACGTAGCCACCATCTTTTTAAAGGACTCACAAAGCTGTAAAGCTACCCAGCTTCTTCGACAGTGAGTAAAAACCCAAGAGCTAGCCTATCTACTATCGTCATCAGTAGAGCCAAAAAGGGTTTTTGTGACCAATAGGAGAATAACGTCACAAGGAGCTATGGCCGTTTGAAATCAGAAATTCAAAATATTGCCTCCAAGGGTTTGGACTTGGAAAAAATTTTATTTGAAAATTTTTTTAAAAAAAATGTCCTTTATCACCACTTCAAAGGTTCTCTACGGTCACGGGGACACCCTGTATAAGGGGATTAAGGAGCCTCTAATCCACGAGAAAACATGAGAACTCAAAGCGCAGCTGAGAGTCACATTTTTTTGAAAGGATTAGAGGCTTGTTAATTCCCAAATCTAATTCAACGTTTTATCTAGGACCATAGCCAAAACAACAAGTAAAAATTTTAGTTTTGTGAAACGTCAGAGTTGACAAATTTATTTTGATCAATACCTACTGATTTTGAGCTGAAAACTAATCTACTAGTGTATTAAAAGGCCTCTAATCCACGGAAAATGGACGTATCAAACCTTCCTAATTTAGTGGTCGTGGATAAAAATAACAGGATATTTAAATGGCTGTCAATATTATAATCATCATAGAGGCCTTTTTTTCAATAGAAAATCTAGGAAACCAAAGTATGAACTTAAATAAAATCTGAATTTAACCTTAAATTATATTATGTCTAACTTGATAGAAATTTATAATCACAAATTTATAATAGAAATTACTTTCATTATAATTATTATGCACGCTAAGAGCTAATGTAGCTATATCTTTTTAATGCATACATTGGGTATCATCATTATTTTTGATGTGCCGTATTTTTAAATTCATCTTCTTATGACAAATTTATATCAGTTCGTCTTTGTTTCACCTAAGTTACTAGTTATTAATTTAAAAATACCGCCATATTGCCGTAACGCATTTTCATTACATTATCGTATTTACCCTTAGTCGCGTCTAAAGAATTTTTACTTCAAAAATTTTTATTATTGTTGATGTTAGACTGTAAAACAGAGTTACCGGGGTTTTTATAAATCTCCGAAGATCAAACCGTTTAGACTGATGCTCAGCCTAAGGAAAGGAAAACTATGGGAGCGTACAGAGTTTATACGTTTGCTTAAGACCCTTTCGCATTTTTTTGTATTTAAGAACCGATTTATAAAATTTTTCCTGTTACTAATAATATTAATACCTAATATTTCAAATGAGACTTTTAACTGACAAGGAAGTTCATTAGAACTATAAGCAATTGCTTTGAAATCCTTAATGGAAACGAATTGCAAAATTAACAGTGGTGGACTTGACCACGGTACCGGGGCGTGATTGCAATCAGTCTTAAAATTCCTGGCATTTAACTGCTACTTATTGTATTATATTTGAAAATAAAAATTTATCGAATTTTTAAGAAACTTTCTAAGATTTTCTAAAGACAAACAGCTTCACTTTGTTTTTTCACTTGCACACTAGATTTTCTCTCTCGTGTAACAAATTCAAACTACATTTTTTTTATTAACTCTCAGATACAGCAATTTAACAAGTAAAGATAATAAGCTTAATTATAATAAAATACAAGACATGTACAGAGTGCTCCTGTGAGCACTCTGCTTATTCAAAACCAAACTCAAGTTTTTCTGTTAATGAAGTATGTACATAGTATGTATAACATTCTTTACAATAAATGAATAAGTTTGTAGTTCAAAATCTATTAATGAGATCCGTAGGTATGAATTTGTTAAGTCTGCGCACTTTGTCACTAGGCACTATTAAGTATCATCCACAACCACCAAATTAACCGTAGAATTAGTAATTAGAATTAAACGTAGAAGTTTGCCGCATTTAAATCCTATGCGGTTGTTCACAACCTCGAAATTAGTACTTAAAGCGAAATTAGTACTTAGTACTTAATGCAGAACCTTGCAAGGTCTTTTTCACGTAAATTAGTCGTCAAGTCACTACTACGCATGCTTTAAAATCATTCAAGTGTCATCTGTGATTTCTAACCTAAAACCTGTTAACTTTTGTGACCTAAATTACATTTAATATTAAAGGTACAACGCTATGGTATTAACCTGTACCCGATTTAAATAGAAACATTAGGTTATCTAGCAATAACAACAATTTACCATCCGAAATACTCAAGCTCCAAACATTGACACTAGATGGAGTCACACTAATTTGCGTATTAATTTAAGCATTGTGAATGCTACCAAAACATTAATTTATGTTCAAATTTCAAGTATTAATTTATGTACTAATTCTACGGTTAATTTGGAGGTTGTGGATGAGGCTTTAGTTGATTGGCAAGCACATTAGGGTGCACTGTAAGTCTATCACGATAATTTGTACTAAATCTTTTGATTTTTTCCCTAACTGAAGCAATAGAAATATCATGTTGTATTACGCTATTGGGCATGTACCAAGGCGCATCAACGATCACCCGTAATACTTTGTTTTGAAATCGCTGGATAATATCAATATTTGATGCAGCACCTGAACCCCATAGTTGGATGCCGTAGGTCCAGATTAGTTTGATTATGGCCTTGCATAGTAGCAGTTTGTTTTCAAGAAAGAGTTGTGATTTTCGACCAATAATACAATACATTCGGCTGAATTTAATTCCAAGTTGTTTCCGTTTGGTAAAAATATGTTTACGCCACGTTAATCTTCTATCAAGGTGAATTCCAAGATACTTAGCATCCGAAGCTTGTGGCAGCATGTAACCATTTAGTTTGACAGGTGGACAAGTATCTTTTCTCGTAGTAAAGGTCACCTGCACTGACTTTGTTCCGTTAGCTTCAATGCGCCATTTCTCAAGCCAGTTTTGTATTATGTTCAGATTTGATTGCAGAATTCGAGATGCTATTATTGGATCTTCGTGGGATGCCATTATTGCAGTATCATCTGCGAACGTGGCTACCATTGTGGAACTTGAAGTTGGCAGATCAGATGTGTATAGTAAATATAAAATAGGGCCCAGCATGCTACCTTGTGGTACTCCAGACTGGATAGCGTATAAATCGGGCATTTCGTTTTTTGTTTAACAAGAAAGTACCTATTGCTTAGAAATGATTTGAGGATCTGGTAATAATGATATGGGCGATTCTTTTCCAGTTTATAGAATAAACCTTCGTGCCATACTTTGTCAAAGGCTTGACTTATATTGAGAAAAGCTGCCGAGCAAAATCGTTTTGTTTCAAGACCGTTATTAATTCTTCTGATCACTCTATGTACTTGCTCAATGGTTCCGTGGTGATTCCGAAACCTATACTGATGAAGTGGAATTAGTGTTTGTTCTTCTATTACAGGTTTTAATCGCTGGAGTAAGAGTTTTTCGAATACTTTAGATAACACAGGTAGCAAGCTTATTGGTCTGTAGGACTTAACGTCTTCAGTCTTTTCTCCAGGTTTTGGGATCATAATAATTTGAGCGACCTTCTATGATTGGGAAAATGATTTATACGAATAATAGCATTAAAAATATAAGTTATGGCTTTAATGCACTTGTTATTAGCTTCTTGCAGAACTTTTCCAGTAATCAGATCAAAACCCGGAACTTTATTTAGATTCATTTCTTTAATAACTCTTCTGACTTCACCCATTCTAAATTTAATATATAAAAATAAATAAAAATCCATTTGGAAAGGAACTTCCAGATATTCTCGTATTTCCTTGTAAGCCTTAGCAGAGAAAGGGTTTGGTTGGAAAGTTTTTGATAGGTGTTTAGCAAACACATTTGCTTTGTCTTTGTCAGTTTTAGCCCATCTATTATTTTCATCCTTGATTGGAGGAATAGATTGTTGTGGCCTTTTTAGTTTTCTGGTGGATTTCCACAGGGAGTATTCAGTTGCTTCAGTTGGGCTCAGGTTTTCCAAATATTCCTTGATTTCTCGATTTTTGGTTTCTGTTAATATTTTCTTTCAATTCTCTGCCAGCCTAGTTCAATCCGCTTTTATCCCCAGCATATCTTGTTTGTTGCCAAATCGACCGTAGTGTTGTATGTTATTTGTTATATTGTTTACAGCTTCTTCCAGATCACTCTTAGTCTTTCTCAAACTACATAAAAATGTACAGTTTGCCTACCAATGTTTATAATAACGATTGCAATCGGAGTTTCTTTACTGATTTGCTATTTTAGGAAGATCTTTTGAAAGTAGAAACCTGATATGAAGCAATTTTATTTATTTAATGAAGTAATTATTCACATGAAGAACGGGTAAATGATCTAATTTGAAGTTTACCTTTTGACTTAAATGTATCAACGTGCAGTAGCGCAGCCAGGATTTTGTTATGGGGGGGGGGGCTAAAAGATGCGAGCAAAGCGAGCTGTGCCGAAGGCTAGCGCCGCAGACAAAAATTTTTTGGAAAAAGGGGCGTGGTCATCTAATTTTTGAGTATAATAGGCATAATAATAATAATAATAATAATAATAATAGGCATTTATTAAGAGAGCTACTTTACAAAAAAAAGGTCTCTTAAAAGGATGATTTCTAACAAGTTAGATTTTCAAATCACCCCTTTTAACAATGTAACCAATATATAATTTATAACAAAATTTAAATCGCATGATTCCTACTGCTACAATCGCAGTGCGTCGGTTAAACCACGGCGGAAAGCTGTCAAACTCGGAGATTCCAAAAATAGTCGTTGATGCCTTTCCACAAGTCTCGGTGCCCAACATGAAAAGCAGTGCTTAAACTTGGCTGTAAAATGAGACGGAACGTCAAAATTTCCTAGATCACGCAGAGCCCGGGAATGACAAATAGAGCGGGGCCTAATCATATCTCGAAGATGTGTCGGTTCACCACTTCTGAATATTTTAAAGAGAAGAATTCCAGCAAGTAACAGAAAACGCTGGTCAATTTTCAGGACATGCAGATCACGATAATAAGGTGTAATGTGATCATACCTGCATATGTCGATTGAATAACGTAGGCATGAATTCTGCAGAAGCTGCAGCTTGCGTTTGTACTCCTGAGTTAGGAAGTCGTAATAGACCGCTGAACCATATTCGATGTTGGACAAAACTGTGCTGCTGACAATCGACCACTTCACATGAGCAGGCAATATGGTCTTGAATTGGTACAGCGATCTCAGCTTATAGTAACATCCCATCATCTTGCGGTTAACATGTAGGCGAAAATTAAGTTCTCCATCCAGAACAAAACCCAGGCTACGTGCAGAGTCGACCATCCTCACAATCCCATTACCGATCCTCACTCGAAGAGTTGAGCTATCGAGCGCTCTACGTACCAGCAGAGAACTACTCAAAATGATTAGTTCCGACTTCGCCGGATTCAATGTCAGACCATTTACTAAGGACCACACACGCAGTGATTCAAGGTTACGATTTAACCGAGTTATTGCAGCATCCAAGTCCGAGGGAGGACAGGATATACGTATTCGGGAATCGTCCGCATACAGATCCAAAGAGCAGTTTGGATCCACTGCTTTCTCCAGATCAGATGTGTATACTATAAACAATAGCGGGGCAAGGATACTTTCTTATGGAACACCCCGAGAAACCACTAATGGCTGAGATACATTCCCAGAAAAATCAACCACCTGAGACCTATCACGCAGGTAACTCGCGAACCAGTTGCACAGTGACTCATTGATGACAGATTTTTAAATACCTTTCCTTATTGTAGGTACACGTCCCCTATTTTCGAAAAAAAGTTTATTTCAGCAATAAACTTAAGTTTTAACGTAAATTAATGTATTTTTTGCTATGTAATTTGAATTAAGCGCGAAACGCTCGTAGGTGTCATGGCGTCGGTTTGTGACGTCACACTTTCGTAAACATTGCATTGTATGTATCGCGAGTGTATGCTAAACGAAGAAAGTCAACAAAATATCATGAATTCCAAAGTTTACAAGTGGTGTGCTGTTCCTATGTGAAAAAATACATCAATAGCAACACCTAACAAACTATTTGTTTATGTACCGAATAAAGCCTTAATAAAATCTTGTTCCATCGTTGGTGATTATTGGATTTCTTATTTTTATCACAAAACTAGTATTAACAACAAATTGCTAATTAAAATGACAGAAATATGTAACTGAAACGCGTAATCAAAATAAAACTTCAAGCAACACGATGACATTTACTGAACCGTGACGTCATTTGCTCTGATTGGCGTTTCAGATCACATGGCCGATTGCAGTATTTTATACTTTTATTTTATTGAAAATCTTATTAATCTTAATGTTTATATTAAAACGGGATCATTTTTTAGAACCCTTTTAGCATATATTTTTCTGTAAAACCATTTATTCTCTGATTCTTTAATAGTGTCATCATGCCTATTATTGTGTTACCACTGTTACCTACCTTAAATTAAAGTGAGAATTAAAGTACGGCATTTTCGAAATAACTCAGGGCGAAAGATTTATTATTGATTTTTGTAGCCAATCTTTTTATTGTAATATACCTATCCTTATTTTCAATAAATAGCAGTCATTAAGATTAATTATCCATAGTAAAGTTAGTTTGTATTTGAAATTTCAGTAAACACTAAAAATCCGTTGACCACGCTCCTACCTGCGCCCCCCCCTTTGCGCCGGACCACCCCTGTTATCTCTTAGCTACCAACAAGCAACAAGTGCTACACTAAAAACAGTACCTAGTAATCATATCGAATAGTCAAACACAATCATTTTTTGTTTTTTATTCATTACACCGCTATGGTCATTAAAAAAAGAAAGAGTGTCTGGGGGGCTATAGCTCTCTATCCCCCCCCTTGGCTGCGCCACTGTCAACGTTTTTCCGGTTCGCAAACACCAGGTAACTCGATTCAGTGCGTTAATACGTTCTGTATGCGAGACCTGGTACTTATGTTTTTTAACATTTTACGTTTTTTACAGACAAAAACCCTCCAACCTGGAGAGCCAGTATCCTACCCAGAGGCGAACTAGCACTATTTTTTCAGGAGTGCTAATATTTGAAGAGGCCCGCTGTAATGACAAATTTGAAAACACCCCTACATAAACAGTTTTTTTTTTCGAGCTGTTGTGAACTTCTGCCGAATTGATCTATATGACGTCCACCGAAGGGGTTAAATCCGCTTCTGTGGATATCATAATTAGCGATTCTAATAATTTGTTGCTTATTGATGATCGTAATCGGTTTTTGATTATTTTTGATTTAGAAAATTTTCTTTCACAATTCGCTCGAGTAAAAATAATAAAAAAAAAAACAAAAAATGCAGACCGCACACACTAGTAATTAGTCTATTACACAAACAAACAGTGATTCAGTAAAAACAAAAGATAAAGTAGTCTGTATAGTGAACACGATGTTAACCCTAATAATAATTAATAACTAATAATGAAAATAAAACTTTAAACTGCAAAGACCTAGCGGCTCAGAGCAGATTCTGCTCATGCCGAGGACATAATAATAATAATAACTAATCCTTCTTTTTTATGCAAATCATAATAATTCTTATATCGAGACTCTGTTCTACCTAACTCGACAAATATCAATTTTTTAAAATATTCCAGCTTACTCTGAGAGGCCCGGAGTGCTCTGGCACCTAGCACCCCTGATCAGTCCGCGCCTGTCCTACCCTATAGTCTACAGATCATATTAGACTTTAGATCGCAGCAGTGCATCCGACACGACGAGGATTTGAACCGTGGTTTCCCACTTCTCAATCAGTCGGTGTAGGATTTACGCTATACTTCTATTCTTTAAAAGTGTTTATGTGAGCATAATGGACTAACAGAATAGGTAATTATAATCAAAAAAATATTGATGTAAAATCAAAGTGATAAATTTTTATTTGGAATTTTCAAAATAGTTTACGCTCTTTCGTTATTAATCTTCAATGTACCGGTTTTATCATAATATTCTTAAACACCGTCATTTCGGCAATTCCAGTTCGGTATCGTCACTTCGACGATTCTGATTCGGTGATAGTCGATTCGGCTATGCCAGTTTTTGACGATTCTAATTCGGCACCGGCATTTCCGATTCAGCGACAGTAAACGAATCGACATTTTTCTGTCGCCGAATGGAATCGTATAAATGCCAGTGCCGAATTGGAATTGCCGAAACTAGCATAGCCGAATTGCCATGTGCTTAGAACTTCCATGTTTCTTTTGATATATAGAGCGTAACTATAAATTTTGTATTCTGCATGGGAACATTTTTAGATATAATTATCTCTTTTATTTAGTAAATGGATTTATTTAATTTAGTATGAGTTTATTTATCAACCCATCTAGAAAATAAATTATCAAAATTAATAGTAATATATTGTCGTGAAACAAAATATTTCGACCCACCCTGTGCTAAATTGTAAAAATTTGTGAATTTAATTTTTGAATGTTTAAATTGGAAAAGTACAGAGTGGGGAGAAAAGATAAAGATACGGGGCTTTTTTGGCCAACTATGGCCGACAGCGGATGCAAGACTTTGTATGCCCGCTGAGTTTTGATATTTTTTGAAGAATTGTGAGTAATGTTTTATTTTTGATTGATTAAATAAATAATTTTGATGCGAATGCTTCATTGCGTGTTTTTGGATAAAATATTTTTGGTATCTGGAATTGATTTGGATTAATTTTGATAAGTTGCTACCGAGCGGTAGAAGATTGATTAGTTTTAATTGATTTAGAAAGAGAATAGTGGAAGATAAAAATTAGACGTGGAACATTGAAAATTAGAAAATTTTAAAATTGTATTTGATCGAACGAATGTCGATATTGATAAGCCGACGTTTTGGATAAGGATAAAATTAAAAGTACGGGCCCAGTAAAATTCTACATTACCTTGGATATAATTTAAACTTGAATAATTTTATTTTGAAGAAGAATTATTTTGGAGTAATATTTGTTTTGCATTAGAAAGATTTCTTTTTAGTTGATTTTTGAAAAACGCAAGAATCCTTCGACCCTTGAAAATTACCAACTGCTTCCGCACACCAGGGTTGTCTGAGCAAAAATAGGTGTGTGGGAATTTTCTACGAAAATACCATAACAATATATGTGTATTGCAATGATTAAAGTTAACTAGAAAGTTGTGGTTTCTAAATAGTTGTTCGATAATATAAAGATAATAATTATGTAACTATGTTTCTGTTTGTGGCTAGTAATTTGAATTCGAATCTAAACCATAAAATTACAACAATAAAGAAAAAGAAAAATAAATTCAATATAATTTATTTATTTAAAATAGATATATAATAAAATCTATGTGTAGGCGATGACTAAATGCTAATATATTTGGCATATAATACTATAATTATTTTAATAATTAATGTGATCACAATTAATAATTCGACTCGGAGAATAAGGTAACTTAATTAATTTGTTTTATTTATATTTTTGACAAATATAGATGACTTTTCTGGGATGTATTATGTACAAAATTTCCAATAAGGAAAATATGGCAAATAACATTTAACTTGCAGTTAACAAACCGATAGTTAACTTCTTTCATTTGTTTTATGGTGTAACCCTTGACAAAAATCTGATAGGCGACCCAAATGTTGAAAAACTGATTATTGTTCTGTGCTAAAATAAGAATTTTGCATGAGGTATAATTTGTCGATGGGGTTGGCTATGCCACCCGACGGGAGCGATTCGTGTGATCTCGAATGTGAGTTTGGCAATTCCATATTTTGTAGCGACATTGTATCCGATGTTGCTTCATCCAGGTGATCGAAATTAGTGCTGTCGTCTAACGATATATCCGAGCTACAGAAGCTTTCGCCCGAGTGTGCCGGATAGGTATCTAAAAATTAAATTATTAGAACTGGCATTGAAAGGTGGGCGGAGGCGGCTTACCGTCTGGAGAGTATGGAAGATTTGGATTAAGCGGTTGGCTAGAGGTTGGGAAATTTGAATCTCCGAGACTTCCCAGTCCCAAATAGTGGCTCTGGTCGCTCGACGGAGATTCTTGTTTAATAATTTTTTCATCTTTATCACCTTTTTCTTTGTCGCTGGGCGATTTTCCGTCGTCCTGTTTTGCCTTCCTTTGGATCTTCTTCATTTTGGCTCTTTGATTTTGAAACCACACCTGGACGACTCGAACGCTAAGTCCCGTTTCTTTCGCCAACGCTTCTCTGACTTTCCGACAGGGTTTCGGACTGACTTCAAAGGACGCTTTGAATTGTCTTCTCTGCGCGGAAGTTAAAATCGTCCGAGGTCGTTTTGGCCCTCGTCTGCCATCTCTAGGCCGACCTTCTTCCAACATATCGTCGTCGCCGGAACCAGACTGTTGCATCAAATACATTTCTTTTTCGAAATCTTGTCTGCAAAACAGTTGGCCTCCACGCAATACGAATTGTTCTCCTTTTTGCAGCGGCTGACCACAAACGATGCACATGAAACACGCCAAATGAAAAACGTGCTGCTGGGCTCGCATCACCATCTCCTGTGACAGTATTCGATCTCCGCACCTCGAACATTTGACGCCAAATATTCTAAAACAAAAAATAGTTTTAAAAAGACTGGAAGCGACAAGTTAACTGTTTCACTCCAAAAGTGACGGCGATAAAATTTGATCTTTAATTAAAGTGCGATGTTCATCAACTTTGTATACCTATCGGAAAGCGTATAAAGTCGATTTCCGACTTCCTGCATGTTAAATATTCTCTTTCATATACATTAGGTAGCTACTTCGTTTTACGTTATGAGAATGAGAAGGCGGCGAAGCGAATTCAATAAAAACGACGGGATCTATTCATATTGCTTTGCAAGGAATTCAGGGGGATCCAATTGTATGCGTTCTTTTGATGTTAGAAAGTTTACGTCTACGCAGAAGTATAAATTTTTCAAATAATCCCAAGAAATTTTTCACGTGAAAAATTAATTAATTAATCAAATCGAAAGGAAACTGTGGACTCACCTGTCGTAATCGGTTTTGCAGTATAATTTTGTGTTTCTAGTGTAACAGGAATGATTGAGAAGGACTCCACAAATGCAGCAGGATAGACAGTGTTCGTGCCAGCTTGCTTCCGCCACTCGCATCAGGTACCGATCGTGGATTTTTTGGCCGCAACCCTCGCACATTTCGTAGGTTTTCTCGCATTTTATTATACTAGCATCTGCAACAAATGGCACAATATTATATTAAGTACGCAAGTTGAAAAAACTTCATTTTTCTTTCTGCATTTTTATTTTACCCAGATTTTTGATTTTTTTTACTCAATAATATATTGGTTCTCATGTGTGTGCTCCACACCAAACGTAAGAATCACAACCAAGCGTAAGAGGTATCGGGATATATTATACCAGGTGAAGTTGGAAAGTGCAAATCTTTTTATTGATTTCGTTTTGGCGGTAACAAATTTATTTCCTTGAATTAAATTCTTGTTTAAAAAGTTTAGCAATGCAGATGAAAATTTATGGGAAAATAAATGTCGAATAAATATTAATGGGATCCTAAAAGGATGTCGAGTGAGAATTTACCGGAAAAAGGATAATGACTAAGCCAAGTCTTCTTGGGTATTAAACGGAAAGCAAGACATCTAAACTGAGACGTGGAACAACGAAAACGTTTTCTGGTTTCGCATAATGAATCGACACAACGTGATTAGCGGTGCACTTTAGCATCGCATGAGGAACCATTAGGGAACCACGAGCAAAACGTATACATGGTCGATTTAGTGCTTGTTCAGGCGTAAATCTGCTCTTGCTGGGGCAGAGATGTTTCAATCTCACACCCCCGTACACACACAAGAGCTTTGTGTGCTTAGTAGATGATGCGTTACCAACTTGGGACGAAGCAAACAGGCGGGCAAACTTTAAAATCATTTAAATTTCAATTATTTCCAATCGATATTCTTTTTCGATTCACGATTTCATTTTGGAATTTAACTTTTTGATGATGTGCTTTTCGAAACGCTGCCTCCATTTGTTTAGTCTTTAACCTCATCTACCTTAATTTCTATAATCTAAGAAAAAATTCCCAAATTTTTTTTTTAGAAATAGTAACAAATTTTTTTCCTTCAAAGTCCTGTAATTCTGTAATGTAATGGGGTATGAGGTAAATTTGAGGCAAATAAAGCTCTTAAAAACAGAAAAATTTAAAATTTTTGTCAAATACTATACTGTTAAACATAAAAAAAATATTTAAAGTGAAATAATCGCAAATTCTATGCACTTTTGTGTTCGCTATCCGACGGAAAACTGTTCTTCAGAAATCAGGTCATACAGAGATCTCTTTGAAACTTCAGGATCTTATATTTTCATTTCAATTCTTCGTGAAATAAAACAATAAACATAATTAAATAAAGTTAAATTTACGTGATATTCACGTTTTATTGATGTCTTGGTATTCAAACTAAAAAATGAAAAGAAACAGAAAGCTCAAATATTTTTACATAATGATGATTTGTTGATTAAAAAATATGAAACTATTTTTTGGGTGTATCTATTTCAAATAAAATAAATGTTTAATAATTTCAAATTTTTGCAAATTGCTTATTTTCCATAAAAAAATACTATCAAAATAATTTATATTCTATATACCCATTTTCTTGTTGTGCACTAAATTTCAGCCGCCATTTCCACCAACTGCTTTTTGCAAGTTTACAATATTATCTATACCACATTTTTTGTCAATCTTTGTATTATTTCCCGATTGATTTTCCATATTTTGGTTTCATTCATTCTTCTCGAAGTTTGCAGTTAAAGAAATCTCAGGTAGCGAAACATTTGGTATTACCAAATGTCAAACTGATATCTTAAAGGTTTCATGAATACTTGGAAAAATAAAAATAATGAGTATGTTCTATACTTTTCAGTCTTGAGAAACCGCTGAAAATGTCGCTTTGAATTTATCAGAAGTATTTTTATATTATTTATTTTATTTTTTAGTTAGAAATTACTTACACATTATAAAAATATGATGAAATATAAGATAAGGTTTTATATCACGATTATTTCTGATCTTCGGTCGAATATAACTAAAGGGCACTTTACACGAGGGGATTTTTTCATGCGATCGATCGCTGCGACTAGTCGCCTCGTGTAATGCAAAATCACACGTGCGATTAGTCCCTGCAACCTTGCGCACGTGCGATTTCTTGCAGCCAACTTAAAAATGTTTAAGAAAAAACTATAAAGACAACATTATGTTGTTATTTCACAGTTTGTTTACTTATAACCTCGTGTTAGATATTAAAGTTTGTTATAAAGAAAGTTTTATTTTATTTTTGAACATATTTTTATAAAATTTATAAAGAAAATAATGAAGAATTTATGTGGAGCAAACACACATTAGAAATATTCATCGACCTGATATTATATACTCTTATTAATAAATTATTAAATATAAATTAAACCTATAAACGTTAAAAAGAATCTAGGTTATTATTTACTAAGCTGACCAGTTATTTTCAAGTTGACACTGTAAGTTGGTATTGCAACAAATATGTCATTTATTATAGAATCTCCTAAAAATAAATGCCTCGTGTAAAGTGCCCTTAAGAAACACAAAAAAATAATGAGAAGCAAGAAAATTTATTCAAAATAAATTGAAAAATTAAAAAATAATCAAGAAATTTAAACAAATTACTATGGATTCAATGTGACTTACTAGATAAAAACAAGTAACTAATCTAAATAATGTCACGTGCTTAAATGAATTTTTGAAGATTAACTAAATAAATATGATTGATAATACGGCACTGCCGGTATATAAAGTCAGCGTTGCCAACTCTTGGATTTGTAATTATCGTACCAACATGATAAAATTATCGTTTTTTACGAAATTTGAAAATTTTCTAGCTTGCGCAAAACGTAATGTGTGATTCTACCAAAACAGAGGTGAGATCCTTTAAAAAAACGGTTCTCCGTCCTTAATTTTACTTACGACAAGGCTATTATTGCACCAAAAGTGTAGATTTTTTCTGAAAAACATTTTTTTATTAATTACCAGGTACCCCTTCCCCTATTGCGGGTCAAAAAATTTAAAAACCAAATTTTAAAAAATTAAATATTTATTGTTATTAAATAATTATTTATTAATTTTAAATTATCGTATTTATCTGAAATTTATCGTATCATTTAAAAAAAATTATAATTTTTTTAAATTTGTAACTCTTCTTACCGCTTTCAGGATTTGAAATGTATTAAAAATTAATTTTTAAAAGTTTATTTATTTTTAACGTTTAACATAACATTTGTTTTTTTCAGGTGTGTTCAGGCTTTTTTTTGAGTTTCTACTTTATGAAAATTAAATGTTTTTTTTTATATTTGAAGGTTTAATAGATTACTATGTGAAAAAGTGAAACCTTATACATAAAGAACTCTTGAGAACCCCTCCGCTACACTGTAAAAGTTTGTAAGGTTTACTAATCCCATCTTTCTTAGAACTCCTACGAAATTACTGGATGATCCCTAATTGTATAAAATTACTGCCACGACATACTATAAATGATTTTCAAGTAGTGCTCTTTTAACGCACTATAGCAGATTTAGTACCCCCTTAATGTAACATTTGCAAAGTCCAATATTGTTATGCCTCCTTAAGAAAGTATTTTAGTCTAGAAATTCGAAAAAATCAATGTTGTCACTATTTTCTGACAGTATAGATTTTTAAAAGTACAAAACATGCGTTCTTTAAAACTACATTTTTCACGGTCGTTGACAAAATATCTCAAGTTCTATTTGACCGATTAACTTCGAATTTGGTGTGTACCTTCAGTATTATCTTGCTTTATACTTTATAGCTTCTATCTAGAAAATTGCTAAATTATAATTACAAAATAAGAAAATTAATTTTTTAATATTTAATTTTCTTTTTAATATTATAATTTAACTTAATTTTTAAATAACTAACAAGTTTTTTTAATTCTGATAGATACACTAAAGCGTTTAAATCGTGTCAACGACTTTATATAGAACCACATAATTTTTTTAATTTTTATTTTTTTATACAGATTTTTTTACGGGTCGTTTAAATATTAATAAACAAAACTGTAAAAAAGTATAGTAAAAATATTTTTGTTCTTTACTTTATTATTTTTTATTTTTTTCTAAATTTTCTCTTTTAGACTAGAATACCCCCTTAACCATTGATCCGAAAATCTACAGCAGTAATATCTCGCGCTAGTGCGCTTGAAATACTTCACATTATAAATAATAGTAAGACGATGTGTATATTATATTATGCAGGTTGTAAGCCGCAAAGCATTAGCAAATTGTAATTTATTGTTACGATGCAACCGGATTGCAATTTATAATACCTAATAAAAAACTAACTTTCTTATAAATTGTTGTCTACATGTTAATAATTTCTTATAAGATATGGAATAAAATTATTATTTAGTAAAAAAAATTTTAAATAAAAAAATACAATTTTATTAAAAAAAATTGCTTAACTTAGGATTCGATCGGACGATGATAAAATTATTCTGAATCTAAAAAATATGAAAATTAAAAAAAAAAGTTTATTTTGTTACCGCGTGATTGTAAATTACTTACAACATATGAACATAAAGTTTATGCAATACCGTTAGTTTGCGTAAAGTGAGAGATTTGCATTGTTTGAAGTTTAATAATAATCTAACTTACCGTCGATCATTTTCCTAAATTATTTAAACAAAAAGTTTCGCCCAACGTGGGGCTCGAACCCACGACCCTGAGATTAAGAGTCTCATGCTCTACCGACTGAGCTAGCCGGGCGCTGTGAATACTTCTAACTTTAAAGAAGTTCGTTTTCTTCGAAAATCTTCAAGTTTTCGAATTTTATAAAATTTACTTCACAAATTTTTATACCAAGGAATTCTTTCGTACATAGAATTTCAATGTTGTTTTTAAGAGTTTGGTGGATTTTTGCTTACCTATTCAACCTATTCCATTGATACCAACAATGGAATAAGAAAATTGTTGACGATGTAATAATATTACAAAGTTACGTTTTTAGACGATTTTTATTGAAAAATATAAAATTATAATTTTCATCTGTTTAAAAATAAGTTGTCAGACTTGCAACGAAGTTGTCAGTGTAATACAATTATTTTATTTTTTTTGTTTGGGGGTTTGTGGATATGAAACTTGCGATTTAAATTAATTTTCCCGCAAGTTGGTGAGAATTTCCTAATTTTCAAAGGAGACATCAATAGATATTAGATTTATCTTAATATTTACTACTCAAACTTTGCCTTAACATATATTTTAATTTAAAGAAGAAATACCCTTCTTCAGGATTAATTCTTCTTCTTCAGGATTAATAAAATCGTATTAAAGTAAAAAATATAATAAATCAACAGACATAGTATGTCAGTCAAAGAAAACAAAAGATCTCAGTATTACAAATTTCTTTAACTAAAATCAATCTTAAATTCAATAATTAAAAAATCCGGACGAAAAGAAAAATTTAACACAGTTCAGTTGGTTTAGTAGGTAAAAGCAATTATTTTACTTTAATGCCGGCGAAGAATAATTTTAATAATTACTTTTACGTTTAAAGAAATATAAACATTTTTTATTCGTAGAAAATGTGCTTTTTGTGGCTTGTCTATAATATTTACATTTTCTGTACTGCTCGTCCTACTAATTCATTCATAATTTCATAATTTATTTCTATAATAAAACAAAATGTACAGTTTTTTTCCCAAACTTCAAAAAATCTTGATTTTACTATGATACTATGCAATTGTTTTGGAATGCATCCGCAGAAGGGGAGCTGAAGACGTAGCCATCTGGATAAAGTCGAAGTGAAAAGAAAAGAGAAAAATATAAAGAAGCGGAACAAAGGAAAATACGAAAATAATAAAATTAATGCGCATGTATCGATTATTGGAGATTCATGTTTAAAAATAAAGTAAAAAGAAAAGTTATTGAAGTGACACTGCATGACTGAAAGAAAACAAAACTTGGGTCATTGCTCGGAAAATGTTGTAAAGACTACATATGAAATTTTAAATGTCAATATCGCCCAAAATGTATGGTCAAATTGACGTTATTGGCCGGGCGTTAAGTCGAAATATATAGAAATAATATAGAATTTAAATGTAATTTTTACAATCGCAATTAGAAAAATAAGTATAATTACACTTTTATGCCTAATATTTATTTTTTTATGCAGTTTTTTAATTTTTTGAGTAAAATTACACGAAAGCGAATATTTATTTTATCATAATATATCTATATTATTTTCCATTATTTGGAACGTGAAAGTTAGAAAATGTAAAATCACATGCAGTTTTTACAGTGTACCTTATTTGTAGTTGTCTTTAACTATTCATTAAGAATTTTTCCAAAAACGTGCAAAGTTTTCACAAATAAGTTATACAGTAAGTATAATAAATCATAGCAAACGTTTCACCACCCTATGGTATCATCGGGTGATGAATTAGAATAAAAATGTAGATAAAATCCATTTTAATGTCGTTCAAATACTTTGTAGTAGTGGAAAATTGAGTGTATTGTTGATGGGATTACTATGGGATTTACTTGGGAAAGAAAACGGAAAATACATATTTGTTAACTGAAGGAATTATTTATAGTTTAAATGAAAGAACAAAGTTATTATTTAAAGAAGCTACTTTACTGTTTACACAATAAAGTTGCAAAGCTAATTTGTCTAATGGTACTTTTAAAACAAATAATAATATCATCACATATATTTACCAATACATATAATAACATTGTCTAGATAATGTTATAGTATGGTGAAAACCTTTGCGATAATATATACTCACGGTGTATTTTATTTGTGAAAACTTGGACTTTTTACAACCTAAGAAAAATCGACAAGAACTTAAAAATATATATTTAAGTAGATTTTTGTGGTAATTAGTATTATGTATTATTAAATACACTTAAAATATTATTTTTATGTATTACATCATATTGTTTACTTTACAGTTAAAATTCAATATTTTAACTTTTTTGTTTAGTTTGTTTTATTATTCTAAGAAAAATCAGTTAAATGCAGTTCAATTGTGAAGAATTTTGCTAAATGAACTAGTTATTTACCTTAAAATATTTAATTATCCCTCCCACCCCATATGGGGTGGATATTTTCAAATTGCATTTTAAATCTTTCATGAAAAAAAACCAAATCTTGTTAACCAAAATTATTCTTTTTGTTTTCTGCAATTCTTTGAAAAAAATTCTAAAAATTGTTTGTAGTTTACGGGTCTTCCTTAGTTGTAAGACTTAAACACCACGATTTATTATACTTTAACTTTTACTATACGATAAATACTTTTATTTTTCACTCTTTGTATATATGTATTGTAAATAGTTTTAAGTCTATAAGTTGGTTTTTTATCTTAAATTTTTTTCCAACAAACAAAATGTTAATAATTTTTTTTTTTATTCAAACGCAAATAGCAAAATATTAATGTATATTTACTCATTTCTGTAAAAATTTTTTTAAAATTTACCTTAACTAAATCTGAAGTTATATGTTCACATGAGGAGCTTCTAGTACGTAATAAAATATTAATGTAAGACCAACCGGCAACACTGTGCTGATTGGTCTGACACAAAATGTAAAATTTAATTTAATAAAGACTTTTTTAAATCTAAAAAAATCTTAATCTCAGGGTCGTGGGTTCGAGCCCCACGTTGGGCGGAATTTTTGTACAGGTGGTTTACAATTATTTAAATAATAATAAATTTGTATTTATTTTACCTAGTTTTAATATTCTGCTTTGGGAAAGTGGAGCCTATTGCTCTCTCCGTAGCCCCTACTGATCAAATTAAAAAACAATATTTTTCCACATTAAAATTTGTTATTTTTAATTATATTTTAATTTATTAAATAAATAACCAAAAATAAATGATTGAAAAAGTTATACATAAATAAATACAAATTTACTTTGTGAAATATAATTATAAATTAAAAAGTTTTTAATAGAACAAGTTAAGTAAACATTAATATTTAATAACGTTTAATATTATTGAGCTTTCAGCAAAGATTTCATTAGAATTTTATTTATAGTATAAAATATAAACCTTTTAATACTTTATAATTAGTTGTTCATTGACCTTCACTTTTTATTGATTTTTGTTCTAAAATAATGAATATCTTTGATAAAATATCAAAAATCAATTCAGTAATGGGTAGGTCTAAACAGGCGCAGACTGGACTGACAGGTAAGAAAACAAATGCGCTGTAGTCCTGTATTTCAGGGGTTGAGGCAGCGCGTGATCATTTGTACATCAATGTGTACATTTTCATAAATTAGATCAGAAATATAATTACAAATAATAGAGTTTATAATATCAAATATTAACGTACTAATAGCTGAGCTTATGACTTCAAAAATGATAGGTCAAGTATCTTTTCAGGTTACTGTCACGGTTTCTGCAATTTTCCTTTCTTTACTTTTCTATATCAATACGGATCTGGCGCAATAAATTTCAACGCAAAAATTGTGAACTCGTATAATTCGTAGAATTCGTATAATATTTTGCATCAATATAATAATTAATTTCGTTTTATAAAACATGCAGCCTAAAAAATATTTTAAAGTTTATGGATGTTTCTTTCTATACAATTTACTTAAAAATGTTACAAAAAAATGTTATAAAACTCATGCAGTTTAAAAGGGGGTATAGACATGCAGGGGCTATAGAATACTATATTGGGGCAGGGGCTATATAGTTGGTTATAATCGATATAGTAGTTATTATAGTTTGGATTTGAACAAAATTCTTACTAAATTACTAATAAATAAGACTGAAGACAGAGTTTTTTTTGTTTTAAGTTTAAGAGAATTTTTAATTCGAATATTACACACGAATTAATCGACTCTCTATCACTAATCGTTACTATAAGATT
Source organism: Cantharis rustica (assembly GCA_911387805.1). NCBI lineage: Eukaryota > Metazoa > Arthropoda > Insecta > Coleoptera > Cantharidae > Cantharis > Cantharis rustica. Next base: position 33,769,296 of record OU426880.1, read on the forward strand.
AGAGTTTTATCTGTCTAGAAATTTACGCAATCGGGTAAGTATAATTTTACTATTACTATATATCGATAGTTTGAATACATATATAGGGGGGGGGGGGGGGGGGACGATTGCAATCTGCCCTCCTTTACTCGCGATAAATTGTACTCTAAAATGCAAATCTAAGAGACAAATCTCGGAGCAAAACAAAAAATTAAAAAAATTACTCGAGCGCGATCGAACTCGAAATGTTAGATCTACAAGTACGCAGATCATTGCTTTTAAGTGAAATTCTGCTATATAGTTAACGAATTCATACTTTAAATTAATTTATAACATGACGTTAGCAGTAGCGGTAATATATTTCAAATTCGATTATTTCGATATTTTAAAGAAAAATTTATGAAGATCCTCTGTTTAACCGCTTCATTATAATTTTATCTTCAAAATTTTACAAGAATTTTTATAATATTTATAAAAATCTCGGGTACCAATTAGCGTGCTACATAACTTGAAAACTGAAATTTAACGCTTTAAAAAATTTTAAATTGATAAATACAACGTGATGCGTTTCTGACATAATATAAAATGCGTAAACCTGCATAAATATCGTATAAACCATTTTTTTAAGTTATATATTGCTATGTTCAGATTTTGAAAGCTTATGAGAAAAATATTGTGTTATTATTCATTTAACCTGTTAAATTTTTTAAATTTTTAAATTTTTTTTTATATCTTGATAGCAGACTTTTTAAACCTTTTTGTAGTTCTGTGTTTTCAAATTTATTTTCAGGGGTCAATAAATCTACTAAATTAATTTATTGTGTCCGACGTTTACAGCTGTTATTCGCCCTATATTAATGTTACAAATTATCAAAATTTTAGATTTGTTTTTAGAAAAACTTTTAAAAAGATACTAACCTTTCCAGAAAAATGAGTCTAAGGCTAGGATGTCACATCCCATCAGAGTGACACGACGCCCGCGAAGACAAATTAAGTTTTTTCTAGAAACAAATATAAAATTTTGTTAATTGTATTTTTGTAATTTGTAAAAACGTATATGTGTTTGTTTCTATAAGTGCAAAGAAAAATGCCTCAAAATTTTACTCCATGTAAGGACATTCTATGTATTATGTACGTATAACAGCAGACTAAAATGTATCTTTATCGCTTTTTTACATGTATGTACCACAAGTGTGAAACAATAGTAATCATGTGTGGTATCAGGGATTAATAAGCACTTTAGTCCCCTGTTGTTATAAACACTATTTTTTCACTATATTAATATTTATAAATAATTTTGGTTTATTTGTTTTCACTATAAAATTAATAAGTTAAGTTAACAACAAAATTTAATTTTTTTCATAACCGTTCGACAATAATTTATTGTCTTCACTTGATGTTTTTCTCTTGTTTATGTGATACATAGTATATAATTTATATTAAATTTTTGAAAAGAAGATCATTCTGATTAACTATAGTAGGTACTCAAAATAAAATTTTGGTTTGTAGATTTTCCACAAAATTCAAAATTCCACAAGCCCGAATCAAAATTATAAGCATGCCGCTGCGCTGTCATGATTTTGTTGATATTACCTATTTTTTATTGCAGTTCAGTCTACCTTGCAAGAGAAAACAGTGCGATTATTAAAACAATTGTATCTATAATAACAAAGTTCAAATTTATTTTAAAATTGTTTCCTTTTTAAGTGGGTTGGTGAAAAATTCTAAAATAATTTTTCTATTGGACAAAGGATTTCCCATAATATTTAACAAAGAAAAATTTTGTTTTTTTTTCTTTATTAGACAACTTGAGACTTGAACATAACTTTATAAAAATATAAAATGACATAACTTTTAAGTTTCCAAGTTCTTGCGGAGAAAAAAGAAAACTTTTATTGCACCAAATGGCAAATGGAGCAAAATAAAACTTAAAATCCAAACATATTTTTGCGATTGTTTCCCTTGTTCTCAAGATAAATTTTTCCGTAAAGCTTTAAAAAACCACTTTTGATCTATTTTATTTTTATATTTATGAGCAAAAATGGAAATCAATTATTGCAAGTAGCAACAAGTTTGCTCTTTGCTCTATCCGCACAAAACTGACATGATGCATCAGAAGTGGAACTTTCTCTACTCACCGTTTCTTCCGACGCAATCCATTCCTTGCATAACTCCATGATCGGGGAGCATGGCAGAATTTAAGTTTAAATTGGGATAAAATTCCAACATTTTGCAAACTAATTAAATTCTTTTTCACTGTTCACTCATTTATTTGTAACATCAAATCACTTCATTAACCCAAAAATTGTCAAACACTAGCGAAAACAAAATTACGCCGGTTTGGAAAGCGAAAAAAAAATTCCGAATCTGACAATCTCGATGCGATATGTACTACTGTCGGTTTGCTATAGATTGTTGGTGACACAAGATATTGGGGTTGGTACGCCCTACCCTCACAGAGGGGTCACAATGTCACAAAAAGATGCTTACCATTGCAAAGCTTTACTACGCAACGTTAACCAGCACCGAGTTACGCCCCGAGCTTTTAGCATTGGATGGGAGGAGCTTAAAATCCCGTGCTATAATATACACACACAACAGATTAAGCTCCTCACTACTAATATCAGTCTTGATTCAATAGTTCAATCCTGCAGTCTTCTCAACTATTTTCCTACTGCAATAAACTCAAATTTTATTCAAAATCTTGCGAAAAGCCTTCGTCACGAAAGTGGCGGTTCATTTTGTTTCAGCTCGTATTTAGTGTTGAAAAAAGATCGTGTAAACGCGCTTTTGTTTTTTCTTTGATAACAAAAGAACATCGGATTTTTTTGTTTTGAAACATCAAAAACTTGACGTTTTGTTTTGATTTGATGACTTTGATATCGTTTTCTTGTTTAAAAAGTTTGATTTTTTGTTTTGATAACATTTTTATAATAACAAAAGAACATCGGATTGTTTTGTTTAAAAACATTAAAAATTTTTGTTTCGATTTGATGACTTTCGGTTTATTTGTTTCAAAATAAGATCTGTTGATTTTGTTTTGATTTTAGGAAATTTCTTTTCGCAACAAGAGAGCATCAGCTTGCTTTGTTGAAAAACAAAAAACAACAAAAACAAAAACAAAATTTTGTTTTTTGTTTTAACAATTGTACTTTTTTAAATTTTTGATTTCTTAACGTAAAAATATTGTTTTAGTTTTTTTTCTTGGGTGGCATTTGTACTTATGTATGTATTAGTATAGAGAATGCAAAAAAAACTGAAACAGCAATAAATCGTTAAATCATTTAAATGTCGATTACTGATGAGGTTACGTTTACATGACCCTTTTTCAGGCAAACTTGAAGTACTCTCTGTTGATGTGCTCCGAAATGGAGAATAATTGAAGCGTACACGAGTAGGCCAATATTCGTACCTACGTGGTGCTCTAAATTTGAATGGGCATTTGTACAAAAGCGGGAGTATAAAAGAGAAAAGTGGTTACCTAACCATTATTACGGTGCACCGGAGCATCCTACCCAATTTCAATACTAAAAACTATTTTTTAATGTCTCCATAATGTGGTCACATATATTCAATAACACACATAGATATTATGTTTGCCTCACTTATTTTTGAGGGTAATTTTTTAACGATTTTATTTAACCAATAGTTATAACTATGATATTTTGAAGTTACGCATTTGATTTATTGCAAATATTCGGAAATATTTGCTATCGAACATATTTGAAGTAGTTCGTGCTGTAGTTGGACAAGTGTTGGTGGGTATCGACCACATTACACCTGCAGTTAAATTCCTGACAAGTTTTGCGTTTCAATTTCATCAGGTGCTGAGATTGACCGCCATTTTCAGCTTTTGAGGTTTGAACTTTTGCTCAGATGTGGTACTTCTAGAATTCCGCCACTTTATGAAAATGTGAAACTGCCCGGAAAGAATAACAATGGAATAAAGCCTACAGGGTGTAGTTTAAAACTAGGAATAACATGAAGTGAAATTGAAAGTAGAAGTAAAGTTATTTGGATGATGCATGACCGCTTTGAGAACATCTTGTCGCTGACCTCTAAGTTAACTTAACAAAAATAATGCTGTTCATATTTCAACAAAGGGATTTATTATTTTTCCTATCTTTAGCGTAATATATAAAATTAGGCGAAGAAGTGTGGTTTTTGGCAAAATCAGCACGATAAAACTTCGCAAATATTTTATTTGCTTGAGCTCATAGACTGATTGATTCATGAAGTTGCACAGGTACAGGTTTCAAATTTTTTGTTCGTTGGCACATTATTACGGTCAAAGCACGAATGCTATACAAGTACACAAGTAAAATTTATATTAACCACAATACATCATTTTTGGATTCAAAACATTTTTTGATTGTGAAGCAATAAATTTCAGTTTTTATTATCCTTTATGTTTGTTTATCGCTATTTTTGAAAAATATTACTACTTTTTTTTAAGTTACATTAGGTACGTTGGTAAAAATTAATGTATGAAGAGTGGTAAACGTTGGTTAGAAACGGGAAATTAATCTAAAAAAAAAGAGAAGAAGAAAAAGAGTGGTAGGATAATTTTATTTTTATTTTTAGACTATTTACATTATTAACCCGTGAAATAAATATCGAATGAAAATTTTATTTTTAATTTAACCTGTAAATTTTTAAAATTTTGATTTAATATACATTTTTAGACGGCCCATTTCCCTGCTTCCGCTGTTCCTAATTATTGGAATCTAGAATACATAATAGAACATCATAAATGTATTAAAAAATAGAAACATCCAGAATAAGCTGATTAAATTTTGCAATCGATTTTCCACTATATTTAACGCTTTACACTAATGTCGCTATTAAATACCTAATAATTTTTCAATATTTTGATTACTCTTTAGAAATTATCCCCCCCCCCTAGAAACTAAACATCTCTGCTTCAAGGTGTTCAAAAACGAATGCATTACAGCAAAAATACCAAAAAGTACAAATTTCTGGCAAAATAAAGAAATCTCTTACAAAAATTATACTATATTAATTATACAATACTATATACAGGGGTGCGGCACAAATAATTCCCATATTTAGAAAAATCACTGTGAAATTTCCTGAAAACAATTTTGCGGTACGTTCAAAGGGTAAGGGCAGCAGGGTCAGCACTGAAGAGAAAATCACCCGAATGTCCAACGGGATATGTTCTAAAAAATTTTAATTTCTAAAAAAAAGAAAACTAAAATTCAAAACAAAAAATAACACTTGTACAGTTGTAAGTTAAAGCAGAAAATTTAGATTAACCAATGAAATGCGCTGAAAAGCTGTTTTTTAAGAAATATTATTGGTTAATTTAAATTTTTTGGTTTAACTTGTAACTGAACAAATGAACCTTGGTAATTTTTTTAAATTTAAATTTTGTTATATTAATTTTAGAAATGAAATGTTTGCAGAAAATGAGTAGAGAGAGATTTTTTTGTCAAGACAACGAAGGCGCAGATTTTGCTCCGCTCATTTTTTGAGTATAATTTTGTGCAAGTATTTTTGCAATAAGATTTTATTTTTGAGTACTACTGTTATTAGAAACTTTTGTTTGAAAGTATTTTGGTTGAAAATGATCGCAAAAAAGTTGAAATTTTGTGAGATTGTAAAGTGATTATTTTTTTGGGCAATTTCTCTTTATTTGAGTTCGATATTCAGACAAAATTTCGATTCTTGTGAACTTTTATTTAATGGATGAAAATAATTTGTCGAGGGAAAGACAAATTTTTACTACAGCTTGACTTCTGGGGGGGGGGGGCGTTATCGCAAATAAAATTTTGTTTGTGCCATTTTAAAAGTTTTGTTTACTACGATATTTTTAATAAATATAACTTATTCATATTTTAATTTTAAGCTCTCTTGTTAAAAACCGTCTTTGTTTTTTTGAATTTTTTTTTAAAAATTTGAATAAAAATCACAAACTAAATTCTTATTCTACCGATGGCGATGGTAAAATAATGTTGTCAAAACGAAGAACAAAATTAAACTGAAAGATAATTTTACAAATCTTAAGTAAATGTACAAATTTTCAAATAAAATTCACACACACAATTTATGGGTACAATGCCCACTCTAATTTATTGCGGAAGTGTTATTTTAAGCTATGCTGCCAATGATGGTCATAAAATTTATTTTCCTTTTAAAATTTTTAGTTCAAACAATTTATAGCAATTTAAAATTTTTTACTATAATAGTAAGAATTAAGATAAAATACCTATTTCATTTATTTCAATATACATAATTATTTTTCAAAAAATTGAAAATTAATTAATATGAGTAATAACTAACGATTAATTAAGTGGCCGCAGACTTTTACACAATACTGTAAATATTTAGAGCATTTTATATTCTTCATCGTCAGTTATTATATTTTTGCAATTTAGTAGTAGGCGTATTCAATTCAGTGTCGCCAATCGCCGGATATTAATACTAATTTCCGATTTTGTAATTTGGCATTTAATTTATTAGAAATATCTCTTTAGTTTTAATTTTTATTTAAATACTTCGAGTTTAATGTTTTTGTTATTAGTTGTAAAGATTGTTTTTGTTTTTTCTGATTTTTTTTACAATTGCAGTCGGACTTCCAGTACTTTATTAATTGATAAATAATTTCGGGGGGGGGGGGGGGTTGTAAACCCCCCCCCCGTAAATACGGCCCTGGTCACTATAGTGTAGTCTAACTCGGGAGAACACAAGATAATTTAGAGAAAGGTTATTAAATAGGATGGAGTTTTAGAAGAATAGGTTAAATGTTAGGTTAGGTAACAACCATCAAGCGTGGTGACCTTGAATGTCAAGAATGTTTTTGATACGGCTGGGTGGAAAAATATCTTAATGGAACTGGTGAAAAGCAACCTCAATTTCTGTACTTATATAATCTTATTTTTGCCTACTTACTTTAAAGCTATGAAATATCTTTTACGCTGGAGTTCTAAAGTCACTCATACAATTGGATGTATAGCTTCTGGGGTTTTCCAATTATTTCACCATAGTAGTGACTGACAAAAGTCAGTTTTTTTTTAAATAATTGTGAGATTGCTTGAGGAAATTTGCCGGTGACTGAAAAAGTTTGGTTTGCTTTGGTCAAAAAGAATGGTTTGCATTTAACGCTGTAAATTATGATAGCTAATAAATAATTACAATAATAGTAATTTTAAGAATTTATAAATTGGTAGAATTGTACAGATTGTTGCATATTTGATTGTTATTGTAGCAAATCCTGAGCAGGAATAAATAAATCTTCAGAAAAACACAGTATAATAAATTAGACCCTACCTGACAAATGTCAAGACGAAGCTAAGTTGGTTTAAAATATAAATGTAATTAATTAAGTTATATTGTTATCATAATTTATATTGAAAGTTTAATGATTCTAAAAAGATGACATATTAAATTATAATAAAAAATATTTAAAAAAAGGATTACTCTAATAATTAACGGGGAGCAATGAAATCTTAAACACAGGTCTTTACACATATTTATTACTTTGACTTACCTTACTTTGATTTACTGTAGCCAACGTGTTAAATTGTATTCTCTCCCGGAATGATATTTAATAATAATAAAAGAGAAGTCTATGAAAAACACAAAATAATTTGTAGGCTTCAACAGGACTAGAATAGTTTCAAGTTATAAGCTAAGCTTTGCAGCCAGTGGTTTATTCGATATGATTCATAATCGCAAAATCGGTATTTTAGATACTTTCGAAGAATTACATTAAAATTCCAGTGATTTCTAAAGAATGTTAAGGATTTCCATGATATTCTAAATATTTTCAAGTAATTTCAAACAAGTGCACACAAGTGCAAGCAGGCAGTATAAATTTGTAATAACTCAGGGTACATAATTACTAACTATTAGCAATCACTGGACCCTGTCAGCCGGTTTCAATAACTTTTGCTTCTTATAACCAGTGATCGTATCAAGCAAATGCTGTGTAAAACAAGGTCATGTCGATTCTCAACGGGATACATCCTAACAATGTCATTTTTGACCGCAGTCGTAAGAACGCTTCTGAAGCACGCCATCCAGCTCAAAAGCCCCAAAAAGCTAAGAATTAGTACGCAGCATATGAGAATGATTTTTGCAGTTTGACATAAAAAACTAAAGAGCGCTAATAAGCACTGGAAGGATTGCTAAAATTAAAGTTTCTCTTGTTTCTAATTTTCCCAAAAATATAACTACATAATTTATGCAACAAGAGGTTCAGAAAAAATATTGACTCTCAAACAGAAAGCAAAGAATTTTCCCAAATTAAATTTTAATTTAAATGACCGAAGGTTTGAGTAAAAATTCTGTGATTGCAAACTCTTTCAGAATAAATATTATATTTAAGGCAATACGCACCTGGGGGTTGGGGATTAGAATACCCCTTATTACTCTAGTAATTGTGTGGAATAAAATAGTTTTGGCAATTTATGTAGAATTGCACTTGAGTACACATTTCAAATCTTTGCTCTTTCCCATTATTACGCTTTTAAGCCGTTAAAAATCATTAGTTAAATTTTAAATATTTTTTAAAAAATATTAAATAATTTATTAATTATTTATTTATTTCTTCGATTTCTACCTTATAAACAAGTAATTTATTTATCAAACTACCATTGGTCTAGTAGTTCACGCGATCAACTGTCAATACTGTGGTATCCGATGAGACCCCAGAGAGAAATTATCTAAAGCCGCCAATTCCTTCAGGTTGATCACTGTTGCTGGCAAAAATAAAGCAGGGTAACATGCATTTTCCCAATTCAGTAAAACCCTTTTCTCAGAGTTAAGGGCCCACAAAAAAATTACCAAAAGAATTTTTTAGAAGTTGCCATTACTATAATTATATTAAATTGTAGTAAATTTGTTTCTAATAAGCGTAAAACTAATTTTCATTTTATTAGATCAAATTAAAAAGATAAAATTGTTAAAAATGTTTATATTTTTCAAAATTCACATTTTACTTTAAATCTCAATTTTTTTAGATTGTTTTAAATTGTTCAATAATGAGGTGAAAGAATTAACTTTCTATTTTGTAATATTCACGGCACTTTTCTCTGTAACTCGAATATACTAAAATAATTGAAAAAAATTTAAAGTTGATTAAAAAGAAAAGACGTAATCAATTTTGTAAATTATCAAATTAAATAAAAATTGTATTTTCCAAAGCGCCATCGCGTTTCCAATATTAGAAAATTGAATAATTAAAGTTATTAATTTTAATTTTCGTTGATTAATTTGTAATTTAAATTTTAAAATATCCTGATACAAAAACCAAGTCGAATTAGTTTTGCAGGGGAAAAACCAAAACACGCAAGTGCGTCGTCAATTTTTCACATTTTTGGCTAAATTATGGTAAAATCGGTGCGTAAAACCGAGCGTTAAACTTTAATGGGTAAATCTCTTATTATATATTGGAAAAATGGGGGAAATCCTGCTTTTATTTTAATAAAAGGCGCAATATTATACAAACAGGTGATTATCCTTTGTTCGAGGGACAAATTGAGAATTTGATGCGCGTCAAAATTCCGTATGTACGCAACGTTACTTCATCTGTAACTAAATTGTGCCAGCTGCGTGTCACTCTTTAACCCCCATAATTGTTAAATGTATTCTTGGCATACACAAACATCCAGATCGTTTCCAATTCAATCGTGTTAGAATAAAAAAGTTTCGTTTCAAGTGTCATTATCGACTCGAAGTGAAACTCAAACCACGTAACGTGATTTTCAACAAGGTAAATTGTAAAAAACAGGGTCGGCTCCCGAGGATATTAAAATAATCTTCTCTGATCGATAAACATTTGCTACATATTTTTTTGGACTTGATAAACATTTGGAGCTACTTGGAGATAAAATTAGCCTTGCAAGCATAAAGACATCGGTGAAGTTTAATAAGAAAACGTTTGCACTTTGAATCAATCAATCTCTCAGCAACCCCACCCTTAGCGAGGGCAGAAGCCCCTTGTAATGTCCGTCAGGACGTGCGTCGTGATGACAAACAAGCGTTTGAGAAGCAGAAAATCGTGCATTGCGCCCGGAACTGATATCCCGATGGGAGGCCGCATTGTCAAACAGTCTCATAAAATGACGAAAGGTAGACTCATATCCAAAAAGAGAGTTTTATTAATTCATCTAAACTTTGAAATTTCAATTTTACAGGGAAACCATTAACCACCTGAAAAACGTAAGCATTTCCACAACCCTGCAATAAGAAACAGTAGATATTGCAACTATTTCCGAGTGAGCTCACCTTTTCATTCTGTAACTTTTGCTCTACTGTTTATATTTTCCAGTTTGGTATTATTGAACAATATTGTCTGCAGGTGGTATGAACTCACACGTGGCACAGACAAAAGGATGATCCGGATAGAAACAGAAGGCATTAGCAAGATCACAAGTTCGACCTTTTAAAAAGCGTATCGTTGTCCCGGCAACCTGGTTATTGTTTCCTTTGATCCTCAAGTGTTCGAAATCGAGCTTTTGTTTAAATTTTTACCGGTTTTTGTTTCAAAAGTTTTGTCAAATGTTTGAGAATTAATTGTTAAGCAAAATATGTATTTATGAAGGGGTAGAACAGTATTGTTAAAGGAAGACGAGTAATTAGTAAACAAAGCGAAACAATTCTAGACTAAACTCAACAAACTGGAAACTAATCTTATTCATAACCAAAACGGAAGCAGGTATTATATTTACAAAACACTTGTTGAGTTTGTCTTGTTTTTGAATAAATTGCATTTGTTTTTATTAAAGGAAAACCTATTTATCATTTTCTTGACGTTTGGCGAATTTTGATCGATTTGGCGGTAAAACAAGAGAACACTAATTATTTGTTTTGAAAACATATGAAAACGACGAGCAAACGTCTGACGCTAGAATTTACTAAGTTGATAGATAACTTTTTCAAAATTTCAAAATATCTCAGTTACAATAAATGTTATCAAAAAATACCAAGAAAACAATTTTGTAGAACATGAAACAGCCAATAATATACTTGTTTATTTTTTTAAATTAATTAAAAAATAAGAGAGTTATGGCTCGTATTGAATGCCAAGTAGGAATACAATTAAAATCGAGAAAAACAAAAATTATAACTGGCGAGGTAGGATATATAATTTTTAAACAAATTACAAAAATTATTAACTGTTTTTATGTTAATTTATAAACCAGAGAAGCGGTATCACTTTTAGTTCGACCACACGGTCAGCCAGCTTAAGAAAATCTTTAAAATAAAGTGGATTTATTGTTAGCGTATTCAAAATCTTGATAACTCTTGTATTTTTTAACCAATTTAAAAAATTAAAAAAAATTTTTAATCCAATTTTTTCGCTCTATAAAATTTCCCTCTTAATATTTTTTGGTAAATTTTATTATAAGAAAGTTATAATTGTAATTAGTAAGCGGTGCTGAGCGATCGAGTATTTTACTTACTCAGGTATCTACGTATAATGCTGTGTATAAATGAGGGTTATTTTATATTTTCCTCTCACCCTACATTTTTCAATTTAAAGTTTTCCTTATTTGACCCGGTTAAAAATTTAATTGTGCTTGATAAAGCGTCTAGACAAATTAGGTAGATATAACGGCAAAAAAAAGTTAATTTTAAATTTTATCTCGTGGGAATATTAAAACGGGTGCCACAGGTGAGTTAAACAGACGCGTGTGTGCAATAGCCACCGACACGTGTCCACGAATTTTGTTCTATCTCAATCAAACAATACTTTTGCAATATTACATCAAGTGTACATAACAAACACTTCTGGGAGTCATCAAAGTTGGCACGAAAAATCGTGAATTATTAATTTTATTTTTTTTGAATGTGGTTCTTGAGACGTGACGGCATTATAAGTCAATAAAGTTATGTAATCGTGTTTCTCGAATTTAAATCGCGATTTTTGAACGACCCCCGACCCTAAGTTTATGTATAGAGAGTATGCCTAATGTTCGACTCGTGAGTAGCGCAAGTGGAAGTTCCAACACCGTGCGCCCCTTGATTAATGACAGAACTTAATTAAAAGTAAAATTAGAGTTACATTTCTCACAACAGTTCGTGGCTGCCTATGCGCCGTCTGCGACTCAGACTCATTCTTAACAATGACTAATTGCTTTCGCTCCTTCATCGAACATCCATTTTTTTGCAAGAGAACGATAAAAGTTTTTTTCTTTTCGATAAACACGGCTTATTTTTGACATGTGCATACGAGAAGTTTAATTAGCCGTCGGGGGCGTTGGATGGCCACTTGAAAGCTCAATATTGGTATATGATGCTTGGATGAACGTCAAAAGATTCATTCGGGCTAACTATGATATTTGCCGAGCACATCTGACGCCCCTCAAAAACTCATACTGTGTTATTGAATTTTCATGTCAGAGTATCGGGGATCATCCTTTTATTTGAAATCTCTACCGAACACGAAACAAAAGATTATGGAAGGAAAGAGGAATTAAGCAGCTAATAATATTATTTCAGTGTCTACAATAAACGCACTCCTAACAGGTGGTTAATATTTAAATTAAAAAAAATTTGGACTTTTATTAGATTTTTGATGACACTTATATGGAGTGTTAATTATTTAACCATTTTGTCACTTCAAATGAGTTTACGTGGGCGACCTTTCTTTTCTTTTTTTCACGGTGTAGAGAAGATACTTCAAATTTCTTGTAATTGAATCTTAGATAAAGTAGCGGCTTGGGGCAACAAACTAAAACGAACAATATCGAAGTCTCGAAAACCTTCCAGATTGAGAAATTTTCACTTCTGAAACAACTTTTTGTTTTATTTTATGATATCACACATTAAATTATTACAATAATTTCAAAACTTTAAAAAACATTTTTATTGGCATTCTATTAATTTGTCACCAACTATTTTTCTTTTTAAAATACATTAAAATTTATCAAAAGAGTATATTTTCAGACCTGAAAAAGAATCAAGAATGTTCAATTCAGGGCTTTTGTCGGAACAGAAATTAAATAGTGTGGAAAAAAACTGATTTTTAAACAAAAATGAACATGTAATTCAGCTTCCCCTTTCCCAAAAGCAAAGTTTAAAAAAATTATTTTCAAAATCAACCTTTAATAAATTTCTGTAATATCAATTGATAAAAATACTACTTTCTTCTCGAGTTGCATTAAGATTTGTTGAAAAAGTGACTTATTTTTCAAATATTAAATTATAGGAACAAAATATAGTAACTTCCAAGTCGAATCAATATTGCTTATTAATTTTTCTATTTGAAATACATTAAGATTTGCCAAAGAAGGTAAATTCTTATGAAGCGTTCAAACTGTGTGGTAAGAGATTGTTTAATTTAGTGAATTTTAATATTTATAAAGTGAATCCTAAATGCGTCATTGTTTTTTCTAGCCCGAAATATATTAAGCTCTCTAAAAAAGTAAATTAAAAATGTTGTACTTCAATCCAATATATTTTCTACTCTAATTACATAAGGATTTGTTAAAAAAGCAAATAATTTTTCAGATTTTAAATTTATAGGTCCATAAAATGTTAAACAATATATTTAGCGAATTATTTCCAGGCTTTTAACAATGGGAGATCAAAAATTAGTAATTCTTAGGTCGAATAATTAAAAATAATGTTGATACTAAAATTAATTCTAGGTACACAAATGCATTATTTAATTCAAAATACATTAAGATCTGTAAAAAGAATAATTATTTTAAAGCTTCTAAATTAAAAGGTAGTAATTTTGTAATGCGTTTTACACCTTTTTCTATTTTCGAAAAAAAAAATGTCTAAATACGTCGATTAATAATAATATATTTTTTAGACCTTATCTTTTTGCTGTATACCATTGATGCGCATGAATGGATTAATGAGATATGTAATTTAAAAAAAGCATCACTAGGTAACACGTAGTATAAGAGCCCAACAGAACTTGAAGCAAAGAATTTTCTAACTTGGTAAAAACATTTCTGACAGCCGCCCCAAAATCAACATTCATAGATCGTAGTAGTGAGAATCTCGTTAATCCATTCATAGTTGTCAGTGGCAGACAGATATCGAATAAGACAATATGACTAATTTTGGTATCTACCTTTTCTTTAAATCTTTTAAATAGTTAAAAAAAACGTTAATTTTCCACTGCAAATAGATATTTTGTAGGTCATAATTCAAATTTTATGATTTATCCAAATTCCCTAGAATAAATTATTATAACCTATGAAAAGTTATTAAATATCACAATAAATTGAAGTACACAGTTTTAAATTAAAATATTAATAAAAGCAGTCATCCAGCATTCTATATTTTAAAATAAACTAGCAGTTAAACCAACAGTGGAACTGGCGGTCTGACAGTCTGATAAAATGTCTCAATTTGTCTCTAAAATAAAGGTAAAATTAGAACCTCAATCCTTTTTTTTGTAAATTTTAAATTCGTTTTTAATAATAAACTAAAGTTTATCTGAGGTCATTGGCGATCTGTGTTGATATAATCATGATAAGAGAATAAAAAACCTAGGGGCGATTATTTCGACTGGAAACTTTGCTAGCTGCTTCCAGTAACTCATCTTTATATGTCGACGAAGTTAAAATAACTCTTTTACCTCGCCTTCTGTCATTGTCATTCTGCTTTTTTCCACTTGCGGTATTTTAAGAATATCTTCTGGAGAAATTGTAAACGAACAACTTGGTTGTGGTGAAAATACTTCTTTTATAGGTGCTGGAATATTTCGTGGAGGTTGAATTTCAGACAGAACAGCTGATTTTGGCTTTGCTACTCTGGCTGTATCACCAGAAACCAATTCTAATGTTTTAGTAACAGTATCTTGGTGGCTGGTTTGAAGTCTTTCGGTGGTCTCTGAGGGAGCAAACATCTAGTCTTCAAAGACGTCTGGGTTAATTGGAAATATCCCAGTTTTTCTGAAGCCATTTACAGCAGTCTGTATAGTTGCGGCTTTCATGAACGCGGCTTCAAAAAGTTTTCCAATTTGAGCAATTGTGATACATCTTCCAGGTTGATCACGAAGCCATTTTCTTGCTTCTTCTGCATAGTATGTGCTTAGTGGAGCCATAAAATACACATCCAGTGGCTGCATTCTGTGGGTGCAGTGCGGAGGAAAGCACAGTAGCACCACATTATTATTGCGTGCCATATTTACCAATTTTGTTTTGAGCTGTGCTCAAAACTGCAATTAGCAACGGGGGTAGAAGATGTCGTGTTTCCAAGAGATTCGCACCTACCCTGTGCATTTTGATAAAAAATTTTATTTTATAAAGTTTAAATTGTAACATTGTAAATTAGAGAGGTGCCAGAGAAGCTTTTTGCCAGGAGTCGCCGCAAGAGTAGACGGTGTGACTTTTTGCTTGTTAATTATTGAGATATTTTTGTTTTAATTGATTTGGAGTTGTGAGTTATAATTTTTGAGTTAAATAAAGTGATTTTTATGCGATTGCATTACTGCGTATTTTTGAAATTTGGAATTATTTTGGATATTTTTTGATGAGTTGCTACCGAGCGGTAGTGTTATTGATTTGGTTGATTGCTTTAGAAAAAGAATAATTGCAAGTTATAAATTAGATTTGGATTGTGTTGAAAATTGGAAAAATTAAAAATAAAATTACATTTGTAGGAACAAATGTGCAAGATTGATAAGCCGACGAATTGATAGTAGTAAATAGAAACTTCGTTCCCTTTAAAGAAAATTAAAATTTTATTTAACATTTACTTTAGTTTGGATTTGATTAAATCATAATTTTTGGAATAGAATTTATTTTTTTTGGATTGGAAATTTTTGTAATTTATTTGGAAATATAATCACGTGTGATTTGTAAATTATTTTTAGAGGTGCGATTTGTTTATTTGAGAAAAAGCGATTTAATTCAATTAGAACCCACCTTGAGATACGACCGTCTCTACTCTCGCATTTAAGAGCAAGCTTGGAGCACTTAGGAATGCTTGGGAACATAGCTTTTTGCTAAAAAGCCATTGCAATATAAATAGTTTTATAAAAAATATTCTGCTGGAAGCCAGAAATTTCAGTTTTTCGTTTAGATTTGGGATGTGGTAAGAACTTCATTGTCTAGCTGCGGTGACTTTTAGTATATTAATGTATGAACAATAACTATGTAATCAAATTCGTTGATAAATATCAGAAAAAAAGCTTTGAATATTTTTTGGTTAAAAATATTCCACTATCAATAGTGTGCAAAAAAATTTTAAATAAAAGCAAAATAAAAATCGTTCTCCTGCACCCCCGTGTAAAAACATCTTAGAAATTTTGTAGGTACAATTTTTTTGTAATTAATTTATTTGTATATTTCTTATTTTGTTAATTTTTGTAATCTATAACTTATTCTGTCTTCTTGCGTTTGGAACGAAAAATCTTCAAAAAAACACTATCAACCCGCGTTAGGCAGTAGTTCGAGATTTGTTACCTATTAAAACCTTCTCTTATGTTAGAAAAATCCAGTATATTATTTATATGCCTTCCATTGGATGCTAATTTAAACATGCAGCTCACTTTTTATTTGCATTTAATATACAGAATTCTTTACCTAATTATTCTATATAATTTTGTATTCTTATGAAGTATATCATCTTTCATCTTTAATTTCATAAATTTACTGTTTTTAATTTAGTTTATTGAAGTAAAACTTCTTTAGGCGCGACTAGAGGTAAATGGACGACAATGCAACGAAAATGCGTTACGGCAATATGGTGGAATTTTTAAATAAAAAACTAGTAACATAGGTGCAACAAAGACAAACTGAAATAAATTTGTCATAAGGGTGTGAATTTATAAACACGATACGTCGAAAATAATGATGATACTCAATCTATGCGTTGAAAAAAGATAGCTATATTAGCTCTTACCGTGTATAATAATTATAATGAAAGTAGTTTCTATTGTGAATTTGTCACTGTCTGTCAAGTATGTTTATAATTTGAGGTTATATATTCAGATTTTATTCGAGTTCATACTTTGGTTTGCTAGATTTTCTATTGAATAAAATAAGGGCTCTATCATGATTATATATTGACAGCCATTTAAATTTTCCTGTTTTATAGTTTTATTTTTAACTTAATCGTCATCTGTCATAATGCCAAAGAAGTTTTACCTCAATCGCGTGTTGACGGTTACACGCGTTTTTATTTATTTCAGAAGCCAAATTTTAATTTTTGCTCGTTTGACTTATAAAATAAAATTTTAAATTATTTTTATAGAATTTTCTGATGTTAACGCTTTATCCATTTTTGATTTATTTAATTTCGTCACTTCTCGTTGATCTTTTTCCTCTTATTCCGTGCTGGTTTTCTATTTTGTTTTCTGCACTTTCTTATTGTCACATTTTTATGTCTGCAAATCTTTTATTTCTTTTTATCAAATAATGTTTTATTCTTTCAACTAATTTTGTGCTTGAAATTTATCCAGAACATTTCACGTTCTTGGTGATAATGTAGCAATGTAGTTGCTAGTTGATTTTGTTTTCTTTATCTTTCAATTTTGCTTCTTCTATCTTCTCTCATCTCTCCCTTTGTTTATCATCTTCTCCTCTTGGTTGTTGTCTTTTGTCATACGACTTTATCGTCCTTATATTTTCGTTGTTCCTAACTTACTACTAAAGCTCTTCTAGTCAAAATTTCAATTTCGATCGTAATTTTATAAGATTTTCTGAAAATCCATTTTTACAAAAATAAAAAAACTTTAATTTTGAAGCTTGACGTATTTTGAAATTTTAACTATTTTATTCTGAGCTATTCTATACAAAAAAAAAATAAATTAAAATAAAAAAAGCTTTTCTTGCAAAATTACAAAATTTAAATAGAACTATATCATTTGTGACACCTCAAATTAAAAGTCCTTTAAAATACCATCTTTTTACGCTAAAAAAATGAAAATCGATACATTTTAATTTTTAACAAATTTAGTTCTGGCATTTCAAAATAAATAATAATAAAATAAAATACTATTTTCTAACACAAGTAAAATTAAAATAAAAAAAAAATTAAAGACACTACTTTCAGAAGTACTTTTTACATTTTTAAATTTTTTTTATACTAACTTGCTTCATCTGCAAGAATATTAGTATTATGAAAACCATTCCGTGGTTGGCGATGCAAGAAATGAATTTGAAAAAAATTATAGTCAATGTATTAAAATTTTCTTTCCGTCGAAAGATAGCAATTTAAAGCATTATAAAATTATAGTAAATCATTTAGGTTTTAAAAGATAGGAAGGGAAATCGTTCTATTTATATCTTTTACATTTTTCGTGTTGTGCACGAGAAATTTAAGGTAGGTTGTTTTCTAATGTACACCCCATATATAGTATAAAAGTATAATGTCAAAGTCCTGACTGGCTTTCTTACTTATCAACGCTTAACACAAACTACGGAACCAATAAAGACGTTTCGAGAGTGCATACCTTTTATGATATAAGAACAGAATAAGAATTTTTTTTTAAATTTTACCCTTAAAAAAACAAAATGGGTTAAAATGTGTTTTTACACATTTCTCAATATCTCTTAGACCTGATGAAATATTGAGTTAGTTTTTACTTACAGGAATTACCCTGGTTTTGCTTTAATATTAACTCTTTAAAGAAGTAAATCTTTTTTTTTCAGTCGCTCTTTGGAGATCTATTTTTTTTTAATTGCTGTAAGTATTACTAGTAATTAGAAGTAGTCTGTGGTAACATTTGTTTATTTTTTTATTAACATCTATGGCCATGACTGACACCACTTAGTATTGGCATTTATTACTGATACTACCACTTACTGCTGATACTGTCCAATATTGCCTATTAGTGTTACTGCTGATACTAACCTAATAGTGTCACTGACTGCTTAATACTGTCTATAACTGTTTAGTATTGCCGATACGGCCACTTACAGTATATACTAGATAGCTAATACTACAGAGGCAAGCGGCAGTATTAGCAGTAATTGACATTATTTGACAATATAAGTAGAACCAATCAATAAACTGTAATAAGATTCAATATTTTATTAAATAGAGGTTGTAAATGTGAAAATTTTTATTTTTACCGTATGATCATTAAATCATGAAAGCTTATACTGTCAAAAAGTAATAAAAATTAAAATAATCAAAAGGACGTCTCCAATACGGCGGCATTAAGTTGCGAAAGAAAAATTTATAGAAATTATTAGACACAATTACCAGAATAGCTTCAGTAAATAACGTACTTTAAAATCGTATTTCGGGGCAACCAGGCTCTCAAGTTTAACTACGGAAATCCATTGAGTCCTTATGGTATCTATGAAAATATAAAAGTATTGAGGTTAAAAGAAAACCTTGATTGAGGGTCTCTACAAAGAGGAAAGCTCTGGACTGCAGATGGAACTTAAACAGAAGGTTAAAACCTTTCGGAGAGGATCTTTTACGAAAAATGCAAGTTGTTCATCTGGTGGTCCTGCTCTCTTTAATAATACTCTTCATCTGCATTCCAATTTAAATTTGAATTTAATTTTGGTGTAATTTAGTGTTGGCGATATTGTGTTCTCTTCGGGATTATAAGGTGATATGATTTTGGACAGCACCCAAAAAAGACATCTAGATGAGAAACGATGTCAATATGCACCAACATATTAGGTTCCATGCAACTTAATGTAACATTAAATTATATTGACAACTAAATAGTTATTTGAAATGAAACTGACATTTCAAAATTAAATGCATCCACCGCATTTTTGTAAATTATTCATTTATTCTAGAAAGCAAACTATAAATTTTTGAATAAAATAAATCACAAAACAGTTTTTTTTTTAGAAATAAATGTAATTTTTTAAAATTTATTATAATTAATTATAATGCTTTTTAATTACTATACAAAATTTTTGTATTTTTAATCTGTGAAAAGTTCTGTAGTAGGTATTCACATTAATTTGTCTAGTGGCCTCGCAATAAACAAAAATTAAAAAAAAATGTTTTGAAAAATTTGTACAGAAAATTTTCTCGTTTTTTTATTATTTAACACCTATCTTAATATTTAACGAGATATATACGAAAAATTTATTTATTACGCATGTAGTAATCCGAATAAATTTTTTCGTACAATTAAATTATGGGTAGATATATTTAATATAATAGGATAAATAGTAGTGTATAGTACATAGTATTATACTAATACATATTATATAAATGTACGATTAATGTTATTATTATGTTATAATATTTATGATAAGATTAAATTGTTTTCATGTTAAGTTAAATTAAAATTAAAAATAAAGTCATAACTTACTTACATATAAGAACAAAAACTAATTAATTATAGTTTATCATTGTATTAACATTGCGTGTTTCAAATTTCGGATTTTTACCTGAAAATATTATATAAAAGATTGAAAAGTTATGCAATTAAATTTGGTTGTATTTGATAAGCCAAAATGTTTTAACCGTTGTAAAAATAAAATTTACATATTTGATGCTAAAATTAATAAATAACATTATTTTGAAAAGTACTAAGTAACATTAATTGTAACTAAAACATTACAGTATTTGTAGATTAACTCAATATCAATATATTGTCGTGTTACTAAACGATTTGATTTTTGGCTCGGAGAATTTTGAATATTTTGTAAGAAATAATAATTTAAATTGGTGAATTTATTTTGAGTTTTATTGATTACAATATTGTTTGAGAATATTTTGGCTAAACGTGGCTGCAGTTAAAAATTTTTTTTATGAGTTGGAAATTATATTTTATTATTAAAGAAGATATTTTTTGGATGAATGGTATTTTATTTTTGGATATTATAAGATCATTAGAATTAGAATTTGGTATAAAAGTTATTGTAATTTAGAAATAATTTGTCGAAGGAATGACAAAGTTGATAGCAGGGCCAACATCTGCAACACGGTAACGCCAATTGCAATTTTTGGAAAATGAAAAGTTGATTGTAATAATTGGATATGTTTTAAAATTTATGTGGACTTATAAAGTTTAGTTATAAAAGAGCAACGTGTGGATTATTGGATACCACATAGTATTATAAATTTGAAAGTATAGGTGTGATCGTCAAGAAAGTATAAAAAATTTTAAAGTTGTAAAATTAAAATTGGATCGAATATTTTTTTGAATGAATATCTTGATACTTTGGTAGTAATTTTTGACAAGGTGAAGAACCAAATTATTGAACCTGCGCTCTGAATAAGACTATCTCAGCTTCCGCTAAAGGTAGGGCTAGACCGTGCAAACATAGCACCGACTTTTTTTTTAATTCACTACAATATATTAATTAACACAGTGTAACAAAATATAATAATCATTGAATTAAATAATTTTTGTCCTTATAAAGTAAGGACAATTTTAAAATGATAATAAGAAATATATATAAACAATTTATATATTATTATATTGTCGTGTTTCAAAATGATATTACCGTCCCTCTTGTTATTTTGTTAAATTTGTTTGAAAATTCGTAATTATTTTATATTTAATTTGTGTGACTCTGTATAAGTTGGTGAAAATGTTTTTGAATGTTGATAATTGAGGAAGTATGATAAAGGCCTTTAGCCAAAAATGACTGACGTAGTGAATGTTTAATTTGTGAGTCCGAGAAATGTAATTAAATAAGTTCGTAATTTTGGAAAATTGATTTTCCAAAAATTAATTTGTTATTTGTGAAAATTGATTTTTTTGAGAATTTGAAAGAGATTGATCGATTTTTGGAAATAAAATTAAACAGAAGCATGGTTGAATAAAAGTTAAATGTGATCATTTTGGATTATTATATTTAAATTAAAATTAAAAAAAAACATTTTTAATTAGATGATTTGGAAAAATAAATTTGAGATCGACAAATTTTACATCTTATTTTTTTGGCGTCGCAACGTGAAGCTTTTCAAAAATAATAATTTAGTTTTAACCCTGATATATTTGTTATTTAATAGAGATTTAAGAAAACATAAAAATGAATAAAAAGGAAAGAGGAACGGAGGTTATTCTTAATAAATTGAAGGTGTTAGCAGACTTAATAAAGAGTTAAAGGGTTGTTAAAAAGAAGAATTCAATGAAATAAAAAATATTTTAAAGGATGATAAAGAACAAACGGTAACAAATAAACAAATTCGTAAAGATAAAGAAGAACAACAATATAAAAAGAAATTGTGGAAGAAATCAAAAAGAAAATTTGGGGTAGATGTGAAGAAAACTGGGAGTCACCGATAAAAGAGGAACAAAAAAGAAAAGATTGTAACAAAATTTTGAATGTTAGATTTTTTGACTACACCTCGTATTTGTATTTTTAATGATACGAGAATATTTTCGAGGCAAGACGATTTAGGCGCATGACGGGGAGCATGAAAAGGAGCATGAAAAGGAGTATGGGGAGATTGAAAAAAAAGCCAGATTTTGTGTACGAAAAAGTTGGTTTTTGCTTTTGATTTTGGGTAGTTATCGGTGATTTTTTGGGTAGTGAGAATTATTGGAGTTACCACCGCTATTTCTTGCGGATTTACGCCAATTTTAAAGAAATTGTGTTCTTTGGATTTTTTTTGTCATTGGATTTCTTGAACACCGGAAAGATCGAGCGATAGCGAGCACTCAACAGTAGCAATAAGATAAGTTTTTACCTTATTACTTTATTTTCGTTTCTTTCATCTGTAAAGTTGTACAACACCGATAATATTTTTTGATAATCGTCAGCTGCGTTCATCGATATAACCGACGCTCGCTTCTAATATTTTTTGATTTTTTAATCTAATTTTTTAGCTCAAGCACCGTTTTAAAGATTTCAATTATTGGAAGTCTTCATTAAGAGTTGTTGGGTGATTGTTTAAAGCGTCGGTCATTGCTAACGTCCTTTCTGTGTTTGTACCTCATAGTAGGTACGTTTATTTTTGTTAGTTTAGTGCACAAGTTTAGTGCAAACTTGTTGCAGTTACGCCGGATTCATCCCTGGCTTCCTCAAAGAAGAGAGCTAGTTTTTTCCACCTTGGGTATTCTCACCAAATAAAAGGTTGGGAATTTCAATTTTCAACTATGTGGAAAAGAAGAAATTGCTGGGCCTTCTCTAAAGAGTTCCAGCCATCCATTTTTTTTCATAAGATATTCGCGATGTTAAAAATGATTAATACGGGATATCAGGAGCATGGAAAAAATAACAAGATTGAACTCAATGATGGACAGTGGAGAAGGCGTAGATAATAAAAAAGTCATAAAAAAGAAAAATAAGGGTGTAAAACGAAAAAATAATAAGGTAATTGTAAAGAAAAGAAAAAAAAATGGATTTATTAGGTTATATGCTTTACGAAAATTATTGAAGAAGATGACACTGCATTATATGGAAACCATATCAAAAATATAAAAGGAAAGGTTTGAACAATAAAAGATGAGAAAATTACACTTACTGCTAGAAGATTAAAAATTGGTCAGGTAGAAAAGAAACACTTTAAAATGGGACCACTGAAAATTATAGAAATTAAAAGTAATGATAGAAAAGCGAACTCAACATCGAAGACGACAGACATGAACGATGGAACGGAGAGGAATTTGAAGATGTGGACGAGTAGGGGGAGGCAAAAGTTGGTGCCGGAGTTGTGGACTTCCAACAAGAGGATTTATCGGTGGAAATGCAGGAGAAGAAAATAGGAAAGAACAGAAATTCGAATAATAAAACTGGCAAAAAAATGAACGATTTAATGTAAAAGAAAATGTAAATTTGGTATAATTTGATTTATAAAATATTTGATTATTTAATTTAATCTGAAAGTTTTGATTAATTTTGAAAACATTTATTTAAAGAAAGAAGAAAGAGATTTTATTTTGATTATTGATTTATTAATTTATTAATATTATTATTATATTATTAATTATTTATTAATTAATAAATAACTCACAAAATTTATAGAGGTTAAAGAAGTCGTGTTTCAAAATGATATTACCGCCCTTGTGGTTCTTTTGTTAAATTTGTTTGAAAATTTCTAATTATTTTATATTTTAATTTGTTTGACTCTGTATGAGTTGGTGAAAATATTTTTCGATGTGGTAATCGCGAGGAAGTATGATAAAGGCCTTTTGCCAAAAATGATCGACGTAGTGGACGTTTAATTTCCGCCAGCCCAAAGAATTTAATTGAATAAGTTTAAAATTTTAAAATATAATTAATTTTTTGAATTAAAAGTATTTTATTGATATTTATATTGATTTTGAAAGATTTTTCGGATGATTTTGAAAATAGGAATAAATAACAGAAGCTATGGTCGAGTATTCCAAGATAAAAGAATTATAAAAGAATTGTAAAAATTTGGATTTATTAATTAAAAAATTGTTTGGATGGGTAAAATTTTATAAAACAATTAATTTGAAAAGAACAAATTTTAGTGACAAGCAGGGCCGGATTAAGCAAGCGCGTATCGTAACGCAATGATAATAAAAAATTAAATACATCTAATATGCAGTATAATATAATTACAACAAATTATGTGCGTTTCTCCAGTCGTCAAATCCTTTTTTCGTAAATCGTGATGAATAGCAACGTTGCAAATAGAAACGTTGCAAATAAAACAGAAAAATTGTCATTTAGTTTCTAAATAACATAACCAATGTCTCACATGATCTCTCATATATGAAAAATAACTTTTGACAAAATTGTGGATTATTTTCTTTAACGTACGATTTTTTTTTTGAAGAGAAGAAATCACTGTACATACATATGGGTCATTCCATGTCAAATCTTGTTTTTCTTCTTGAAATTTTGTTGAAAAGTTTCTTTTATTATAAAACAAAGATTTGCCAAAAGAAAAAAATTTTGAAAATTTTTTTCGAAAGTTATTCAAAATTCAAAATTTTACAATTTTTAAAAATTTTTTTTAAATATCTCGAAAACTATCATAGATACAGAAACAGTCTTTTGTTTGTTTTAAAGGGGACACTTGGGGCTATTATAATAGCTGTATATAATAATATATATATTGTCGTGTTTTTTTTTCACTTCAACCAGATAAATTCCCTGGTGGTACTTGGAGTTTTGGTCACCAATCTAAACGTTTTTAATTTTGAAAATAAAACTGAATGGTTAATCACCGTACCTTTATTTTCTATAAACATAAAACATGAACATAAACAAAAACAGAAACAGAAACTTAAACTAATAAAATTAAACTTTAAATATACTGTTAACGGAATACCTTTTTTTTTACTATTTTCCCTCCTTTTCTACTATCGCCGCCGTTCTTTGCTCCGCCACAGTTATTTCTTCTGTAGGAATCCTCTTTCCAAACTTTACTTCCACACCACTTCAACAATTCTATTTTTTATACTTTCGAGAGCTTCTTCTCGAAATTAATCGTCCTTTTCTTTCTCTTTGTTTTTTTATTTAATTAAATTTCGAGAGATCAATTTTTCTTCAAAATCCAGCTGGAACCTGGCTTATTATTATACCCTCACTACTATCTTTTTTTTACGCTCTCTTCTTTTTTTTACCCCTTTTTTAAATACATCTCAATATATTATATAGCTATAAATTTTCCAGAATTATAAATTTTTAAAAATCGTCAAAATCATACGGCGACAGGAAATTTTGGGATAAAATTTTTTACTACAATACCTCTGAATGATCTTAAGACATCCTGAAAATTTTAGAGAGGTGTTTTATTTTGTTTCAAAATTGTGAATTTTTAAACTTTGGCAATATAAAATTTTTTCACTCCTAAGTCCAGCATAGCTTCCAAAGAGAATATTGTAAGCTGTATTTAGGAATGTTACACCGCTTGGAGTATTGCGCTAGCTTGGAGTAGCTAGTGGACTTTCTTCTAGATTAGATGGTACGAAAAGCTCAGATGTATTATAACCTAAATTTTCAAAGACATTTCCAATCTACTTTTTTGGGTTTTTTTTGGTTCATCGTAGACTTTTCTAAAACATGAAATACACATAAATCAATAGATAAGTGATTTAAATAGTGTAACTCGATATTAATCATATCAAATTTTTAGTATAAACTAAAAAATGCACAAAACACTTTTTCGAAAACTAAAATGTTTAAGTTATCACAATATATAAATACACTGTATGTATATTATCGCAAACGTTTTCACCATACTATGGCATCATCAGGCAATGAACTAGGCGATGAACTTCATCGCCTGATGATGCCATAGTATGGTGAAAACGTTTGCGATAATATATATACATTATATATTGTGATAACTTAAACATTTTAGTTTTCAAAAAAGTGTTTTGTGCATTTTTTGATTTATGCTAAAAATTTGATATGATGAAATACACAACTTACTCTTTAGTATAATAGAAGGCACACTAATCTTAGACTGATCATAAAACTCAAAAGTGACTACTTTTAATGATTTACGTACTCTAATATTGTGAAGTTTATACAGGATCAGTACAAACTTTTTGGTTCCCAGTATAAGCAATACGATATTTATTGTCATGTTTTCATACATCTTAATTATTGAGATTTTTTAACTATTAAGCGGCGTTCAGATAGAAATTTTTGTCTTGCCTTGCTTAGGTAGAAACTGGCAAGCGCCAATCAGATTGAAGTATTTACTTCTATCCTAATTTTTGGCTAAAATTTCCGTTGTGTTGGCGAGGTCTTGCTAAAGCTTGTCAGTGTCAAGCTTTTCGATTCTACAACACAACGTAACGGAAGCAAGACCCAATCAAATCGAAGTATTTTAAATGAAACTTCGCGTATATTTTAAAAATTATTTAAATTTTAAATTAAAAAAAAATTGATATTGTGTAGGTACTAAAGTACTGGTAAGTAGTATAAGTAGATACTAGTAAGTTATCAAATAGTAAATATATAAATTTAACTATTTATAAAATCAAAAATGAATAATGTATATTTAAATTTTGATGAAAATTTGGCATCGATACTGCATGTCGAACGTAAAACTATAGATGTCGCCATCGCTGCTGTCAAAACAAGGCAAGACAAGAATTTCTATGTAAACGCTCAAGTCGTGTACGCAAAACCAAAGCAAAACCAAGCAAGGCAAGGCGCTACAAGGCAAGACAAGAATCTCTATCTGAACGCGGCTTTACTATACAAATTAATGTTAATTCAACTTTTATTATATTTTTTTTATGTTTTTATGCAATAAAATAAACTTTTTCTTACTCAAAATGACGTTTTTTTAGCTATGCTGGACTTAAAAAAAATTTTTTTTTTGCACAAATTCACAATTTTTAAACAAAAAAAAACACCTTTCTGAAATTTTCAGAATCTCTTAAGATTATTTAGAGGTATTGTAGTAAAAAATTTGAGGTCAAAATTTCGTGTTGTCGTATGATTTTGACAATTTTTAAAAATTCAAAATTCTGAAAAATTTTCATTTTTCAATATTTTTTCCAAAATATTTTTGTTCTATAGCCCTAAGTGTCTCCTTTAAAACAAACAACCGACGTTTCTGTATCTATGATAGTTTTCGAGAAATTTTTAAAATTGTAAAATTTTGAATTTTGAATAACTTTTGTAAAAAATTTTCTAAATTTTTTTTCTTTAGCAAATCTTTGTTTTATGATAAAAGAAAACTTTTGACCAAAATTCATCCAAATCGAAAAAGGTCGATTCCAACTATTGGTCGATTTGACATGGAATGACCCATATATGTTGCACTTTGCTACTTCTTTTTTGCAATCCAATAATCTCGATGGAAGTTGCTCGGCCATTCACTAATATCAATATTGTTAGAGTACATATTACTTTCGTTTTGATTTTGTCTTGTAGAAGATGTTGTTACATTGGAAGCATGTGCTATACTTTCTGTCTCTTTTTGGCTTGAAGATGATATGTTTAAATTAGGCGAACTTGCTGTATATTCGACTTCAGTTATGAGTCAGTTCGTATAGAGAATCAGTCAGTATAATCAGTTAACCAATATCAGATATTGGTTCTTTTTTTCCTTTTCAACTTTTGCTTTACGCTCTGCACTTTCAGAAGCGTAATGTCAACCCGTATCTCTGGCTCTGCTGCTCATGTTGACTATCTTAATCTGAATAATAAAACCTAACAAAATGTTAAAATAATAAATTTTAACTGTTAAGTAAATAATTACTTACTACAAAGAAATATAATATTTAAAGAAACCAAAATGACAATAATTCACATTGAATTATTGACTTATTATTGAATTATTAACTTAGAAATATTTGAATAAACAAGAAATTAGAAATCTGAAAAAAATTATGCTATAGAAATAAAAAAAATTACTAAAAATTAGAAAAAACCTGTAACTTCTGTAACCTGTAACTTATGTTACAGGTTTTTCTAATTTCCTGTAACTTCTGTAACCTGTAACTTATGTTACAGGTTTTTCTAATTTTTAGTAATTTTTTTCATTTCTATAGCATAATTTTTTTCAGATTTCTAATTTCTTGTTTATTCAAATATTTCTAAGTTCAACCCTGTTCAATGTGAATTATTGTCATTTTGGTTTCTTTAAATATTATGTTTCTTTGTAGTATGTAATTATTTACTTAACAGTTAAAATTTATTATTTTAACATTTTGTTAGGTTTTATTAATTATACATCACATACTACTAAATACCACATAAATACTTAAAAAATTCTAAAATAGATATTTTCGATACAAGTTAGGAAAACTAACATTTTTCCATTCAAGGCGGAGGTTGACGATCGAGGCCGAAGACCAAGATTGTAAACCAAAGCCGAGAATGGAAAAAATAGTTTTCCACGAGTATCGAACAATATTTTTTCTAATTATGTTTCAAAAAGAACCAATAACATTTCTCATTTCTCAAGAAAAAAGATAGGCGTTTATACTATAAAATTTTTGTATTTTGCGGTTGGTAGCCTATTAATATAGACAGTAGGTAGGTCATAGATAGTAGCATAGTAAATTACAACGTGAACAGGTAAGTGACCACGTTTTTTTATGGTTATACAATTTGTGTTTTTAGAATACTAGTAAATATGTCAGATATGTCGGAGGCGGCGCAGTTAACACTTTTAATAATTGTTCTAATGTAACCCTTAATGTTAATGTAAAGTAGATTAGAACTTTTTCTTTCTCTCCCGCACACTTTCACAAGTGTATAGAAAAGTATTACTTTTCCGCACTAGGGTGGAAAAGTAGTACTTTTCCGCACACTTTTGAGTGTCAAAAAGTGACACTTTTTAAAACAT
Source organism: Cantharis rustica (assembly GCA_911387805.1). Lineage (NCBI taxonomy): Eukaryota > Metazoa > Arthropoda > Insecta > Coleoptera > Cantharidae > Cantharis > Cantharis rustica. The sequence continues at coordinate 33,798,378 of OU426880.1, forward strand.
AATTAGAAAAACTTTTTTAAGTTATTTTCTATTTTATCTTAATCTGGGTTAGTGGGTAGGTTAAAGTATTTTACCTTAATATTTTACTTATATAGTATAAAATAAACTACAAAAAATTATTGCCAATCGACGAATTTGTCAGTTTAAAAGAAAAGTGAGCAGAGTTCCCTTCTCCTTTCTCTTCAATTGGCTCTATAAATTTCTTCTTTTGTTTAATTTATCTTTTTCTGAATATAGCTAGGAGACCCGCGTCTAAAGTAGAAAATGTTGAGCTTGTAAAATGTCTGATTTTTTTTTTTTTTGAAATATAGCTTTTATATATATTCTACTCTAATCGTAGGGCCTCTAGAAGCGCGGGGCCCGTAGCATTTGCTACATCTGCTATATGGCTAATCCGGCACTGACGATAAAAATACATCTGCGTTGACGGTATCGTAAAATTTGTGTTACCATTTCATAATTTTATTGAAATGAAAATTTAAGGAAATATTTAGCAATTTGGCATTTGATTAAGAAAAATTAATTTGAATTTACAAAAAATTACATAGCAATATATTATTAAATTTTCTAGGTTAGTTCAGTTCGATGATGTTCTATATAATTTTTGCGCCAATTTTAGAATATGCAGTGTGGTACCTACCCTATTAATTTTCCCACTTGTTTTTCATTCTATTTTGCATGAAACTCTAAATACATAAATTGATCGATCAAACAAATTTGTAACCCCAAAAGTTGACATGTCTTTAGGCAACAGTGCGTTAAATGACCATTGTTGCCCTAAGTACCTTCAAATAGCTTTAAATCTGATAAAATCTTTAGAAGCGAGGGTCGACTTAACGTGTGCAACGATGCACCAACGTATAAGTTATCCCTCGTTACATTTTTCCCACGCCCGCCCTCTCCATCAAATTGTTTAATTGAATAGATATCGATATTTGTATTAAAATCCGAAATATCTAATTAAATTCTTTTATTGTCGCAAAAATTCAAACATATGCTTTATCGCTCTCTCGTGCGCACTCTACATTGGCAATTTCGTCCGCACAAAAAAGATGATGAAAATGTCACAGATGATACAAAATTCTTATCACCGTTTATTAAAATTTATTAGGTCGGTCTTTTATTTAATTAAATTAATATCTTTTATTTGCTTTCGATTGGTATATAGGTATTACATCCCTCTTTCGTTTTAGTTTATTAACGGTAATAATAGTAATACCATACATATGTCATATTTGAGATAAACGTTAATTTTGTCAATCGTAACCTTCCTCATCCAATATTGTACAATTCGTTTAATATTTTTCGGCAAACAGGAAAATTTTTTAGATAAGTACTTCCGGACTTTTAATAATAAGTTTCACCTAACTCAGTCGGATGGATGCTTTAAATGCAGCTTTGGTCCCTGGAGATACGGCGTTAATCCTTATTATTTACACGCGCCCCGAAAACTTGCTCTGAGAAAGTAAAATTGAAATGACGATTTGATTTCCAAAGGTTGTGTGCACACAAAAGAGGGAAAGGTTGAAAAACTATTAAGCCTGAGCAATTTCGGAAATGTACAGTGCACCATATATGGGGTATAGTCAATAGCATCGACACGTGACAGCGGCGAGAAAACATTCAATACCGGTATTTGTGACACGTGACATGGCTATTTACAAATTGCCGGCGGTGTGATCTAAACCGATACAGTTCAACCCCCTGGGGGCTATGAATGCTGATTTAGAAGTGATACAAGCCAGATATAAACTTCAGCAACTACTCGCCTACTTCTTTTTTTATCTGATCCTGCAACAACTAAATTGACCTTTTAAATTAAAAAGTTTCAATTATTTTCTGTTTCAATTAAATGGATCAAACGACTTTTTATCGTTGACGATGACTTACTGGGAAAGAATTATCACACTTTGATCGTGAGAATTTGATGTTGGAACCAAAATGTTGATTGTTGCTCACGTGGAGTTTCATATCAAAATACTTTTATGCAAAATAGCAATTTTAATACCCCATGCAGAAAATATAATTTTCACGTTATCTGTCATAAAGTTTTGTAGTTAGACGACTCCCTGATGCGTTGCCACATTGGGGCACCGATTCATTTCATTCACTTTCTATTAACATTTCTCCGGTGGGCGTTAAATTTAAACCAAAAACAAATACGATATCCATTAGTTCATATTTTAAATCTTGACAAATTTTAATTTTTTATAACTTTAGTGCAAAAGATACAAAAACTGGTTGCTGAATGTTTTTGTTAAAAAGCAATCTCTTCTTCTTCACTTTTAATGTTAAGCATTAGAAATTGCCTGTTACGATTCCCATCGTTTCTTGGGTCATTTAAAATGCAATTTAAATAACTAAATTAACAATTTCAATTTTCATAAAGAAGGAACATTTTTTAACACCAAATAGCCATAACATAACCAATTACTCTAAGCCAATTCTACCAAGACTTCTCAGTATGATGCAAATCTTTGAAATGCCGCCTCGTAAATGTTTTTCTTTAAAATAAACTGCGATTGTAATAGAAAAAATGTACGAAAAGTAGAACTATCAAGACGTAACCTGTGCAATTGTCTTTTGTGGCAATAGCTGTCTCAGATTTTAAGAACGGCCGCCAGGTATATTACAAACAAAAATAATAGCTTTGCACTATCAGATCAAAAGTTTTGCAGCGAGTGCTCGCCAACGAGACACCTGCACCAGAAACCAAAATCCAAGGGTATCGAAAGCGCTTAGACAGAGGAGTGCAATAAATCATAAATTGTATATTATGTTAAGTCATTGATGGCCGAACGAATCCCCTGCTGAGCTGGCAATTAACGTTAACTTAATATAATCAATAAATATCCGATAACCGACCCGACTCCAAGACGAAATAGACAACTTGTGAGGACTGGCACAAAACCAGTTTAGATTTAGAAAAAGGAGATCCACAACTGATGCTCTAGATTTTCTAATTATTATCGTAAATCAGGTCCTGGGGGGGGGGAGGTTCCCTGGAGGACAAGGAGGTTTATAACGGTAGTTTTATTGGATGTCAAAAACATTCTGAGAGAACTGATGGATAGAGAAATAAGCATATAAAACCTTATCTCCAATTATCTGCAGAATAGATGCATCAAATTCTAGAGCAACATCTGCGAGGTTTCTTCGGGAGTGATCCAGGGATCGGTACTGGAACCACTCTTGTGGTACATTAGCTACGACAAAGTTCTTTCACTACCAGTGCTGCAGGGAGTAACTTTGCTGGGATTCGCAGACAACCTGAACGCGATAGTGGGAAAAACAGAAGGAGACATAGAAGACAAAGTCATGTCACAATAGAAACCATAAGAGAATGGATGACCAACAAAGGATTAACACTCATACAAGAAAAAACAGAGGCGGTATTGGTGTGCGGAAAAAGATAACACCGCCAGATATGCATCCGCCTGTCAGACACACAAATAATCCCCACCAAGACCATGATGGTTCTGGACATTCAACTGGACAATAGCTTGTTCTTCAGCTTACATATTGCAAAGACAGCGGCAAAAGTAAAAAAAGCGGCAGCGGATCCAGCATTGGAGGCCGAATCAATAATGCTGTACGGGGCTCCTATATGAGCGGATGCTATGAGAATCAAAAAATACGCTGGACAAATGCTAAGGATATAAAGAAAGATGGCTCGTAGAATAATAAGAGAGTACAGAACAACATCGACAAAGGCGTTTTTGGTGCTGGCATCGCTGGTACCAATTGACATCATAGCACAGGAAAGAAAAGCCATGTTTGGAAACCCAAACAAAAAAAGAAAAAAGCAAGAGAGGAGTCTCTAAACGCATGACAGACACAATGGGATGTCAGCAAAAAAGGAAGGTAAACACACCGTCTCATCCCAGACCCGAGAGGTTGGTATGAACGCAACCATGGAGAGATAAGATATAAACTCTTCCAGGTTTTTTCGGAACATGGCTGCTTTGAAGTATACTTATACCGCTTCAAGAAAATAAGAACCTCCACATGCCCATACTGCGAAGAAATAGAAGACACTGCGGAACACACTTTTTTCCATTGTCACAATTGTAAAGAAACGAGAGACACTGCAACAACCACAGTTTGACGGAGACTCTCACCAGAAAACCTGATGAATGCATGCTGGGGTTATCGGAGGCATGGAAAACCATTAAAACAATGGCAAAGTCCATCATCATCGAGAAAGAGAGGTAACAAAGAGAACTACAACAGACCCAAGTAATAAATGCAACCTAAAAAAGGGAAAAGTCCCAAACGGTCAGAAAAACTAGCGGGGTATGTTACGGAAGAAATGAGTAAGCGAATCGCGAACATTCCACACTACCGCCTAGCACGGGCTGATGATGACGATGATGAAACCACTATTTTACGGCAAAGAATGTTATAAAGTAAAACTGGAAACAGGTGCTGCTATAGCGTGCGGTATACTGATCAGCGCCGGTCTATCGGTTAGACCGCCGTGGTTTTTGCGTGGATTTGCCGTTGTATAGCAAAAGCGTTCCGGATACTCCGAGCCGTTTCCACAAACGCTATTTTCACTAAGCTATTTTCACTCTCTAGACCGATTTTACTCAGCAAAGTGTTCTACTAAGAAAGATATGAATCTTTACTGATGTGCATTCGACGCAGTTTGTCTAAAACCAAGTCAAATTAGGTCATGTATCTCAAGAGTTTTGTGTAATATGAATAAAACTCGACTTCCACAACACAATGGTATACCGCATGTTTACGACAAATTGCCATTTTGCTATCCTTATAGTATTTATTCTATGATATCATCATTGTCCAATACTTTTTGACCAATAACGTCATTGAGCGGCCAAAGACGTTAATATTATAATCAGATAAAAATATTTACATCATTGTTCACCGTTAACTGAAAATCACGTCAATGGCCACACAATAAAGTTAATGACCAGCATAAATGAGCATTGACGTCATTGTCCGGCCCGTCAATGTTCGATTTACATAATTGACCGTAACATATACATACATGAATATAGGAATAACAAAGAGCAATGGAATAAAAAACCGTTGCATAAATTTTTTTTAATAATTGAATGATTCAAATTGCATTTTGGTTTTGCTGTTTATGCTGCCGCCTGATTCGGCTGCCTCTCTGTATCACAGCACGGCACTACACTGTTCTAAGCAATCCCAGCAGCATTTGAAATGGGTATATAAAAAAAATTGTAAAACATTTTTAATTTTTAAGTTTGTTTCTACATTTACCAATAGTCTGGTAGTCATTGCTAGAAAAATAATTGGATGGTGTTTGGCAATCCATTTTTGATGTCTTGTAGTAAAAAGTGGTAAAGTTATACATGATATAACTATATGATATGATTTAAGTTAACGATAAAAAGTGTAACTATTTTGTAAGCAACATTATTTGGTAATCAATAGGTGGTGATTTTTATTGTTTAGTGGCCAAAATTGTAAATTAAATAATATTCACTATTTTACTCTTACAAATTCACGATGTAAAGTGGACGTTTATTTACCATAATTAATTAATATAACACTACTGACTCCCCAAAATTGAAAAATGGTGTTGTAGAGTGGAGTTCTTATATTTACATACAAATGCTTTCTTGTGACGAGTTAATACCAGTTTGAACGTGCAAGTATTAACATAAATAAAGTGTGAAAATAAATAGGGAAGTATGTGGGACTTAGTGTTAAATAAATTGTAGTGTAATTTAGTTTAGTGTTAATCTTAGTGTAATAAGTGTTTTATTGTTATTAACCGTATTAAATAAACGTTTTAATTTTCGTTACAATATTACATGCCTTAGACCGCCAAATTCCCCAGTTTTAGACCAACGCAACGACTTCAAACTTTCTTTGTTTCAAAACTATACATCTACTATTATGTAGTGTAGATAAATGTAAGTATGTAAAATAAATGTATCCAAATGGTAAAATTAGGTTGAACACAGTAGCGTAACCAGAACCTCACGTGAGGAATTATTAGACGACTTAAATTTATTTCCATAGTTACGGGAAAGTCTAAAAAGTCTTTCGGCTTCTCTCCTTGTCCCCCTTCTAGAACGGGTACGTGCTAAACTATAACGGGTTTGTGTTTATGACAGAATGGCTTTCAAATTAATTTAAACTCCAAAGCCGCTCATGACTTATATTAATAAGTCATTATTAAATACAAACGTGCAGAGTAGAGCGGAAGGTTAGAGTAGTTCTGGCAAGCTAACCAAATTGTCCAGATGTTCACCGATGTAGAATTATCTCGAAATACTACTTAAGTCAACTTGATAATTTCACATCTGTGGACTCAAGATTCAATGCCTATAATATGAAAATATCTGTAGAGAAGACCAAGGCTCTAACAATATCTAAAGAACCAATCAGATGCAAATTAGAAGTTGAAGGAAAAATTATCGAACAGGTCATGACTATAAAGTATCTAGGAGTTGTCATCTCCAGTGAACGCAATAATTTGATCATGGAAGTAAATCATCACGCAATGCAAGGATCGAGAATATCTAGTTACCTCAAAGACGTCACATGGAAAAACAAATATATGTCAATAGAGAGCAAGACAAAAATATACAAAACAATAATGAGACTGATAATGACATATGGAGCCGAAACCCGCGCAGAAACCAGCAGAACAAAACAAATATTTCGAACAATAGAAATGAATACTCTACGAGCCATAGTTGGTAAAGCCAGACTTGACAGAGTACGTAATACCGAAGTGAGACAGAAATGTAGCATAAATGACGTTGTCAAGTTCGTGAGACATCGACGAAAGGAGTGGAACAAACATGTAAACAGAGCCAACGACGATCGACTGATCAAAATTGCAAGAGACTTGAAACCTTTGGCAAAGCGAAACCCTGAAAGACCACTCCATCTTCTAAGAGATAGAGAGAGAGCTGGGTGTCCACATCAGAGGAAATGTGAAGAGAGGAAAAGCGTGAAGAAAAACAGGCAGATGCCTATAATAAAAGAAGAAGAAGAAGAAGAGGACTCAAGATTTAAGTTTACCTGTATTCAAAAGAAATAAACTATTTCAAAAACTGCTAAAATCAATCTTTATAAGACGCGGTTTAAGTTTATCCAGTCTCATATAATGTAGTGTTACTATGTAATGTTCAAAAATACGTTTTATTGCGACGCACGAGGTATAAAGTTAGAAGCAATAGGACGCAGGCTTGTGAAGAGATACTTGCGCAAAAAAAAAGAAAAAGAAGAAAAGCGAGTGGGTTGTGGTGTTGTTAGAGTATCTTTTTTCAAAAAAGAAAAGTAAGTGAAATTTTTGTGATTTATTGCCGCAACAAAAATAAATGAGGTGAGTTTATTTTTTGCCTTATCGCTCAATTTTTTGCTTTGGTTTATATGGTATAATATGATTTATATACGTATAAATTTTCGTCCGAAGCAAATTTGTTGATATACATGGTATCAACCGCATTTGACTGTTTGGCTAGTTGTCCAGCGGACTTAAAAGGCAAATGTGCTAGTCATCAATGCTACAACTATAAATTTGTTAGTTTTTCTAAATTGAAAACTTAAAGTAAGTTCGGCTACAAGAAACGTTGAAACAAGAAGATTATAACAACACAGTTTTCGACAAAACATTCATTTGTCTTGTATTGTCGAGATGTTACATTTTAATGGTATTGCAAAAGGCAGAACATCTTGATTGAATGCATTTAAAAAAGCCCAAAGTATATTATTTATTTGATTTTTAACTATCTTGAAATATCTTGCTATAATATACTAAAAATTCATCCGCCGTAACATCAACTATAGCGATAATAAAATTTCAAACTCACTTTTCACATTGTAAAAATGTGGTCATCAGTAAAAATGTAATTTTTTATTTTTCCCATATTTCTATACTGACAATTTTCAAACACGAGCAAAGAAGCTATTGCATAAAAGCTTTTTTATTTTACATGGTTACTGTGTTTAAAGCTTTCGAAAAGCAAAATTTTAGTATTAATTTTACTTAATTATTAATTCATTTATTTAGCTTAGAGCAATAATGTTGCAAAACGTATAATATTACATATTATTGAATATTAAAACTTCAAATGCATTATAAATTATACAAATTAATGTATAATACACAATAACAACTTCAATGATTTACAAACCGAGCAAATATTAACTGTAAATATACTGAAAATGTAATTTTCAAATAATTAGTGGTAATTTTTAATAATTATTGCTAAATTCAAAATTTTAACAAAATGCTCAACCGAAAGCTATAATAACATTTAAATTTTGAACTGAGGGGTGACGACACATAGTTTGAAAACTGCTGTTTATAGTGGTCTAGAAGTAGATTTTTTTAATAAACATTGTAATATAATTATTATACTGAAACTAAATGATTATTATTCAAATGGCAGCGCCTAATTGTTTGGATGTCCACATGTTCTGAGAGCGATCTTCCAAATTTTTAGTATCTCATTTTCACCAGCAGAAAATTTACCTTTGTGGAAGTTGCTTTCTCCGCCTCATCTGCACTTTTCCACTTCCACAATCCTCTCACGTTTTTCTTTTTCTCATTTGAATCTATCATATCATAATCATAATTAACTTCACGCTTTTTTATTTCTTTCTCTGTTTTCTCTAACTTGTATCCTATTCTAACTTAACTCTTTCTAATTATGTCATCTTCTCTTTTTACCATTTTACTCTTAAGATTGTAAACTCTTTATTGATTTCTGTCCTATCTAATTCAATATATCAATTTTTACCTACATTTTTTTTTAGCTGAGATAAGAGCTAAATATTATAAAAACTTTATTGTTACGGATCCATAATCTTATTATTTCAAACTACACTCTCAAAAGCTGTGTTTTAGATTACAAAGCTAGCTAATAGTGTAACAGCTTCTACGGTTTAACAAGTGGCAAACTAGGAAAATAAGAACGGTTTTTCGTACCTGAAAAATTAGCCAGAAAATAGAAGGCAACCACAAATTACTACTAATTTTCTGCGTAAACTTACTTTATTTATTATATAATATAAACAGATTTAATTTTATTTATTTACTCATATTTTCAAGATAAATTTTTCTTATGTAATGCATTTCGGACCTTGGCGCTTTATCATAAATTTTGATATATGCTTAGAGTTAAAAGTTTCAACCTGGAGTTCACCACAGAATATAATGTTTGGTTTTATAAAAAAAATAAAATTTTATTATACTCTTAAAATTAGGTTAATCAGCAAATATTTTCAATGTTTTCCAAATTTTTATCTTTATTTTGTTAAACAAAAATGAAAAAACATTGCAATTTTAAATCTTAATTTATAAAAAATTGCGGATTTCTTTAATTTTATTTTTCAAGTATTATTTGACTTCTCTTTCTTTACAGAACATATTTAACCCTAATTTTTTTTTTTTTTTTATAATAATTATACTAACACAGAAATGATATTTTATTTTGATTATTTCTTCTAATTTCAAATGAGAAGGAAACAAAATTTTTCTTTAATTAGTAAAGCAACCCAGCTGCCAACAACTTTACCGCCTCAAATACAAAATTCGAAATTTTGCACAAATCACGATCTTAATTTTGGAAGTGTTTTACTCAATAGAATCTTTAGGAAACCGTGTGCATTGGAAAATTCCTTCATATAAGTTTATGAAATTAGCCTATTTTGCACAATAATTAAAACTTACCTAATAACGGTAAGTCCCCCACATAGTAAATCAATTGAAAGATTTAAATTTTGCTACAAGACTTATACAAATTTTCTTGTTTCATTCAAAAGCTCAAGCCAATGACCCTGCAGTAATATCGCGGCTGTTAATTGCAAAGTGAAAATCTTTCGTTAATCAAAATTTATAACCGATCGAGAAGAATGGAAAAGAATATTTATGGTTCTATTTGTTTGTCAACGTTGGATTTGGGTGGCACCCAAAAATGCCACGCGCCTTATGACATTAGTTGGCAATTATTCATGCGGTGGTCGTTTGCCTCCACATCATTTAATAATAGTTAGGAGTCTTAGCTTTATCAATGCTGAAAATGTGGTCCAAATGTGGCTCACCGTTGATATAACCTTAAGGGTAGATTTAGTTAACCGACGACATAAACAACGGCGATAGTTATTATTTTGACATTTATTTTGACACTTTCAGTTAAGTTGCAAACTTTTTAGTCGAAGAAAAACTTATGGCAAGATTAATCAGCTGATGAATGTTTGTAAATTTTTTGCTCTCGCCAATAAGTTATGAAGAAAGTTTGATATTGATTTGATATTCATGTAGCAAGTTTATTAATCGTCTGCATAATAGGGGTATAACGGCGGGTGGCCTCGCTGCGTATTAAACAGCGGGAGTCGGCCGGCACGCTCCGCATTGAGACATAATCCGTCCGTCAACAGGATGCGCTTAATCCCCAGATTAGCCCCCGTGAAATATGTTTATATCGCCTCCTCATCAGCCATTGTATAAATATATTAACTTTTCTCAGTTTCCATTACGCCCAAACGGTATTAACGTTTATACCGGCCAAACATTGTATTTTCTAGCTTTGGATGAAGATCTCAATTTCGCATTCCGTCGATACATTTCGGCAGGCAAATATTCCACCGATTTGCATTTCTGGCTACAGGGATCGACTGCCTGAACGCTCGAAGTCAAATTTTTAATCATTTTTTAATTTTTCATAATAGCGTCCGCAGCTCCAAGAATAGAAGAATAGCAAGGTAAAGGAATTCGATAAAAATAGAATATTTTAATAATAAAAATTAACAAACGTTGTAAAAAAGAACATCTAAAATGCGGTATACCTCTCAACGCATCTTTCTGTAGGGTAATCTACGTAAGTTAAAATAAATTTTCGCAACTTGGATTAAAATTAATAACTTAAATTTGTCTTTAAATTTCCCTAAATTTATTTATCTTAAAACAAAAAATTAAAAATTATGCAGCAGTATTATCGTACCTATGCATATTGGGTTTCTGAACATTTTTCACTTGAATTTTTCGACGTACTTTTAGACAAATGAAACAAAATAATTATATAAAAATAATAAACAAACTAAACAAAAATTTTAAAATAATGAATTTTAACTGTTAAATAAATAGTAAACGTAAACGTAATTTTTTCAAAATTCTTAGTCAGTATTTAAAGATTTTTGTCATTTTTATTCTTGTTTATTCAAATATGTTAAATGTAAATTATTGTCGTTTCTATTGTTTTTTAAATATTATTTTTCTATGTAATGTATTCTTTACTTAACAGTTAAGATTTATTATTTTAATATTTTTGTTCAGTTTGTTTATTTTAACATTACATAATACTACTAACTACCACACTTTCAACATAAAAAAATTCATTTTTTAGGTTTTTTTCAATTATTTAAAATATATAATTATTCTCGTATTTGACGAAATCGCACTGACTAGATAAAGAAAGGATGCATTACATAATTAGTTACACAAACAGCTATTTCATATTCTTTGCAATAATATACACTAACACCCGTATTCATAAAAATTTCTTAAAGTGTCGCTCAGGAATGTTTTAGTTATAAATTATAATACTGTTATACGTTATGAGTTACAGCTGATTGGTTGTTTTAGGTTATAAACCGCTTATATCAGTCTTATAACAGTTTTTTAGCGCTATTGAACGTTTATGAATAATGTTTTAAATCTGTTAAAATTAAATCTGTGTTAATTTGTGTAGCTTTTACTACCATAAATATTTAATATGATTTTTTATCTAATAAGTGGATAAATTGCAATATAAACTTTTGTAAGATTTTCCATCGGTTTAATTTTGGATGGTGAAAGTTGAGCAAAAAAACTAGATGAACAAAATCAAAAAGTTTATCGATAGCATTTCTCGGGATTTCTTAAGATTGCCTGGAATTTCCTTTCCGTTCAGTCTTGAATCGTTGAAAGTAAAAAAAGCAGAAAAAATGTCTTCGATAATATTTCTTGAATTTTTTGAACTTTTGTGAAATTTTCTAAGATCTCATAGAATTTCCTAAAATTTCTTTACAATTTTCCAATATTCCTGAAATTTATTTGCTTTAAGTTAGAAGCAAAAATCTAAAAAGGTCATCCGCATTCTCGAAACTAAATCAATAGAATTTTCTAAATTTCCTGGGTTGGTTTGGATTTCTTCAGGTTTTTTCAGTTATCCTTTTATTTATCATTGTCATTCATTAATCATTTAATTATTTATTCAATTAAAATAAGAAAGAAAAATTATCCAATTTTATGGTGAGGGGTGCTAGTAGCGTTTCAGTGATCTAATTAATTTGTAGTATAATTTACGGTTTGATCTAATGAATTCTTCCTAGATCTTTTTCTTTTTTCATTTTTTCTTTTTTTTTCATTATTGAAATTCATTCAAAATTACTGTAACTTTTTATTGGAATTCTTTGGATATCACGGATACTTTTAAAAAATCACAAAATTAATTAAAATTCACTTTAACTTTTTGGAATTATTGTTGTTTAAAATGCTATTTGTTGCGAATTCTTTGAAATTCCAGTCAGGAATTCTATAGAAATCTTTGGAAATCTATTTAAATTCTTGGAATTCAATGGAAATCACGGAAATTCGACGAAACTGTTTGGAATTCTATAGACATTCTTAGAATTTCTTGGTGATCTTTGGAATCTTCTGGAAACTTCTAAAATTCCTTGAAATTATTATATCGAAATTACCATTAAATTTTCCTTATTTTATAAGGAATAAAATTATAAGATTTTTAGATTAAGATTTATAAGAATAATTTCTTTAGAATTATACAATTGATTGAAATTCTAGTAGTAATTTAAAATCCACTTGGTTTGAATTTTAATAGAAATTATTGCATTTTTGAAATTCCTTAGAAATTAATATAATTCATATGTTGTTTGAAATTTTATTTGTATGAAATTTAATTTTCATTGTAAAATAAAAATTAAAATCATTACAATTCATTATAAATCATTGGATTTATTTGAATATTTCTAAAATTCTATAGAAATCATTGGAATTAATTAAAAATCATTGAGAATTTTTGGAATTGAAAAATCATTGGAATTTTATAAGGAATCTATAGAATTCTATTGAAATTTTGGAATTTTTTGTAAATTACTGTAATTGTATGAAAATTTGATTAATAATCTTTAGAGTTTCTTAGAAACCACTGAATTTTATTGAAAATTGCTGTATTTTCTGAGAAATCACTATCATCTCTTAGAATTACATTTGTGTTTGGCATTCATTTGCAATTTCTGTTTTTTTTTGGAATTACATTTGCTTGAAATTCAAAAAAACAAACATTCAAAAAAAATTTACCGAAATCATTGTACTCGTAATGTCTTGAAATTATAATTATTTAAAATTATATTTGTTGAGAATTCCATTTGAAATAATTGGAATTCTCTTTAAAACCTGAAATATCACAAGAATTTATTTGTAATGAATTACTTTAATATCTTGGAATTACAATTATTAAAATTTTAGTTTTGGAGAATTCTATTGGAAATCATTAAAATTTTAAAAAATCTTTGAATTTTCTAGATATCTTTGGAAATCACTGTAATTTTTTGGAATTAAACATAATGTAAAAACTTCAGTTGAAAAAAATTTGAATTCTATAGGACCTCTGGAATTGGGCTATACTAGATTTAATTAAAAATCGGTGATATTTTTGGAAATCCTTAGAATTTTAAGACCTGCTCAAAATTATTTTTATAAAATATTACTTAGGCAAAAATATGTCTAAAATTTTATGGCAAATACCAACAAAATGAGCGGAATCGCATATAAATTTTGGTATATCAGACTTTTAATTATAAGATTTCCTCGGATTTATCTGGATTCCGGAGGTTTTCTTAAAATTTTTATGGTTTCATAGGATTTCTTCAGATTTCTATTTGATTCAATTTCAGACAGCTAAAAGTTGATTTTGAAAATATAGAAGAGCAAAACAAAGCTCATTGATAATATTACTAAGAATTTTCGCAGACCTTTTACAGTTTCCTTTTTTCTTTTCTTCTTTGGCTTATTTTTCTCGTTCACTCTTGAACATACGCATACAGTTTTATTCCACTTTTTTCTGTTTTGTACCAGTTGAAACTGGCCAAGATTTTCCAGACATTTTTTTTGTGGTCTTCCCAAACTTTAGCTTAATTGTTCTTGATCTTCATAGTGAGTTAGTCTATACGTTCATCTCTTGGGGTCTTGTCTCGCACCTCCTGTGGCGCACCTCTTAATTTTTTATCAGTTGTCTGAGGCTTACTTCTAGCATTCGTCTTTCTATCGTTCATTGTGTACCTTTTAATTTTTCTGCTAACATGATTCAACATTCCAAATGCTACCCATGATTGAAATTAAGAGCCAAAAAAAGTTGATCCGCTTCTCGAAAATTAATCTATTAGATTTCCTTGAATTTGTTAAATTATGTAGAACTCCATTAGCGAGTAACCTGATTACCCAGATTAAGCGACCTGAAAGTCACACTTACCTGTCATAACCTCCCAATTTTTTTAGGCGGTCAAAACCGTCCGTGAATATTAGAATTGTTTGTATTGATAGCCAGCGTAAGTTATATCACGATCCTCTTTTTATGGGTTCCACACAACCAATTGTTTTGACAAAGCTAAATGGAATGCTGCTAAAACATAGAATGCAACAGTCCTCTTACCTTTGATGACGTAATATAAATTCCTTAAACTGGTCCCGTTTCTGTTTTCTTCGATTTTCTACTATTGTAAAGTACACAGAGAAATGTTTGCATTAATTTACTTCTATTTGAAGTGTAAATCTGTAGTGCATCAGTTTGAAATATATATTACTAAAATTTAAGTAAATTTTACTAAATTTGATATAAAAAAGGTGTGACATTCGCCACTGGCAAATAAATTGACCTATAACGTCACTAAAAAAATTGAGACACTGCAGCAATTGCTAGTGATGACTTAATACTAATAAAAGGTGATTATTACGTTTATATTGTGAGTTATTGTTTCCGCTAGAAGAGGATACCAACACATCTTTTAAAATAAAAAAAGAATTTATTGTCTGAACCAAAAAGATGTCACGTTTGCATCTGAAACACCTCTTTAAGTTTAAGATTCTATAGGTTAATAGAGTGGATTGCTGAAGTTTGGTTGAACTTTGTCTACTAAATCGAAACTTTACAATTTCCACTAAAAACAAGCATGTATCAAATTTTCACTCGAAACAACAAGTTTTAAGTTTTTGTTTTTCTTTGATGGCGTTGCTAACAAATTGGTTTTTCAGACATTAATTTACCACCAAAGTGAAAAGCCGGAAGCTAAATAGTAAAATTTAATAATTAGAAAGTTGAACATTTTTCAGTTTAAAGAAAATTTGACCCATATTTTCGTCTTGTGTATGCAAATTGTTGAGCGAGAGGAAGTCGAAGGCTTTACTACTACGAAATATATACTATTTTTTGCACGTCTGCTAATGAATTTTAAAATAAAAGTTAATTTCAAAACAAAATATCTCTAACATCTCCTTTCTTCTACCCCCTATTCCTCCAAAAATTCCAATCTTCCGTTTCATCCTCTCTGCCGGTCTTCGCCAATATTGATTTTTTTCTCTTAATTTTATCACTACTCTCAATTTTAACTTCCTGCTGTTCCATTTCATAAATTTTCATCTTTTCGGCTTTAAATTTTACCTTATTTTTCTTTTTTTCCATGCATTTAAATTTTTCTTATTGCACCAAACAATGAAATTTTCGTTTTGCTCATCATGGTTTTATTATTTATTGAATTACATTTCCTCTTTATTTTTTTGATTGGTATTAATTCTAAATCTATTTAGTGTTCTTCTGTTTCCAATAATTTTTTTTCGTGTTTTTCTTTTTCTTGTTGTTCTCTTCCTATTTTTTCTAGTTTTTGTTCTTTTTCTCCAAATATTTAATTAAAAATGCCCACTGGTTTTCAGCCATTTTTAATTTAAAGTTTGTCGCCAAATAAAAGGATATGAGCAATTCCTGCGAAATCCAGTGATTGAAAATTCAAATTAGATTAAGTGATAAATTTTTTAAATTATTTTTAATTATTCAATTATAAATTTTTATAAATTCTTCGAGAATCAAACCTACGATTTCAAATTAGCATTTTTTTGTTATAACTTTTATGCCATACTTTATGATCTTTAATGTAATTTTTCAAATCTAAATAAATTGTTTAAAATTAAGTTTCTAACTTGAAATTTTGTTTTCAAATAAATTGCAGGAAATGGAAATGTTAAAATTTATACGATACCTGTCCGCAGCCGTCTTCTTATTATTAAACTTTGTCGTTCCTTCGACAAATTTTTCAAAATATTTAAACCAATTCCAATTAAATCTCAATAATTTGCTAGAAAAATATTACTTTAATTACCAAAATAAAAAAAAACACATCAAAACACTCAGATTCAACGGACTCAAAAATTACACGTCCGCTCTTCGCCTTTTTGGAAAAACAGCTTCACTTCCGCAATCTTTATTACCAACCTTAATTTTACAAAATTTTAACAAATTTACAAAAAACGACCGTTTGCCACCTTGGACGAACTGATATGTCTGTTACTAATTTGTCTTATCTGTTGTGTTTTTAATTTGAGGTAAGACCGCAATACACACACCGAAAGCATGCATAAAAAACGTGACGATTAATTTATATGGCTTCAAATTAAATATATTAAAAAAATACCAGTTTGTTAAATCTTTTGGTGTCCTGTTTTCAGCCTCATGTGCTTCTTTTGGGCTTGAATACTTCGTCTGAGATTTGTTCTATTTATATTCTTATAGGGTGGATTTTCACCATAAATTCTACTTGTAAAATTCTTACTGTAAAATACTTAGACTGTTAATGTCAATGTCAAATTGTAAAAGGCAAGGGCGGATTCACTAATTTCTCATCTTTTATCTGTTTTTGTATCTATAGGTCCTCGGACGCACTTTGTAGAACTTGTCTCTTCTAGGATGCCGCCAGTATGGATTTAATGTTTTTTTAAACAACATATTTTAATAAAAGAAGCAGTTTTTAACTTATCATTTAATCGAGGCACACGGATCTCTCTTGTTAAGCTGAACGTTTTAAAAAACATAATAGGGAGTAGCACGTTAACCCGGCCCACAAATTTAAAAATCATCTAATACAATTTTGGTAGCTAAGGGCCTAATTTGCAAATATAAAAGTTAAATTTTATAGATTATTAAAAAATATGAGTAAAAACCGCCAAAAACTGCAAGCGCAGATTCAATGGGCTGTTTCCATAAGATTAGCCTTGCCCATCATATTTACGTATTAACAACTACGCATAATGTCTAAGACGCTAGTTTATATTTGATGTAACTGATATAACCTTCGTTAACGTGAATAAATCGATAATGTGAACAACCCTTATTTTTATGTGTTCACGGTACCGAGTGTCTACTGTATGTAATTTTCAAGTTCGGTCGCACATTAGAGATTTTTTTAAATTTTTTATGTACTTCGAGATCTGAGTTCCTCTAGATTAGTAATTTTCAAGTTCTGGGTATTGTTGAGATTTCTTTTCCAGTTTTGCTGGATAACTAGAATTACTATTTTTTAGTGCAATTTATGCCCAAAAATACATTTATAAAATAAAAACACGCAATGGGCTTGGCTAAACTTATGGTAGCAGTCAATACAGAAGCCACTTTATATTTTTTACGGTTTTTGGACATTTTTATCAGAATTTTTGAGTAATTCATAAATTTTAAAGTTTATATTTGTACATATTTTATATAATTATGTTTATATATTGACGTGTTTTTAAATACTTATGAAAAACTGTTTTGTTATTTTTGTAAATTATTTTGAAATTTGTTTTGTTTTGATTTTAAATTTTGTTACGTCTTGTATATAAAAATTTTGTAAATTATTTTATTTTGTTACTAGGTTGGTAAGAAAAGTAACAACAGAGGGAGAAACGCGGCATTACTCCGAGGAACGTAAAGGTCGGTGGACGTATTTTGTTCCCCGATCTGTAAATTTGATTTTCTGATTAATTTTGAGATTAAAAGTGAGTTTATTTAAGTTGAGAGTTGTTTTATTTAAGTGAAAGTGTTTGATACCTATTTATTTGATAAGGCGGACAGCTGTGGACACCCAGCCAATTTCATGCGCATTCAATACCACATAAGACAAATTTTATCAAAACAAAATTTTACATGACCACATTTAAATAAAATTAAATTGCTTTAATTAAATTAAAGTTTTAAAAACGATAATAAGAAGTTTATAAAAATTTTTGAGAAAAGAGTCTCATGATCTAAAAATTTGCATGTTATCTCGAGCCCACCGAATTAAATTGAAATTTGATAAATCTTATTTTGGCATCTATTCCCTAGATTTATTAAATGATGTTAGCAGCTACATTGCCAAGAACCAACTGAGGATGACTCCGCCCACTAAGACACTGCAGCACCTATTTGCATAGAGTACACTGTCATGTTTTGAAACGTTAAAATTTGATTTTTGTTTATTTGTAAATTATTTCGAAGTTTATTTTGTTTTGATTTGTAAATTTGTAAGCATACTGTAAATAAGAATTTGTAAATAGGATTAGGTTGGTAATGGACAAAGGAAAAGAGAACAGAACACAACCAGCAAGGTCAGACGCCGCTGTGCGTGCAATAAAGCAAAAACAGGTAATATTTTTATTATCCATTATTTTACAAGATATTTATTAACGTTTAAAGAATACATGATAAAAAAAGTAAAAAAATTAAAAGTTAAAAAAGTTACAGGTTGATAAAGTAAGAGGATTCAAAAAAATGGCGCACAAAGTTTGTCACGATTGTAACCCTCCTAGTAATCTCAAATAAAAAATAAAAAGATTTATTAATTTAGAGGAATACTGCTATCGTACTAACTAAAAAAAGTTGAAAAATGTTTTTCCGCAAAATTGCGGCTGTTTGAAAAGAAAAAAGTTTTTTTACAATTTTTTTTACTTTTGCGAATTTTTTTAAAATAATAAAAATTGAACTTTGGTTATAATTCTAGTTCATACGATAGAGAAATGTATAGAGAAGACTCACACCAAAATTCAAGTAAATCGGTTCAGTAGAACTTGAGAATTTCGAAAAGAATTTCGAAAAATGTAGTTTCGAGAAAAACAAGATTAAAATTTCAGGTAAAATTACGTCAAAGTCTAAGCCATACATTGATACTTTATACTTACATTTCTTCAATCAGCGATTTCAGCTCTATACATCGGGCCTGCTACTACCTCAAATTGAATATTTAAATAAGTAAAATTTAAAAAACCCACAAAAAAAATAAAAAGAGAATTTTTTAATACTTTTCTTAGATTCGTTCCGTCTAAACCGGTTTAGTTGCCCCGACACTAAAGTGGCTATAACTTTTAAAATAATTCAAATTTTAAAAATTTCTTTTAAGAAGATATTCTTGAAAATCTAAACTATCGAAATATGAAAACAAAATTTTTTAATTTTTTCAGCTTTCTAGACTAGAATACTGCCTTAAACTACAACAAAATTATTGACCATATTTGGGTTAAATTTAAAACAAAAATTTATAAAAAGATACAAAGATTAAATTTGAAATAAAAAGAGTCTCATGTTCACTAAATATTTGCATGCTTTCCACAGGAACCCACGAAAATTAGTAAAAGTTGAAATTATTTTGTATTTAAAATTTTTTTACCAAAAAGTATACAAGGGAGCATCGAAATACGTACCGTCAACACAATGTGAAAATCAATCAAAATTTTACATGAAAATCAAAACTTAAATTAAAAAAGAAGTTAAGGTTCATCTTTACATTAATAGCTTTGTTTTAATATCACCTTTTAAATTCTGCAAGAATTTTTACAGTATCTATAAACCCTTGTGGGCTGAGTTAACGTACTACTCCCCAAAACTGTTTCTAACTTCTAAATAATAAGTACATCGATTATTTAAACTCGTTGAAGAGGTTATAGCAGCCTCGCATGTTACAACAAATCATTTATATTCAATTACTCTAAAAGTACTAAACCGATTTTGACACGACTGGTACATTTTTTGATTTGTAATCGACAAGTTACACAACTAAAGGAGATTCGTATAAGACGGAATTTTAAATAATTTAACTAAATAGTTTAACTTCAAATTCTAAGTATTTTCTGGTTGATGTTTTCGATGCGGTTCGGAAGCGAACCGCGGGTTATCAAAGTTAATTTAGAAAGTGTAGACTTTCTACACTAGATTTCTTTATGTAACAATAAAAGTTTAAGTTGGAACATGATCGACAAGGAAACTATTAACTTCCATCTTGTCGAGTTGAACAAATAAAAGCAGCGAAATAAAAGCAAAGATGTAAAAATCGTTAAAATTTTACAACTCTGGCGTAATAAACAAAGCAATTTTGGTATTGCATAAAAAATATTGCATTTTTTATGTATATTACGTACGTTAGTTTGTCATTTGAGTTTTAGTTTAACGTCTGAGCAGTAAAGTTGAGTAAAGTTGTGGGGGAAGAGAAGAGAAGGCAAGTCGTTCGTTTAGCTGCTTTACCACTTTTACCTGTTTATAAAGGATAATAAAGCCTTATTGCACACCCGACATGACGCCATATTTTCTCGACTCCAGTCTTAACCTCCTCGCTTTTAAGTGTTTCTTGCCTTCGTTATTTCTCACGACCTACCATATATTATCAGTATAAATGACACGAGGTCTTGGGAAATTTAATAAAAAAAAAATTAGGAAAACATTTTTGGTTTGTAAATAAATTAAAAAAGTGATGATGAAAGGGATGAGAAGAAAATAATGGAAGAAGTTTGTTTTTATTTTGATCTAATGAACGTGACGGGATTACCTAAATTATGTCAAGGAAAACAATTTCGACGTAAAAGGCGCCTTCTAGTTGCCGCTCCAGTATTTTCGTTGGTTCCCTGCAGGAGATCGTTTCCCGACGATGTAATGTAATGATCCTAGGCTAACGTCGTCAGGCGTCACAACGGTGACACCGCTGTCGGACGGATTATGATCGGCACAGCGCGTGCCTCCATTTACATGTGAATCATGCTGCCAGTTGTGTGTTACTGCTGCTAGCATTTTAATAGTTCGGGTAAATGTTAGGGGTGTCAAGCAATATGATTTTGCTGCACCCTTGAACTATCATTAACTTTACACAGCGCGCCGCACAAACTTTCTCTAATAACAAAGTAATTAATGATTTTTCCATTTCGATCTCACATTTTTTTAAATCTCTCCTCGCCACCTGTTCTAGCATAAAAATATTATGCTCCCTCGGCCATTGATTCCGAAGGGTTCAAAAAACTAATTGCTCATGAAGATGTTAGAGATGCAATGATATTGCCGAACAACAAATTAATGCATTCGACACACTCACTGAACCAAATAATCAAATCACATTAATGTTTGAACCGAGCCGCAAATAACCCCATAAAAGTTAAGGGTTGAACAAAGAAAAAATTAAAACAATTTTTTATTTCCATTTATATATTGTAAAGTAATTTTTAACTTTGAATTTGTTGGATGGAGAGAGTGAAAAGCTGAAACCAAGTAGTGCCCCTTCGTTCGTTCCTTACAACCCACCGCCGCAGTCCTTGCCAGTTTAATATCTGACTGGGGGTGTAGTCATCTATCAGATCCAAACAGACAAGAGTTTTATTAAAAGTCGGAGCAGGCACGTCAATAGGCTGTTAAAGGGGGTGAGGAGTTGCGAGTTAAGACCAAACCAAAAAAGCTTACATTTAAACAAAAATTTTTTCCTTCAAATTTTTATTCATATTCACGTCGATTGTCGTTTAAATAAACAAACATATTTAGCTTGAATTGAAAAAATCGATGCGATATTACAGTGAATCTGTTTGGCAGAAATCAAAAAGTTAAACGATTTTGTAACAAACACACTAAAAAGTTTTTAAAAGAAACTAAGACAAAACCAGAAGGTGAACTTAAAAAATCAATTTTTTAAGTGGGTACTGTTTTAATTAGTTTTTAATTAACAAAATTTTAAAATAATAAATTTTAGTTGTTAAGTAAAGAATACATACTTACATAGAAAAATAATAAAAAATACATTAATTAACATTTAACTAGTTTGGAATAAGAAAAATAAAAATGAAAATTGATAAAACGTAATTTTTTATTTCAAAAATTCTTAGTCAGTATTTAAAGATTTTTTTATTAATTTTAATTTTTATTTTTCTTGCTTATTCAAATCCAAAGTCCAAACTTCTTAAATGTTAATTAATGTCTTTTTTATTGTTTTTTAAATATTATTTTTGTATGTAAGTATGTATTCTTCACTTAACAGTTAAAATTTATTATTTCAACATTTTGTTTAGCTTGTTTATTTTAAAACAAAAACTCCCAAAATATTATAGGAATTCCCAAATAAAAGTTAATTAAAAACATAAACATAGTTTGTAAAATTAACAATAGTTATCGACGAGCCACTAAAAGCATGTTTACTTTGAATAAATCCTGTTATTTTTTCTAAAAACTGCTTAAAAATATTCAATTTTTTTTAATTGCTTCATAATCTATGTAAAAAAGCAAAATTCAATCTAATATGGCACAAATTTAGCAATCAACGCAGTTTTAAAATTTTAAGATTAACCAACACATCAGTTTCAATTTTGACACAAATCAAAATTTGAACGTTAAAAATTAATGATATAACCTAACATAAACACAAATAATGAAGTTGCTTATGTTTAGGTAACTTAGTGCTCAATAAAAAAAGAATTTTCCGCTCCAAATAAATAACAATAGGAATTTTATTTAATTAGGTTGATTTGACCAATCAATTAGTTAGATAACATGAATATCAATAAAGTAATTATTGAATAGTAGTATAGAATTCTATTGGCTAGGATGTGCGGCCTGACGGACTCTCTGATTCATTGTTTTTCCGTAATTTCCTAATTTTTTAGATTGGTAACTTAAAATGAACCAATTGTTAATTAGTTAATCCCAAACTATGTAAAAAAATGTTATAGTAAAAGCGTTAACCCGTTAGCTCCTGAATTAATTTTTTATATAAATCTTCAAAACACAATTCACAGAAAAACTACTTGAAACAATATTCGAATTACTGTTACGTAATAATATATATTAATAATATTAATAATATAAAATACCTTTGTATACCTACCATAATTGACAGTTATTAGAACTCGTGCCAAATAGAAATAGAACCGTCAATCATAATAGTTGGTAACATTATTTTTAAAAAGTAAGAAAATGCAAAACTAAAACAATTCGTTTCATATTCTTTAACTGTTTTGAGATATCTTTGGAGGATGATTGACAATTCTATTTCTACTTGGCACGAGCTTTAGTGTATCAACATAAAAATTTATTATTCACAGGGCTTACAAAAATATTTTTAGCCTGTTTGTGAATGTCGAAAACTCCAGAATTTCAAAGAGGACGAGGGAAGTCAAAAGTTGGAAAATCTTAAAAAAACTAAATAAGTTTGATAGGAAAAATTATTTTGTTACCCCCACCCTTTTCTAGTGAAATTCTATTGTAGTTATTAAATTTAAATTTTAGATACGTAGAAAACTTATTGTTACTTTTTTTTGTTTTGCTTTGAGCAGAAAAGAAAAAATTTCCAACAAGACAACGACTCGATCTGAGTCTTTTACTTCTTAACTCCCCTACTTCTGAACCTCTTCAGTTCATTCGAAGTGCTGTCTTTCATCTGTTTCGTCTTTATTCCTTTCTGTTTGCCTCTTAGCAGAAATATCTTCCGTATTATGGCATTAGTTCTGTTTTCGTTCATTGCAGGTAATTCTCCCCTGTTGTTTTTCCTAGTCACTGATGCCCTTCTCAGTGATAAGATTGTTTATCGTTTTTTACAGATTCTCTCTCTCTCTCACACACACAGATGCTTTTAGCGGTTCTTCAATTTCAGCGATGTTATTGTTCTCTCTCGTTCCCATCTCTAGCAGTGAATGAGAATGTATTCAGCTGTGTTATCTTTGTCTCAGTAGCGACACTTTGACTCAGTCAGTTTACCAAATCGATGCAGGTAAGCCTTGTAAACTTATTTTTTGACTTCTTTAGATGTTGAGAATAAATTGCCTGATCCAGCCTGATTCGTTTGATGAAACTTTCCATCAGCTTTACCATTCCATCACTGTTTCGACCGGATCGGTTGCTGACATGACCTGACCTGACATAGAAGTCAGTATCATAGTGTTATTTTTTATTATCGTCCGGTAGGCACACGTGATTCATAATTCCATGCACTTTTGGACTCGACAAAAGGTCTCTCTGTTTCTGGAGGTAATCTCTCTTCCTGATCTGCGTCTTCTTAGGTTGGGCAGCAGACGTCTTATTGATGTTTCTGCTGCTAATGCTTTGTTTATCACTTGCTATATGTAAAGGTGCTTGTCCATTACCACTCTCAGGATTTTGACTGAATTTTTCAATGGTATTTTAGACTGGAATGCAAATAGAATTCTCAGAAACCAAGATGAACCCTCTGATTTGTCACTATTTTTCACTATTATTGTCAAGTCATTTGAAAAATCCTATCAGAATTATTACTTTATCCAGTAACTTCATTTGGAAAACACCAGAAAACGGAAAATTTAAATTTAACTTAACGAACTTAACTGTCCTGCAACGAGAGTTATTTAGAGCCACCGATAGTGTGACCGAAAGAGCTCAACAGTGTTAAAAGTATATAAAAGACAGTTTGAACACTTGTGATATTGTTCAACTGACAATTTAAATGACGATCTTTACTAGTAAATAGTATTAGTAATTTTAACTTAGGTTAAAATTTAAATTTACTAATTTCAATCAAATTTTTCTCCAAAGGAATAGTAAAGAGTGATAATAAAATAATTTTTCGACGTTCACCCCCCCCCCCGCGACCTATTAGAATTTCCGTAGTTTTCGACGCTCTAGAGCAAAATCTTCAGGATGCCGACTTTTTTGAAAAATATCTTTGATTTTATTCTTTATTTGCCTATTTTAACTATTTGATTTTTTATTAACCCTTAAGTAATACATTTTTTTGATAGAACTGTTTGACTCTGACGACTGATACAAGGTGGTCTGACTCACACTGTTTAACATTTATCGTTAAATATAATTACAGGTTTACATCACAGGTTTGTCTAACCTAAAAACAATGCAATGTATGTCAAATTAAAATCTAATAAGCTTACTGACCAGTGCAGTAGCGGAAGTCCTCAAAAAAAAAATTAAATATTTTTAATTTCAAAAGTTTATCTATTTTATTAACTATTTATTTGTTCATTCTACGAATTAGTTTTGCAAAAATATTTAGTAAACCGTTAATAGTGAGAAAGTCAACTTGATTTGAAATATTGTCAAGTTCGTAATAATATATACATTGTTTTCTTGTGTATCATCGTATTTGTGATGTTCTGTTCACTTGAGTATGAGTTTCAGCAGTTCAAAATCGATGTTGTATAATGGAATGGAATTATCGTCATCCGCTCTATATCTACATTTTATTGTATTTAGAATGACAGTGTGAGAACATTTTAGTAATTCCATGTCGACGTTGAAAATTTAACCGTTGGAGTTTCTAATTTTATATCATTCATATTATCTGCTTAGATTTTTACTGCTCATTACTGGCACGAGTTTCCTGAAAAATGAAGCCAAATTGACATCAAATTACCAGATTAAAAAAATTACGCAAATTCTAACAATCAGACTTTCATTAGAAATATTTTAAAATATTTTTATTTAAAATTAAATATTATTTTGTGTCAAAAAATTTTCTAATAGTTCAATAATTTAAAATTGGTCAAAATTTATCGTAAAACTTTTTTTAACAAAACCAATTTAGCACAAAATTGTTGATGACATAAGACATGACCGTAAGCATTTTAGAAGGGTGAATTCCTACTTCTGAAATCCCGTGGACATAACTTGGGGCGGCTTGAGAAGAATGCGTGGATCAGCCGATATTAGATTCCCTGCACATAACTGCCCGTCCGCCCTTATTTTTCTCTAACACTGCTGCGATATATCTGCCAGTGTTGGACAGAATTCTTATTTCTTTTGCTATTTTATTCGGCTAGAATTAAAAAGAAGAAAAAATATTCCTACTCTTTTAAAAACCTATTAGGTTTTCTGTTGGCGGTTTTAAAAATTGTATTTTTGTAACAGTTGGCATTATTGACTGGGTTGGCTTTTGAAAGCGTAGCTTAAAGTTTGCTATGTCACAAGTGTTAACAATGTCGCTGGTAATAAACACTTGGAACTTAATTCAATGCAATTATTGCTCTTGTTTGTTGAACTGCGCCAATATTTGCAATCGTTAGTGCACACTTCTATTATAGTTTCATGAATTCCAATAAAAGCATACCTAGTACCTGCGATATTTTGAATTTGTTATAAAATATTATGCCAACTATGAACTCGCAATGGCGACCAGATGTTGCAAAAATAGTGAGGCAGGATAGTCTGTGCGCGAAGAAACAGAATAATATCGGTATTATCCGTAATTTCCATTTTTTAAACAATTTTAAAGAAGAAAGACGGAAATATTTTTTGCAAAGGTATTGCTCAGATATTAAGAAAATATAAAAACAATTTTAGTCAATAAGATAATATAAATTTATAAATCAATAAGATATTTTTCTCTTCTAATAAATAATAAATTCTATATACTAACATTCAGACTGAAAAGAAAAAAAACATGTAATAACTAACGGCTTTCCATGTGCAGTAGGTGTGAAAATATGAAGCTGAAGCTAAAACTACAAGTCCTGTTATTCTCAAAAAGTGCCATTTATTAATGGACTCGGTCCTAAATTCATTAATACCAACTACACCGGTAAAAACCAGTCAGTATTGTAAAGCTACAATACGTGACTGAAGTTTTGTAAATGCATTACAGCATGAATTCTTATATTTTCAGTTTTTCTGTGAAATGAATTAGCCTTTCAAAAAAGTAAATTATTTTTAGACGTTTTGCTTAAAAGATGCATGATTTAAAAAACAACTAAAAAATAAAACTTAAAGTTTTTCAATATTTTTTACTAATTTAATTAATAACTTCAAAGTCGTTAATTTTAGAAAATACGGAGTTAAAATCTAGTGTATAGATAATTTGTGTTTTAGATGGAACAACCAGTTGGATGGTAGCGGTGAACGATGGCGAGTTCTTTCTTGTAAGTAAGATAACCCTCCTGAAACAAAACTACTAAAATTCAAACTGAAATTTATCTTATAATCATTAGATTCTTTACCTATTCTTTATTCTTCAATCCTGACCACGATTAGATGGCTAAATTTTAGAGTGCATTCGAGATTTGTCATGGTTGTCATTTGTCGGTTGTCAAAACCGACCAATCCGCTCCAGTTCCCTCCGTTCCAGATGCTCCTGGCTATTTTAGCAAACGCTGTACTCACTAAAAATATCCCTCTAGATCGGTCATACTCAGCAAATGTGCTATTAGGAAGTGGGTGGATCTTCTTCGATGTGCACTCGACGCTGTGATATTCGCGATTTTATAATTAATTATATGCTATAATTTTTAAACGATTATTAACTTAATCCTAAATAAATTACAAAATCCTAACGGATTATTAACTTTAAATGTATAGATATTACTATAGTGCTAATTTAGGGTCGCCCACTGCAAGTTTATTATTTATATACTGACCAAAATAACAAATAATACTGACAAAATTAAAAAATTATACTAGTCAAAATATTATTATATATTGACCATTAATTTAAAAAAATACTGATTATTTAATGAAAAAATACCGACCAAAAAATTAATTGACAAACACACAAATTAATAGGTATTAATTGATGTTAAAATAATTCGAATCTTAATATTAAAAAATATATTCGGACTCGTAATTTAAATTATCAAGTTAGTGGAGTTGGAGTTTACCCTGCTATATGAGTATCAAACTTAGTGTCTACAATAATTTATATTATTGATAAAAAATTGTTATAATAGCAAGAAGACCAGCAGTGTGGTGTAAGGCTTAAATCGACATGCTGAGACGCGGGAGACCGCGATGTTTAGTCGCGTCGACTACTCTATTGTAATCTAAAGCTTAATATCAATCTGTGGAAAATCTAAAAGAAAACTGGAAACCACTCTATTAGTAATTCCCTGGTATGTCACCTTGGCTTCTGCCTACTTGATTGTCTACGCACTGCATAGTTAGTAAGAAGACGGTCACGTCTGGCGTAAGAGTTAAACTTGAGTAGAATTATTCTTAAATCCCGGGAACTTCGATAAAGTTCGGGTAGTCCTGGGAAGTACGGAGTAGTCTCAGAAAGTCTGAAGAAAGTAGTTTGAGAAAATTTCGGGAAATTCAAGGAAGTACATGAAAAACTAGGTGTAGGACGATAAAGTGCACCACAGAATTCAAATTTTACAATAAAAATGTTTATGTTTAATATGAAAGAGAACATTAATATCACACTTTGCCAAGTTGAACCATCTAAAGAGATGTTTTTAGTAGTACAACGTTTGTCAAAACGGGCCGGAGCGGCCGGGGCGATTGAGACCGAAACGTAGAATGTGAATGCTCGAATTTGACAACCCCGAAATCTAGTCATCTGACTAAATAATAAAAAACCACATTTTATTTCATTTTTTGCTCTTGATAAAGACCGAGGTACTAATGCAGTGCAAATTATGCTCAAAAATAGTTTAAAAAAAATTCAAAATTATCGTGGCTGGGCTAATTTTATGATAACAGCCAATAAAATGTACCGTTAGATATTTTGGCTTTTTCTACGCTTATTTATGCATGATCCTCAAAATTTCAATTGTATAATTAAAACAGATGGCCCATTTCCTACCAAATGGCTATTCTAAAATTTTTAAATTTGTGGTGAACTTTATCGTCCTACTCTCAAATTACATTCGTGGGCTGTTTCTCACCGAAGCAAACAGAAACGGGATTTGACCGAAGGTGACTTTTTCCATGATTGAAAATAAGAAAGTAAATATTTGTGTTCTCCGAAACATCTCATGAGAACAAACTTTCAAGTTTAACTTTAGGATCTTAGTAAGCTGTGATAGGTTAAAAACATACTAATGTTGCCATTAGCAACATCATCTGAGAATACAATACTTAAGCTAGTAACAACAAAAATTCAAGCATAAAAGTTTTTTGAAAATTGTCTCTTGCAACTCAATTAACTTTACTTTCACTCAACATATAGAAATATAGAAGAGATGGCTCGTCTGTCCTAATATCTATAATATACTCTTATAAAGACGAATTTGTAAGGTATTCTCGTGTCACTTACTTAATTAATAAAATGTTATTTGATTTGATTGAGTATCAACCTTCTATTTTATGAAGTTCTACCAGGAGGTATGTAAATATTAAAGATAGTTAGAAGCTTGTTAATCAATTGTCAAAGTTCAAGTATAATTTTTCACGAACGCAATTGTTTTTAAAATAAACAGTTGGCGGGAGACACTAGAGTACTTTATTAGTTAGTAGATAGTAAAGTACTTTATCGTAGATGCTAAAGTAAAAGTAATGTTAATTAAATTTAATATTTATTTGTTTAATGCTTTCGGATAAAATAACATAATTTTTTCAAACGTACTGCTTACAGTTCGTTGGTAATCTTTGGACTTCCAGCGCTACGCTCTGTTCATTCGTAATTTTTTCAAACTCGTCACAAAAAGTTCAACATTATCTCATAATATATAACAATTTCTCTAAACGTTCTTCTGACATTATGTCAGTCTCAATCAATTGTCAAACTTCAAGGTTTAATTTTTGGAAAATCAATTGCTCTTGTTTTACTTCCTGCCGGCAAAAGGTGGCACCAAGTCAAAACCCAATTTCTCAGTTAAAATATGCTGTATCTTTTAGTACTGACTGGTCGGGGTTACAATACAATTAATAACACCCCTTCTCCCTCAAGCTCAATTTTCTCGACAGTCTAATAGTGTGCCATAAATTATTTAAGTTTTTTTGTGTCGGAAAGAAGAAAATATTCAGAAAGACACCTCCAGGTCGTATTGGGTAGCAGCGTGGCATTTCTTTCTACCCACTAAAAACCCCTTTCCGTTGAAATGTACGAAATTCGCAGTAATACACCCGCAGTATCTTTTGCCCTTTTGGGACTTTTTTCTTCTTTTTAAAGTTTAATCTTCCATTGTGTGTACGAAGATTTCTTGTTGTTGCTCTGTTTACTTGTCCGTTGGTGAATTACCTTGCTTGCTATGACTTTTTTTTCTAATTCTTCAATCGTTTCCTATGCTTCTGGTGAAGAAAGCCTGAAGTTGGTGAAGTTTTCTCAGCGACGGCACCAGCATTTTTTAAATGGGTAGGTACAAAGTGGACTCAATATATTTGAGATGGGCACACAAAATTTATAAATAAACTAAAAAATTGCTGTATTAAAATAAACAAAATTTTCAAAATTTTGTATTGTATTTGGTAACATTTTTAATTCGGCTTGTAATAGTTCTGTGTCATAATATTCTAAGTCTTCATTTTCGTCAGTGCTATCATTAAGAAACGAAAGCTAAGAATGAACTGAAAATTATATTATAAAGGGCATTTATATATTCAAGATTTTGCATCTACTAAATATGCATCGGCTAAATATTTTTTTAACTAAGGTAATTTAATCTTAAGCTCATAAAACCTAAATAGAAAGAAGAGAAGTAATCTTACCGTTTTGTCAAGTTTTAAAAAATTCAAAATGTGTATTTTCAAGAATTTTATTATTATTACCTTATTATCTTTACCCAAGGGATTTAAAACGGTCATAAAATTATACAATATGTAAGTTTTAAGCTTTCAGTGATAAAATTGGAAACCAGTAAGTATTCATACTTCCGTGAGCGGTATTCATTGACGTTTTAAACTGCATTGAATTTTTAAAATAAAAATGACCAATTTCTTGTTGAAATCCTTACAAAGAAAATTGGGTTAGATTATTTAAGCCTTGTTTTCTTAATAACATACGGCAGCATTTTAAATGCTGCTTTAGTAAAAAGGATGACATTTTTATTGGGTGTTTATTACCGTAAACACTTTCATTTACAACTATATTTTAAAATTTTCAAAATTGTTATGCCAACTGCATTATACACGTATTAAAAACTTGTATTTGAACCGTTTTTGTTATTTATAAATTTATTGTGTGTTCATACTTCCGTGAGTGGCAGTGTAGGTATGAAAATTTAAAAGAGTAGTATCATTTTTAGGATTATTTTTAATTTTTTAATTTCCTACAATTTGGGTAGGCACTTGGGTAGACACTTCAGTCAGCAAGGCGGGCACGTGCCCACCCTGGCCCACCCCTGGCACCGTCGCTAGGTTTTCTGGTCAGAGTTGATGGCCCAGGACTAAAGTTGTGACTTTGCCCTGTCGCTGCTATCGCTGGCAATGGATAAAATTATATAATATGTTATCCTACAAAATGGGTAAGATTCAAAGTACCCGTGTCCTGAAAGAATCTGCAAGAGTTCGTACGTTGTTTCACCGTGCTTTCTGGTATAACAGCCTCTTGTGTCGATATGTCGATCTGCCCTTATTAATGGTGTCCCAATTTTTTCTGCCAGGAATCTAAACATCTTTTTCGGACCTCTTTCCTGAACTGTGTTGGATGACAAAAGGTAGCCTTCCTCTCATGCGCTACAAGGACGCCAACACTGTAGCCGCCTCAGTTGACGTAGTTCTGTACTTCTTTGTGATAAGTAGTGCCATTTTTTTTTCTGAACTTTCATCAAATAATCTGAATACTTTTTGATCTTGAGAGCATTTGTCTATATGGTAACCCTATAGAGCACAATGAACTTTGCGACCGACACTATTACTCTTTTGTTTTACTAGGAAGGGTCTTCTATATTAGGGAGAAGCTTGGCAATACAGGTTGCCGTCTTCTCTGCTTTTTTTATTGCTCTCTGGACGTGGAGCCAAGAGGAAAGACTTCTGTCCAGCCGAACCCGAAAGGAGGGGTAATCTCCGTATCTACAAGTCGGATAGATATGCCTCCGTCTTCTCGGGCACAATGGTAAACCTTTGTCGGTTATCTAGTCAATAATCACATGTCTTCGCAGCTTTCTTCTCGAGTTAAAATATTTAATATATAAAAGTTAAAATATTTATTAATGATAAGAGAAAGTAACGTCTACTTAATTTGTAGTTGTCCTTAAAATATTAAAAATTTTCTTCAAATCCAAACTATAAAGATTATTCAACCAGAATGGGGAGATTACATACTCCTCGGTCTGTAACAGTTTCAACTGCATACTTTTTTTCAGTAATCTTGATATGATTTCATTCTTCTGAAAATAAAACTTTTACAAATTTAAAAATATCCTAATAGCATATCGAATAGTATATTCTAAGGTCGTTCACGATGAAATTTGTTTTATCAGATCCGTATTGATTTAGGGCAGTAAAAAAATCACAGTAGCTGTGATAAGTAGAGTGTGGAATTATATGTAAAAGCATATTTTTTTGTTTGTTTCTAGAGTCGTAAAAAATTGTATCTATGCGTTTCTAGAACTATAAAGTTTACATCCAAAATTTGAGAGTGCATATTTGATGTTTTTATTTTTAAGATATATAAGTGCATATTTTCATAATTTTAAGAAAATAAAATTTAAAATAGATAAACTTTGCAAAAATATCTTAGAAAAGAACAGCTTCCCAGGCACGGCTTGGAAACGAATCTGTTTATTTATTGCTGCATCCGCAGTAAACATCATACATCAATACGGCTGTTTGTTGTGCCGTCTTAATGGAAATGCAGCTTATCAGCTTTTACTGATTATTTTATGAGTCATAATTAGAGTTTAGAGAATAGAATTTGATGCATTTGCATATTTCTTAAAATTTATATAAATCCATATGAATAAACCCGAATTAGGCAAATCAGAATCAAATAAAATACTTTTAAAAACGCATATTTTTGACACTAGGTGCATATTTTTGTAGGTTGTGTGTATTGGTGCATCTTTGTACTTTTTTAAGTAGGTACCTCATATTTTTTCTTAATTTACTCTAATTTTTAAAGTAACAGCGAAAAATTTTCAACGGTTTCAGTTTTAATATTTCAAAGTCAATTTTCTTGAAACTTTCTTGCCACCTGGCCCAACGACTATGGGGAATTGTTATTCGAGGGCTGACATTCTAGCACAATAAGTAGCAAGAATTACAAAAATGCGGCTGGCGTATAATCTCATTGTTAATTGTAATTAAATCTCTCAGTAAAATTAATTAAAAGAATTAAAGATCTTTGTTTTTTAGTACATAATCTTTTTAAAATGGTAAAAGTTATTAACATGTGATAATATTTATATGAAAATTGATTTTTACATGTTAGATAAAATTGAAAAATAATTAAATTCATAACTTACATAAAATTGTGCAAAAACTATTTAAATAAATTAGTCTGCGACACCCTGTTATATAACTTGATGTTTCGATTTTCTGAATCTCATCAGGCAAACCTGGAAAAATGTTGAAATTATTGAAAAGTTATGCTTTTAAATTAAATATTCAAATCTGATTAAAGTCAAATTTATTTGACTTTTGTAAAAACAAAAATTATACCTGCTTGAAGCCAAAATGAATAAATAAACTTATTTTGAAAAATTCTAAACCGGAAAACTAAACTAACCCCCAAAAAAAAACCTAAATTGAAACGTTAGTTGTAATTTAAAATTACAAAAGTTGTAGATTGCCCCAATTTCAAAATTTCATGTGTATGAACTTAGAGAAATATACAGGACAGATCTACGTATTAATTTGTTATATGTTAATATAACGAATATGATAATTGATAAAATGGTAAAAGTTATTAACATGTGATAATATTTAGGTTCAATTTAGGTTTTTTTTGGGGGTTAGTTTAGTTTTCCGGTTTAGAATTTTTTAAAATAAGTTTATTTATTCATTTTGGCTTCAAGCAGGTATAATTTTTGTTTTTACAAAAGTCAAATAAATTTGACTTTAATCAGATTTGAATATTTAATTTAAAAGCATAACTTTTCAATAATTTCAACATTTTTCCAGGTTTGCCTGATGAGATTCAGAAAATCGAAACATCAAGTTATAACAGGGTGTCGCAGACTAATTCATTTAAATAGTTTTTGCACAATTTTATGTAAGTTATGAATTTAATTATTTTTCAATTTTATCTAACATGTAAAAATCAATTTTCATATATATACATAATCTTTTTATTTTTAAAGCATATACGTGCATATTTCAGACATTTATTGCTGCATATGTATGTGCAAATATTTGGTATTTTTTAGAGCATAAATTCCACACTCTAGTGATAAGTTTTTCTTAATCTGAAAAAAAAATAAAAATATATAATTAAATAATTTAATAAAATATAGACAGAGTTTACTGCGCTGGAGCCAACGTGACGATTGTTATTGTTAATCTGCTTTAGGTTGGTAATAAACAAAGAACCGTTGAAAAGTGGGTTTCACAGAGTTACAAAGTAACTAGAAAGTAGTACAGTAGAAGAGTGTGGCAGTCGGTAAACCACCTGGATCTCTGAATTTATAATAAGATGATTTCTTTTACTACGCCCATATCAAACGTTGTATTTTTCAGGAAATGGTTTTTTGATCTTTTTTGAAAAATTAAATTTTTCTTTGAATTCGATAAGAAATTTTGGTAGTGGAAAATATTTTGAACTCACATAAAAGTTTGATATGATTAAAAAACTTTAGTTTATTTGCGTTTTTTGATTTGATTTATTGATAAATAAAAATGGAATTTGAATGATACGGAGGGTTAAGTTAAAAAAATCAAGTAATTATTATTAAAACAATTAACAAAATATTAAAATCTTTATTTTGTTTTTTAAATAAAATTCAAAAAATTTATTTGTATGAATTTTAATAATATTGTTTTTTGAAAAAATTAAAGTGTTGCATAAGAAAATTAAAAACTGTCGATGTTTGTCGATTTTTGGCTGTTGCAGATATCGCGATATATACTTATTTTTAAATTTTTTCAAATAATATTTTGTTAAATATAAAAAGCTATTTTTCAATTGGTGTTAACGAATTATCCGGTGATTATTCAATTATGTTTTTCAAAAGTTATATTTTGATTTTTGGTTGAAATCTAAGATTAGGACGAGTAGGTGTACAAGCAGGTGCTGAAATCGGGATCCTTTATTAAAGTCCTAATAGTATTTGACAGTAATTCGGATATTACTATTCACTATAATGTAGGGGACCCTTTTCAATTTCTCTCAATAGTAGCAGTAGCCTAATACCGACATGACCTCACAGTGTGTAACACCATTATTAGACATTGTTTAGGAAAGCTGTGTCCTTTTGGATATTACTTGCTCGAAAATCCTGTTATATTGTTTACAAACACATAATGCGTTCTAATCGATAATTATACAGGGTGTAAGATAATCAAAATAAAAAGTGTATTTTATCAGGTGAAAGAATTCAGCTGTTGGTTCACATCCGATGCACCTGTGAGCCACGAAACACTTTAATTATGTTATCGTATCTTATCAATTGGGAATAGGTACCTATGCCATTATTAGATTACTGTAGGTGTACAAGTGCATTACATTTATTTGTTTATTGACATATTATCTCTTTGTAATAAAATTACCACTTAAAATAAGTCGAGTTTTTATTATTGCAAGGGAAACTAATTTTATTCAAGTGGAGTGAATTTCAAGGTGTGCTCACTTTGTCCTATCTACACCGCTTCACACAATGAAATATTTTTCTTTTATTAAAAGGGAGACAATTTGAAGTGAATTCAGCGCTCAAATGGTTCAATATTTACGGCTTATTTTAATTTACTACTGACCATTTTTATTTTTTACTACCAAAAGTTAATACCTAATTACATCATTTATTCTAGGTGTCTTATTCATGTTTTTTTAATTTTTTTTGCACAGTTTAAGTAGAAAATTCGACAGGCATACGCATATTTCTTCTAGTATGATATTATAAATTTTAAGTGGCTTGAAAGTCAATAATTCTGTGTCAATTTGACTTTCTCTTACTTCGCATTTTGAAACGGTTTCAAAAGTCTTTACAAGATCAACGCTCGTGTTTAGAACTCTACGTATCAAAATACGCCAATTTAAGCTATAAAAAGGCAAAAGAAATTTTTTTTCTAATCATAATGATGAAGTGTCAAGTCATAAGTTTTGAAAATAATTATCTAATTAATCTAATTAATTTAACTCGTAACTGTTAAAATTATTCATTCCTACGTTTTCAGTGCAACAGTTATTACGAACTAGACAAATTAGTGTGTCCGCGCTAGTCAAGTATCAACGTACGTAAGCTAGCTTTTGTTTTTCAAAACTTCTCAATAAATCTGAATCTTTTTCAAATTTTCTCTCTTCAAATTTCTCTTCAAATTTTACAATAAAATAAGATTGTACCATAGCTTTTTTTCTCCAAAATAAAAATTTTTTTGATTATTTTCGATTGCTATTGATTTGTTTTTAATTATTTTGTAGTATATTGCAATTCCCCCAGCTATTCAAATTTGTAAAATTTTATCTTTTATTCAGAAAATATTCTTACTGGGATAGCATCCATTATTTATTGAGCAATGAGACTCTTGTTTAGTATTAAATTTTAAATTTACTTTTAAAATGTAAATTTTCGTATCTTTCTAATTTTGTTTCAATTTTAAATTTTTAAACGTTGGTTTTTATAAAATTTTAAGTTACCCTATGGGATCAGGCTTGCACGTGCGACACACAGCTGCTCGCACCGGTCAAACAAATATGTTTGTAAATTACTTCCTAAACAATCAAATCTTTTAAAACTGCATATTTTCTATCATTTCTTTTAGCACTTGCACTAATTAGATAAACAAAAACAATCCTCGACTCAAACTAAATCACTTTTATTTTCATTAATATTAAAAATTATCATAATTGAACTCATCATAGCGGGGAATAACACTTCCACCGTTAGCCAACGCACAGGGCTTTTGACCAAAACTAACCTCTCTCTCCCACTTATTTCTATTGCCAACCTAATTTACAATTAAAATTTTATGTACAGTCTACTTACAAATAAATATTTATAATAATAAAAACAAAACAAACTTCAAAATAATTTACAAATTAACTAAACAATGTTTTTAGCGTTTCAAAACATGACAATATAATTTCAAATAAGATTTTACGCTTGTTCCCCTTTTTTCAAATAAGTATACAATTTTTTGATTGTTTTCAATTATTGTTCTTTAAAAATAAAATCTTGAAAATATATAATAACTGCGAAATAAGATTTTACGTCAGTATTCTTTTTTTTTTCAAATTACAGTTTTTCTATTGTTTTCGATTATCTTTCATTTCTTCTGCAAAAATAAAACTTTGAAATTTGATAATAATCGTTACTGATTTTTAAAAGTTTTATATTACATTTACAAAACATTTTTTTCCGGAAAATCCATAAACCATAAATTTTAGAATTTGGTTAACGATTATAGAAATGTATCACTTACATTATACAAAACCGCCGCTAAGATGTTAACTGACATTCAATTGTAAATTAAATAATGGTTTATTTTAGTACGTTTTTTTAGTTAGTTTTTAAGATTTTCTTTGTTTATAAAACAATTTTCTAGACATTCCAGTGAGTTTAAAAATATTCTAAGGATTTCCAATAAATTCTAAAAATTTCCAATCAATTCCAAAGATTTCCTATAACAAATGCCATGCTAAAGAACTGCAATAATTTCCGACAAATTCCAGCAAAGATTACCATACAATTCAAGTGATATCTGCAATTTTCAAGGAATTCCAAGAAGTTTCAAAAATTTCAGAAAGAATTTTGAATTAATCCAATTCTAAAGTATTTTAATGATTTCTAACAAATTCCAGATATTTCTAAGAATTTCCAGGAATAAATATAAAGATATTCAATAATTTCCAATAGAATACCAAGAGCACACAAAATTTTTGCGATAATTACCCCTGGGCAATTTTCTTCAAAATATGATTAAAAAACTCTGACACACAGACAAATTTATTATAATAATAAATATTGATTTTGCAAAAATATAATATCAAAAACCCCAAAAAAAAACTGTTTTTACAAGTTCTTGTTTTTATTATTTTTTAGTTTTTTCTCAATTGTTTACTAAAAATAAAATTTTGAATTATTGATAACCGCAAAAATCGCAAAAATATAATTTAGCGCCATCTTCTTTTTTTTAAAAATAATTATAAAATTATTTCTTAATTGTTCTCAATTGTTTGTAAAAGTAAAATTTCAAAATGTGATAATACTAACTTCAAAAATCGCGTAATAAGATTTTGTAAGGGCTCCCTTATTTTAAAAATTTAAAAAAAAATTGATTGTTTTCGATTGCTAATGATTTGTTTTTAATTCTTCTGTAAAAATATAATTATATATAGAAATCACGAAATAAGATTTCACTCCTGTGTTCCCCTTTTTTCAATAATAAACTTTTTTTAATTGTTCTTGATTTGTTCTCAATTGTTCTTTATAAATAAAATCATTAAATCTAAAAATAACTGCAAAACTTGCGAAATAAGATTTTACGCCAATTTTTTATTAAATTAAGTTTTTTCAAATGTCTTTCATTTCTTTTTCGAAATTTGATAATCACCGATACTGATTTTTAAAAGTTATTGATTTCGATTTATTAAAATTATAACGTTTGTAAAATAATTTTTTCCGGAAAATCCATAAACCTTAAATTTTAGAATTTGGTCAATAATTAAAAAGATGTGGCACTTGCAATATAAAAAAAACCGCTCTTAAGACATTAATTGACATTCAATTGTTAAATCTTCAAATTTACCTTTTTGTGAAATCAATAAGTAATTTATTGTTTTATTTTGGTGAGTAATTTTAGCTGCGTAGGCGTTTAAATATTACTTTAGTATTCCAATAATTTCTTAGAAAATCCAGCGAATTCCTAAGAATTCCTATTAAGTTCAAAAAATTTGCAAAGACAATGAATTCCAGCAAATATTATCAACGAGCACAATTATTCTAGTGACTTGCTAAAAATTCCTAAAAAATTTTCTTGGAACCCTGAGTTTCAAAAATTTCAAAATGAATTTCAAACTTCATAGTGCAATTTTAGAGAATTTTATGATTTCCAAGAAATTACAAGAAATTCCAAAGATTTTCAAACAAGATCACACAAAATGTTTGCAATATTTACCCCTAAATATTTTCTTCAAAATATGGTCAATTGGTTTTATTGTTCCCGATTGATTTTCATGATTGTTTTCATTTGTATGCAAAAATAAAATTTTAAAATTTTTATAGTAACCTATACAGGTTTTTAAAGTTATCGTTTTCCAAATTTATTAATAATTTATTATATTTTTAAAACAATTATTAAATAATCAAACTAAACAAATGTTAAAATAATGAATTTTAACTGTTCAGTAAAGAATACATACTTACATAGAAACATAATATTTAGAAAACACTAAAAAATGACAATAATTCACATTTAACAGGTTAAAACTTAGAATATTTGAATAAACTAGAAATAGAATTCTGAAAAATTACGTTACTAGAGAAATGATAAAAATTTAAAATAAAAAGTTTGTAATACGATATAAAGGCCCTTATTTCACAATTATTATTGATCATCAGTCGTATTTAACATAAGAAAATTGTAAAAATAATGAGACACAAGAGAAAATATACCAAAAAAAATTGAAAAAATTAAAAATTAAAAAATCAAGAAATTTATTTTACTTTAAAATGAATGTGTGTGTTTACCAAATACTTACAAACTTTTTATTTTAAATTTTTATCATTTCTATAGTAACATAATTTTTCAGATTTCTATTTCTTGTTTAATCAAATATTTTAAGTTCTAACCTGTTAAATGTGAATTATTGTCATTTTTTAAGGTTTTCTAAATAATATGTTTCTATGTAAGTATGTATTCTTTACTGAAGAGTTAAAACTCATTATTTTAACATTTGTTTAGTTTGATTATTTATACATTGCATACTACTAAAATATACCACAATAAATACTTAAAAATTTCAGTTTTTAAGTTATTTTTTTATTTAAAACAATTATTTCCGGAAAATCGATAACGGTAACAGAAAATAACAAGAGACAAAATTTAATTATTGTTTTGGGTCTCAGTTAACATTATGTACTTAATTTTGCCATATGAGGTAAAAGATTAAAAAATAATATGGCACTTGCAGTAAGCAGTGCCGTCCTAAGACATTTAATCGTTCTGAACTAACGTTTTTGTTCAAACGAGCGTAGTGTCAGCTCCCATTATCTGTCTTATAATACCACTTAAAATAATTAAATTTTTGTTTTTTGTCATTTTCTGGTGAGGTTATAAATTTTCTAAAAATAATTGACAAACTTCAGTCAAATTTGTGTTAAAAACAACTTTTAAAATCAACTATTACCTAATATAAAATTTTGAAATTTTATTTTTACAGAACCAAATTTAAGAATTAAAATTAAGTACAATCGAGAATAATAAAAAAAATTTTGTGAAGAAAAGGGCTAGGGTGAAATTAATTTGCGATTTGCGGTTATTATTAGCTTTGAAATTTTAGTTTTACTGAATAAATAAACAATCGAAAACATATTATTAAAATAATTTTAAATTTCAAAACGAGAGCTGAGATAAAAAATATATTTTTTGTGATTTTTGTGATACTTTTTAGCAAAATCAAAAAACTCAGAACAAATAGAGAACAATCGAGAACGAATAAATTTAAGTTCTTCTGAAATAAAAAACCACAAAATGTACGGAAGTAATTCAAAACGAAATATTAACTATAATTTTCTCTGTATCTAATGTTTCTTAATGTAGCGTTCCATGACTAGTAAATTTTATAATGGTAGATCACAAGTCTGAACTTTTTATTGCCACCAATCTAATCAAATAACAATAACGCAAATTTAATTTTGACGCTATAATAAATTAACAATTAATTTAAAACAGAATAGTTACAAAAAAATTTGTGCGTGTTCTAGAACTCAGTGGGATAACTGACTCGTCATGATGTCTCAAAGCCTGTACTTAATACCACACTTAAGACGAAGCGCAAGCAATATAGTATCGAATAATACAATATCAACCGACAAAGTGCCGTCCAAGCTAAGCAAGGCAGTGTTTCAGTAATAAGCTTCTCTTCTCCTATCCCCCCCATCCTTGAAGACAGTAAGATTTTCTTTCAGACACCTACGTTAACAAGAGTTTGACATGACAAAGAAAGGAATGACGGGTGGGATCACGATGTCGGCCGCTTGATTCACAGACGAATGCATGAGACGTTGGCCTACACAAACAGAAGATGACAATAACGTTAAGGAGCTGATTGCAATAAGCACTTGACGTTAATGTAGTTAACTGATATGACCACGTGGAAAAATCCGAGAAACCGGGTTTGATGATCGCAAAAACATCAGGTACTACAGGAACAAGAGCCTAAAGCCGCTCTCTTCGGAGCGCGCTTGCCCGTAGAAATGTTGAACTTGTAGAGGTTGTGATTATTAGGCCACTAGAGATAACCAGAAGGCCTCTGAAATGAGATCTCCACGTGTAAGTTACGTTGAAATTAACTACGGCGCGGCGTCAACCGAGGTAGTTCAAAATTTGGTAAAACAAAGTATCAAGGCTTCAACGGGAGTCACACGAAAAAATTGCTACCTCAGCATGAAACGAAAAATACGGTTTTACCATATTGGGTACAGTTCAACGTTATGAACCCCTCACTTACGGATACCGTGCTGGGCAATAACATAGGTCAATTCTATCAATGTAATCAGACATTTACTATGTCATCTTGGTCTTGGGCGAAGTATCGTTTCTTAAATTCCCATTTTCTTCATCAGTAAAATAGAAACCCGAACTAGTCGAATGGAGATCTTTAATGGAACAAAGACAGCCACTCGAGGATATTATTTGCAGCAGTATCCTTGTTGTCTTTATCGGACGTCGAACTCTTACGGGAGAAGCTTGTACATAGCTGGGTCAGTTATCCTTGATCCATTGATTTTAATCGTTTTAATTTTGGCTGCATCCTACTAACATCATCACCGACTCACCGGTAGTCCAGAAGAATCACCCATAATAATCCTATTGATCCTATCATTATTAACGCGGAATTCAAACTGCGAAACGTACCGGAAAGAATAGGCCCGACTGGGATTCCTAGATGCCTCTATTCGGTATATCTAAAGCTCACACCCGGTAAGACTAAACCAAACAACATTGCTTGAGAGGAATTTTCCTATCATCTTGTCTTTTGTGTGAAGTACCAAATTCTACCTTCATCCGTTAAAGGGGAAACTCCAAGTGATTAGACGGGAGTCCCAGTAGAGCGGCAGTAGTTACTGTAGGATATGGTTAGGAAACAGCATGCGCAGTGGTGCCTTTCTGGTCTTTG
Source organism: Cantharis rustica (assembly GCA_911387805.1). Taxonomy (NCBI): domain Eukaryota; kingdom Metazoa; phylum Arthropoda; class Insecta; order Coleoptera; family Cantharidae; genus Cantharis; species Cantharis rustica. The sequence continues at coordinate 33,840,765 of OU426880.1, forward strand.
CAAGATACTTACGGGAGGTGTTCTTACATGATGAATTCGCACATCCCTGGTCCATTGATTTAATCGTTTTAGTTTGGCTACATCTCATTCGCACCGCCACCGCCTCACCGGCAATCCAGCAGAAACACTCACAGTAGTTGGCTCTATCATTGTTAACGCTAGAAAGAATAACCCCAACCGGGAAAAGTTGAAAAATGATTAAAAAATGCAAGTCTTCCAGATAATTATTATTGATTCAAATATTCCGTTGCCTTATGCCAACTTGATTGATAAAATTGTGCGGCGCATAGGCCGCGCAGGAGAAAGTTTTGCAAATAAATATTATAAACGTTCTTTGGAATAAAAATTTTGAAATTTGAAAAGTGAAGAAGTAAATAAAAGAAGTGAAAACAATACATTTTTTTTATCTATTTTAAGACATCTTCAGACATTTTGTTACAGATCTTTTGATAGTCATAGCAAAACAGACCTTGATAGGAATTTTAAGCCTATTGAATTTAGAGCTACTACTAGGGTATAAGTGGTCTACGTGTGGAATGAACAAGTAATGTCTCCAAACACATCGGATGAACACTATAAACTCAATGATGTTTCCGTTGAAAGTTTGCATTCACAGCTTAGTACTACTGCAGAGTTTAGTTTGGAAATTGCTTAGAGAAAGCATTGCCTCTCAAGTGGACTTGAGTGATGTGGCATATTGCACATTAATTTCCGTTATTTTACAAAAGAACTTTTACTTCTTACCTTCGCCAGAAGCAAGTTGATAAGGAAATGATGAGCCACTAACCTAATAAAAACCTGCCCTCTACTAAAAACCCGCTGATAGTCAGTGTGTTGCTTATCCAACAGTTTTCAGCTTATGAAATTTCATAAGTAGAGTGTGAAATTATATGTAAATGCATATTTTTGTTGCTTGTTCCCAGAGTCGTAAAAAATTGTATCTATGCGTTTCTACAACTTTAGAATTTACAACCAAAATTTCAGAGTGCATATTTTCATAATTTTTATAATTAAAGAAGAAGATAATTAGAGCACGGAATTTAATGCATTTGCATATTTCTTAAAATTGATGTCATCAAAATCTATATGGATAACACCGAATTAGGCGAATCAGAATTCAATAAAATATTTTTTTAATGCATATTTTGCATATTCTTAACACTAAGTGCATATTTTTGTAGGTTGTGCATATTGATGCATTTTTCTACTTTTTTTTAACGGTTCCACTTTCAATATTTTAAAGTCGATTTTCTCGGAAATTTCTTGTCGTCTGACCCAACAGATTTGGGAAATTGTTATTCGAGGACTGACCTTCCAGTACAATAAATGACAAAAATTACAAAAATACGGCTGGCGTATAATCTCATTGTTAATTGTAATTAAAATTCTCAGTAAAATTAATTAAAAGACTTAAAGATCTTTGCTTTTTAGTACATAATCTTTTTATTTTTAAAGCACACAGTACGTGCATATTTCAAGCATTTATTTTGGAAAAATATTAGTTAATTTGAAATTTATAACTTTTTTTTAACATTTAAATTCGGCGATAGATATTTATGATAGAAAGTGTGTGTTTTGGTTGGTACGAAAAACCGGGAATAGCAAAATATCCAGTCCCACGAAATTAAAAATTTTTAATGAGATTATGGTAGTTGACGGCATGAATTACAAATATTATCTTAAAATTTTAATGATTAAATAAAAATTTTTATAAAAAAAGCAAAAAATATAAAAATGTAATGCCAGTATTCTATTGGCCCTCTATCCGCCTATAGGGAGAATTTAAACAGTGAGTAAATACAAATTTTGTTTATTTTATAATGGAAATAGCAGAATATCCAGGTTCACGCACTTCTTACAAAAATTCCCAAATACAGACAGATCAATAAAAAGTAGACAATTTAATAATAGATCAAGAAATCGGTTTTTAAATGCACGGATCTTGAAGAGCAGAAATATCTAGTTTGAAGGTTTCTAACTTTGGATTTTTTAGACCATTAAAAAACCGCGATTTTTTGTGACAATTCTGATGTTGTTGATCTAGTTGGTCAAAGAAACTAGTCTACCTGTTAAAAAAATCCCCCGAAACAACAGATCTTTGCAAAGCACAAATTTAATTTAATAGAATAAACTAATCGATACTTGAAGTTAATCTTCAGTTTAATCACTTTGTTTTAATGTCATTCATCAAATTCTGCAATATGTATTCCTGTATTTATAAAAACCTGTGGGCTTGGTTAACTTGCTAGTTCCGTATATTTTGAGGATCTCTATGACTAGAGAAATGACTTGATATCGGTGTGATATTTTAAAGTGACGCGTTGATACAATTTCCGTTCAAAACCTTTTATTCTGTATACTTTATCCTATACATGTAACCACACATTCAATACAAAAAATCAAAATTTAAATATTTTTTTTTATTTAATAATCAGATACAGTGATTAATAATCGTCAGTCTTCGTGAATACACATTTTGTTGCATATTGCAGAATAATAATCGCAGCATAAGGTAAAAATATGTAGTAAATATAACAAATAAAAATATCTTAGTCTATGATAGGCGTTTCTTCTGTACAAAAGTAGGAATTCTGCATGGAATAGAGACGATCGATTGGATTGATATCCAAATGAACGCCGTGCGTTACGACATTTTTGTGTGCAGGTGGAGGCGACATAAGCATCGAAATTTGTGTAGAATCTAAATTTGAAAACGGAAAACCCACGTAGGTATTGTGAAATTTTCCCGACGATTCCAAGCCTGAAAAGATTTGCATTCACCTAACGATTTAGTTTCGAGTAAATTTTGCTTTACCTATAGGATGCTGGTGGATGATTTGGCTGTCGTCCGATTTAAAAAGCTGGTCGCTTCCGTCAGGTTCCTCTTTAATATTTAAGAATAAATTGCTTTCGCTTTTCAACTGATTGAACATTTCCTTTCCTGTCTCAGAGTCGCTGCAACTATCGTTCATGAAGGGAATCGATCTGGGACCTAGAATTTAAGCAAAAAGAAGTTAATATTAAAAATTTCGGTAGTACTTGAATGATCAAAATAGCAGAAACGTACACGCAATTTTTGTTATTTTAAAATACACGAGCACTCGATTAAGGGTGGAAATGTAACCCAGGCAACAGAACATCCCTACGTAAAGAGGAACGCAAAATTAAGGGAGTGCATGCGCTTCCACATTATTATTTGTTTATTACAAATATTATATCACTGGGTATACTCACTTTGTTCTTCTTCCTTTATATTAACTTTTTCTTCGTTTTCCAATTCGGCGTTAGTTTTGTTTTCATTTCCCGCCTTTTTCTTCATTTTTTTCATCTTGGCCCTTTGATTTTGAAACCAAACCTTGAATAACAAATAAATTTTAAATTTGAAACAAAAGGAAGTACATATATAGGTAGTAATTTCAGCATATTCAGCAACGCCATCTGTCGTTCGGCACAAAAGCAATTAAAACAAAAATGATATTTTAAAATTAACCTGCACTATTCGTATGCTGAGTCCGGTGTCTTTCGCAAGAGTTTCCCTAACTTTTCGACACGGCTTCGGACTGACTTCGAACGAAGCCTTAAATGCCCTCCGTTGTTGGGTTGTTAAAATAGTTCGGGGACGTTTAGGTCCTCTTCTTCCGTCTATCGATCTACTCGTCGGTATAATTTCTTCGCAAAAAAAGTCCCCTAGAAAATTTTTTTATCGTCGGAATTTACTTCTTTGTTTTAATCATCGTTACCATGAGAATATCCCTGTAACATTTCGACTTCTTTCTCGTAATCGGGTTTACAAAAAACTTGTCCCTGTTTAAATACGTAATGATCGCCTTTTTGTAAGCGCATTCCGCACACTACGCAAGCAAAACATCGGACGTGAAAAACGTTCTCGCATGTTCTCATCACCAACTCTTCGGGCGCTATTCGTTCGGAACAGCCGAGACATTTTTTTACGTACAACCTAAAAAAAAGAACAAAAGTTTTGACCAGATCGATATCTCAAGGGAAGCGCTATTAAAACAAAATATTTAATTAAAGATTTCGGACGTTTTGTGTAAACTTTTGATCTTTTTGTAGTCGGATTGAATGAGAAGGGTCACGTGTTGCCCGAGGAAGGAAAATCGAAGCACGAGTCAAAGCGGGGTGCCAACGTTTGTTGAGTAAACATCAGCTTTTGCAATAACTAATCGAACCGTGAGATATCCAAGTTTGTATAAACGGACAAACAAGTAATTTTTTCGAAAAGTATTCAATTGTTTGTGGTCATGGCCGATGGCAAACATTCGAACGACAAAATGAAGCTTTTGTTTCTGCGCCCAATGAAACAATCGAATGTAATAAACAAGTGAATTGGAAAAAAACAATTTCAGGCTAGTCAAAAATTATGTTTATTCCTTTTGCTGTTTTTCGAGGTTAAATGTCTTTAAATTGAATTTCTCAGTAATAAAAAGAAAATATTTCAATTAAATTATTTTTTATGCCTAAAATAGAATTCAGCAGACAGTCTGAAAATTTGACCGCAACAGTTCATACTTCTAATCAGGTCAATTATGTGCAAAAAATAAGTAAATGTAGTTTTTCAAGTGTTTTCGGGTTTAATAAATTTACTACCATTCAAATGCAGAAGTTAGCAAATTTAAATTTTTCTAGTCTTTTTATAAACATCAGTCTAAAAGTGTTACGGATAATTATTTTACTGTAAAATACAAACCCGAGACCAGAAAGGTCAAAAATTTTTTGTTTTTAGAGGTTAGCACGTGGATGAGTGACCTTATGGCGAATAATGAACCAATCAACATAAATTAATTATTAATTGAAACAATACGGCAGTTTTAGTATAAAACTTCACAAATCAATACTTAAGGCAAAACAACTTTTTGTTTCTGGTAGTTTTTATAACTTATAAATGACAATAAAACTTAATGAAATAAAGATAATAATTCTAGATTTTCACGATACCACAGTCCGGTATCAAATTCCGCAGTCAAAAACTGCAGTCAAATTTAAATTGAGAAATAGCAAGCTAATTTTAAAGAAAAACTATAAAATAACCTTTTACATTTGGAAAATAGTAAAATAAACAAAAAACGAAAATTAAAAAAAACTGAAAAACAAATGCCAGATTAAAATAAATTATGTAATAAAAAGATTTAAAAAGCAAACAATAATAATTGAAGTTAGATCTCTCGAGTTACTTTCAATAAAATTCAATTTAAAATCGAGAAACAAACTTTAAAAAAATAAAAATTAGGATAATTATTAGAATCTAAAATTTTAAATGTAAAATAAAAAAAAAGAAAATAATTATTATTCGGTTTTAAATTTAAATTTCTTTATTCATTCAATTCAGAATCAACCACCACAATAAAATCCTTTAGTCCTTTAATCACTTTTTGTAGTTTGGAAACTCCTTTTTTATGGATTTCAGAAGTTAACAAAACTTTCGCTTTGTAAATCTATCAATAATTACAAAATGTTGACATTCATCGAAAGATCGAGCTAAGAAATTCTGTTATTAAAATCTCAACAATTTCAGATATGATAACAGCCGTTAAACAACCTCTCGATCACCATTCCATTACACCCGGCGTAAGCCCGGAATTACTTAACCAATAACGCCCGGTTTTTCAATCGTTGGTTAACTTTTTAGTTTGGTTACCCTCACTTTCAAGTTAACCTATAGTTAGAATTTATTTGCGTTTTTCAATTTATATTCAGGTGTTGGTAAGGTAACTTCTAGTTTACTGTACATCTGAACTATTAAACGTGATTATAACCTTAAAAATTTGTGTGTAGTTGTCAGACGTCATTGTATGGTTGTATTTATTGCTGTTCATAATTATTGTCTTTTATTCTTTTAGAATCTGTTACGCAACGGTAAGCAATAATAATTTCAGATTTATTAATAGTTTTATTTAAATATTTGATATAAACAAATACCTACAAAATAAATAATTGCAACTCTATCTTTAGGTATTATTCTTCTGATATGGAAGCAGAAACAAATGGTAAAAAACGTGCCTTGAATTTTACTCAAGAGGAAGAAGAACTTTTAGTTGATATTGTGGAGCAGCATAAAAATATTTTAGAATCTAAAAAAACTGGTGCCTTTACTTGGAAAGAGAAAGATGCGATTTGGAACAAGGTTGAGAACGAGTTTAACTGTAGCAATAAAAGACATTTGTTTCGGAATAAAAAACATTTAAAAGAAAAATTTAATAATTTAAAAAAAAATACTAAAAAAAAGTTTAGTACAAATAAAACAAACTTATTGCAAACTGGAGGAGGTACGTTTATTCCTGAAGTACTATCAAAAGTAGACGAATCGATAAAAGGAATTATTGGCAGGCAAATAGATGGCCTGCATGGAAATTATGATGGGGATGAAATAACAACAAAATTTAATGAGAGTGTAGTATCAGGTAAATCAAGATAAATATTAAAATTTAAAAGATATTTATCGTTATTTTTGTTTTACAGATGTACATTCAGATCGAGTTACCAATAATGCTAAATTACCAAATGATGATGAATGTATGTAAAATAATATTGTTATAGTCCAAGTAATAATTATAATGTAATGTATTAATTTAATTTAGGCACGAGTATTGATGAAATATTTGGAGATTTGGAAGATCGATCATTTGAAATTGCCGATAATGGTAAAAGTAAGATAATCTTACTTGATACTAGTTTTTATTTATAATTTTCTATATTACAGTGGATTGGACCACATATTCATCAAAAAATTTAAAGCAAACACCTTCAAAGAAAATATTAACAAGAGCTGGGAAGAAGTACACCGACAAAACTTCTCAGTTAATTAACGAAAAACTATCGTTTTTGAAATACCAACGAGAGTGCTTCGGAAAAGAACATAATGATAAACGGTCATTTTTGAAATACCAAAGAGAATGTTTTGAAAAGGAACATAAGTTACAAATAGAATTATTAATAAAAAAAAACCAAATAGGTGATCAAAAATTATTATTATTAAATATGTAAAGATTAAACAAATATTTTAAAAATTTATTAAAACTTATAATCGAGAAAAATAATTTTGTATCAACTTTGCTCTGGTAGCATTATTTCCTCCTACTTCTTCTTCTCCATTAACGATATTGGCACCATTTGTAAAATTAATTGCAGCCTCTATTTGTTGGTTTATTGGAGGTACTTGTTCTTTTTCATTAATAGCAATGTTGTGCAGTACAGCAGTGGCTACAACAATTGCTTGTGCAGTATCTAAACGAACCCTTAACCCCATAGCAAGAGCTGGAAATCTTCTTTTCCAAACACCATATTGTCTTTCCACAACATTTCTTGTACGAATTTGAGATTCATTGAATAACTCATCATGTTCGTTTCTTGTTTTGCGTAGTGGTGTAATTAAATATGGTTTAATTGGATAACCACTATCACCAACTATTAAACTATCACCATAAAGTCCCATTTCAAAATCACTATGAAGTCTCGAATTTCTAAATATGTGGGAATCATGAGACGACCCGGGCCACCTAGCTACAATATTTTGTATTTTTAAATCTGGACTAGCCAGAGTTTGAACATTCAATGAAAAATATTGCTTTCTGTTACGAAAAATTTCAGCATCATCGCCCCCGGGTGACTGTATTTTTACATGTGTGCAATCCAATGCACCTATGCATCTAGGAAATTTGGCGATATTGTAAAAATCTTGTCGAACTTGAAGTATTTCTGCATTTCGGGGCATTTTTATATATTGCGGTCGCAAACCTGCAAGAACTAAACTGACCCGTAACACGGTTTTACTTGCAGTGGATTTGCTAACTCCAGAAAAATCCCCAGCCGTTCTTAAAAACGAACCACTTGCATAAAAGTTTAATGTAAGCAATAGTTGGTCTCGAGCAGAAAGACAATGATTTCTAGAGTAAAAATATTTTTATTAATATAACGTCTATTATTATTGTCTATTATATTATTTACCTATTTGTAGGATAAGAAATTAAATCCTTTATCTCCTCCAGTACATTTTCGACTGTTCTTGGCGTAAGACGAAATCTATTAAAAAAGTCTTTACCATCGTATTCTTCAAAAAAATTAGGCCTGTAACGAATTACTTTTGGCCTCCTTATTTCTTCATCACTGCTATACGCATTAATATCGTAATCGTCGTAATAATTCATAGCTAACAAAATTAATAACTTCAAAAAATAAATAATTTATTGAATTTATCTGAATAAGTAAATACTGTCACAATGTATGGTTATAAAGTATTAGTAATTCGCTAACTTATAGTTAACCCATACCCCAAGTGTTGGTAAACATAACCACGACGTAACCAACACTTTACGTTAACCTGCAATTGAAAAACGTAATTTTTAACCTAACTAATAGTTAACTATGAACTAATAGTTAACCAACGATTGAAAAACCGGGCGTAAGAGTGATTTTTACTCTGTTTGACGTAATTAACCGAGAGGATTGCTTTCCTTACGTGCCCTCTAAAGCACCGTGTTAATCAAAAGAGAAAAAACAGTTAGATCATTTCAGTCTTAAACTGGGTCCTTTAGCATCAGTAGACGGTTGCTGTATTTATTATATGGCCACCTTGATGAATAGTTCTATGTTTGGATGTAGTACATTTCTATAGTGAAAAGGGAGCTGAAATAATCGATTGCGATCAGACCTTAGTTTGCAACATGTTAACAAACTGCAAATACAATGTTACTTTAGGGAAGAAGAGGTTAATCTGCAAAAATATAATTACTGCATTCTTCAGGCTTTGCGGCCTAAAGGCCGCACTGAGCCGTCACTCTATTTTAACCTCTTATTTTTTTAGATTGGTAACTTAAAATAAATCAGGCGATCACCTGATGATGCCATAGTATGGTGAAAAAGTTTGCGATAATATACTGCTGTAGAATCTTCTTAGAAAATTCTTTTCCCACCTTTTGTTTGCTTCGGGTTGCTCTAGATTGCGGGTAAGTTGGTACAATTTTAGGGCGAGGGTTTTCAGTTTTAAAATAAAAATTAATTCCTGTTCAAAAAAAAATAAATCGTTTTCTAAAATAATATTCAATCGCATAAAATTTAAATTCAATGTGAAACTTTAATATTTCTTTAAAGAGCTCGTAGTTGCGATTTTCTACTATCAACTCGTCGATTTATCAATCTCGCACGTTCGCACCTACAAATTCCAATTTTAATATTTCTAATGTTACAATAATTTAACCTAATGGCTTCCAAAGTAAACTAAATCCAAACTTGTGATCAAAATAAAATGTCGCTCATCAAAAAGAATCGTTAATCTAAAAATAAATTCCTAAACTCAAACTCACAAATTATTTAAAACTCGGCGGCCACAGCCGACTAAAATACTATTCACAATATTCACAAAATAATATTTGCACAAAAATTCAAAAATCAAAAATATTTTAAGAGCCAACAATCGCACCACCAACTCGTGCGGCGACTCCTGGCAAAAAGCCTTGAATTTCCCGTGATTCGTCCTCACCTAACAAATTTTGCAATTTTGCAACTTAACTATTAATAAAATAAAATTTCTACCAAAATGCACAGGGCGGGACCGAATCACTTTTAAACACGACAATACATACGGTGTATTTATATTGTGTTAACTTAATACATTTTAGTTCTAAAAAGTGTTTGTGCATTTTTTGGTTTTTCTAAAAAATTTGATTTGATTAATATAACTATGATAAAATATTATGTTGTTTTTAGGTAGCTAATGATTAAATTAGCTTCTACTTTTTCCTTTCTTATTTTCGCTTACATTTTAAATACTCTTCACCCAAAATTCGCAAATAAAAAATAATTTAAATATTTATTTTAATTTTATTTTATTTTGTAATTATTTTCTCTATAATTATATATTATACGTTTATGCTACGATTTTAGTAGAATCTTAGTGAAGTAACGTTGAAACTTAAGGTTTGCCGTAGTTTGTGATCCATGTTTTGTCAAACCATCTACATTTATATCTTATCTGAATGGCTGCTTCTTCTACTAATCTTTGATTTTAAAATTTTGGATATGCAGACTTAATTGTATATACTTTCATAAAATATCTGTCACTTAAGTACACGTGATTCAAATCTGATAAAGTTTATAATTTTGTTGATGATTATAACTGAAGAGTGTAGGTAGAGGGCTGTTATATTCTGAGAGGTATTCTATACCCCCAAACCTCCCAGTTTTAGAACCCGAATATCTGTATACATTTTTGTGAGTAATTCTTTTAATTAATAATCTTTCACTCTTTTAGAACTTCTTCTGAAGTAATCATTAATACAATTACCTAAAGGGGTGGTTTTTCGTTGCCTTCCCCATAGCACAAATATCGATTTTAGGCTTTATATCACAACAGTGTATCCGAAGCCACCAGGATTCAAAACGCGGTTTTTAGAACAAATATATCAAAATGTATCTACTTCTTTAGTTTCTTTAGAAACTTTATTCTGACCGTTTCCCTTCGGAAGGCAATGGCAAACCACTGAGGTGTAATCTGCCTGGTACATCCTCTCTGGAGATGAAGTGTATACACTTCCCGCGGTTCGGAGCCCGCGCTAAGCAGTAGGTCCCCTATGTGTGTGATAATACTTCGAACGCACAACACAGACATAGGAGAGAGGTCGCCAACGTCCGGGGAACCGGACATGGCACATGAAAAAGAAGAAGAATAAATTGCGCAGGTTGATCTAGCACTATCTGCCGTCATCTCGCAATTTTTTAGATTACAAATTTTGTCTTATTGTATAAATAGATACCTGATTTTTAATTTCAATATTAGAATTGATTAAAATTTCTGTTATTTTAAAAGATACAAAGTCGTTTAAATAACAGAAAACTTATATTTTTATTGTAACCAGTAATCTGAAATAAAATTTGCTCTAAAATTTTCAGGTTTGCATTTTTTTGTTTAGAGCGCTATATTAGATTAACTATCAGAAATTTGAATTAAATATCAGATCATTGCAAATTCTGTAGTTGGGTTGTAAATTTAATAATATCACTTTAAACATAATTATGATAATTTAAATTCAATTTGAATCTCGGCGTTTACGTTTTTATTAATTTGCTATTTTTTTAAGTGAAGAATAGTCCGATATGAAAGAAATTTAATATACGTCAGAATTTAAGTGGTTTAAACAGGTTTGCAAATACGATGGGTTCATTGCTATATTGGTAAAACTCAAATAACTAAATAGAATAAAAAGAAAAATAATGAAGAACGATATAGATTAATCTACGTGGCGTAGTCTTGTTAGATTATTTCTTTAGTTAAACTTAATCATTTTAATGTTGACAATTTAATAAAAAAACAAAATTTTAATATATTACTTACATACATTATCAAAAAAATTATTATTTCATTCATTTTAGCATAATATTACTGATTAAGATTTACTCAATTAAGTTACGATTAATTAGGAGTCGATGATATAATTTGCTCTCAAATAGCGACGCATAGTTAATAGCATCGACAGTTAAGTGTCAGCCTAGTAGGTACTACAAAATAATACAACTAATTTTTAATACTGTTATTTGTTTTTTTTGTTTTTGTTTAAACCATTGTTACAATAAATTTACATTTGATGTTTGGATTAAACTTTCATATGGTTAAAAATAAAAAATAATAATAAAAAAATTTCCTTAAGTCCGTACCTGTTCCTGAATATGAGAAAATGTTCACGTATGTGAAACCCTTCTGTATATATCAGTTTTCTAGTGGTAAAATTTTTCTCTCAAGTTCTCTTATAAAATGTTAAGAGTTTCCGATAGCTAAAGGCTTCTCTAAACAAACTTTAATTTCGTATCAATGTCGGTCGCAAAACCTTCGACTTTCAAGACAAATATTTGAAAAGTGAACAAAGTTTTCCAACTGTTAGAAAATGAGTTTTTGTCAAAGACTTTTAGACGTTTCAACTTACGCGAGAGCAAAATAATGAAAATTCGAGCGTGAATTTCTCTAATTGCTCGCTTTTACATTACTACGTAGTTAAAGCGATTGATTTATGTTTTCGGGAAAACTTGCCGGATGATTTTATTTAAAAATAACTACAACAAACTTTTCACCAAAGTTTTGCAAATTTTACAAATCTAATAAAAAATTTAAATAGCAGCTGAAACCTTTTTTTACATTTTGTTAAATAATTTTAATATTAAAATTTACTGAGTGCGGACCACTTATACGTATAAGCAAACATGACTTTATAAGAAAAATGTAAACAAGGATAAACTGTGATTAAAATATCGAACCGCAGGCTGCACCTGCTGCTTCACACAACGTCATTTTATAGTAGATTAATGTATGCACCTCCACAATTTCACAACCCTAAACAAGTCATCTTTATTGTCTTGATCGCATTGAACGAATGAAACTGCAGTTAGGACGAGCCGCTGAATATATTAATAAATTTTCCACCACAGCACATGTGCGGATCGGATCTTACGTCTTGGTTTTATCTCAATTCTCTATTGTTTCGCACAAAATTTTTGGCAAAACAAAACACAATCGAAAAATTGGTTCGGCGCCCGTGTGTTCCGCTCAAACGCAAGTGGCGCTTACATTACGGACATCATCGCCGGACAAACTCTACAAATATATTGTTTAACATAATTTGATCCCTTAGAAATATTTTATTCAGTTTGCGGCTCTAGTGAGGTCACAAATTGCCCCTACATGCATCAACCCCTCTATAATATCCATCATAGTTAAAAAGCCATGTTAGGGATGAAACTAGTACGTCATGTGTGACATATTGCTCCAGTTAGAGCAGACACATTGATTTAGTTTGCTACATTATTACAGGTGTCGGGTTTAATCTGAATAATCAATTGTTTTTAATTATATTGTGTGAACGCATTATAATTAATGTATGATAGGCATAAATTTGAAATATCATTTTAGTGTATGCTAACCTTAGATTTACATTGTGTGTTTAATTATTTCATTGTGAAAAAATTTGTAAATTTCAATAATTATTATTAACAGCATATAAATATTAATAAAGTTTAAATTACAAATTTAATACACTAATTATTGTTTAATATAATATTATATTATTAATTGCAACCAATACAATATTATATTAATTTATTCAGAAAATGTAAAATTTTACAAAAAAAATGAGTTTAATCCTCATTTGATAAGGCGAGACATTGCAATATATAGATCCAACAAATTGGCTTTCAACTTGTATTTGATACGTAAGAAAATAATATAAATAATAAATAATAATAAAATAAATAAAAATAAATAATAAAATAAATAATAATAAATATATTGAAAATACATAATGACCCCCTTAGTTCAAATTTATTATTTAAAGAATAATTTGGAAGTTCTATGTTCTATTCACACGACGTTTTCCTTTGTAAATAATAAATAAATAATTTTTCTACCAGTAGCGTAATTTTATAATATAATATATTCACTATCTTCTTCAAAGATTTCTATTAATGATATTTTGTGGTTCTAAAAATTATAGTTTAATAAATTTGAATTTTTCTTTTGCTTAAGTCTTCAACTTACGACTAGGTTTACTTAATCTTACTTGTGTATTTTATGTTTATTTTTCGACTAATATAATTACGTAATAAACAAATTCATCGAGTCACTTTTCAATTGTATTTCTAGTTTACTTTATGCTTCAGTTATGTTGTCTTATTAAATTAAGAGGTGTAATTGTAAAAATTATACCCCACGTTTGGCGCCATTTGTGTAAGCCATGCTTTCATTTTTTGGGATTAGCCGAGACGAGTCCATAAATAATGCGTTAAATGTCTTAAAATGGACGCCACCAGCTTTATTATTATTTATTATAATTAAACAAATTTTATATTAACCAGCGGCGAACTGTAATTTGTAATAATAGAAACGTATGGGCAAAAACATCACCTACTCCACCAAATTCAAAATTTTACACCCAAAATAATTTTTTTGTTTCTAAATGCTATCAATAATTTCACACACAAATGATACATTTTGCCTTTCGTGGATAGTAACAGTTAGTTTACCAATCTTGCCCCCTTTTCTTTAAAAACCAATATGACCAATTCTGGACTCATGACCCTTCATAATGCCGGCAGATGTAGTTGAAACATTTATTTAAAACCTTCAAGTATTACAGGAATAAAATATGCACCAGTTTCCGAAAAATTGCGGATGAAAGTTTAATGAAAAATCATAAACAAATCGGTAGCGGAGCGGTTAATGCTTCGGACTATTGAATCAAATTTTTATAACACAAATAATACAACAATTTAAAATTTATTTAAATATATATAATAAAATATAAAAACTAACTTAAAAAAGTACAAAATAATATAAACAAATGAATTTTTGACGAAAGCGATATCCATTGCTGAAATCTCAAATAATATTAATTTTTGCATTTAACTAACTATAGCTTGTTTGATAGCTTGCGCGACGCCCCGATATTGCCGTAATATGTTAGGTAAAAACCTCCGCTAGGTTTATTTCAAGTTACAACTTAAAATAATTCAGAGGTTACTGGAGAGACATGGGTCAATGCGACCTGCAGGCCGCATAATTTACTCATTCAAGTTTCACAATATTTCTAGATACAATACAATCAATTCAATCGAATATATTGCGTTAAGAGATTAGACTACAATAAACTTATAAGATTTAAAAAATCGGGAAATGATGCCAAAATTTTCACCGGAAATTACAAATTTTCTAAAGACATTACGGTTGATTATGACGTAAATTACAAATATAAACATTAAAATTTATGAGTTATTCAAAAATTCAGGTAATAAACCCAAAAGAAAACGTAAAATTAAAAAGAGGTTACTGTATTGGCTGCTTTCATGGGACCATCCCCGCCTATGATGTGTTTCTATTTTATTAAAGTATTTTTGAGCATAATTTACATTCGAAAATTACAGATGTGGCAGAATCCAAAATTTGCCGTAGTTTTGTTTGCAAAACTTACCCTCCGCACTCTACGCTCCGGTCCCCTATGCTATGGGCGCTACGAGCCGTTTTGATCAACGCTGTACTTACTAAAAATATTCCCCTAGATCGATCCTACTCGGCAAAAACGCAGATCTTCGTTTTTTAAATTAATTTAAAATAGATTTATTAAATTATGGTAATACATAGCTTGTAACGCTAACAATCAAGCGAAGTCGACTCTTCCCACAAAACACACTGCAAAACTTATTTACGTAGTTTTAGTACGTGTTATTTACGTGTTTTGGTACTAACCACCATCGTGGTCACTACAAACGAGTTCAACAATTGTTTGTTGGTGTCTGGGTATTTCCGTGTTGAAACTACTGTTAATTCATGATTTATAATAATTATATTGATAATCTTTATTTATAATAATTATCTTCCAATTTAAAAAAAAGTGCTAATCTCATAATGGTCTCGGTAATACCAGATCCTCAGCTTCAAATAGTAAAACAAATTGCAAAACTAAACACTGGTAAATTTTAAATATTTTATTGATATGATACTTGCATTGTTGTGCCTTTCAGCTTCTTTTTAACAGAAGTAGTTAAAAATATTAGCTCCGAGCAAGTTACTATTGCAATTTTCGTTTATCATTAATTTTAATCAACATTGAAGGGGTAATTTAAAATTTGTTGTGGTAGATCGAAAAGAAAGCACCAACAATAGTATTTTTAAAATTCTGAAAAAGGTTTCTACTTCGAGCGTGCGCTCTTCTTCAGACAAGTTTCAAATCGATATTCGAATAACGCGCATCTAAATGTTCCATTATAAAGAACAAGATCAATGTAATTGTTCGAATTTTTTAAACGCTTTTCGTTTTCCAGGTTGGTTTCACTTTAATAAAAATTATGATTAGTTATTAAGTTTTATATTCAGTACTGCTAAATAGGTATAATAATTAATATTATTGTGTTGGATTATAAGAATGAAAATTATATAAATTTGTAGTCAACACTTTTGTCTTTTATTAATGCAAAACAAAACAATATATCTCAATTTCAATTGTGAGGAATTTCTAAATTCGATCCCTAACCCCCATCATATGTGTGACGGAGATTAGG
This sequence comes from Cantharis rustica, assembly GCA_911387805.1. Classification (NCBI taxonomy): domain Eukaryota; kingdom Metazoa; phylum Arthropoda; class Insecta; order Coleoptera; family Cantharidae; genus Cantharis; species Cantharis rustica. Next base: position 33,856,815 of record OU426880.1, read on the forward strand.
GTAAATACGGTCTCCGAGAGCATATTGCTCGCCTCCCTCATTGCAATATGTTTTTCAGACGTCGCGTGCCGTGGTTAATATTATCGGGGGTTGGTAGGTTCGTAGCAGAATGCGAAACGCTGTTTTACCACTTTTTCAAATTTGATTGCGGAAGAACTTACCTATCGTAGTCGATTCTACAAAATAATTTTGAGTCTTTTACAAAGCACGTCTGGTAAAGGCGATCTCCACATGCGTAACAATGAAGACATTGTTCGTGATAAGAAATATCCACAACTTGTAATATGTAGCGATCGTTTATTGGGCGACAACACGTTCCACATATTCGACCTAAAATTTAGAAAATCACTTTAGTTCTTCGGTTTAAAATTTAACAAAATATATTCTAGTTCACAAAAAAAACAAACAGTTTGATATAAAATAAATTAAATCAACCGCAAATTTGGCTGCAATTTTTAATTTGATAAAATTAGAAACACCTGATATACTCTTAAGAACAAAGCAAATCAACTGGATTGAGAATGTACAAAATTGGGAAACGTCATAAAATCGCAACTGAAATAATATGTATAACAAATTATCTTATATTTTTTGAATTAATTGCAACTTATTTTTCTCAATAATAAATCAGACATATCTGTATTGCACTATCAATTTTTGCCGATCTTTGATCTGTTCCTACTCTTCCCTTTTTACAAATTATCAAATAAAATACCGTAAAAATGTACATTAATTGTCCTGTCATTAAAATAGCCAGAACACCAAAACAAAAGCACAAAAACATAAAATTATCTCGTAACTGGAATCTAACCTTTCGTTGTCCAAAATCAACGGCTTTCGAGTTATGATTGAAATTTTGAAATTAAATTAAAAAAATTGATAAACCTTAAATTTTTTTATAATTTACGATTTTACAATAACTATTTGTGCTGCTAATCATAAAAAGCGACATTTTTTCGAACTAAGAGTGAGATGTTTGATTGTCTTTTCTTTTATGATGTAAAAAATAAAAATCAAGTCATTTAAAAAGGTTTTGTGGATCGGTAGCTGATCCGTGGGTCATAGGTTTGCCACTACTGTTTATACTATTAACGTGATCATGGATTACTTTTTTAATTTTTGTGGTAATCGTATTAAGTGATTAAGTAGTAGTATCAGGAAGTATCGGCAGTACCAAAAAGTGAGAAGCAGTATTAGGCAGTTATTAAAAGTATCGGTATGTTTGCCAGAAGTTTGAATACTTCTGTATTTACTAAAGAAAATATATTCTTAGATATGTTACAGAGTTTTTCTATTTTTATTTTATAGCGTAATTTTTTCAGAATTCTATTTTCTTGTTTATTCTAAGTTCAACCCTGTTAAATGTGAATTATTGTCATTTTAGCGTTTTTTAAATATTATGTTTTTTTGTAGTGTGTATTCTGTACTTAACAGTTAAAAATTTTATTTTTTTAACATTTTGTTAGGTTTAATTATTATAACATCACATACTACTTCATACTACTTAATATCACAAAAATACTTAAAAAATTCTAAAACTTTTTTTAAGTTATTTTCTATTTATAGAATTTTAACCGTAAATTAATGAATATGTTTTTTTTAATTAAAATATTGTATTTAATACTTATACATACGTAATTTATCTACGTATGTATTCTTTACTTTGCGGTTAAAATTCTAGTATTATTATTATAAGTTTATGTTAGATTTTAAATATTATCTTCTTTCTGTAAAGACTGCATAATATTATCTATTACTACCACTTACTACTGCCATTATCGGCACTGCTGATAATGCTTAATACTGTTGATACCTCCTATTATCATTTACTACCTAAACATTACTAATACTGCCTGATGCTTCCAATACTGCTCAATGTACACTATACTATCGCATCATTAAATAGCCGACAATAATTCAAGGAGTTATGTTAATTTGTTTTAATTATATTATCAGGATCAAACTAACCAGCCGGATGATTGCTCCACAAAGAACGGGCCAAGTTAAGAAAGATATTTTTTTCATTTGGGAATAATTTCAAAACATATTTTCTATGATTTTACTTGACCAAATAGAAATATTTCAATTTTCATTATAATTTTTCTATTTGATCCAATTTTACTAAGCTAAAAAGAAAATTGACGGTTTGGGAGGGGCGGGGGTGCTCATTGAGATCTTAAAAGATAGAGTTACCCACATTTATGCTGAAGTGTAAATAAAAATATGGCAGCCAAAAGCTTAAATCGACATGTTACGGAGCGGGAGACCACGGTTCAATGCTTAATCGCGCCGACTGCACAGTATTGTGATCTAAAGCCTAAGTTTAATTCAAGAGCTATACAAAATTTTCTTTAAAAACCCGTAAGAATAAAAAAAAGAGAGGTCTATATTCAGGATTGTACGGGTAACGGCTGAAGAAGAAGAAGTACACCATAACTTTAACTAAGCGTAAATAGAAACGTCTGCATTAAAAAAGGTACAAGATAGTCACAGAACATTTTTTCTAGAAACGTACTACGGGCATAACTACGACGGCCGTGGGAACTTAGATTAAACTGTACAAGACATCGGGAGCTGAAACCAGAGTTACAGCTATAAGAAATTGGTAAGAGGCAACCCTGGGTCTACATCTACAAACTAGATGTTGACCATTGTATCATCTCGAGCATAATATGAAAATATTCTCTAGAAGCTGGAGAGTTGCAATAATATCATAATAATATATTATACTTAAAATATTAGTTCGAGTTGGCAAAAATTATTTGACATTCTGTTTTGGAACAACGGTGCCTTATTGTCTTTCCTGTACCCTGTACCAACCACTAATACGAATCCTAGTTTTAAAATTCTTAGGTCTTAAACCTGCTTCTTTTGCACCGCGCTGTGGAATTGGGAAACAATTATTAATGGTGTACCGGTAGATATTCGATACCTCCTAGACTCACCGATAAGTACCGCATATGTAGATGTATTTGGTTTTAAGAGTCTAAATACACTCGCAATACACAAACCTTCGGTCTCTGATACCGGAGGACCTGGGGGTATGGAATACCACCAGCATTTCAGTAATTTCTTTTTTTCGCTTCATTGAGAGTTCTTTCAAAGGAGATTCGAGCTAATACGCTTGACGAGCGTATTGGCAAGTTTATAGCTCATAGATCGAATTTGGACTTTAGATCACAACAATGAAGTCGACGCGACCAAACATCGAACCGCGGTCTCCGGCTCTGTAGCATGTGGATTCAAACTTTATACCACACTATTGGTATTTAACTGCTAATTAACCCGAACTATACAAAAACTTGAGGTTTGATATAATGTATAATAAATACTACATTATATTAGTTTTGATTTATTATTGATTTATGAAATAGCATGATAACTATAGCCTCACAAATTAAAAAAAATGTAAATAAAATAGTAGTGGTTGAGAGCGTAAATTACAAAATATAAACACAACATTTTGAAGGTCATTCAAAAACTAGGGTAAAAAAGAGTGAAAATCGTAATGTTATTGATCGATTAGCTATTTCCATAAGGTTAGCTCCGCTCATAGAGTTATGTATTTATAATAAAAAAGTAAAATGAATTTTTAAGTGAATAATATGGTAGTTAGTAGTATGTAATGTTGAAATAAGCAAACTAAACAAATATTAAAATAATGAATTTTAACTGTTAAGTAAAGAATACATACTTATATAGAAAAATAATATTTAAAAAGCAATAAAAACGACAATAATTTACATTTAACAGGTTTGAAATATTTGAATAAACAAGAATAAAACTGACAAAAATCTTTAAATACTGACTAAGAATTTTGAAAAAATTAGGCACCCGGACTAAACCGTGACTTTTTTGAAAAAAAAAACTGATTTCTAAGCCCTCGCATTTGATAATTATACTCCTGGGACCGCCAGAATTCGAAAATTATGAAACTAGAAAGAGGTAATCTTCTAAGCCAACGCACTTATTAAAAACATCTCTGTATTACTCTGTAAGTTAAATTTGACTATAATGCAAAGTCGAAACTTTAAAATCAACCATTTTATAAATTAATGGAAAATTGATGTTAATTCTCAGTTTATCGCTTTATTTTAATGTCATCTATCAAATTTTACAACAATGTTTGTGTTATCTATAAAAACCTGTAAGCCCGTTTATATGCTCGACTCATTGATTTATGTGAGGATATGCGATTTGGCGTCACACTTTCTAATTATGCCATAGAAACATGGCTATCGGCAAGTTAGTATATAGTATTTAACAGCAAAGAAATTGACCATGGTCCCAGAGAAGACCAAGAAGATAAAAACAGCATTTTATGAAATTTGCAAGCTAATATAACAAGCTCAGAGGATGATAATTTTTAGAGTAGCTCAAGCTATGGGCTTACTGCTTGCTAGTAGCATCAAAGGTCCCTATTGATTTCCTGTCAATCAACAAGTGCCAGAAAAAATGCAACACCTAAGAGAAAGTTAGATAAACCTAGAGATTAATTCAAAACTTATGAGCAACCAAGTTCATATTTACTCAATAAAAAGTAGCTGTACTGGCCAGCTCAACTACTATCTATACTGCGATGATAAAAACACTTCCTACTTCCTACAATGTTTTCACATTGTTTGTAAAGCAAAAAGTCTACGCCATGAAGGAAAAGAACCGACTTACACGAAAAAATCATGAGTGAACACAACTATGGATTGTGGTGACTCTCGTGATTATAATTACCATGCTTGCTTACCACGGCTTCGTTCTGACTTTCTAAAAGTCTAGAAACTTTTCCATTGTTCGTTAGCTCTGATTCAGCTCTTTCTGGCTTTGCTTCCAATTTGTTTAATTATAAATTTTATAAATTCTTTGCTTGATCGAGGATTCAAACTTCGATTTCAATTTAGCAATCCAATGCTATATCTTTTACGCCACATGTTGTTTGCTTAAAATGTAATATCATAAAAAGTTGAATTAATTTTTAAATCTTATCTCATTTTCTAAAATATTTCTTTAAATTTTAATTTCGTTGCAATAAAATATCAAATGGTAACGTTAAATTTTATGCGATACCGGCTCACAGCTGTCTTATTCTTATCATCAAAATTTGTAATCCATTTAATAGTTTTGTACAATACAAAAGCGTATCGTATGAACCTTACATGGTCTTTCGCCTGAAGACACTATTCATAAGAATAAAACACAAAGCCAACGCTAGAAAACCTCAAATACCAGAAGAAAAGATTGAGGTAAGTAACAGACTCTGTGAGATAGCACTGAACATGGAAGATAGAGTTATTACAAGCTTACAACTGGCATCGATGCTTGAAACTTGGAAAAACAGAAAGAATTCACATATGAGCTGACTCAGTTCCTAGTCGGGTGAGGTGACTTTAGCGAGTACTTCTACAAATTCAAGGTAACCTATACACCTGCATGTGTTAATTTATGAGAATGGGACGATCACATCTATAACAGGCTGAACAACAAAAGCAAAGTAAGTGGCAAGATGGTAAAAACATTATTACTGCTAAAATAATAGATGAATTACAAAGACAAGGGGAAGATTGGTTAGATTAACTTTATAGCCTCGTTCGAGAGAATAAGGGCATAGCCACAAGAGACTGAAAGACTTAACTACAGGCAGCATACGAAAGTAATGTAAAAAAATCGTTTTCTAGTGCTTCCAGTTTAGCACGGGCTGGTGGTCTTCTGTTTATGGTTTTTCCGTTTCACACAAAATAAAAGTAAGGTTAGGTTAGATTACGTAGTTTTCACTATACAGAGTTTCATGAGAGCAAAGAAGAGAGTCCTACAAAGGCGGTGAAACAATCATAGGCATTGCCAAAAGGAAAATATGTTGCAGTATAAGAAAAAAAAGAGAAAATAATGTTTGTACTTAATAGAATGGGAAATTCAAAAAGTTTCAGAGATTCACAGATTTAGATTCACATTCAGAGGGTTCAAAAAAAAATAAAATTCTGATCGCGTCGGATACACTGCTGTGATCTAAAGCTCAATATCAATCTGTGGGTTATGAGGAAGGCAACGAAAAACCACTCCATTAAAAATATTTCCTAGTTAGTCATCTTGGCTTTGGCTAAGCGATCGCCTAATCATTGTATGCATGGTGTATGGCACTCGAAGAAAAAAAATGTTAAGTAAACAGTTGTTTTTTATTTTTATAAATAGAAATGAAAGTGAGATATTTTAAATCACTGGTCTTTTTACCGATTTATTTTATTATTTCATTTATCGTTCAATCGTAATTATAATGAAAGGTTTTTAGCATTTGGAAGCTTGCTACCTGAAGTGAAAGAAAGTGTCTATACCTCTATTTTATTGTTGATGGTAGCAATCACCAACGGGTTCACTTACACTTCCAAGCTTGGATACAGTTGTAAAAAATTGATCTGTGTTTGAGTTCCAATCGAGTAGCAGTGTCAGCAATTGATCGCGGTAACTACTAGGCTAATGACCGTTATCACTGTTTTTGATACACTACAAATTTTTAAATTGAAACCGCTTAGCAGATTTAACATTCATATCTTAGATAACCTCGAGTTGAATAATTCACAATTACATTTTGTGTAATAATTATTTGTATTGTATTGTATTGTATTGTGCGATAATAATAATAATCTCCCAAATGCACTATCTAAAAACAGCTGATTAAAAACTGCTATTTTCGCGATGGCATTGACCTGAAATATCGGGAATGTTTATCGAACAACAGCAATGATGTTTCTAATAGGACACTAAAAACTTAATGATCATTTATTTTTAATGTTGTTATTAATATAATTTTTTTTTAATTATTGCAACTTGACACGTTGTAAAATAAATACGCAATTTACAGTTCATTAATACTTGTAGTGTGGCATTTACTCCTTTACCCGAATATCGCCATGGAAATCAAGCATTGAAAGTCGCGTTTCGCATTTAGTAGATGGGTGGCCGTTTTAAGAATACCGTTAGATCAGACTAATTTTTGTTTTTGGATTTTACTTTCAGGAGAAAATAATATTTATTTTCTGCCATCTAAAAATCTCTAAGTTATCTGTTTATCAAACAAAAATAAAAATAGTATGCGTTCGAAAATATCTCTTTGGAGAATCCAAAATTAAACTGTAATATTTTAAAAATTATGAAAGAATCCTTCAAAGCAGGATTATTGGTCAAAGAAAACTGTTAAATATTTTAAATTATGAGAATATCATACTAATTTTAATAATTAATAAGTACCTACACTCAGAAAAAAAATAACATTAACAGCAAAATATTATTTGATTGTATATCGGTTGATTAAACAAAAATTTTATTTTGTAGTAACAAAAAAAATTTGTTGGCGCCATTTCTAATAAAACATTAGTTAATTAACCAGTTTTTTTCTCACTTTATAACAAAAAATTTACTTAAATTATAAATGGGTACGTAAGACTGTTAAGGTTTGCGTTTTTAAAAAATAAATTTTGCTAAGGAACCATCAAATCTAACCAGCACAGACCACGTGCTAAAAAACCTGTTCCGCAGTTTCATCCAAAGCAACCTGCAGATGCTGACTTTTCAGCACTATAAGCCAATTGTGTGTTAGTGGTCTAAAATCATTATTCCACTTTATTATAAATTAACATTTTTAAATTTTTAATAGATGGACTTGTGAAGGGAAGCGTAATCGAAAATGCAAATCTTTTGTTGACTATTTAACTATTTTAATCGCAATTTCATGCAACGTCATATTTGTCGATGTTTAACAGCCTAAACCCCTTCTTTTATATACAATATAAAAAGGGGTTCACAATTTTTCCTAAATGTTCCGCACAAGTGTTTCAAATTACATGATACGAAAACGTGACTGTTTACAAAATTGAAATCTTACATCGATTTCAAACCATTTATCCTGATTTATTGATATAAGTCGATTGATAAATCTAATGGGTCTTTAATTTTTAACCCCATTATTGGGATTATAAATTCTGTTACGCACTTAATGAGATTTTGTTCATTTCTATTTTCTTTTTTTGAGCGTGGATGAGGCTTTCCCAAAAAATTTGTTTGCTATCCGTCGGCAAAAACGCATCGTTTACGCATCGGTTGATGCTTTGATCATAACAACTCAATTGTTTTAATATGTCAAATTTGAACAAAAGAAGGTCACGCGTTCAAATTTTTAATTTAAAAAAGCGTATCGCAAAAGATAGGTCGGAAAAAATGCGAAAAATTCGAGTAAATCACCTGTAAGCAAGCTGAATTATTTACGCCCCGTAATAATAACAGCCCTGTCTGCTATATGAATCAATTAATCACGCTTCAGCTAAGCTCAATAATCCCTTACGATCTGATTATTCGGCTCTTTGCCCATTAAGTTCCACCCTACACCTAAACTTTGCGACGCACAGCGGCACAAATATTCCGGTTTGGAAATTGTTTTTCAAAATCGTAAGGCCCCATGGGCCTGATACGGCTGGCAGATTAAATCACAGGTAAATTTTAGGAAAGATTTAAAACATTAAAATGTCTGGAACAAAATGTGGCGGAACCGACACGTGCTAGCTGTCAGTTTGTCATCGCAGACGGATGCTTAAATAGTTGGGTTCAGATATTTGATAGAGTGTCAACTTCTTAATGGGTTCGAGAACACAGAAAATTTAATAGCTAACTCATCACCTACCCAAAATATGTTTAACCTTCTAACATTTGAAATAACTTAAATTTAACAGCTTGAAAGGTGTAAGGTTCCAAGAATTCAGGAAATCCAGCTCTTGAAGCTGAATACGCGCGTTTAAATTTAAAAAACAACTGAATGCGATTTTACGCCATTTTTGTTTGAAATTAATTTAATCATTTTTTCGGGTTTTAAACAAAACAGAAGCTCTATTTTTATTACGGAAAAATCGATTGCTACGCGTTTTAGTTCGCACTTGCTAACATTGATTTTTTTGGGATTAAGCTTATCAAACAATGATTACATATTTATTTGTTGATTATCTCGCGGCAACTTTTGAGACAAACGTAGTTGTTGTTTTTTTAGATTTAAAAAACAATTTAACATCAAACTCACCCATTTTGCAAAGAGTAGAACTTTGGATTTTCGCCGTATAATAATTTGTTGGTAAGATTTCGGTATTCAACAAACGAATCCGCCATTCACATTTGACACGAGCATTGACTTGCAAAATCTATCCCTCTGGTGGTGAGCGTAAAATCCCGCCATGACTGTATCTCGACGCCGATTTTTGATGGGCGTGACTTACCGAGAACAGTTGAACACGCCCACGCCGGTTGCGACACCAATCGAACAAAAATTGGAAAAAATAAAGCCAACATTAAAAATTACCTCTTTAAAGAAACAAGACTCGTTTTTTTCGTTTTCTTCCTTCTAGCTTAGATAAGCGAGCGCATTTGTTTTTTCAAGTTTTATCAATTTTGTCGATTTTATCGGTCTCGAAATGACTTTTCGATAAATTTGTATTTTTAATTAAAGTAAGGATTTAAGAAAACTATTTTTTTCAAGTGCTCACTATAAAGTAAGAATAAATAATTTTACTAAATAAAAAAGCATAGCAATAATTAGTGCGGTAATTACCCCTTCCCCAGCTGTTAAAACAAGCAAGTCATGTGACTAAATAACTATAAAAATTGCTAATTCGATTGTAGAACTTTTGTTTTCATTTGATAGTTTTGTCTCTGTCTGAGTCTTTATTGACTTTGCCGCCCCCCCTCCGTAGCTGCTCATTAGCCTTATTATTTAGATTCGGATCAGTAGTACTAAATAAAAAGTTTAAATAATTTCTTACTCTCCCTAAATAGGCCCGGGCTAAACCAGACAAATACCTACTCAGTAGGTCAAGGGCTGCACTGTCATTTTTTAATTAATTACATTTTGCGTTAGCATTTTATATTCTATCGATGGTCAATCTATTTCAGGTTGTTATTTTTACGCTAAACATAATAAATTTCTAGAAAATTCCTGTTCTGTTTTTGTTCTTCATTTAAAAGTCCCGCATTTTCTGTAAAATTAGCAAATACTTCAAATTATTCTGAACTATAAAAATTTTATTTGAAACAAGTGTTAATTTCGTTTTCATCAAAGCAGTTTTTACAGACAATAAATTATTGAAAATTTTTAGTAAAATGCCGGACGTTTAGGTGTGCCAAAGTAGATACTAGATACAATATTATAAATATTGCTATGCTATTTCTTACACTTTTAACTTGATTCAATTCTATGGTTAAAATGTAACCGCTTTGTTATTAAATCAATTAATTTTTAATTTGTTTTATATTATTTGTTCAATATATTATTATGTTCAATTTAATATCTATAGAATTGTTCAGTATTTAACCTCTCTATTTGCAGATATTCTCCTCCCGCTGCAATTTGATATTTTTTTTCCGTTTTTTAACTTTTATTTTAAAATAAATTTTTAAAGCTTTATTTATAATTTCTATCAGAAATTTACCCTCTCATACCAAATACCTTCAACAATTTAAAAATTATAACAAAATTATTTATTAAAAACAAAAAAAAAACAAAATAAATTGTACCGTGAAAAAATAGTTCTAAGGGGTTTCATAAAAGAAAACACGAAAAAACAGAACAACAAAAAAACAAAATAATAAAATAAAAGAACATTGATAAAAAAGAACTTCGAAAAATAAGAAACTAAATTTTTTTTTAAATTTATTAATTTCCGAAAAAATCACTACAATAAAAATTAACTTGTTCAATTAAAAAATTTTTAATTTAATATAATATTTTTTTATAAATTAATAATTTATATATTTCGACAATAAATGAAATAAAATAAACAAAATAATAAAAATAAAAATAGATAAAATCGTCACAAAAACTTTAACTTATAATAATTTTCATACTCGGCAACAACGGCTACCACTTGATTGCCGAGGTTCTCATAGTTTTTCTCACTTCTGAACGACCAGTTCGTACATTGGCTAGCAATAAACGTTGGTAAGCAATGTCTTGTCTTAATTTATCCAAGAAATTCCATATACTGGAATGGCTGCAGTGGAAGATGGAGTTCAAAGCGTTGTGGAAACCTTTACAACCATTTGTTGTTTTTGGGCTGTTCTCTGCATCTGCTTCGAAATGGTTCCACAAAACAAATTTAATTCAATAATAGATAAACAAATTTAATTCAATCCATTGTTCTTATTTCGTGATTTTTTTTTAATTAATAAATTTAAAAAAATTTTATATTCTCATTTTTCAGTTCTCTTTTTTCGTATTCTGTTTTTTCGTGATCTGTTCTTTCATGTTCTGTTCTATCCGGTCACCCAAATAATATTACAGTCAACTCAAGTTTTCTGAAAACTGCCGTCACCGCAGCACGGATGTCACTCTAATCACAGCCAAGATTGTTATTGTTGCAAAATGCTCGTCCTCGTAGGGGTGTGTGAGATTTTCTAAAAATCTTTCTAAAAATACCTTATACGTAATTAATAGACATTTCCTTAGGCTAATTTGGGGTTGTTATTAACCTAACCAAGATAAGTGGTTTATTTCTAACCGATCGCAATGAAAAGCAACAAAATACTTTCTCAATTTTTAACGTGTCGCTCACCCTCTGTAATTATATGTTGCTGTATTTTTATTATAAACTTGGAAGTTCATACTAAAGGAAAATAAGTATTTTTGTAAAAATGTGAATTTTAAATATTTTTGAAAATTTAAATTTGTCGTCAGGTCAGATCAGCTGAATTGTAAAATTATTTAAAAAAAAGTTATAATTAGATTTTTGAAATTTGGCTACCAAAACAACTTTTCCACTACAGACCAATAGAAAAACGCAGCAACGGCAGACCGTTTGCAACCCAATAGGCCGAAAGTGACATAATGGGTAAAATAAACCTAAAACGTGCAGTAGCAGAAGAAAATGAAATTTTAGTAAGTATTTAAAAAACATTCATTTGAAATTAAAATTTTACAAAGAAGAGAATACCATTTTCAATAAAAACGCGTTTAATTAACGATAAAGATATCAAAATACTATTAATTTTCTAAATTAAGTTCTATGAATTTGTATAGAAATCAGAGCAATATATTATGTTGTTCTTAAAAGCATTGAATCTTATCAGTTATCTGACGCGCATGAGTGGATTAACGTGAGATATTTAAATTAAAAAAGTACATGTGTACATTAAACACATGTCGCTGCATCCTTCAAACCCAATTTTTTATTGAAATTTGTTTCAGAATTTTTCACAACAATGATCCATAGTTTTCGAGTAAAAGAGGCTCTTCGGGGAATGTTTTTACCAAATTCGTAAGCTTACTATCTTTTTAGATCCATGCTTTTCGAGTTTGCTCACGCTTCAAAATTGTTTTTTTTTACTGCCAAATTTTAGTTAAGAGAAAGGGGCAACGCCTTTACGGTCCCCCCTCCCCCCTCCCCTCCTAAGATTAATAGAGGCTCAATCGACCGGGAACGAAAGCTTATTGATACTCAAACGAAGCTCAAACGTTTAAAACCAATTTCAATTTATTATTTAAAACATCTCTCGCAGCTTCTGGGCTGCTAAAATTAATGCGCTTCTCTTCATAAGAAAACACACAAATACGAAACAGTAAAAGTCAATTTATTACTATTACACTAAACAAAACATTAAATTCATACAAAATTAAAAAAAGTTATACAAAAGTGAAACAAACTTTCGAGTAAACAAAAAACAAGCCGTTAAATAAGTCATTCTCTATATATAGGGTATCTCCCTGACCATGGAGAATCTTTGAGGTAGTGATAAACTACACTTTTCTAAGATAAATTTTGAAATAAAATTTTTGTCCAGGTCTAAACCCTTGAGGGGTGCCTCTCTTTAAAGCAATTTTTTGAATTTCTGTTTTAAAGCGGTCATAGCTCCGATATTATTAATTTTTTAAGCTTAATGGATTAGAACTGTTTTAAAGATCATTTGCTTATCTACGAATTAGGTTATAACCTCTTATCGTCTAGAATCAACGGTTTTCGAGTTATAGATTAACTTAAGGAAAAAAATGTTAAAAAAATTTAGCTTTTATTTATTTTACTATTCTTACGAACTCCATATCTTTTAAACGAAACCTCGTAAAAAAAAAACTGAAAACCCAAATCGGATAGGGAATTTAACGGGCTACAACTTTAGTCAAATAATTTTTTTTGAGAAACCAACTATTTTTACAGAAACTCTGAAAATAATGAACAAGGTGTAGGTAAAAACAAATAAATTTGCTAAAAATATAAAAAAATCATAAAAAACCATCACCTCTTCCAAGATTCTCCACGGTCACGGGGACACCCGGTATAAAATACTCATATAATTTAATTTACTCTGTCCCAAAGAAGATCGTAAATAAGTTTCTATCCTTCTTAGGACTGATAAAGATCAAAATAAAAATTGGCGCTTCCAAAAGGCTTGCGCCCTGGAGCTATAGCCCATTTAGCCCTGAGGTTAGAGTGGCTCTGCGTCGTGAGTGATAAACGGATAAGGTCCAAACTTTTATTTTACTTCTTGTACCTGCATTACTGTAAAACAATTTCTAGAAGATTGCGGCCGCTCAATAAAATTTCGCGGTAATCAAATTATTACCAATCTAGTCCTGTTTCTGAGTAAGCTTAATTATTATTAAAATTTATTTACTATTAATATAATGTATAAATCAATCAATTTAATTTTAAAATAAATTGTTATTTAAATTTAAAAATGGTTTCTGTATTGTAAGTACAGATGTAAAAAAGTCGGTTATATGTTAAAATGGTGCACATGAATGTATTAACGAGATGCAGAGATGAAAACTATAATTTTTGTCATATAGCTCTTCAACGGAAGTTTCTGGATTCGCGGATAAGCTTCGGAGTTACCCCAAGGAATTCTCTATTCTCAGAGGCACTGACAAACAATATCTTTGATTATAGTGAATGAATGGTTTAACGAGATTCGCCCATGTTTGGTTTTTAAAAATATTCTCGCAAAGGTGTTTTTAAATAGGCGAATCTCATAAGGAGAAAATAATGTGGCCTGTAAAACTTGAAAATATCTACAATTTAAATAATATAAGATAATTGTAGCAAACGTGGAGCTCCTAGTTCTTGTTCGAACAAAAAACAATGAAAATGATTTTCATATCAAATTTTCATAGCATTTTGTAGACGAAATGAAAACTATGAATGTCATACTTTATTAGCAAATATGTTGAAAGTGATTGACCAATCTCGAAAGATTCTTTATTTTATTTTCAATGCCAATAAATTCTCATAACTCCGTTAGTTTGTTATTGAACCAATCAGATGTAGATTCTGGCTTAAAAAAGTTTTTCACTCGAGAAACAATCGACAGTTACTCATATAAATCAAATAAAATTATAAATTCAAAAAAATCCACATTCATTTGTTATTGAACTAATTAGAAGTATAATAAGAAATATATTGCTATGTTATTTATCCCTCAATTGGGGTAAATATTATTTTTTTAAGAAATCTAGGATTTTTATTCAAATTTTCCAAAGTATAAATTTTCATCGAATTTTATTAATTTTGTAAGCATATTAAATTTTAATGTAATTTTTAAAATTTCATGTAGGTACCTAGTTATATTTTAATAAACTTATTAATGGTATGACTTAGCGATTATCTAGACTCAAATTTGACATCAGTCCGACTTCACACCCTACAAAATTTGTATATCCTCACTCCATCCTAACAAGCCTGCCGAATTTAAAATTCTACAAACAAAAATATTAAAAAACATAACAATATGTCAAATTATAATCTAACTATAGCTAATGGATTAACGAGAAATATTTTAATAAAAAAATCATAAGGTAACATTAACCTAAAGGCCTCACAGAGCATGAAGCAGGGAGTCCTCGAAGTGAGCAGGCTACTTTGAAAAAACATCCCTTAAGGTCGCCCCAACTCAAAAATCATGGATTATAGTAGCAGGAATCTCGTTAATTTGTTCATGTAATTCGGTGGTAGACAAATATGCATTTAAAAATATGTTATTCATTTCTACTTAATTAATACTTAGAACTGGAAACTAGAACTTGTTAAAAATATCAAATGTCATTTATAAGTCAAATTATCAATTTTGATAATTATTATCAACACTGACGTGAATACCACTGAAAATCCTAGGTCCATGCATTTGATAAATACAAGTACGGATCTGCGGTATTATTGATTTCATTTTTGTAATAAATTAATATAAAAGTGATTTTGTAATAAAAACTTAATAAGTGTGAAAAATATCAGTTTAAAATTAAAAATCAATAACAATTTTTTATTATATATAACAATAACAATATAACAGTATAACAGTATATATATATATATATAACAGTATAACAATATTAAAGTTGACATGTTGAGCGACCTCTCTTGTTTATAACATAATGATATCTTTTTCTTTTACAGTCTCCTGTAATAAACAAACCGCTGACGCATCATATGTATTGCATTACAGGCAAAATTGTAGTTTGACAGTTATAACCTCAAACTTACACTTTGTTATAAATTTTGCTAGTAATCGAAGTGTTTAAAAATGTTCCGTAATCAATACGACAGTGATGTTACAGTTTGGAGCCCCCAGGGTCGGCTGCATCAAGTGGAGTATGCAATGGAAGCGGTAAAATTGGGATCGGCTACGGTGGGCTTAAAAAATAAAACTCACGCCGTATTACTTTGCTTAAAACGAGCTTCGTCCGAACTGGCCGCATACCAGAAAAAAATCATCGGCATCGACTCCCACATGGGTTGTTCCATCTCAGGCCTGACAGCCGACGCTCGGATTTTGAGTCGGTACATGCGTACGGAATGCTTAAACTACAAGTTCTCTCACGATACCTTACTACCGGTGGCTCGTCTAATTGGACAGTTGGGTAACAAAATGCAGATGTGCACACAAAGGTACGACCGTAGACCTTACGGTGTTGGCTTGTTGGTTGCCGGGTTTGACGATCAAGGACCCCACATCTATCAGACCTGTCCTTCGGCCAATTACTTTGATTGCAAAGCGATGGCGGTCGGTGCGAGATCGCAAAGCGCGAGGACGTACTTGGAGAAGCATTTGGATGAATTTTTGAGTTGCACCTTAGAAGAATTGTTGAAACATGGTTTGAGGGCTTTACGGGACACTTTACCAAACGAGGTGGAATTGAGCGTTAAAAATGTGTCTATTGGGCTTGTCGGTGTCGATCAGGAGTTTAAAATTTTAGATGAAACCGAAACTGGAGCCAACTTGGCTTTAATTGAAGGTGAAGAAAGGCGAGGTGGTGGTGGATCTGCTTCCTCCGAAGCAGGCAGCGCTGCACCTTTAGGAGACGCACCGGGGGACCCGAACGAACCAACGGACCCAGTTCCAACCGTTGCCATGGACACGGAGTAAGAAGTTTGCCTCGAGTGGAATTTCCTTGGGAGGACGAACCCAACGATTGTCCTTCCGATTTTTTGTTTGTTTATTTCATGCGCACTTTGCCGTGACTGTTTTGGTTTAGCTAAAAAATCGGAACAGTCACGGCAGAAAAACTAAAGAAGTGCCTTATTTTCATCATTGCAAAACTTGACTGGAATATTTCGTTAACGTTTTTGCTATTTTTGTTTATCGTACTATTGTTTGCATTATTCTGGCCAATAAAATTTTTCTATCAGATTTTTTGTAATTTTCTAATTATAGCGTTATATGGCCAGCCAAAGTTATTCAAGGGAGGATAATTAAATATATTATAATATTTATCATTTTTTAAATTTATACACGGAACAGGAGTTAATATCACTGAAAATTTGTGTGGACAACTTTTTTTGGGATATTTACCTCACGAATTCTTTTTAAATTTTTTAAGTCGTGGGGAAATAAGCTAATGATGTGCTATGAATATTTTGTCAACTGGCTCTCAATTTTGTCATGCGAACTCGAATCTACTGGTAATGAATTTTAATAGTTAAATATTGCATAAAATTAGTAAAAAAAAATTTTTATTATATTTATTCCCGACAGCTAAAAATGGGGTTGTTTCGAGACTGAATTAACCTGCCATGAAAAATTTAAATGCTACCTTTTCATACTAAACAAATTAAAATCAATTACTTGTACCACAAGCCAATCTATGGGATTCTTTCGTAGATATTTTAATTATCCTATTTGACGCAGTATTTTTTAAATCTGATTATTTAGGTTGCTCGGTGAAAATGTAAATTCCTGAGTACTCGAGAGTTTGCCAAGACTGTGGTCTTCCCGTTGAGATTTTCAATTCAGCATTGAAGTTAGTAACATACTTTTGTTCTTAATTACTGTAGTTGCAACGTTTTGATTTTATACATATTGTCTCGACTTGATTATTTCTGGCACGCTTCAATTTTCTCATTGCCTCGTTTTTCTGGTAGATATTTATAAAGGAAAATAATTTACACTTCGAAATTATTAAAATATTTATTTTCCTAATTAGTACCCAATAATTCTTGTTGTTTGTTTGTCATAACCTTTTCGGCTTCGCCGATGTATATTTCTGCAATAGCAGCAATTTGTTCTTCAACACTTTTGACTGTATCGGAAGAGACCCCCTCCTTTCTCTTCAACAATTTCAAGTTTTTATTTTGTACATCTTTTATACCATCTCGACATTTGATAAACAACGCCTTTGCATTTTTAGATAAATTTTCACGGTGTTCCTTTGTGACCCTGAAAAATAAGTCATTTTTATGAGAACTATTTCTAGTTTTGGAAACGCAACTTACACTGGAACCGGTATGTACAAAGTTGTGCCGTCTTGTTGAGGATTCAAATTCATTCCGGACTGATTTATCGCCTTGATAGCTTCGGGTATAGCTTGCGGAAACACGGCCATATTGACAACAATAAGTTTAGGATTCTTCCTAACGATTTGAGCAAGTTCTTGTAAGGTATGTTCGTTTCCATCTAGCTTGACGACGATAGATTCGATAGCACCTGCATTTGATCGCACAGATAATTGCTTGGTATATTCGTCCTTAAGAAGTGTGATGGCCTTCTCCATGCTCGTCTTCAACATTTTTACATTAACCAACTCGGCTATTTGATTCTCGTTGATGTGAACTTTTGTCTTACCTAAGGTTTAAACCAGTTTAGTTAAACAAATTAATTGGGTCCTTAAATAACCTTTTTCCTTTTTTTTGTCTCGTCCTTTGGCATAACTTTGAATCAACTGTAGTTGGGGTGAATTTGTTCTTAAAATACCTAAGTTATTGTTTTGTAAATCCGACAAATTTGTAATTTTGTTGACTTGACGAATGTTCGTCAAATTTATAAATTGTCTCGCCAGTTTATACATTTTTGCTGGAAAATTACAATGTAAAAATATACATTCAGAGGTTATGTTATTTCAGATTACGAAAGTTTGTTAAGTGATCGCTAGAGGGTAACATCAAACCATGCATCAAACGTAAACCTTTTAAATCAGTGGCTGTGCATTAGTAATATTTTTTGTACAAACTTTTATAAACATTTTTTTTTTATATAAACTAGTGATCTTCAAGTTTCAAATCCTTTAATATTCTCCCCGTTGATGCGCCCCTGTTCTAGGCGCATTTTGACAACTTGTCATATCTCAGCTGTCAATTCGTAAATATTTTATCAAATTTAACTAAAAGTGCGAAATGAAGTGGAGAAATTAATAATTGTGTATTTTTTTTGTAATTCGAATATTGTGTTACACCATTATTTTTTGATAATTTTTATTTTTCGTTATTACACATATATGGACAACGTGGCACCTCCAGAAGAAACACAAAATGAGGAATCGATTGAACATAATTCAAAATTTGAAATTAAAACCGAAAACTTCGAAACGAAGTTGGAAGATTTACACCATTCGATTGATATCAAAGATGAGTGGATACCTCTGGATGAAGATGACGTCGTGGAAACACCAATAGAAACGATTTCAGATTACGAAGTGTCCGAAACTCTATTTCTCGATGAAATATGTGACAATAAATATTCGAATAACGAGAATCTCATCCAACATTTGGAAACTCATCCATTGAAGTATGAAATATTATGTAACGAAAACTTCTCAACGAGTACTGAAGCGGATGAACATTTAATAAGTAATTTAGAAGAGACACCTTTTACATGTCAGTATTGTGACTTTAAATGTTCCACTCAAAGTTATCTGAATGTCCATTTACAAAGTCATACAGAGGAGAACTCGATCCAATGTGCATTATGCGAATATAAATGTTCAACCAAAAATCAGCTGGTTGAACATTTTAAGTGTCACAACGAAGAGCAACCGTTCGTATGCGAAGTTTGTGATTATAAATGTTTGACCAAAGATTATCTGGAAATCCATTTGAAGACTCATAGTGAAGAAAATCTGCTTGAACATAAAAAGTTTCATAATTTAATCACAGGTACTGTATCATTTAATTTAACTCTTCAAATGTCCGAAAAATCTTTGTCATGCGAAGTATGTAATGAAAAGTTTTCTACTACTACAGACCTGGGCGTACATTTGAGAACTCACACGGATTACAAGCCCTTGTCTTGCGAAATTTGTGACTACAAAACTTCGCAAAAAGGAAATTTAAAGGAGCATTTAAAAATTCATTCCGGCGAAAAACCATTATCGTGTGAAATTTGTAACAGAAATTTTGCAGCTGGTACGCATATGGATCGGCACTTACGAACGCATACGGGCGAAAAACCGTTTTCTTGTACGTTTTGTGATTACAAATGTTCGACTAAGGGTTATCTCAAAGTACACATACAAGGCCACACGAAGGATAAGCCATTCGGGTGTAAAATTTGCGCGTATAAATCTTTAACTAAAATTCAGTTGACCAGACACATGCGTACGCATACGGGGGAAAAGCCGTACGAGTGTGATGTTTGCGGGTACACATCGGCGACTAAACATCTATTAAATCGGCATTTAAGGACCCATACCGGTGAGAAACCTTTTGAGTGTGAAACGTGTGGATGTGCATTTGCAAGCAAAAGTTGTCTCAGGGTCCACATGCAAATACATTTTACAGTAGAAAAACCTTTTGTATGTGAAATTTGCAACTGCAAGTTTTTATTTAAAAGTCGGCTCGAGATTCATCTTAAAAGTCATTCCGGCCAGAAACCATTTGCGTGTACAATTTGTGATTATAGATGTTTACATAAAGGTAATCTGACTGTGCATGAAAGAACTCATGTCGGGGAGAAATTGTTATGGTGTGACATTTGTAACAAAAACTTTTCGAAAGGTACACACATGGATCGGCATCGTAGAACTCATACCGGCGAAAAACCTTTTTCCTGCGAATTTTGTCCTTACCAATGTGCGACTAAAAGTTATCTACAAGTGCATTTACGAATCCATTCGGGGGAAAAACCTTACGTATGCAGTGCTTGTGGTTACAAATGTTCAACCAAAAGTTATCTGATGAAACACCTAAGGTCGCATTCGACCGAAAAATCGTTTTCGTGTGAATTTTGTGATTACAAATGCTCAATCAAAGGTAATCTGAAACATCATTTAAGTATTCACACGGGCGAGAAGCCGCTGATATGTAACATTTGTAATAAAAATTTTTCGAGAAGGACTCATATGGATAGACATATAAGGACACATACGGGCGAGAAACCGTTCTCATGTCATATTTGTAAGTATAAGTGTTCGACCAAAGGTTACCTTAAAGTTCATTTGCAAATCCATACGGGGCGAAAACCGTTTAGATGCAATATTTGCGACTGTAAATTTTCAACAAAAAATTATCTCAGTAAACACTCAAAAATTCATAAAAACGAAAATTCGGTTCGCAGGTGTATATAGTCGTATTCGTTCAATCCAAAGTCAAGTTGTTATAATATATTGTTATGATTTTTATTCTTAAAAAATCGGAAACGAATTAGCTACAGTATTTACGAGTAAGATCTGGTAAAAAATCACTTTTTTTTTCTATGTTTTGGGGTTTTTTTTTATAAAATTATTATTAAATAATTAAATAATTTTTAATACAATTTTATTATTATTTTTCAAAAATTGTTTGTTAAGTTTTGTTTATTTTATATATATACCTATCTATGTAGATAATGTTATGTTAGAACCACATGAGTGAATTGGCATATTAGATTTTTAATTAAAATAAAATGTAGACTCGTATATCGTTATAAATAAAATTTGTATATTTTAAACTAGTTTCTGCTTCACCTAACACCAACATGATATGATTATATAGTTAAATTCGGAACAGATAAGTTCGCTTTTTTAAAAAGACTATTTAAAATTACAGAGATTGTTACAAGCAACAAGATTGGATTTGCGTGCCCCGTCAGCTGGACCTAGTGTTTTCACTTACCGCGATTTCCGAAACTTTGACCATGATGCCTTTTCTGCTGACGCAGCTCGTCTGCCGTGGGATGTTGTTGATGAGTTTCACCACTGCGATTCACGGGTGGAATGCTTAAATACTTTTATTTTGGCACTTTTTGACGTGCATGCTCCGGTTCGGACCAGGGTTTTCAGGGAGGGAGACAGGCCGTGGATCACATGAACGATCAGACAGGTGGCTAAGTTGAAGGCGTCGGCGTACAATAAATACAGACGTTCGCGATCTGTAGTAGATTTTGAGTGCTATCGGGATCTCAGGAATTACTTGTCGGGCGCGGTTAAAAGGGAAAAGACAAGCTATATTAAATATCAGCTTTCTGTAAATCGCTCAAATCCCAAAAAACTATGGCGATACCTGTCATCTTGGAGCGTACATACTCGCCCTAATGGTCAGATTTCTGGACATCTATGTGAGGATCCTGACTATATAAATTCCTATTTTCTCAGCTCTGTGCCGAATGTTTCTGGTCAGGTACAGTTGGATTTCGATGACGCTTTGTTTCCCGGAGTTGGATCACTCTCTATTCCGAGGGCTACGCCTGCGGCATTGTATGAGATTGTCGCGACTCTGCGCTCCGATGCCGTTGGGCTGGATGGTATTAGTCTTCGGATGCTGAGGCTCGTTCTTCTGTTCTGCAGTGAGGTGCTCTGCAACATTCTTAATTTCTCTTTCGAAACAGGCGAGGTGCCAGCCATTTGGAAGATGTCACGTGTGAGACCTCTTTCCAAAGTTCCGTTAGCTTTAGAACCTGCCCATCTTCGTCCGATTAGTATATTGTCACCATTTGCAAAAATTGTTGAGTCGTTTATCAAAAATGCGTTGGACGATCATTTGGCACTTTACAAAGTTCTGTTGCCGTCGCAGTCTGGTTTTAGGTCCCACCACAGTACTGTGACCTCCTTGTTGAAGCTCACATCGGATGTTGCATCAGCAACCGATTGTTCCGAGGTAACTTTTTTGGTTCTTTTCGATTATTCCAAGGCTTTCGATTCCGTTTTGCACCAGCGCCTTTTGGCTAAGCTTCGTTACTATGGATGCAATGAGTCACTGTGTAACTGGTTTGCGAGTTACCTGCGTGATAGGTCTCAGGTGGTTGATTTTTCTGGGAATGTATCTCAGCCATTAGTGGTTTCTCGGGGTGTTCCACAAGGAAGTATCCTTGCCCCGCTATTGTTTATAGTATACACATCTGATCTGGAGAAAGCAGTGGATCCAGACTGCTCTTTAGATCTGTATGCGGACGATTCCCGAATACGTATATCCTGTCCTCCCTCGGACTTGGATGCTGCAATAACTCGGTTAAATCGTAACCTTGAATCACTGCGTGTGTGGTCCTTAGTAAATGGTCTGACATTGAATCCGGCGAAGTCGGAACTAATCATTTTGGGTAGTCCCCTGCTGGTACGTACAGCGCTCAATGGCTCAACTCTTCGAGTGAGGATCGGTGATGTGATTGTGAGGATGGTCGACTCTGCACGTGGCCTGGGTTTTGTTCTGGATGGAGAACTTAATTTTCGTCTACATGTTAACCGCAAGATGATGGGATGTTACTATAAGCTGAGATCACTGTACCAATTCAAGACCATATTGCCTGCTCATGTGAAGTGGTCGATTGTCAGCAGCACAGTTTTGTTCAACATCGAATATGGTTCAGCGGTCTATTACGATTTCCTAACTCAGGAGTACAAACGCAAGCTGCAGCTTCTGCAGAATTCATGCCTACGTTATTCATTCAACATATGCAGGTATGATCACATTACACCATATTATCGTGATTTGCATGTCCTGAAAATTGACCAGCGCTTTCTGTTACTTGCTGGAATTCTTCTCTTTAAAATATTCAGAAGTGGTGAACCGACACATCTTCGAGATATGATTAGGCCCCGCTCTATTTGTCATTCCCGAGCTTTGCGTGATCTGGGAAATTTTGACGTTCCTTCTCATTCTACAGCCTAGTTTGAGCACTGCTTTGCATGTTGGGCACCGAGACTTGTGGAAAGGCATCGACGACTATTTTTGGAATCTCCGAGTTTGACAGCTTTCCGCCGTGGTTTAACCGACGCACTGCAATTGGAGTAGTAGGTATCATGCGATTTGAATTTTGTGACATTTGTTATGCGTTATATATCGGTGTAAATAATACATTGTTAAAAGGGGTGATTTGAAAATCTAACTTGTTAGAAATCATCCTTTTAAGAGACCATTTTTTTGTAAAGTAGCTCTCTTAATAAATGCCTATTATTATTATTATTATTATTATAAAGAACAACTGAACTTGAAGCTGGGTTTTGACTCAGCTTTTATAATTAAAAATTGTTTACATTTTATGTTACAATGGGCATTTAGATATAGGATATCATGGTCGTTCAACTATTAGAATTACAAAATGCATTTATAAAGTAAATAAAGGGTGGTTGTAAACTTATACTAAATTAAAGAGAATTGATTATACATTGTATGATTAGAAGGAAGTAATTAATTAGACAACGATTAGACGGTCGTAATCAATGAATGCTTCTTATATTAAGTGATAATATAACTTCTCCATCCTTAAGCTGTTTGTACGTCCTCGTGCAATTTTTGAATAAGATTTAGTTTCACTGCTTTTTGGGAGATCTTGATGACAGTTTTCTTTTTGAAGAGTCCATTGTATCTTTGTTTTCTGAACTTCACTAAGGTGCACATAAAAGTTATGATTGTTATTATTATAAAGAAAGTAACGGAGTAATGGATATAGTTCACTACAGGTTGCGTTATGGATGGTTTTTCTTTTACTCTTTCGAGGTCTTGTTTAAGTTGATCGAGGTTTACTAGGGGTTCTGTTTTAAGTTGAACTTTGTATGCCACGTCGAGATTCCTTTGTCGGACTTCAGGTAAAGGTACAGTAAAGTTTGAGGTTCTGAGACTGATAATTTGTTCTTGAATTATAATGTCGCAGGGTGATTGTATGAAATTGGTTCCCTGAACAAAATGTTTACTGATTTTGTAGTTGCAATTTTCTATTATTTCTTCTTGTGGATTGAAACTAGCTATTAAACCTGTGTTTACTACTGCATAAATGTGGTGTTTTTCTTCAATGTGTGCTATTGGGCATTTTTGCAGGTTTTCTAACTTACATGCAGTGACGACTTGATTCTTGCAAATAATTTGATTTATTCCTTGTATACAATTTTTCAACCATCTTTCGTCGTCTTTCCATTTTAGATTATAGAAAGTTGGAGGCACAAGAATTTGAGAGTGTAAATTTGGGATTGGATAGATTTTTGCTAATGTGTATGGGGTTGGATTTAAGATTGGAATTTTTAATATCATTACTATTGGGTTTCTTGCGATCATTAGTGTGAATTTTGACATATCGAGTATTTCAAAAAGATGAGTATCATCCAAGAATAATAGATGGTCTTTTTCATAGATTTTTGTTAAGAGATTGTAAATTTCTCGTAACTCTGGAAGTGTTATTAGTTCTATATTGGGGGTTTCTAATTTAGCTAAATTGATTTTTCTTTCTAATATTTTTAAGTTTTTATGATAGTTCTGAATATTGCATAATTCTAAGTCTAATAATTGAGTTATGTCGATTGATTCTGTTAATGACTTAAATGCGGCAATTGATTCATTTTGAAATTTACTCAGGTTTTCTAGGTCTTGTTCATAACGAGTGGTGATACGCTCGGTAAAAGTAGTAATTTCGGACAATTTTATATTTAAAGTTTTTTGATTATTAAATAACGTTTCTATATTTTTGTCGATGTTTTGTAAATCATCATCATCTAAATTTCCTGTAATGAATTTTATTGCTTTTCCGAAAAAGTTTATTAATTCGCGTTTTTGTCTGAAGTGTAATGGTTTTTCTAAACTGTTTTCTGTTAATATTAATTCGGATCTTAATTGCTCGTAACGACGTTTAGTTAAAATATTTTGATTAGCTTTATGTTCTAAAATTACGCTATTTGCTACAAAATATCTAAGACTTATTTCTAATTGGGTAAGGTTATAATAGAAGTAAAATTTGTGATAATGGGAATGAATTTTAGCGTTCCCTAGATTTTCGCTAAAATATCCGTCACTCTGAATTGGAGTTATTTGGAGTGGGTACGTGACTCCTACTAGGCTCAGGATCGTTCTGTAAAGAAAAATTCTTTTTCAGTCTTAATATTTCTTACATGAGAATTTGTTAGTTTTCCTTTATCTGATTTTCCTTCTATTACATTCTCCGTTTTATTAGTTATTTGGAGTTTACTATATAGTGGGTCTGCCTTTCCTGGTTTGTTTTTTCGTATAAACGCAACGTCTGTGTTTATTTATGGGGGGTCTTCTTTGTTTTTATTTCTTTTTTCTAGAATAGTTTTTTCTTTTTCGTAAGTTTTGTGATAAATTTGATCTATGAATGGCAATAAATCATTTTTCCTCTTATTATTATATTCTTCGTAAATGGTCATGTCTAGCGATAGGTCAATTTCGTGCTCATATGGACCATATAAAATGGAAAAAGGAGAAAATCCAGTAGTTGAATGGATTGATTGATTATAAATGAGAATTGCAGTTATTGTTTGATTTTGCGGAGTTTCTTTGGGCGATTTTAGTCTAAGAATTCGTAATTTTTCTACTAACGTCGAATGCAATCTTTCTACAGGAGAGTTTGAATTTGGGTTATTTATGGTGGTAAAGTGGAGTTCGATTTTATGGAATTGATAATATTCTTTAAAAGTTTTATTAAAGAATTCTTTACCTTGGTCACAAAGAATACGTTTCGGGTAGTTACGGTGACAGAAATAATGACGGAGTTTGTTTAGAATAGTGAGACCGGTTCCATCTTTAACAAAATAAGCTTGGGCGTATTTTGAGAAGGAATCGATTATAGTCAAAAATTTACAATTTTGGAAAGAAAATGTGTCAATAAATATTGTGTCGAATGGTTTTCTTGATAATAGAGGTCCTTGTAATTTAATGTTATAGGGATGTCTTTCGTATTTGGATTGAAGGCATAATTCACATTTGTTGATTTCATAAGTGATCATTGTCTTCATATTTGGCTAAAAATATTTTAATTTTAGGTGGTTATATGTGGTTATATATTCGGTATGGGTTTCATCGTGGTATTTAGCTATAATATCTTCTTGTTCGTTTTCGTTAGTTACATCAGTGTGGCAATGGTTCGTAAATACAAATTTTATTGTGTTGTTCATGTAATTTTTGCATAGGTTTTGTTGAAGTACGAAGTACCTTCCTTCTTTTTTATGGACTGTATTTTAAAATTGGGGTTTTTTTCTTAATTACCCTTTATGAGGCCGACCCTGCACGATGTTGACGTGCGGAGTTTGCAAGCGTAATGCGACAAGATATGAAGATTGCATCCAGTGCAAGTTGAAATGTAGGACTACCTACCACATACAGTGCATCGGAATAACACTAGAAGAATGGTGCGAAATGAATAGTAGCGAAACGAAAGAGCAGTGGAGCTGTGGAAGATGTGACAGCAACATAACCTCAATCTCGCAGCAAGTTACAACAGATAATAGTAAAATTAACGAAGTGGAGCATCAAAATAGTTTACCAGAAACTCCAAATCAAGCATTGCACCAAAATCAAGCGATTCAGGTGCATATAACCCAAGCTCTGCGAACAATTGGAGCACAGTTAGTTACACAAAACGAGGTAAAGAAAACAGTCCAAGTGAAAATAGGAGAACCGTACGACAGAAAACCTTAAACGAATTCATACCGAGAACAGTAGTAAAAAATCGATACTCAGTATTAGCACATGCCAACGAGGAACAAAATAGAGAAACTCCCGCCAAACCCAAGGATCCAAAACCCTCTCCCATAATCATTCCAGATGTTGTTAACATGGGCTTGTTGATCCAAGATCTCGAAGCCGTAGCAGAAAACCAATACACAGTGAAACTTATTGGTAATCGACAAGTAAAAATCCAGCCAAATAATGTTGAAAATTATCACAAAATACTTGGAATGTTAAACACAAAAGAAACACCATGTCATACGTTTCAATTAAAACAGGAACGCCCATTCAGGGTGGTATTAAGAAATATGCATCCATCTTGCGATGTCGATGACATCAAAAAAGAAATTGAGAAATTAGAACACAAAGTCGTCAGAATTGCTAATATTCAGAAGGACAAAAGACCAACACCATTGTTTCACGTAGAACTGGAACCAAGAGATAACAACAAAGACATCTACAACATAAAAGTCTTACAACGACACATAGTATCGTTTGAACCACCATACCAGAGATGAGAGATACCCCAATGCTCTCGCTGCCAAAACTACGGCCACACAAAGAAATACTGTTCACGTCAACCACGTTGTGTCAGGTGTGGCAGATTCCATCTTACCAGCCAATGTACTAAGACCAAGGAAACTCCGGCTACATGCGCTCTCTGTGAAGGTTCACACCCCGCTAACTACAAAGGGTGTAAAATCTACAAAGAAATTCGGAACAAAAAATACCCACCACTACGTCCAAAGCATCAACCTCAGGTAAATCAAACTCAAACGGGAAACAACTTAATTGAAAATAATATTACCGTACCAATACATCATGAGCCCCTCCGCACCCCTTACTCTCGACCCTCCTTCAGCTCGGCAATACGAGGTGAAAACGGGCAAAATCAATTTACTGGCACTACACAACAAAATGCTCCTGTCGCAAATCAAAATTCAAACAACAAACTCGAAGAAATGCTGTCGAAGCTCATGGAATGAATGGATGCAATGCTCAACATTTTAACCCTCATAGTCAACAAAACAAACAATGTCTAAAAATTTAAAAATAGCTGTCTGGAACGCCAACGTATTGTCATAGCATAGCCAAGAAATTAAAGTATTCATACAAACACACAACCTCGACGTTGTATTAATCTCAGAAACTCGCTTCACCAATAAGAGCTACATAAAGATACCAAACTTTACAGTCTATCAAACAAACCACCTCGATGGTACAGCACATGGAGGAACAGCAATTATAAGTAAGAACTCCATACACCACAATGCACTGGAAAATTTATCAATATGACTATCTACAAGCGACATCAGTAAAAGTTAAAGACCAGAGAGATTCAATAGTCATCTCGGCAATTTACTGCCCACCAAACAAAAGAGGGCAAGCAATCATTAAACAAGATCACTTCTCACAACTTTTCAACTCACTCGGCATTTGATTCTTAGCAGCGGGAGATTTCAACGCGAAACACACCCAATGGGGGTCTAGATTAATTACCTCAAGAGGATGAGAACTGTATAAGGCAATTGAACTCAACAACCTGCAACACTTATCAACAGGCCAACCAACCTACTGGCCAACAGATCGACAAAAAATTCCAGACCTCCTTGACTTCTGTGAGATCAAAGGTATATCGAAAAACTACATCGAAATTAAATCCAGTTTTGATTTTTCATCCGATCACTCACCGCTATTGGTAACTCTTAGATCCCAAGTTACTTTAAAAGAAAAAACTCCTTCATTACACTCAAAAATGACCGATTGGATACTATTCAGGACAATACTCGAGGAAAAAATATCGCTGAACATAAAATTAAAAACTACAGACGAACTTGATGACGCCGTTGATTATCTAACAAGATCGATCCAAAGAGCGGCATGGGCTGCCACCTCAAATAACTCAAGAAAAGAAATAGCTATCGATAACTACCCATCCGAAATAAAAACAGCTATAATCGAAAAACGTAAACTAAGGAGGAATTGGCAAAATACCCGAAATGCGACAAACAAAACCGAACTCAAAAATCAAACTTTTAGCAACTACCTCGAGAAACTCTCTCCAACGGAAGCCACCGATTATTCGCTATGGAAGGCCATTCGGCGAATAAATCCCACGAATCCCACCCATCCGTGAAACAGACTCCACATGGGCTAGAAATAGCGAAGAAAAGGCAGTAGTATTTGCGGAACATCTTGCCAACGTCTTTCAACCGTATCCGAGTGAAATAAGCACAGAAGACGAGGAACAAATACTGAATTTTCCCAATATAATTGCTCAAGCGACCACTCCAATCAAACCAATCACGGCTAATGAAGTCGCACTTGCCATTCAACACACAGCAAAATCTAAAAAAGCGCCAGGACATGACCTTATCACCGGAACAGTACTTGCTCAACTACCACTAAAAGCAGTAAAACTGATTACTTACATTTATAATGCAATGCTGCGTCTGCAATATTTTCCCCTTCTATGGAAGGTAGCTCAGATAGTACTAATCGCTAAACCTGATAAACCGTCAGAGGAAGCTGCATCTTATAGGCCTATAAGCTTACTGCCTATTCTCACTAAGCTATTTGAAAAACTGCTGCTTAAACGACTCACAAAACACCTTATTCCGGATCATCGGTTTGGTTTCCGAAACTAACACGCCACAACTGAACAAATCTATAGAGTAGCTAATCAAATTAGAAAAAACTTAAAGGAAAAAAAGTTCTGCTCGGCCGCCTTTATCGACGTGACGCAAGCATTTGACAAGGTTTGGCATGATGGTCTCCTGTACAAATTAAAACAACAATTGCCTACTGCTTACTATCATCTAATAAAATCCTATCTAACCGAAAAAATGTTCCAGGTGAAGGTCGAAAATGAATATTCAGCACTAGTTCCTATTAACTCAGGAGTTCCGCAGGGTAGCGTTCTGGGGCCAATTCTATACCTCCTATTTACAGCAGACTTCCCAGTCTCTACTAATGTTATGGTGGCTACCTTTGCTGATGACACAGCTGTCATGGCATCACACGCAAGCCCATCCATCGCCTCAGATATGCTACAGGCAAACTTGAACAGTGTCCAAAAATGGATGAAAATGTGGCAAATCAAGGCGAATGAAAAAAAATCTGTGCACGTTACATTTACAATGCGCAAAGAAACATGTCCGAGAGTCTCACTAAATGGCAATACTCTTCCCCAAGCAGAAGACACTAAATATCTGGGTATGCATCTGGACCGAAAGCTAACATGGACAAAACACATATGGCCTAAACGTAAACAGCTCGGCATCAAACTATCCAAGATGAACTGGCTAATTGGTCCGAAATCACAGCTAACTATAGAAAACAAAGTACTGTTATATAAAACCATCATCAAACCCATTTGGTCATACGGTATCCAGCTGTGGGGATCTGCCAGCAACTCGAACATTGAAATCCTACAAAGATTTCAATCAAAAACTCTTCGAAAAATAAGTAACGCCCCATGGTACATCACAAACGACGCTATCCACCGGGAACTAAGAGTGAACACCGTAAAAGAAGAAATTCGAATCAGCAGCGCCAGATACTACCATAGGCTAGCGGAACATCCAAACGACCTCGCCAGAAACCTGCCAAACAATCCCCACCACCTAAAGAGGCTCAAAGGAGCAGATTTTCTGGACTTACCGCGAAGATTCGAGAACTGACAGTGTAATACTTGTGATATATTGTAAATTATAGTCTTTGGCTACCGTCACTGGATGGTTTGCTTCTCATGTCATAAACAGCCACAAAACTTACTGAATGTACAATGTACAGATTGTAGATAAATAAAAGGAATATAAAAAAAAATTACTCTTTAACTTATGGAAAACTTTTTTTGTCAAATTAATTATTTATTCATTTTTTAATACAACCTTAAAACAAACTACTTTGTTTTCTTTCTAAGCAACTAGATCAAAAAACATATATAAAATCTCAACTGAACATGCCGGGCGCCTCGAAAAACCCAGTTTTTCAAAAACTAATAACATTATAAAATAATTAACAATTAATAAACTAAAAAATTACAATTATTCGCAAGGTAAAATACATATTTGCTTGACCGCTCGCGTTAATTCACCTTGATGCACTTTAATATCGACTACGCAAATAAAATTATCCTTTCCAGGATGCACGCGGACGATTCTTTCCAACTGCCATTGCATACTTGATATATGCTGATTTTTTATTAATGCTAGTGCGCCAATCTTGATTAAATCGCAAGCCTTGCTTCTCCACTTTACTCGGGTCTGCAATTCTGCCAAATATTCTTTATTCCATCTTGTCCATTAATGTTGCGCCATGGCCTTAATACGTTGCCATTGCCGTAAGCGGTTTTCTGGCACTTCCATTAGAGACTGCTCGGGCAATGCTGTCAATGTTCTTCTAATTAAAAAATGAGCCGGGCTTAAGGATGAGAGATCATCAGGATCTTCGGTTAAGGGACATAAAGGACGGGAATTTAAAATACCCTCAATTCTTACTGTTAATAATGTGCTGAAGTCTTCAAAACCAATTTATTTATTTATTTATTTATTTATTTAAGAATTTACGGGCAATTAGCCCTTTATTACACATTTTACCGTGGTTATTACATAAAAAAATATAGCAAGTTCTGCAGAAACATTAACAATACATAATTATTCATGAACATCGAAATCATATAAAATATAAAATCTGTTACGATCTGGCTCGTTAATTTTACTTTTACTGTCAAACCTTTTTTAAATTTTTATCGTTTTTTTGTTTTTTGCGGCTTGGCTCAACACGTGCGAGCAGATAAGGAGCGACCCTTGCAACAAGCTGAAGCTTGTAGCCCCCTTCTTTTAAATTTTAGTAGGAAAGGGAACGTTAGTCCCTGAAGTGAGGATTCCAACGTCGATCTTGAAGCCGTAAAGATCGAAATATTTAATGCTTAACTACAAGCGGTTTTTAAAAAAACAAAATTGTGATGTCTTGCACGTTGGCTCTCGAGTGATCAGTTTTATTTGAAAACGCTATTAAATTTATGCAGTTCCGTTTATTTCGGGAAGGTTGTTACCTCCTGCTATCTATTACGGCTAATATTGGAATGCCGAATTTTATCTTTCTCGCTTGGAACCTGTTTTTATCTCTACTTTGCCAATACTGAATCCGGATCAAAATTGCCGGAAGTAAATGCCGCAAAGCTTTCTCAAGTGTGTCGACTGCCAACACCTGGAGCTACCTGTGAGTAGAATTTTGTATTTTTATATTTGATGTTTTCTGGCAAAACAGTTAATATCTTTTTTGAGGAGATTTGTATCTCCAGAGAAAAGGTTGAATTTGTGTTAGTGCTTCATTTTGTGTTATCCTATTTGCGATACAAATCATATTGGGACATTCAAGCACGTATTTGTAACGTGCCTTCGATCAAGTTACCCCTCAATTTAAAGAGGAATAGGTTTATTGTCAATTTTATATAAAATATTATATTTAGGATTAGTTTCATGCATGATACTTGTCGACAAGCCCTATAATTTTAAGATTTACTGTATGCAAATATCTTCTTTGTTTCATTATATACCTAGACCTGTATATGTGTTTAATGGTGTTAACTTTCTTTCAGCAAAGTATTGTAATCGGTAAGTGGGAGCGGATACTACTTGAGAAAGTTAAGGCAATTGATTCTCGCAGACATCAATTTGCTGTGTTTATGTGGTTATTACTGCACGGCCCTGTTGAACCCGCTGAGCTAGTAAAATTCGGGATTCCGACCGGACTCTTTTATCGTCAGTTAATTAACATTTTTCGTATCAAATCATAAATCATAACGGGACATTTGATGTCTTACACATTAACGCGGATTAAACATACAAAAGCAGGCTATACTACGTGAAAGTATTTCTCGAATCCATTACGTCACCCAAGCGTCGCCTATACTGGGAGAGACTCACACCGAAGAAATCTACAGATTCCCCCAGTTCATTACCCCACCTCATCATCCTAGACAAGGGACTGTAATATGCATAATTAGTGGAATGACACCTGAGAAAAAACAGATTCTGAGATCTGGTGCCCATAAATGGTACTCGAAACGCCACAAGTTTAAGCAAGTCCGCACATATGACAATTGAGTTGATAAGCTTGAAAAGGAAAACCAAATCCGAACTCATGCGGCGCAAGCGTAAGGGAACCAGGCCCATGCCATTCATGACCTCATTTACAGGACAATCTCGATATGAGTACCCCAGTCTGTGAGCTAATAATCTAATAAATTTAGTCTGCACCCTTTCTATCCTAGCGACGTGAACAGCGTAGTGAGGAGACCATACGACTGAGCAATACTCCAAAATGGGTCGGACCAATGCACAGAACAGCATTTTGAAGGTGTCAATTCTTGTAAAATCCCTTGTGACTCTTAAGACAAAATATTGCAGCCTCATAGATCTTTGGACGATGGCACTGATGTGATCTCTAAATGAGAGCTCCGAGTCAAGATACACCCCCAGATCCTTAACAATATTGTCTCTAGGGATTATTACGACCAAAAAAGAATAATCATAGAATAGAGAGTGGAAAATTTACAATTCTTTTTATATGTAGGGTATTCACACTCCCTTGTATATTTACCATCGTTGTATATTTACAACGGCCAAATACCATAGCTGTGAACACACCTATGATATTAATAATTGTATTTGATGTAATATATGTGATACATAACCTTACAATTATTGTTTATGTTATTGTTTTATTAACTTTACTTTCGGCACATGTTTAAAATAGTAGTGATTTACACATTAAAATGCCTAGAAAATCATAAAAAGAAAAATTGTATTGTACTGTAAAATGGTATTTGTAAACGTAGAAAATACTTCTGCACTTGATCAGCTGTTGTCCGCCATATTGGTTTTCAAATACAACGGTAGAAAAAACACGTTCGAGGGCTATTTAGAAATACAACACCCAGGGTGTATTTGCTCTTATGGGAAATAGCTATGCAACCATATACACCCTAGTAAACTTGTGTATATTTACTAGAGTGTATAAATACAACGAAATATACAAGGGAGTGTGAATACCCTAATGGTGTTTTACGCTTTTTATACCCGCTTCCCAGATTCCACCAAATGTTGGGGACCGTGGAGGTATGAAATGCCAATTTATAAATTCATTTGCTAAACTATTTTTAATTACATTACAATTCTGATTGACAAATTCAAATAACTTGGAGAGCTCAATATTGGCTCCAACAAAATTTAATCCGTTATCTGAGTAGATATTAGCCGGTCTTCCCCGTCGAGCCGTAAACCGACTTAATGCAGCCAAAAATGCTTCGGTGGTCAGTTCCGATACTAATTCAATATGGCACGCCTTTGTGCTCATACAAACAAACAGGCAGATATATGCCTTTAATATTCTTGGCCCGCGCGTTTTTCGGTCCTTTAGAGCAAATGGCCCGCCATAATCGATGCCAACATTTAAAAATGGGGAATAATTATTTACTCTCGCCTTAGGTAGATCACCCATTAAGTAAGTGTAGGCTTCTGTAGGCTTTGCCTTGAAACAATTAAAACATTTTCGTATGACTTGTTTACAAACACTACGACCTCCGATTGGCCAGTAAGTTTCTCTTATAGAGCACAACAACGCTTGCGATCCGCAGTGTAACAACCGTTCATGTTCCGTTTTTAAAATTAAACAAGTTAAACTGTGACTTCTAGGTAAAATGATTGGGTACCTTTTATCAAATGATATTTTTGCGTTTTTTAATCGGCCCCCCACCCGCAATAAATTGTTTTGTATGATCGGATTAAGGCCTATAATAGTGCTGTGCTATTATCTGACCTGTAATAGTGCTGTCGCTTTATCAATTTTTAAGTTTTTTAATTCTTCTGCGAAACACTCTTGTTGCGCTTGTCTAATAAGTGCATTGCGTGATTCAATTAGTTCTTGGGTTTCTAAAGTCCCCTTTTTTCGTAACTCTTTATTTTCAAACTTTGCGTTAGTAATAAAACGTAATACGTACGCCACTACGCGTTGCATTTTATTTAATGATGAAATTCTGCGTATGACATGACATATCTCATTTTCTATGGTTTGTGTCAAATTCACAATCAATTTTTGTTCTGGAATTTCTCCTTCGTGCTTGCAATCTTCAAGTTCCCATTCAGACCTATCTCTTTCTAAAAATTTAGGTCCTTGCCACCACAACTTCTGTTCCACTAACTTATTAGTCGAAACACCACGTGACAATAAATCGGCGGAGTTTTCTTCCGAGCGTATATGTTTCCAACTTTTAATTTCCGTAAGTTGTTGTATTTCACTTACTCGATTGCCCACAAACACCTTCCATCTATTTGGCGAATCTTGTATCCACACCAATGTGACCATCGAGTCCGACCAATAATATTTTTTGTCGAATGTTATTTCTAACGCTTTTATAACCTTTTTGCTTAAATTCGCTAACAGTACTGCCCCACATAGTTCTAAAGGAGGAATACTCAGTTTTTTAACGGCGCTACTCGCGATTTAGCGCACAATAAGTTTGAAATAAATATGTTTTCTGATAAACAACAGCGAACATAGCAACATGCACCGTATGCTCTCTCAGATGCATCACAAAAACCACGAAATTCTAATTTTATATATTCTGACAAAACAGTTTGTCGTGGAATTTTAAACTTCGTTATCCGTGGTAATTCAGTTTGAAAATTGAGCCACTTCTTTGCCAAGTCCTTTGGCATTTCTTTATCTCATTCTAATTTTAACTGCCATAATTCCTGCATAATTAGTTTTGCAACTATTATTATTGGACCCAATAGACCCAACGGATCAAAAACCTGACAAATGACCGATAATATTGTTCTTTTTGTTAACTTGTTTAGTTTAATAAATTTGTGCTGAAACCAAATTAAATCTTTGTTTGCGTTTCAATATACTCCGAGTGTTTTAGTTTGTTCGTTTTCCCCAATCTGGAGAATACTAAGATCCAGGTCATTTATAACCTTAAATTGTTTTAAGATTTCCTTGCTGTTGCATAAAAATTTTCGTAATTCAGAACCTCCTTTCAGTAAAATTTTTACTAGTTTGGATTGAATGTCAAGTAACTCCGCCTCTGTATTAGCACCCGTTAAAACATCATCCATATAAAATCATTTTTTATTATCTTACACGTCACTGGAAATTCACATTCATTTTCTAAAGCTAATTGAAATAAACATCTTACGGCAAGATATGGTGACGATGCGTTGCCACAAATCACCCGATTGATTTCATAAATTTTTATCTTTTCGCTGGGGTCTTTTCTCCATAATATGCGTTGATATTTTATTTGTTTAGGATTAACGAAGATCTGTCTGTACATTTTAGAGATATCTCCCGTCATTACGTATTTATATTTTCGAAATCTAAGAAGTATGGAGAAAAGGTCTTGTTATAATGTTGGTCCTACATGTTGTACATCATTTAATGAAAGCCCGCTGCTGGTTTTTGCAGACGCATTAAATACTACACGACATTTTGTGGTTAGGCTTCCAAATTTTATCACCGCATGGTGTGGTAGGAAATAGCCATCCACAACTTGCTTATTTTCGTGATTTTGAATTGATCGCATATGGTTTAAGTTTTCGTACTTGGTCATAAATGCCAGATAATCTGCCTTCAATTTTGAGTTTCTAATTAATTTTTTTTCTAACACTTCAAATCGACGTAGTGCTTGCTCATATGACTTTCCTAACCTGTTCAGCTCTAAGTTAGAAGAAATATCAACAATAAAATTTCCCTCTGCATTTCTTTTCGTTGTATTTTTGAATACCGTCTCGCAATATTGTTCATCTATGGATAGCAGTGGTTTGTGTAATTCCACTTCCTCGATATTTCAGAATTTTTCCAACTTATTTGCTAACGATTCATTGCTATCTGAGGTCAAATAATTGACGAATGTTTTTGGACTAGGTTTCAAATTTAAATCATCTGCAATTATCCAACCTAATTGGGTATTTTGCATGACAGGTAAATTAGGCCCGAGTCGTTCTTGGCCAGTACAC
Source organism: Cantharis rustica (assembly GCA_911387805.1). Lineage (NCBI taxonomy): Eukaryota > Metazoa > Arthropoda > Insecta > Coleoptera > Cantharidae > Cantharis > Cantharis rustica. Next base: position 33,893,923 of record OU426880.1, read on the forward strand.
ATGATTGTCCAAAAGATATTGGCACCCAACAGGATATCAACTGGTCCCGAACTGTTAAATGTGGGATCCGCTAATTTTAAATGAAATTGATGGTAATTTGTCCATTATTTTTGGCAACACTAAACATTTTATATCTAAACTAAAATCATCGTAGAAAGGCAGTATCGATACATTAACTTTCTCTTTAATGTTGGACAATGTTTTACCGATACCTTTTATCAGATGGCTTATTTTTCCTGGTTTTAATTTTAATCTTTTACACATATTTTCTGAAATAATATGACTCTGTGAGCCACTATATAAAAGCGCCGGACATACTATCGTATTATTTCCGTTTTTTATTTTTATCATCGCTGTCGACAATAAAACTTGCGAATTCTTAACTGCCGCCTTTAAAGTTACACTATCATCTTCGGTTTTTTCTAAACTTTGGACAATTTCTGCTGAATGTACTGTTTGAGGTTCTTTCTGTAACGACTCACTAGTTCCATTATTCGGCTTCTCACTGTCACCTTCCAAATGTAATAAAACATTGTGTGGCTTGTCACATTTAAAACATTTCACTACTTTACATCTCCACGACATATGGAAAGATCTTAAGCAATTCAGGCATAGCTTCAACCTTTTAACTTCCGCAATACGATTTTTATGATCTAACTTTAAAAACGATTCGCATTTATAAATCATATGATTTTCTTTGCAGACATAACAAGTTAACTTACTACCCCTGTCATCAGTAGTCGTGGCAAAACTGTTCGTAGCTTGCCTTTTATTCCAGTTTTGGCTAGTGTTTGGCCGTTTGCTCTCGGTTAATGCAATCCTTTCTAATACTGCGCATCTTGATTTCAAGAATTCGTTCAAGTCTTTCATAGTAGGTAAGTCATTTGCATATTTTAATGTTTCCCAGTCTCTCCTGGTTATGGTTTATTGCTTATTATAAAAATTATTAATCGATCCCACGACTCTGTATTTTCTCCTAAATTATTAAAAGACCGCAAATGTTTATTAGTATTATCATATAAATTTCTCAGCTCAATGTGAGATTCTTTGAGTAACGTGTTTTGTTCGAAAATGGCCCTAATATGATTATGCACAATTAAATTTTTGTTTTCATATCGCTCTACAAGGCATTGCCATGCTACCGTGTAGTTAGCAGATAAAATTTCAATGAATTTAATTATATCCTTTACTTTATTTGCCAGGAAGGTTTGCAAATAATAAAACTTTTCTATCCCTGTCAATGATTTGTTGTTATTGACAAGAGCCCCAAACGCATCCCTAAATTCTAACCAATTGCAATAATCTCCGTTAAATGTTGGCAACTTAATCGGGGGCAATTTTACCCTCGAATTGCTATTATTATTATTACCAACTTCGTACAATAAAAATTGAAGTTGATTTGATTCGACCACCGAAGCATCTTTGACAACTTCAGAGTCGTCCTTTGCATATTCTTTAAGAATTGCCTTCATATTACTAATTATTTCGAAATAAGCTGTTTAGAATTCCTCTCTTTCATTATCATCGCAACTCGATTCTAACTCTTCAATTTTCGATTGCAATTCGTTAAATTGATCCCATTAGGGTTCAGTTTTGTCTAACCTGAGCTCCAAGTCAGTGATCAGCGCGATGTGATATAAAATCTCAACTAAACAGGTTTGTTAAAATGTTTTTAAAATTTGGTTCTTTGCAGTAAATTCCGTAGCTGATGTTTGGTTTAACAATTTCTTTGATCGCTCGGGATATATCTTCTTTACTATTATCATTCCTGATATGGATAATGTAATGGTTCTTTTTAAAGGGCTTCTTTAGTTGAATTTCGTAATTGTCTCCGGGGAGTATGATTAATCTATTGTTAAAGTTATTGATGGGAAGAACTGAGTGTATTGTGTTTTCTAAATCTTGAAGGATTCTTTGGAGTTTTGGGGCATTATCGTTTGAAGTATCTTCTAGTATGTCGTCCAGCTCTCTTTCATTAGGAAGCTCTTCTAGTAATGGGATCATTGATAATTCGTCTAGTTCTTTGTTATGTAATTCGATACGTGATAGAGCATCGGCAACAACGTTTTCTTTACCTTTTCGATAAATGATTTCGAAGTCAAATTCTTCTAACTTTAGTTTCCATCTAATCAACCTGCCAGTTGGTTCTTTAATTTTATGGAGCCAAACTAAAGGATTGTGATCACTTTCTATTGTAAATCTTCGTCCGTACAAGTAAGGTCTAAAATGTTTCGTGTTATCGATTATGGCAAGTAGTTCTTTTTCGATATTACTGTAGTTTTTCTCTGCTGAATTTAGTGTTCTGGAATAGTAAGCTATCGGTTTATTATTTTGACTAAGTACTCCGCCTATCGCTACGTTCGATGCGTCGGTAGTCAGCTAAAAATTTTTCTCAAAATCTGGGTATGTTAGAATGGGTGCGTTTGTCAGCAATTCTTTACATAGGTTGTAACATTCTTTATATTCTGTATTTTGTACGTTTATTTTGGAATCTTTTCTTAGACATTTTGTCATTGGAGCGACGATTTTTGCAAAGTTTGCAATGAATCGACGATAATAGCCTACCAGACCTAAGAAAGATCGAAATTCTTTGATCGTTTTTGGTATTGGGTATTGTTGAATTGCAGCGATTTTTGTTGAATTTGGTTTGATTCTTTCAGGTGTTATGACGTGTCCTAGAAATGCTACCTCTTTTGATAAGAATTCGGATTTATCTAATTGAACCTTGAGGTTCACTTCGTTTAGACATTTAAATATCAAAATAAAAATATAAATTTTGATTTGCATTAACTGTCTGATTGAGACTTGAAACTAAAAATAGTTCAATAAAAAGGTGATTTCTGAAAATTCAAGCGGCGTTTGGGTTGATGATTAAATACGTAGCGCCCGAGTCTATTAAAATTTTTAGATTTAACAAAGGTAGGTAAAAGAACGGAAGTTTTGGTTTAGAGCAAATTGAATTTAAATCTATATTTATGGTGGGGTTTCCGAGGCTGTTGTACGAAAATTTTCTTCTTCTATTTCTTCATTTTCTTGGTAGTTTTCATACATCATATTGTCTTCGAAAAATTCATTTTCATAAGAATTACTATCGCAGTATTCTTCTTTTCTATTTCGGTATTAAATAGTTCTTCTGAAGTGAATGTGGTTTTGCTTGTAGATTGGAATTGATTTAATCTTGGTTTCTTCGAGAATGCTGAAGTTTGAACCGACATTGGTGTAGGTTTGTATGGAGTTCGTTGTGTCATATTCCCGGATTTTGTTCCAAATACTTGTTTATTAGTAGGAAATCTAGATTGTTGAATGGGTTTTTGTTTGGTTTTTGTTGGTGGTTAATTTGAGATTGAATTGGGTTTTGAGTAGATCGAAAAGATTGTTGTGTCTGATTAAAATTGTTGGTGGAGTGAATTTTTCGTGCTGGGTTCATGTGGTTCATTATTTGGGGGAAGGTTTTTTGTGATTTATTGTCTTGCAGTCTTCGTACGTAATCGGTATAGTTATTTTCTTGTATTTTATTGTCATAGATTATACATTTACTTAACGCGTCTTCTAAAGTAACTAATTCGAACTTCATCAGATATGTTCGGTATGGTTCTAGTAAACCTGAACAAAATACTTGTAATGATTGTTTTTGATGCAATATTTTTTTAAATGAAAATACGTTTACGTCGGTTTCATGCAATTGTACCTATTGTATTAAATCGTTTTGAGCAAGTAAGATTTTATCATAATATTCATTGCAATTTTCGTTTTTTAATTGAATAGTGTTACGTAAAGCAGAGATGAGTAATTCTTCATTACGTTGATCACCGTTCTTAACAGTACGTTACGTATACCGGGCCATTCAGTTTCATTGTGGAAATTTAGATAATCTCGAGCTTCATTTTTGATTTTTGAAAGTATAGAAACATTAAATAAATATGTTTGAGTGGGCGTTAGTTTAACTGCTAAAAATATTGCCAAGTTATCTACACTAGTTATAAAAGTTGATAAGTTATTACCTGGGTAAAAATCAGGCAATGATTTAGTCAACGCGCACAATTCACTAATTTGAAATGGGATCATTATGGGAGCTTGAGGAGCATCTGCGTTTGCCATGATGTTATTTGCTTTGTAAGGTGCAAATTTAATACTTTTAGAATTTAAATTAATTTTTTCTAATTGTGAGGGTTTTAGTGTTGCCTCTACTTCGATTTCAATGTCGTTTTTGATCATTAAACACAATAGTAAAAATAATAAAGAGAAAGGATTCAAAAACTTACAGAATTAGGAGAAGGATTGACATGTTACATGAATTTTATGTTATTGGAGTTTATTTTAATTTATTGTGCAGAATTCTTTAATTTTAATTTTGTATAGTTTGATATATTTATATTAGATGGCGATTGGGTTCAGTTTTGATTCTTTGGGAACATATTTGATTTTTGGAAAAATGTGCGTATGGATAAGATAATAAGAACGGGGTTTTAACTAAGAACGGAAAGCGATTTTGAAAGAAAGGTAGCAGTTTTGTTGTGAGTTCTCCTGAAATTATCTGGATCACGATAGCCATTGTGTGACCTGGCAGCTTCTATTTCGGAAGAGTGCTCTATTTGGAAATTTTTCTTTATTGCACCTTTACGGGTACACGTGGGATATATATTTTGGAATAATTATTGTTTATTGGAAATATTCCTAAAATAGTGGTTCTTCCTTCTTTCGTATTGTTGGATCTACGAGGATTGAGACTAGGAGCGTCCAATATTCCATCAAACTTCCACACAGCAACCAGCATAAGGTTAGACGTATCATTTACTAACTTATTTTGATGATAACCAGCATAAGGGTCCGTTATATTATTACCTTCGGGATCCTTGCGTACCTACCCATTTGACGTCCTGTGTATTTTCGCTTTCAACCCTACTGCTGAATTTATATATTATCCGAATCATCAACTTTTTGGATTTGGAATTGGTTACCGGTTAACACCCGAATTTATCTATTTGTTTTATACTACGTTTATCTATTTCGTTATGTCATTATATTATTTTATTGATTGTTGCGTAAATTTCAATGTTATATATAATCAGTATTATTAAGTTCGAGCAGAAATTAATTTATTTTTATTTAGGAAAAGTTAAAGTTGGCCATCACGTAAACACCTTTTTTTCTTGTGAAGCGATACGCAAAATTCGGATTTTGATTTAAACATTCGGGGCACACCTATGTTAGTGTGAAATTACCGCGACTCAAAAAAATTGCAATTCTTCGGGTCTTGAGCGACACTTATATTTTTTAAATTAATGACAATCTTTTGAAGAGTTTTTTTACCTAAGAGTTTATTTAGGAAATTCAAAATTATAAACTTTGCGTAGAACTTATATACAACTGTGACTTGATCTCGTATGGTGCGCAACAACTTTTCTTCTCATATTCATTTAATTTAAATTAGTTGTATCAGTAATAATTGTAAGAGATTGTTGATCATTCTTTTTTTTGTATTGTCCATTAATAAATCTTATTGTGCTCGAGGTAATCTGTGGTGGTTTCTTTTATTTACTTAATTTTTTTTTCTCGAAAATTGGCTTACATCTTAGTGGTTAGTAATTACCAAATAAGTTCTCTGGAATTCTGAAATTTAATTAGTTGGCGCCCTACCTAACTACTTCGTATAACCAGAGAGCACCTGAGCTAGCCCAGGGAAATCTTTTGTACCCATTGAGTTACAAAAATCCCATGGGCCCTGAGATAAGTTATGGTGATAACTTAGTTGGCAATTTACGTTTATAATTTTCAAGGTACAATGTCCAGTCTCAGGTTCCGTATTTCGTTCTAGATGATGCCTTTTCTTTGGGTGGTTGTCTTTCTTCTGGAACACAGTTTCGTGGATAGTTTCCAAAGTGTTAAGACACACTGTGTACAACTTCTCTCTTGGGTTTTCCAAATAAGACGAACTGGAACGTTCGATTTCCAGTTTTTCTCTTGATTTTTCCAAATAAGAAATGTCGTACTCGCGAAGCTATGCTGTTTGCAGCGCCAGTTAAATTCGGAACAGATAAGTTCGCTTTTTTAAAAAGACTTTATTTAAAATTACAGAGATTGTTACAAGCAACAAGCCTAAAGAACAACTGAACTTGAAGCTGGGTTTTGACTCAGCTTTTATAATTAAAAATTGTTTAGATTTTATGTTACAATGAGCATTTAGATATGATATCATGGTCGTTCAACTATTAGAATTACAAAGTGCATTTATAAAGTAAATAAAGAGTGGTTGTAAACTTATACTAAATTAAAGAGAATTGATTATACATTGTATGATTAGAAGGAAGTAATTAATTAGACAACGATTAGACGGTCGTAATCAATGAATGCTTCTTATATTAAGTGATAATATAACTATATGCATTGAATGCATATAAAAATGTCTATAAAAAGAAGTCTGCGTGGAGAAAACAGGAAAATTTGTCAAAAAACATCCCAAACAACACATAAACTTGAATGACAATTAATTTTTTGGTCTACATTTTTATCATTAAATGGTCGGTATTTTTTTAAATAAATGGTCAGTATATAATATTATTTCTGGTCAGTACAATTTGTTATTTTGGTGAGTATTATTTGTTATTTTGGACAAAATAAATAACTAGCTGACCCGGCAAACGTCCTGCTTAAAATTAATATTTTTTGCTCTTGTTTAATCCATTTATCATTCAAGCGCGTCACTGTGGTTTCCCTTTCCAAATTTCTTCTCCATTTTAACTTAAAAACATTCGCAAGGTTTTTTAACCAAAAAAAACCAATTTGGTTTTTCAAATTTCAACGGTTTAGGAGTTTATAGGAAATACATACATCCACTTTTAAATACATTAAGCCGACTCGACGGACGTAGTCCTGTCCAATTTGCAATAAATTAGTTTGTGATTTTGGATGAATTTGTGAAAAGCTGTTGGAAATCTGTAAGCAAAGTAAAAATGAGAAAAATTACGTATTTCTAAGTGATTACGGCTAAGCAAAAAAAATCCTTTAATTTTATCGTAATGCTAAAGGATACACACTATTTTTGGTAGTTCTGTTCGGTGTATAAATGTACAAATGTGCCAAGTGTGCCAACTTACAAGCAACATACAATTGGACGTGTGAAAAACTGGAATTTTCCAAATTCAAACCAGCAATAGTTTTAACGATTGCCTTTGTGCTTTGTTATCTTGGCACAAAGGAAACTGAAGCTTTTTAAACTGAAATGCTAAATCGTTGGTAATAATCGGTATGCATGGAATAAGCACATCTTCCTTTTTGAATTTCCTGATTGCCACAAATATAACAAAATAATTGACCGCGATAACTTTCCTCTAGTCAATGAAGACGGTGGAACCCACTTTGATGTATAACACGATACCAAACACCTTTATATAATATCGATATGGGTAGAAGATAGATTTTGAGTAGATAAAAAGTTATAAGAAATATTGGTTCCGTAGAATCTCGTTAATTTATTCATGCGCGTCACACATTTCCTCAATTTCCTTTCCTTTTAAATATTTTAGAACTGTTTCTGCACGAAAACATCCAAAAAGTTCTGAAGCATCACTGTGCCATATTTAGTTAGGATCGGTTAAACGATCCAGGAGTTTATAGGGAACATACATACATCTATTTTTATATATTGTCGTATTTTGAAACGTTAAAAACATTAATTTATTTATTTTGTAAATTATTTTGAAGTTTGTTTTGTTTGTAAATGTAAATTATTTATTTGTAAATGTACTGTAGATAAGATTTTAATTGTAAATACTAGGTGGGAGAGAAGGTGTTCAGCGAGGCTAGCAAACGCCCTGTACGTTAGCGAGCGGTGGGAGTGTTTTTCCCCGCTAAGTTATTATTTTGAATTTTTGATTGTTTTAGAAATAAAAAAGTGAAATAAATTTTAAGTTTATAAAAAGTTGATTTAATTAATTGGTGAAGTGATAAGTTTTGGAATTTGAAAGTTAATTGATAATTTTGGTCGTTCATGACCAATTTTGTTGTTTGTCAATTTATTTGATCGGCGCTGGCAGATGTGGAACGTTTACGTGCAAGCCTAATACCACATTGCTAGGTAAAAATTTAATATTATCATTTATTCGCCACGTTTAAAATAAAAATTTGAAACAAAAATAAAAAGATGAAATTAAGAAAATTAAAATGATTGAAGAGTCTCATTGCTTAAATTAATAATGGATGTACCCAGGCGAGATGATTTATTTGGATTAAGTAAAAATTTATAAATTTGAATAGCTTGGGACATATAAATATATTGCGATGCCCCCCCTTTGTAAATTTTATAATTTAAAAAAATATTTCCAATTTAATATTTTATCGTAAGTTCGGATGGTGCATGTAAATTTTTTAGTGAAGGAGACTCTTGTTTTCTTAATTTTTAATAAATTTCTTATTGTTTATAATTTCGTTTTTATGTTTAATTTTCAGTTTCAATTTATTACATTTCGTCATTTAATTTAGGGTCGTACCATAGATACCACAAGAGTCAAATGTGTGTTCTGTGTTATTTGACTTCCGTAGTATTTATTATATTTGGCAACGCCGCGTAAAAGCAAACGAGATAGAAAAGTCAAAGTCAAAATTTAAAAGTTATTCAAATTTTTCAAAATTATTAAATCTTACAGGCAGGTTTAAATTTCGCGCGGATCATAAGTTATAACCTATAAAATAATATTTGACGGCGTTGCCACATGTACTTAACATCGTAGATTTTTGTAATTATTTGCTAATTACCTTCTCACAGTCTCTGAACCTCCATTTGTGAGTAACCAAAATGTTCATCAATTTTTTTCTGTTCATTGATACCATATTCATTGAAATCTGAACTGTACTTTTTGTGAAATAAAATAAATACTGTGATTTCTCATAAGGATCAATGCTAATGGAAATTTTTTTTTTTTATTACATACATTTTATTTATTACAGATTTAAAATTACATACTACTAACTACCACACTAGACTTAAAAAATTTATTTTTTAGATTAATTTTCTATTTAATTTTGTATTTTAAAATGTTTTACCTTTTAATAAAATGATATCGTTTATCATCGCCTTGCGCGTGAATCTTCCAAATCTTTAAAAAATTTAATCTTGTAACACTTCACTTAAATAAAATCAATTTGTAATCTTAAATAAATCCACTTTAATATCAAAATCATCAAAATTTCAAATTATATTTAAGAACAGATCGAACATTCGACAGTCTCCTTTCACAAACCTTGGCGTAAGGCTCCGCGTTGCGCTCTGTTGTCTCTTTCCTTCCCACCTTGTTACCAACATAATATTATTTACAACATTTTTATATACAAGACGTTACAAAAATTAAAATTAAAACAAAATAAACTTTAAAGTAATTTACATAACAAAAGAACCAGAAGTTTACGTTTCAAAACACGACAATATAGATAGATAAAGTTGCAGTGGGTGGCCCTAAATTGGGCACCAGTAATTTCGTTAAACCTAATCCTTGTCGTTGTACTTAAATCAAAAGCAACTGTCAGTCAAACCACCTCACGATTTTAACTTTTTTCTATTAACTATTGGAAAAATTACACTTTTCTAAGCATACTACAACAAAAATTTTGTAAGATTAGGCATAATAGTTTCCGAAAAAATCGAATTTAAAGATAAAAAATTTTAGATAAGGAAATATTTGTTTTTACATTTGTTTTTACGGTCAAAACAGACCATCCGGATGCCTTCCGGGCCTGTAATTTGACAAACACATAACGAATTTAACAATATCCCTGTAGAATGACCGAGCTCGCCAACGGTGGAACTCAAAAACATAGAACTCGTCCGGTTGTCGACCGCAACTAAAGCACGAAGCATAAAAATGTCTAGTAGAGTGCGTGGCAGCCGAAGGCTGCCTTAAAACTCCTACGTCTGGTGTAGATTAATGGCGGTGGGTAATTTTTCTAGGATTACTTAACCCGTGTGTGGCCTCAAGCCATGTCATTTTTCCTCGTCTCACACTTTGCAGTGTGACGGGACATGGGTACATAAAAGGTAACATAGTGAATTGTCTTGAAATAAATTAAAGTAGAATTAATTTTTTTAAAAAATTTCGTGTGGGTCGCTTTTTAGGTTTATGAAAAATTAAACCTAGATTGGTAATTCGCTGCTTCTTCGATTAGTTCGTCCGTCGGTTAACGTGTTTCCGTATTTTGCCGCAGGGGAGGATTTTCAAGCACGTTTTGAGTTTAAATTAATGATTGCAATGAGTTGACTTGATGGTCGCGAGAGAAGAGAGATTGGCTTGTCGCGAGTTGGGTCCAGGGGGGTCTCTCTATGTACACAGCTCTGAATAAACAATCCATCACCATTTATTTATTAACACGTACCCATCTGTAATAAGAAGAAAAAAGGGATTAGTATATTGTTTGAGACATTTTAATACTTAGACTGGGATGATACAGGTTGACTTGTGTAGGAGTCTGTCTGTGATGATCTGGCTTCTGCTATCTGTAGAGAGAAATGTGTTTAGTTAATTTATCTAGCGATCCGGCTAATTTTTGGCCCGATTTTAGGGCTTGTGTCCCGTCTTTTCCTTGATCTGAGTGCTTATTGCAGTTGATCAAGAATGCTCATTGGTCACTTGTGGCGGGGGAAATCTTCCATTTTATATTGGCCTAGGCTTGCGATTAGGGGGTTTTCGGAATCTTGACTTTTCGCGTATAGCTTTTTTGCTAATTTCTTTATGAATGTCTCTAGAGGGTCGATTTTGGTGTCTGCTAGGATGCTCTCGTTTCTTTCCATATAGAATGCTTTCAGTATTCTGCGCAGCGCGATGTTCTGAACGGTGTAGAGTCTTTTCATCTGAATGTTTGACGCGAAAGCCCACGCCGGTGCTGCGTACGTTAGAATGGGTCTGATTACGGCTTTGTATATTCTTATTTTAAGATGTGTTTCAATCTGGCTGAATCTTCCAATGAGTGGTTCTAGTATAGCCATGGCTCCTCTGGCTTGGTTGTTGATTGGGTTGATATGTTTGGTCCATGTGAGCTCTTTGCCCAAGGTACTTTGTAGAGTTCGTCCATGGGATCTTCTTATCAAAGATTTTGATGTCTACATTTTCCTGGCGGAGTTTCGTAAACATTATGGCTGCACTTTTGTCCGTGTTAACTTCAATTCGCCATGTGCGGTACCAATTTTCCATCTCATCTGGAGTGGCTTGAACACGTCTTATTGCGATTTTGGGATCTAGAGATGTAGCGATGATGGCGTTGTCGTCCGCATATAGTGCTTTCGTTTTACCTTCGTTTCTGGGTAAGTCGCTTACATAGATGTTGAAAAGGGTTGGCGAGAGTAGGAATCTTTGGGGTACTCCAGCCGTTATCCTCCTCTTGGATGAACGGATCCCCTCTAGCTTGATCTTGAACCTTCTGTTCTTCAGAAATGATGCTATTAGTCTCACCAAGGCCGGGTTTATTTTGGCTTTATACATTTTGAAGAGGAGGCCATTGAGCCATACTTTGTGGAATGCTTTAGCCACGTCCAGAAATACTGCTGCCGTTGATTCCTTTTTGTTGAAAGCTAGCGTGATTTGCTCTATTATCCTTATCAGCTGATGGGTTGTCGAGTGTCCGGAGCGAAATCCAAATTGCTCATTCTGGAGAATATTATGGGTGTTGATTTCTTTGTTGAGTCTGATCAGGATTAATCTTTCAGCTAGTTTCCCAATTGCGGAGAGGAGGCTGATTGGGCGGTAATTTTGCGGGAACGTTTTACTTTTTCCTGGCTTGGGCAGGACCACCACGTCTGCTGTTTTCCATTTCGTTGGAAAGTGATTCAGTCTAAACATCGAGTTTATAATTCCCGTTATTGCGGTGATGGCTTCCTTTGGGAGGTTCTTCAGAACATTATTTGTGATTCCATCTGAACCTGGGACTTTGCGCCTTTTTGTCTTCTTAATGGCTTCTTGTACTTCTTCGTAGGAGGCTGGGTTTATTGGAATTCGATCTGGTTCGTTAAGGTGTGACTTTACTTGCCTGTTTACATATTCTATGTGAGCTAAGTCCAAGTGTTCGTAGTTTGGCCTAAATTGGTTCTCTATTGTGTCCGCAAAAGCTTCAGCTTTTTCTTTATCTGAGTGGGCCATTCCTTGAGGGCCGTGGATTGTTGAGATTTGATCGTCGGTTCTCTGATCGCTTTTACCATCCTCCATAACGAATTGTCTTCTGGTACAAGGCTGCCCAGTTTCTTTGTCCAGCATTCTTTTCGGAATTTCTTCAGAGCTGTGACCACTTGTTTTTTCATCTGGTTTGCCCTGGTTCGGTCCTCCGGGTTCCAGGTTCGCCTTGCGGTGTGAAGTGCGCGTCGTTTCTCTTTGATGAGGTTTTTGATTGATAAGGGAAAGTAGTCGTTTGATGCTGTATACTGAGTGGGTTGATTAGCTGCATTCAGTGAGGAATTTATCCTTTCTTCAAAGGTGTTTACATAACTTTCCAGGTCTTCAATTGTTTCTATTATCGGGATTCTTTCCATGGTCTGTATAAGGTTGTCATGAAAGTATGGCCAAGCTATTCAGTTGGTGGTTTTCATCTCATTTTCTGTTATTTCCTGTTTTTCTAAGTTGAAGAGAACTGGGTAGTGGTCAGACTCCAGGGCTGGTCCTACTTCCAGCTGGTATTTCAGGTTAACATCTTTAAGAAGTACTATGTCCAGTACGTCGTCTTGGTGGGGGCCCCCTACCCCTTCGTGTGTTCGTGTGTTATGTTCGTGTGTGGGTTCCATCGGTCCGTCAATCAGGGAATTCCATCTGTTTGACATTTTGAGTAGAGCTCTTCCTGCTGTGTTCGTTTTGCGGGAGTGCCAGTTTGGGTGCTTGGCATTTAGGTCACCCGCGATGATTTTTGGGCCGTTTCCTGTTAGTAGGGCTTCAATGTCTTTCTTTGGTAGAAGAAATGCGGGGGGGGGGGGGGTACACCAATGTTATCTGTAGGGGGTCAACGTTGTTATCTTGGTTTCCCATTTGTATTTCGATTGTTGTCGCTTCTACTGTTTCGAGTTTTGGGGTTGGTATCTCATTGTGTTGTAACGTTTTCTTTACGTATATCGCTGTTCCTCCCCCTCTGCCTTTGTTCCTGTCGTTTCTGTGCAGGATGTAGTTCGGAATTTTGGCTTTCGTTGATGACAGAAAGTGGGTCTCACTGATCAGGATTATATCTAGGTCGTGCTCCCTTGCGAATTCTTGAAGTTCGGTCCTTTTCCAACTTGATAGGCCGTTCGCGTTCCAGTATGCCATTTTTAGCGCTTTAGGCTTTTTCCTGGGTTGCTTTATGCTCATTTGGGATTTTAGTATGACGTGATTTGTGGGGGCAGCGCGAAAGTTTAAACTAGTCCCTGGTACTCCATTACCACCATGTCCATTTCGTCTTGGTCCATTCCATTTCTGGCCAAGGTTGCTAGGATAGCCGCTAGCTTTTGTCGCGTAATTTTTATTTTACCGCCTTTTTCTTGCTCTTTGTCGGTTTGTTGCTTTTTTGTCGAGAACTGGTTCTTTGATGCCCTCTGAGCGTATGTTTCTTGCGTCGTTGTTCGGTGCGGTCTGAATTTTGGTTGGAAATGTTCGGGTCTGCTATCATATCTCCTAGTATCGTTTGTAAAACGCTTCATTTTAGGGTAACTTTTGCATCCCTGGTAGCTAGCAGGGTGAGGACCATTGCAATTTGCACATTTTCCTGGTTCCTCCTTTGTTTTCGTGCACGTAGACATTAAATGGTCTCCCGCGCATTTAACGCATCTTGGCGCCAATCTGCAGCATCGTTGTGCGTGCCCGAAGGATTAGCATCGATGGCACTGCCCTATTTTAATTTTATTGTGTGGCGATTCCACTTGGATGTCTATTCTAGCAATCTTCTTGATTTCGAAGATTCGTTTGTTTTCATCGGTTCTCGGGAGGGTAACTAGTACTAGGGGTAGGGGTCTTCGGTCCCGTCCTCTGTTCATTCTGGCTACTGATTCAATTGTGAATCTCTTCTCCAGAAGTTTGGCCTTGATGCTATCGGTGGGAATTTCATGTGGCAGCCCTCTGATGACCACTTTTAGATGTGCATCTTTCCTCATTTGTCTGAAGAAGAAATCGTGACCAGATTTTTCCAAGAATTTCACCATTTCTCTATAGTCCTCCGCTGTAGTTGGTGTGATGGCCATGCCTCCTGACATCATTCTGGCTTGGGTAAACCTTATCTTAACCCTGTCCAGTTCCGTTTCAATGTCCATCCATTTTGATTGTGATTGGGGGGATCTTCGCTTTGGGGGGTGGGTTGATTGTTCGCGGCTAGAGGAGGGGTTTTCTTAATCGGGGCCGTACGTTTGGCCGTTGGTTTCTTCCCTAGCTGAGTAGAAAGGACCTTTAGAGGGGTCGAGGGGGACTTGTGTCGTCCTTGGGCACTTCCTTGTCCTCATCCTCCGATATTTCCGCCTCGTCTTCATCTTCTGAGCTGAGCTCGACCTCTTCGAAGATCGTGTCCCTTGTCATGTCTCCTAGTGCGCGGAACTTGTTCTGCGTCTTAACCCCACTGGTGGATGATAGAGGAGTTGTCGGGCTCTGTCGTCTCTTTTGACTTCGTACCTCCCTAAATTCCTCCTCTTCTCTATCGGCACCGATGACTTGGTCCAGTTTTTTGTCTAGGCGTTCTTGTGCCTTGAGCGCTTTTTCGAGGGTCGCTTTGTATTTGTTGAGTTCTGCCCTGAGTTTTTTATTCTCCTGTTGGAGAATCTGCATTTGACCGGGCGAGCTCGATCCGGCCCTGATACTAGCACGTGTTCTAGTCATCTTTAAGTAGGTGAAAGAGAGCTAGGTTTGCCTTGGGGCCAACAAAAGTTTTATAAAATTTAAAAAAATTTGATTGACCTTTCAATCGCTTTAAAATTTGTGCAGTTTACCGTTATTGATTAACGGGACTACAGCTTATCTTAAGTATGCTAAAAGCAACGGTAAAAACTTTTATACGTGGTAACTGGACAAAAATATATTTTTTGTTTTCACGCACGCTTAAGTCAAACGAAACAGTGGAATATTTTTATTTTTTAGTTTTGAATTAATTCAGCACTAATTTTAAAAAATCCTCACTTGACGAAAAAACTTAAAAAAGATACTTATCGAACGTCTTTTGGCTTCTCTTTGAATCTGGCTGTATTTGGTCCTGTAGCGATAGTGCACTTGGTATTTCCTTGGAGCAGCTGCTGTTGTTCACTCGAGTCGAAACTGTAATGGAATGGGAATGACCGCAACGGACAAGCGAACAGTAAGAGTATATCAGAGCACAGTTACCATCAACAGAAAACCGGATCGCTTGCAGCGGGGAAGCTTATTAATCGATACCCCTAGCGCGAAACGGTGTCCCGTTGTACAAGTCCCTGCTTTTTCAAATTTTACAATGCCGTTTCTTCGACAATTAATATCTAATCCTAAAAAATGTTTGTTGCAATATACTTAGAAAAGTGTATTGTTTCCCATCGTCAATAGAAAAAAGTTCAAATCGTGAGGTAGTTTGACTGGCAATAATCAATTTTTCATAAAGTATTTCTTAAAAGTTTTTCAAAATTTTCGTTTACTTTTATTTTTGATATTTTCGTTTTTCATTTGTTTATATAATTATTATTTTTCTTCTGTATTCCTTTATTTTGATTTTGTCATTGTTATTTATCCCTATTTTTCTTTTATGTTTTTGTTTTTCTTTTGTACAACTCTTTTCTGTATTGTTAATTTTATCTGTATTTTAATTTCATTTTGTTTGTTTATATAGCCTTGAAAATGGGAGATTAAAGATGCCGAAACATCGGACAATTAAATTGTTTTATTTGACCGCTAACTCAACTATTTTCTCAATATATAATTATGGAAGGTCAACAAACATCACACTATTTTAAAAGCTTTTTGTTTATAAAAATTTATTACAATTTAACAAAAATCAATAAATCATTTCAGTAATTTAGCGGTTTACAGAGCGATACGCAATTAATTGCTATGCAGCTAAATTTAATATTTTATGCAAAAAATTTCGCAAATGTAGGAAGCAGGAATTTTACGAATAAATTCGAATAAAAGATTCCTCTTTTAACAATTAAAGTTGTATTTCTTTTGTTCTTCTTCGTTTTAGGATGTTCTGCCAAAAAGTACGATTAGAAAGATATTGTACGGAGTAAAATCAATAAAACATTAAAATTTTTTATTTATAAAAATGTATTACAATTAAAATAAATTAGTAAAATTAGCAGTTGTCAATAAAAGAAATGTACCATCTACCTTTCGGTTAATTCTTTCAATACCTTCTTAAAAATATTAGAAACGAAGTTTCTAAATCTTGTAGTACCCTCTCTGCCGGTACTTCTCTTAGCTGCCTTATGTTTTTTAAACCCAAATTATCCATCGCCAATTTACCGAATTCGAATTTATCCCTCAAGTTTTTGAAAGCAATCTTCCTACTTAGATGTTTCGTGGGAAATTCGAAAGAACTGTCTTTCTTGTCTTTAATCGCTGACCTCTGGTCGTTCCTTCTTTTAAGTCCTCTTATCGAAGTCGGTTGCAATTATTTCTCAATTAAACCAACATCTGTATGTATTTGTGGCTTATCCAAGACTTTCGCATTGGATCTTCCGAATTTTTTCAATGCAATCTTAGCTGATTCGATATAAATTGGACGTCTTGCTGCCACTGTAGGTTTGCTTCTGTTCATTTTTTCTTCCTGCCGTTTTGGGCTATTACGTTGTCTAGCCCGATCTTTCAGATTTTTTGAATATTTCGGTAATATAACGTTATCGGAAGTTGCCGATTGGACAGTGGAAATACCTCTACGTGCAGATGGCCCAAAAACATTAACGTTTTTCTGGAGACTACCAGAAGGACAGGTTTCAAACTTGGAAACTAAATTGGAAAATTTTTCAATTTTCGGTAAGTCCTGTGCGATGTCATCATTATGAGGTGCAATGTGGGCAATACTTCGGCAGCGATTCAAAGCAAGATTTTCGTTTCTATTTAGTGTTGGTTTATCACACAATAACTCTAAGCCAGAATCGACAGATTTGCATTTATTCGGTGGCCTAATTTCTGTTAACACGTTACGATGAACTTCCACGGATTGTTCACTATTTAATTTATTCATAGGAAGATTGGTTGCTTGGCTATCATCGGTATCGTACAAACATAAAACTTGTTGAGTAGAAACGACCGCTTTGTTTAGATTTCGGTATCGGGTGCAAGGATCCAGAGTAAATGTTTTGAAATTTTTGTTCAAATTTTCAGATGTGGTTTGCGCAAGAAGTTTAAATATCGACTTCCGTTCGGCCAAAACTTCCAAAGGTTCAACTCCAGAACTCCACGCTTTCATAGCCCATGCAGCATCAAAAGATGATAAAAATCCTGTGGCACAACCGGAACCGGTTGGCCAAAAAGGCTGTAATAATCCATCACCTACCAGCAACTTCAAAAGCTTATAATTACTTCGTACGGCAACCTTGGAAGAGGATTCGGTTGCGTACATGGTCGAAAAATCAAAAATGCAGATATCTCGACCACCGTAATGATTGACAGCAAATTCTAAATTGGACAGCTGATATTCTGTACTAAACTCGGCTGCTTCTTTAGCGTAACGCATTAAAGCTTCCTTGTTTACATTCCGCCTCCTCGGTCCTTTTACCCTAATGAGGGTTTGGTGATGCGAGATTCAGTCATGTGCTGATGTTATTCAGGGTTTCTCTCCACACGTCTCGGTCCGAAGCCAGCCGAGTTGCCTTCCGTAGTCCGCAGTTTAAGAGTTCTTTTGTCTGATCGACCCATCTCTTTGGCGATCTTCCTCTAGGCCTTCTGCCTTCGATTTTTCCCTGGACTATCAATTTCACCATCGTTCCATCTCTCCTTGATATATGTCTGAGGTACCGCAGATACATTCGGTTAACTTCCCGAAGCAGGTGTCGCTTGACGCCGAGTTGCTCCAGAACGGAGTCGTTAGTGCGGTGTTTCGTCCAAGATATTCTGAGAACTCTTCGATAGACCCACATTTCGAATGCCTCAATTCTTTTCTTGTCTGCTCTCTTTAATGTCCAAGTCTCGGCAGCATATGTAGCCACTGGGAAAACAAAAGCATCAACCAATTTCAATTTCGTGGCTCTGGTAATTGAGTGATCTCTCCATATATTAGTGAGTCTGACTGTGACTGATCTAGCCAAGGTCAGTCTACGTCTTATCTCAGCTTCGCTATCTCCATTGTTAGCTATGAGTGATCCCAAATACACTATTCTCTCTACAACCTCAAATCCGGCCACTTTATGCAAATGCGGAGAGTTGTTATCCGCTCTATTTATAATCATTATTTTGGTCTTCTGTTGGTTAAGTTTGAGCCCGTATCTTTCACTGACCTCTGACAGCTTCCTCATTATAACCGCAATCTGTTCGGTGTCTTCTGCAATTATTAGGGTGTCATCAGCGTATCTTAAATTACCGATTTTCTGTCCTATAGATATTCCCCCCTTTCATTCGTCGAGGACCTTGCGCATGATGTGTTCGCTGTATATGTTAAATAGTATTGGGGACAGAGTGCATCCTTGTCGAACTCCGGTCTGAGTTTGAAAAGTGCCCGATTATGTGTTGCCAATCTTAACCCTTGCAATATTGCCTTCGTATAATGCTTCTATCAGTGCCACAAGATACTTAGGTACACCCATTTCTTAGAGAATTTCCCAAAATTGGTTCCATCTCACCTTGTCAAAAGCTTTGGAATAGTCCACAAAGCAGAGGATCATAGGGACGTTAAACTCTCTAGCCTTCTCGATCAGCTCACGTTTAAAATTTGCTCTCTCGTTCCTTTCCCGGGGACAAAGTCCGCCTGTTCCTCGGCTATCTGTGGCATTAGAAATGGTTTCAGTCTTCTGTTTATTATACTCAGTAGTACCTTGCTTGCATGTGAAATCAAGAACAATGTTTTATAATTAGTGCATTCTCTTGGAGAGCCCTTTTTTAATATTGGTGTGAATATAGATTCCTTCCAGTCATCTGGCCACATGCCCGAATTCCATACCCTCGTACCTAGCAAATGTATTATGTCTACTCCCGCTGTTTCACTCCCGTGATTTCGTCAGTTCCCGGCGCCTTTCCATCTTTAAGTGATTTTATTGCTTGCTCTATCTCTGATCTAAGAATATCAGGCGCTTTCTCTATCGCGGGGATGCAATTAGTCGTGATAGTCTGAATATCTTTATACAAATCTGCGTAGTATTCTTTCCATACTTCAGTTCTTCCTTGGATGTTGTTTATTAAGTTTCCATCTTTGTTTTTTATTACTTGTGTTCGGGTTTTAAATTTTCTTGTCAAATATCTAACCTTTTTGAAAAGTTCTCGAGATTTATTGCGAATTGCATGCTGTTCGAGTTTTTGACATATTTCAGCTAACTGTTTGTTTTTGTCAGTTCGACACGACTTTTTGATCTCCTTGTCAAGTATTCTAAGTTTTACTTCTCTTCCGTCATATTCTCGCTCTCGCTTTGCCTCCCTTCAGCGTTCCACCAAGGTCAAGGTTCTATCGCTAATCCAGTGGTTTCTTCTTGGAGCCTTGGTGATCTGGCATCTTTTTATACTGTTCAGTATCCATTTTTTAATGTTTTTCCAAGCCTCATTTACTTCCACATTCAAGTCTGGGTATTCTTCGCCGTCCAATGCGTCCATAAATTCACCAACGTCTGGTATTTCTATCCTTCTTTTTGTAAGCTGTGTTTTACTACACTGCTGACACTACAAAAAAACAGTACAAAAACACTACTGCTGTGTGTGTTTTTATCTTATAGCGGGTTCATAGCAACTTATGATCAGATCCACATACTACACCAGGTTTAACCTTGACATTTCTTAGCGACGTCTTCCATCTATTCTTTATCAGAATGTAATCAATCTAGTTCTTGTACTTCCCTCCAGGGCTTATCCATGTTGACAACCGTCGTGGGTGGTGTTTCAACAGTGTATTGACAATCGTGAGATCGTTGTCGATTGCAAACTGTAACAGCCGATGTCCTCGGTTGTTTCGTTCTCCCAGTCCATAATTACCTACGTTTTTGATGTTTTCGCAGGACGTGTCACCGATTTTGGCGTTAAAATCGCCCAATATAATGATTGGTTCTTTTGAAGGTATTTCACTTATTTTCTTTTCTATCCTACCGTAGATCTCTTCCACCTCTTCGTCTGCGGCTTCCGATGTTGGCATATATATCTGAGCGATATGTAGTTTAGTCGGATTTGCGTTTAGCGTGATTACAATAATCCGGTCATTTATTGGTTCGTATTCCTCTACGTACTTTGCCAGTTCGTTTTTGATCATAATCGCTACACCGTTTTTGCCGGTTTTTTCTGCGCCAGAAATATATATTGTATGATCAGAAGTTTTGTTTACATTATCAGGATGCAATAACGCGGCTCCAAGGAGATCTTCCTTGATTACTCCTTTCGCGATGAGGCTGTTCTTTTTGGGAGTCATGACGAAATAATGTGTGCTGTCTCTGTAATAAATAATGTTTTCTAGATCAATTCCCATTTGGGTATCTAATTTTATGAAAAACTCCTGGTTGAATATGTAAGATACTCCACTAATTTCTAGCACTTTCGTTTCAGCTTCCGTGCGGTTGTTCATGAAATTAACCGTGATCGCAATTGCATGCTTACTGCGTAACTCTTTTTCCTTGAAGTCTTTTGAAAACGAGCTACGACCACTATCTGACCTACTATCACATCAAAATCGTATTTCGAAACCGGATGATTGATCGGATCCAACTGGACTCTTCAACCGGTTTCTTCCCGAGCATTGGGCTCAATCAGCTGTTCAAAGCTAACATCTCTATGAATTTCCACTCCAAGTAACAAAGCGACTTTCAGCAACATGCACTGAAGTTTCTTGATGCTGACGTGATCGATGGAACTGATGCAAAACTGCCTGGCAAATCGTTGCACAGACGAAGAACATTATTTCTGCAGATGTAATTTCGCTTTTCAATTACGACCACTTTGGCCCCAAGCAATTGAGCTTCGATTGCAGTTCTAAGTCCACAAGGACCTGCACCAATAATAAGAACCTTCGTATTATGGAAGGGCTAAACCGTTAGCGTGGCATTCATTCTTGGCACGAGCGTCAAATTTGTCGAATATTTCTTTAGATTTCCAGTTCTTCAAATTCGCTTTCAATTTTGGATAAAATAATGTAAAAACATCGGGCTTCATACGCAATTGGTCGCAAATGTTTTGATAATGTCTGGGTATGTCTGGCAAGGTTTCCGCTTTCGAAAATAAATCAAATGCTTCGTTTACATGCGCTGCAGCCACGAACGATTCCGAAAGCAAACTTCGTTTCATTTCGTATTAATATTTCGTAATAATAACCTCTAAGAATAATACAGAAAATATTAAAATAATAAATTTTAACTGTTAAGTAAAGCATACATACTAAAGTCTGTTTGCAAAAATTTTACATAAAATTTACATGTAAATTTTTATGAACCGTTGCAAACAGAAAATTTATCAGCAAATTATGTGTTAAATTATTAAATTTAATTGTAGTCTTTTGCATTATCTGTACATTATCTAATTAATTACGCGCATGAAAGGATTAACGAGATTCTGTTTTGTCTCTTTATATAATTTATCTACATTTTTTATTAATTACATTTTTTTTTCATACCCAACTTCTGTTGTAGTTTCCTATCTTTTACTCCACTTTCCAAAATTCTCACTTTTTAACTTTAAAAATTAATTAGACACATTTTATCAAAATTACACTTTATTATTTATCATTCTTCCATACAATTTATGGAGCGCCTCTTGATAATGCACGACTTCCATCCCAGCTTGATCATTCCAGGCGAAACACTTCAATTAGCATGGCTAACCTACGTTCAATAGATTTATCACATAAAATATTTTTTATACAAATTAACAATACAAAAATTTACAAAAAAAATTATTTTTTGGTTTTAATATAAAATTATTATTTAAACCTCCGATACATAATATATCCGTTGTATATGTTAAAATTTTTCAGAAAATAGAAAATGTTATGATTTTTACAAATTTTAAAAATTAATAAAATGCACCCGGCTACTTGGGTGCCGACTATAATTATTATTATAACTAAAATAAATATTTCTCAAAAAATATAAGTTGCACTAAATAATTAAGTTATGAGAGAGATGTGGTGTGCACGGAGCAGGCTATAACGAAACGTTTGGGAGATTACGAGTGAAATGTTGTAGAATGTAGATGGTATGTATAAGGAAATGTCTCAAAATCTAGCGAAATGCTTAGGAAAAGGAAATATGGTGTACATATTTTTACATCGTAATTCATCACTTCAAAACTCACTTATAAAATTAAGTCTTTATATACATTTTTCAAACAAACAATGCATTTTTAATATTATGAGTTCTTAAATGAGCAGTTAGAGCAGATTTCTTTTTAAATTTCAAATCGCATATTTCACAATGAGTTCTTATATGACGAATCAAACGAATTTTTATTTTAAATTTTAAGTTGCAAATCGAACAGACGAAAGGTTTCTCACTGGTATGGGTTCTTAGGTGATTGGCCTATTGAGCTTTTCGTACAAATTTTTCGTCACAATAGCTACAAACAAATAGTTTCTCACTGGTCAGAGGTCTTAAATTAATGAAACGGGAGTTTTCTAAAAATTTTGTATGGGCTTTTAAGTGAGCATTCAAAGTGCGTTTATTTGTATACTTCGAATCGCAAAATTCACACGTTAAAGGCTTTTCGCCAGTGTGAACCATGCAATGTAATTTAAATTTTTCCTTTCGAGTAAATTTTAAGTCGCAAAATTCACACTGAAACGATTGCTTGCCAGTATGAGTAACTAAATGCAATTTTAAATCGTCTTTCTTTGCACATTTAAATTCACAAACTTTACATTCAAAAAATTTTTCGCCTAGATGAATTTGTAAATGAATTTTCAAAAGAAATTTTACAGCAAATTTCATATCACAAAATTCGCACATAAAAGGTTTTTCGTCGGTTTGAGTTTTCAAATGTGAGTCCAACACATATTTTCTTGAACATTTAAAGCTACAATTTGTACAAATAAATGTTTCTTGGTCAACATGAGTATTCGTATGTCTTTCCAAAAATAATCTATTAGAAAAAGTTGCTTTACAAATACCACAAATAAATTGTTCGTATGGTTGTGATTTTAAAGACGAAGTCTCTTCTTTAATGTCAATAGAATGATGTAAATCTTGTAATTTCGCATCAACAAATTCCTCTTCTGTTTTAATTTCATGTTTGATAATTAAGTTAGATAAAATTGAAATACCTCCACTGGATTTTTCCAGCTCTCTCAGAACCACCACTTTGTTCATATTTGCCATCGATTATTTGTAAAATCTTAATTTGGTTACCAGTGTTTTGAGCATATGATCTTCACATTGGTGAACAATAAAAATAAAATAAAATATATCCACTTAATTATTATAATATTATTTTTATAATATCAATACATAACCACATACAAAGCTGTCACTGTTGCTTATCAAAAACATACAATATAAATATAGCCAAGTTGAGAAAAAACACATAACTATTCCATTCATACTGAATTCAGCCAGTGGCGGTCCGAGACCTAAGGATAGAAAAATTTAATATTATAAATTTTTTAATTTTTCCTCTGAGGAAAAAAATTCAGTTTTCAGCTACTTGCATGATTAATCGTTTTCAACAGATTATAGTGATATATTTTGGTAACTTTATCGTATAATTAATCGAAAAACCTTGTAAGTCAAGTTTCTAAAGATTGAGTTGATGGTTTATTACTGATAACTTTAACCATTTATAGCTTTACTTTTAAACTACCGATATATTTTGATAATGCAACCAGAATCATGTATTAACTCCATTTTTAATAACTCGCCTTACTAGGTTTTTTGATTGTAGAATAAATTATTAACCGGTTAACTTTTCTGAATGAATACTTTTATGTGAATGTACACCAGTTTCTAACAGGTTGGTTAAATTAAAAAAATTATGGAAATATTGTGACAAAATGTTACATTAATGGAAGAATATTCAACCAATCAGAAGTTCCTTATAAACTAAAAATTACTATGTATATGTTAAATCTGTATTAAATAAATTAATATATTAATTCAAAAAATGAAACCTTGTAAAAGGAAAGAGGAAGAATTAGTATTTATTAATATTTTATTAAATTAGCCAAATGTAGCCAAAGGTAGCCAACTCTCTTAAGTCCCCAACCCTCGCCTACTTTCTAGCGAAACGATGGTTTAAACTATCTCGCATTAACGCCTTAAGCAAAACACGCGTGCAGTTCACTACTTTCATCGTGATGACTTGTCGTTTTATACACGCGAGGGTCGGCGTCGGTCAACAGGCGACTGTCGTAAAACTGATCCGTAGCTCACGTCTGCGTTCACCCATTAAACTGCACGCATATGCCCTGTCCCTCCCGTGGCTCGAGAGTCGGCGTCGGTCGACAGGCGACTGTCATAAAGACGGTCCGTCGCTCACGCTCATGCCATCCCAATTTGGGCGATGTTGCTGGTCCTTCCGCGGGAACGGAGAGGCTTAAAAACCGAACCGAACTTTTCTCCTCTTGAGATTTCTCTCGAGGAGGGAGTTATTGTCCCCGGGAGGGCGCGCGACTGTGCCGCCGAGTCGAGAGAGATAATCCAGGCCCGAGCCGCATACGCGACTCGGGCATTTTTCACCAATTTATTTTTATTTCATCCAAATTTCCGCCCGGCCGTACTATGTATGGCCGGGCTTTTTCATCAATGAAAAATTTTAACACCCCCTCCGACTCCTAACTCCTAACACCCTAACCCGGTTAAACCGACGCAGATCAGAAACCGTCGGCGAATCTAGGGAAGGGTTCAAAGGGAACGTATGGCCTAACATTTAACCGTTCGCGACCAGGTCGACAGTATTGCACCTAAAAACTGTCGGCAAGACCGGACTCGTCATCTTCACGTGGTGGCGCTGTTCTTTACTAAGACGAGTCGGATCGAACAGGGGACGGGCACTGTTAACGCCCGTAGCGGCATGTCGGTTTTGCCGTGGAGAGAGCAGCCCCCTCAGACCGACTAGCGTCTAGAGACCAACCATCTCTAGGTGTGAAAACACTAGTCCGTTAGCAGCACAATTAGCGAAGCCTTAGATGATGGAAGGATACCCGGAGACGACCTTGACAATGCAGCTAGCGCGACTATAGATTATGATATTCCATACAAGAGCGGTCCCTGTAAACTGTGCAACCGAGGATTTGGCAAACCGTCGCTCCTGATAGACCCACTATAAGACTCACCATCTCGACAAAGATGCCCGTTTCGCGAGTGGAAAATGCCGGAAGATCTATAAGAACTATCATGCCGGCCTGTGCCACCATGTAAAATGCCCAGGTTCCATTCCAACAACGGCTGAAGAGGCGTTCCCCTGCCCGGCATGCGAGAGGAAATTTGCCACCAAGGGCGGACTAACTACTCACATTCGTTTGGCCCATCCAGTACTCCGAAACGAGCAAAAGAAGATTGAAGCCGCACCGAAACCCGTTGTGCATACTTCCCGTCGCGCAGCGGTATGGACTGATGAAGAATCCAACACCCTAGTGAGAGAATATATCAGGCTTGATGGGGAGTCCAATTATTCCAACAAGATCGCTTGCCTGATAGAAGGCAAGACAGCGAAGCTGTGCAGGGACCGCCTTGTGGTTCTAAAGAAAAGAAACTGTCCGCCACCAGAACTCATGGACTATCTCAGAAGAATGGAGGCAGAACCAATCACGCCTCCCATTGAGAAGGATCCCCCGAGGACACTACGTTCAACCCGGGCGAACCTCATTAACAAGACGAAAAGCCAGTCTTGCAGCGAAGCACGTGATAGCAGCATTCCCTCAACATCTGGAAAAGCGCGCGTAGCTACCACATCGACGGCCAGAAGAACAAGCACATACTTACCTGCCGGCAAACCGACACTACCGTATTCCAAGACCCGGCCAAGCACTCTGATAACAAGCGCAATAATAAAAAAGGCATCACTTTCCGTACGAAGATCCGCAGGACTGACGCTAGACTTACCAAAACGACCATCCATTGATGTAGCGACCCAGAGCAACGACGAGGACGATGAAGTTTTCGTTACGCCCTCAGACTGAGTGAATGAATCCACCAAACTTCGAACAACATCCATTAGAACCTGGTCCGAACTTGCTAATTACAGAAGAGCTGAACTTACCCACAGAAGAGACCGAAAGAAACTGGCGCGAAGAGTTCCGGAAAGAAGCATCGGAGATGGCCCAAACCCTACCATGTGCCATTGCGTTCAGACATGTATTGGAAGAACAACTACCTGGACCAGACTGGAGCTCTATGCCGAGATATCCGTGCGCCAGCGAGGCTTTACTGAAGGGAATAGATGCTTCCTGAATGCCATGCTCCTGGACGAAGCAATTAGACGAGGCAAAAGAACGCAGCTGTGCGCCGCACAGCTTGATATCAGCAAAGCGTTCGACACCATCCTCCATGAGGCCATCACCGACGCATTACACAGAACAAAAGCACCCAAGGCCCTCTCAAACGTCATCCTGGAGATGTACCGAAATGCCACGACCACCATCACTGGCACAAATGTTACCATCCCCCTGGGAAGAGGTGTGAAGCAAGGCGACCCATTATCCATTTTGCTCTTCAATTTGGTAATCGACCCAACCGTCGGAAAGCTTGAAGGGATTGGGGACTTCCAAATAGTTGCTGGAAGAAGCCTTTCGATCCTGGCCTTCGCAGACGACTTATTCTTATTGGCAAGCGCACCCGACAAGCTGCAGTCCATGTTGGATATCACTTCTCAAAGCTTGAACGACATTGGACATTGGGCTCCAGATATCTACGAAGAAGAATGCGGTGTTCTCAATCCGGTCCTTCAAGAAGACGTGGGTAGCTGAACCGCTGGTCGCTCCGGTCCAGGGGACCATACTCAGAAATTACGAAGTAGATGAGAAATTCGACTACTTGGGGGTGTCCTATACCATCTTTGAAGGTCTCTCTAACAAAGAACACATGGAAAGACTGAAGAGAGCGAGAAAACCTACTCAGAAAGCGACACTCCTAAATCAATATATCCTCCCGAAGACGCTGCATCGCTTCACGATCGACTCTCCTTCCAAAACATCGCTAATACACATAGATGATGCCATAAGAGGTGCGTGCAAGAAATACCTTCAATTGCACGAATGCACGACCGACCACCTCTTCTATTCGAGGAAGCGGGATGGGAGCTTAGGATTTCCGAGGTTGGCCCATCTCGTTACTCTCAATGCTATTAAAGCACTTTCGAAGATGGCTGAAGATAAAGATCCATTGATGAGGGAGCTAGCGATGCGCGGAGACTTCGGGTGAAGAATACGAAAACACGCCCACCAACTAAACGTAAGAATGTCCGCTTCACGGATTGAAGTACAGAAAAAGAAGATTGATCTCAACCGTGAAGAACACTCTAAATGGGCACTACAAGAATCGCAAGGCAAAGGAATAAAATCTTTCCGCGACAACCCGGTGGCGAACGCCTAGCTCCTTAACGACGCCGCGCTGAGGTCTGGCGAGTTTGTGGACCTCCTTAAGATGCGTACTAATACCTATGGCGTCCGTAAAGCGTTAAAGAGAGCGAAATACCACCAGATAGACTCCACGTGCAGGCGTTGCCACCTGAAGACAAAAACGCTTGGCCATGTGATTGGAGAATGTATCGCGGAAAAGGTCCCAGAATCCGACGCCACAACATCGTGGCGGAGATCGCGAAAGCCGTAGAAGGAGGCTTTACAGTGTACGAGGAGCAGTCGTTCCGCGCAGCAGATGGGACGTTGTTAAAGCCGGACTTGGTAATTAAAAACGCCAGCTGAGCTTACATTATCGACGTCACCGTGCGTTTCAAGACTGACTCCTCGCTACGAGATGCCGTAAATAAAAAATCCAAGAAGTACGAGCCGTTAATACCGATATTACAAGACTCCCTCAAAGTTACTAGTGCCGAGGTTGTTCCGATAGTCTTTGGTTCAAGAGGCGCAATTCGCAATAGCGAACGTCGCCAGACGCCGTTACATGTTCCCGCACGATCCGATTCGAGGAAAGCGCCAGGCGGGGAATTTGACTGGGGCGGTACATCTGTCAAAGAATAACGCAGGTGTCCTAAGGCCAGCTCAGCGTAGAAACCTCGCGTAGGACAAACGGGTAAATGCTGGCTTGATCCCGATGTTCAGTATGCATAGGGACTGCGAAAGCACGGCCTATCGATCCTTTTGGCTTAAAGAGTTTTTAGCAAGAGGTGTCAGAAAAGTTACCACAGGGATAACTGGCTTGTGGTGGCCATTCTTCCTATCATTGCGAAGCAGAATTCGCCAAGCGTCGGATTGTTCACCCGCTAATAGGGAACGAGAGCTGGGGTTAGACCGTCGTGAGACAGATTAGTTTTATCCTACTGATGACAAGTCGTTGCGGTAGTAATCCTGCTCAGTACGAGAGGAACCGCAGGTTCGGACATTTAGTTCACGCACTCGCCCGAGCGGACGATGGTGCGACGCTACCATCCGTGGGATTATGCCTGAACGCCTTTAATGCCGTATCCTTTCTAGTGAAAGGTGGTAACGATACCTTTACGAGTTCCGCGAGTCGAAAGGCTCGAAAACACGTTACGTTATTATAGTAATAACTGCCACTGTTGTGTGGCGCTTGGATAACTACATGATTACCATCAATGGCACCCAAGCATTTGGGAAAGTTCCACTTTTTTACAAAATTGTTGCATATACTTTGCCATTCTTCTGGCATAGAAGGTGCCTGTAATAAAATATACCGTTAATTGAAATATTATTATACTACTGTCGAAACCAAAGATGAGCATGAGCAACCTAATCCTGAAAGTGAATCTGCAAGTATTTTACAAGATATACCACTAGGAAGTCTAGTTAATGTAAGAAAAGGAAGAAAAGTGAATCTGCAAAACAAAATGACTTGATTTATCAAAAATCTGTATTAGCTTTGAGCGAAGAAGATGATCAATATGAAATTTTTGGCAAATATGTAGCTTCGGAAATGAGAAATCTATCTTTCGAATATTTGCGCAAAAAAAAGAAGGGACAATTTCATAGGATCATAATGGAAATATACGAAGAGGATTATCATTTTAAGTTGGTAGTTCGATTTGTGTATAATTGCTTTAAAAAAGTACTACATAGTTCTGTGCAACACACCATTATTAATGTAAGTAGTGTGGTCGTACAACAACTATTATTTTTATGTTTACAATTATTATACTTCTAAAAATATGCAGTGCAAATCAGAAAAGTGGTCTTTGGAACAAATTGAAATCCTGATTGACAATTACAAAAATGAAATGTGTTTGTACGCAACGAGTTTACCAAGTTATCACAACAAACATTTAAGAGGACTATTAAAGAATAGACGACTACTATTATCGACGACTATTAAAGAATGCTCTACAAAATTTCACAGCACGAGAAATCAGTTTAATATTGAACATTCGAAGGTTAGAGCTTCGCATAAAAGTGGAACGGGCACCGATAATGTAATTCATTTTACCAATAATTAAAATCATGTGTATTTTCACATTTATATTTTCAGATATATAGACCAAGTTTGTGGTATTACGATAAAATACTGTTCTTAGAATCATATTTACAACATCGGAAAAGTAGAAATTCTTGGAAGAATGAAACGGGTGAGGGAGCACTTTCACAACTGGTACATATTTGTAACATTTTTTTAAAGAATTTATACCTAATTAATAGTTGTAACGTTGTAGGATACTACTACGAACTCACAAGAAAATGCCAGATCGTTGCTTGAAGAAGGCAGTAGCACTCTGAGTGAAGATGCAAATTCAATTTTCCAGGAAGATTTTGAAGTGCACCCGGAACAGGATAACTTGTTATTTCCACAAGTGGTTCCATTGACCTTTAACAACCAACCCACTTCTGTGCCACCTTCTCTCAATGACTCGATACTATCAGAGGCATCATGTTGTCAAACAAAACCATCAAAAAGAAAACGGCAGAATTCAAGTGACGAAAGCTACATTGCAGCTATACATGAGCTTGCAAAATCGATCCAACAACCGATAACGTTGGTTGAGAAATTGAACACTGCAAGTTCATGCGATCCAGTGGAACCTTTTATGAACTTTGTAGGGTCACTCCTTCGAAGTTTTAAAAATGAACAATTAAAGCTCGATGTTATGAATAGTATAACACAATTTGTTGTGAAAGCAAAGTCAACGGAAAATGTAGTAATTTTGTGTGTAAAAATTTATTTTATTATTTACTATTATGTTTTTTTACTGCCTGGAAAATATTTTATTACATTTATTCATAATACAAAAATAAAATTAATTCATAAAACTACCGATTGCCTATTTCGATAGCAGTATATTGGAAACGAACAGTACCTACACTGTTAACACTAGAAAGACGGCAGCGGTCATTTGACCGTTAAGCGTTATTATTTTGATTATAACTTTTAAACAAAATTTTTTTAAATTATGCTGCTTTAAGACTTTTCCTAATTCATTGTGAAGTTTTATTTTATATAACTACCCAAGTTGTATGTATTATTTTATAGCAGTAATCATTCCCTATACCTAGAAAGATGGAGAACGGTCATTTGAGCGCAACTTGTTTCTTAATAATCTTTTATACATGAACAATAAATTTTTGATTGATCAGGTAATTACACTCAGCAAGTATTTGTTATACCTTACTTTACAAGTAATACAGTTTATGTTATTATTTTATACTTAGTTGACGTTGTCATTCGGTTGAGAATATAGATAAAAAAATAATGTTTCGTAAACGGGTACGTCACGATGGGTGACCCCTCTTCCCCTATCTTTGCAGCTTTTGTGATGAGCGATCTCCTTTACAACTTTTTTGGCTCCATCGATTTTAAAATTTCTTTTCTGCTTCTATATGTGGATGACGTATTAACTGCTGTTCCTAAAAATAGAGTGGATGAATGCATAGAGATCTTTAATGGACACGATAGTTTACTTACTTTTACTTATGAATTGGAGTTCAACAACTCGATTCCGTTCTTGGACCTTAAGGTGATTAGAGGGGAAGACGGATCGCTTTCCACAGATATTTATAAAAAACCTTGCTACACCAGTAGGATACTAAACTTTAACAGCTCTCATCCAATGTGTCATAAAATGAGTATCATAAGTACTCTAAAATACAGAATCGAAAACTGCGTGCCTAAAGACTTAATTGACACCAGACTCCACGATTTAAAGCTACAGCTTTTGGAAAACGATTACCCTGCTAAGCTGATAGACTGTGCACTTTTCCAGAAGAGAACGCCTCGGATAACTAACCCAAAGTCGCAGGATATTGGTCTGGAAAATATGAGATTTAGTAAAATCACGTATCATCCGTGGTTGAAGAACAAACTGAAACATGCCTTTAAGAATGCTGTTAGCGATGGTTCCTTGAAATTGGCCTTCTACAACAATTTCAAATTGGAAAAAATTTTATACTCCAGAACAAAAGGATAAGATCCCTGCATTGGATAGAGCTAATGTGATTTACAGGATTAACTGTGAGTGTGGCCAGAAATACATTGGACAAATCAAACAATTACTTGGAAATAGAATCAAACAACATAAGTATGATATCAAATGTAAATCTAAAAAAACAGGCTTTTCGGAACATATTATAGACTCCTCTCATAATTTTGGCAACGAAGATGTGGAAATTCTGGCTACCGAACGAATTTTCATAAACAAACTTTTCTGGAGGCCGCTTTTATATCCACTTTGGGACCTAATGTCAACAAACGAAGTGATTTTTATCAAATAAAAGATTACTACCGTAACATTCTCAAGTGCTTCAATGATAAAACGAAACAACCGAATTAACACCTACATTAGAAGACTTGGCAATTACACCTATTAGTTTGTAATTTTTTATTCTAATTTTACGACCACCTTCAGTTTTTTAAATCTGTTTTTAGTTTTGTTAATCTTTTTTTATAACTCTAAAGCATACTCGTAGATGGCACAACACGACTTTTGGCGGTTTTACACTAAAATTTTGAAATTTATTTTTATCATTGGTTGTAACTTTATCAAACGCACCACGTCAAATTGCAGTGTTTTTAACATATTGAAATTTATTGTTAGAAAATTATTTTAATTGTAATGTCCTCAATTTCAAACTGTATTTATTTATTTATTTATTTTGGACTGTGCATATTATTTTAAATCATAAAAAACTGCCAAAAATGGAAAACATGCTCTCCTTCAACTGCCCATATCTCCGGTTCTATCTATCCTACAGACTTCTACAAGACGGCATTTTTTAGCTCTTGAATGGCACTTTCTGGACATATTTATTGTGTTTTATGGCCATCCACAATTTCATTTGTTATAAACAATTACATTATTCAAACGTAATTTTCGAGGTTTTCGCATGCTCTGAAAATTTTGAAAAAAATACCAACGTATTCCTTGATCAATTTCCTGTAAGAAACCTTAACTTATAGTATGGGTCATGCATAGGTACTGTAACAAAACGATAGATTTATAAGTGACGGCGTTGGCAACCGCGCTAATCGACACGGGCCGTGACGCGAAGCTAGAGTAAGGAGCATTTATAGAGAGTGTGGGGCTCATATAATATTTATACATAATACAATAACGTTTGAATTTATACTTGTTTATTGAATATTAAAGTAACATCAAGTCAGTCATATAGCTAAAACTATTATATAATTATTATTAATTGTTAACTATAACTAAAACTATAATTAACCTTTACTTAGATATATGTAAGTGCCTCAACGGATCCTTCTGCATTAGAGTATCTCTTGGCTATCAATTTATTTTCCGTTACTGACCTAATATAATGAAATTTTAGTGTGCCACGGACCAACTTTGTTTTTTCAAAACGAGATTTCAATGCAACGGTTTCGTTTGTATAATCGTTGTGCGTGAAAAATTCTACTGTCTGTGGAGTGTTGATTGGTTCCTGTAAATTTGGCTCTAGACTGGCTCTACTTGCTAGTCTTTTCAGTGCTCCTCCTATACCATCACAAGGTCCCTTTCCATGTGAAGTGGCAAAGAAATTCCATTCCGCACTAACCCCAAAGCATCCCAAAGTCTTTTTCATGAAGGCAGACGTTCAAAAAATTCTTTTTGTTTTTATATTGCGCGCTCGCACCATCGGAGAAGTAAATAATCTTATTCAATCCTGGTACACTTTGCTTCAAAAAATTTACAAAATTCCTTTGAAAAAGGAGAACAGCGACGGTATCGTGTTTTAAACTTTCGGAAATCGCAATATAATTTTTATGTTTTATTGTGCTATCTTCTTTGTAATACCAACGAAAGGATGTAAAGTGACCTGGTCATTGTTCGAATGCACACCTTGAATAGCGTCTTGGATTACAAAAGCGTAATTTTCCGCGAAATCGCACACTACCAAGCACTCTCCTGGTCGCAACTGCTCCTTCTTCTCGACAAAATAAGTTGACTGTTGTTGAGCGATGAATGCATGCGTCACCAATTCTTCAAGTTTTGTTCCCAGTTTTACCAAAAATTCTTCAACTGTTGATTGAATGGTTTCCAAGTTTGTTCGGTCCATCGATGTCCATTGTTTGTAGATCACGGTGTCTATTAATTCGGCTTCAAATACCTCTTCCAGCTGATGTATCAACTTTTCCGTTCCTGGGCAATTTGAACATTCCCTCAAATGGCAATCTGTTGACGGTCGATTACACAGCATTCGGGCCAAACAATCTTTATAATTATTGACTGGCTGAGATGTGTTTGCTGTGAGGTGTGCTATTCTCGCTCCATCCAACAACAATTTGACATTCTCGTGAATTGCATAGACGCAAACTGAATGAGTCCCGTTAGCTCCAGGGAGTACACAGTGTCTCGGTCGCAATTCGCAGAACTTTGAAAAGCCGACCTTCAGGCCTGAATACTTTTCTTTGAAAACTCGGTACGTTTCCTTCAAGTTGCTGAGTATTAACCGCTTCTGTTTTTGAATTTTTTCGCCATTTTCCTTTACCGTAACGTAATTTTTCTTGCCCGCCATAACGCGACTTATATGATCGGAAGTGTAAATATCCAGAATGCATTTTTCAGTATCTTGGTTCAGCTTCTTACCGGATCGGTCATTAGGATTAGACAAAATCCCGAACTGTGCCGCCATCTTCTTGGCAACGGTAATCATGTGTTTGGTAGCATGAAAATTTTGCTGAATTTGTCTAAATGACCAGTCGGAAAATATCGTCAAGATTTGAATTTTCTTATAAAACGAGAAAGGCTAAATTTACTACTTAAACACCTCCGTGACACATTATTTTTGGTTGTAAGATTTTATAAAATTTGTAATAAGTGATGTTCGTGTTGTGCTTCAATAACCATCTGCGAAAAATAGAGAAATTAATTTGTGCAACATCCTGTACGCAGTTGGAAGACTTACCAGGTATAAATTTTCAAGAGGTTGAACGCAAGTCTGCCTGAAAGTGTGGATGCAGCACGTACGCTTAGATTTGCGTTAGTGCGTTTTTGATTTTGCGATTGTGAAATTTTCACGATAACTAAGTGAAAATTAGTTTCTGAGCGATAGAAGTGAAGATTTGTGACGAGTCTTCGACTTCAGTGTAAAATTGCCGAAGAATATTTAAATTAGATAAATTCGTTAAGTGCAAGATTGCCAAGGTTAATTTGGAACACCACGCCATTTTTGGATATTGATAAGTTAAAGATTAGAATAAAAATTTACGTACCTACGAAAAGTTTACAGTCGAATTATTTGGATATTGTTACACATTGAATCAACGGTATTGTGATTGAAGAGTTTCAATCAAATTGAGTACGAAAATTAATACTACAACTGATGGTTGGTAGAAAATTGGTTCTTATTGATACAAATGCTACTGGATACGCACGGGAGTCAAATGGTGATCGACTGAAGGAAGCGCATTCTACCACTTCCAAGATTTACGTACAAGGTATTTCGAATAAATTAGTTTCATTTGTGGAAAACATTTTTTTATTATAACATCAAAATTTGTACAACATTATTAATTATTTACTACACATTAACCACTTAACGGCAAATGGAATTAAAATTTAGCAAGTTTTTGAATAGAGTAAATAAAATTTCAAATTCAGTAGTTGAACATAAATTACACTTAAAAGCCTACAAGCGAAATTTGTCGCTACAAAATTATCCTCTGAATAAACAACAATTTTTCGTTATTCAAGATACGAGTTTTTATTTTGCTCGCAAGACAAGCGAGGTGACTCATAGGAATTCGCTACTGAGCGTTTCTTGCTTCCGATAAAACTGAGTTAGCGGAGGTAAATTTAAAGATGAAAAAGGTTTTTATTAAAAAATACCATCACAATATATGTAATGTGTAATTATATAAAATTTAACATAATTCTTGATAATGGGATTAATTTTAGAAAACAATACAGCATCGTCCTCAAATGAGGAAGTATTTGCATAGACGGTGAATTGGACAAAACTTCTCATAGATTTGTACCAAAAATATCGAAAAAAAGTAGACACCATGAAAATGAAAAATTTCAAAGCCATGTGGAAAGTGATTGCCGATGAAATAACTGTAATAATCTCAAAAAAAGTTATGCAGAAACGCTGCGAAAATAAGTGGAAAGTGCTGGAACGCAATTATAAAAAATGGATCGACAACAAGAATTCGACTGGCCGAAGCAGAAAAAGTTTTGAATATTCTGAACAAATTTACGAAATATGTATATGGTAATAAAACTTTTAAAATGAAATAGTTAATTAAACTTGAAATAATAAAGATAGATTGATTGAAGATTAAAGAAATAAAGATTATTTCAAGTTTAATTAACTATTTAATTATATTATTATAGTTTCGGTAGTCTTATAATTTCTCATATTCTTACATTTAGGTAATAAAAAAAGTATTCAACCAGAATTATTGCTGTCTTCGTCAACTATAAATATTCCGGATGAACTCGTGGTACCAAAAATTATACAAACAACAACAGCGCAGCTCCAACAACCATTTACTACAAGAGGCGAAACAATGCGAGAAAAAAAGTAAATCAAAAAGATCGGTATTAGAAAAAATTCATAGAAGATCGTTTATTGTACGAGCAAAAATGATTAGAAGTTTTGAAGAAATCCCATTTAGAAGTGCTGCAATTATTGACCGAGAGCAATGCCGAGAAGAATCGAATTGAGAAAGAAAGAAATGAAATTGAGAGGGAAAGAAATGACATTTTAAAAACCATATTTTGTAATAAGTAACAATTTAATTTTTTTCTTGCTTATCAATAATAAATTAAATAAATTAAACAAAAAATAACTTAAGGGGTCTGGCCTACTTGCAAATTGAAAAAAATCGATTTTTTTTTATTTTTTTTTCTGTAAGTATAACCTTTCAAAAATCTTCCCTGAAAGTTTTAAGCACCAAGTAATAAAATTGACGAAATTATGAGAGTTCAAAGTACACACCGTTCAAACCGAATACGGATTACATAGGATTTGCAGCATCTGGCAATAATTTCCGAGACCAACTATTTTTAAAATTTTTATTACCCTATAGGTTTATTATTTCAATGAATAGTCTTCAATGAATGGTCAGTATAGTTTCATGTTTCCACTTTGGTGCTGTACTACAATTTAAATTTTGGTAATTTGTACTTTTTTAAATTAAAATTTGTGAATTCTGTGCGGTAGGACAATTATTTCTTTTAGAGCTTAATTTGTTGTTTGTGTGTGTTTTGTTTACAAAAAAGGAGTGCATAGGGCACGTTCAAAAAAGAATGGGTTATCGATTGCGTTTGTGCAAATCAAAAACAAAAGGCCTTGGAGGAAAGGGTAAACTAACTGGCAAAATGATAGATAAACTGACAGTTTATTATGGTTTGGCGATAAGGCGAAATTGTGAGTCCATGATGAAAATGAAAAATGCCATATGGGCCACATATTACCACTATAGTTCGTCAGATGAGTTTCCGCAACACGACCAATGTCCGGTCGGTGCAGAATCGTGGTGCACCTGGCAGCGCGCTTTTGCGAGCGATAAACTGGCTTCATATTCACATGATTATAAGCCTCTACCCTCTGATGTTTTGACTGCTATAAAACCTATATATGTAGACCTAAGCAAGGAGGAATTATTAGAAAGATGCATCGGAGGTTTTAATCAAAATAATAATGAGAGCTATAATCAAGTGATATGGAAAATGAGCCCTAAAATTGTTCCAAGCGTATTTAAAACTGTTGAACTTGCTGCCAACATTGCCGCCTGTGTTTTTAACGAAGGTTCACAAGCAATTTTAGAAATATACACCGCTTTGGGAATACAAAATGGACCAAACGCTCACCGATATGTAGAATTGGAGGATTCAGTCCGCATTCAGACGGCAGACCGCCGAACGCAGCAAGCCACCCGAGAAGACAGAATGGCTCGGAGACAACATCAACTCAACATTTTGGAGGCTACAACTTCATCTGGAAATGTTCAATATGGGCCTGGAATAGATGACTCGATGTAAGTTGCAAAATTAATATTTTATTTTAAAGAAAATCGATCTTAAATCTTTAAACGCGATTATCTCGAAATGACATTTTCAACATCGGTGACCACGATATATTGAAAACTACTCGATCGATTTGTTTCAAATTTGGCACAGTTATTTTAGATATAAAAAACTAGTCCTTGAACGAAGGAATTTTTTTTACGATGTATAGTTTTGTTTTTATTAGCGATAAAGTAGCAATATTTTCATCAAAAATTGAAAATTTACTTTGAGCGTGTGCCATTTTGTCCTATATTGATATTTTGAAAAATCCTTCGTTCAAGGACTAGACAATTTAATATATTGTAATACTTTTTTTGAATTTTTTATTTTAGATGAACCAGATTCAAGCAGCGATGGTCACCGCAAAACATGTTTTTGAAAAGGACCTTCGGGATAATGGCTATAACTTTTTTGTTTGTGAATATATTTTATTAAAAAAATTATTTTATTTAAGTAAAAACTTGCTGCTTTTTATGTATACCAACATATCCTTAAAAAACTATTCTGGTTCTTTAAAAAAAATTCTCCAAGATCACCTATTTTTTTCACGTCTAACTAGGCATGACCCCTTAAAGTAAAGTATCTACAACAACATTTCTTATTTCTTCAGAATTTTGGTCTGCATTAACTTCGTCATCTTCAACATTTTCATCGTAATTAACATTCATTACACCGTAGTTATCAGCTTGAATAACATTTTCTAATTCAAATTCATCGTTAAGTGGTAGATTATGTAACACACAAGCTGCTCTAAGTAAATGAACTATATATTCCATTTTTCTTAGTTTTACATGAAATAGTTGCCTAAACTTTTGCTTTAGCATTCCAAAGAAATGTTCAAATACATATCGGTTTTTAGCCAATTGTAAATTATAATAAAGTTGTCTTTCATTAAGCTGACCACGATCCTTAAAAGGAGTTAGCAAATTGGGTTTGAGTGGGTATCCACTATCCCCAAGTATAAAATAATTCTCTAACCTTAAATAAAAACTCTAACCTCACTTTTAAACGTCAACGGCCAAGATCGGTCTACGTCACTACAGTATATTTACTAAAAAGATTGGTAATACTAAATGAGAACACAGTAAATTGTCAATGCTAAGTTGAAACACCGCAAAAATAACATGCCGCGTAACATTTGCCGTATTTATGCTTAGCTTCTTTTAAATGCGGTGTTTTTCTTTAGTACGGTGTTCATTCACACCATAATATGTAATTATTCTTTCATTACGATAAGAAATTTGCATCCAAGAGGTGAGATTTTTGAGCCGTGTTTTCAGTGTAAAATTAATTTCATAGTAGGTAAGATACGCCAAATTATTAAACTTATTATTAGTAGAATTTTTTTTTTTTTTTATTTACATCCTATGTATTTACAATCTGTTTTTTACAAACATTCAGTAAATGATTTAACATTATTGTCATAGAAGTTACATATCCATTGACATGACTTCTCCAATTCAACTATCATCTATTATTGATTTTACTTATCAAATCTTTTGGTAAGATCCAACGGGTGGTATTTCTTCAATCTTCGAGTTGGTGTAGGGCCCTCAGTGAGGGCGACGGCCAATTGGTTTGGATGTTGGCTCAACTTGGTCTGGTATTTTTCGCTCCAGGATTTTATTTCCTCTTTCACTGTTTTCACTTTGAGATCTTTATAGATAACTGCATTTGGGACATACCAATGTGCGTTTGTGATTGTGCGGAGTACCTTTGATTGAAATCTCTGCAATATTTCCAGGTTTGAATTGCTTGCCGTTCCCCATAGTTGGATGCCATAAGTCCATATCGGTTTCATAACAACTTTATATAATAGCAGCTTATTTTCTAGTGTAAGTTTTGATTTTCGGCCTAGTAGCCAGAACATTTCTCTAAATTTATAACCAAGTTGCTTTCTTTTAGTCCAGATATGTTTTTTTGAATGTGAGGCGCCTATCCAAGTGTATACCTAGGTACTTTACTTCGTCCGTCTGTGGTAAGGGACGGCCGTTCAAAGTTACAGAGGGACAGTTTCTTTTTCTTGTCGTGAAAGTAACATGTACCGATTTTGACTAGTTGGCTTTGATTCTCCATTTCTTTAACCATTTTTGTATCTCATTTAAGTGCGTTTGTAGGTTCATTGTGATTTGGGTAGGATTAACGTGCGTAGCCATAATGCCAGTATCGTCCGCAAATGTAGCTGTGGTTGTAAATTTTGTTGTTGGAAGATCCGACGTATAGATTAAATATAATAATGGTCCCAATATGCTACCCTGGGGCACGCCTGATGTCATTGGATGGAATTTCGGGTAAGCTTCGCGATATTTCACTTGGAACATTCTTTCGTCAAGGTATGATCTCAGGAGCCGGTGAAAGTTGGGTAACGTCCCCTTGATTTTTATGAGCAGTCCGTTATGCCAAACCTTATCAAAAGCTTGGGATATATCAATAAATGCCGCTGATCAATAGCGTCCCTCCTCAAAGCTTCTCTTAATGACGTCAACCAAACGGTGCACCTGCTCTATTGTGGAGTGCTGTTTTCTAAAACCAAATTGATGTTGGGGAACTATTTTTTTTTGTTAACTCTGGTTGGATTCTCTGGAGTAGAAGTCTCTCAAATACCTTCGACAACACCGGCAATAGACTTATCGGTCTGTACGATGAGACGTCGTGGGGAGGCTTACCAGGTTTAGGGACAAGGATGATTTGAGCACATTTCCATTGAGTTGGAAAGGTATTTAATCTAAGCATAGCGTTGTAGATATAAGTGATGGCCTTTAATCCTTGGTCGGGTAATTCTTTCAGAATTCTACCAGTAATAAGGTCATATCCTGGCGATTTATTGGGATTTAAACTTGTTTGAATTATTTTCTTCAGTTCCTTCACTGTAAAAGGTTTGATAAGAGTTGTTAGCTTAGGACGTGTTCTTATGAGTTCTTCTAGTTGTTTGTTTTC
This sequence comes from Cantharis rustica, assembly GCA_911387805.1. Taxonomy (NCBI): domain Eukaryota; kingdom Metazoa; phylum Arthropoda; class Insecta; order Coleoptera; family Cantharidae; genus Cantharis; species Cantharis rustica. The sequence goes on from OU426880.1 coordinate 33,934,491, forward strand.
GTTTTCTGGAGGGAAGGGCCTAAAGACACTTTCAAGGTGTTTCGCAAATATGCTCGCTTTTTCCTCATCTGTTCTTGCCCAATTTCCATCGGGTTTTCTAATTGGGGGAAAGAAAGGGATTGCTTTTCCAAGTCTTCTAGTAGCCTTCCACAACGAATAATCAGTCGCTTCAGTTGGTGTTAGATTTTCGAGATAATTTTGTAACGATGAATTTTTTAATTCTTGTAAATTCTTTTTGAGTTTTTCGTTGGCACAATTTAGGTTCTTCTTGTCGCTCGGATGTCTTGTATTCTGCCATATTCGACAAAGCTTGCGCTTATTGATGATTTCCTTTTTTATGTGATCTGGGCAGGACTCCTTTTTGTCAATCTCTATTTCGGGAGTTGAATTCCATGCGGCTCTTTGTATTGTCTTCACTAGATGGTCCACTGCCATAAAGATGTCATATTCGGATTTTAGCGGAAATTTTAAATTGATTTTTTCTGTAATTATTGACCTAAACAGCACCCAGTCAGTGTATTTATTGTGTAGAGACGGTGGTTTTTCTCTAGTCAGAATTTTGGAACTATAAGTGACTATAATCGGGGAGTGGTCAGATGATAAATCTCGACAAGAGTCCGCTCGCAGATAGTTTAGCGTGATACCTTTTGTGATACAAAAATCTAGCAGATCCGGTATCTTTTCTCTGTCTGTAGGCCAGTATGTTGGCTCACCAATCGATGGCCAGCCTAGACCCTCAATCTCGATCGCCCTCATGAGTTTCCTGCCGCGAGGATTTGTTGTTCTTGAACCCCAGTGTTGATGTTTAGCATTAAAGTCTCCACCCATCAAGAATCTATGTCCAAGGGTGTTGATTAGTTCCAGGAAATTGTCTTTTTTGATTTTATGCTTAGGTGGACAATATATAGATGACAACGTTATAGGGCCGCTTAGGTCTTCAATTACAATACTTGATGCTTGTGTATTTTCGCGCTGGAATTTGGGCAGTTCATGGTGTTTTATTTTATTTCTGATTATTATTGCAGAACCTCCATGGGCGGTGCCATCCGGATGATTTATGTGGCACGTTGTGTAGTTTGGTATCTTGAAGTAGCTACTTTTCGTGAAGTGGGTTTCTGAAATCAAAACGATGTCAATTTTTTGTAATTGAATAATTTTTTGTAACTCTTGCCCATGATTGGACAAGCCGTTGGCATTCCATAATGCTATTTTTATTTGGTATAACATTATGGCAGTTTCGACAGTAGGGTTAATAGGATAGACAGCAACTGGTCCATTCTATCCATTAGTTTGGTCATCATTGTTTCCATTTGACTTGAGTTATTGAATGTCGTAGGCTGCTGGGTTGTTTGTTGGCTATATTCTGCTTGCGTTTGGCTTCTTTCTTGCGTTTGGCTTCTTTCACTTACAGCAGATGTGTATGATTTTCTTTGCTGGTACACTCTTGTTTGTTATAGGGGTGGATTAGGTAAAAGGGCAGTTGGTAATGATGGGTATAATTGTTTCGGATCAGTTAAAGAGGTAGTTGGCAATGATGGGTATAATTGTTCTGAATTAAGTAAAGAGGTAGTCGGTAACGAAAACAATTGTTTTGGTCTTAGGGAGGGAAATTTTCTATCTCGAATCTCTTTATAGACCCTACACCCTTTGTAGTTGGCAGGGTGTTCTTTTTCGCATAGTACGCATGTTGGTTTTATGTTACCGTTCTTGTTGCAGTCCTTCGAGAGGTGATCTTGTGCACATTTCACACATCTGGGTTTGCGACTGCAGTAAGTCTTCGTGTGTCCTTACCGTTGGCATTTCTGACACTGCACCACCTCCTTCTTTTGGTGGGGTGGCTCAATCGTTACAACTGCGCTCAGTAATCGGTTGATTTTGTAAATGTTTTTGTTGTTTTCGTGAGGAAGCAATTCAACGTGGTACATGGAAAGAGGTGTTTTTGTAATTTTATGTAACATATTTGAAATTCTGGTCACTTTGTGCCCCTGAGCTTCGATTTCTTGAGTAATGTCTTCTAGTATTGTTGAGAAATGAATTCCTTTTATAACTATTCGGAACGATCTTTTATCTTTGAGTTGGAATGTGATTTTCAACTTTTTTTGAGTTCAATGCATTCAAGATTTCTGTGTAGTTTTCAGATTTTACGGGTTGAATTCTTATGTTGTCTCTTCCAATCATTTTCAAACTAAACCCACCTTCGGCGACCTCGTTAAGTATATCTTGCAGTGGTTTCATAACTTGGATATCCGGTACAAATATTGGGAATGGTTTCGTTGGTATAGGTTCATTTGTTTCTTCTTCAACATCTCCAATTGGCTGAAAGCGGTTACTTGTACTTACTTGAGTGTTTTGGTTTGATATACCATATTCTGTAATACGTTTTTGTCTTACGTTTCTAATTGTTTGAACTGGCGAATTACGTCGGTGCTTCCTTGGATTCACTCTTTGCCATTGCAAACATTCCACTTCTGTCGAATCTTTTAGTAGAAGTAGAAGTAGAAGTAGCTTTTCTGATGATTCATCATTAATGTTTATTTTTAAAGTAGTATCTTGTAATGAGTTTGAGGTTATGTTTTCCACACTGCAGCTTTTACAATTCCACTGGCTTATTTTTGCGCTACTATTTAGCTCACTCCATGTCTCAATAGACATTCCGATGTACTGAATATGATAGTTCGATTTGCATTTCAATTTACATTGTATGCAATCCTCATATCTTGTCGTACTTTTCTTACAAACGCCACACGACAACATCGTCAACATCGCAACGTTATTGGTAGAATAATAACGTAAAATATCGTATATAAATATCGCTTTTACATCGTATTATCCTTTTTCTTATATTTTTGTAATAATTTTTAACGTACATTTTTAATTCAAACATTTTTAGTAATTGTGTTATATTGTTATTAATGTGTTTTGTTTTTTTAAATATTAATTTTAGAAGTACTTGTGTATTCTTTAATTTAAAGTTAAAATTCATTATTTTAACATTTTTGTTGATTCTAGAATAATAATACATAATTGTTTAGTTAAACGTGTGTGAAAGCAACAGACATGCTATCTGGAGGAAAATTATTAGTAAAATTAGCACAAAATAATAATAATGTCGAAATAGAATGGACGAATTTAAAAACCATTATTAAAAAAGCTGCATTTGAAACCTTTGGATGTCGATCAAAAACTACAAAGAAAGGTATGAATATATGGGTGACCGGACAGGTGACCACATGATAAGCGAACCCACGACAAGTGAACGCACGACAACCGAACACATGACCACATGATCACGCTGACAAGCGAACATATTGCTGCAACCTTATGCGCGCCTCTTATCTCGTCAATGGGATAACGTAGGTTCTCGAATGTGAAAGATTGTTACAAGTAAACAATAAAATAACGGTTTTATAATTTTTATTTGCAAAGTTAAAATATAAAAAAAATAGGAACAAAATTTTAACAATAGCAAAAACTCACGCAAATAGCCGACCCCAGCTTTTCTATAGACAAAAACACTGTTATCTTCCTTCTTGAATTTATTCTTCACCGACCGCTCTGCTAAATATCTGACTAAACTGCCTTCAAACCTTCGTCGACCGACCGCTTTACAAATCCTCTTCTGCCTAACGGCCTTCAAACTTTCGTCGACCGACTGCTTTCAAATCTTTTTCTGACTAACTGCCTTCAAACCTTCGTCGACCGACCGCTTTACAAATCTTTTTCTGACTAACTGCCTTCAAACTTTCGTCGACCGACTGCTTTCAAATCTTTACGTGACTAACTTTATTTTTTGATTAATTCTTCTATCGCCTTGGATATCCATTTTTAAACTGTCTTCTTTTTTTTTACATCTAGATTTTTATTATTTAAAATATTGCCGTTGTCGGCATTTACGTGAGTCATAATACAAACATAAAATAAAAATCAAATTCGAAACAAAAAAACTTACTAACTAGACAAACATAAAATATTAAACAAACACTGAAATCAAAATTAAGAATATATAAAAATAAAACACACACTAGTAATAAAATGTTAAAATAGAGTTTTGCTTTGTGGTTCCTCTAGTTGCAAATACCGTCATTTTATTGCTAAGTTCGCAACCCATTTTCATCACTTAGTGCGGACACAACAATATACTACATAACTGAACCCAAAGCAACTGAACACAAACGTAATATTTTAATTTAAATATTTTGTTATGGAAACTTTTTCACCGCCTAATACGGCTCTGGCCTAAAATTTGAATTTTTGAAAAACCTGTTTTTACCGGTGCGGCGGTGCCAATCTAAGATAGAGATTAGAAGAGAGATAAGAAGATAGAGAGGTAGAGAAGAATGCCTATAATAAGGACGCGTTCAAGTGAATAAAATCAGTTAAACCCAGCCCGATCAAGATCCGGACGCCTTCGGCGCCCTCCGGGCCTGTTTTTTTTTTCACCTTACGCAAAATAATTTAAAAATATCCCTGAAAAATGACAGAACTCGCCAAGGGTGGAACTCGAAGCCATAGAACCCGTCCGGGTGTCGATCGCGAATGACAACATTAAGAGTATATTAAAGTACTCTACCGTCAACAAAATGAAGAATAGGAACGGAACGTGCGAGTTGACCGTGGCTCGACACGTTGCAACGAGGTGTATCGAGTTACAACTACCTACTTTTAATAACTTTAAAATGCCGTTTTTTCGAAAACCAATCAAAATCCAAAAAATTTTTTGTTGCATTATACACAGAAAATTGTCCTCTTTCCTATAGTGCAGTTGAAATTCGTGATGAGGAAATTCTGACAGTAACCGAAAATTTAAATCCCTTGATTTTGGTGTATCTAGGTTTGTTTATTTTTTGCGCTCTTGGCAGTTACTTAGTTTGCCTAGCGCCGGCCTTGTTGCTAATATGAAACCGACATAAAACTGTACTCTTATTTCTGTGAGCCACTGAATAATATGGATACTTGCAACATATATATTTTCATAAGAAACTGCTTATGAATTTATTAATTTATAAGTGGCTAATGCAATATTAATAGATATTCCTACCGTAAATAAACGGCGCTGGCGTGGCTGCGACGACGTCTAATTAAACATCTTATCTGTCTTAAAATAACAGGTAAATAATTCGGTAATATTTTCTTTGACAATTAAATTCGTATTAAAAATAAATTTGCATTTTTCTACAACGTAACCCCAACTCAAATTAAGATTTATAAAAACGGATTACAACTTCTGGGTCACGACCCAAATATGGGTCACAATATGGTTTAGGTGGGTTGTGCCTAATTTGTGGTAGATTCGGAAGATGCTATATTTTTTTTATAAATGTAAGATTAGTAACTTTTGATATACTACATTATACGAGTAATTGTAATAAATTCAATTATATAATTATGTTTCACACACGAATAATTATATTTTTAAAAAGATTTATTTAATTTAAAGTTACAAAAAATACAGTCATGAATGTTACAAGCTTACGCCTAAAGAACAAAACAACAACTAACCTAAAGCTTGATTTAACATCAGCTTTTATAATAATTACATACTGTTTATAATGTGCATTTTGGATGTGAAATTATACAAATGCATTATAATACTAAAATTATACAGATGTGTTTAAATATTAAAATACAAAAGTGGTTGTAAAGCTTATCAAAAAGAAGTGGTAATAAATTACAGTATCAAAGGGTATATCTTAAATGATCGTGATGAATGCTTCTATTTATTAGGTCATTAATATAACTTTCTATTTATGTGATTTGAATAAATGCAATTTATTATAATTAGGTAGGGCGGATGTACTACGCTTCCTTTAGGTAGAAGATATTGGTGCGATAGAAGTTGGTGGACGTAATTCCTCCCTGTTTAAGTTATTTGAACGTCCTCGTTCATTTTGGATAAGGTTCATTTCCAGGGCATCTTCTTTGGATATCTTAATAATGGTTGTTTTCTTGCACATTCTGTCGTATAGCTGATTTCTAAATTTAAACAGTATACAGGTAAAAGTTATAATTAGTAAAATAATGACAGAGGTAGCAGAGTAATGTACATAATCAGCAATTGCTGGCGTAATTGTTTCTTTTTTTATTTTTCTGTGATCTTTTCTTAACTCGTCTAGGTTGGTGAGGTGTTCCATTTTGAATTTCAGTTCGTAAACTTTGGTTAGGTTCTCTTGGTAGACCTTGATTGATGGAATCGTAAAGTTGAGGCAAGCTAGGCTAATTATTTGCTTGTGGATTATGATGTCGCATGTTGATTGCAAGAAGTTAGTTCCTTGGAGGGTATGCTTATTAATATTGTGGTTGCAATTTTCAATAACTTCTTCCGGTGGATTAAAACTGGTAATTATACCTTCACTTAAAACGGCATAGACGTCGTGGTTTCCATTTGTTTTAGCTATTGAGCAATCGCGTAACTTTTCCAATTTGCATGTAGTAAAGGCTTGATTGTAGCAGATGGTTTGATTTATTCCATGTGAGCATTGTTTTAACCATTTTTCTTCGTCTTCTGCTTGTAAGTGGTAAGACGTTGGAGGGATAAGAATTTGCGAATGTGAATTAGGAATAGGATAAATTTTCTCGAGCATGTACGGGGTTGAATTTAGGATTGGTATTTTTAGTATCATTATTATTGCATTATCGGTTATCATTAAAGTGATTTTTGACATGTCTGTTATTTCAAAAATATGAGTATCGTCTAAAAACAACAGTCGTTCGCTCGAATACGTTTTTACTAAAAGATTATAAATAAATAAGTTATTAACTCAACATTGGGAATTTCTAGTTTGGCTAAATTGATTGTTCGTTCTATTACGTTTAATTCTTGCTGATTCGGCAAAAGAAGTAATTTCTAAAAGTTTTTTATTTTGAGTTTTCTGATTTGAAAATATTATGTCTAAATTTTTGCTAATATTTTGGAGATCATCGTCATCTAAATTCCCGGTGATGAATTTTATCGTTTTACCTAGAAAGTTAATTAGTCCGCGCTTATGTTTGAAGTGTAACAATTTTTCTAACATGTTTTCAGTTGATAGTAATTCTGATTTTAATTGATTGTAACGGCGTGATGTAAGTGTGTTTTGGGGTACTTTGTGCTCTAAGATAACGGTGTTGGCTATTAAATATCGTAGGCTAATTTCTAATTGCGTGAGATTGTAGTGAAAGTAAAATTTGTGGTAATGTGAATGAATTTTTGCTATTCCTAATTTCTCGCCGAAATATCCATTAGTCTGAATCGGTGTTATTTGCAGCGGAGTCGTGAATCGCACTAGGCCCAGGTTTATTAGGATCCTGTAAACAAATAACTTTTTTCAGTCTTTTCATCTTCCTAACGTGGGAGCCGGTTAGTTTTCCTTTGGCTGATTTACCTTCGATAGTATTGTCAGATTTCTTAATAATTTTAATTTTGTCATATAACGGATCTGTTTTGCCTGGTTTATTTTTTCGAATAAACACTGTATCTGTGTTAATGTCAGGTGGAGCTTGTTTATTTTGATTTCTTTTTTCTAGTATCGATTTTTCTTTTTCCTTATTTTAGTAATAGTTCATTTTTTCGCTTGTTGTTGTACTCTTCATAAATTGTCATATCTAATGCTATGTCAATTTCGTGTTCGTAAGGTCCGTAGAGAATAGAAAAAGGTGAAAATCCTATTGACGAGTGAATAGATTGATTATAAATTAACGTGGCAGTAATCATTTGATTTTGTGGGGTTTCGTTCGGTTCTTTCAGCTTCAAAATTCTTAATTTTTCGATTAGAGTTGAATGTAATCGTTCTATTGGGGAGTTAGAGTTAGGGTTATTGATGGTGGTAAAATGTAATTCAATTTTATGTAATTGACAATATTCTTTAAATGTCTTGTTGAAGAATTCTTTTCATTGGCCACAAACGATTCGTTTTGGGTAGTTATGATGGCTAAAATAGTGCCGAAGTTTATTTAGTATTGTGAGGCCTGTTCCGTCTTTTACAAAATAAGCTTGGGCGTATCTAGAAAATGAATCAATTATGGTTAAAAATTTGCTATTTTGAAAAAAGAACGCGTCTATAAAAATGGTATCAAATGGTTTGCGTGCTAACAGAGGGCCTTGTAATTTAACGTTGTACGGGTGCCTTTCATATTTTGATTGTAGGCATAATTCGCATTTATTTATCTCATTTGATATCATCGATTTCATGTTCGGCCAGAAGTATTTCAATTTTAGTTGGTTATATGTTTCTACGATACCTGTATGGGTATCGTCGTGATATTTTGCGATTATATCTTTCCGATCTTCTTCGTTTATTACGCCTTTATGGTATGAGTTGGAAAAGACAAATTTAACGGTACTATTAAAATATGTCTTGCATAAGTCGCTTAAGTCATTTCGTAAATCTGGGTCTTTACAGTAAATTCCATATGTTAGGTTTGGTCTAATGATTTCCTTGATCATCTTAGATAAGTCTTCTTTTTTGTTTTCTCTTGTAACAGAAACAGTGTAATGATTTCTTTTAAAAGGTCTTTTTAGGTTGATGTCGAACTTGTCTCCAGCGATAATAATCAATCGGTTACTGAAATTATTTACGGCTTGTTCAGATATTGGAATTACTTTTCCGTCGTCTTCTTGGTTAACAGAGTGCACTGTGTTATGCAAATCCTCAAGAATTGTTTCAAATTCCGACGAATTCTCGTGTAACGTATTTTCTAATATTTCGTCGAGCTCGTCTATGTTTGGTGGTTCTTGTAGTTGTGGTATGATTGACATTTCGTCGAGTTCCTTATTGTTTATTTCAATGCGTGACAAAGCGTTGGCCACTACATTTTCTTTTCCTTTCCTGTAAATGACATTAAAATCAAATTCTCCTAGTTTTAGTTTCCACCGTATAAGTCTAGAATATGGTTCTTTTGATTTGGGCATCCATACCAACGGATTGTGATCTGTTTCTATAGTGAACTTTCGTCTATACAGATAAGGTCTGAAATGTTTCGTACCATCTATAATCGCTAGTAATTCTTTTTCTATGGTACTATAATTTTTTTCAGCCCAATTGAGTGTTCTAGAATAGTATGCCGTGGGTTTGTTGCTTTGGCTAAGCACGGCCCCTATGGCGACGTTTGAATCGTCGATAGTCAAAATAAATGGCTTATCAAAGTCAGGGTATGTCAAAATAGGTGCGTTTGTGAGTAGCTCTTTGCATAACTCAAAACATTCCTTGTAATGATCTACTTTGGAGTAATTCTTTAGACATTTTGTCATGGGAGAAACTATGTTAGCGAAATTAGCGATAAAGCGTCTATAATACCCTACGAGTCCTAAAAATAATCTAATTTCTTTTATCGTCTTTGGTATTGGGTATTCTTGGACTGCTTTTATTTTAGATGAATTGGGTTTGATTCCTTCGGGCGTTATGATATGACCGAGAAACGCTACTTGTTTTGACAAAAATTCTGATTTGTCCAGTTGCACTTTAAGATTCACTTCTTTAAGACGTTGAAATATTGTCTTAATATGAACTAGATGTTCGTGCAAGGATTTCGAAAAGATGACCACGTCATCCATCTACACAAAACAGAATTTGTACAGGTACTCTTTAAGAACGTCATCCATTAACCTTTCGAAACTTGCAGGTGCATTTTTAATGCCGAATGGCATACGGAGATACTCATGTCCATTATTCACGGTAAAAGCTGTTTTCTCGATCGAGTCTGGATCCATTTCGATCTGATGGAATCCTTGCGCCAGGTCTAACGTTGTAAAATAAACGCATCTACCGAGGTTATCAAAGATCTCTTCGATACGAGGAAGCGGATATTTATCTTCTATGATTTTCTCGTTAATTTTGCGATAGTCGATCACCATTCTATATTTTTTCATTCCGCTCGCGTCCATCTTCTTTGGGACAATCCAAACAGGTGCGCTATACGGTGATATTGATGGTTGGATAATCTTATTGTCCAGGATTTTTTGGATTTGGTTTTGGATTTCCTGTTGCATCGATTTAGAATGTCTAAAAGATTTTACGTAGATCGGATTTTCTTCAGTAGTCCTGATTTTGTGTTTAACGCGGTTAGTAAAGGTGAGGTCGGTGTCTTCATAATAAAATATTTCGCGAAATTTTATACATAAGTTTGAAATTTCTTTTCTCCTCTTGGTTTAAATGTTCTGTTCTTATTAATTCGCGGATGTCGTATTTATTCGTAGGTTTGACTATTTTTGGTTGTCCTAAATCCAGGTAATCAGTGGGTAATACATTAACTCGTTCATTAAAATGTATCTGGACTCCTTCAATGGAGTTTGGTATTTTACATATTCCTTCTTTCGCTGTTGCAACGCATTCTGGGATTTCAAAGTCGTCTTGTATTTTTTGTCGAGTATAAAAACTTCGCCTTCGTCAATTGAAACAGAAATATTGAGGCAATTTCCATTAGAGCTATTTATGTTTACTTGATTGTCATTAAATTCAAGGAAAAATGGTATGCGAATATTTCGTAGAGCAAGTATTTTATTTTTGTAATCCAAATTTGCTTCGAATTTTTCTAAATCTTTTGTTCCTATAAGAAAGTCAAATCTTTTGTGCCAGTTTATTATTCTAATTTTCATAGGTTCTTCTATGCCTATTTCTGCTAATATGGGGTATTCTAAATTTTGATTTGATTTAGTTACGTTATTTAAGTTTGAAACTGTGAATGGTTCAAAGTAAAAATAATCCCTAAAATTTGAAGCTACATCAACATTAATAATGGAATCGGTAGCACCGGAATCTATTAAAACTTTAAGATTTAAATAAGGTAAATAAAAGAATGGCAGTTCGGCTTGTGAACAAATTGAATTTAGGTCGACGGAAGTTGTGAATTTTCCGAGGCTGGTATATGAAAATTTTCTAGCTCGTAGCAATTTTCTTGTATTCCGTTTGATGGTTGGAAATATGATTCTTCATCTTCGGGTTGTCTTATTTCAAAATTTTCATAATTATCTTGATTAAAATGTCTTTCCGTTTCGGTTTCATTATTGAATAGTTCTTCTGAAATAATTGCGGGTCTATTCGCGGCTTGGTATTGATTAGGTTTTCTAGAAAATGCACTAGTTTGCACACATTGGTGTTGGTTTACTATAATGCGTTCTTTGCATGGTTGAACCAGGTTTTGCTCCAAAAACTTGTTTGTTTGTAGGAAATCTTGCTTGTTGTTGGAAAGGTTTATTTATGGAACCGGCAAACGGTCTCGGTTGGAATTGAGGCTGTTGTTTTTGTTGAAAATTTGAAAAATGGGTATTTTGAATTGGAAATGTTTGTCTAGGTGTAAATTGTGCAGGTCTCGCTGGTTGTATAAACGCAGTGGGTTTCATATGGCGTTCATTTTGCAGTTTTCGCACGTAGTTTAAGTCAAAGTTCATAATATACGAACGATAGGGTTCGAATAATCCTAAACAAAACATTTGTACTGTTTGTCTTTGAAATAGTGATTTTTTAAATAAGAAAATATTTGGATTTTCTTCATGCAATTGTACATATTGTAATAGATCGTTTTGAGTTAATAAGATTTTGTCATAGTAATCATTAAAAGTTTCATTTTTTGTTAGAATGGTACTACGCAAAGCGGAAATTAGCAGTTCTTCATTGCGTTGGTCACCGTATTTTCTTAAAAGTGCTTGGCGTATGCCTGGCCATTCAACTTCATTATGAAAATTAAGGTAATCCCTAGCTTCGTTTTTTATTTTAGGTAAAACCGATACATTAAACAAGTAATATTGAGTTGGCGTTAGTTTGTTATCTATAAATTTTACTAAATTATCTACACTCGATATGAACGTAGATAGATTGCTATCCGGTTTAAACTCAGGTAATGAATTTGTTAACGCAGTCAGCTCTTGAGTTTAAAACTCAATCAACGGCGGTAGTTGTTGAGGTGCATTATTAACAATCGATTGAGCTGTCGCGGGATACATTTTATAAGGTTCGCAACGACTTTTGTTAAAAGGTGTACTAATTTTTTCTAACTGTGAGGTATTCGTAATTTCCTCTAATTCTAATTCAATGTCGCTATCTGACATTAAGTTGCAATAATAATAATACAAAAATAAAAGAAGAAAGGATTCAAAAACTTACAGTGATAGGAGGATGCTTGTCATTCCCACTCTCAAGCTCACGTTTCGCTCTAGATGACTCCTTTGCTTGGTGTGTGTGATGATTATTTTCTTTAGATTCTTTGGATAATTTCTGAGGTGTTGAAACACTCCAAATTCAGGTTGACTCTAGGTTGTCACAGGACGGTGATGTAGAAGTTTGTTAATTTCTTGATCTTCCCGTAGTTGACCCAATAAGTAAACCAGAATAAGTGAAATTATCCTGTTCACAGCGCCAATTATGTTTCACACACGAATAATTATATTTTTAAAAAGATTTATTTAATTTAAAGTTACAAAAAATACAGTCATGAATGTTACAAGATTACTCCTAAAGAACAAAACAGCAACTAACCTGAAGCTTGATTTAACATCAGCTTTTATAATAATTACATACTGTTTATAATGTGCATTTTGGATGTGAAATTAAACAAATGCATTATAATACTAAAATTATACAGATGTGTTTAAATATTAAAATACAAAAGTGGTTGTAAAGCTTATCAAAAAGAAGTGGTAATAAATTACAGTATCAAAGGGTATATCTTAAATGATCATGATGAATGCTTCTATTTATTAGGTCATTAATATAACTTTCTATTTATGTGATTTGAATAAATGCAATTTATTATAATTAGGTAGGGCGGATGTAGTACGCTTCCTTCAGGTAGAAGATATTGGTTCGATAGAAGTTGGTGGACATAATTATATATTTTTACTTTCCCATTTACGTAGTAAAGGAAAGTATTGTAATGGAGTAAAAAAAAAATTTTGATTTAGCATTTTTTCCATGGTCTATGAGTCCATATAAATGCGTGTGTTGTGTGCGATTTTTTCGTCCACGATTTTTCCGAAACGCGTGAACCGATTTTATTGAAATTTTATATACAGCTTTATAGCAATAATCTAAAGAACTGATTAGATTTTGGTTGAAATTCCTCCAAATTGACTCCATATTTTCAAAGAATGAAAATTGTTAAAGCCCGGGTCTTCTTCCCATTATCATAGATAATAATGAAATTAGTCTCAATCGAAAGAAAATTTCTTTGTGCGTCTAATGATAACTAATACTTGCCATATTTCTTTTCAATTATTTTTACAATCAATTACAATTTTCATCAATAACAATTATTGAAAAAATTTATTGATCTCCAAAGTTTCTTGAAAATGGGAAAGTAATGTGAAGTCACATCAGATTTTTTAATATACAGGGTGTCCCAAATCTCAACGTTATCCATTGGAGGGCTGATAGACCAGCTCATGGTTGACCAGAATATCAATGCCTATCAAAACCTTAGTGAAAAGTATTTAGTTTTCGGGAAATTAGCACTTTTGTAAATTTCGAGAAAATTGACACTCAAATCAATTTTTGGAGTGCCACAGGTACGAAATTCCATATTTATAGAATCTAATTTAGGTTGCGCAAACCTGATTAGCCCTGCTATTGATCACATACTAAAATAAAACTAATAGTGCCATACATTTAAAAAAAAAAAAAATTTTTTCCCGACTCATCAGTTAATTTTTTTTTATTCGCTAACTTCGACTCTCCATACTGTAAAAAAACTATACCACACTAACCTGGCCAGTTATTTTAAAAAATTGTTCATCTAGTGTAGTTGACAAAATAGTGTAACATTTGCTATTATTTACTTTAGAAAAAAAGATATTGCTATTTTAATGTAAAAAAAGGTCATATTAAAATTATTTCATTAATCAAGAATTCAAACAAAAACACTTTTTAAACTTATTAAAGTAAGATAGAGATTTAAAACTAAACAAAACACTAAAAAAACAAAACATCACTAAAAATCAAAGAATGACCTTTTCTGTTTGCTTTACATCGTTTCGCATTCGTATTATGAAGTATTATTCTTCTACTCATTTTAACGATTTTTGTTTTGTTTTTTGTATTTTGATTAGTTTTAAATCTGTCACTTTAATAAATTTAAAAAGTGTTTTCGTTTGAATTCCTGATTATTGAAGTAATTTCAATATGACCTTTTTTTACATTAAAATATTTGTATAGTTGTAATATTATTATTATATGTATAGTTGTAGTGTGTAGATTTTTCCAAGCTTTGTGAAATTTTATGATATTGATTTTAAGTATGATGACCAGATCAGATTCTATTTTATTTTTTTACATTGTAGGTTGAAAAATCACAACGATCAGGAAAAGGGTTAGACGAATTCTATAAATCCCACTTATGGTATCACAATTTATTAAATTTCCTGGTAGATCATGAATTACCTACCAAGAGTATTGATAATATAAATGACAATTCTAAAGAAGTTTTAGAAGACGTGAACAGTCCTAATAAATTTGACGAAAGCTGTGAGGTATGCACATCATTTTATTATAATAAACAACGACAATTAGACAATGTCAAAATGACAAAGACGATGTATAAACAATCAAAGTACAAAATTTTTATTTAAAAAAATCTAATTTTAATTACGATTTTCCATTATCTAACATTGCGTCTTGCCAAGCCACCTTGCCGTGAGTATTGAAATATTGAACGTACTCTTCACTGCCGTGTTTTACCTCTAAAGAGGTATTCCTGGTAGCGTTATGTAGTCCATGCAACTCTGCGTTATCCGTACGCCAATCACCATCTCTTCTTATAAAATGAGTTTTTTTATCTTCCGAGCCCACACTTTTTGGATTAAAATATGATTTACTATTCCGACGCAAAAAATTGTGTAGAGCACATATTGCCATTATAACTATTGTTGTCTTTTCTGGCTCTAAAGCAATGGCAGTATGAAGTATTCGAAACCGGGCAGCGATAATGCCAAAAACATTTTCTACTCCATTCCTAGCCCTTGCCAAACGGTAATTAAAAATTCGTCTCTCGTAAGTCAGTTCAATTTAGCTAAATGGCTTTAAAATATGCTTGTGCAACGCAAACGCTTCATCTCCCACAAATACAAAGTTTAATTTCTCAATGTTATCCACTTTTTGAGGTATATTTAAAATATCAATTAATTTGTCATAAAAATTAGTATAATCCAAAATACCACCGTCCGAATTTCTTCCATTTTTACCAACATCAATGTAAAGAAACTCGTAATCTGCATTTACTATTGCCATCAAAACAACGCTATAAAATTTTTTATAGTTATAGTAAAGAGCTCCTGTCTTTGCCGGACATTGTATTCGTATGTGTTTTCCATCTATAGCTCCTCCGTAATTAGGATATTCCCAACGGCTATCAAAACCTTTCCCAATTTGCTTCCATTCTTCTTCAGTAGATGGAAACTGAAATTATTACAAATATCTAATTAATATATAAAATTTCGTTACCCAAGTCAAGGTTAACATATATATAACTATTGTATTTCAAGAAGGAGCACATAATTCGGCATCGATAATTAATACTAGCTGTAGTAATGGTAATAAACGCTATTCAAATGATGAAGGATATAATCCTTCAAAGAAAAAAAATTAGCGAAGATCGGGAACGGAAGCAATTTCTTGTAAAATATACTGAGATGCTGCAATCGAAACCTAATGATTGTGAAGCACTGGGTCAATACATTGCTACTAAATTGGAGAAAATTATAAATCCAATGCAACGAATGTTTGCTGAAGCGTTGCTAACCAAAGTGGTAAATAAGGCAATCTTGGGGCAATTAAACAAATTTACGGATTTAATAAATAATAATCCTGATACTAGGAATTACATTTTACAAGACACTACAAATTTGCAAGCATTTCCTGTGGTATCAGCTCATTCATCAAATACATCGATGGCTTAGCGCACACAAGTGGTAAGTGCAATTTTTGAATTAATTGAGTTAAGTGCATGTTCAATAATATAAGGAATGTATATTTGTTGTGCACAAATGTGGTACCTTTACGTAAGTTCAAACCAATAGAAATTCAGTTGACTAATGTGGTAAGTACTAATGAGTTGACACACAAATATGACAAGCGCACTTTACACTTTAGGTATTTTAAATAAAAAGAGAATAAGAAGTACACTTGTATTATATGCGCACTTACAACATTTGTGATCTTAGTTGTTGTGAACATCCGACATTAATCCTTACTTAAGTTTATAGTAGAGTGCAAAGTTATTTAATATTAATTGAAAATGTTGCCAACAGGCAAAATGCTGTTGAAAATGGCCTTAGCGACAAGTCAAGAACCGTCTACATCCACTGAAAGTAAGTAAAATCATTTATTATCAAAATTTTAATACTTGTAGGTTACATAATTTACTTAATTAATAACCTGGCATTATTTGTAGGTTTTCAACAGGTTCCCGTATGTGATGATGAAGATAAGGAAAACCTGTATGATTTTGATTCGGATTCAAGTGATTTGTATCAACCGAGTGAAACAGCCAACGCAGAATCGTCATCTGCAGATTCGGGTTACAATAATAATTCAGAAATTATGGAATATGAAGAAATCGTAATTTCTATTGAAACATATGATGCAGTAGATGTACCACGACCTCCAGAAGCTTTCTCAAAGAAAAGAAAAAGATCCAAGAAAGTAAATCAAGCGCTTTGGAAGAGAAAAGTTGTAAAAAACCTAAGAGTGAGTGGACAAGCTTATATATAGTAATCGAAGTGGCAAAGAAATTTCAAAAAAAAATCCGCGAATGGTTGATTGTTCTAAGTGCAGATTTAAATGTAATGAAAACTTTCCAAAAGAACAACGTCTCAAGTTGTGTAAGGAATATTGGGGCCTTGCAGACGACAAACAGCAGAAAATACTTCTCAGCTCATTGATAATGTTACGAAAGAACGTCTAATTATATTTGATGACTAATGTATGACATCATGTGTGATGAGTCATGCATAATAACATCATTAGTCATTCAAATAAGGCTTCGATATCAATCGAGAAGCGCAAAGAAGTGACTAGAAATTGCTGGATGGTTATGGAATTTTCTGGAAGGCTGCATTTAAGTATAAATGCAGCGCGATTTCCTGTCACAAATCAATTCCAGTTTGAACGCCCGACTGTTAACATAAATCAAGTGAACATAAATAATGAAGTGATAAACGATATACAGAGTGTTTAAATAAATATAGACTTAGTGTTAAATATAAATTATAGTGTAAATAAATTGTAGTGTAATTAGTGTTAGTGTTAAACTTAGTTTAGTAATTGTTATTAACCGTATCTGTAAATATTTGTATTAGCCCTTAAGAAATAAATAAACGTTTTAATTTTCGTTACAATAACAAATAAATTAGTTCATCGCAGGAAAGTACTAGCGCAGAAACAAAGAAACATATCCCAAGAATTTTTTCTTAAAGATGTAGACGGTACAAGGAAGCGAGTTTGTTTAAAATTTTTATGTGCAACTTTGGCTGTAAGTCACAGAGTAGTTGAGCTCGTAATGAAAAAAGTCAGTGAAACTGGATTGTATACTGGCAATGATGGTAGATCCCTGAGAACAACAGCTTATAATTCAACTCCAGAGGAACAAAAAAATTTGGTAAAAGCCCATATCGATTCATTTCCTCGCGTCGAGTCCCATTATTGCCGGAAAGACTCAGAAAGGCTGTATTTAGCACCTGAATTAAACTTATCACTGATGTATCGTTTATATCAAGATGAATATTGTAAAGAAAGGGACATTAAACCAGTGTCGTGCTTTGTATACCGAAGTATTTTTAACGCGTATAACCCGTCCCTGTCTTTTTTTATTCCTAAGAAGGACCAGTGCACTAAATGCAATGCTTACAACTCAGCTGTAAAGAAAGCTGTTTTGCAAAAAGACTGGAAGAACCACAAAAAGCGAGAAGAAAATGAAAGATGATGATTAACAAAGGACCATCAGGGATGGAGGGCTAACATTTAAATCAATAACTTTTGATTTGCAAGCAGTATTGAGTGTGCCGTATTCGGGAGCTAGTAAAATTTATTACAAGCGTAAACTTAACGTTTACAATTTTACTATCATGGATGCTGCAAAGAATGATGGTTTATGATATTTATGGGATGAATGCAATGGAAAAAGGGTAGCAATGAGATTGGCAGTTGTCTTCTAAATTACATTTTTGGTTTACCTGAAACTGTTTCTCACATAACATCATTCAGTGACACGTGTGGAGGGCAGAATAGAAACCAGTATGTAACTGCGGCGATGCTATTTGCTGTTAACAAAAAAGTAAACTTGGAAACGATTGATTTAAAGTACATGGAATCAGGTCATTCGTATTTAGAATGTGATTCTATGCACGCAACCATTGAGAGAAAGAGAAAGCATCATAAAGTGTACACCACACGTGAATGGGCACTTTTGATATCTGCAGCAAGGATTAAACCTGGTCCATACCAGGTTACAACAATGACTTACAAAGACTTTAACGACATTAAGGGACTTGTATCAGGAAAAACGCATTATAACGTGCAAGTCAATACCCAGGAAAAGAAGGTTAACTGGCTGAATATTAAATGGATTCGGGTTCAAAAAAGCAAGCCTTCAAGTATCCAATATAAGTATGACCTGTCTGAAGATTCAATTTTTTATAAAATAGACACTAAAGCACAAACTCAAAGCACTGCAACAACAAGAAAAGGTAAAAAAACGCCTGTGGATTGGGCATCTCTTAATTTGAAACAGCTTTATCAATCTAAGCTGCCTGTAACCACAAGCAAGAAAAAGGACCTGTTAGAGCTCTTAAAGCTGAAAGTAATTCCAGAAGATTATACAAATTTTATTGATGAAATACCCACAGCTACCCGAATTGCTAACATCGAGTCAGAGGATGATGATGAAGTCTTCTTTGCTGAATAATCTAGTTTGATTGAACGGAATCAAATTAAATATTAAGATCCATGTAATAAAAATATTTTCTTTTTCATTAAATAAACAATATTTTTTTCTGAAATGCGGTTTTCTTCACTTTTATTAGGTTTAACATAATAGTCATTCCACTTAATTAATTGGACTAAGATTCACAAATGTGGAAGTGCTTAAATTTTCTATCCAAATGTGTTAAGTGCAGTTTGTTATTGTTTTAATTAATTGCTAATGAAATAATTTAAAAAAAGTCTTGGTTTTGCTTTAATATGCAATTTAATACATGGAAGTATTTTCAAAAATAGTTGTTACATGAAATTGATATAACATTGCGGACTTACAAACTTTTAAACATTTAAACTTGATTTGTGAGAAATGAACAAAATGTTACTTAACACTTGTGTGCGCTAAGCCATCGACATGTCCTTCTTTTTTTCCTCCTTCTTCATCAAACAAAATCAATTATGTAGAAGAACATGCAAATTCTGAGGAAGGTATAGAAAATTATTTAATTTTATACTTTTGTAGTATTTTATGGTATTCTTTTGTTAATATTATACTTTTTTTTTTGTTGGTACACCCACAGAAGGTGGGTTACTCCAAGTTACTTCGGTTTTATCATTATCAATTTGTGATTCAAAGACAGCTAGTGAGTGAAAAATATTATTTTTTTTTAAATTTTTGCGGTGTAAGTATATTTGTTTTTATCAGTGCTTTTCTGCAATCACATATTATCAATTATTATCGCACACATATACTGATCAAACTATTTTTGATATTTTCAGCGAAATAGAAAAATGAATCCTACATGTCTTTGTCCGGAATGCAATAAACAATATAGTAACCGATGTAGTTTAATAGCTCACGTAAATAAATTTCATGCAGATAAATTGTGTTATTTGTTAATAATTTTAACTCTATTATTAGGCTACTTGTTTCAGATAAGCTTGAAACAATAATTAACCCTACGAAAACATACAAATACCAGTGCATAACCTGTGAAAAACGTTTTAATCATCTGCGTAATTTGAAATCTCATCAAAAATACTACTTTTCCGAAGGACTACCCAAAACAACTTATAAGTAGAGTGCACAAAACATGCAATTGCATGTGCAGCTAAAATATTTTAAGATATCTTTTCAATTCGCGGAATTCCAAGAATTTTGACACCATTTTTACAGTGCATATTTAGCATATTTTGATGGTTTGGCGCATATTGCATGTTGGTGCATATTGTGAAAAAATTATGCATATATTGATTTATTTTTATATATTTCTAGGTAAAATTTGTTAAAAAATTATTTTAATTTCAAAGTTAAGTTACAAGCAATTAAGTATGACGAGACATAATATATTTTCTGAGAAGAAATTAGATCAGGTTACAATTTAAATGATACAATATTTTTCTCTGCACCTACCTACTGGTTGTATTTCTCTTATCTAAATGCAGTCCGCTTTAATCTCGATAATTTTTTGTCAATTAATGTGAATTTTCTTTCTACCATTTTGCTCATTTATGTTAAGAGTCTAGCACTTGCACTGAGTTGTATAACTATCACCTACAGTACCTACACTGTACAGTAGGTAAATTGATAAATTGCCAAAAATGCCTAAAACTAGTAGTAATGCAAAAGAATTGATAAGGAAATGGACAGAAAAACATAAAGAGTTAGAAATGAGTGGTGAAAAAGTGTTTTGTACAGTATGCAGTAAAATTGTAAATTTTATACTATCGAGTTAGTTAACTTATTTTCAAATTGTTTTTGAAGGTAAATAGTGCAAAAAAAATATCAAATTGATCAACATCTTGGAACAGCTATTCATAAAAAGAATTTGAAAAAAAGATCTCAGCAAATTTCAATAACGTCATCGTTCGCTTCTACTTCTAATGCATCACAAAACGCAAATCAATTTAATTTAGATTTATGTAATGCTCTGGTTAGTGCAAATATACCGCTAAGGAAAATCGAAAATCCGGAATTCAAGAAATTTTTATTAAAATATTGTGGAAATAGTTTACCCAGCGCAACCATGTTGAGAACTAAGTATTTAAACATTAATTTCGAAAATATTGCGAAACGAAATTAAGAGTAAAATAATTAATAAATTTTTATGGATGAGCGTTGATGAAACTACTGATGTTAAAAGTAGATATATTGCCAATTTAATAATTGGTACATTGGGAAGCGACGAACCTTCAATTCCTTATTTGATATCTGTTCGTGAATTAGAAAAAACTAACCATGCAACCGTAGAAAAATTTGTTAATAATTCGTTACATGATTTCTTTTTGCCAATAGCAGTACCTTCAGATAAAATTCTTCTCTTGTTAACTGATGCAGCTGCTTACATGTTAAAAGCAGGAACGGTTCTGAAAGTTTTCTTTCCAAATCTGCTTCACTGCACTTGCTTGGCCCATGGGCTCAATCGAGTAGCTGAGTTCATAAGAAACCAATATTCGGACGTAAACAATTTATTAAAAAACGGGAAAAAGATATTTTTAAAAGCACCTACTAGAGCACAATTATTCAGAGAACGACTACCTGAAGTTCCTTTGCCTCCAGAACCTATCGTAACTAGATGGCGAACATGACTAAATGCTGTTTCGTACTATTTTCAAAATTTCGAAGAGTTTAAAACAATCGTTTAAAACAATCAGAGTTGGATAAATCAAGTGCGTTATCTATAGAAAATGCACAAAATCTTTTAGAGTCAACGGTGTTAAAAAATAATATTGTTTATATTTGGACTAATTTCCAACACATAGCCGAAGCCATTACTCAACTGGAGAAACGAAATGTAGACGTAAAAGATTCCATCAAAATTATTCAAACTGTAGAGGAAAAATTAGCAAAAGTTGAAGGACTAGTAGGAATAGAAGTCCTCAACAAATATCAGGAAATATTGAATAAAAATCCAGGATATGAAACGCTGTGCAAAGTTGCGAAAATCTTGGCAGGTTAGGGCGCTAACTCGAATTTCACCTTATCACCTGAAGCCATTTCGTCTTTGAAAGATGCCCCTATTACATCTTGCGATGTTAAACGGTCGTTCTCGGCTTACAAAATGGTGCTCAGTGATCGTCGTCAAAATTTTACTATGGCCAATTTAGAAAAGTATTTGATCATTTACTGCTTCAATAAATATTAGATTTTTTAAAATTATCGCATTACCTATGTATTGCGATGGCGCTGTGCGTTTGCAATAAAATTTATGCGATGTAGCTCTACTTTAACTGACGTCCGTGGGTTAGCGAACTCGTGTATGGACTGCTTAAAAGTTTGTTGATCTATTTTTGTTTGAGACTTACCTGTTACTGTAGCTTGTGTTATATCGTGTAGAAATTTGAACAAAATAATGAATTTGTGTTAGAAAATAAAAATATTTGTTGCAAGTGAAATGATTTAATGTGTTGAAATTTAATATAAAAATAAAAGGAAGCTAAGTTAAGATTCTGGATCGGTATCTTAACCACACTTTGCGTTTTCTATAAATGGGTAGGTTTACTTTTGTAATGTTTACTTTTACACAAAAATGATTTAAATTTTTATTATTTTAGGTGTATAAATTTGTAATGGTGTCAGGATACTTAAACTAAACTTTATTATGTGAGGAATAATGTTTAAAAAAATAATACTGGCCAGATTATACACAAGTAGAATTGTAAAATTTACTCAAACGTTGCACTACGACGTCAGGAATCGCTGCTTCAAAAATATTTGATGATTTCCAAAATCAGGTAACAATCTTCTTTACAAATTTAAAAAATTATCTTCAATAATAAATTTGCATATTTATTTAATTTAAATAAATTGAAGTTTCAAGATTTTCATCAACTAATGATGCCTTCGTAATTAAAAATTACTCAAAAATTATTTTCTGAGGTTAGATTGCCACAAGTTCATTTGGCAAATGACAAAAAGCTACTGAAAATTCATAAAGATAAGATAAGATAAGATAAAATAACTCTTTATTTTCCTGGTTTTTATACATTTAAATAAAAAATTATCACATTTTTAAATAAATTAATTACAGTGTATGCTTTTCCTCGCGCCTACAATTGTTAATCGAGGTGTTCTCTGAATGTCTGTTATCTTGCACTTTTGTTTCACTTGTTTTTATTGCCGGGAAAATGAGTATAAAAACCCAGCGAGCATGGTTGTTGCGTTTTGCGCTATTAAGACGTGGGTTTTGGTAGATTTGGAACTTTTGAAGTGTCTAAAGTAAAATGTTATGTAGTAATTTGTGAGTCCGCCTGAAGGGCATTGTTGAGTTGGTCAGTTTGGCAATATGTGCAGTCTTGTCGTTTTTTTGTACCGTCTCTGTGAAAAATTTTATTGCGTCATGGTAAATTTTGTTGGGGTGGGTACGTACGTCGACCAGTTCATGCAGCTCATACTTCTCCGTGTATCTTGGTAAACCAGTGATGACGCGGAGACATTTGTTCTGCACGACCTGGATTTTGTTGATGTTTGTCTTGGAAGCGTTGCTTCAAATCGGGGATGCGTAGGTCAACATCGGTCCTATCATGGTCAGGTAAAGTCTGCGTATTTTTGGGTCGAGTCCGTTTTTAAATGTTAGTATGGGGTATAAGGCGTGAAGCGCTTTAGTGCCCTGGGCAGCTGCGTTTTGTAGGTGGAGTCGGTATGTCAGTGTTTTGTCGAGTGTCACTCAGGTATTTAACTTGGTCAGTTTTTGTGATGTCCGTGTTGTTAATTTTGAGCTGTATCGTGTGTTGGTCTTTAATTATGTGGGTAAATAAAGTAAGGGTCGTCTTTGTCTCGTTAAGTTTTATTTTCCATTTGAAGTAGTAAGGTTGTAGGAGGTCGAGATGTCGTTGCAGGTATTGTATAGATTTGTTTTTTTGATAGGAAGTGGCAATAAGAGCAGTGTCGTCTGCGTAAAGTGAGATTGTGGTGTCCTGGTGGGATGGCAGGTCGTTTATATAGTAAGTGAATAATAAGGGAGCTAAGATGGAACCTTGGGGTACGCCTGCTGGGATGGGGTGAGGATCGGATAAGGAATTTTTAATTTTGACTTGGTAGGATCGGTCTCGTAAGTAATTGTCTATAATTTTGGTTAAGTGTTTAGGATGGTTTGTATTTATCATTTTGTGTATAAGTCCGTCGTGCCAGATGGTGTCAAAAGCTTTTTCAATGTCCAGTGTAACTAATGAGGTCGTCTTGTTTTGATTGAAGTTTTTTGTGATTTTGTCAGTTAATGTTGCGAGTTGTAGTACTGTGTCATGTTTTGGTCTAAAGCCGAATTGCTCCGGGCGTATAGTGTTGTGTTCGTCGTCGTGCAGTTTCAGTCGGTGTAGAATTAATTTTTCCAGGATTTTTGAGAGGACAGGTAGGAGGCTGATGGGGCGATAGCTGGTGAGAAGTTGTTTCGGTTTACCGGGTTTTTGGATGGGTACAACGATGGCGCTTTTCCAGCAGGATGGAAAATATTGATTTTTTAGACAGGAATTTAGAATATAATAAATTTGAACTATGGTTTTCTTTGGGAATTTTTTAATGAGTGAAGCTCTGATATGATCATTTCCGGGGGCTTTGTTTTTTAGTTTTCGAATAATTTGTCGGATTTCTTGGGGGGATGTGAAGTCTTCGGGAGGGGTGGGGTATGTGGTTTGTTGGAAAGTGGAAATTGTGTTTTGTACTTGTAGTGTAGTTATAGGGTCGTTTTGATTTGAAGTTAGTTTGTGGTGTTCTAAATATGCGTCCGCTATTGCGTTTGCTTTGTCAGTGTTTGTAATTTTGGGTCCCGTGGCAGTGTGAATGGCTGGCATTTGTTTGTCTTGTGTTTTGTTTTTAAGTCCTTTTGTAATTATCCAAAGTCGTTTTAAGTTTTGTAGCGTGATGCCTGAGAGTGCTTTTGTCCATTTTTCGTTTTTGATTTTACTGATGGCTTTTGTAATGTCTTGTGTGATTTTGTTGATTTGAATTTTAAGATTTGGGTAGTTGTGGGCTTGGTAAATTTTTCTTAACTTGTTTTTATTTTTAATTTTTGAAAGTAGGTCAGGTGGTAAAGTCAGTTTGTGTTTTGGTGGTTTTTGTTCTTTTGTGTTTTCAGTGAATGCTTTTGTGATTTGTTCTGTGAGTGCAGCTATTGCGTTGTCGATATCGTCGTTTGTGTGAATGTTTGCGCTTATTGGTAGTTCGTGTAGTTGCTTTGTGAGTTTCTTCCAGTCAGTAGTTTTTATACAGTGTGGAGGATTTATTTGAATGTTTGGGGATGTGATTTCTATGAGGACAGGTAGGTGGTCGGAGCTGAGTTTGTTTAGGGTTCGAATGTGCTGTACGTTGAGGTGTTTCGTGAGGGCTAGGTCGATCGTGGTCGGTCTGTGGTGGGGTGTGTAAGAGTGATGAGTGTGGTTATTTGCTGGGAAGGAGAGGAAGGCGTCGCTTGTTTGTAGATAGTCGTATAGTTTGTTTCCATTTGTGGACTGTCCGTAATTGTTCCATGTCGGGTGAATTGAATTGAAATCTCCGACTATAATGACTTTGCCGGAGTTTTGCAGGATTTGGTCAAGTTTAGGGAAGTCGTGTTTTTTTATAGGAGAGAGATAATAATTTACAACTGTCAAGTCATTTGTCTGGAAGATTTGCGTCTCGGCTTGTGTGGAAGGTATGTCTATTATTGTGAGGTCAATGGTATTTTTTGCATATGTAAGTAGTCCGCCTTGTGTTGTCTTTGGGTTGTTATAGATGGTGTAGTTGGGTATTTTTGTTGGGGTCCTTTTGTTAAGTTTTGTCTCCTGTATTAGCACAATGTCCGGTTCAATTTTGTCAACTAGTACGTAAAGTTCGTTTTGTTTATTTGTCAGTCCGTTGGCGTTCCATGATATGATTTTTAGATTAGTTTGGTAGTGTCTAAACATTGTCGTATTTGTTTGCTATGTCAGCTATTATTCTAATTTTGTCTAAGGTGTCAGTGACCCCGGCGAGTTTTTGTATGATTTCTCGTATAATTTGGATCATTTGGTTAATATTTATTGTCTGTTGTAGGTCTCTTAGTTCAGCAAAAAGGGTTTTGAGGTCGCAGGGGTTTTGCTGGGAGTCCTGTTGTTGTAGGTTTTGGTTGAAGGTCTGTTGCTGGGTCTGGGGGGTATTGTTTTGGGTAAAATGAGTAAGTTGCTGGGTCGGTTGTGGTAATGTGGGGTAGTTGTGGTCGTTTGGTTGGTAGGTAGGTTGTCGTGGCTGTAGGGGTTCACATCATACTCACCCTCTCGGCGTAGGACAAGTAAGATGTGCATCCTGCGTAGTTTGCGGGATGGGACTCACCGCAGTTGCAGCAGACCACGGCATCGTCCGTGACCTTTCGAGGGCAGTCCCTGGAGAGGTGTTGTTGCGTGCACTTGATGCAGCTTGGCAGCATGTGGCAGTTGGAGCTACCATGTCCAAAATTTTGGCACCGGTAGCATTGGGTGCGGGTGTTTCTTCGGGAGTACTCCTCGAAGTGGACAACGACGGGGTCTATGGATCTGATTTTCTTAATGTCCGCCTGGGTGGTGGCAGGAGGGAAGGCGATAAGGAAAGCTCCGGTAGTTTCGCCGTACTTGTTTTTCAAAGTCGTGACAGCGCTTGGGGTGATGTTGTGGTCGGCTTTGATGTAGGCTGCGATGTATGCTTCTTCCAGGTATGGTGATCCCTTCATCACCATCTTGACGGTTTTGTCCTCCTTGAGTTGGTAAGTGTACCCTTCTAGGGATTTGTCTGAGAAGATTTTTGCCTTTACAGCCCGGTGGTCTTCGCTTGTCTCCGTGTAGACCCATGTCTGCCCGCGGACGTGTTTGATTTGTATTGGCCCTTTGGCTGAGGGAGTGATGGCATCTACAAAAGTTTAGATTCGTCCTACCGGCTTGGTCAGAATGATCGGAGGTGGTTTTGCGGCTCTGGCGGTTGTGTTTTTTGAAGCGTTTGATCTCCCAACGGTGGTCCAGCCCTGGGCCTGGCTGTTATTAGTGGGTGGTGGATATCTGGGTGGCGGTGTGGATCTTGTAACCTGTTGGGGGGCGCTCATGAGCACCCCAAAGCTGTTAAAAATGGGTAGTGGGGTTTGATGTTCCACTTCGACTTGCATGTTTTCTTGATCAGCGGCCGGTGATTTTGGAGCGATCATGACGTCTGATGTGCTTTTGAGAGCAGGCACTATGGGTGGATCGCTGGCAGGCGTACTGATGGATCGCTTTTTGCGCTTAGGCGCAGATGATTTTGTGGCGTTCAATACTGTTTTAGCTAATCGTGCTTTAAAGCTTGGGTCATCAGATGGGTAATCATTTTCTGACTCATTGCTTTCGCAATAATCTAGATTGTAGTGTACGTATTAATTTTACTAAATGGCGAGCTTAAAAGCGCGGTACTACGCTTGATTTTCCACTTCGTTACTGGCGTTGCTAATGCTTGTAAAAAACAATTTAGGAGCTACCGGTCCGTGTCGTTTGAAGGTACAATCGCGACTCACTGAAAATTCATTGCTTTTGGACGGCCTTTTATACTTTTTGGAAATAAATTGAAAAATCACATTTGCCTTGAAATACCTTTTTACAAAATCTCTTCCGATCTTCTTGAAACTTTGCCAAAAGGTCAATCACATATTCAGATAACTACTGAAAAAATCTTACTTCGTTATTTTCAGCCGTTCTTCCGCAATTTGCAAAAATAATCTTCAAAACTATGTGATTTGATAAACATCGTTTTCCTTAAATTTCATTTTTAATTTTATCTTAGGATCCTAGTTTTTTACATAAAAAATTCGAGCTTTTAAATGCGCATCTTTTGATACATATTAGGGCTCTGCACCTTTATTTTTCATTCTTTAATCTTGCAATTTGACAGTTGTCACCGAAAATCCATTTTGAGTTTTTCAAGTTCTTTCTTAAAACTAACACTTGATTTAAATTTAAATTATACAAACATGTCTCTGAAAATGTCTTTCACACTAATCCTATAACATTTTATAGTTGAAACTACTTTTACCAAATTATCTTTTCTAGATTCCGATGCATCATCGTTACACAAGAAAAACAAAAATCATTTGAGACAAGTCCCAATTTGTGAAAATCTTTTGATGTAAATTTGATCCAACCTGTCTATTCAAGATATGTGTGAAATATGCAAGCTTTATTTCGAAAAATGAAGATTCTGTGTTAATTTGTTTTATTTATATGCTTCCGAAGCCGATTAAAGCTGATTTTGATTAATTTTTAAGTGAGCGATGTATGATTTTTGTGTGTTGTGGTTACTTTGTTGTCCGAATGATCATTTTTAAGAAGTAATACACAAGTTTAACTATTCATATTAATTACAACTGTTAGTATCTTGAAATGTGTGTGTAAATTTCATTCGTATCGTTACGTGCATGGCTTTCTTAAACTCGAATCGTTCTTTATTTGTTAATTGTTGCATTTGCTGCCGTCTTACATGGCAGTATATATAATTATGTTTCACACACGAATAATTATATTTTTAAAAAGATTTATTTAATTTAAAGTTACAAAAATACAGTCATGAATGTTACAAGCTTACGCCTAAAGAACAAAACAACAACTACCAGGTGTGTAAGTATGAAACCGGAACTTTTGTACAGAAAATACACGTTTATTGTAATGATATGATACAAAGTAACTTATTCAAAGTATTGTCCGTCGCTATCTATACATTTTTCCGATCTTTCTGGCAATTTGTGGATTCCGCGCCCAAAGAACTGTTGCTTTTTTGAGGCAAACCAGTCATCGAGCCATTTTTGTACATCTTCGTAAGAAGTAAAGCGCTGCTCAGCAAGTGCGTGTCCAATCGATGCTAACAAGTAGTAATCGGATGGGGCAAGGTCCGGTGAGTAGGGCGCGTGCTGAAGAATCTCCCAACGGAACGACTCTATCGTTTCCTGGACCTGTTTTGCTTTGTGTGCTGGTGCATAGTCATGCAGCAAAATCACCTTGTGTTGTCTTTGTTGGTATTCTGGTCGTTTTTCACGCAAAACTCGATCCAAATCGGTCATTTGTTGTCGGTAGCGTTGAGTATTGACAGTTTGCCCAGGTTTCAGCAGCTCGTAGTAGATTACGCCCTTCTGATCCCACCAAACACACAGCATTGCCTTTCGTCCGTAGCGGTTTGGTCTTGTCGTCGATGTTGATGGTTCACCCGGAGTAACCCATGACTTTTTGCGCTCAGGATTCTCGAAATATATCGACTTTTCATCGCCAGTCACAATTCGATGTAAAAATGACTTTCTTTTGAACCTGGCGAGCAGCATTTCGCATGATGTTTGGCGGTTTTCCTGCTGTCTTTCGTTGAGTTCATGTGGAACTCATTTCCCCACCTTTTGTATCTTTCCCATGGCTTTCAACCGAAGGGAGATGGCTTCTCGGGTCACCTTTAACTGATCCGCCAGTTGTTGTGTTTGAGCGTCGTCTTCGTCCAACAAGGCTTGCAGGTCAGTGTCTTCAAACTTTTTCGGTGGTCTTCCACGTTCTTCGTTCCTCACGTCAAAATCGCCACTTTTGAACCGTTTGAACCACTCGAAACACTGTGTTTTACCGAGAGCATGCTCACCGAACGCCTCCACAAGCATTCGATGCGATTCGGCTGCGGTTTTCTTCAGATGAAAACAGAAAAGTAGTGCTGTCCGCAAATCGTAATTTGTTGGCACAAAACTCGACATGTTTATCTCTAATAAACTAATGCTACTGAATGAAACTCGTGTTATTGTGAGTTGGAAATCTTTGTCGGATATCAAAACAATAACAAGACACCGCTGACGTGATGTGTCGGTAACTGCATCGACATCTAGCACCACCTATAGGCAAATTCCGGTTTCATACTTACACACCTGGTAAGCTGAAGCTTGATTTAACATCAGCTTTTATAATAATTACATACTATTTATAATGTGCATTTTGGATGTGAAATTATCCAAATGCACTATAATACTAAAATTATACAGATGTGTTTAAATATTAAAATACAAAAGTGGTTGTAAAGCTTATCAAAAAGAAGTGGTAATAAATTACAGTATCAAAGGGTATATCTTAAATGATCATGATGAATGCTTCTATTTATTAGGTCATTAATATAACTTTCTATTTATGTGATTTGAATAAATGCAATTTATTATAATTAGGTAGGGCCGATGTAGTACCCTTCCTTCAGGTAGAAGATATTTGTTGGATAGAAGTTGGTGGACATAATTATATACTTAAATTTACTACTTTTGTCATTTTTTGTTAAATAAAGTTAATTTTTTAGTGCATATTTTGGTTTAAAAGAGCATATTTAGGTAATTTTTTAAAGCATAATATGCGCTTAAAACATGTGTTTTACTGCATATTTTCGCGCACTCTATTTATAAGTGTTCCTTGTGTCAACATTTTGGTACAAAATCAGAAACACTAAAGCATTTCGTCGGCTATCTGACAATATACCTGCTAACTGACATTTTGGTCAAAATGAGATTTTTATGTAGTTAGCATTAGAACCTCATTGCTCACATATTTAGAGGGTCTGCTAACTAAAAAAAAAATAAATTGTTTGAATTATTCGACATAAACAATACCTGTTATCTACATTCCCGCCTACTGAAAGCGACAATTACTGCTATCTGTCAGTTCTCTGTAAGCTTATGTGAGATATACAATTACGTGTTTGCTTCTTACTATTCGAGTTAATTAAAGTGTTCTGGCAATAATTAGAAAACGATAAATAGTTACAATACTTACAAGGTATGTATATTTATTTATACTTTAGCGGAATAATGTAATGTAGCAAAAAAATAATCGTAAAATTTGATCATAACATTCGGTATTTTCCAGAAAATATGACATCACGAGCACGAAGAATTTTAAATATGGCTTTTGAAAAGTCCAAATTGGCAGTTTCAACTTGTGAAGACATTCAAAGTGTAGCCCCTGATGAAAATTTACCGCCGCTGAATAGTAATATTTCACAAGCTTATATTAACCAAAGTACTATTAGTAAAGAACTTGATCTCGATATTGAAATTGCCAATATGCCAGTAGTGATATCAAATAATGTAAAAATAGAGTGGGATATTCCATTATTTACTGATCACGATAATGATTTAAATTTACAAAAAAGTAATAGTCTAAAACCAAATACTAGTCTAAATATTGTTTACCAAGATTTTGTAGAGGAAATTTTAGAAAATAATACAGACAATCATTCGAGTGAGCATAATTTTGATCCTGATCTAGATTATGCTCCTAATAGCAACACTGATATTGAAAGTAATGGTTTTCACAATGAATCCGACCAAGAAGAAATTATAAAAGGAAACACTTCAATTTATAATAATAATGTTCAAAAATATAATACAGAAGAAGTTGATTGTGGAGATATGAATGAAGGACGAAAAAGAAAAAAGTTTGCGGACAAAAATCAATGGAAAAAGATCAAAAACCAAAAATCTAGAATGATAGGCGAAGAATATGTGGGATTTTCACGAGACATAACTAAAAAATTTCTACATAATGTACCACGACAGGCAAGGAAAATTGGAGAACGCTGCTCATCCAAGATGTGTTCAAGCTCAAAGAAAAGATTTTGTAATACTTTTAGTGAAGACGTTAGAAGAGAAATTTTTGTAACCTTCTAGAAAAGCATGACATGGGATCAAAGAAAAGTGTTTGTATCTGTGCATATCAGCCTTCAAAGCACATTTAGAACAACAACACATAATGAAGAAAGTAGAAGAGAAAATACCCTAATTTATAAATTACATAATGGTAAAGAAGTAGTTCAAGTTTGTCGGAATACGTTTCTGACTACTACTGGATTAGGACGTTTCACAGTAGAAAGCTGGGTGAAAAATAGTAGTTACGGCATGAACAATTCAAAATGCAAGCAAAATAAAGAACGCAAAGATTTAAACTACCGAGTTAAAAGCTTTAAAGTAGATCAAACTATATTGAAAATTTTTTTTGACGATTTACCAAAACAACCGGCTCATTTTGTTAGAAAAGATACTAATAAGTTGTATTTAGAGCAGTATTTTACGACGCTAAAGCAGTTGTACAGCGATTATAAAGAAGTGTGCGAAAAAAATCAGAATAATTGCCTTGGAATTACGAAATTTAAACAAGTATTCCACGAGAAAAATCTCAGTTTATTCTCTCCTAAGAAAGATCGCTGTGACTTGTGTATTGAGTACGAAAATAAAAATATTAGTGAAAACGTATGGAAACAACATATCGATGAAAAAAATAGTGCGAGAAAAGAACAATCAAACAAGGCCAAAGCAATTAAAAATAAATGTATTGTGCTGTGTATGGATCTACCCCCTAAATCAGCACATCAAGAGAGAGCACTACTCACTCCCTACAGTAGATAACGTTTTAGCGGAGTTAGACGGAGCAAAATACTTCACTGTATTAGATGCTACGACGGCGTTCTTACAGGTACCAATCGACGAGCAAAGCTCAAATTTGTGTACGATAGCTACTCCTTACGGAAGATATCGATACAAAACTATGCCTTATGGTATAAACAGCGCACCGGAAGTTTACCAAAAACTTATTAATAGAGTTTTCGAAAACCTGGACGGCGTAATACCATACATAGATGACGTGCTAATCTTCGGGAAAACCGAAGAAGAACACAATTACAGATTGACAGAAGCGTTGAAAAGAGCAAGGAAATTCAACGTTAAGTTTAGCAAAAGCAAGGTGCAATTAGCTAAAACGGAAGTCAAATTTTTAGGACACAAGGTATCGGAAAATGGAATTTCTATTGAAAGTACAAAAGTCGATGCAATAAATGCATTGAAAAGTCCTGAAAACAAAAAAGAACTTCAGAGATTTCTTGGGATGATAAATTTTTTAAGAAAATTTATCCCAAATCTGTCGCAGCATACAAGTACTTTACGCACTTTACTAAGTGACAAGAACGAATTTGTATGGGGGGAAAACGAAGAGAAAAGCTTTAAATTTTTGAAAAAAATAATAAGTAAAGCACCAGTATTGAGATTCTACGATCCGAAGAAACCAATTTGCTTATCGGTAGATGCAAGCAGTTACGGGCTAGGTACGGCTTTATTTCAAGATGACCAACCCGTAGGGTACAGTTCGTCTGCCCTCACAGAAACACAGAAAAAATACGCACAAATCGAGAAAGAATTGTTAGCAATACTGCACGGTCTAACACGATTTCATCTTTATACGTACGGCCGGGAGATTTTGGTCCAAACAGATCATAAGCCACTGGTTAGCTTAGTAAATAAACCAATGGAATCTTTATCGCCAAGACTTCAAGGAATGGTTTTAAAATTAATGAGGTACGATTATAAATTAGAATATGTGCCAGGTAAGAATTTATGCATAGCGGACACATTGTCATGCGACCCCAACAAGGACAGAAAAATCAACACAGATTATCTGGAAGGTAAGACGGTAGCAGTAAACGCAATAATTTGTGCAACGCGAGAAAGATTAGAAGAGTTGAGAAAGTCAACAGAAAATGACAACGTCATCAAAGAAATTATTAATTATATTAACGTAGGATGGCCAGCACACAAAAAGTCAATAAAAACCAACGCAAAGAAATTCTGGGAAATTAAAGAAGAATTGCATTACGCAGATGGAATTTTATGTAGGGGCACAAGGGTAGTAATACCTCACAATGAAATAAATAATGTTCTAAAGAAAATCCACAGTGCGCATCAAGGCGTTACAGCGTGCCAAAACAGAGCTGAAGCATTACTATATTGGCCGGGAATGTTCAAAGACATCGAGGAATTTGTATTAAGTTGCAGAATTTGTCAGAAATATTCCAAGTCAAATACGAAGCAACCGCTTAAAAATCACGAAATTTCAGAATTACCATGGTGTAAAATTGGAATTGACTTCGCGTATATAAACGGAAAAGACTACTTAATAATAATAGATTACTTTTCAAAATTTATAATCACAAAAAACGTGACGTCAAAAGACTCAAAAGCAACAATCAAAATAATTGAAGAAATATTTGCATATTTTGGCATAGCACAAGAGATCATATCGAATAATGGACCGCCTTTTAATTCAAGCAGCTTTGCAGAATTTACAAAATATTACGACATAAAACACACAACGTCGAGCCCAATTTACCCGAAATCCAATGGAATGATTGAGCGTGCGGTGCAAATTGTAAAAGGATTAATAACCAAAGCAGCCGCATCAAATAACAGCATACCGAGTGTTATCCTAAATTACAATACGACGCCCAAAGGTGTATTGTTACCTTCACCGTCGGAACTACTACAAGGCAGAAAATTAAGATCGGATCTGCTAATGACAAAAGCCAGCCTAACACCTAAATACGATTGTAGCGGACCATTGCAAGAAATTAGAAAGAAGCAAAATCAACAAAAACAATACCATGACAGATCATCGTATGCTCTTCAAGATTTGGAAGAAAATCAAGAAATTTTGGTACAAAAAGATAAAAGAAATTGGATACCAGCAAAGGTTATAAATAAAACGGAACATCCAGAATCATACGAAATAATAACGGAAGACGGCACACCATTAAGACGTAATCGGATACATTTGAGACCATTGCGGCAACATGAAAGTGAGACCGATAAAATTAATAGTGCCAGTGATTTAAACAAACTATCAGAAAGACAAAGTGAATTAACCGACAATTTAAATCATAGTTTTCGCGATGCGGAAGTTGAAATAAAAGCAGAGCAAATTCATAAACCGAAATCGAGACGTGATTTAAACCAAAGTGCTACGACATCAAGTCAACAAGAAATTGTCAAGGAAACAAGAGAACGACCAAAGCGATTAACTTCGAAGCCGGTTTATTTGAAAGACTATAGCTGTATTCTTTTTACCTATTTTATTTCCATCTCAGTTGCACAACTGAGATGAAGTGAGCTGAAACGAACTGAGATTAACTGAGTCAAAGTGAAAGAAAGATAAGGTAAAAAGAACAACGAAAATTTACTACTTAGTGATTTTTGAATTTAATTATTTTGAAGTTTGGTAGTACTAACTAAATGTCAACATAAACTTCAAAAAGACGAATTAAAAATTTAAGGTGCAGTAGATATTATTGAAATGATTGTAATAAGTGACAAGTTTAATTCAAATCAACCAATCCGGACTATTTCCCAATTTGTCTCAGTTGTAACACTTCAAAACAGCAAGATCAGTTTGGGTTTGGAAGGGGATAATTTTGTCACATAAAACTCAGTTCGACACGGCACAGTACTTATGTCAAAACGGTAAAAAAAAACAACCTTTCAACTGAGTAACTGAGTATCTCAGTACAATCTCACTTAAAATAGGTAAAAAGAATACAGCTTATGTCATTGATTAAAATTCTGTTTAAATTTAAAATTTGTTTAGTTTAAATGTTTTGTATCAAAAATAAAATTTATTGTAATTTTAATTTTTGAAAGGGCATGTAACATAGCATGTTAAGTGCGCAGCCCAGTCGCGCACTCATAACTTTGTATGATAAAATGTAATCAACAGTATGTAGTAAACGAGACACGAGTTAGCACGTATGTTTTATTTAACGTTCATCAATTTCAGACAATATACTAGAAGCATATTACAAAATCTAACCTAAAAAGTTACTTACCGAATAATATGTTTAATCGTTTAATTAAACAAAGTTTATTATTTATTAAATATAGCTATGAAGATTTGTTCTAAAAAAAACTGTTTTTTGTAGACAATACAGCTCAAATATTCACACGAAACAGAATAAAACAACAACCGCTAAAATGTAAACAAATTCTATCAATATCAACGCTATGATTTGTAACTTGCTGGTTGAGCTGTATAGCTTCTTTGCAAACCAACCTTAATTAGTACATGGTTAGTAACAATGAAGTTCTTAACATTTCAGATAGGTAACAGCACTTTACAACAACTTTTAGCCAAAATGTTTTTATAACCTAAGTCCCTATTACGTTCAACATCTAGTATATATATAATCAATGACACTAGGCAATTTTTTTGTAGAAATACAACTAATTACTACTTATTTAACGTTAATTATTCAATTGAAATTAATTATTATAACTTCAAAAATTCACGTCAAGTAAGTTTATTCAGTTTTTTTGCTCTCCTGTAAAAAGGGGTTTTTGCAGTTAGCAGGTATTGTCAGATCGCCGACGATTTGTGTTTGGTTCACGAGTTAAAAACAGAAACGGAATACTTAACGTTCTCAACAATAAACGAATTTAATCGATGGAAAACTGATATAGAAAAAAATACGAAAACATCATTTGTTAAAACAAGTGGAACATAATGGCAAGAATTTTAATCGTAGCACATATATATGTCATTGATCAGGTGTTTACCAGGATAAAGGAAAGGCATTTGAAAATTCAAAGTACAAATAAAATAAATGCATTTTGTCCAGCTGTTATAATTTTAAAAGTTAACGATGCAACATGTAAAGTAGAATTTACAGTAACACATGTTGGACATGAAAATTATTTAGGCAAACGTTGATTTAGGAAAATGATTTAGGCAAATCGGAGAAGCAAATGTTAGCAGCAAAACTTGCATAAAAATTTTCAATGAATGCAATTTTGGATGACGTAAGAGATTCTGTTATGGTCAACGATTTGAATAGGTTACATCTTTTAACACGAAAAGACCTATATAACATAGAGGATTCTTACAATTTACATGCATCACATATGAGACACAAAAACGATGCAGTGAGTGTTCAACCATGGGTAAACGAAATGAACGACAACGGGTGTGTTTTATTTTACAAGCCACAAGGAGAAATAATGGATACTCATCATAATCGTCAGAAAGAAGATTTCGTATTAGTAATTATGAATGAAAAGGCCAACTTGAAATGCTGAAGAAATAAGGACACGACTGTATTTGTGTGGACGGAACACATGGTTTAAACGCATACGGATTTGAGCTGCATACTCTATTAGTGTTAAATGAGTTGAGGCAAGGTTTCCCGTGCTCTTTTCTCATTTCAAATAGGTCTGATGAAGATGTTATAAAAATTTTCTTTTCAGCGATTAAAGCAAAATTAGATTATTTGATTCAACCGAAAGTATTTATGTCAGATATGACACAATCCTATTACAATGCTTGGATTCAAGTTATGGAACCTGCTGAATCTAGGTAGGGACATATTGACTTTTTTAAAACATAACTTCTTTTGTAGATTATATTGCACATGGCATGTAGACCAAGCATAGAGGAAACAATTAAGGAAAATTAACTCCAAAGAGAAATAGGTAAGCACAATTCATTAAAATAGATTTATATTTATTTTTCAAACACATTATCTTTTTGTAGGTAGTAGTGTATAAACAATTACGTACTTTAATGCAAGAAACAGACAAAAATGCATTTGACATCTTGCTAAACAACTTTTTGATATGTTTAAATGAATACGAAATAGAATTTTTTGACTATTTCCACAAAAGTTACACAAAAAATGTGGAATCGTGGGCTTACTCTCACAGAATATTAAATAATAAATATAATTAATAGAAAATATACAAAACGCCTTGATAAAGCCATTGCTGCCATACTAAAATTTGTAAGAGACAAACTATTTGATCAGGTAATAATTTTGAATAAGAGCAAGTTATGTTCTAAAATTGTAGATCTTAGGTCGAGACATAAGAAAAGTGAAAATTTAAGTTTTGCATCCATATTGCTTGCCGACGAAGGGTAGCAAGTGCTTCGTCATCATCGGATGCCTTCTATTATATTCAAGAAGAAAATACGGAATGCAACTGTAAACTGGTTTGTTCAGACTGCAAGATATGCCTGCATCACTATTCGTATACCTGTGTTGATTCCAGATAAAATTTAAATGTGATCAAAAATTCAATAAATTTACTGCATTTTACACAATCATCGTGGTATATTTCTGCCAAAGTTATTATTTGATGAATTTTGAATAAAAACATATTATCTAAAACAAAATGTTACACCAACAATCTAAATGTCAATACTTTATATTTATGAAAACAGCAACTTATAACGATATTATCCCTGCGTCTGAAGTCTGGGTCTTTTAAGGAACAGTTGAAATTTTAGATGCATGTAAATTTTAAATGAACCAATAGAAAAATTTAACCACCCTCTCTAAAACAAGTAGTTACTAAACAGGGTTCATACCTATAAGCAAAACAAATTTAGTTTAATATTTGGGTAGCTACGAGCGTGCGAAGTTATTTGTGTACCATGAACGACCCACAGTTCACACCGCGTTAATAAGTTTTAAGTTTTTATGTTCTGTTTTTTTTTTTTAATTTTTATGTGTGAAATCCAATAGACTATTAGACAATTTTTTCAACTAATTATACTTTAATAATAAATTTTTAAACATATTTTAATTTTTAAAAATATTTTTTAAAAAATTTTTTAAAAATAAAATAAATTTTTCAAAAAAATGCCGAGAAGTGATTCAGTGTTACGGATGTTGCAATCTAAGGAAGATCTAGATTACGATGAAGTTTCAGATAATGAAACAGATGAAGAAAATCCACAAAGTGAAGTTGAAGACGAGGAAACGGCAGATGAAGATGGTGCCGAAAATATTCCAGAACGAGGACGTCGTCGTTCATATTATCGCGGCAAGAATAATTTTAAATGGTCTAAGAAAGCTCCCGTGAGACGAAGAAGACACTCCATGAAAATGTATGTACTTGCCAACTGCAAAGGGTGATGCTAAAAACGCCACTACACCACTTGCAGCATGGTCCCTTCTGTTTTGTAATAATTTGCTCAACATTATTATGAAACATACTAACGAAGAAATAGCGAGAGACAAACTGAAGGTAAAGAAAAATTTCAGTACCAGAGTGATATGGACATAATAGAATTGAAGGCTTTGCTAGGAATTTATTACTTTGCTGGAGTTAAAAAACGTAACCACACCAACATACCAAGATTTATGGTCACCTAAATTTGGAAGCAGCATATATCGTTGTGTAATGGGCAGTGGCGTAATTCGAGGGTGGCAGTTGCCACCCCAGAATTGTCCAACACAGTATTTTGCCACCCCAGAATTTTAAAGTAAAAATATCAATAATTTACAAACAATTAAAATATTTTTCACAATTTCAGGAGTAAAGTGGTCACTTTAGTCCTCTTTTTGCGGGAGTAAAGTATCACTTTTTCTCCCGCAAATGAAAGGCGGGAGTAAAGTAAATATAAAAGAATCGTTACCATTCAATCGTTTTTATTGGAAACAAAATTAACATTAACGTTTACATTAGCACAACTTACAATATTAAATAGACGATCCATTGATCTGGTGGAAGAAGAGGTTAAATTTAAAGTTTTATCTATCTGATTTGCATCACCGACAGTCCGATCAGTTCTACAAATTTCACCTCCAAAAATTTTAGTCGCAATCTCTTCTTTATTTTTGATCGAATTTTCCACGTACCCCTCAGCTACAGTCGAAGACTTCCATCCACCATGGCGCTTCAACACATCTATATGTAATCCCGTATCAGCGAGCAAAGACGCAGATGTACGTCGAAAACAGTGGCCTGTATACGATGATGGTTCAGGAAGCTTTAAATATGCAGCTATTTTTTGTGGCAGCTGCCCAAACGCGTTCTTTCCTACAGGTTGCGAAGTACATTTGTTATTTCTGAATTGCACAAAAAAACGCGAATGATTCGTATCCTCCTTCCGTAAATTCATATATTTTTTAAGTTATTTTAAAAAATCTACCGACTGGCCTTCAGAATTGTTGATCACAAATTTTCTATCGCTACCATTTTTTGTATTGCGGATGGTACACAGCATTGTCAAAGAATCTATTTCTTTGAGATCGCCAACATGCAAGTGAACCAATTCATCTCCTCTGCATGCCCCTGCTACGCCCAAGATAAGTGCAGCCTAAAATATAAAGTTGTATTAGTATTATAATAAAATGTTTATGCAAGAATTACTTACTTTGGCCATCAAAAATATTTCGTCTGGCGCTTCGCTCAAAAATTGTTCCACTTGCTTTGTAGTTAAAATGTTTGATTTTTTGGCCTTGTAACCCACATTTTTCCTCTTAAGGAATGCGGTTAACTTATAAAATTTTCCAATGTCTACATCTTTTTCAAAATTCAACATACACTTCAGCATGGAATACTGCGACCAAAGAGTAGAAGCCTTTAGCTCTTTCGCCTTTTCAAAAAAGTAAGCCAGCATAACATCTTCGGTGTAATGCTTAACATTATTTTGCGCACACCAAGTTATAAATTTATCATACTGTTTTTTATAAATTGTTTTTGATTTCGCAGGCAGCAATTCAACTTTCGCCATCGTCGCTGCCGCTTCAACATCCGGATTTTCCTCACTTTGTATCATTTTCACGTACGAACAAATTATAAACGATCACTTACATTAATTTGATTGAGTATTTTATATATCAAACTAATTTATGAAATATAGGCACCAATAAAGAATAATTATGTTAAACACAGCGTACGGTGTAATAATATGTCAAAAGGTAAATTGAAACAACGGAACATAAGAAATGATTCATAGGTATCGCTTCAAAAAAAAAAAAAAATTCCAAAAAGCAACCTCATATTTTACTAAATAATTTTGCGCGCAATACTGCGTGCGATTGGTCTGAAATTTTGCATATATATTTCTACAAAAAATCTCTGCAGGAGGTTAGTATAACTGGGGGGGGGGATAATTTTTTAGTTAGTTTTTCGATATCTAGCGCCGTTTTCGAGTTATTGCAAATTCAAAATTTCAAATTTAGTAGTTATTGACATATGCAATTTATCATTTGCAGACAAATTGTGAAAAATAGTATATATACCTTGGGACTAAGGTGGCTTTTCATCCCGTGTGCGATTTTTGCACTCGGCTAAAGCTTCGTGCAAAAACCTTCACACGCGGGATGAAAAGCGGCACCTTAGTCCCATGATGTATAATATACTATTTTACAAGCACAACGCTTTCTTAGTAAATAGTAATCCAATTTTAGTTTTCTTTTCAATTATGTTCTTGTTATTGCATATTGAAAATACTGTTAGGTTAGTTTATGCCTGCTTTCAAAATTTCAAAATTACTCGGTAAATTTGATGAAACTACCATGTGTTTACAATTTCGTCGGCAAATTTCTAAAGTATTTTAAGGATTCTAAAGAATTGTAAAGTAATTCCTTCACGTTATTTATTACTTCCTCAAGTAAACATATTTTTATACTAGTATATAATAGACACCATCGAGTCCTCTGCCTGTTGTTGGTGTGCCCTTTTCAACAAAGAGCGATCTACTTGTGTACGAGTTGTATTGTTTTATTTGTTTTGTGTGTTTAGTTTATTTATTATCATCAATATCGATTGAGACATGGTAAAATAGTTTCAATTAATCCGCAATGATGATGAAACATTATGGGTTTTTAATAATAATTAATTTAAACTTATTTTCGGCTTAATAAATCTAATTATACCAAGCTTAGCTTTTTTGTTCGTATAACTTTAAATTTGCTAAGACTTTAAGATTGC
Source organism: Cantharis rustica (assembly GCA_911387805.1). NCBI lineage: Eukaryota > Metazoa > Arthropoda > Insecta > Coleoptera > Cantharidae > Cantharis > Cantharis rustica. The sequence goes on from OU426880.1 coordinate 33,975,844, forward strand.
TATCTAAAGAATAAAAATAAAATTAAAAAAGTGAACCAGTAGCTGGTTTAGTGCACATAATTAAGTGATAACACCAAGTAAACGGTACTGATGACGACTAATGAGTCAGAAACACATCGTGTGATGGCTAGACGGTCGAAAAAGCAGGCAATGTGTCTACCGTTCTTACCTTAATTATGTTGGATTTTTAGTTTTTAAAAATAAAATTTTACGATAATCTTTGCATTTTATGTTCATAAATGCAGCATATTAGATAAGCTGTTACTGTTTTTTCCAGGCTCAGAAAAACAATAAAAGGCAGAGTTCGTCGCTGTCTTACTTTTGTTCAGGCCCAGAAATCAAAAGGAAACGATATTTAGAAAATGAACCTTTAGAAGGAGGTCCTTTGGAAGATGAACCAGAACCCCCTGTAGAAGATACATTAGACTCAGCAGCCCCTCAGTCGTTCACAACTACTAAGGAGAATACTTTTCCCAGTAGTTCCAGCTGTTGATGAAACCATTGGCAATGACCGATTGCCAATGGGGCTAATTAATGAACGTGATCCTGCTCATGGTACAGCTTTGGCTATGGTGCATTTTAGGGAAGGCTCATTTCAACCAGGTGATTTAAATTTTCCCAAAACAGACGGAAGAAAATTTAGGCCAGAGTGGTATAACATGTTTTCTTGGTTGGAATACAGTCCTCTAAACGATAAAGCATTCTGTTTTGTCTGCCGTGCGTTTTATAACCCAAAAGGGAAGAACAATGCAGAAGATGTGTTTACTCTCAGAGGATTTCCCAAGTAGAAGAAAGCTATGACAGTATTTGAAAATCATGAAAAGAGGAACTCACATAGGAGTAGTAGTACTAAATTCAATTCTCTAAAAGCAGATAAAAGTGGCACTGTTTTCAGTATTCAGACGAAGTATGTGAAAACAGATTGTATTTAGGAGCTTTATTTGCGAATCGTTGATATTTTGTGGTAGGCAATCTATTGCTCTAAGAGGCCATGATGAATCTGTAGATTCGAAGAACAGAGGAAATTTTTTGGAGCTGATAAAGCTTCGTTCCAAAGACAACAATTTAATAAAGAAGTTCTTCATTGAACATGGAAAAAATTTCAGTACACTTCAGCGACTTTCCAGAATTAGTTACTGTCCATTATTGTGAGAACAAATCAAGCTGCACATTGTTAAAGAAGTCAAAGAAGCAAAAGTATTTGCCATTATAGCTGATGAGACTCAAGACATAGCAAAGCACGAACAAGTAGCTATTGTCTTAATCCTTTGAGGACGGAATTAACTTTTTTTTAAAAACACACATTTTTTATCCAAAACTTTATTAATGGACATATTTATAACATAAAACTATATAAAAAAAAATTTGATTCAAAATACCAGAAAGAAATTAAGACGTGGTTACTCTAGGTAGCCAGTAGGCACTGATTACGTCTGATGGTAAATACGAAAACAATTTTTGGTATCTTTGAGGCATAACCCAACGTTGCAAGTTGAACACATCCACACGGTACGATGTGGTTTCTGGGTAATACTGCATTGGTGACATCTTCGTGAACTTGTAAGGATCGGCATATGTGCGCTTTTATCAAATCTTATTTCATGTGGCACGGTGAGTTTGAATTTATTGGGTGTTTTTTCAGCACTTCCAGGACCACGTACAGGTGTTTCAGGATTAGCTCCAATTAGCCCAGAAGCAACAGATAACCGAAACTGCTTTAAGGTAATGCTATTTGTTAACCTTGACTTAAAAAGTATATATGAGTTAACCAATGTAGCATCCACAAAGTACCAAAATATTCTGTGCCACCATTTTCTCAATTTTCTATCGATCTCGTATAATGACTTTAACATATCGAACTTGTCAACATATCCCATATGACGATTATAGTCATTGACAAGTGATGGACGTGTGACCAGTTCTCGGGAGCCATCTTTTTTTCTTCTAGCTGCAATTTCCAGCTTGGTGGGATCATGAAAATTAGAAATGAATAACACAGCTTTTCTGTCCATCCACTTCAAAGCCGCAAGTCCACCTGTAGAAATATCATCACGAAAGTCAGTTGGCATCTGTTTACGGTTTTTTCTAGCTGTTCCACAGGCATAAATTTTGTCAAACAGTAGGTCTTTTTGTAGAAATACAGAATTAAAAAAATTGTCAAAATATACTTTGTGATTTTTGCCAACTATGGTTCGAGTTAGGTTTTTTACGATTCGTTCGCCTAACGATTTTTCAGTAACATTTCCAACTTTGCCAGTATAAATTTGAAATTGAGAAACATAACCTGTTTCGTCACTACGTATCCAGACCTTGTAGCCTCTTTTCACCGGCTTCATAGGCATATACTGGCGTATGCTGCTTCTTCCTTTATACCGAATCATCGATTCGTCAATGGCTTGGTGTTCATTGGGCGCAAATAAATTCAAAAAGGATTTGGAAAGCTTTTCAAGGAGTGGTCGGACTTTGTAGAGTTTATCAAAATTTTGGTTCTGTCTTGTTGGCTGAGTTGCGTTATCGTTTAGGTGTAAATTACTAAGTAAGTACCCAAAACGATCTCTGCCCATGACACTGCTTATGTAAGGGTCCCTCAATTCAATTCTAGACGACCAGTAATCTCTATAGCTAGTACAAACCCGCATGCTAGCTGAACTTTGTATTCAGTTGCAAACCAAACATTTTCTGTCCGATTCTATATTACAGGTTCTTATTAACAGCATTTCAGATATTAGTAATATTACAAATGCAAAAATATTTAATATTTTGAAAGAAAACAATATAGACTTATCAGAAGATTTAATTAATCAATGCAATGTATTTCACGTACTGGTCAATAAACAAAACGGGGTCTCCCGAACTCCATTTACAAGAAAGAAATATTTTAAAGATAACTTCAATTTTGTGACTCCAGTAAACATACCATATGTTACTTCATCATGTAGTAAAAAACAGGAAGAATATTATTACATACCTGTGTTGGAAACCATAAAAGTATTGATTAAAAATAATATTTTTAGAAACTATATGTATAAAAAAGAAATACCAAAAGAAAATACTAACTTTTTGACAGATATTACAGATGGAAAAAATTTTTTAAACAATAATTTTTTCAACACAAATCCTAATGCATTACGTGTTATATTATACCAGGATGCATTTGAGATCTGTAATCCATTGGGATCAAAAAAAAAGAAATATAAAATCCTCGCTGTTTATATACCAGGTGTGTAAGTATGAAACCGGAATTTGCCTATAGGTGGTGCTAGATGTCGATGCAGTTACCGACACATCACGTCAGCGGTCTCTTGTTATTGTTTTGATATCCGACAAAGATTTCCAACTCACAATAACACGAGTTTCATTCAGTAGCATTAGTTCATTAAAGATAAACATGTCGAGTTTTGTGCCAACAAATTACGATTTGCGGACAGCACTACTTTTCTGTTTTCATCTGAAGAAAACCGCAGCCGAATCGCATTGAATGCTTGTGGAGGCGTTCGGCGAGCATGCTCTCGGTAAAACACAGTGTTTCGAGTGGTTCAAACGGTTCAAAAGTGGCGATTTTGACGTGAGGAACGAAGAACGTGGAAGACCACCGAAAAAGTTTGAAGACACTGACCTGCAAGCCTTGTTGGACGAAGACGACGCTCAAATACAACAACAACTGGCGGATCAGTTAAAGGTGACCCGAGAAGCCATCTCTCTTCGGTTGAAAGCCATGGGAAAGATACAAAAGGTGGGGAAATGGGTTCCACATGAACTCAACGAAAGACAGCAGGAAAACCGCAAAACATCATGCAAAATGCTGCTTGCCAGGTTCAAAAGAAAGTCATTTTTACATCGAATTGTGACTGACGATGAAAAGTGGATAAATTTTGAGAATCCTAAGCGCAAAAAGTCATGGGTTACTCCGGGTGAACCATCAACATCGACGGAAAGACCAAACCGCTACGGACAAAAGACAATGCTGTGTGTTTGGTGGGATCAGAAGGGCGTAATCTACTACGAGCTGCTGAAACCTGGGGAAACTGTCAATACTCAACGCTACCGACAACAAATGACCGATTTGGATCGAGTTTTGCGTGAAAAACGACCAGAATACCAACAAAGACAACACAAGGTGATTTTGCTGCATGACAATGCACCAGCACACAAAGCAAAACAGGTCCAGGAAACGATAGAGTCGTTCCGTTGGGAGATTCTTCAGCACGCGCCTTACTCACCGCACCTTGCCCCATCCGATTACTACTTGTTTGCATAGATTGGACACGCACTTGCTGAGCAGCGCTTTACTTCTTACGAAGATGTACAAAAATGGCTCGATGACTGGTTTGCCTCAAAAGAGCAACAGTTCTTTTGGCGCGGAATCCACAAATTGCCAGAAAGATGGGAAAAATGTATAGATAGCGACGGACAATACTTTGAATAAGTTACTTTGTATCATATCATTACAATAAACGTGTACTTTCTGTACAAAAATTCCGGTTTCATACTTACACACCTGGTATTAGTTAATATTCCACCATTTTTAAGATCAAAAGTAGATTATATTCAATTAGTAACTTTAAGTTATGAAAAAGATGTAAAAAGTTTGGAATTTCAAATTTTTTTCAAATAATTTTAAAAGATATACGCCGTTTAGAAATTGAAGGAGTAGTAGATAATAAAACAGGGAAAATATTTAAAGGATCTGTTGTAGCTGTTCTTGGTGACAATTTGGGATCTCATCAGATAGGAGAGTTTTTAGAAAACTTTTCTACTAAATAATCAATATTTTTGTCGGTTTTGCCATATAACCATAAATGATTTGCATAATGGGATCTATTGTTGTGATTCTTGATTAGGGACCCCGATAATGTAATTTTAGCACTAGCAACGGGTAAACCTTCTCGAAGAGTAAAATTTAATTCAATATTGAATAGCTTAGAAGCATATCACGTATGTAATCCAGGGTTACCTTCTTGTATTGCTCATGATCTATTTGAGGGAATTTGTGCTAGTGATTTTATATTAGCTATAAATTACTTCACGGGTCAAAAAATGTTTACGTTAGATTTTTTGAATTCTCGATTTAAAAAAATCAAGTTATATGGTACAAATTTTCCTTGTATTAATAAGGACGATAAAAAACTCACCGGAAACGCAATGGAAAAAATTAGAGTCTTACAAATATTTCCTTTAGCTGTATATGACGTAATAGATGTTTCAGATGATGCTTGGAAAATGATTTTATGTTTACGTAAAATTTGTAATTTAGTAATGGCATTTACAATATCTACAGGAGAAATAGCACTTCTGAAAACTTTAATAAAAAAATAAATCATTATTTTCCAATGTAAAATTAAACCCGAAACATCATTACTTATATCACTATCCCGAATTAATACTAAAATTTGGACTATTGCGGCATATATAGACTTTGCGTTGGGAAAATTTAAAAATGTTTAAAATACAATATGCCCTAAGTATTTATGAAACCGTACTTTGTAAAAAAAATATTACCTGTAATTAGGGACAGGTAAAACCATAAGACTGCCATAAAACTTCTTAAAAGTATTGCTAGATTAAAATTTTTATAATTATTTCCTGTCTACTACGTGCTTAGGTCCTTTTAAATAAAAAAACATAATTTTTCAGTTTTGAATTTTAGTATTATTTGTGAACTTGCCGAGGTAGTATCAAAAAAAAAAGTATTTGTGTATTTTGTAAAAATTATGGGAAGAAATAAAAGTTTAACGACTGAAATACGTTCGAATGTGCTTCTTTTACACAGTCAGGGAAAAACAGAAAGAAAAATTTCAAAAAATTTAAAGATTTCGAAGACTGCGGTGCATAGTGCTATAATAAGATTTAAGGCTACCGGCAGTCATAAGGACCGACATCGATCTGGCAGGCCAAGAAGTACGACTAAAGCGGAGGATTTACGTTTAGTACTGCTGTCTAAACGCAATAGAAGGTTAACGGCACCTAAATTGCGTTCAGAACTTAATCGGGGCCGTGAAAATCCCGTTTCTGTCACCACAGTAAAAAATCGTTTAAGTGATGCAAATTTACATGGTCGTGTTGCTAAAAAAAAACCATTATTGTAACAAAAAAACAAGAATATGCGACTTCAGTGGGCACAAACTCATAAAAATTGGACAGCGAAACAATGGAATTCTGTGTTGTGGAGTGACGAATCCAAGTTTGAAATCTTTAGTCAAAAACGAAGAATTTATGTTCGTCGCTCTGCATCGGAACAAATGTTGCCAGACTGTTTTGTGCCCACTGTTAAGCATGGCGGTGGTTCCGTTATGGTGTGGGGATGCTTTTCGGCCACCGGGACAGGAGATTTAATCAAAATAGATGGTATATTAAATAAAGAAAGCTACAAAGCAATTTTAAAGGATCATATGATTCCCTCTGGCATTCGAGTATGCGGCCGTGGATTCACCCTACAACAGGTCAACGATCCCAAACATAGCTCTAAACTGTGTAAGAGTTTCATTCAACATAAAGAAAAACGGGGCTTATTAAAATATATGGTTTGGCCATCCCAATCGCCCGATTTAAACCCGATCGAGCTGCTTTGGGACGAACTCGATAGGAAAGTCCGACAACAAAGTCCAACTTCTAAGCAGCACTTGTGGACTATTTTGCAAGAAAAGTGGAAAAACATTTCTGCAACTACAATAAAGAAATTATTAGATAGGATGCCCCGTTCAGTGAAAAAAGTTATAAGTGTAAGAGGTTCTTTTTTCGATGAAAAATCAGTCTGAACATTTAATTCCCTGATTTATGCAATTTTTTGATTTAATTGTTAAAATTATTTGGCAATTTGTGTAAACAATTAATATGTATTTGTATTTTATTAAAAAACTTAAAATTTTTAAAAATAATTGGGTTTTTCATGTTTTACTGTTATGGTCTTAAACTTTCTGACGCTAGTGTATATTATTGAAGCCCCATGCATGGTTTTCACTGGTAAGCAAATAATATAGTATATTTTATAATTGTTTCTATCTAATATTTACTTACTTGATTAAGAAATACATTGACATACTCCATTTACATGGAAAAAGAAAAAATTGAAGAAGTAAACGACTTCATCACTTCTCTGAAATTATTATTTGCATTATATTTTAATTTAAATGTTGCCTATCCAGTGGGTAACGGTTGTACTTTAGAATTTATTCAAATATATCTAATGAAAATAAATCCTGATCAAGGAACTAAAAATAAAAAAAAGAAATCTTTTAAGCAAAAAATTATATCTGTGATTTCGGCATTAAGAGATATTTAAAAATTTTATTTTAGTTTCTTAATCAAAGATTTTTTTCTTACTGTTTAATGTTTTAATTATTTTTTACTTTACTTATATTTCTTTATTATTGTATTAGTTATTTTTTAATCAATGTTTTTATACAGTGACCGACAAAGGTATTCAGAATGTCATACATATTAGCAAAGGAATACTCTTGTAAATCACTACCTATTTTCGATTTTTTGTAATAAATAATTTTATGTATTTTTCTGGTATAATTACTTAATTATCCCGCTTATTATACTGCAAGGTATCTAATGAATGTGAGTTAGTATATAATAATTCACCTATAGTTGGATTTTTTTAAGAATAATATAAAAATTTATAACGTATGAGTCTAAAGTAGCTGGACAATTTTGCATTGCATAAAAACATTAGTTAAAATCTAGCAACGCTTTTGTGTTTTTTACTGTACATTCCTTCATTGGTTTAATGTCGAATGTGATTAGTTTTGTTTGAATTGTCAATATGAAAGTGTGCGAACAGAATTTTTTGCGTAAACGCGTTTTTAAAATGCTTGGCGAGCACGATAAAAGATGCGTTTTAAGTCATCTTATTAACGAAGGGTTTAGCCGAAGTACCATTTATTCGATAATTTCAAGATTTAATAACAATATTAGTCCCGAAAATAAAAACAAAACAGGAAGAAAAGCAATTTTAAAAAAATCTCAGCTAAGTTCCTTGAAGAAAGCCGCCGAAAACAAAATTGGAGTCAGTACTCGGATACTATCAAAAAAATTTCAAGTTTCACAAACAACAATTTGCCGCAATTTGAAAAAATTAAAAGTAAAAAGGTATAAAAGAAACGTTAAACCGAGAAACACCGATAAACAATTAGCAGAAATACCCGGAAAGTGTCGCATTTTGCGACAACAGTTTTTAACAGGCGATACAGTGATTGTTATGGACGATGAAAAGTACTTCACTTTTGCCAACAGTTGTGATGTTGGAAATAAAGGATATTATACTACCGATAAAAGTACAGTTCCTGATAATATGAAATTTATTAGAAAATCAAAAGTTGAACCAAAAGTATTGGCTTGGTGTGCAATATCAGTAAAAGGCATATCAAATTTTTTTGTACAAACTCAAGTGGGTATTGCTGTTAACACAGACACTTACATTAAAAAATGTTTACCAAAAACGGTAAATTTTGTGAATCAAAACCATAAAGACGATAAAATCATCTTTTGGCCGGATCTTGCGTCTTGCCATTATGCAAAAAAAAACATTAAATTGGCTAGATAGTCAAAAGATACCATTTGTTCCCAAATATGCAAATCCGCCAAACATCCCTGCAGCTCGTCCAATCGAAACTTTCTGGTCAATTTTGTCACAATTAGTTTACAAGAATGGTTGGGAAGCAACATCAGCCAATCAATTAAAAAATCGGATAAAGTCCTGTGCCAAGAAAATTGATGTGAATATGCTCCGGCGTATGATGGAAGGTATTAAAAGTAGAGTAAGAAAAATTGAAGAAAATTGTCCACTGCGTGTTTAATTTTTTGTGTATGTGTTCCATTTGTATTGTGGTTTTGTAATAAAAAATTAATTTTAAGATTTGATTTTTTTTAAATCAATTACAATTACAGATTTTTTTTACCTGAATGTAAAAATTTACAGTACTGACTTGTATTTCTACATGTCTTTGCAATGGTGATATGTATTTCTACAAATTGAACATGTAAATTTGCATCTACAAGTATTTTTACACATTCAATATGTAACCGTTTTACATAGAGTATGTAAAAATACAATATTATGTATATTTACATGGATTATCATAGGTCACAAAGTTGCCAATGATTTTCTATGTAAATTTACAAAAAAATTTTTAACGGTGCAGAAACGAATTAGATGTGAAGAAGAATTTCAAACTATATTTGGTCGAGTTTCAGAATTTGCCATAAAATTAGAAATTTCGTTAGAGCTTCCCCGAATAACCAAACTTCAAAGAAATAGATCCAATGTCGAACATTCCACCCTCGAAGAATACTACAGAAGATCAATTTATTTACCGATGCTTGATGCAGTAATTTATGATTTACAATCTAGATGTTCTGTAGATACATTAAATTCTTTTGATCTTACAGATTTGTTGCCAAGCAATATTGTTAAATTAAATTTAAATGAGAAATATGTTAAAGCAAAAGTAGACAACATCTACAAAAATTATGGAGAAATAATTAGTGATCGACCAGAAGCTAAATTACAATTATTGGCTGAAATTCAACTTTGGCAAAAGAAATGGCTCAACGTTCCTGAATCGACAATACCTAATACTGTAAGCGAAGTGTTAAAAAATTGCGACGCAGATATATATTATTTAATAAATAAATTATTTCTAATTCTGCTTACATATCCCATAAGTGTAGCCTCTGCAGAAAGGAGCTTTTCTTCATTGTGAAGGTTAAAAACATATTTGAGAAGCACTATGGGAGAAGAAAGGCTGACGGGTCTAGCTCTGCTTCATACACACTGTCAAATAGAACTAAATGTAAATAAAATTATTGAAAGATTCGCTAAAAATGGCAATCGGAAACTTAATTTTATATTATCTTGAAACTACTTTAACTTTTTTATTTGTATTTAATTTCATAAAAAACATTTATAAACACTAAGGTTCAGTTGTACAGTTGCAGCTTAAACCAAAAAAAATAAATTAACCAATAATATTTCTTAAATAACAGCTTTTCGACGTATTTCATTGGTTAACCCAAATTTTCTGGTTTAACCTGCAGTTGTACAACTGAGCCTTATTTATAAAACTTAATAAAAATTTATTTAATGTTCTTTTATTTTTAAAAATTTTTTTTATTTAAAATTTTTTATTTTGTCGCCCCCCTATGGTAGTTGTCTAGATCCGCCACTGCTATAACCTCACATTCCAAACAATTATTAAAAGGCTGTGCAAATATGACGTCATGAATGCTTATGACGTGATTGGTGAAAACTTTACATACGGTTTATGATAAAATATTTTGCACTATAATAGAAAAATTGCTATTTATAAAAATAGAAATTCTTTTTAATAAAAACTTCCTCTTATTTTGATTTGTTATAGCCAACTAAATTATATCTACCTACTTAATTGCTAATAAATTTTTCATCGGCTAGAATGGATGATGTAAGTTCACTATTGCCGAGACAACCAAAATTATTTCATTGATTAGAAGCACCATTGACCATCATATGCTGAAATTATGAATGTATTAACAGAACACCAGCCGTAAACTTTACTGTGTGCTTGCATTTATAATGGAAGTAGGTTTTTAACCTACAACACAAGAATTTTAATGTTGCTATTTGAAATTCTGTGCAATCTAGAACAAGCCAACATTCAGAAAGGTTACAAAACACAGAGGCAAATTCTTTTAGCAGTTTTCTAAACTTGACCATAATATCATTGGTTTCAAAACTTGGTAGACTAAACAAATAGTTTATGTTATAAAAATAAGTATAAATATAAAAAAACAGTTTTAATGGCGATTACAATGGAAAGATTTCGAGTCACAATTTCAACTACTTTTCCGATGTCGAAGACAATCAATATTCAAATATAACTTGTATACTAAAATAACTCACCCCTATTTGTAGAATACTTAGACTCGGATATTCATCCCCCTTCAAAGATTATTTTGGAAAGATTTCGGTACCAGCTTACATTTCGGAAGGCCATCGGAAAAATAATTTTACGTAGAATACAGAATTCCACGATATTACCAATCTAATTTGAATTAATTGTAAAAAATATAATAAATACAAAATGACTAAAAAGATTTATTAATAACACTGGATAATTAGCATGAAATAATTAGAACTTACCACTGCATCAAGAAGACTAACAAGTGTGGTTAAATTCGATTGAATTTCACTTTTAAAATGTAACATAATTTTTAATTTACTACGTCCATTATCTTATTACAAAAATGTTAAACTTTGCAATAATTTCATGAGCTTCACAAGGTTTTTATTGATGTTATCATGCAACACAAAAATACAAATTGTAGACCAGCGACAGAAGACTAATTTGATGGTAGCATTCAGTAAACCTGCTTCTGCCGCTCATCGCGAGCGCTCGGAAGAACTTTCATAGAATCAGATTTTTTAAACAAGTTTTAAAAGATTATAGTAATAATAATATAAGGGTTGAATAACACTGTTCTTAGATTATTTTAAAAATTTATGAGCAAATCTTTAAATTAATATTACAAATCGGTTAGTGAATACACCCCAGTCATTGCAGTTGCACTTTTTACCGATCACCAGTGACGGCTGATGCTATGATTTACAGTTTTACTCAATTCCCAATAATAATGAAAAATATATCAATATAAATTAAATTTAATTTATTAAACTATATTGAAGTGATATTTGGTAAAAAAATTCCACCTCACTTGTTTCACCACGGTGTGCGGATGCAATAAAACTCTTCTCAGGGTATTAGGTTCAATGTTCGTTAAAAAAATAATTAAAACCAGAATTAGATTTCAAAAACTTCCAATTGAATTATTAAAATTTTTATACTTTCTCGAACCAACTTACGATTTCAAATTAATAATTCAAAAGCAATATCAGCAACGCCACGCAATGGGCCATCTTAACTCAAAATATTTTGTCGTTCAAACCAATTAATAATTAAATTTGAAATCCAAAATTGTTTGCATAAACTATCGCAGCAACCAAAATTTTCAAACGGAGAATTAGAATATAAGAATAATATTTAATAAATTAATTTTTTTTAACTTGTGAAATATAATTAAATAATCTTGAAATAAACAAGTTAATAAAACGTTTAATAATAATGTTTTTATTGAGCTTTCAACGTTTGGTACACGTCTTCGTCAGAATAATTTAATATAATGTTTACAAGTTTATATGGAAACCGATTGATAACGTATTGTCATTTGAACAATCTATGATCTAAAATATGTGATTGTGTGATAAGAAACAACCTGCAGTGAGTTTCCTTCAAGGTAGGAAAAACTTAACACCAATACGTGATGGTAATTAGACGAGGAGATGGCTGTATATATTGCTCAGACCATCTATATCAGTTTTTCTGTTCATTGAATTCTTTTCTCTTTTGATGCTAATCATTTCGTGAACACACAGAAAATTATTTACTTCTATTAAGTAAATATTATTGGATTCAAATACAAGATACGTTTGTATATCAGCAAATAAACCGTAAAATTATTTTAAGAAAATGTACTTTAGTTAAAATAATAACTTCTTATATTTGACTGCAGTGTATGGAAGTTGCAGTTGAAAAACTACTTTATTGAGAATGAAAATACGGTATACTTGGGTGTAGTGCATCGTATTTTTAATTAAAAAGCATATTTCGCCTAGAATAATGATACCGTATACTTGACTGTAACACATCGTATTTTAAATGAAACATAACAGTTTCTCAACTTAAAACCACAGTACTGTGGTTTCAAGTGTATGTGTTGTTAAATTGGATAATATAATATTTTTGTTTTAAGATAATATACATTTAAATAGATTGTATCGTTTATTAGTTTAAAATAGTTTTTATTTGTTGCAAACGTATGTTTAGTACAAAATAAACGCATAATGGTATTGAAACAAACCTACATTTTATTTAAATTAAGATTAAAAAATTATTTCATTAAATTATTTAGAACTTATAGTGATAGCCCTTGTATTTTTTCTAATTTCGTATGTGATATTCCATTTCTCCAAAACTGTTGCCCATGGTTTACTGTTGTTACCAAACCACATCTTCGCTCTTATCATAGGCATCTGAAACCGAGAATTTATTATAGATAGATTTATTCCATTTATTATAGATAGATTTTTATACTTTATTTTATATTAAGTGCGTCAAATACAAATTTTTAGTACTTGAATGATGTATGTTGTCGAAACCGTTCAGGTCGAGACTCAAAACATCATTCAAGAGCATTTACACTTTCTTGTTCACAAAATATTAGAATAAATTGTTTCAGAGTTTCATTTATTTTTAATTTTTTGGCAAGTGTAGAAAATGAAATATACAATACAGATAACATAAATACCTACCAAAGTTTGGTTCCTTTAGAGTCTTTTTTAACACAGCGTTGTCTTCATTACTTTTAGCTTAATCACTCTTCTCCTTTCTAATGGGTATATCTTCACCACTTACATTAACCAAATTGTTAACTTTTGATACCAATTGTCCCTTTGGTAAAATAGATTTTCCGGTTCTGGAGTTTTTTTTTCTTATTGCCGGGACAACATATGTCCCTACAACTTCCTTCGGAAATAAGGCAATGATTTTAGCTGCTAGCACTAAATAATCATTTTCTTTCAGTCGACTGCAACAAAATAGTTATTTCTATATGTATTTAAGTGTGCAAACCAAAGAGGTTTTTAGAGCTTCTGAATGTTTTTTATTGAAACTGCTCAGGTTGAAACATAAAACATAAATGATTATTAGTAATGATTATACAGTTACTCACAAAAGTACTTGGGCGTTAATTTTTTTGTCGCAGATTTCATAGTCTTTATTTTTGTTTATATAAATTTTTTAGTTTGTCGCCTCGTTTTCGACTGAGAGTGACTTAAAGCAGACTCGGTAAAACTTTTTCATAAAATTAAAAATGCACAATGGAATTCTTATGGTTTTCTCAGAAGATTTCTATGCGATTTTTACCGAGACTGCTTTAAGTCACTCTCGGTCGAAAACGAAGCGGCGAATAAAAAAATATATATAAACAAAAATGAAGACAAGGAAATTATCTACAAAAAATGTCTGAAAAGTATTTTTGTAAAAGTGATGTTTATATGCCAAAAAGAGTTTTCAAAACTGTATATCTAAAACTTTATCTTACAACATTTATGATTTAACACATAAAATTATAAGTACTATAATTTTATGCACAATAATAATGTAAAAATTACCTACCCTTTAGGCACAGACGCGCTATGTCAATCACATGTACTACGTATACAAAACAATGTATACAGCCACTGCTCTTATTACGATTGCACTTAGAAATGAAGTGAAAACCATAAAGACACTCTTGCATATTATCGAGGTGAGCGCGCGTACGCTTGAATCAAATGTATCAGTTAATTTATATTTGAATCAAACATTACTATTTCAGAGACTTTCAAATGAAACAGACAGATATTCCTGCATTTTTAAATAGAATATATTCAATATTTGTTTAAGTTAAGTATATTTTCTTTTTGGATTTAATTTAAATTTCAAATAAATTATTAATTTATCTTAAGTTTACCCTTTTATTTCAATGAAATAATATATTCTTACATCAAATAATGTTTGTTTGGATCTAATATATTTTTTTAAATTTACGTGTATATTTGCAGCAAATAATATATTTTAAGCGTGAAGAATTCTTTCTTTATAATTAGTAACAGACTTAATAATTTTTGCGTTTTTAAAATCTGCATCATGTCCATCGACTAGTATATGTTTCGCAATGGCAGTAGAGTCCGGTTTATTCATCCACGACTCCAGTTCACTATCGAAAAAAAAGAACAAAATAAAATAACTTTCCTGGACATACAGTTAATACGTGAAAATAACTGCCTTAAATACAAGTGGACCCAAAAACAGACATGGTCAGGAAGATATCTTAATTTTAACTCTTACCATCACAAAAGCCAGATAATAAGCACGGCCATAGGCCTCGTGGATAGATCTCTTAAATTAACCCATGGAGACTACAGAAAGGAAACTCTAAAAATAGCTAAAGAGACTCTGTTTAAAAATGGTTTTCCCGGACCCTTGGTTAAGAAAATTATTAAAGATCGTGTGAACAAACTCTATAACGGTAACATTACCAAGAAAGAAACATCAAATTTTGCTGTTATGCCTTATGCCAAAGGACTAAGTGAAAAACTGAAGAGAATTTTAAGCAACCACGAAATCAAACTGACATTTAAATCAACCAATAACATCAAACAGCTGTATACGAAATTAAAAGATCCGGTTCCTACAGAGAAAAAATCTGATCTAATCTATAAAGTTGAATGCAAGAATTGTAACCTAGTATATATTGGACAAACGAACCAATGGCTGCACAAAAGAATGAGTGGTCATATCTCAAGTGTTCGCTGTAATAAACCGGACTCTACTGCCATTGCGAAACATATACTAGTCGATGGACATGATGCAGATTTTAAAAACGCAAAAATTATTAAGTCTGTTACTAATTATAAAGAAAGAATTCTTCACGAAATGATTAGCATCAAAAGAGAAAAGAATTCAATGAACAGAAAAACTGATATAGATGGTCTAAGCAATATATACAGCCATCTCCTCGTCTAATTACCATCACGTATTGGTGTTAAGTTTTTCCTACCTTGAAGGAAACTCACTGCAGATTGTTTCTTATCACACAATCACATATTTTAGATCATAGATTGTTCAAATGACAATACGTTATCAATCGGTTTCCATATAAACTTGTAAACATTATATTAAATTATTCTGACGAAGACGTGTACTAACGCCGAAAGCTCAATAAAAACATTATTACAAAACGTTTAATTAACTTGTTCATTCCAAGATTATTTAATTATAAGAATAATAAGAATAAAAAAAATCAAAAACTCACAAAATCAAAATTCTTGGCTGCCGCCACTTTCGACCAAAAATACATTTTCTTCAATATTTTTGGTATATTTTGGTCATGCTCGTGGATAAAACGTTGAATTGCATTCGGGAATTAAGAAGCCTCTAATCCCCTTATATCATTAATAACTATTATTATCGGATAATTATTTATTGTATTATAGGATTAAAAACCGCAAATGTCGTTAACAACTAACAAAAATTATTGAATATTTTATATTTTAATCCGATAGTATTTATTCGATTTGATGTTTAGTAACTAAAATTTTAGTTAATAACTATCGATAGTAAAAAAAATAGTAACTAACTACCAATAGTTAAAAAATTACGATAGTGCACATCACCAATTGTAAAGTAATTTGTGTAAAGTAAATTAAAGTATGATAGTAATTCAGTTCAAACTAATTTTCCTAAAATAAAAATGTTAAATTAAAAGCTAAAATAAAATATGCTCTTCCGGTTGTTTTGTTTTTATTTCATTTTCTATTTGGTTTTTTAAAATTCTTGGATATATTCTTCCTATTGTGGGAATTACGGCTATTCCTCGATAGTTTTTTGGGTCATCTTTAGGTTCTTTTTTGTAGATGGGCGAGATATATGATGTTTTCCACTCATTTGGAATATCTTCACCATTGAGGCATCTCTCGAACAGGTCTTTTAGCATGTCATACAGTTTTTTTGGGCCGTTTTTTATTAGTTCAGGGTAAATTCCTCCTGGTCCTGAGGATCGTTTTGCTTTGGTGTTTTTAATAGCTTCTTTCACCTGTAGTATATCTAATTCGATTGTTCCCTTATGTGTTGAATGATCTTTTTCCAACTGAAATTGTGGTCGTTTTTCTTGTAATAGACTCTTGAAGTACGTTTCCCATTCTTCACTGGTTATGCTATTCACATCGTTATTAATTCTGCTGTTCGTTCTCATTGATTTAATTGTTTTCCATGCCTCCGAACTCCTTGTCCCTCCGATATGATTTTCAATATGTTCACACTTTCTAATCCATGCACTGTTTTTCTTTTTTAATACATTTTGCTTTACTTTTCTATTTGCTCTTTTATACATTTCTCTACTTTCATCGTCGTTCTTCTGTAGACTTTTTAGATATAGTTCTTTTTTTTCTTTAATTTCTTTTTCAATTTCTGTATCCCACCAATTTGGTCTTTTAGTTTTTATATATCGTCCCAGAGCTTCCTGTGCAGCATCGTGTATACATTTCTTTATATGTTTGTATTCTTCTTCGGTTGTTCTTTTTTTCTTTATAAGTTTCTCTTCTAATCTCTTTTTGAACAGATATCGCGTGCTCTCGTGTTCCATACTTTCCAGATTATATCGTGTTTCGGTTATATTTTCACCTTCCGTCGTGTGTTTTATAGATTTTTTATTTATTGCTACATATGGTATATATATTTTTGATATTACCAAACAGTGGTCCGTACCACAATCTGCGCCTCTGTTGACTTTAACATCCTGGACCTTAATACCCGACCTTTGCCGTATTATGAGGTAATCGATAATTGATTTTAGGTTTCTCGTATGTTGATACCACGTATATTTATGTATTTCTTTGTGTGCGTAGAAAGTATTCGCTATTTTTAGGTTATATTGCTCACATATATTCCGCAACCGTTCTCCGTTGTCATTTAAATGTTCCTCCCCGTGCATTCCAACCACGGCGCTATTTTGTTGTCTTCCAACCCTACTGTTTAAGTCTCCAGCTATAATAAGTTCGGAGTTATTAGGTATTTGCTCTATAATGTGTCTTAAATTTTCTTCAAATAATTCTTTCTTTGCGACTGTAGCATCATCATTTATTCCGTACACGCCGAGAATTGTTATGATTCTTCCCCTCATTAGGAGTGTCATTTTTATAATACGTTCAGATATAGCTTCCCATGATTTTATATACTTGAATAAATCCTTGTGGACTAGGATGGATATTCCGGCCTGAGCTCTTTCACTTTTGTTCACTCCTGTGTAGAAATGTATGTAGTGTTTTCCTTTTTCACATCCACTACCTTTTTTCTTTGTTTCGGGGAGGATGGCTATGCTTATCTTTCTCTGTATAAATTCTGTCGTAATCTCTTGTTGTTTGTTTCGGATTCTTCTAATATTCCATATACCAATATTCAATGTTCATTTTCTTTGCTGTTTTCGTCTCCTATTGTTTCTGTCCAGATTCCGAGGCATGTTACTGGGTTTTTTAGCGTCAAAACTCTTTTACAGGTGTAAGGTTGCTGGCCTTACGACCTAACCCCCATCCTTGGAGGACCGGGTATCTCTCTTAGTCTGACTCTTCCCCTTTGACCTGTTCGACTAGGGTGACCCTACTGACAGCTACGCTGCCGTCGACATAGCTCTCCGGATCATTAGAGTGCTCAAGCCCCCCCACCCGACTAAAAGTCTTCGACAAGGTGGAGATACTTCGGGGGAGGCTAATAAATAATAAAAGTATATATTATTTCATAAATTAAACTCACTCAAACATTTTTGTTTTAGAAACATCAGTACGCTCTTCCTTCTGAAGTTGGTGTGTCTGCAGAGGCGGATTTATACTTTTGCCGCCCATAAGCACTGAAGTTCTTGCCGCTCCTATTTAAAGGAAGAAAAAGCTGTTGGATATAAAGTATCAAGTAAACAATATTCGCAAAAATATTTATTGTGCATATTTTTATATAATTATTTTATATATAGGTACTCACAAAAGAATTTGGACGCTCCTATGTTAGCAATGTAAATTGTACTTTTTGAAAACTTTTTTTGGCATATAAAAATTCCTTTTACAAAAATACTTTTCAGACATTTTTAATAGATATTTTTTTGCTCTCCATTTCTGTTTCTTTACACATTTTTATTCGTCGTATCGTTTTCGACCGAAAGACTTAAAGTAGTCTCGGTAAAAATCCCATGGGAATTCCCTGAAAAAACTATAAGAATCCCATAGTGCATTTTTAATTTTATTAAAAAGTTTTACCGAATCTGCTTTAAATGACTCTCGGTCGAAAACAAGGCGAGAAAATTTTCCCATTCTCTTGTTAAGATTATTGTTCCACCCCTACAAATTGGATTTGATTATAATTTTTAAGATTTCCTGTCTTAATAACATGCGGCAGCATTTTAAAGGGGGCTTTAGTAAATAGAGATGAAATTTTTACCGAGTGTTTATTACCGTAAACACTTTCATTTCAAATTTTCAAAATTGTTATGTCAACTGCATTACATAATATATATTAAAAACATGTATTTAAATCATTTTTTATTTATAAATTTATTGTGTTAATATTTTAAGTTTTATTAGCCATTTTAGTAATTTTTTATAAGTGTTCATACTTTCTTAAGCGGTAGTGTACGTACAATATATTGTACAACTTCTTTTCAATTTTTAGTATAATTTAAAAAAAATTTTCGTTCCAAAATTTTGCCGCCCCCTAAATTCTGCCGCTCTAGGCACTTGCCTACTGTGCCTTATGGGAAATCTACCACTGGACACGTCATAGGTTAATAGACGTAACCATCAATTTACATTTTTTCAGAAGGCAATAAAAATTAAATAAATTATTCAATTTTGCATTTATTGTTTATTTTTATAGCGTAGTACTTAGTAGCAGAAACACTTATTTTTATTGCAAGTATTATTTCCTTTTATAGTGTAGTAATTGGTAGCCGAAACATTTATTTTTATTTTACTTTATTTTTATTGCATTTACTATTTATTTTTATATCGCAAATATTTATTTTTATTTTATTGTTTAAGTGGCAATTATAAATTAATCTATAAAATTTTTTATTTATTTTTATAGCTTATAAATTGCACCCCTTTCCTTCACGCGGGTATAAATTTTATTCTCGGTTACGTCTTGCGCCAATAAACTTTTAACTCCGAAGAAAAGTGCACCTACTCTCCGGTATATAAAATAATCAATATAGAACAAACCTAAAACAATCAGAACCTAGCAAAACAATTAAATGTTTTTCGGTATGCATAGATGTAGAGGAGCTGGCTTAAAATTTGCTTTTTATCCCTTGTTGGAGCTGTTAAAATCAAAAACATATTAAAATAATTTTTTTATTATTTATTTAGTAAAAACATTCTCTCTAAACTACAGATTTAAGAAAATAACAAAAGTTGAAACTAATAATTGGTATTTGGGCCCACTTTCTTGGTAGAAACATTCCTGAAAGTCGCTCAAATTCGAAAGTTACGGATCTAGAAATACGAGATTTCTGGAACCCATAAATATTTTGCAACCGAAAGTTATTAATCTTCGTGAGCTCACCGATCAAATTTTATCATTCAATGTTTCCGAGCCGCCTTTAATAACTTCGAGGTATATATGGTGCCGTACTTGGCGCATAGAAGTAAAGGTAAACTCTAAAAAAAATTCGGCAACGTAGGTATGTACTTCTTGAGGTCTTTTAAATATTTAGAGGTGTGAAAACCTGGTACTGTTATTCCCAATAATTTTCCTCGATTTTTATTAGTCGATCTTCTTCTCTAGTGGTGTTCAAACCGCTATTGCCTTCATCATTTAACGTGGTTACCTGCATGTTTTCAGATATCAATTGTTCCTGTAGTAATACCGCAAAGCTCGTGACATGTTAGCGTAATTCATAGACATGAGGTTTTTCTGAAAGCCCCACAATTTGGCTAAACCTGGAGGATTTACAATTTTGAAAATACCCGTATCCCTATTTTTCCACGCAATGAAGGTGTCGTACTTTTTTGTCGGTTCATTTAAAAGCTGCTGAAGAAAGTCCCACAACAATCGACCATTGATAACTGATGTTTCGGTTGGTCCATTGGGAAAGAATTCCCTAACGGATTTGAATGATGGACTAGCTGCTTCTTTGGGACTTTCGGGCATATTATTTTAACAAGGCACTGGTGCTGGCAAAGTGTAAGCTGACGGCGTGTTAGGAGCACTAGTATTTTGTTGCCTTCCGTTTTCCGAATAAGAATCTTCTTTGAATTCGGATTTAAGATTACTGCTACCATTACTTCCGTTGAATATTGTGTGCCCATAGCTTGATTGTTGGTAATCGGCTTGTGGACTTCCTGCTTGACAGTCTAGCAAGGGTGCGAAGTTTGTTTGTGCCATCAAGTAGGCTAGTTGTTGTGTAAAATGGAAATAGTCTTTAGCGTTCTGAGCAATCGAGGCCTAGTCTAGAGTAGATGGGTACGAAGAAATAGGCGATTCCGGAGAATGGTGCCACGATGTAGGCATGATGGGACTGGATAGAAGGCACTGGTTTAAAATGTCATAATCGCAAACTAATAGCTGCAAAACGTTGTGAAGAACATCTCCAGAGCCCGAAGCTCTTTCCAATAAATCGAATCTTGTTAGCAAGCACATCGCCTTGCCTGAAAGTAGAAAAAAAAATTGTTATTTTGAAAAGAAAATAAATTCGTAAAGACTTACCGTTCATTTGAAACTTGTCCAAATCGATGAATTAAAGATCGTATTCTCTTTCTGCCCACCTGATGATGGTGTTGACATCTTCGCGCGTCCAAAGTCTTGGGTTGGTCACAAGAGCTAGTGGTAACTGGCTATTGTAATCCAATAACGGTGATGAGGGAGGTTGCGCTGGTGAAGCGTATAAAAAGTTTAACGAACTGTATCTCCATGGGAAAACCTAAGTGAAAGGTATCGGAATGGGTATGCGTTCCATGACTTCCCGTTGGAATGGGAGGTAATGGGGCCGGCGTTACGTCCATATTATTCATTTCCGTTTTAACTATAGCGGAGGAAACTTGGTAATGAGTACGGGCTCACCAACGGCGGATGGGGCAACGCATGAAAAATTTCTGTATTTAAATTCAACGAAGGAGGAATACGATTGAACATCTTGTTAATGTTAAGAACTTCAAAAAAACTTGCACTAACTAAAACCAAACACATTCAACGAAGAAACAACTGAAAATGAGCCTTATTAAAAAGCAACAACCCCTCTACCAAACAATTGAGAATTTTCAAAAAGTTACGGTACCAACTTAAAGCAGGTAGTAAGGGTAGGGATTTGGGCTTTTAGAATAAGCTTAAAAAAATTAATCACCTTATGGGTTTATCGACGATGTAACGACACGAGTATCCAAAATCACTTTAATAAGCCAAATTGCACATTAGAACTCACAGTACCAACTAATAAATAACAAAATTAATAAATCTTGTACAGGTGTTTGTTAAGTTAGAAATAAAGAATTAAAGAATTTAAAAAAAAGAGAGTACAAAAAAATACAATTTAAACTTATTACTTACATATTTATAATCGTATGTTAAATTTTAACTATCACTTAACTTCAATACTAACGCTCATATACAGCCGGTTTCACAATTCAAAAACGGCTGAATAGATTTTTTTCAAATTTGGAAATTATATTTATGATAAATTAAGGATTACTGAGCCATACTTTTTTTTGCCAAATTTTGAAATTTAGAATTAAAATTTTTTAAATACTATAATTGTAATTTATTTAACAAAAATTGAAGTAGAGAAAATGATTACTAACGAAGAATTATTAATAAAAAAAAAAAATTGACCAGGTGCAAAATTAAATCACATCTACTACTCTATTTAAAAAGCGGCTGGACGGATTGGTTCAAAATTTTGAGATAATATTTGGGACATTATAAGGATTGCTGAACGGGGTTTTTGAACTCAAAAATTGTATTTATAACAATATTTGTTGTAAAACATGAAAATAATTATCAATTAATAAAATTTTACTTATTTAAAGAATGTACATATTGTCGTGTTTCAAAATGGTTGCGACCCACCCTGTACATTTTGATAAAAATTTTGTTTGTAAATAATTTTAAGTTGCAAGACTGTAAGAATTGGACAGGTGGGGGCGAACCGACGAGGAAATTAGCTTTTTGCCGATGAGTCGCGGCGAGTGAAAGTCGTGCCGACTTTTGGCTCGTTAAATTTTGAGCTCGAGGCGATTATTTTTGAGATTTTTGATATAAGCCTAAATTGTGAATTAAAATTGTGAGTTATTATTTTTGATTTGAATAAATGAATTTTGATGCGAATGCATTTATTGTGCAATTTTTGAATGATAAATTTTAATTTTTGGATTGATTTTGATAAATTTGGAATTGGATATTTTTTGGTGAGTTTACTACCGAACGATGGTATTGATTTGATTGAATTCGCTGATATGGAAAAAGAATGGTTACAAGTTATGATTTGGATTTGGATTGTGTTGAAAATTGAAAAATTAAAATTATATTCGAAAGGAAAGAACGTGCGAGATTGATAACTGGTCGATTTGGATAAGGGGAATAAAACTCCGTTCCATATGAAGTGAAATTTTACATTTATTTTAATATTGAATTTAAATTGCATTGGATTTGATAATTTATTTTGGAGAATTGATTTTTTTTGAATTAGAAACTTATTAATTATTTTTGAAGAAGAAGTTATTATTTTATTTATGGAGAATACTTTTTATTATAAATTTTGAAAACGCAAGAACCCTTCACCCTTGAAAATTTACAATTGTTCCCGCAATCCAGAGTTACCCTGAGCAGAGATAAGTGTGTGGTAATTTTGATATAAGAAAATACCATTACAATATATAACTGAATTCGTAAAAAAATTTTTAACAATTTATGTTACCTATATAATAATTTAATAATAATTTATTGCTTTACATTCTTTACGAATTGAGCTGCCCCATTGAGACTTACAAAATCCTTTTTGGGAGAGGGATTAGTCCTCGTCAAATTACAATTCAAATAATTTAAGTCTTGCCACTTTTCATAATCTGGGATGTGTCTTCGCTTCCTTGACTATTGATCTCCATCTCGTGCGATTGTCGTAGGCCTGTCTCCAGTCTGTCACGCCGATTAATGCTTGCCGATTAATGCCAAACCTGCTTGCGTCTTTTCTCTTTTTACTGTATTTGTTATAGTCATCTGTGTCACTCGTCTCTATCCATTTAAGTCTAGCTATTTTTTTTTCGTTCATCTTCTCTTTACATTGTCTGTCAAACCATTTCTTCCGGTTAGGTCTCTCTCTGTATCCTATTTCTTGTTTACTGCTTTCTGTAATACACTCCGCTATTATTTTCCATTGTTTCTCAATTTCAGTCGGTATGTCTCTCGTTTTTTTCTCTACTTCGCTTTTTAGTCTTTCCACATATTCTGTTGCAATTTGCTTCGTGTTTTGCTGCCTTATCTCATCCGTTGATGTCTTCTGTTTGATCTCCGCGACCACAAGGTAATAATCCGTATCGGCATTGGCTCCTCTGTAGGTTCTCACGTCTCTCACGGACGAGGCACGCCTTTTCGTAATCAGTATATGATCTATTTGGTTGCCTTCCATCTTACTCCCTCCGGGCCAGGACCAAGTGATTTTATGCTGCTTCTTGTGTTTAAACTTCGTGCTCGAGATTATCATGTTTAACGCTGCTGCTAGCCCACACAGTCTACTCCCATTGTCATTTGTGCTTGAGTGTATTGTTTCCTTGCCGGCAACATCAGCTATATGATTTTCCTTCCCAATTTTTGCGTTGAAATCGCCTAGTATGACAATGGTGTCGTGTTTTGGGATTTTTTCGTAAATTGCTTCTAACTCGTTGTAAAACTGTTCTTTATCAATTTCGTTACCTCCCTCAGTTGGAGCGTAACAGTTCACTATGGACAAGTTATTAGGTTTTTTTTCGATTCTTATATACGACAATCTTCCGTTTATTGGTTTAAAATGTAATATTTTGTTCTTTTTCGATACTATGAATCCTGTGCCTTTACTACCCTGCCTAGCCTCTCCTGAGTAAAGGAACACGTATTCTTCCGCATTGACTTCGCCGTGGCCTTCCCATCTAGTTTCTTGCAGTGCTGCAACATCAACTCAATACTTTAACAGTTCGTTTACGATTTCTTTCAGTTTTCCAACTTTCAACAGCGTTCTCACATTCCATGTGCTTATTCTCGTTATTTTATGCTTTGTCCTTTTCTTTCTTGGTCCTTCTACGATTTTTTTCTTCCCATTTCTGTTCTTTTGCTTTTTCCAGTTTTCAGTGTTCATTCTTCCATGTACTCACCGGTCCATCAACATTTCATTGTTCAATCCATAAGACATTAGTTTTTTGATAACGTGCTAGGAACGTCTAGCCTCTTCTCTATCAGTTTTCCTTCATTCGGATCCCATATTACGACGTATTCGGGCGTGAACAATTTCAGGTGACCTATCTTCACTTTTTTCCCATTTTCTCTCTCCATTCTTGCTCTTGTTCTTATCTCCTTCATAATACGTCTCTCCAAAAGTGCGAGGTCGCTGTCGATGTAGATTTGAGATCCCATTAACTTGGATTTATTCTTCAGTATCTGCATTTTATCCTCAAATCAGTACATCTCGACTACGCATCTTTTTTCGCTTATCTTGTACGCATACTTGATTTCAACCTCTGTTCCCATCTTTTCATTAAAAAGGTTTCTCACTGCTATCTTTAGTTTGCGCGAATCACCTTCATCTATTGGTATTCCACTCAATATTAAATTGTTTTTTATTTTTTCTCTTTCGCTGTGCTCTACCTTGTTATCCAGTTCTCTATTCTTTTTATCTAGTCGTATCATTTGCTCTTTCATCTGATTTACGTTCTGGTCGTTTTCTCTTTTTATCAATTGTAGGTCGTTGTCCGTTTGCGCAACCCCTTTCTTCACCTCATCTATGTCTTTTTTTAAGTTACCCATTTCACTTTTAACATTTCGACGCTTGTCTTGATTTCATTCACGAAGGTAGCCATCATGTTTGTTAGATGACTTATTTGTTCTTCGAGCCTTCTTGTGTCAACTCGCGGTTTACTTTTTTCAGCAAGCCTAGTAGTATCACTGCACTCCATATCTGTTCCCTCTTCCTCGCTTTTGTTGACATCTTTTTGCACCGGGGATCTATTTATCTTTTTACTTCGCCTAAAGATATCATAACTGGCTACTCTTTTTTTGATGCCTTCATCCGTTGTTGTGCCATCGCTGTTGTGCTTTTCCTCTGGTTTATCCATTTTCTTCCACTCAGCTCTTCCAAGACCCAAACGTGTGTAAATGGTTTTTCTCTCGCGTAAGGCTTATAATCCAGGTCAACCCTTCGGAGATTTTAGCCTTTTATTCAGTTAAGCTTTATTGGTTGCCTACCTCCCGACAATTATTATTCTTTGTTTATGCGTGTGGCACTCTTGTTTATCAAATGTCACTCTTATCTTATTTCTAACAATTTTTATATCCAATTTGCTACATTATTTCGGTTCACTATTCTGCACCAATACTTTTCGTATATTAGCTCACTTCCGGCTATCTGCTGGACACTTTCTTTTATATAAGTGATTCCTTAAAATCACTTAATATCATCCACAAATACGTGCTTTTCTAACCTCAATTTCGCTTCGCTAATATCATCGATTCTATGTTACCTATATAACGCATTAAAAATAAAATTAAAAGTAATTGATAAATTCAAATAATTTTAGATAAAATGGATCATTATAGTTCAGTCAATAGCACACAGATGGTTATTATATTGTATACAATTGTTACAGTTTTCTGTTTTCTGCAATCGTCCAAATAAATAGACATTAATATCGTGAGCTAGAATTGCAGAAAATTCTTGCGTGCATATCTACGATTATTTTCAGGTGGGGATATGCATTTCAAAGTCATTGCATATCATGTGGTTTATGATAATAAGTTGAAATGTCTAATGTGTTTACTTTTTCGATGCTTACAAAACATTTCATAAAAATTATAATTCGCATAATTTTTATATTTTTATGTAGAATAATTTTAATTCTATTTAAAAAAACATACAATAAAGTGTAAATGTAAAAATAAATATTTTTATAATAATTTTCTTGTACAATCAAAAGAAAATAAGTGATTCAAATGTTTATTTTTTATTTCTTCCGTAATGAATCGGTCTTGTTATCGTTTATCGCTGGGATATTTGACGCACTAAGCAAAATTTTATGAGTGCCTCCCCCCCATTTATATAGCAGTGCTGAGCTGAAAAACGAAAATCCGCAATATTAAAAAAAAATATTTAGATTTACATATTTTTATTAAAAAAATACCTTTTCTAACAAAAATAAAACTAAAAAAAATCAAATTTTAACTTTTCTAGCTTTTTTTGCGGCAAAAGTTGTTACAAATTCTTTCAAATTTAATGTTGAGGTTTCTTTCTGTTCTATAGAAATATGTTCAATATTTTTTTTCTATGGTAACTAATATCTATGTATCTTCCGGTACTTACGCGTCTATCAGACGCGAGGCGCCATGCCATCAAATATTGGGAATTATTTTTACAAGCAGTAAGACACATACTTCCCCTTCCATGTATACTAAAACATTGAAACGCTTACAATGCCGGGAGTTATTTTTTCGCGAGATACATTTATAAGAAAAATTTATAGTATTAATATTTCATTTTACATTGCACACTGCAATTAATTTTTGCACCTCGATCTGGTTTGCGCCCCTTTATTGTTTGCGCCCTAGGCAGTTGCCTAGTTTACCTAGTACCTAGCACCGGCCCTGGACACAAGTAATTACAAGCTATATTATATTTAACAGACATTATTATTATACGCGCTTTGGTTATTACTCGTACGAGTGCTTTTATTGTTGTGTATTGTGAAAGAAGTATCTTTATTTAATCGACCCTGCCACCCAAGTCATTGTATTTTATATAATTAAAAAATATTTAGTAAAAATAATTAACGGTAAATGAAATGAAATTTCAAAAATCCTTATTGTCGACCGTAAAAACTAAGAATAAAAAATAAATAGTTGAGATAGAGGTCGTTATAATCTACAACGTAGATGAATTTCAAAATACAAATTTGTAGCAGGACATCGGTAGTCAGGACCGTATTAGGAATCAATAACGAATAAAAAAAATAGAAAGAAAAAAATTATTAAATTCAAAACGCCTTAACGAACGACATGTTTCGGACTTATTCGTGGTATTACCCAACGAAATTGACCTCATCGGGCTCATATTGACAAAGAAAATATAAAGACCAAAGAACAAGAACATTTTTTTAACAAAGTTAAATTCAATAATCAAAACGTACCTTGCTGTTTGAATAACGACGCACATTATTATACTTAAACACATCCGCAACACATTTTTATTGTAATTTTTATAAACGTTGGAATAAGTGATATTTGTGCAGTGCTTCGAAAACGATCTACGATAAAAGAAACGAATATTAATTTGTGCAACATCCTGTACGTAGTTAAAGAACTTACGTGGTATAAATTTTCTTAAGGTTGAAACCAGGTCTTCCAGAGCGCTTGGATGCGGGTTGGACGCTAAAATTAGTGTAGTGCATTTTTTTAATTTGCGAATAGTATAATTTTTACTTAGCAACTAAGTAGAAATTAGTTTTAGAGCCGTAAAAGTGAATATTTATGAAGAATCGTCAATTTCAGTAGAGAATTGCTGAAAATATAAAAATTTGAAGACATCGTAAGTAAAATTTTACGAAGGTCAAAGTTAGAAGCAGAGGCCATTTTGAAAAGGATTAAAAATTTTTAATGCTAATGCAAATTCACTTACCTACGTTAAATTTGAAGTTAGTTAAATTGGATAATATTGAAAATTGGATCAACGGTTTTGAGATTGATAAGTTTCAATCTGATTGAGGTTGAATATTAATACTATAATAATAATAATAATAATAATAAAATTTTCTTCTAATTGGAAATCGCCGGGATTGGACGGAATTCAAAATTTTTGGTTAAAAAGATTTAAATCGGTACAATTACATTTACTCTTTTGGTATAACGAAGCATTGAATGATCCTTCAGTTATTCCGGATTTCTTATGTACGGGTATTACATATATGCTATACAAAAATGGAAACCCTTTAGAACCACAAAATTATAGACCCATTACCTGCTTACCAACTATTTACAAAATTTTTACATCTATTTTGGCCTCCAAAATTGAAAATCACTGCAAGACAAATGACGTTATGTGTATGGAACAAAAAGGGTGTGTTAAAGGTTCACAAGGATGTCGAGAATTGCTAATCGTTGACACAGTAATCACAAAGCTAGCAAAGGACAACAAAAGAAATTTGCACATGTGCTATATTGATTACAAAA
The DNA here is from genome assembly GCA_911387805.1 of Cantharis rustica. Taxonomy (NCBI): domain Eukaryota; kingdom Metazoa; phylum Arthropoda; class Insecta; order Coleoptera; family Cantharidae; genus Cantharis; species Cantharis rustica. The sequence continues at coordinate 34,004,862 of OU426880.1, forward strand.
AGGCTTATGACTCTGTTCCTCACGATTGGCTTATCGATATACTAATAATTCACAAAATTAATCCTAAAATTGTAAGATTATTATCTTCAATGATGTCGAGGTGGAATACCAATATCATGAATAACGGAAAAATACTAGAATCAATTAAAATCAACCGTGGAATTTTTCAAGGAGATTCCCTGAGTGCACTTTGGTTTTGTTTAGCTATAAATCCACTTTCGACATTATTGAATGATTCTACATCAGGATTTAGGCTTAACTTTCGAAAAAATTGTACCATAACGCATTTGCTTTACATGGACGACTTAAAATTATACTCCAGGACAGAAGATCAACTTCAAAATTTAATAGAAAGTACAAAATTATTCAGTCGTGATATCTGCATGGAATTTGGTTTAGACAAATGTGCAAAAATCAACATAATATCGGGTATTCCTATCGCAAATACAGACATTTTGAACGAAATTCCTCAATTGCTACCGAATAAATTTTATAAATATTTAGGAATGCAGCAAAATTTTGTTCTAAATCAAACATTTCTAAAAAACGAATTTAAACAAAAATATATAAAAAAACTAAAAATTTTACTCAAGTCAAAATTAAACTCTCGAAATATGATATCAGCTATAAACTCGTGGGCGGCTCCAGTCTTATCATATTCTTTCGGAGTTTTGAAATGGTCGAATACCGATCTTAATGCCGTGGATACTTTAACTAGAAAAATGTTATATAAATATAGATATTTACACCCAAGATCAGCAGTTGAAAGACTGTACATCAAAAGAAAGAATGGAGGACGAGGTCTTATAAATTTATTTAATTTGTGTAAATCTATAACAAAATTATTACGTGACTATTTTTACTCGTTGAACACTCCCTTAAGTTATGAAATCATTAACACTGACAATCATTTTAGCGGTCTAAATTTAAAAAATAGAAATCTTAACTGTGAACAAAAAAAAGATTTAGATATAAATTGGAAAAATAAAGTGCTTCATGGTAAACATCCGACAATCTTAGATTCCAATGGAATTGATAAGGATTTGTCAGTAGAATGGCTTAAGAGAGGATTATTATATCTAGAAACCGAAGGATTTATGTGTGCTATTCAAGAAGGAGTTATTGCAACCAATAATTATAAAAAGCACATCATGAACCTGGAGGTTGAAGATCATTGTCGGAAATGTAACGTCCCCAACGAAACAATAGAACACGTGATAGCTGGTTGCTCGTACTTGGCTCCTACTGACTACCTCCGAAGACATAATCAAGTATGCAAAATATTGCACCAACAACTTGCAAAGAAAGTTGGTTTGTTAGACAATTTTAAACCCTATTATGACTATATTCCTGAACCTGTTCTTGAAAATGAATCTTTTCTTTTATACTGGGACAGGTTAATACTAACAGACAGGGAAGTTAGTCATAATAGACCTGACATTGTTTTGATCAATCAACGAGACCGAAATGCGATCATCATTGACGTTGCTGTACCTTTGTCAAAAAATGTGTTAACTACAGAAAAAGAAAAAATTCGCAGATACGAGGCACTAGCGATGGAAATGATGAGTGTATGGGGTCTAACAAAAATTTTTATAATACCAATAGTAATATCGGCTACTGGTATAGTATCTTCAAAATTTAAAATCCATCTGTCCCATTTAGATCTCTCTTCAAAAGTATTCCCGGAAATGCAAAAGGCAGTAATTTTAGAAACATGCCACATTGTTAGAAAATTTTTAAATGCTGTAACATAACTAAACAAATTTTAATATATTTAATTTTTTTTTTCTCTAAATTATAATAAATGTATCTAATAATAGTTAAAAAATATGCAACACATAATGTAAAGTATAGAATGGTTGGAACTAAATCCCCCACTCTATAGTCACTTCACAGTGTATGAATGTGAGCTTTAAAATAAAATAATAATAAAAACTTGTACTAAATTTTATTTATTTATTTTTTTAATTTATAATGACCCCATGCTAAGGTATCCGTAGTATGGGGGAAATTTTTGTTTGACTAATACTATATACAGTGTGGTTTACAGATCTAATACTATTTTGATTTCTTGAAATTAACTTATTATTAATTAAACTATCTATATAATCATCAAATGATATTCTAGTTTTTACAACATAATTTTTAACTCCCTTAGCCTTTTTAATTAAGTCTTCAACCTCCACACGTACGCTGTACATTTTAGATCTGAGACCTATAAAATCAGTCATAATTCTACCATTGTTCTCGTCTTTTATTAATCCAGGCACTTTTTTATTTACAAGTGGAATATCGAATTGGTTATTTGCATCATAATCACTAGTATCAAATCGTGAAATGTCTTTTGTAATGCTGTCGTATACATCGGGGCAGCGAATTTCATATATTAGAGAATCGGTGTCACAGTAGAGCACTTTGGTTAAAAAGTTTTTTTGCATGTATCCGTAATGAAATTCGTATAACTTTGTTTTAGATATATCTAATATACTCATACCTACATAAACTGGTTTATTCATCATAATCTCTAACTTATTTAGCTCGATTATCATTAAATTTTCATCCAAAATTGTTCTACTGTGGAAATTAGATTTAGCAATCAACACCTTAGCAGCATAACGTCCATCCCATTTTGACACCAACTTAACAATTTTTCTTTTCCGTACATCCTCCATAGTTTTACCAAACGCTGCGTTATTCATTAATTTGAAAAATGTTTTCTCGAATTCATTTTTAGCATTAGCATTGTTTAGCATTTCGGGTATTTAGTTCGATATAGGGTTTCAACCATTCCGATTGTTTAAATTCTAATATTCTATAGATTTTTAAGATTTTCACACCATATTCTAGAGCTTGTTTGAAGGCTTGGTATTGGATAACGTAGCGTTCTTTATTATAAAGAGATGTAAGAAGCTCCCTTTGTCTAGATTTTGGTGGTGCTCGATGCTCGGGGCATAGGGGCAGATCGTTGTGAGCATTATGTACTTGTCTGAATACTCTAAGTCGACCTCCAAAATAAAGCCTACGCTGCTATCATCTGGGATTTGACTCACATCTATATTCGTATTATTACACCATGAAAATTTTCCACATGGTAAATATTGGCTCATGGCCCATCCATATACTGAAAAAAAAAGCATAAAAATTAATTTTAAAATATTTAAAAATAAAATACACTTACAATTATTAACATCGTAATATTGGAGATAAATGTCAGGCTGAGTATGATTGTAATTAGGCATGTATTTATTATTAGCTTTTGCATATCGATTGCTGCACTGAGAAATACCTCCTCGAATTCCTCGCTCAACAAACATTAATATATCGATGTCTGTGATCAGATCCAATTCGACCTTGGTTAACTTTAACATACTATCCCAAGTGAGGCCTGGGGCCAACGCATAATGTGCTGGATCCAGGCCATAAGCATTAAAACAAGTATCGCGGAAATTCTCAAAGACATCCGTCAATAGCAGCACATCTGTCTTCAAATATAAGTCGGAGTACTCGCCTAAGTTTTGAATGTTAAACATTTTCCAAACGTTTTGAGCGTGATAGTACTTTTCATCTTTTATTGTACTTTCCGTTAGCCGATTATACAATGCAGATTTTTCTGGTAATTTAGGTTCCTTAAGATTATCAGCACACTTTATGTATACTATACTCACTTTTAACATTTTTTAATTCAGTTAAATATGATGCTAATTTATCCAAACTATATGGTAGAAACCTGAACGAATCAACAAATCTGAACGATATTTTACTCCTTTTTATTTTTTTACTAAATGAAATGTATTTATCCTTGTTCACTGGAAGTAAAAATATAAATCTTTCAATTTGTAGCGCAATATCCCTAATTAGGAAATAACTATCATAATTTGATAAGTTGTGTGCAAAAACAGGTATAGCTCTTGAGTTGTAATAATTAATGTTACATTCGTTATGAGCCGCACTTCGAAATTCAGAACTTATGTGGTTATGATCACGCACTTTCAAGTCATCAGGTTTAAACTGTTTATCACATATATGGCAAGTAGTAGCTCGTTGAAAATCTTGTTCCTCTCTAGATGATAAAACCATAGGTTGTGCAGCCCAATATACTGGTTCAACATCTTCAACAATTTGCTGAAGTTCGTTGGCAAACCATTTAGCACAATCACTTCCGCGGTAACTTCTGTAATATGATAAGGAATTATCGTAATTACACTTAAAATAATATCCTACACTAAATGCTATATGTTCTTGATAAAGTTGAGTTTTTTCACCACGTTTCTCATTTAACGGTTTTAAAACACTTTCCATGTCCATATATATAACGAACGGTACCATCTCTTTATTTTTAAAATTTGTAAATCTGACTACCTCACCTTTTGCAGGCATGCGAACCTTACAATTATTCATGTTTCCACAATCAACCTCATGGTTTTTTAATTTCTCATCATTATAAAAATAATGAAGACATCTGCTGTATATTTTTTTTTAAACCTCTCCTTAGTCAGCTGATTATTAACCAATCTGCTGAGATTCTTAATCCAGCAGAAATGGTATCTTATTGCAGGCATATCATCATCAGCATCTTGTTCATTCTCACCTTCATCTTTATCATTACCATCATTATAAGAACCTTCCAATAAAAGTAGATTGATATGTCTATCATCTGTTGTAAAATTCTTTGTTAGTAAAGCAGGTACAACGTCATGATGTTTTCCTATAGATTTTAACATGAAAACATTTATAGAAATATTATTTTTCTTTTCAAATTTTTTAATCTGATCTAGCGTCATTGGTAACGAAATTCCTTCTAAATTTAGAACAGTAGAATAGTGTGGGTATGAAGATGTTCTGTTTAAATTAAATTTTATCTGGAAATAATGCGGATACCACGGACCATAAAAAACATGCCTGATCTTCATTCTTAATGTTGATACAGGCTTGCTTATTTGCGATATCTTTTGGTAGGGGAATGTAAGATGATCTTCTGAATGGTTCATATTGATTAACATTTACTGCTAAGTTTATTACGGCTGTTAAACTCCAACCACTACCCTGTTCTTGAAAATTTTCTAATTACTTCCTAAGATTATCTCGGATATTCGTACTCCACCATTCTTTCAAATCTGTAGTCGAATCTACTATGGCATTAGAGGTACTGAAGTGTTTCATTTCCTTAATAATTTCTTCACCTGTTTGTTGGGAAAACTCACAGCATAAATCAGTATTAATTTTAAGTAATGGTTGTGACTTTAACACATTTTTTACTCTGGTGGCATAAAGAAATTGAGCATCTTCGAGAAATGTCATAGGGTCCATATGTTTTAAAGTAATAATTACACCTGTTCTGATACGGTTCTTAAAGGCTGACTGGACATTTTCCCATTTAATTCGATCACTTCGACGCTTTCCGTTATTTACTATAGAGCCTCCACCTTTACGTAAAGTTTTCATATGTGTAATATAGCCTTCAACAAAATAAAAATTATTTTTAAAAATGTATAAATAATAAATAAAATTCTTACCTTTGATCAATCTTAGATGATTTTCAATTTTTCTTCTACTGACAATACTTAATTCAATAGCGTTGAGAGCTGAATTTAATAATCGTATATTTTTAAATCCTAATTTAATCCATTTTTCTACCTCTTCAGGATTTTTTAATAATTCCAAATACGCGTCTTTCATAATTTTAACGATTACACTCGATATTTTAGTAGGTGAAGACATTTTTTTAAATATTCAGATCACTTGTTATACTAATAACACACGTATAATACCGCCCTACATTGTTTATTAAGATGTCACTCAGCTTATACATATATTGTAAAACTAGTGTCATTACAGCAAAGAATTTGAGTTAATTGTATTTGTTATCTACTAGTTATTAAAATATCATTAATTATAATGACTCTAAACACTTTAAAATATTATTTTAAGCTATACAAAATTATTCATAGGTAAATACATATTTCTCTAATGGTTTTTTTCAAATTTTGTATCATAACAAAAATCAAATTATTCGTTCGCATGCTAGAAAAATGAAATCTATTATTACCTATCAAAACATTTTATATAAGTGATTTATTATTACAATTATTAAGAAATGTCTACATTTATAGGGTATATATTGTCGTGTTTCAAAATGGTTGCGACCTACCCTGTACACATTTTTATAAAAGTTTTGTTTGTAAATAATTTTAAGTTGCAAGACTGTAAAAATTAGACAGGTGGGGAGCGAACCGACCAGGAGATTAGCTTTCGCCAACAGGTCGCCGCGCGAGTGACAACGTCGACTTTTGGCTCGTTAAATTTTTGCTTTTTCGCCAAGATGGCCGACCAAGCTGGTCGATGATTTTGGCTCTGTGATTTATTTTTGAGATTTGTGATTTTTTTTTGAAATTGTGAGTTATTGTTTTTGATTTGAATAAAGTGATTTTATGCGAATGCATTATTGCGCCTTTTTTGGATGATTGATTTGATATTTTGGATAATTTTTATGAGCGGCTACCGAACGGTAGGAGATTTGATTAATCTGGATAATTTGGAAAAAGCATTAGAAATTATAATTATCGATTTGAATTTAAAATTGGAAAATTTAAATTATAGTTGAGCGAACAAGAGTGTTGTGACTGATAACTCGACGCTTTGGATAAGGCAAATCAAACGTTGTTCCTTTCAAATAAAATTAAAATTTTATTTTACATTATATTAAAAATTTTACATTGGATTGGATTTAATAATTTATTTTGGAGAATTGATTTTTTTTGGATTAGAAACTTATTAATTATTTTTGAAGAAGAAGTTATTATTTTATTTATGGAGAATATTTTTTTTTGAATTTTGAAAACGCAAGAACCCTTTGACCCTTGAAAATTGCCAACTGCTCCCGCAAAGAGTAACCCGAGGTAAACGAAGTGCGTAGATATTTCCACGAAAACACCACAACTAAATTGGCACCCAAACAGTGCGGCTCGAAAATATCACGACAATATGTATACCTTATAACCTGTATCATTAAGGTTAGAAAGTTAATAATTAAAAAAAATTTTTTCTTTATATGAATTATTATCATATACTTAATTGATTATTTATCATAGTTATTAAAATATCTGCGAAAAGCGATATTATTTAATTTAATTTTAATGAAATATTATTTTATTAATTAGGTACTCATTAAAATAGAAACGCATTCCATCACTAATTACCATACTTAGAAAATTTATTACATTCCAGAAAGAAAGAAAATTCTTGATCGCCGGAGTAAGGTAGTACAACTACTACTGACCCGTACTGACTTACGCCTCAGCAGCATGGTGCAATATTTCAAAAACAGCTATCAAACTTCTACAGGTATTTCAAAACAAAAATTTAAGACTGATAACTGGACTGGACCGCTACACACGCATTACGACGCTTCATGAACTGACTGACATGAAATACTTTCAAGATTACGTAAACAGACTATCTACTAAATTTTATGACACGCAAATACCCAACAGTAAACTTACTAAAGACTTGACAAAAATTCGACACAACAATGCACCTTTTAAAATCAAACACAAACTGACATATCAAAATTTACCACTATTTGAACAGACATCGACGATCGACAATGACGGCAACGAAGACGATGACCAACGATACTTAACCTGCAGCGCCACCGCGATGGAGTATAACTATTCTAAATTCTTGTGTGTGTATATATAATGTAAATAGTGTTTTTAACCATTTAGTAATAAGTTTTATCTAAATTCAAAATTCTAAAAAAAATAATACAAAAAGCAGGTTTTTTAAATTTTCCTGCAATATTTCCAAAATTAAAAAATTACATAATGAAAACGACAAATAAACAAAACGTCATTCTTCTTCATTACCTAAAACTGCTTTTGGCACTAAATATTTAGGCAAAGAGAGTTACGCGTTAGGCAGGGTCCCGCAACATCTCGCTCTTCGTTAAATTTTAAAATATAATGTTTATGTTATTAAAATATATTGTATTGTTAATTTATAAATAAATATTGTTCTGATTCTGAAGTGATTGAATCATAATAACGTCATTTAGTGATCGCAAGTTCGAACCTCACGTCGCGCGTCGGACAAAACTTTTTTTAATGGCATTTTATAATACAAATGATATGAAATACAGAAGTGACAAAAGCGACCAGTAATGAAAACTCATTACCAGTCGATTTGTTATGTTACTAGGAATGCCTCGCTCATGCTCGCTTTTTAATATAGCTGCGCGCCCAGTAACGGATAATTTTCAAGGCTCGGCCAGTAATATACTATTAAAAAATTCTAAACCGGAAAACTAAACCAACCCAAATAAAAAACCTAAAATGAAACGTTAGTTGTAATTAAAAATTACAAAAGTTATAGATTGCTTCAATTTCAAGATTTCATGTGTATGAACTTAGTGAAATATACAAGACAGATCTACGTATTAATTAGTTATATTGTCAATATAACGGATATGATAATTGATAAAATGGTTAAGGTTATTAACATGAGATAATATTTTTTTATAAAATTAATTTTTACATGTTACATGATTAAAACAACTTTTGAACAACTTTTGTAATTTTTGCAATTATTTGATCTCTTATTTAATTTAATTTGTTAATTGCTGTTATCAACTGTTTGTCAATAAATTTATGAAATATACCTACTAACTCTAGTTCAATTATTGATCGTTAAGCTGCTGAGTATGCTTTGAGTAATTAATAAAACGTATATACCTATTATATATTTACTAAAACTCTTAAGAATTATAAGGATTTACTCGGATTTATTGTGATTTACTAGGATTTACAAGAAATTATTAGGATTTACAGTGATTTATTTGAAGTCATAAGGATTTATTAAAAATTTAGAGGATTTATAATGCATATTTCGATAAAAAGGATTTATGGTGTACACTATTTAGGGTGGTTGTTTGCCCCTCGATAATATCAGTATCGGGCAATTTGTACCTTTCGGTACAGATTCTAGACATTGTGGCCGACAATAAATACTTACGTAGAGTTTCTATAAGAAAGCATATTAGGGTCACCATTTTATTTCACCTTAATTAAATATCAAATACCTGTAACGCATTTGTCCAAATAAGTCATTTTGTCATAAATTATTTTGAATATCTTCATTCGAAGCCAATTCGTAAATGCAAAGAGAAATTGTCGATGAGGAAGTTTCATAAGCAGATCCAAAAATATTATAGTTTGGGCTGTAATTTCTTCGATCTTCAAGAATTTTTTATTTTCTGTAACTTTGCTTAAATTCACATTATTTTCTTTTTCTATGTCAATATTATTTCTCAGCTGAATTAGCGAATGCATTAAATCATTTCGAACAACATTATTTTTCTCTCTGTATTCGACAGTCGTTTTGACTAAATTAAAGTAAGATTTTTGAATTTCCAAACTGGCGAAAGGAATTTTGAACAACTGTAACACCGATAGACATATTATACTAAACGTCAATTTAATACTTTGAATAAAACTATATCCAAACGTGTTTTCGACAAATTTCTTAAATTCCATATTCAAATTTTTTAAAGTATTGCATTCGCTTACAAAAATACTCATACAGGTAGCATCAACTATATATATATGCCACAAATATCTTTCAAATTAACAACTTCAAAGTTTTCTGCGGATTTATCCAAAGTCCACTTCAACTGATCGCCAACTTGTAATAACGTTTGGCTCACATTTTTAATTTTACTCGGTGAAAAAGCTGGTGATAATTGCTTACTCATTTTTCTCCATTGATCACCTTTTGCAGAAGCTATGTTAATCGTAAGTGCATCATCTTTATTGAGATAAAATGGACGATCTGTGAATGAACCAAAATCTTTCGTAAGAATGTGTTTCACCAACTCAATATCGAGTATCACCAAAGTAGGTATGTTCAAGAAATAAAAACCCATACATTTATCTCCACTTTTTTTACACGCATTGTACACATCTTTAAACATCTCATACACAGGAACTTTTCTCAGGGTTACACCTGTTAAATTTCCAAACAGCAGATTTGACGTTAACGTTTTTATTCGTCTTCTCTTCCAATAATGGAATGTCCGAAAGTAATAAAACGTAATTATTGCAACCACGATTAATAATAACAGTAAGGAGCTCATTATTTCTCTTAATTTGTTGTTCGATGAAATCTCTAATCGAGAATGAATTAGTTTAATTCATTTTATTTTTATCTTACTTATCGTAACATGCATTTTAATCATGGAAGCATTAAAAATGCACAATTTTTACAGAAAACATGATTCAAGAGGTTGTTAAAAGTTGCTTATTTAACCAACGTATAAATTAAAATGGTTATTTAAAATTAAAATATTTGAAATTAACTACAAATTTGATCGACTGAATGGTAAAATTAAGGTAAAAGAAGGTAAAATTTATATTCCTTTTTTTTTGAAAAAAATTGCAAAATTTTAGAACTGCAGATTTATGACGTAGAATTTATGTTAACTTGTGTAATAACAAGCTGACATTTCGAACTTTTAAATTTGTATATTTACAATCTGACTATCGCAGTACGTAATGATTATAAAACTTTTAATATGGAATTTATTATTTCAGATTAAAACAAATCTTAAATTGATTAAAACAAATAAACAAATCAATTATAAGTAAATATTTTAAAAATATTTTTATTTAGAAAATAACGAAATTAAAAAATTCAAAAATTACATTATTTTTATTATTTTAAATTTTATAGTAGAAATTTATAAATTTGGTTTATTACATAATTTTATTTATAATCATTTTATAACAAGGTATGACGCAAAAAATTGTGATTACTACAGTTCTTTGTAAATAATTGAGTACAGAAATGAATGTGCTTTGTAGAAAAGTCCCAATAATTAATTTTTCTTTGCCGCAATTTCGTTAATTTTCAACTTTCTCCATAAGGTTTAACTCCAGAGAATGTTATTTTATTTAGAATTCTATTAGATCTGTTACCTCTAAAATTTAAAATCAATAAGTTTAAAGCAAGAATAAACACAAAATTTTGATATGTATTTCAGGAGTCTTTTAGCCATCTAATAAATAGGAATCTATATCCTCAAGTTTAAAGTTTTGCTTTAAAAATATTATTTAAATTAATTCCAATATATTTTTGATAAATTTCGTAATTAAAAATTTATTTTATTATATTTTTAATAAATTAAATATATATATTTTTTTATTAATCTTTACATGTTACATGAAATTGAAATAATATTTAACTTACATAATATTGTTCAAAAACTATTTTAAATGAATGATATAGCTTGCTACATAATATGTTATAATTTTATGTTGCGAATTTCGGATTCTCATCAGACAAACCTGGAAAAATATTAAAATGATTGAGAAGTTATGCGATTAAATTCAAACTTGTTTAAAAGTAAAATTTATTTTGACTTTTGTAAAAACAAAATTATACCTACTCGAACCTACCGATTAGGTAAGATAATATTTTATGAAAACCAACGTTTAAAAAAATTTAAAATTGATACAAAATTAAAACGATGCTAAAATTTACATTTTAAATTTAAATTTAAAATACTAAACAAGAGTCTCATAGCTTTTCAATTAATAATGAATGCTAACCTAGCAAGAATATTTTGAAGTAAATTAAATATTTTCCAATTTTTATAGCTGGGGGCATTGCAATACCTTTTAATTCCTGCCTAAATTTTTCCTATTTACTTGTTAATTTTTAATACATTTTGTTTAACACGTTAAGCGTCACCTGTATCCTCAAGATACAAGTCGATATTTACTTTGGGGACGCATGTATCCTTAAAGCAACAACTCTCTATGTCTACATGCTCGACGAAGCGCCTTCTCATTGGTCACGCGGTCAGTCCAAGGTATCCGAATTATTTTTCTCCGAGTCCACATCTCAAATTCTTTAATTTTGTTCATGGTTGCAACCTTAAGTGTCGCCACTCCTACACACCATTGAGTAGCAGGGAACATACGTAACATTTCATGAATCTGTACCGCAGATCAAAATCTAGATCTTCATTACACAATAATGTCTTCATTCTCGTGAAACCTGCTTTCTATTCTTATCTTTATTTCTTGGTCAGGATCCAGTTTTTCATTTAGCATGCAGCCCAAGTATTTGAATTTTTCTACTTGCTCGATACTTTAAGGATTTAAACTTATAGGTGTTTGTATAGCTTGATTCTTTGTTTTCACCATCGCTTTTGTTTTGTCTATATTGATTTTTATACCTATAGCTTCGCTTTCCTGACCAATTCGTTAGAAGAGGTGTTGCAGGTTGTTCGTTGTCCGTCAACGTATGAACAATGTATGTTATTTATTGGTACGCCGTTTACCGTAATGCATTTGCTTGCCTTGTATCGGGCGGCCGAAAGATTTGTTGGGAGTACTATATTGGACAGTAGTGGCGACATTACACATCCTTGACTGACAACTCAATACACCTTAACTTTCATTCTTTTGAGAATCTTTGCTTTCTGGTACCAGTACAAGTTTTCAATGATGTTTACATTTTTCCCCTCGACGCCTAGTTATTAAAGTATTTGAATAAGTTTAACGTGGTTTACTGTATCAAGGGGATTCTCGAAATCGATGAAACATATTATTACGAAAGAACGTAATTATATTTGATGACTAATGTATGATGTCATGTATGATGAGTCATACATGATAACGGTATTAGTCATTCAAATATCGATGAATGTACGATATAGAAATCGCGAGGAAGTGACTAGAAATTCCTGGAAGGTTATGGAATTTTCTGGAAAGCTGCATTTAAGTATAAATACAGCGCGATTTCTAGTGACGAATCAATTCCAGTTCGAACGTACATAAATGAACAGTGAACATAAATAAATAGTGAAGTGATAAACAGTATACAGAGTGTTTAAATAAATATAGACCCAGTGTTAAATATAAATTATAGTGTAAATAAATTGTAGTGTAATTAGTGTTAGTGTTAATCTTAGTTTAGTAATTGTTATTAACCGATTCTGTAAATATTTGTATTAGCCCTTTGAAAATAAAAAAACGTTTTCATTTTTGTTACAATATTATTACAATGATATTCCAGTAAAAATTCCGAAAACACCAAAATACTTTCTTGCCCTGGGTAACTCCACTCTTATCCTATTTGCTCGTTCTGTTAGCAAAAAGAATATCAAGTTAGATTTCACAAATTTGCAATGGTAAATTTTAAATTTTTAAAACTTTTTGCTTTGCTTGAAGTTCGAACGTACGATTTCAAATTATCAGCTCGAATGCGATATCTTCGCGACCACACGACCAAAACAGTTTTGAGCCAAAATCTATATAAAAAGCAAGGTCTTTTTGATGTCTAGTCTATTTCGGAAGCCAAACTGCGTCATCGTCAATTTTCTTACACCTTCTAAAAATTTGGATAATCTTTAAGAATATTTTAAGCATATGACTCATCAAACTAATCAATCTAAAATCTTTGTACTTTTTTGGATTTGCAAATGAAGATGAATATAGATTTCAAAGTTTCGTAGATTTTGTTGTACAGTTCTTCTAGTTCTTAGAGATTATTTTCTTTAAAGAGCTTGCAAGTCGGCATGTATCTCACCCAGGTCATAAACCGGAAATGAAATAACTGTTATTCAAGTAAACACAAACACCTCCACCTCTGCCATTCACTCTGTCTGCACGATACAATGAAAAGCCGCCAATACTAACCGAATCCATGTAACGTTATTCTCCTATTGGTTACAGAAACCCTTTTTGTCTCTACTGATGACAATAGTAGATAGGCTAGCTCTTGGGTTTTTACCCACTGTCGAAGAAGCTGGGTGGCTTTACAGCTTCGTGAGTCCTTTAAAAGAATAGTGGCTACGTAAAATAAAAGGAGAATTTGTTTGGGCGCCAGCTGAGGAATGAAACAACTTTACAAAATTCTTGTCGCTCCACTATCTCAACAAAAAAATAATAAATGATAAATAAAATAGGACTCGCACAAAATTAGATTTCCAAAATGTCAAATAATTATTATTCAAATTAAATATTTATCAAGAAGAAAAGAATTGACGTGATACCGCTACAGGACGGTTCACTAAAGAAAAATTCCTCCTTCGTCCTGATCTGCATACGAAGCAAGCGGATGACTTAAATTACCTTAGTATTTCCTAAGGATAAACATATAAAGGTCATCAAGTCAAGTCCAAGCAACTGAGGTCACTTGTAAAAAATGGTTGTAAAAGAAATCAAATTTTTTGTTATCAGAAAATACCAAAGTTATTCGTTCAGCGTAATTTGCGAACCCAGTTTATATCACACAAAACTTGTTTGCCAGATGTGAATTTACAATCGACATTTGTAAAATTTTATATTAACCAAAAACAAATATTTCTCATTTGAGAATTCCAAAAAGTAAATCAATGGTAGTATCAATTAAAATGTGATTCACCTAATTCACTAAATTTCACTTTAAAACTAAAATTATGTTTTCCAAATCACCAATTACTGTTTTTGCGGTTTTGTTCCATGACGCTCTTCAACGACTATCTTAGATCGTCCTCAATCACCCTCTCTACCAACAAAACCGCAGCATTTCCAAAATTGTAAAGCTGGCAACGCCATCTTTTAAATTAAAATAAAACAATATTTACAGAAATCCAAATAATCACCAAACCAAAATTAAACAAATTCAAAGGAACAAAAAATGTAACAATTAATTGTTACATCCAACAGTGTCTCGGAAAGCCAGGTCTCGCACAAAAAGACAAGAACCGGATCAACACGTCGCACCACGGTCACAAATTCGGAGAATTCGAAGAAAAAATATTAGTTTATAGTATGGGTAGGCTTAAAACCGGCATCAATGCGACTTTTGAGGCTACTCTGCACGGACCGTAAAAATTCTAACTGGCTTAGGTTTTATCATCTCTAATCGTCATTCTTGAAAAGTTGCTATTTATTAAATTCCTCTTCAGTCTAAGTATTTTTTTAGTAACATATTAATCAGAGAGTTCAACTTTAATAGGTCTAGAACGACCCACACCTGTGTAACACGGGTAGGCTTTGATTAATTAAATAATCGCGGCCGTCGTGTATTAACTGAAGGTAATTAATTCGCTGCCACCAAAGTCGATTATGAGCTGACTTAAGCTTGTTAATTGATGATTGGAGACGTAGGATTATTAACAATTTAATCGCCTTGTGATAGCAAGAAAAGAATAAAATCATATAAATCTATATCTATTTAATCAATATAATGCAAAGGAAATAACACACTGGAAATTCATAAACAAAAATACAAAAGAAAGAAATTATTTAGTTGAAAGTAACAACTAATATTTAATAAAAACCATTTTAGTTATGTTGCGACACAAATCTGAAAAAGAACAATTTTCGATACATAGATTGTTTATATATTACCTTTTTGTTGAATTTGGCGAACCAGGAAACACACACCCACGAGTTAAAAAAAATAAAATGAAATTTCACTTGAATAATAAATAAAAAAAAAGAATTTAAATCTTTAAGTTGTTTTGAGTTAAAAAAAATATAATAAAAATGTAGCTAACACTTGTAGTTTATTAAAAAAAAAATGAAAATGAACGGACTGCCCGTTACTGATGAAATTGAAAAAATGGAATGAGTGACTGTTACTAACAAAAATTGAAGATGAAATGAATTGTGTCTAGAGGGACCTCTATTTATGTGAAATCTTAGGGTTGTCGATAAGGGCTATAATCGCTTAACCGATATCCTTTTATTCTCGAAAACTGAATAAATCGTGAAAACTCTAAAATGACAATTTTGTCGTGTTGCTTGTGATTAAAGAGATATGTATTCTAAATTTAATCCAAATCCAGCAAATTGATCATTAAAAGATGAAATAAAACCAGTGTGTATCAAAAGTTGATACAAAATTCATATTTTAACACGTGATTTTAAAGATGGTTTTGGGTTCACTGGTCTAGCGAGTACGACTATAACCGTTGTTTTCGGTCAGTGAAAGTTTTATGATGCTCAATCCCTTAATCTTTAAAAAAAAATATCAGTGGGAGATTTCCTGAACTTGTATTTAATGGTTTATGATCTTCAGATGTTCTCAGTGGAACTTCGAAATTTGATAATTACTTATCTAAATCGCAAATCTGCTAGTTTAATTTTATATACTCCCGATTGAAATTTTATTAGCTCCAAGCTCATATAAATTTCGACTCTGAAATGTCGCGGATTTCGCATTTACTGGCAATTAGTGTGTAAATTGTTTAATGTGACCTGTCATAAAAAGTCGAAAACTTATCTATTTTATGAGTTTTTCGGTAATAAAAAGGTCTGACCTGCCCTAACCGATTTCAACATGTGCTCATGTAGTGTGTATTTCCAGAATGTTCCAAATTATTGTCACACAAATTTAATTGCATCATACTTAATTAAGTCTCTAGCTCGCTGAAGGTAGTTTATTTGTATTTACAAAAAAAAAGGAATTTTAACCAGTCGCTTTTAGCGATGCATATAAACGTTTGAGTTGGTTTAGCATAAATTACCTTCGTCTTAGCTTTAGATTTGGGGGTGATTTGTTACACCTGCAACTCTACCAATTCTGGTAACCTTAACAACGTCACGACCAGCATCTGGAAAAATCACATGCAATATCTCTCACATACTTTACGTTCGTCGTCCCTTCCTCGATCTTTAAGCTCACCCCCCTGTTCGCCAACACCAAAAACGATCAAGTTCTTGGAACGTATTTGTCTTTCATTTACTTCGTTTACTACTTTCTCAAAATTTAAGTGACGCCGGTACTCGGGGCCATTTTTAATTTTACTTGCCATGCTGAATAGAATACTAGGGATATAAATAGTATGGTAGTTTCCCGTTGCTTTCCGTACCGCAGTAGTAGAACCGTAACTGTTGTTGCAACTGCGCCTCTACTTATCCGTCCACGAACTCTGAATGAAATAATTTTTCGGTGACCTCTGCAAGGTATTTGAAGAGCTGCTGCCCTCTTACGTGCCCTCTTTTGATATGGTCAGGGTTTTGTATTGAAATTCCTCTCTTCTAGATGTGCTGCTTTCCCCGCATCTTAAGACTTCCATCTTCCCCGCATGTTGGCCCAAAAGTAGTGTTTTATATCCCACTTATCCGCCGGCAGAGCAGGTAAGGCATTCCTCTATCCACCACATGGAGACGCGTTCTGTAGTGGTCAGGCTCCTCCAAGAAGCCTTAAACTATAACACTGCGTTAACGATTTCAAAGAAAGTAAACCTGACCAAACGCCAAAAATGGTAAATTCACCTTTTACGGTGTTACGATAAAGTGGCCAAAGCAATATATTGTAATGATATTTCTAAAAAAATTATCAAATACTTTTTCTCTACCGCGGCGTAGCTTTGGGATGCGGGAGCCGGAAAACCTCCCAGGATGCGGTTCAAAGTATTGTAAAGCTCGCCTCACACGATGCTTGTTTTGCTGATGGTTTTCTTGCTTGTTTCTGTGCATGGTACCTAGCATGATGGCTCCTGTGCATGGTTGGCTTCACACGGGTTTTGTGCATGATGGTTTGCAAGTATGGTTTCAAGCTTCAATGCGCACGCAGTGACAGTCTCAAGTTTGTAAAAATGAACGCCCTTTTAATAGAAATTTAACGTAGAATATTAGCTGTTAGCATATTTTTGTGCAAAATACACAAAACAATATAATTGCAATTATACACAATCAAATATGGTTAACCAAAAAACAACAATTTCGAAAAAATTATAAAGTAAAGAAAACAACAAGAAGCAATAATAATAACCAATATAATAAAAATATTTTATTATTTTTAATATTAAAATAAATTAGGTTATTTAACCTAATAAAATTATTTGTTTACCTCATTTCAATTCAAACTCGGCATTTCTCGGTAGTACTCGCACGATGCAGCTTTATCATTGGTTAGCGCTGAAAACATGCACGTAAACCATCACAGAAAATAACACCGGTTCTATCAGAGAAATCGTGCATGAAAACATGCAGCCAAGCCTGCACGACAACTGAGCATCCATCAGCGCAACCATCACGGCTCCAAGCAAGGAAACAAACATCGTGCGAGGCGAGTTTTACTTGCATTCTCTTTAAATGAAAACTAAATTCGATTTTAAAAACTTGTAATCGAATTTATTATAAACTTCAAAAATTGTATGCTTTATTCAAGGATCGAACTCCAGTTTAATTCGTATAATTTTTCGAGTAGCCATCGCTGTTATAAACGAGAACATGTTTCATAGAGCGAATAAGGTGGTACTTGCCCAGGTTTTATTCGAATTTATTCGCAACCATCTTAATGTGTATTATCGTTTCAAAGTTCGATTTGTCTCGTGACTCACCAGTTACCTTCAGCTTTACTGCTTTATACGAAACTCATTGACGAATTTGGTTTGTAGTAGGGACTTTCTAAGAGAGAGTTTTAAGTTTCTGGCCCGAGTCCTAGCAGGTACAGGCCCGCCGCATCCTCGAAGCTCGTAAGCTCCCTCACCACAACAAAGTTCGGGTACATTAGAGGGGGTAATTTTATGGGGGTTCAAGCTTACACATCTCTCCTTAAAGCTCGCGCCAAATAAAATAAAACCGCCAATCGTCATAGTTAGTAACATTATTTCTAAAAGGTAAGAAAATGCAAAACCTAAACAATTCGTAACATATTGCAAGAAAGCCACAGTGCGCTACCGAATCTCGTTTTTTGACTGCTGGAAGAGGGGCATATAATTTTGATTTTTAATTATTTTTTTTTAAGAGGGCTCTAATAGAGATAACACATCGATATCTATTTGCCTCTCACTTTGTTTGTCGCCTGATGATGCCATAGTATGGTGAAAACGTTTGCGATAATATACACACGGTGTATTTATATATTGTGATAACTTAAACATTCTAGTTACGAAAAAGTGTTTTGTGCATTTTTTGGTTTATGCTAAAAATTTAATATGAATAATGATGATTTCTACACAGCTATTCTGAAATGTTTTGTTACTTGTTTTTTTAAATATTTTTTTTTGTTGAACTTCAATTATTGCCACTGGCTCTCTACATTTAAGCCCACGTTCGAATCGATTTTCGAAATGAATGTCTTCAATAAATAATTTATTGTTATAGCCACTGTATACTACAAAATAACAAACTTTAGCCCGAGAAATAGCTAGTTGGCCCTGTATTTAATAGCAATAATCATGAGTTTTTTTAAGTTTGGGTTTCCCATTCCTAATTTTCAAACATGTCACTTTTTTGTTTTCAACCGCTTGTTCAAGGAACATCCCCATTTGAGCCACTTTGTACATACACTTCACCTTTATTATTTTGTTTTCGCTAATAATTCCATCTCTTGATGCACCTAAAAAACCATGCAAAATGTCAACAAAAAGACCTCCCGCCGATACATTTTTCCCACGCACACTCGAAAATTTTCTTATCGCCACTATTTCATATTTTCTCCATTGCAGTCGTACAAATTGATGATTTTGATTTTACTATGGTATTTACGAAAACATTGCAAGACGTCGTTGGTCTCCTTCGGATAACGGCGCCAAAATGAGACGCCGTTAAATGAAATTTTCTTTCAGAAATAAACCGACTATTTTCAAACTACCAAATTGTTGCGTTAGCAATCTCTTTTTGCTGATCAGCTGTAACCGTGAGACGCTCTAATAATTTGGTGGTTTCTTCGTTTACTTCTTCTGGCGATAGATTAATTTCGGCAATATTTGGAGCACAATCTTTTGTAGATACAAAGTGTTATTTATTGTTAGGAGTTTAAGGTGCAATTGTTTCAAAACCATTTTCTGCTGGTGGTGATGCTCTTGTTGTGCTACATATTTTTCTAATGCTTTTCCTGGACTTTCAATAAAATATTTTTTCCAGGGTTCAAGAAGTCAAGAACTACCAGATTATAATGGCATACCTGATAAGAATGGTCTCGTTTGAAAGCTGTCGCGTTGAATTAGGTTGAGACGTTTACACATATTAAAACGAGCCAAAATATTCATAAAACGTTCAGCCCGGTTATTTGTTTCGTTGTAAATTAATTAACTAGCTTTAGCTAGAACCATATTCAACGCTGCATATATATGATGATGTGCACCTGATGATACCAGCTCAAGCTGGTGACGTAACAGGGGATCCCCTGTTACGTCATTCGATACATCTTTGACCGAACCACACATATTGTGATGTTTCAAACACGCGGATGCGACGAGCGATTTCTAGGTTAATTTAAAGAAGTCACTGAAATTAGCAGGTACCCTGTAGGCATGAGAAATTTAAAAAAATTAGGAATGAAGTTTTAAATGAGTAATAATTTTAAAAGGTTGCAAGATAATCTAGATGGAAAACATTGTCACTTAAACACGAACTTTATACAAAGATTTTATATTCTGTTTAAATTTGAATTTTGCGCCACCGGTAGTGTACAAACGAGCGTTTTAGTTATTAACAATTTCCAAAGTGAACAATTGTGGGAGAGTGCGTCCGATCATTGAGACATCGGGTCGATTTTTGATTTTTGTTTCAAGGTTAGCGTCCTTGTTCGTCCTAGCGAACAAATTACTTACGTTGGAAGATTATTTTAACTACACATCGTGTGAGATGCAACACGTTTACGAAAGATACACAGAAGGAAAATTAGTGCAACACTATAAAATTTAAAAAAACTCACAATTACGGTAGCCAGCAGATGTATTACATTTAGAAGCCAACAACCAAGTGGTAAGAGATGAAACTAATGTTTACACACATCTCTTACTTAAACTTAATCAGTGACGTCTCGTTTATAATGGAAAACGCAACATCAAATTTTTCATTTTCTTTTTAAACAGAAATTAGTTTTTATTTTACAATTTGTAACATCTTCAAACCATCACATTTCGCACTTGATTAAAGATAACGAGAAGGAGCTTGTAACCATTTGGTTTTTCACTAACAGCACGTCTCGTCATCGTTAATTCACACTTTATACACCAAATTTTCCATGCGGAGTTGTATAACCGCAAATTTATTAACAGATACTTTGCAACCGATCTTGAACGACAACTATTTTTATGTTGATAAATAAATTATCTTTCCTACATTTTATGAATTTCATTGTTAGGAAAGAGGTTATTTGTTTCAAAGTATTAGAATCCACCTCGGAGATACGGTCGTCTTTACTCCCGCCTGCAAGAGCAAGCTAGGAGCACTTTGGAATGCTTGAAACATAGCTTTTAGCTAAAAAACCTTTGCAATATAATTCTGACACTCTAGATGGTTACCAAATACGCACGAAGCCGAATTTCGCATGTCCGATTTTAATTGAGTAATATCTCTATGAGCATTTGCGTACACTGTCTTCTGAACAACTTTGACAAGCTGTTTTATATTACTGTCAGAAAGAAATTTTCTAGCTTGTAATGAAACGCTTTTTGTGTCAGTTTTAATAAGTAGGAATACTTAAAATTGATAACAACTCTGATAAATGTGTATAAGTACTTCCCCTTGAAAGAGTGGCCCAAACAGCTGCTTCACTACACCCATTTGAAGATCTTCCGATTTAATAGATTCTTCACGGTCACAAACATTGCATTTGAAAGAACAAGTGGTTTGCAGACTCTTGGTTTTTTCGGAAAGGAAAATCAGTGTCGCTGCAGTACAAAATCGGTTGTGCGATGATTGCAACGAAAGAATTTTTTTTAAAAATAGTCTATTTGAATAATTCTATAACCGGCTATTAGTTCGTCCTGTTTTTTATTTTCAATGCAAAGTTTATGCGTATCGATCGATTCGTACTCTTCCGGCGTTATAAAAGGTGGCAAATCATATTCGTCGTGACAGACGATGTCTAACGTATCATTAACAATGTCATCAACAATTTCTTTGCACGCATTTTTTGTCCAATGAGAAACAATTGTGCTTACGTTATCAACAATTGTATCCAGAACTTGATTTATCACATTGTTTCGATCAATCACATTTTTTCAGGATTTAGACGCCTTACTTCTCTTGACAATTGATTTTACCGCTCCTTTTTTCATTTTTATTTCAATACAATTATGCTAAATCACTTTACAAATTACACTAGTAGTTAAAACAAAAACTAAGAATGAACTGAAAATTGTAATACAAACGGCATTAATATATGCAAGATTTCGCATCTACTAAATGTGCATTCACTAGTAAACTACGGAAGTGTGCAGACGTGTACCTAGGAGCCATAGAAAAAAGTGAAAGCAAAGCTTTAGTTCAAACAGCTAAACAAAAGAACCAACGCAACTATTACAAAATCTACCGGAATAAAAAAGACAAAATTCAAGATTAACGGACCCAATGAGTCCTTCCACAAAAGGCTGAACAACATTTTAGAAGAGGCAAATATTTCACCACGACCGCTAAAAACCCAGGACGAAATCAAAACTACAAAACCCATAGCCAGCCCAGAAAAACCAAACGAAGCCATCAAGACAACAACGCCAAGTCCACAAATCCAGGACACAGCCATGGAAATCGCGGAACCGACGACAGGATTAACCCTTGAAGTCTTCAATCGGTACGGGATACTCGCGAACATCCCGGAGGGCCAACAATGGACAGACATCATCGCAGACAGACATCGTGTGCGGCGACGTAACCCCCCCACGATCTCCAAAGACAGCAGCATCGAAAGCCTTTGCAGCCCCAGTATCGGTGGCTGCAAAGAAACCCATTCCTCACAAACCACCACCCCTATCATAGTCACACATTCTGTTAGCCTTATTGTATTTCAAGAACAATGCAAGAAAGTTGCAGCAAACTCTATCACTTTCCAAGCAATCCGTGGCCAATCATGGATATATACCAAGACGTCGGACGACTACCATAAACTTAAAGACGACCTATTTAAAGGCGGATCCCCAGCATACAACTTTACCCCCAAAGACAAACGCAACATCAAACTCGTCCTAAAAGGATCACCATACCTAGACGAGAAGATGATCAAGGAAGTTTTCCAAGAAATTTCCCTCACTCCCACCCAAGTCTTTAACATGAAAACCAAATATAGTTCTACTTCTGGTTCATTTCTTTTGCAGTTCGAGCCAACCACTACCATTCAGGAAATCACCCGACTGAAGAACGTCAGCGGATCCATTGTAAAATATCAGCGTACAACAAGAACTCAGTGCCATCGCTGCCAAAATTACGGACAGGGCTCGTCCAACTGTAACATTGCCCCCAGATGTGTAAAATGCACAGAAAAACACCTCACGACGAACTGCCCCCGAAAAGAAAAAGATGAACACGTGAAATGTTGCAACTGTGGTGGCAACCACGCGGCGAACTACCGAGACCGCCCAACCTACGCTAAATACGTCGAAAGGGTAAGTACTAAAACTCAGCAACTTGGTAACAGAACCAGCCCTCAGCAATCGCGATACAATAATTTCTACTTGCATAGCCAAAATTTTCCTTCACTACCATCGCAGAGACTAGTTCCTCCCCTATTGCCCTATGAGCACCAATCAGCAACGCGCAAATCTATACGCAAAATCTAACTCCGGTCGAACAACGTCAACCCGCGGAACGCACCACTAGGAATACTGCTGCCGCCATAGCAGGCGCGGATGACTTAAAAACGCTCTTAGCGGAAATCAAAGAATTAAACGACATCTGTAACATCGGACAAATGATCGCGATCGTGCGAGAATTAAAAACCAGACTTGCAGGGGCAACCGATATGCTCTCAAGAATCCAGATCCTATCAGAAATTGCGGCCAAACATGATAATTAAACCCGCAAAGATCGAGCACAAACTCAACCTAATAACTTGGAACGCTAACGGGCTCTACAAACGCTTCAACGAAATTCACCTGCTAGTAGCCCAATCAAAACCCGACATAATCCTAATCCAGGAGACAAGGCTCAATAAACGAGCTCCCCCTAAAATCCTTCTCTACATTGCGATCAACCAACCAAAAACGACCGCCCGCAGACTTCTTATCTATATCGCGAACGCGATAAACGCGACGGTAACACCAACCAATAATACGACCGCCGAAACGCAAGCCGTACAAATTAATAGTTTAACTATAGTGAATTTTTACAATTCCCTCACCATTGCAATCAACCCCAACAAACCTGAAACTTTACTTCACCTCCGAAAGGAAGTCGTCATTGCGGGAGACTTCAACGCAAGGCACACGGAGTGGAACAACGTAAACGTAAACGCAAACGGGAGAATACTTCGAGACTACGTCAACGCGAAGCCGGTCCTCTTATCGTTCCCCACCGAATACACACACCACCCGTTAATCGACCATCGCACCCCTTCCACCATTGATGTAATCTTATCGTCAAAAGTGGCCGTCCGCGAAGACACCGTACTACAAAAACTCAGTTCCGACTACCTACCAGTACAAATTGAAATCGGGAGTCTTCAACTTCCAATTTTCCCCCCGCGACCCAAACGCACCACCGACTGGACGAAATTCGGCCGCAAAAAAAACGCCTCCCCAAAAAACCAATCCTCCAAATATATTTCATACTCAACCAATGCATCAAAAACTAATATTTCCCAACCGCCTGGAAAAACACAATAGTTATTCCCGTCCCAAAACCGGGCAAACCAGCTAACATCCCGACCAGCTACCGCCCCATTAGCCTCCTACCCACCCTCTTCAAAATTTTTGAAAAAATCATCCTACACCGTCTTCAGCAACAAGAATTCGAATTCCCGACCATCATCCCAGAACAATTCGGATTCCGCTCGAACCACAGCACCACACTACAACTCGCGCACCTTACAAATATAATCGCGGTAAAGTACAACCTCAGAAGATCAACCTCGGTCGTCACACTCGACATTGAAAAAGCGTTCGACACCATCTGGCACGAAGGCCTCATGCATAAACTTATCGCGACGGGCATCCCCCCACATCTCATAAAAATCGTTTCCAGCTTCCTACAAAATCGCACATATCAAGTAAGTATTAACCAAATCTTTTCAACCCCTCATCCTATTCCAGCCGGAGTCCCTCAAGGCTCCGAGCTAGCTCCTACCCTCTTCACCTACTACATAAATGACATCCCAAAACACCCAGACACAAAAATCGCGCTTTTCGCGGACGACACGGCCATAATTGCGGAGTCATTTAAAAAGAATAAAGCAATCGATTATCTCCAACGCCACCTCAACGCGCTTGAAACCTACTACCAAAGATGGAAAATCCAAATAAATGCCGACAAAACAACCTTAACTGCGTTCTCCCAGAAATACGACAAAATAACCAACGATCTAAAAATCAATAACGCGGTCATCGCGCGAACCCCTTCGGTCAAATACCGCGGCGTCACTCTCGACGAACGCCTCACGTTCCGGGAGCACTGCAACCTCACAACGCGTAAAGCAAACCGCACGTACCATGCTCTTTATCTCATCCTTCATCATAAAGCCAAACTTTGCACCGATCTCAAACTCCAGCTCTACAAAACCATGATACGACCAATCCTACTGTACGCGTCCCCAGTGTGGAGCAAAACCGCCAAATGCAACTCCGACATCCTCCAAACCCTCCGGAACAAATGCCTGCGACTAATCACCCGGAAACCAAAATCCACAGAAAAATTCGAACTCCACGAACTCGCGAAAACGCTAACCATACGGGCGAAAATCAATGAAACAGCCGCGAAATTCTTTACGGAAAGATTTCCCACCAATCCGACAACCGCGAACATTACGAGAATAACTAGATCAACCGCGCCGTTCAAACTCCGCCACAAATTAATACACGACATCGTCTATTGAAAACCTCAACAAATCAAAACCATCCTACACTCGACGATGCTCACAGCAGCCGAAACCGGAGCGACTCGTCGCCACGGTGCCGGCTGCGAGGAGCCTCGTCGAGTGCACCCCCATCGCTCCCACTCTGCGATTGTAAATTTGTATATACGTTTGTTATTTCTTATAGTTTTATTCTGTTTTTGTTTTGTTATTAACTTATAGTTACCAAGCTGCTGGGTTTTTGTACTCGTTTTTCCCCAGTGAAAATCATAATTTTAACTCAAATAATCACGTCACAATAATAGTAATCCAAATCTATCTGGTAAATTGTAATTAGAAGCAATAGGCACGGATGTATTGTAAGGTCATGTACAGAATACCGTTACTTTTGTAACAAACCTGTAAATATTATAAACAAATAAAGAGTTTTAAATAAAAAAAAATCTACTAAATGTGCGTCGGCTAAATATTTTTATAAGTAGACTGATTTAATCTTAAGCTCATAAAACCAAAATAACAAGAAGAGAAGTAATCTTACGGTTTTGTCACGTTTTTAAAAACTCAAGATGTGTATTTTCAAGAATTTTGTTATTATTACTTTATAAATACTAACGTTTTCTAACAATTTTAATTAGAATATCGTTAGGTCACCTTTAGTAGTATTAAAATTTTCTTGGTAAGTTAGTTTACCCTTTAAACGATTTCGATGAAATAAAAGTGGAAACCGGTAGGAAATGCACTGATATCGATAGGTCGCTTATGTTTATCGTTAGGTCATCATTAATTTGATTGTAATAAATTAATTACAATTTTATGTTTCTATTGCGCTTGCGCTAAACAAAAATATTAGTGTGTGCAAAATTACATGTTCGGATGCGTTCCTGCCAAGTCTAAACCTCTCTTTAAAGCAATTTTTTGAATTTCTGATTTTAAACGGCCATAGCTAGATATTATTGATTTTTTAGGCTTAATGCATTAGAACTTTTTTAAAGATCATTCACTAATGTAAAAATAAGGTTATAACTTATACTTTACTTTATTAATTATTATTATATATTACTTACTTATGTTATACTTTTCTTGCGAACCCCATCTCTTTTAGAAGTCGATATTGAAATCTGTTCGATTTATATTACAATAATATATCACAATTCGTTAGGCTATAATTGTTTAAGAATCACACAGGAATGTTAATTCGAATACTTCGTAAGGATTGAATAATTCAAATATAAAATTGAAATTATTTATTTTAAAGTAAATTTTTACAAAATTATTTTTACAATGGTACCTCGTAAGTGTCCATATCACTATCCGAACCCGAAGAAGAACTATCACTATCCGAACTCGAAGAAGAACTATCGCTTATTTCACCTATGCAGAAATCACTTTCTGTCACAAATGATGGCGATTTGTCTTGTGGTTTTTGACTAGACGGCAAGTGATTATTAACTTGTGGCACATTTAAAGTTGTATTTTTATAATCGTCTTCTCCTATCATGGGCATACTGGGCAATAAGCTTGGTGGATGGACTCTGAAAGAGAATTAATTTAGTTTGCTAATTCTAACGATTCAAAGAGAGTTCTTACCCAATATTTGGATGACGATCACGTTTCGGAGAGGAATAATTTCGACTAGCCTGTATCGGAGAACGAACTGGAAGCGTGGTCATGGCGCGGCTGGGTTTGGGACAACCCCTGGCTACTCGAGTCTTACTCCAGGTTCATTGCCAACTCACAACGGGTCGGGTGTGAGGTCTGCCCAACCTCGAAGAAGAACGATTACTTATTTTACCTGTGTAGAAGTCACTTTCTGCCACAAATGATGGCGATTTGTCTTGTGGTTTTTGACCAGACGACAAATGATTATGAACTTGTGGCACATTTAAAATTGAATTTTTTAAACCGTCTTCTCCGATCATGGGCATATTGGGCAATAAACTGGGTGGATGGGCTCTGAAAGAGAATTAATTTAGTTTGCTAATTCTAACGCTTCAAAATGAGTTCTTACCCAATATTTGGATGGCGATCTCGTTTCGGAGAGGAATAACTTTTACTAGCCTGTATCGGAGAACGAACTGGAAGCGTGGTCATGGCGCGGTAGGGTTTGGAACAATCCCTGGCTACTCGAATCTTACTCGAGGTTCGTTGCCCACTCTCAACGGGTCGGGTCTGAGGTCTGCCCATACTCGAAGAAGAACTATCACTATCCGAACTCGAAGAAGAACTATCACTATCCGAACTCGAAGAAGAACTATCACTATCCGAACTCGAAGAAGAACTATCACTTATTTCACCTATGTAGAAGTCACTTTCTGTCACAAATGATGGCGATTTGTCTTGTGGTTTTTGACTAGGCGGCAAATGATTATGAACTTGTGGCACATTTAAAGTTGTATTTTTATAATCGTCTTCTCCGATCATGGGCATACTGGGCAATAAACTTGGTGGATGGGCTCTGAAAGAGAATTAATTTAGTTTGCTAATTCTAACGCTTTAAAAAGATTTCTTACCCAATATTTGGATGGCGATCTCGTTTCGGAGAGGAATTATTTGAACTAGCCTGTATCGGAGAACGAACTGAAAGCGTGGTCATGTCGCGGCAGGGTTTGGGACAACCCTTGGCTACTCGAGTCTTGCTCGAGGTTCGTTGCCCACTTACAACGGGTTGGGTCTGAGGTCTGCCCATGCTCGAAGAAGAACGATCACTTATTTTACCTGTGTAAAAGTCACTCTCTGTCACAAATGATGACGATTTCTTTTGTGGTTTTTGACCAGACGACAAATGATTATGAACTTGTGGCTCATTTAAAGTTGTATTGTTTAAATCGTCTTTTCCGATCATGGGCATACTGGCCAATTTACTCGGTGGATGTGCTCTGAAAAAGAATTAATTTAGTTTGCTAATTCTAACGCTTCAAAAAAAGTTCTTACCCAATATTTGGATGGCGATCTCGTTTCGGAGAGGAATTATTTGAACTAGCCTGTATCGGAGAACGAACTGAAAGCGTGGTCATGTCGCGGCAGGGTTTGGGACAACCCTTGGCTACTCGAGTCTTGCTCGAGGTTCGTTGCCCACTTACAACGGGTTGGGTCTGAGGTCTGCCCATGCTCGAAGAAGAACGATCACTTATTTTACCTGTGTAAAAGTCACTCTCTGTCACAAATGATGACGATTTCTTTTGTGGTTTTTGATCAGACGACAAATGATTATGAACTTGTGGCACATTTAAAGTTGTATTGTTTAAATCGTCTTTTCCGATCATGGGCATACTGGCCAATTTACTCGGTGGATGTGCTCTGAAAGAGAATTAATTTAGTTTGCTAATTCTAACGCTTCAAAAAGAGTTCTTACCCAATATTTGAATGGCGCTCTCGTTTCGGAGAGGAGTAATTTGGAACAGCCTCTGTCGGAGAACGATCTGGAAGCGTGGTCATGGCGCGGCAGAGTTTGGGAGAACCCCTGGCTACTCGATTCTTACTCGAGGCAAATGTTGA
The DNA here is from genome assembly GCA_911387805.1 of Cantharis rustica. Lineage (NCBI taxonomy): Eukaryota > Metazoa > Arthropoda > Insecta > Coleoptera > Cantharidae > Cantharis > Cantharis rustica. The sequence continues at coordinate 34,034,094 of OU426880.1, forward strand.
GGTTCGTTGCCCACTTACAACGGGTTGGGTCTGAGGTCTGCCCATACTCGAAGAAGAACTATCACTATCCGAACTCGAAGAAGAACTATCACTTATTTCACCTATGTAGAGGTCACTTTCTGTCACAAATGATGGCGATATGTCGTGTGGTTTTTGACCAGACGACAAATGATTTTGAACTTGTGGCACATTTAAAGTTTTATTTTTCAAATCGTCTTCTGCGATCATGGGCATACTGGCCAATTTACTCGGTGGATGTGCTCTGAAAGAGAATTAATTTATTTTGCTAATTCTAACGCTTCAAAGAGAGTTCTTACCCAATATTTGGATGGCGATCTCGTTTCCGAGAGGAATAATTTGGACTAGCCCGTATCGGAGAACGAACTGTAAGCTTGGTAATGTAGCGGCAGGGTTTGGAACAAACCCTGGCTACTCGAGTCTTACTTGAGGTTTGTTGCCCATTCAAGACGGGTCGGGTCTGAGGCCCGCCCATACTCGAAGAAGAACGATCACTTATTTTACCTGTGTAAAAGTCACTCTCTGTCACAAATGATGACGATTTCTTTTGTGGTTTTTGATCAGACGACAAATGATTATGAACTTGTGGCACATTTAAAGTTGTATTGTTTAAATCGTCTTTTCCGATCATAGGCATACTGGCCAATTTACTCGGTGGATGTGCTCTGAAAGAGAATTAATTTAGTTTGCTAATTCTAACGCTTCAAAAAGAGTTCTTACCCAATATTTGAATGGCGATCTCGTTTCGGAGAGGAATAATTTGGAACAGCCTCTGTCGGAGAACGATCTGGAAGCGTGGTCATGGCGCGGCAGGGTTTGGGAGAACCCCTGGCTACTCGATTCTTACTCGAGGCAAATGTTGAGGTTCGTTGCCCACTTACAACGGGTTGGGTCTGAGGTCTGCCCATACTCGAAGAAGAACTATCACTATCCGAACTCGAAGAAGAACTATCACTTATTTCACCTATGTAGAGGTCACTTTCTGTCACAAATGATGGCGATTTGTCGTGTGGTTTTTGACCAGACGACAAATGATTTTGAACTTGTGGCACATTTAAAGTTTTATTTTTCAAATCGTCTTCTGCGATCATGGGCATACTGGCCAATTTACTCGGTGGATGTGCTCTGAAAGAGAAATTATTTATTTTGCTAATTCTAACTCTGCAAATAGAGTTCTTACCCAATATTTGTATGATGATCTCGTTTCGGAGAGGAATAATTTGGACCAGCCTGTATCGGTGAACAAACTGGAAGCGAGGTCATTTGGCGCCATAGTTTGGAACAACCCCTGGCTAAACGAATCTTACTCGAGGTACGTTGCCCACCCACAGGGGGTCGGGTCTGAGGTCTGCCCCTATTGGAAGTCTTGGGCATTTTTTGTGGCATTTTTACGTGACTTTGTTCACGATTTGCACCTGTAATTAAGTAATATTAGAATTTCGTACGCAAATATTTGTTTCTTACCTTGCGGTAAACGTGGTTTAACAGATTCATTCCTCGTTTTCTTAACTTGAATATGACTGGATAATTTTTCTAGGGTAATTTCACCGGTTACTTTATCAATTATTAATATGCATTCTTTTTGGCTAGGCCTTTGGAAACCTTTGAACACCGTTTTAGGTACATCTGCACCATCTGGAATAAATTTTATTATACAGGGTAAATTAATAATACAATGCATCATTAATGTGGGAGTATTGCTTTATAACAGTGCGGTATAAAGTTTAAATCGACATCTTACAGAGATTGTTGCCTCAGTATTTTACATATTATTATATTCAAAGAAAAAAAAATAAATGATTGTTAAGAGATCGACACCATTAAATCACTTTGTATATTTTTACAAATGAACAGTAAAACTAAAAAAGCAACGCTAAGGTTGCCAATATCTTTTACTGTGCATTTGTTCGGCAAACAATTACTCTGACCTTGCGCGAAACGAACTAAAAAAAGTAAAATTTTCGTTCCCTTTAAATGTCAATTATTAAACTCTAGAAGCACTATTATTTGCATTATTTGGTAAAATTCTCTTTGAGAATAAATTAACAAAAGCTTACCTAAGTGGGGAACGGTAACTGTTACATCTTGATTGTTTCCAACCTCAACCGATGCAATTTTATTTGCATCAATAGACAAAGGTTTAAAATCATCTAAAAGCAATCTCGATTAGTACACAAAAACTCTAAGAGCATATCAACTTACATCGTATCGTATGAAGGCCAGGGCCTTTCGAATTGATAAAACTCTGACCCAATTTCAACGGTCTTGCTTCATTTCCTAATCCAAATTTGTCTGCCATTTTAAACTAGAATACGATTTTGAAGAACTGTCCTGAAAATTAAAAAATATGAAATTTTTGGTAAAAATCCGCAAGAAATTTAAAAATGGTTTTGTCAAGTACAACATTCAAAAGACGGATAATTTTGCGATTTAATCGTCCAACTCACTTGCAATGTAAGAAAAATTGGCAACATATGAGAACACTTTAGGAGTGTTCTTAAGATTGTTAAGGGTGCGATTTTTGAACCTATTTCAAAACTTTATTTACAGCGCAAAATTGGCTTAAGATATTACGATGATTTTTGTTTTAATAGAGAGAGGATAATTGTTCTTACCTGAATTATTTATTACAAATTTAATAAAACTTACTAAATATCTGTATTTAAATTAATACGTCCGCTATAACTATAACTACTATAACAATAACTATATCACCTTTACTTTATACATTTATATAATGTTAAACCTATATAGTTTCGTTAATCCGTACATCTATCCGTATATCCGTATATACGTATATACGTCCGTATATCTATCCGCATAAAGAATTTCTAATAAGCTTGGCTGGCACCGACTCCAAAGATAACAATAATTGGCCGCTTGTGCCAGCTATAGTTGAAGTAACTTAATTATTTTTTACTTTTTAGTGCATTTTTTTCACAGTAGAATTTTTTGAAGTCGGTTTTATTTATTTTTTTTAAATTTTTTATTTCATGCTTTTTAGTGCACGTTGCGTTCCGTAACAATTTATCGAAAGCGAGTATGGGTAGACTTACTAAACGCAAAAAGAATTTTGAAAATCCGATCATAGTTGATATAAATGTATTTACTATTTACCTTATACTTAACGTACTACTTAGTAGATTAATAAAAGTAGGGTACTTAAGAAAAGATTCTGACCCACCGAGCAGGAACAGGTAATAAAACAGGTACAGGTACTTTTCGATTTCCAGGAGAGTTGAGGAGAAGTTTGAGAATTTTTCACGTTTATCTTCGAAGTTCAAGATCAAATACAAATAAAATTATAATGGGACCAACTTAGAACTATACTTGATTCAACGCCGAAAAAATTTTGAAAATCGGTCCATAAATGACGGATTGCTGAGGTAACAAACATAAAAAAAAATACAACCGAATTGATAACCTCCTCCTTTTTTGAAGTCGGTTAAAAATTAAAAAAAATCATCGTAATATCTTAAGCCAATTTTGCGCTGTAAATTAAGTTTTTTAATAGGTTCAAAAATCGCACCCTTAATCTTTTTAAATAATAATAATAATTCTTACCTGAATTATTTATTGCAAATTTAATAAAACTTACTCAATATCTGTATTTAAATTAATACGTCCGTTATAACTATAACTACTATAGCAATAACTATATCACCTTTACTTTATACATTTATATAATGTTCAACCTATATAGTTTCGTTAATCCGTACATCTATCCGTATATCCGTATATACGTATATACGTCCGTATATCTATCCGCATAAAGAATTTCTAATAAGCTTGGCTGGCACCGGATTTTTTAGTAGGTGATATAAATGTATGATATATAAGAAGTGATAGCTGTGGTATGGTTTTGTGAAATTGAGACGAAAAAAGATAGGATTCTGGGATTTTGAAGTGACAGAAAGGAACAAAGAAGATCAAAGATCTGATACAAAGTTGGGGGAGAGATCAAAGCACTGATTTGATTAAGAGTAAACTTTTTAAATTTGATTAAAATTTTTAGGTTAACCACGGTTATTGGTTTTGTATGGTACCAACCTCTAATAAACAGGGAAATTGTTGAAACGCACCGAAGAGAAACCAAACACGAACACCTTAAAGTGATAACTATAACACAGTACCTCCGAGACGTTGAGTCGGGTGCCGTGCTATACGCGAAATAGAACTGTGGAAATAGAATAGAAACAGAAGACGGAAAAGAATATAAAAGAAAATAGTATTAGAAAAACTTTTTTAAGATAAGCGGCGAGAAACCTAACAAGAGCACATTTAAATGTACACAAAAGAAGGAAGATCACGATCAAACTCCCAACCATCTGTCTTAGAATACGTTAAAAGAGCAAGAGAAGAAGAAGAAGAAGCTGAGGAACAGGCACGGGCTTTCCAGAGAAGTAGGACAACAGTGAAGACGCCAACAAAAGGTAGTGACAAGTCGTTGCAAGTACATCCGGGAGAACGTTTCGATATGGAAGAGCTGAAGAAAATGCTATCGAACCTGACGGAGGCTGTAGACAAGGGCTTCAAAGAAACCAACATAGAGATCAAGGAAAACATCAAAGAAGTCAAAGATATTAAAGAAAAACTAGATGGACTAGAGTTGAAATGGTCCGAAGAAAGACAAGAGCTAAAAAAGGAAATTGATGTACTTGTGAAAACAACAAAAGACCAGGAGAACAGAATTGAAAAACTAGAAACCCAACTTGAAAGAAACGAAAAAGAGAGGAAATTGTCCAACATCGTTATTAGGAATGTTCCCATCACCGGAACAGTTACATGTGACAACGTCGAAGAATTCATAAACAAGAGAATGCATTTACAAGTAGAAGTGGTGGATACTTACAAGATCGGGAAAATGGAAGAGAATAGAATGGTGGTAGCGAAACTGAGAGATTTCAAACAGAAAATGATGGTAATGGACAACAAGAACAAGCTAAAGGGTTCCAAAATTTACATAGAAAGTGATATGACCAATCAGGAGAGAGAGATTCAAAGCAAAATATGGAATATAGCTAGGGAAGCAATGAAAAACGGAGAAAAGGTAAAGGTTGGATATCAGAGGATGTACAACCAGGAGAAAATGTACGTGTGGGATCGGAAAGAAGGATGTCTGCAGCTAAAATCAGAAGCAGACGACAAGCGGAAGAACGAAATAGAAATAAGAAACCCAAAAAACTAACCAAAACGGTCGGAGCGGATGGGACGTCTCAACCGGAAGCTCCAATTACGATCCCAGAGACAAAAAAGACGGCAAGGCAACTCAAAAGAAAAATCGAAACGGACAATAAAAAAACTAAAAACAAAAGAAAACAAAATACGATGAAGATAGCAACATGGAATGTCAGAACTCTTTTGAAGACTGGAAAGATGGGAGAGATTGCGAATGAATTGAAGAGATACAAAATTGACAAAAGTAGAAAATCGGAAGGAATGGCGAAAGATCGTGGTGAATACGAAGACGGACAGAAGAATTTAATTTAGTTTAGAATTGGTTGAGTTTAATTTAGTTTTGAGTTTGGTTATGAATTTGTTTGGTTTGGTGTTAATATTTTAGAATTAATGTTTTAGAATTTAATGATATAGTTTAGGAGTGAATTGTATTTACCTGGAAATGTAAAAGAAATGAGGACTAATCCACCTCAGAAATTGGATTTGTAAGTCTCGCGAGAGACAGCCTAATTCCAGTCGGAATGTATGGCTCTATTATTATTATTGGCTGGCACCGACTCCAAAGATAACAATAATTGGCCGCTTGTGCCAGCTATAGTTGAAGTTTTTTCACAGTAGAATTTTGTGAAGTCGGTTTTATTTTTTTTTTATTTTTTATTTCATGTTTTTTAGTGCATGTTGCGTTCCGTAACTATTTATTGAAAGCGAGTATGGGTAGACCTACTAAACGCAAAAAGAATTTTGAAAATCCGATCATAGTTGATATAAATGTATTTACTATTTACCTTATACCTCAGACAGCACACGGCGAACAATGGACGTCCATGCAAAGTCCAGAAAATGTCCATACGTCCATGGACCTTGAATGGACATCCGATGAACGTCCACTTTTCGACATTCGATGTACGTCCATAAATCAATAGCCGCTGGACGTTCAATTTATGTCCAGTTAAAATCTACATGAAGTTTTAATATTTTAATTGTGAAAATTTTGCCCAATGAAAATTCGTATACATTTTTTTGTAATTTTAGTTATGCAAGTTATTTTATCGACTTTGTAGGAATGTCCGATAAACGTCCAATTTTCGACATTCGATGTACGTCCATAAATCAATAGCCGCTGGACGTTCAATTTATGTCCAGTTAAAATCCACATGAAGTGTTAATATTTTAATTGCGAAAATTTTACTCAATAAAAATTTGTATACATTTTTTCGTAATTTTAGTTATGCAAGTTATTTTACCGACTTTGTACGAATGTCCGATGAACGTCCAATTTTCGACACGTAAAATTATTGTCTATAAATCGACTTTACAGACAACCCGAGTGCCACGTGTATTTTTTTTTGAAATTATAGTTATGCAAGTTATTTTATCCACTTTGTACGAATGTCCGATGAACGTCCAATTTTCGACATTGGATGTATGTTCATAAATCAATAGTATACAATTTTTCATCAAGGTTTTCTTATGACCTTATCACGTAAAATTATCGTCCGTAAACCGACTTTACAGACAACCCAAGTGCCACGTGTTTTTTTTTGTGTCACCATATCTTCCGAACGGTTACAGGTAGCGACGTACATTTTTCCAGGGGAGTGAAACTTATATTACTTTCTCTATACATTTTGACAAAATATGCTCCAAAAAGAGTGAAATAAAATAAAAATTAAAAACTTTAAAAACCCCTAACTGTCAAAAAATTCTAAAAATAAAAATTAATAATAAAAGCACCTTTAAAAACTACTATTCCATTTAAAAAGAAAAAAATTATTTTTTCTTTTTCATTCAACAACAAATTCTCAGACCCCCCCCCCCCCGCTACAAAATTTAAACATTAATGTTGAATTCAGGGGAAACGGAGATTTGTTCCACTTACGAAACCTGTTTATACATTCCATATTAAACATTCTCCGTTTTCCCTGACTTCAAAATTAATGTTTAAATTTTGTAGCGGGGGGGGGGGTCTGAGAATTTATTGTTGAATGCAGAAGAAAAAATTACTTTTTTTTTTAAAGGGAACAGTAGTTTTTAAAGGTGCTTTTATTATTAACTTTTATTTTCAGAATTTTTTGGCAGTCAGGGGTTTTTAAAATTTTTAATTTTTATTTTTGGTATACCGGCATACCGGTATACCGGTAGCTTTAAATTTTGTCCAATCAAAATCCACAAAAATTTGTTGTAATTTTAATTAATTATTGTGCAAATTATTTTATGGACGTTTTCAAATTATTCTTATGTTTATACTTATCCATCTCTATAATATTATACAGAATCATGTAGGTAATTAAATAAATAAATAGTATGGAAGCGGCAATTTGCTTTTAACGTGATTTGATTTTAAATTTTTAAGTTGGTAAGTACAAAAATTGGTAATAGTTGGTATAGTTAGTAATAGGTTGGTAATAGTTCATAGTTGGTTCATAGTAGTATATTTTAAACAAATAGCTACATCGGTTTGTTTATTTTCCGTCAAATTGTTTAACACGTGCATAACCTAAAATATTAGAGTTAAAAGAACTTGAGCTATTTATGCAAAATGAAGGGGAGTTTAATAAAACGGTAAGCAAATATACTCTTATTTTTAAATTAATTAGATTACTTTATCATTTTTATAGATAAGAGAATTATCGCGCGTCGGAGGAACCACAACATACGATTTCGTGGCTAGAGTAGCCGAAAAATTAATTTCAAATAAATTTTATGGTAAAAAGGGGAAGAAAATGTTTTGCAATCTTTATATGACTAAAATTATAATTTGTAAGTACCTTATTTTTGAGTTTAAATAAAATACATTAATAATATTATTTTCAGAATCAGGACTAATTGCCTTTAAGGATGCCACGGAATGTGCTCTTAAGCAAGCAATCATGAAGTAGTTGAAACGAGCTAAAGAGCGAAAATAAATAAACTATGTAATTATTATGTACATTATTATTTTTAGTATTAAATATATTTTAATAAAAAAATTTGTAAATTTTTTCAACTAACCCACGTCTTTTATCGGCCCTAATTGAATATCTACAGTCGTCATATGGACGTCCGTTGGACTTTCTATTGGTCCAGTAACACACGTTCATTGGATTACCTACCGTCGTCATGTGGACGTCCGTTGGACTTTCTATTGGTCCAGTAACATACGCCCAATGGACGTTCATAATGAACGTTCAATGGACGTCCGTTTTCTGTCCAGATTTGTGCCATCTGGACGTCCATGGGACGTTCATTGGATTACCTACTGTCGTCATGTGGACGTCCGTTGGACTGTCTATTGGTCCAGTAACATACGTCCAATGGACGTTCATAATGGACGTCCGTTTTCTGTCCAGATTTGTGCCATCTGGACGTCCATGCGACGTTCATTGGATTACCTACCGTCGTCATGTGGACGTCCGTTGGACTGTCTATTGGTCCAGTAACATACGTCCAATGCATGGTACTATAAGAGAAGGTATGTTCGTTTTGAAACGCGTTTTGGTTCAGTTCACGCACATATCCAATCGACACCATCTTAGTTTTATTTCGCCGCCCAATTCAAATGTTGTGAGAAATGTAGATAACAAATAAATTATTTCTAGTAATAAATTCGCATTTACTATCACATTTTACTTATAATAAAATTATTCAATTCATGTTTTTTTAACGTAATTGAAATCATTTGTGTTTATTAACAAATAAAATATTTCTAAATATGAAATAAAAGACACTTTCTTGGAGAATTTATATATTTTATATGCGAACTAATTAAGCATAAATGCTTATTTGGTGCTTTTGCCTAGTACATAAAATAATTGCTTATGAATTAAATGAAGAAAAAATAAAATGAAAGAATAAAAAATATTACAAATATTTTTAACACAACTTCTCTCATAAGCCGTACTTGATAAAAATTTTTCGAAAATTAGTTAGGATTGCAATTTATTGTAAAAATGTAAAATCATATAAAGTACTACATTCTAGATAAGTGTTGTACGTTTAATATTTAAAAATGTCATTTTACTGATATCTTGCCATTTTTATAATGTAGAACACCCAAAAATATTTTTCACGAGCCGCCACTGCATTATTAACATGTAAACAAACACACAGAACTAACGTAAAGCCAGCGTAAAGCAAATAAAGAACCAATATGGCGGCGATTGGGTTTCAATGAGCGAGAGAAATTACCCAAGAATGCTATCTCTCTCTGCGCAAGAACATACCTTCTCTAATAGTACCATGGTCCAATGGACGTTCATAATGGACGTCCGTTTTCTGTCCAGATTTGTGCCATCTGGACGTCCATGGGACGTTCATTGGATTACCTACCGTCGTCATGTGGACGTCCGTTGGACTTTCTATTAGTCCAGTAACATACGTCCGATGGACGTTCATAATGGACATCCGTTTTTTGTCCAGATTTGTGCCATCTGGACGTCCATGGGACGTTCATTGGATTACCTACCGTCGTCATGTGGACGTCCGTTGGACTTTCTATTAGTCCAGTAACATACGCCCAATGGACGTTCATAATGAACGTTCAATGGACGTCCGTTTTCTGTCCAGATTTGTGCCATCTGGACGTCTATGGGACGTTCATTGGATTACCTACCGTCGTCATGTGGACGTCCGTTGGACTTTCTATTAGTCCAGTAACATACGTCCAATGGACGTTCATAATGGACATCCGTTTTCTGTCCAGATTTGTGCCATCTGGACGTCCATGGGACCTTCATTGGATTACCTACCGTCGTCATGTGGACGTCCGTTGGACTTTCTATTGGTCCAGTAACATACGTCCAATGGACGTTCATAATGAACGTTCAATGGACGTCCGTTTTCTGTCCAGATTTGTGCCATCTGGACGTCCATGGGACGTTCATTGGATTACCTACCGTCGTCATGTGGACGTCCGTTGGACTTTCTATTAGTCCAGTAACATACGTCCAATGGACGTTCATAATGGACATCCGTTTTCTGTCCAGATTTGTGCCATCTGAACGTCCATGGGACGTTCATTGGATTACCTACCGTCGTCATGTGGACGTCCGTTGGACTTTCTATTAGTCCAGTAACATACGTCCGATGGACGTTCATAATGGACATCCGTTTTTTGTCCAGATTTGTGCCATCTGGACGTCCATGGGACGTTCATTGGATTACCTACCGTCGTCATGTGGACGTCCGTTGGACTTTCTATTAGTCCAGTAACATACGCCCAATGGACGTTCATAATGAACGTTCAATGGACGTCCGTTTTCTGTCCAGATTTGTGCCATCTGGACGTCTATGGGACGTTCATTGGATTACCTACCGTCGTCATGTGGACGTCCGTTGGACTTTCTATTAGTCCAGTAACATACGTCCAATGGACGTTCATAATGGACATCCGTTTTCTGTCCAGATTTGTGCCATCTGGACGTCCATGGGACCTTCATTGGATTACCTACCGTCGTCATGTGGACGTCCGTTGGACTTTCTATTGGTCCAGTAACATACGTCCAATGGACGTTCTTTGTACATATGTGTGCTGTCTGTGACTTAACGTACTACTTCGAATTTTAGTGGCACCCTGTGAAAAATAAAAAAAATCATCGAAATATCTGAAGCCAATTTTGCCCAGTAAATGATGTTTTGAAGGTGACCGGACAGGTGACCTGACAAGTGAACACACGGACGAGTAAACACTCTGACAAGTGAACACGGTATCAAGTCAAAACGCCGTCCCCAAAGACACCGTTTCAAGAACGCTGTGGAAAATACGCCGTTACAAAATAGCCGTTGCTCAATAATGCCGTATAAGAATACCGCCGTCACAAGATGGCCGTGCCAAATTACGCCATCTTAATAACGTCGTGAGGTATAAACCTATTATAATTAGCTTATTCATTTAATTCATTTTTCGCCCGTTTTAAAACGCCCGTTTGTATACTACCGGTGGCGCAAAATTCAAATTTAAACAGAATATAAAATCTTTGTATAAAGTTCGTGTTTAAGTGACAATGTTTTCCATCTAGATTATCTTGCAACCCTTTAAATTATTATTCATTTAAAACTTCATTCCTAATTTTTTTAAATTTCTCATGCCTACAGGGTAACTGCTAATTTTAGTGACATCTTTAAATTAACCTAGAAATCGCTCGTCGCATCCTCGTGTTTGAAACATCACAATATGTGTGGTTCGGTCAAAGATGTATCGAATGACGTAACAGGGGAGCTGGTATCATCAGGTGCACATCATCATATATATGCAGCGTTGAATATGGTTCTAGCTAAAGGTAGTTAATTAATTTACAACAAAACAAATAACCGGCCTGAACGTTTTATGAATATTTTGGCTCGTTTTAATATGTGTAAACGCCTCAACCTAATTCAACGCGACAGCTTTCAAACGAGACCATTCTTATCGGGTATGCCATTTTAATCTGGTAGTTCTTGACTTCTTGAACCCTGGAAAAAATATTTTATTGAAAGTCCAGGAAAAGCATTAAAAAAATATGTAGCACAACAAGAGCATCACCACCAGCAGAAAATGGTTTTGAAACAATTGCACCCGAAACTCCTAACAATAAACAACACTTTGTATCTACAAAAGAGTATGCTCCAAATATTGCCGAAATTAATCTATCGCCAAAGGAAATAAACGAAGAAACCACCAAATTATTAGAGCGTCTCACGGTTACAGCCGATCAGCAAAAAGAGATTGCTAACGCAACAATTTGGTAGTTTGAAAATAGTCGGTTTATTTCTGAAAGAAAATTTCATTTAACGGCGTCTCATTTTGGTGCCGTTATCCGAAGGAGACCAACGACGTCTTGCAATGTTTTCGTAAATACCATATTAAAATCAAAATCATAAATTTGTACGACTGCAATGGCTTATGGAAAAAAAATGAAATAGTGGCGATAAGAAAATTTTCTAGTGTGCGTGGGAAAAATGTATCGGCGGCAGGTCTTTTTGTTGACATTTTGCATGGTTGTTTAGGTGCATCACCGGATGGAATTATTAGTGAAAACAAAATAATAGGGGTGAAGTGTATGTACAAAGTGGCTCAAATGGGGATGTTCCTTGAACAAGCGGTTAAAATGTTTGAAAATTAAGAATGGGAAACCCAAACTTAAAAAAACTCATGATTATTTCTATTAAATACAGGGCCAACTAGCTATTTCTCTGGCTAAAGTTTGTTATTTTGTAGTGTACAGTGGCTATAACATTAAATTATTTATTGAAGACATTCATTTCGATGAAGTTTTATGGCACACTGTCGTGCTCCCAAAGTTAAAATAATTTTATCTGTAGTGTATTGCTCCGAATATTATTGAAAATCGATTCGAACGTGGGCTTAAATGTAGAGAACCAAAAAAACAAAAAAAAAATATTTAAAAAAACAAGTAACAAAACATTTCAGAATAGCTCCCAAGCAACACCAACGTCGGTTTTGTATCTGTATAGTATTGAAGTATAACGAATAGGTACATTTATATTTTCATACCTGAAAGTTAAGTATCAAAAAGGAACTTAGGCGGCTCATAAGTTTTCATTCATATTTGCACTGTACCGTTGCAGTATAGTTTCAATGCATATAATTTCATACCGTTATTGTAAAGTGAAATGATGTATCAGATATGTGTTGAAATTTTAGTAACTAAAATATATTTGAACATATCGACGTTGATACGGCAAAACGACGTAAACGCCAAAGTATCGAAAAATGAGTTATGCATATTGGCGTAAGTGCCTTTTCACGCCGCATCGTTTGATACCACTAGGATATTAAAAAATAAATATTGTTTGAGAATAATGCTGATTTGAATTTTGCGCATGCGCCACTGTATCTAGCCCAATTGGTTCTCGGTGACGCAAGCGCCAAGACGTCATAAACATAGCACGTGTGTTGCGAAGTCAATTGACGGTGGTTAGTGGATTTAAACGTAAGTATTCTATTGAATAATCACTAGATAATATTGCACTGCTTGATATACCATCAACGACAACTAGAGAACAAGGTGTTTTGTCTTTTAAATCAACGTTTTAGTGAATGGCGTTTACGCCATATCGTGTCGTACAAAACTGTTTGACGTAAACGCCAAAGGCCTATGTTAAAATAATGTATCACTTTTTTATGATTATTTTAAAAAATACCATCATATTTTCGCGGAAAATGGTTTAAAACTATAGAACGTCATTAACTTTATCCATTGATCATCTTAGCATATTTTTAAAATAAATGTTTTAGTAGTAAAAATCATGATTTATTTTTGTCGCTTACGTCATTTGTGATTACGATAAAAAATAATGCCAAACGTGGACCGCGAACAATTTTGTAAGTCTATCTAGTACATACAAATTACAAAAAAAATTGATTTTCCCACAAGTATTATCTGATAGCCAAGTACGATTTTTTACAGAACATGAATCCAAAAAGAAGCGCACGGGGTGAAAAGATTTTTCAACTTTTAAAGGCCGCCAACAGTGAGAGCAATAAAAACAAAATACAAAATGTCCTTAGTGTTTTAGTACAAATAGAAAATATTTAAAAAATTACAAGTTTCGACAAATTCGTCGAACACATTCCAGTTTTACCTCAAGATCCTGCTTATCGGTTACTTTCTTTGACTGAAAAAGTTGTCATAGAAGAACTGCATTTTGAAGATGTAACAATTGAAGATTTGGACTTATTGGATTACATGGGCAAGACGACAATCATAAATAAAGAAAACTTCAACAGTATTAATATCTGTGATCAAGAAACTGGACCAAAATGTGTAAATGACTCAGTACCCAAAGCGTCAAACGATAATGATAGCTGTGATTCTATTCAAAATATTCATGATGAATTCGACAAGACTGATACAGATTATGTTCCTAACGACGTGGAACTTGAATCAGCCAGCAACGAAAAAGATGCGGAAACCAAAGAAGAGGAAACGAAGGCTAAATATGCTGGAAAAGAAAAAACTAAAGCAATACTGAAAAGGAAGAAAGGCAAATCAAAACGGCAAAAAGTAAAAGCACTTGAGAACTTGGGAAAAGAGTTTTTGAATTCTAAAGGATGCCTTATTAAAGAAAGGCGAATGCTGCCAAATCCATGCGCCGGAAAGAAGTGTTTGAATAAACGCAACTCATTTTTAGAAATAGAAAGAAAAGAAATTTTTGAGTATTACTGGAAATTAGGAGACAGTAACAAACAAAAGGCTTTTTTGAGTGAATGCGTAGGCGTCAAAGAAGTAAAAAGAACAAGAAAATCGACCGGAAAAGTTTTCAGAAGAATATCGAATGATTATTTTCTTAAGAAGAACAACAATGTGCAATTTGCAGTTTGTCAACAGTTTTTAATTAAAACTTTAAATATTACTCAACGACTGATCAGAACAATGATTTATTGTTCGTTGTCATTATTATGACGTAAGTGTCAATTTTGGTTATTATCACTTGCATGTGGAGTTGGCGTAAGTGCGCGTAAGCCCCAAAACAAACGTAATTTCGCTGGGGTGAATGTCTTAAACGACACGCCTAAAATGATTCTTGAAATCAATTATGCCAAAATGAAAATTATTTTTACATAACAAAATGCAGAAAAAAAAACGCATTTTTTGATGTATTTGGGCAAAAGTAAAAGTTGTAAAGTTTTTGACAAATCAGTTTTACGTATTTTCTGGAAAACTAAGCTCAAAGGCGCTTACGTCGTTTTGCCGTATCAACGTCGATATGATACCATGTAGATGCAGATTTAAACTTAGCGTTTCCGTACCAAAATTGCAGTAGCTAATATGTACAGCTATATTATGAATTGATAGTTACGATTTTTACATTCCCGGTTTGATAACTTATTAAGTGCAGTTTAAATAGTTACGATTAGTTAGTTAGATGTAATTAGATAGTTACGATTTTTACATTCCCGGTTTGATAACTTATTAAGTGCAGTTTAAATAGTTATGATTTTCACTTTACTATTTTTTTACCATTATTTAACATAATATTTTGTTTTGTTTTCGTGTTTAAAAGAATAAATAATTTATAACTGCTTTAAATTGATTATTATTTTTATCTAATTAAAAATATTCATTTTAATAAAAATAAGTATTTTATTTGTCACGTGGTAGCCCAGCTAAACAGATTATTAAACGTTGTTTAAATTAAAATAAATTGTTAATATATTTTTTATAAATTAAAAATACCTCATCGACCGTCGTAATAACTAACCCCGAAAATGTATCGAATATTTATTGAAACTGGTACCAGTTAGGTGCAGGTTTAATCGTACCGTTTCTTTACAATAATTACATTGTCATTTTGTTTTGAAATGTTTTTGAGAAAAATTTAAATATTTTGTTTTGTTTGAAAGAATAATTAATTAACAAATGTTTTAAATTGATTATTATCTTTAATTTAAAATTTTTCATTTCGATAAACACAAATATTGTATTGGTCACGTGGTGGCCCAGCTGAACGGATTATTAAACGTCGTTTTTTAAATAAAAATAAATTGTTGATATTATATTTTATAAAAATGACAAAATCTTCGTTAGACCACTATAACTACCTCGAAAATGTATCAAATTATCCTTTGAATTTGCGCTACTCTAAATTTTTTGATAAAAACGTGACAATAACGAGGGGGGGGTTGTTAAATGTATTTTAATAATATAAATTTAGGTATATTTAAAAACCGCCAGTTCGATTGGCC
Source organism: Cantharis rustica (assembly GCA_911387805.1). NCBI lineage: Eukaryota > Metazoa > Arthropoda > Insecta > Coleoptera > Cantharidae > Cantharis > Cantharis rustica. Next base: position 34,049,956 of record OU426880.1, read on the forward strand.
AATATGACCGATCTGGGCACCCATAATATTTGTGTTTTACATAGACAGATACAGAGGGTGACTGGGTAAGCGCCCCCCCCTCCCCACTCATGACCCATTAAAATTAACGAAATCTACGGTTTCTATATCACCGGTTTTTGATGCCTATACAGAGCATTCGTACATACATGCAGTACCAGAACCACACCATAAATTTCAGGTTAGAATAAAATTAAGACTTTTGGTTGTACTTTCGAATTTTTCCCTCGGCTCGGGGCTGTTACATTTATTTTTAGACTATAAAAAAACTCCACGTTACATCCTGACAAAACAATGTGTTCAACTATAACACTGGTTGCCGTGTTAAATTCGTTAACATTGAAAACGTGGTGTACAAAATTTTCAAAAAATATTGAAAAATATTATTACCACGCGAAAGTATATGAATTACTAATTACAAAAACAAAAAATTTTGAAAAATTTTTACAAGATCAGCGTTATTTCTTCGAATTACTTTTACCACGAGGTGAAATTTCCGGCCGGCCTTGGGCCGGTTTATCATCTTGACTGGAGCTACATGCAAAATTTAGTGAAAATATTAATTTCTATCAAGATATTCAGTCTAAAATCAAAAAAAGTGAAATAAAATTATTATAAATGCGACTTGGCTAGAGCGAATCCGCGACATTGCTGACTTTAAATCGAAATTTACCAAGTCCGTAAAGCGTGGTCGTACAAAATTTTGTAAAAAAAATGTAAAAATATTATTACCACGCGAAAGTATATGAATAACTAATTACAGAAATCAAACATTTTTTATAAAATTTAAAAAAAATGATCATTATTTTTGCATTTTATTATTTTTGTCAAATTTCGGGCCGGCATTTCGGCCGATTTATCGTCTCGACTGGAGCTAATATGCAAAATTAAGTAAAAATATCAATTTCTATGAAAATATTCAGTCTGAAATCGAAATTACAGCATGTTGCTTGAAGGTAAATTGCAAAAATTGTAATAAAAATTAAATAAAAGCGATAAAAATTGATAAATCTGTAATTAATTAATGATTAAAGCGGTTCTCGCGTTGTAATTGTAATACAACATCTCTAAAAAAATTACTATTAACTTAAATTTTTATGACCGGGCTTTTCATATTGCCGCCACGTATAACAGTATAACAATAAATAAAAAACAGTTATTTACTTGTCATAATTTAAAAAATATTACACGTGGTTTTAAATTATGTTAATTTCAACGTCGGCTTACTACCAAAATAAGATAAGTTCATTTTTGGCAATTTTTGGATTCTTTTTTCTCAGAGATATTATTATTTTTATAAGTTTATTTAAAAATTATATATATATTTCTTATACAATCTTCCGTTTATTACACATATCTCTTAATTTACTGATTTTTAATGTACATCTAAAATTTATATCTTTATTATCTCAGAACTATCAGTATTTTACTTATCTCTGGTTCTAGCAATGAGCCGACGTAATACTAATTAAAGTAATAAATTATATTCCTTGATATTTTTAAACCGAATTAATGTACATAGTTATTATTGGAAATGGAAATTAACCATCATCAAACTTATATCCTTTGTATATATCCTTGGTAGGTGTGACGCTTAAGTAGTATACTTTCAAATAGAAAGTTCGAGTTCGAATCCAGCCACCGTTCGAAAAAAAAAGTAAGTAAATATTATTTGCGTGTTAATGTTAAATTTTAGATATTTCAGGAATGCATACCCAGGGGGAGTAAACCAATCACCAACCAAAGCCCAATGGCTGGAGCAACATCGTAAATTCTGATTAAATAATTAAAATTTATAGTACAAATTTAAATAAATGTGTAATGGTATCTGAATACAAATAAATAAACGATTGGCGCAAGTCAACGATTAAACATCGAATTTCTAAATAATTACAGAAATTAATTTTTTAAATTATTATTGAATATTTTTTAATTATTTATTTTAATTAAAAATCAATGCCGATTAGGAGCGTAAATTTTATGTACCCAGACGACACTGTAAATTTCTAAATATTCTGTTCATAAAGAATCAACACATAATATGTTCATAACTGATTCACCAATTCGGTAACGGAAAATTGAGCAAATCAATACCGTACCGTTACGAAAATTCTTGTACATTAATGTACATAATTGATACATCAAAACAGTAACGGCTAAAGCGGTAGTAAATCAATGCTAAACCGTTACGAAAATATCTGTACCGTATCAGTTAATAAATGACACCTTAAAACAGTAACGATAAATTGGGCAAATCAATGTCGTACCGTTAGGTAAATATCGATACCGTTTATGTACATTTTTGACGGCTTTGTGCTGCTTGGGCTGTGTAGAAATCATCATTACAAACTACACTACACAAATCATCACTACAAACCAAATCCGTCAATGAGTTTCGTGTGTAGTTAGAAAGTCTTGACAACCTTAAATTTAAATAAAATTGCTGTTACGCGAACGGTGTTTTATTGATTTTAACAATCTTTGGTTTAAGACGATAAGAATGATGTAGCTTGAAAATCTATAAGAGAGGTTTGACGGCAAACTTTTTTGCCCTAGCTAGGGCAATTTTTAACACGTACAAATCTTTCTGGAGAGATGCAAATCATAAACCGCATGCAAATTTGTTCAGTGGTTCTCAAAATTAACGTGATAATACAGACCGCGACAGACGCTTGCTAGAGACTTTGGTGGGGGGGAGGGGGGCACACTTCTAGAAATATATTTAGATTTATAAGAACAATTAAAAATTACAAAACATTATAATATTTCATAAAGAGATTTTCTTTATTTATTATTAAATTTATTTATTTTTAAATTACAATCAATTTTTAATCGATATTTCTATATAAATAACAAAGAAAAATAAATAAATACATTTTAAAAAATAACAATTTTATATATTTTTTTATTTCTATGTATTAACAAATTACAGTCAGTTACAATTTTTACCACCATCTCTCCCCAAGTTAACATGTAACCAATTTTATCATGAAAATAAAAATAAATATAACATCAGTAAAAAATAAAAATAAAAAGAATTTAGATAATAATAATGATGATAATCAATGGATAAGTGGTTTAAGTAGTGTAACTACTTTTATATATTGTATTATATTTATTTATTTTTTATTCTTAGTTTTTACGGTCGACAATAAGGATTTTTGAAATTTCATTTCATTTACCGTTAATTATTTTTAGTTTGGTGAGATAACAGACTTGTAAGTTTAGATATCCCTAGTGGACGCTTACTAACTTTCAAAATACATTTTCTTAGTATGGCATTCGGTTAGTTTAGAGCACGTGAAAGGTTTACATGATCGGTTGATAGAAATGGTAAGTTTAATTTTATATTTTCTTTGTCAATATGAGCCCGATGAGGTCAATTTCGTTGGGTAATACCACGAATAAGTCCGAAACATGTCGTTCGTTAAGGCGTTTTGAATTTAATAATTTTTTTCTTTCTAATTTTTTCATTCGTTATTGATTCCTAATACGGTCCTGACTACCGATGTCCTGCTACAAATTTGTATTTTGAAATTCATCTACGTTGTAGATTATAACGACCTCTATCTCAACTATTTATTTTTTATTCTTAGTTTTTACGGTCGACAATAAGGATTTTTGAAATTTCATTTCATTTACCGTTAATGATCTAAAAATCAATAACGCGGCCATCGCGCGAACCCCTTCGGTCAAATACCTCGGCGTCACTCTCGACGAACGCCTCACGTTCCGGGAGCACTGCAACCTCACAACGCGTAAAGCAAACCGCATGTACCATGCTCTCTATCTCATCTTTCATCATAAAGCCAAACTTTGCACCGATCTCAAACTCCAGCTCTACAAAACCATGGTACGACCAATCCTACTGTACGCGTCCCCAGTGTGGAGCAAAACCGCCAAATGCAACTCCGACATCCTCCAAACCCTCCGGAACAAATGCCTGCGACTAATCACCCGGAAACCAAAATCCACAGAAAAATTCGAACTCCACGAACTCGCGAAAACGCTAACCATACGGGCGAAAATCAATGAAACAGCCGCGAAATTCTTTACGGAAAGATTTCCCACCAATCCGACAACCGCGAACATTACGAGAATAACTAGATCAACCGCGCCGTTCAAACTCCGCCACAAATTAATACACGACATCGTCTATTGAAAACCTCAACAAATCAAAACCATCCTACACTCGACGATGCTCACAGCAGCCGAAACCGGAGCGACTCGTCGCCACGGTGCCGGCTGCGAGGAGCCTCGTCGAGTGCACCCCCATCGCTCCCACTCTGCGATTGTAAATTTGTATATACGTTTGTTATTTCTTATAGTTTTATTCTGTTTTTGTTTTGTTATTAACTTATAGTTACCAAGCTGCTGGGTTTTTGTACTCGTTTTTCCCCAGTGAAAATCATAATTTTAACTCAAATAATCACGTCACAATAATAGTAATCCAAATCTATCTGGTAAATTGTAATTAGAAGCAATAGGCACGGATGTATTGTAAGGTCATGTACAGAATACCGTTACTTTTGTAACAAACCTGTAAATATTATAAACAAATAAAGAGTTTTAAATAAAAAAAAATCTACTAAATGTGCGTCGGCTAAATATTTTTATAAGTAGACTGATTTAATCTTAAGCTCATAAAACCAAAATAACAAGAAGAGAAGTAATCTTACGGTTTTGTCACGTTTTTAAAAACTCAAGATGTGTATTTTCAAGAATTTTGTTATTATTACTTTATAAATACTAACGTTTTCTAACAATTTTAATTAGAATATCGTTAGGTCACCTTTAGTAGTATTAAAATTTTCTTGGTAAGTTAGTTTACCCTTTAAACGATTTCGATGAAATAAAAGTGGAAACCGGTAGGAAATGCACTGATATCGATAGGTCGCTTATGTTTATCGTTAGGTCATCATTAATTTGATTGTAATAAATTAATTACAATTTTATGTTTCTATTGCGCTTGCGCTAAACAAAAATATTAGTGTGTGCAAAATTACATGTTCGGATGCGTTCCTGCCAAGTCTAAACCTCTCTTTAAAGCAATTTTTTGAATTTCTGATTTTAAACGGCCATAGCTAGATATTATTGATTTTTTAGGCTTAATGCATTAGAACTTTTTTAAAGATCATTCACTAATGTAAAAATAAGGTTATAACTTATACTTTACTTTATTAATTATTATTATATATTACTTACTTATGTTATACTTTTCTTGCGAACCCCATCTCTTTTAGAAGTCGATATTGAAATCTGTTCGATTTATATTACAATAATATATCACAATTCGTTAGGCTATAATTGTTTAAGAATCACACAGGAATGTTAATTCGAATACTTCGTAAGGATTGAATAATTCAAATATAAAATTGAAATTATTTATTTTAAAGTAAATTTTTACAAAATTATTTTTACAATGGTACCTCGTAAGTGTCCATATCACTATCCGAACCCGAAGAAGAACTATCACTATCCGAACTCGAAGAAGAACTATCGCTTATTTCACCTATGCAGAAATCACTTTCTGTCACAAATGATGGCGATTTGTCTTGTGGTTTTTGACTAGACGGCAAGTGATTATTAACTTGTGGCACATTTAAAGTTGTATTTTTATAATCGTCTTCTCCTATCATGGGCATACTGGGCAATAAGCTTGGTGGATGGACTCTGAAAGAGAATTAATTTAGTTTGCTAATTCTAACGATTCAAAGAGAGTTCTTACCCAATATTTGGATGACGATCACGTTTCGGAGAGGAATAATTTCGACTAGCCTGTATCGGAGAACGAACTGGAAGCGTGGTCATGGCGCGGCTGGGTTTGGGACAACCCCTGGCTACTCGAGTCTTACTCCAGGTTCGTTGCCAACTCACAACGGGTCGGGTGTGAGGTCTGCCCAACCTCGAAGAAGAACGATTACTTATTTTACCTGTGTAGAAGTCACTTTCTGCCACAAATGATGGCGATTTGTCTTGTGGTTTTTGACCAGACGACAAATGATTATGAACTTGTGGCACATTTAAAATTGAATTTTTTAAACCGTCTTCTCCGATCATGGGCATATTGGGCAATAAACTGGGTGGATGGGCTCTGAAAGAGAATTAATTTAGTTTGCTAATTCTAACGCTTCAAAATGAGTTCTTACCCAATATTTGGATGGCGATCTCGTTTCGGAGAGGAATAACTTTTACTAGCCTGTATCGGAGAACGAACTGGAAGCGTGGTCATGGCGCGGTAGGGTTTGGAACAATCCCTGGCTACTCGAATCTTACTCGAGGTTCGTTGCCCACTCTCAACGGGTCGGGTCTGAGGTCTGCCCATACTCGAAGAAGAACTATCACTATCCGAACTCGAAGAAGAACTATCACTATCCGAACTCGAAGAAGAACTATCACTATCCGAACTCGAAGAAGAACTATCACTTATTTCACCTATGTAGAAGTCACTTTCTGTCACAAATGATGGCGATTTGTCTTGTGGTTTTTGACTAGGCGGCAAATGATTATGAACTTGTGGCACATTTAAAGTTGTATTTTTATAATCGTCTTCTCCGATCATGGGCATACTGGGCAATAAACTTGGTGGATGGGCTCTGAAAGAGAATTAATTTAGTTTGCTAATTCTAACGCTTTAAAAAGATTTCTTACCCAATATTTGGATGGCGATCTCGTTTCGGAGAGGAATTATTTGAACTAGCCTGTATCGGAGAACGAACTGAAAGCGTGGTCATGTCGCGGCAGGGTTTGGGACAACCCTTGGCTACTCGAGTCTTGCTCGAGGTTCGTTGCCCACTTACAACGGGTTGGGTCTGAGGTCTGCCCATGCTCGAAGAAGAACGATCACTTATTTTACCTGTGTAAAAGTCACTCTCTGTCACAAATGATGACGATTTCTTTTGTGGTTTTTGACCAGACGACAAATGATTATGAACTTGTGGCTCATTTAAAGTTGTATTGTTTAAATCGTCTTTTCCGATCATGGGCATACTGGCCAATTTACTCGGTGGATGTGCTCTGAAAAAGAATTAATTTAGTTTGCTAATTCTAACGCTTCAAAAAAAGTTCTTACCCAATATTTGGATGGCGATCTCGTTTCGGAGAGGAATAATTTGAACTAGCCTGTATCGGAGAACGAACTGAAAGCGTGGTCATGTCGCGGCAGGGTTTGGGACAACCCTTGGCTACTCGAGTCTTGCTCGAGGTTCGTTGCCCACTTACAACGGGTTGGGTCTGAGGTCTGCCCATGCTCGAAGAAGAACGATCACTTATTTTACCTGTGTAAAAGTCACTCTCTGTCACAAATGATGACGATTTCTTTTGTGGTTTTTGATCAGACGACAAATGATTATGAACTTGTGGCACATTTAAAGTTGTATTGTTTAAATCGTCTTTTCCGATCATGGGCATACTGGCCAATTTACTCGGTGGATGTGCTCTGAAAGAGAATTAATTTAGTTTGCTAATTCTAACGCTTCAAAAAGAGTTCTTACCCAATATTTGAATGGCGATCTCGTTTCGGAGAGGAATAATTTGGAACAGCCTCTGTCGGAGAACGATCTGGAAGCGTGGTCATGGCGCGGCAGGGTTTGGGAGATCCCCTGGCTACTCGATTCTTACTCGAGGCAAATGTTGAGGTTCGTTGCCCACTTACAACGGGTTGGGTCTGAGGTCTGCCCATACTCGAAGAAGAACTATCACTATCCGAACTCGAAGAAGAACTATCACTTATTTCACCTATGTAGAGGTCACTTTCTGTCACAAATGATGGCGATATGTCGTGTGGTTTTTGACCAGACGACAAATGATTTTGAACTTGTGGCACATTTAAAGTTTTATTTTTCAAATCGTCTTCTGCGATCATGGGCATACTGGCCAATTTACTCGGTGGATGTGCTCTGAAAGAGAATTAATTTATTTTGCTAATTCTAACGCTTCAAAGAGAGTTCTTACCCAATATTTGGATGGCGATCTCGTTTCCGAGAGGAATAATTTGGACTAGCCCGTATCGGAGAACGAACTGTAAGCTTGGTAATGTAGCGGCAGGGTTTGGAACAAACCCTGGCTACTCGAGTCTTACTTGAGGTTTGTTGCCCATTCAAGACGGGTCGGGTCTGAGGCCCGCCCATACTCGAAGAAGAACGATCACTTATTTTACCTGTGTAAAAGTCACTCTCTGTCACAAATGATGACGATTTCTTTTGTGGTTTTTGATCAGACGACAAATGATTATGAACTTGTGGCACATTTAAAGTTGTATTGTTTAAATCGTCTTTTCCGATCATAGGCATACTGGCCAATTTACTCGGTGGATGTGCTCTGAAAGAGAATTAATTTAGTTTGCTAATTCTAACGCTTCAAAAAGAGTTCTTACCCAATATTTGAATGGCGATCTCGTTTCGGAGAGGAATAATTTGGAACAGCCTCTGTCGGAGAACGATCTGGAAGCGTGGTCATGGCGCGGCAGGGTTTGGGAGAACCCCTGGCTACTCGATTCTTACTCGAGGCAAATGTTGAGGTTCGTTGCCCACTTACAACGGGTTGGGTCTGAGGTCTGCCCATACTCGAAGAAGAACTATCACTATCCGAACTCGAAGAAGAACTATCACTTATTTCACCTATGTAGAGGTCACTTTCTGTCACAAATGATGGCGATTTGTCGTGTGGTTTTTGACCAGACGACAAATGATTTTGAACTTGTGGCACATTTAAAGTTTTATTTTTCAAATCGTCTTCTGCGATCATGGGCATACTGGCCAATTTACTCGGTGGATGTGCTCTGAAAGAGAAATTATTTATTTTGCTAATTCTAACTCTGCAAATAGAGTTCTTACCCAATATTTGTATGATGATCTCGTTTCGGAGAGGAATAATTTGGACCAGCCTGTATCGGTGAACAAACTGGAAGCGAGGTCATTTGGCGCCATAGTTTGGAACAACCCCTGGCTAAACGAATCTTACTCGAGGTACGTTGCCCACCCACAGGGGGTCGGGTCTGAGGTCTGCCCCTATTGGAAGTCTTGGGCATTTTTTGTGGCATTTTTACGTGACTTTGTTCACGATTTGCACCTGTAATTAAGTAATATTAGAATTTCGTACGCAAATATTTGTTTCTTACCTTGCGGTAAACGTGGTTTAACAGATTCATTCCTCGTTTTCTTAACTTGAATATGACTGGATAATTTTTCTAGGGTAATTTCACCGGTTACTTTATCAATTATTAATATGCATTCTTTTTGGCTAGGCCTTTGGAAACCTTTGAACACCGTTTTAGGTACATCTGCACCATCTGGAATAAATTTTATTATACAGGGTAAATTAATAATACAATGCATCATTAATGTGGGAGTATTGCTTTATAACAGTGCGGTATAAAGTTTAAATCGACATCTTACAGAGATTGTTGCCTCAGTATTTTACATATTATTATATTCAAAGAAAAAAAAATAAATGATTGTTAAGAGATCGACACCATTAAATCACTTTGTATATTTTTACAAATGAACAGTAAAACTAAAAAAGCAACGCTAAGGTTGCCAATATCTTTTACTGTGCATTTGTTCGGCAAACAATTACTCTGACCTTGCGCGAAACGAACTAAAAAAAGTAAAATTTTCGTTCCCTTTAAATGTCAATTATTAAACTCTAGAAGCACTATTATTTGCATTATTTGGTAAAATTCTCTTTGAGAATAAATTAACAAAAGCTTACCTAAGTGGGGAACGGTAACTGTTACATCTTGATTGTTTCCAACCTCAACCGATGCAATTTTATTTGCATCAATAGACAAAGGTTTAAAATCATCTAAAAGCAATCTCGATTAGTACACAAAAACTCTAAGAGCATATCAACTTACATCGTATCGTATGAAGGCCAGGGCCTTTCGAATTGATAAAACTCTGACCCAATTTCAACGGTCTTGCTTCATTTCCTAATCCAAATTTGTCTGCCATTTTAAACTAGAATACGATTTTGAAGAACTGTCCTGAAAATTAAAAAATATGAAATTTTTGGTAAAAATCCGCAAGAAATTTAAAAATGGTTTTGTCAAGTACAACATTCAAAAGACGGATAATTTTGCGATTTAATCGTCCAACTCACTTGCAATGTAAGAAAAATTGGCAACATATGAGAACACTTTAGGAGTGTTCTTAAGATTGTTAAGGGTGCGATTTTTGAACCTATTTCAAAACTTTATTTACAGCGCAAAATTGGCTTAAGATATTACGATGATTTTTGTTTTAATAGAGAGAGGATAATTGTTCTTACCTGAATTATTTATTACAAATTTAATAAAACTTACTAAATATCTGTATTTAAATTAATACGTCCGCTATAACTATAACTACTATAACAATAACTATATCACCTTTACTTTATACATTTATATAATGTTAAACCTATATAGTTTCGTTAATCCGTACATCTATCCGTATATCCGTATATACGTATATACGTCCGTATATCTATCCGCATAAAGAATTTCTAATAAGCTTGGCTGGCACCGACTCCAAAGATAACAATAATTGGCCGCTTGTGCCAGCTATAGTTGAAGTAACTTAATTATTTTTTACTTTTTAGTGCATTTTTTTCACAGTAGAATTTTTTGAAGTCGGTTTTATTTATTTTTTTTAAATTTTTTATTTCATGCTTTTTAGTGCACGTTGCGTTCCGTAACAATTTATCGAAAGCGAGTATGGGTAGACTTACTAAACGCAAAAAGAATTTTGAAAATCCGATCATAGTTGATATAAATGTATTTACTATTTACCTTATACTTAACGTACTACTTAGTAGATTAATAAAAGTAGGGTACTTAAGAAAAGATTCTGACCCACCGAGCAGGAACAGGTAATAAAACAGGTACAGGTACTTTTCGATTTCCAGGAGAGTTGAGGAGAAGTTTGAGAATTTTTCACGTTTATCTTCGAAGTTCAAGATCAAATACAAATAAAATTATAATGGGACCAACTTAGAACTATACTTGATTCAACGCCGAAAAAATTTTGAAAATCGGTCCATAAATGACGGATTGCTGAGGTAACAAACATAAAAAAAAATACAACCGAATTGATAACCTCCTCCTTTTTTGAAGTCGGTTAAAAATTAAAAAAAATCATCGTAATATCTTAAGCCAATTTTGCGCTGTAAATTAAGTTTTTTAATAGGTTCAAAAATCGCACCCTTAATCTTTTTAAATAATAATAATAATTCTTACCTGAATTATTTATTGCAAATTTAATAAAACTTACTCAATATCTGTATTTAAATTAATACGTCCGTTATAACTATAACTACTATAGCAATAACTATATCACCTTTACTTTATACATTTATATAATGTTCAACCTATATAGTTTCGTTAATCCGTACATCTATCCGTATATCCGTATATACGTATATACGTCCGTATATCTATCCGCATAAAGAATTTCTAATAAGCTTGGCTGGCACCGGATTTTTTAGTAGGTGATATAAATGTATGATATATAAGAAGTGATAGCTGTGGTATGGTTTTGTGAAATTGAGACGAAAAAAGATAGGATTCTGGGATTTTGAAGTGACAGAAAGGAACAAAGAAGATCAAAGATCTGATACAAAGTTGGGGGAGAGATCAAAGCACTGATTTGATTAAGAGTAAACTTTTTAAATTTGATTAAAATTTTTAGGTTAACCACGGTTATTGGTTTTGTATGGTACCAACCTCTAATAAACAGGGAAATTGTTGAAACGCACCGAAGAGAAACCAAACACGAACACCTTAAAGTGATAACTATAACACAGTACCTCCGAGACGTTGAGTCGGGTGCCGTGCTATACGCGAAATAGAACTGTGGAAATAGAATAGAAACAGAAGACGGAAAAGAATATAAAAGAAAATAGTATTAGAAAAACTTTTTTAAGATAAGCGGCGAGAAACCTAACAAGAGCACATTTAAATGTACACAAAAGAAGGAAGATCACGATCAAACTCCCAACCATCTGTCTTAGAATACGTTAAAAGAGCAAGAGAAGAAGAAGAAGAAGCTGAGGAACAGGCACGGGCTTTCCAGAGAAGTAGGACAACAGTGAAGACGCCAACAAAAGGTAGTGACAAGTCGTTGCAAGTACATCCGGGAGAACGTTTCGATATGGAAGAGCTGAAGAAAATGCTATCGAACCTGACGGAGGCTGTAGACAAGGGCTTCAAAGAAACCAACATAGAGATCAAGGAAAACATCAAAGAAGTCAAAGATATTAAAGAAAAACTAGATGGACTAGAGTTGAAATGGTCCGAAGAAAGACAAGAGCTAAAAAAGGAAATTGATGTACTTGTGAAAACAACAAAAGACCAGGAGAACAGAATTGAAAAACTAGAAACCCAACTTGAAAGAAACGAAAAAGAGAGGAAATTGTCCAACATCGTTATTAGGAATGTTCCCATCACCGGAACAGTTACATGTGACAACGTCGAAGAATTCATAAACAAGAGAATGCATTTACAAGTAGAAGTGGTGGATACTTACAAGATCGGGAAAATGGAAGAGAATAGAATGGTGGTAGCGAAACTGAGAGATTTCAAACAGAAAATGATGGTAATGGACAACAAGAACAAGCTAAAGGGTTCCAAAATTTACATAGAAAGTGATATGACCAATCAGGAGAGAGAGATTCAAAGCAAAATATGGAATATAGCTAGGGAAGCAATGAAAAACGGAGAAAAGGTAAAGGTTGGATATCAGAGGATGTACAACCAGGAGAAAATGTACGTGTGGGATCGGAAAGAAGGATGTCTGCAGCTAAAATCAGAAGCAGACGACAAGCGGAAGAACGAAATAGAAATAAGAAACCCAAAAAACTAACCAAAACGGTCGGAGCGGATGGGACGTCTCAACCGGAAGCTCCAATTACGATCCCAGAGACAAAAAAGACGGCAAGGCAACTCAAAAGAAAAATCGAAACGGACAATAAAAAAACTAAAAACAAAAGAAAACAAAATACGATGAAGATAGCAACATGGAATGTCAGAACTCTTTTGAAGACTGGAAAGATGGGAGAGATTGCGAATGAATTGAAGAGATACAAAATTGACAAAAGTAGAAAATCGGAAGGAATGGCGAAAGATCGTGGTGAATACGAAGACGGACAGAAGAATTTAATTTAGTTTAGAATTGGTTGAGTTTAATTTAGTTTTGAGTTTGGTTATGAATTTGTTTGGTTTGGTGTTAATATTTTAGAATTAATGTTTTAGAATTTAATGATATAGTTTAGGAGTGAATTGTATTTACCTGGAAATGTAAAAGAAATGAGGACTAATCCACCTCAGAAATTGGATTTGTAAGTCTCGCGAGAGACAGCCTAATTCCAGTCGGAATGTATGGCTCTATTATTATTATTGGCTGGCACCGACTCCAAAGATAACAATAATTGGCCGCTTGTGCCAGCTATAGTTGAAGTTTTTTCACAGTAGAATTTTGTGAAGTCGGTTTTATTTTTTTTTTATTTTTTATTTCATGTTTTTTAGTGCATGTTGCGTTCCGTAACTATTTATTGAAAGCGAGTATGGGTAGACCTACTAAACGCAAAAAGAATTTTGAAAATCCGATCATAGTTGATATAAATGTATTTACTATTTACCTTATACCTCAGACAGCACACGGCGAACAATGGACGTCCATGCAAAGTCCAGAAAATGTCCATACGTCCATGGACCTTGAATGGACATCCGATGAACGTCCACTTTTCGACATTCGATGTACGTCCATAAATCAATAGCCGCTGGACGTTCAATTTATGTCCAGTTAAAATCTACATGAAGTTTTAATATTTTAATTGTGAAAATTTTGCCCAATGAAAATTCGTATACATTTTTTTGTAATTTTAGTTATGCAAGTTATTTTATCGACTTTGTAGGAATGTCCGATAAACGTCCAATTTTCGACATTCGATGTACGTCCATAAATCAATAGCCGCTGGACGTTCAATTTATGTCCAGTTAAAATCCACATGAAGTGTTAATATTTTAATTGCGAAAATTTTACTCAATAAAAATTTGTATACATTTTTTCGTAATTTTAGTTATGCAAGTTATTTTACCGACTTTGTACGAATGTCCGATGAACGTCCAATTTTCGACACGTAAAATTATTGTCTATAAATCGACTTTACAGACAACCCGAGTGCCACGTGTATTTTTTTTTGAAATTATAGTTATGCAAGTTATTTTATCCACTTTGTACGAATGTCCGATGAACGTCCAATTTTCGACATTGGATGTATGTTCATAAATCAATAGTATACAATTTTTCATCAAGGTTTTCTTATGACCTTATCACGTAAAATTATCGTCCGTAAACCGACTTTACAGACAACCCAAGTGCCACGTGTTTTTTTTTGTGTCACCATATCTTCCGAACGGTTACAGGTAGCGACGTACATTTTTCCAGGGGAGTGAAACTTATATTACTTTCTCTATACATTTTGACAAAATATGCTCCAAAAAGAGTGAAATAAAATAAAAATTAAAAACTTTAAAAACCCCTAACTGTCAAAAAATTCTAAAAATAAAAATTAATAATAAAAGCACCTTTAAAAACTACTATTCCATTTAAAAAGAAAAAAATTATTTTTTCTTTTTCATTCAACAACAAATTCTCAGACCCCCCCCCCGCTACAAAATTTAAACATTAATTTTGAATTCAGGGGAAACGGAGATTTGTTCCACTTACGAAACCTGTTTATACATTCCATATTAAACATTCTCCGTTTTCCCTGACTTTAAAATTAATGTTTAAATTTTGTAGCGGGGGGGGGGGTCTGAGAATTTATTGTTGAATGCAGAAGAAAAAATTACTTTTTTTTTTAAAGGGAACAGTAGTTTTTAAAGGTGCTTTTATTATTAACTTTTATTTTCAGAATTTTTTGGCAGTCAGGGGTTTTTAAAATTTTTAATTTTTATTTTTGGTATACCGGCATACCGGTATACCGGTAGCTTTAAATTTTGTCCAATCAAAATCCACAAAAATTTGTTGTAATTTTAATTAATTATTGTGCAAATTATTTTATGGACGTTTTCAAATTATTCTTATGTTTATACTTATCCATCTCTATAATATTATACAGAATCATGTAGGTAATTAAATAAATAAATAGTATGGAAGCGGCAATTTGCTTTTAACGTGATTTGATTTTAAATTTTTAAGTTGGTAAGTACAAAAATTGGTAATAGTTGGTATAGTTAGTAATAGGTTGGTAATAGTTCATAGTTGGTTCATAGTAGTATATTTTAAACAAATAGCTACATCGGTTTGTTTATTTTCCGTCAAATTGTTTAACACGTGCATAACCTAAAATATTAGAGTTAAAAGAACTTGAGCTATTTATGCAAAATGAAGGGGAGTTTAATAAAACGGTAAGCAAATATACTCTTATTTTTAAATTAATTAGATTACTTTATCATTTTTATAGATAAGAGAATTATCGCGCGTCGGAGGAACCACAACATACGATTTCGTGGCTAGAGTAGCCGAAAAATTAATTTCAAATAAATTTTATGGTAAAAAGGGGAAGAAAATGTTTTGCAATCTTTATATGACTAAAATTATAATTTGTAAGTACCTTATTTTTGAGTTTAAATAAAATACATTAATAATATTATTTTCAGAATCAGGACTAATTGCCTTTAAGGATGCCACGGAATGTGCTCTTAAGCAAGCAATCATGAAGTAGTTGAAACGAGCTAAAGAGCGAAAATAAATAAACTATGTAATTATTATGTACATTATTATTTTTAGTATTAAATATATTTTAATAAAAAAATTTGTAAATTTTTTCAACTAACCCACGTCTTTTATCGGCCCTAATTGAATATCTACAGTCGTCATATGGACGTCCGTTGGACTTTCTATTGGTCCAGTAACACACGTTCATTGGATTACCTACCGTCGTCATGTGGACGTCCGTTGGACTTTCTATTGGTCCAGTAACATACGCCCAATGGACGTTCATAATGAACGTTCAATGGACGTCCGTTTTCTGTCCAGATTTGTGCCATCTGGACGTCCATGGGACGTTCATTGGATTACCTACTGTCGTCATGTGGACGTCCGTTGGACTGTCTATTGGTCCAGTAACATACGTCCAATGGACGTTCATAATGGACGTCCGTTTTCTGTCCAGATTTGTGCCATCTGGACGTCCATGCGACGTTCATTGGATTACCTACCGTCGTCATGTGGACGTCCGTTGGACTGTCTATTGGTCCAGTAACATACGTCCAATGCATGGTACTATAAGAGAAGGTATGTTCGTTTTGAAACGCGTTTTGGTTCAGTTCACGCACATATCCAATCGACACCATCTTAGTTTTATTTCGCCGCCCAATTCAAATGTTGTGAGAAATGTAGATAACAAATAAATTATTTCTAGTAATAAATTCGCATTTACTATCACATTTTACTTATAATAAAATTATTCAATTCATGTTTTTTTAACGTAATTGAAATCATTTGTGTTTATTAACAAATAAAATATTTCTAAATATGAAATAAAAGACACTTTCTTGGAGAATTTATATATTTTATATGCGAACTAATTAAGCATAAATGCTTATTTGGTGCTTTTGCCTAGTACATAAAATAATTGCTTATGAATTAAATGAAGAAAAAATAAAATGAAAGAATAAAAAATATTACAAATATTTTTAACACAACTTCTCTCATAAGCCGTACTTGATAAAAATTTTTCGAAAATTAGTTAGGATTGCAATTTATTGTAAAAATGTAAAATCATATAAAGTACTACATTCTAGATAAGTGTTGTACGTTTAATATTTAAAAATGTCATTTTACTGATATCTTGCCATTTTTATAATGTAGAACACCCAAAAATATTTTTCACGAGCCGCCACTGCATTATTAACATGTAAACAAACACACAGAACTAACGTAAAGCCAGCGTAAAGCAAATAAAGAACCAATATGGCGGCGATTGGGTTTCAATGAGCGAGAGAAATTACCCAAGAATGCTATCTCTCTCTGCGCAAGAACATACCTTCTCTAATAGTACCATGGTCCAATGGACGTTCATAATGGACGTCCGTTTTCTGTCCAGATTTGTGCCATCTGGACGTCCATGGGACGTTCATTGGATTACCTACCGTCGTCATGTGGACGTCCGTTGGACTTTCTATTAGTCCAGTAACATACGTCCGATGGACGTTCATAATGGACATCCGTTTTTTGTCCAGATTTGTGCCATCTGGACGTCCATGGGACGTTCATTGGATTACCTACCGTCGTCATGTGGACGTCCGTTGGACTTTCTATTAGTCCAGTAACATACGCCCAATGGACGTTCATAATGAACGTTCAATGGACGTCCGTTTTCTGTCCAGATTTGTGCCATCTGGACGTCTATGGGACGTTCATTGGATTACCTACCGTCGTCATGTGGACGTCCGTTGGACTTTCTATTAGTCCAGTAACATACGTCCAATGGACGTTCATAATGGACATCCGTTTTCTGTCCAGATTTGTGCCATCTGGACGTCCATGGGACCTTCATTGGATTACCTACCGTCGTCATGTGGACGTCCGTT
Organism: Cantharis rustica; assembly: GCA_911387805.1. NCBI lineage: Eukaryota > Metazoa > Arthropoda > Insecta > Coleoptera > Cantharidae > Cantharis > Cantharis rustica. The sequence goes on from OU426880.1 coordinate 34,067,552, forward strand.
GGACTTTCTATTGGTCCAGTAACATACGTCCAATGGACGTTCTTTGTACATATGTGTGCTGTCTGGGACTTAACGTACTACTTCGAATTTTAGTGGCACCCTGTGAAAAATAAAAAAAATCATCGAAATATCTGAAGCCAATTTTGCCCTGTAAATGATGTTTTGAAGGTGACCGGACAGGTGACCTGACAAGTGAACACACGGACGAGTAAACACTCTGACAAGTGAACACGGTATCAAGTCAAAACGCCGTCCCCAAAGACACCGTTTCAAGAACGCTGTGGAAAATACGCCGTTACAAAATAGCCGTTGCTCAATAATGCCGTATAAGAATACCGCCGTCACAAGATGGCCGTGCCAAATTACGCCATCTTAATAACGTCGTGAGGTATAAACCTATTATAATTAGCTTATTCATTTAATTCATTTTTCGCCCGTTTTAAAACGCCCGTTTGTATACTACCGGTGGCGCAAAATTCAAATTTAAACAGAATATAAAATCTTTGTATAAAGTTCGTGTTTAAGTGACAATGTTTTCCATCTAGATTATCTTGCAACCCTTTAAATTATTATTCATTTAAAACTTCATTCCTAATTTTTTTAAATTTCTCATGCCTACAGGGTAACTGCTAATTTTAGTGACATCTTTAAATTAACCTAGAAATCGCTCGTCGCATCCTCGTGTTTGAAACATCACAATATGTGTGGTTCGGTCAAAGATGTATCGAATGACGTAACAGGGGAGCTGGTATCATCAGGTGCACATCATCATATATATGCAGCGTTGAATATGGTTCTAGCTAAAGGTAGTTAATTAATTTACAACGAAACAAATAACCGGCCTGAACGTTTTATGAATATTTTGGCTCGTTTTAATATGTGTAAACGCCTCAACCTAATTCAACGCGACAGCTTTCAAACGAGACCATTCTTATCGGGTATGCCATTTTAATCTGGTAGTTCTTGACTTCTTGAACCCTGGAAAAAATATTTTATTGAAAGTCCAGGAAAAGCATTAAAAAAATATGTAGCACAACAAGAGCATCACCACCAGCAGAAAATGGTTTTGAAACAATTGCACCCGAAACTCCTAACAATAAACAACACTTTGTATCTACAAAAGAGTATGCTCCAAATATTGCCGAAATTAATCTATCGCCAAAGGAAATAAACGAAGAAACCACCAAATTATTAGAGCGTCTCACGGTTACAGCCGATCAGCAAAAAGAGATTGCTAACGCAACAATTTGGTAGTTTGAAAATAGTCGGTTTATTTCTGAAAGAAAATTTCATTTAACGGCGTCTCATTTTGGTGCCGTTATCCGAAGGAGACCAACGACGTCTTGCAATGTTTTCGTAAATACCATATTAAAATCAAAATCATAAATTTGTACGACTGCAATGGCTTATGGAAAAAAAATGAAATAGTGGCGATAAGAAAATTTTCTAGTGTGCGTGGGAAAAATGTATCGGCGGCAGGTCTTTTTGTTGACATTTTGCATGGTTGTTTAGGTGCATCACCGGATGGAATTATTAGTGAAAACAAAATAATAGGGGTGAAGTGTATGTACAAAGTGGCTCAAATGGGGATGTTCCTTGAACAAGCGGTTAAAATGTTTGAAAATTAAGAATGGGAAACCCAAACTTAAAAAAACTCATGATTATTTCTATTAAATACAGGGCCAACTAGCTATTTCTCTGGCTAAAGTTTGTTATTTTGTAGTGTACAGTGGCTATAACATTAAATTATTTATTGAAGACATTCATTTCGATGAAGTTTTATGGCACACTGTCGTGCTCCCAAAGTTAAAATAATTTTATCTGTAGTGTATTGCTCCGAATATTATTGAAAATCGATTCGAACGTGGGCTTAAATGTAGAGAACCAAAAAAACAAAAAAAAAATATTTAAAAAAACAAGTAACAAAACATTTCAGAATAGCTCCCAAGCAACACCAACGTCGGTTTTGTATCTGTATAGTATTGAAGTATAACGAATAGGTACATTTATATTTTCATACCTGAAAGTTAAGTATCAAAAAGGAACTTAGGCGGCTCATAAGTTTTCATTCATATTTGCACTGTACCGTTGCAGTATAGTTTCAATGCATATAATTTCATACCGTTATTGTAAAGTGAAATGATGTATCAGATATGTGTTGAAATTTTAGTAACTAAAATATATTTGAACATATCGACGTTGATACGGCAAAACGACGTAAACGCCAAAGTATCGAAAAATGAGTTATGCATATTGGCGTAAGTGCCTTTTCACGCCGCATCGTTTGATACCACTAGGATATTAAAAAATAAATATTGTTTGAGAATAATGCTGATTTGAATTTTGCGCATGCGCCACTGTATCTAGCCCAATTGGTTCTCGGTGACGCAAGCGCCAAGACGTCATAAACATAGCACGTGTGTTGCGAAGTCAATTGACGGTGGTTAGTGGATTTAAACGTAAGTATTCTATTGAATAATCACTAGATAATATTGCACTGCTTGATATACCATCAACGACAACTAGAGAACAAGGTGTTTTGTCTTTTAAATCAACGTTTTAGTGAATGGCGTTTACGCCATATCGTGTCGTACAAAACTGTTTGACGTAAACGCCAAAGGCCTATGTTAAAATAATGTATCACTTTTTTATGATTATTTTAAAAAATACCATCATATTTTCGCGGAAAATGGTTTAAAACTATAGAACGTCATTAACTTTATCCATTGATCATCTTAGCATATTTTTAAAATAAATGTTTTAGTAGTAAAAATCATGATTTATTTTTGTCGCTTACGTCATTTGTGATTACGATAAAAAATAATGCCAAACGTGGACCGCGAACAATTTTGTAAGTCTATCTAGTACATACAAATTACAAAAAAAATTGATTTTCCCACAAGTATTATCTGATAGCCAAGTACGATTTTTTACAGAACATGAATCCAAAAAGAAGCGCACGGGGTGAAAAGATTTTTCAACTTTTAAAGGCCGCCAACAGTGAGAGCAATAAAAACAAAATACAAAATGTCCTTAGTGTTTTAGTACAAATAGAAAATATTTAAAAAATTACAAGTTTCGACAAATTCGTCGAACACATTCCAGTTTTACCTCAAGATCCTGCTTATCGGTTACTTTCTTTGACTGAAAAAGTTGTCATAGAAGAACTGCATTTTGAAGATGTAACAATTGAAGATTTGGACTTATTGGATTACATGGGCAAGACGACAATCATAAATAAAGAAAACTTCAACAGTATTAATATCTGTGATCAAGAAACTGGACCAAAATGTGTAAATGACTCAGTACCCAAAGCGTCAAACGATAATGATAGCTGTGATTCTATTCAAAATATTCATGATGAATTCGACAAGACTGATACAGATTATGTTCCTAACGACGTGGAACTTGAATCAGCCAGCAACGAAAAAGATGCGGAAACCAAAGAAGAGGAAACGAAGGCTAAATATGCTGGAAAAGAAAAAACTAAAGCAATACTGAAAAGGAAGAAAGGCAAATCAAAACGGCAAAAAGTAAAAGCACTTGAGAACTTGGGAAAAGAGTTTTTGAATTCTAAAGGATGCCTTATTAAAGAAAGGCGAATGCTGCCAAATCCATGCGCCGGAAAGAAGTGTTTGAATAAACGCAACTCATTTTTAGAAATAGAAAGAAAAGAAATTTTTGAGTATTACTGGAAATTAGGAGACAGTAACAAACAAAAGGCTTTTTTGAGTGAATGCGTAGGCGTCAAAGAAGTAAAAAGAACAAGAAAATCGACCGGAAAAGTTTTCAGAAGAATATCGAATGATTATTTTCTTAAGAAGAACAACAATGTGCAATTTGCAGTTTGTCAACAGTTTTTAATTAAAACTTTAAATATTACTCAACGACTGATCAGAACAATGATTTATTGTTCGTTGTCATTATTATGACGTAAGTGTCAATTTTGGTTATTATCACTTGCATGTGGAGTTGGCGTAAGTGCGCGTAAGCCCCAAAACAAACGTAATTTCGCTGGGGTGAATGTCTTAAACGACACGCCTAAAATGATTCTTGAAATCAATTATGCCAAAATGAAAATTATTTTTACATAACAAAATGCAGAAAAAAAAACGCATTTTTTGATGTATTTGGGCAAAAGTAAAAGTTGTAAAGTTTTTGACAAATCAGTTTTACGTATTTTCTGGAAAACTAAGCTCAAAGGCGCTTACGTCGTTTTGCCGTATCAACGTCGATATGATACCATGTAGATGCAGATTTAAACTTAGCGTTTCCGTACCAAAATTGCAGTAGCTAATATGTACAGCTATATTATGAATTGATAGTTACGATTTTTACATTCCCGGTTTGATAACTTATTAAGTGCAGTTTAAATAGTTACGATTAGTTAGTTAGATGTAATTAGATAGTTACGATTTTTACATTCCCGGTTTGATAACTTATTAAGTGCAGTTTAAATAGTTATGATTTTCACTTTACTATTTTTTTACCATTATTTAACATAATATTTTGTTTTGTTTTCGTGTTTAAAAGAATAAATAATTTATAACTGCTTTAAATTGATTATTATTTTTATCTAATTAAAAATATTCATTTTAATAAAAATAAGTATTTTATTTGTCACGTGGTAGCCCAGCTAAACAGATTATTAAACGTTGTTTAAATTAAAATAAATTGTTAATATATTTTTTATAAATTAAAAATACCTCATCGACCGTCGTAATAACTAACCCCGAAAATGTATCGAATATTTATTGAAACTGGTACCAGTTAGGTGCAGGTTTAATCGTACCGTTTCTTTACAATAATTACATTGTCATTTTGTTTTGAAATGTTTTTGAGAAAAATTTAAATATTTTGTTTTGTTTGAAAGAATAATTAATTAACAAATGTTTTAAATTGATTATTATCTTTAATTTAAAATTTTTCATTTCGATAAACACAAATATTGTATTGGTCACGTGGTGGCCCAGCTGAACGGATTATTAAACGTCGTTTTTTAAATAAAAATAAATTGTTGATATTATATTTTATAAAAATGACAAAATCTTCGTTAGACCACTATAACTACCTCGAAAATGTATCAAATTATCCTTTGAATTTGCGCTACTCTAAATTTTTTGATAAAAACGTGACAATAACGAGGGGGGGGTTGTTAAATGTATTTTAATAATATAAATTTAGGTATATTTAAAAACCGCCAGTTCGATTGGCCAATATGACCGATCTGGGCACCCATAATATTTGTGTTTTACATAGACAGATACAGAGGGTGACTGGGTAAGCGCCCCCCCCTCCCCACTCATGACCCATTAAAATTAACGAAATCTACGGTTTCTATATCACCGGTTTTTGATGCCTATACAGAGCATTCGTACATACATGCAGTACCAGAACCACACCATAAATTTCAGGTTAGAATAAAATTAAGACTTTTGGTTGTACTTTCGAATTTTTCCCTCGGCTCGGGGCTGTTACATTTATTTTTAGACTATAAAAAAACTCCACGTTACATCCTGACAAAACAATGTGTTCAACTATAACACTGGTTGCCGTGTTAAATTCGTTAACATTGAAAACGTGGTGTACAAAATTTTCAAAAAATATTGAAAAATATTATTACCACGCGAAAGTATATGAATTACTAATTACAAAAACAAAAAATTTTGAAAAATTTTTACAAGATCAGCGTTATTTCTTCGAATTACTTTTACCACGAGGTGAAATTTCCGGCCGGCCTTGGGCCGGTTTATCATCTTGACTGGAGCTACATGCAAAATTTAGTGAAAATATTAATTTCTATCAAGATATTCAGTCTAAAATCAAAAAAAGTGAAATAAAATTATTATAAATGCGACTTGGCTAGAGCGAATCCGCGACATTGCTGACTTTAAATCGAAATTTACCAAGTCCGTAAAGCGTGGTCGTACAAAATTTTGTAAAAAAAATGTAAAAATATTATTACCACGCGAAAGTATATGAATAACTAATTACAGAAATCAAACATTTTTTATAAAATTTAAAAAAAATGATCATTATTTTTGCATTTTATTATTTTTGTCAAATTTCGGGCCGGCATTTCGGCCGATTTATCGTCTCGACTGGAGCTAATATGCAAAATTAAGTAAAAATATCAATTTCTATGAAAATATTCAGTCTGAAATCGAAATTACAGCATGTTGCTTGAAGGTAAATTGCAAAAATTGTAATAAAAATTAAATAAAAGCGATAAAAATTGATAAATCTGTAATTAATTAATGATTAAAGCGGTTCTCGCGTTGTAATTGTAATACAACATCTCTAAAAAAATTACTATTAACTTAAATTTTTATGACCGGGCTTTTCATATTGCCGCCACGTATAACAGTATAACAATAAATAAAAAACAGTTATTTACTTGTCATAATTTAAAAAATATTACACGTGGTTTTAAATTATGTTAATTTCAACGTCGGCTTACTACCAAAATAAGATAAGTTCATTTTTGGCAATTTTTGGATTCTTTTTTCTCAGAGATATTATTATTTTTATAAGTTTATTTAAAAATTATATATATATTTCTTATACAATCTTCCGTTTATTACACATATCTCTTAATTTACTGATTTTTAATGTACATCTAAAATTTATATCTTTATTATCTCAGAACTATCAGTATTTTACTTATCTCTGGTTCTAGCAATGAGCCGACGTAATACTAATTAAAGTAATAAATTATATTCCTTGATATTTTTAAACCGAATTAATGTACATAGTTATTATTGGAAATGGAAATTAACCATCATCAAACTTATATCCTTTGTATATATCCTTGGTAGGTGTGACGCTTAAGTAGTATACTTTCAAATAGAAAGTTCGAGTTCGAATCCAGCCACCGTTCGAAAAAAAAAGTAAGTAAATATTATTTGCGTGTTAATGTTAAATTTTAGATATTTCAGGAATGCATACCCAGGGGGAGTAAACCAATCACCAACCAAAGCCCAATGGCTGGAGCAACATCGTAAATTCTGATTAAATAATTAAAATTTATAGTACAAATTTAAATAAATGTGTAATGGTATCTGAATACAAATAAATAAACGATTGGCGCAAGTCAACGATTAAACATCGAATTTCTAAATAATTACAGAAATTAATTTTTTAAATTATTATTGAATATTTTTTAATTATTTATTTTAATTAAAAATCAATGCCGATTAGGAGCGTAAATTTTATGTACCCAGACGACACTGTAAATTTCTAAATATTCTGTTCATAAAGAATCAACACATAATATGTTCATAACTGATTCACCAATTCGGTAACGGAAAATTGAGCAAATCAATACCGTACCGTTACGAAAATTCTTGTACATTAATGTACATAATTGATACATCAAAACAGTAACGGCTAAAGCGGTAGTAAATCAATGCTAAACCGTTACGAAAATATCTGTACCGTATCAGTTAATAAATGACACCTTAAAACAGTAACGATAAATTGGGCAAATCAATGTCGTACCGTTAGGTAAATATCGATACCGTTTATGTACATTTTTGACGGCTTTGTGCTGCTTGGGCTGTGTAGAAATCATCATTACAAACTACACTACACAAATCATCACTACAAACCAAATCCGTCAATGAGTTTCGTGTGTAGTTAGAAAGTCTTGACAACCTTAAATTTAAATAAAATTGCTGTTACGCGAACGGTGTTTTATTGATTTTAACAATCTTTGGTTTAAGACGATAAGAATGATGTAGCTTGAAAATCTATAAGAGAGGTTTGACGGCAAACTTTTTTGCCCTAGCTAGGGCAATTTTTAACACGTACAAATCTTTCTGGAGAGATGCAAATCATAAACCGCATGCAAATTTGTTCAGTGGTTCTCAAAATTAACGTGATAATACAGACCGCGACAGACGCTTGCTAGAGACTTTGGTGGGGGGGAGGGGGGCACACTTCTAGAAATATATTTAGATTTATAAGAACAATTAAAAATTACAAAACATTATAATATTTCATAAAGAGATTTTCTTTATTTATTATTAAATTTATTTATTTTTAAATTACAATCAATTTTTAATCGATATTTCTATATAAATAACAAAGAAAAATAAATAAATACATTTTAAAAAATAACAATTTTATATATTTTTTTATTTCTATGTATTAACAAATTACAGTCAGTTACAATTTTTACCACCATCTCTCCCCAAGTTAACATGTAACCAATTTTATCATGAAAATAAAAATAAATATAACATCAGTAAAAAATAAAAATAAAAAGAATTTAGATAATAATAATGATGATAATCAATGGATAAGTGGTTTAAGTAGTGTAACTACTTTTATATATTGTATTATATTTATTTATTTTTTATTCTTAGTTTTTACGGTCGACAATAAGGATTTTTGAAATTTCATTTCATTTACCGTTAATTATTTTTAGTTTGGTGAGATAACAGACTTGTAAGTTTAGATATCCCTAGTGGACGCTTACTAACTTTCAAAATACATTTTCTTAGTATGGCATTCGGTTAGTTTAGAGCACGTGAAAGGTTTACATGATCGGTTGATAGAAATGGTAAGTTTAATTTTATATTTTCTTTGTCAATATGAGCCCGATGAGGTCAATTTCGTTGGGTAATACCACGAATAAGTCCGAAACATGTCGTTCGTTAAGGCGTTTTGAATTTAATAATTTTTTTCTTTCTAATTTTTTCATTCGTTATTGATTCCTAATACGGTCCTGACTACCGATGTCCTGCTACAAATTTGTATTTTGAAATTCATCTACGTTGTAGATTATAACGACCTCTATCTCAACTATTTATTTTTTATTCTTAGTTTTTACGGTCGACAATAAGGATTTTTGAAATTTCATTTCATTTACCGTTAATGATCTAAAAATCAATAACGCGGCCATCGCGCGAACCCCTTCGGTCAAATACCTCGGCGTCACTCTCGACGAACGCCTCACGTTCCGGGAGCACTGCAACCTCACAACGCGTAAAGCAAACCGCATGTACCATGCTCTCTATCTCATCTTTCATCATAAAGCCAAACTTTGCACCGATCTCAAACTCCAGC